>CM060935.1:84711384-86091884 GCA_030765085.1 Allium cepa | reverse complement strand
TTGATAGATCTCCCTAAATCCATAAATATGTTCTTTATGGTGTAGTTTGAAATTTTCACCATAACTATCAGTAGCTCTTAATATGGAAAAAACATCCCAAAAGCATTAGCTGTAGGGAAGACTATGTCTTAAGCAGGCTTCTACTTCACATGGAATATGGTTCTTTTCTCTACCATAACCTGTTATACATACCACTCCTATGCTTTTTTTTCCCTCCTAGTAAAGTGTGGTCCTTTATGGATTGAGGCTATGAGATTGGAGAAGTTTCCTGCCATACCTTCATTCAGATATGAAGAGAGATTCCCGGTCCTCTTACATTACTATCTTTTCGATAGCTGCCTAAGTATCCCTTTTAAATCAGCCTTTCAATTTCATTCCTCAAGTGTCAATCGTTATCAGTATGGTGGGCATTGGCTCCATGGAAGCGATAATATGCTCACCTTTTTTTGCGCCAGCTTCTTCCCATTATTCAGGACATTGTAGGCCAGCTCAGTCCTGATCATCTCATATATCCAATCAGGTGTATCGGCGAGGAAAGTTTTAGCTGTGAAGTTAAATTCTCGCTACTGCTTTGCAAGTGGATGGTATCCTTGTATCCCCTTTTTTTCTCACTATGGGTAGCAGAAGCTCTCCCAGATGAAGGTAATTTTATAACCCCAGCTTCTTCCGTTCTTATGTAGCCTCTGGCTCTTTCATAGAAAGCTTCCATGCTATGGTGTGGCTTTCTGCTGTTCTTATCCCACATGGCAGTTTTCCTACTGATCCTAGCATGTGCTACCATTTGTAGTGCTTCCTCACAGGTCATTTCATTCCAAAAGCTTTTAATTTGTAGCATTTCATAAAGTTGCATAAGCTTTCATTCACACTATGCTTCACATAGGACATGGTGCTCACATCTAGGGAAACTTCTGTTCCAAATTTGAACAGTCTTAAGAAGTTTGCAGTTAACTATGGCCAAGAATGACCCGCTCCATACTTTCTGAACCAACTAGAAGCTGCTCCAGCTAGATATATTGGAAAGACCTTGCATCTGGTCATCCTTCCCACCATTAGAATGTCTATGTAGTACATAAAAATGCAAATATGGTCATCATGGTTGGTAGTCCAATCAAATTTATCTATGTATGGTGCTTTAAAGATATCAAGGAAGTATGCTTTTATAATAATTTCGTTGAATGGGGAAGAACCTTCTTCCCTTACTTCCTCTCTGCTGTTTTGTCAATAAACTCTCACCAGCTACTCCACGTAAGCTTTCAATTGACAAATCTTATCCTCCTTAGGATCTATTTGGGATGAGCCATCTTTGCAGAGTGAAGTGACATCATCATCATCGGGTGTAGTTCATGCTTGCTTTTCCAGCAATAGTGGGTTGGTGTTCGCCAACTTCGATTTGATCTGGGGATTGATTTGAATTTCGCCTTTGGTGACTATTTATTTTGGACCAGCATCACATTTCTCATTTCAGAGATTACTGTTGTCACTCATATGCTGCACAATCAGTGCAATTAGTGAATGATGGTGGTAGGCCATAGAAGACTGAGAGGAGATTAGTTTAAGAATGGGAAATTAGGCCATAGATCTCTTTAGTCCATCCATACTTTCATTTAATTGGTTTTCAAGGGCTTGGAGAGCGGATAGGATGGGATCTAAGGTAGGCTCCACATAAATGCCTGGCTTGGTTTGGGTCAAGGAGGTGAAGAGTTCCCTTTTTGGCATTTCTAAGGTTACATGAAGTTGTCCATGGTTAGAATGAGTGCGTGGAATCAGTAGGATTCATGGTGTCGTAGAGATGTCAAAGGAAAATGCATGTAGGATTTCATTGGAGAGGAAAATCGACCCTCCTTTTAGAATAAAAAATATTATTGAGATTTTCATCTCAGAAACACCCATGTATCATTTTTTGAAGTAATCACGATGATGAATGCTTGCGTGATTAAGAACCAGCAAAATTAAGTTATATTAAAATTGCCTTTAAAGGAAATAATTATGCACCATATTGCTCACATGATTATGAAAGAAAATATTCAAAATTCTATGAAAGGTCTCTATCCAATTCGTTAAGCAACACATTGTAATTTTAACGCTAAAAGCAGAAAAGGTAAAGTACTAAAAATAATAAATGACACGGAGAATTTTCGTGATTCGGATGTTAATGAATCCTACATCCATGAGAAAAATCTTCATCTTCTTCTCATTCTTAGTAAAGGTGAAAAGATGCCAAAGAGTACAATTTTGATTTCAGTGTTCGAAAAAGATTAAGTTTCTCCTTTTCCACTACAGTGCCACGTTTATTTATAGTACATAGAGACTCACATTGATTGTTGATGTCCATTTTTCCCTCTTTTTATTTCTGCCTTTGGTTTATGCCATGTGTTGATCTTCTGTCTTGCTTATTTACTGTATAGGGATTATAGACATGGTCTTCGGTTGAAAATTTTGGTTTGGGTTAATGGATTTTGAATTTGGGCGGGAAGCTTGAAATTGATGTGGGAAAACCAAATTTGAATAAACCATGATTTGATATGGGCCTTTATCTATTTTAGACTACAATGGGTTTAGCGACGTTGATTTTCCTCGTTAAGCTTTGTTCTTATAGGGGCAGAGCTATAGTTCAGATTATTACTAGAACAACGTAGGTTAGGTTCCGTGATGTGGCTAGACTTCGGGATGGCGGCGCAGTTTTGTTTACTGAGTTGCATAGTTTGACTTTAGTTACTCTTGCCGTTGAGCTTTGTTGTTGTTTTGGATAGAACAACGTAGTTGGATTCAGGACTGTTAGCGCAGTTCTTAATGGTCCATTTTTGACAGTAAAGTTATGGAATGCTTATAACAATGCACTTATTTTATGTTGGGACAGTTTCTTACTATGCTTTTGCCTGTATGTATGGGCGGCTTGTTGTTATGTTTCTTCCTTCCAGTCTTTGTGCTTGTTAGGTAGTACTTCTTAGGAATTCCTATATTATTCTGTCATTTTAGTGTCAAATCAGGATGGTGGTATATCCTTATTACTTTATTGTTAATATAAGATCGTGGCACAACTCTGCTACTTTAATGTCAATATAAGATTGTCACACATCACTATTGTGTGCAGTTTCTTAAGGATTGTGCCACAGTTCTATATCATTAGTGTTTCTTTTAGGACTGTAGCACAATGTCTACACCTTGTTGTTACTTAAAGAATGTGTTGTTGTTCCAATTTATTAAGGCTTACTTTTGAAACTGTAGCACAACATTCATATTAGGTACTTGAAGGCGGTGCCTCAGTTTTGCCCATTGTAGTAAGTGTTAGGATTGCAGATCAATCCTTATACTTTGTGGCTATCTCGAATTACTAGCACAATGTTAAATGCCGAAGCTGTGCTTAATGGAAAGGCGTAGTCCTTATTTTTATCGCGATCCTAAGAATTTGGCACATTACTATCTGGACTTTGCTCCTATCTCCTCTTCATAGTCCAACTTATATTGTTGGAGCGGTTCCTTTGATTCCATGCTCGGTTAAATTTATCTTTGACAACGTTTGGAAAATATAGTCGTAACATGTTCAAAATAATACACACACACACATATATAGACACACACATTTAATTTGGTCGAAGCATTTTATATAAATTGTTAATGCAAATCCTTGCAAATTTGTATACTAATGTTTTATATATTAATTCGTATAGATTTTTATGACAATCTTTTCTAAGTATAAATTTGTATGGTAAAAGAATTATTTTATTTTATATATACATAATAATTTAAATAGTTTAAAATATATTTGTAAATCATTGTTTATATTTCATATTAAGTTATATATATACACATGTGAAAAGTTGTTTTTTAAACATAAATATATATATACATGACTATAAATTAATAAATTAATTTTTATGTACTAATATATTTATATTGATTACAAATTAAAATTAAATTTTTGCAATGTATTTTAAAATCATGTTTAACTTTAGAAATTATTTTAGATGGCCAAAAGAAATTCATGTATATATCAGAATATATGTTTTAAATTAAATTTAAATGTTTCTGCACTTGTATGTAAATTAGACAGCATACACACACACACACACACACACACATATATATATATATATATATATATATATTCATAATAATTTAAAAATCTATTTTATGCATTCATACAAATATATATATAGAAAATAGTATAGAATATACTAGAATATGAAGCCTAGGATTATCACCTTACATATTAAATGAACCCCTGCTAGATCCAATCTATCCTCCTCTTAAAGTGCAGCTGACTAGAGAGAATACCACTAAGTAGAAGTAAAGTTGTTTGATTTGAATTTGAGTTGGAAATGAAGTGGAAGATCCCATGTTATTTGTGACCAAGAGATGTGATGATAGAGGTAAAAAGTAAAATGAAAATGAGAAAGGATGGACGATTTAAATAAACAACAAAAAGGAACAAAAGCCTGAGGTCAAGATATCTTCTCTTTGCTAATACAAAACCGAATTTTTCAATAAAAAATCTCCTTCCCTCACCTCCAGTACAGTTGACCATACATAGCTTATTGGACACATAACTAAATATCCAATCATATTTATTTGTTTAAAATAAAATTTAAAAGTTTATTGATATCATATATCGATACATATATATTATATTCATTCAAATAAATAAGATAAAATTTAGAAATTAATTTAATTAATTTATTGTTACCCGACTACTTGGCCCGGCTACAAAGCGACAGTTGCAAAAGTTATAGTTAGCACTAGACAAGATTCTGACCAAGAAGAGACTGGAGATATAAGGTTTGATGCAATCGATATAGTTCGGCATGTATGTGCGACTCAGTAGGTATGGGTCGGTATGTATGGCTAGGTCAAAGGAGGGAAGACCATGCCATTCGGTCATGGTATGAAGGATAAGGTGGGTCGCAATACATGGCTTGATCAAAGATGAAGGTCACACATGGCTCGGTCTAGGTGAATCAGCAAAACCCGCTCAGTCAAAGACGAAAGTCACACATGGCTCGGCCTAGATGGATCGACAGATGTCACTCGAACAAAGAAAGGTCTTGCGTGGGTTAGCCAAGATAGGTCGATCGGGCCTGGTTCGGTGCTTGAGTTTCGGTCATAATGATTTGGCATGTATGGTTCGGCGTACCTGGGACAGTGCATCCTAAAGTGAGTCGACAAGTTACCTAGTGTTTCCTTACTTCGAGTTCCAACGCCATTTTCTTTGAGTCATATGCCAGCTTGCTTGGTTCGGCCAGAGTGGCTTGGTGGCATATGGTTCGGCCATCGAGGCCCGATATCCATGGGTCGGAAAACATGGGTTTTACTGTGTGTCGAAGTGTCTTGGTCATGGACCTATATAGGGAAAACAGTATGTCTTCGTCTATAAATAGAGGGGCAGTGGTATAGTTGAAGGGACCTTTTTCGAGAACCCCATGGAGACTCTGCCATTTTTAATACTCATTTTTTTGTCTAACTTCTATTCAATTTTTGTGTGTACGAATTATATCTGTATTTAATTGTTTGAAGAAGAAATAAAGATTACACTCAAAGTGGACATAGGCAATTACGCCGAACCACTATAATTCTAGTGTTCTCGTTTTTTATTGTTTTGATTGCATATCATTGTGATATTCCTTTTTATAATTTATTTTCTTCATTAATCTCTCTACACAATTCTACACAAGGGTGTTAGTGACCAATTTTGGTGCTAACATTTTGGTGCTTTCACTGAGAATTGAATTCTCGGCTTGATTGGATCTCATCATCTACTAGTGGATTTCCATATTTGCGAGATAGATCCAGTTGTTTACCAGCAAACTTCCTATTCTACTTAGATTTGAAAGAGATCTAAAGGAAGCTATTAGCCATGGGATTGAACTCATCGATATACGCAAGTTTTTGGGATTTGATGTTGAAGTTTGCATCAGAGTTATATGAGGGACGACCCCTCTCTGAAGGCAATTCAGCCAATCTCTCATATAACTGACCTCTCACTCAATGCAGATATTTGATCTCTCACAAAAAAAAAGGAGAGCTTACATACTGATCCCTCAAATAAGCTAGTATACCGTTCGCTCCAAAAAACGTATGCACCGACCGACCCGGTGTACACCGACCCAGAGTATACCGACCGACCCAGTGTACGCCGACCCAAAGTATACCGACCGACCTAGTGTATGCCGACCCAGAGTATACCAATCGACCTAGTGTATACCGACCCAGAATACACCGACCGACCCAGTGTATGCCGGCCGAGAGTATACGGACCGACCCAGTGTATCCCGACCCAAAGTATACCAACCGACCTAGTGTATACCGACCCAGAGTATACCGTCCCAGAGTATGCGGACTGACCCAGAGTATGTCGACCCAAAGTATGCCGACCGACCCAGTGTATACCGACCCATAGTATACCAACCCAAAGTATACCGACCCAGTGTTACTGACCCAGTGTTACCAATTGCGTATATAGCGATCCATGCACTGTATACTGATCCCTCCAGTGTATAACGATCCCTCTCTCAAAAAACCATCTGACCGATCCCTATACAAAAAATATGGATCGGGTACGACCCTTATTTTTTTAAAAAAAATCTTTTTCGGGTGCGACCCAAATTTAAGAAAAAGGCTCTAAAACAGAGGAAAATTCTATCCACTTCTGTTACTTCCTATGATCAACTGGGGCATAGAGGATCAAGTGGCATCTTTTAAATGGCAACAAGGGAACAGATAAGCAACCGCTAACCAAACGATACTCCCAAAGGTTGGAGAACATAGATGATATGACTCTAGGCAAATGCCAAGATGACTACAAGCACCATTCCTCACTGACCCAGCACTTCAAATTTAGTGACTCCAAGCAAACAATGTTTGGCTCTAAGCAATTTGTTCCAAATGCTAATAAGGATATCATACTGATCGTGCTTGAGAGGAGTCGACCTCCAGATATATTTTGGCAGCTGGTTAGCTGGAGAGCCTCATATGACCATCGATCATTTCTTTTACAAAATGAATCAGAACCAAAGTGAGGAGGAGTGGAGCAGACTAGGAAAAATAACAATGCAGGCCTGTCGGCTAAGGACACTGATTCTAGTAGACAAAACAAGATCTCAGAATTCAACTCATGTGCTCTTTGAAAGATTCAATCGATAGCCTCTATTTGGAGACTTGCGATGCAAAGTGGTACTGAAAACCAACCTCAAGAGAGTCCATTGAAGTCCAGTGAAAATCAGGAGAATGTTGTATATTCCAAGATGCATATTGATCCTAACACAGGCGATTACAAACACCTACGAGGTGTCATCGGAAAGCAGATTCAGAAAGACAAGCTTCGATAGTATGTGCAAGCCTTGTAGAGTGGCGAGCCAGGACTTTCAGATTCCCATCAATAAAGAACTCCAATTATCAATTGGACCGTTGGCGGTCGACATCCTGTTAGAAGGGGCTAGGGGAAAAGTTGAATAGCGAGCACACGATGTTGCTCCACTTATCAATGAGATTTATCCCAATCTTCTTTGGATTATTTCTATTTCAGTTTCAATTTTGCTTTAAATTACAACCGACTCGAACTAAACTTCTTCCAAAGCAATGCAGGTGACCAAGTACTCAGAGTTGACTGCCAACCAATCCATGCAGACCTTGATCGGACCTGTGGATTTTTGTCAAGACGAGAATGATTCGATCGCTCATCATCAACCATGTGCCTTTGGTTTGGAGCCAAGGACTAGAGATTGAAAAGCTCGTCACGGTCATAGCCCAATACGAAGCGAACATGATCGACCATCCATTCATCAGCCTCCACATTTGACTTGGAAACCTAAGCAAGACTTGGAATTAATATGGCGCGATCATCCACTCAAATCAAGCCATAAAACAAAGTTCGACAAAATATACATGCCTCTCCTAAAGCTTACTGATGTCGGGATCTATCTAGAGTGGATGTGATTTGATCATCTATACATCAAATCCTACCCTAAACATAAAAGGTAGTTCGAAAGCCCGAATTGCAGAAGCTGTGATGGACTGCCTACTCGTCAATCATTGCTGTCAATGCATAAACACGACTGCACCTTGAAACATATGCAACTTACTTTGTCTACTCGATAATCCATTATCCTCGTCTTCTATAAAGAGATACGAAGCAAATTGTGCGAGACTTGATTGTCTAACCCCATCATGGATGTGATCCAACCATCTATCATATACCTCCTTCCTTAACTTGATTGGAAGAGCTACAATCACCAAGTGGACGAGAATCGATCATCTATTTTTCAAGTTTCGTCCTTGATGTTGGGGGAAAAGTCCTATTCCATGAGCAAACGCGGTTATACCGTTCATTTGACGACATTAGCCTCGATACAGTAAATGAAATACAAATCAAATGGGTGGAAATACGACCGATCTCAACAAAAATCTCTAAGTCCCTGAAGCGGACTGGAGTACTCTATGTCCTCAGAGCGCAGATTAGAGTATAAATGACTCGAGAAAAATCTTTAAGTCTCTGAAGCGGACTGGAGTACTCCAAGACCCCATAGCATGGACTAGAGTACAAACGACTCGAGAAAAATCTCTAAGTCCTTGAAGCGGATTGGAGTACTCTAAGTCCCCAGAGCACGGACTAGAGTATAAATGAATTGAGAAAAATCTCTAAGTCCTGAAGTAGACAAGAGTACTCTAAGTCCCCAGAGCATGGACTAGAATATAAACGACTTGAGAAAAAATCTCTAGGTCCCTGAAGCGGACTGGAGTACTCTAAGTCCCCAGAGCACGGACTAGAGTATAAACGACTTGAGAAAAATCTCTAAGTCCATGAAGCGGACTCTAGTACTCTAAGTCCCTAGAGCGTGAACTAGAGTATAAACGACTCGAGAAAAATCTCCAAGTCCCTAGAGCGCGGACTAGAGTATAAATGACTCGATAAAAATCACTAAGTCCTTGAAGCGGACTGGAGTACCCTAAATCCCAAGAGTGCGGACTAGAGTATAAACGACTTGAGAAAAAATCTCTAGGTCCTTGAAGAGGACTACTCGATAAAAAATCTCTAAGTCCCTAAAGTGAACTAGAGTAGTCTGAGTCCCCAGAGCGCAGACTAGAGCATAAATAACTCGAGAAAAATATCTAAGTCCATGAAGCGGAATGGAGTACTCTAAGTCCCCAGAGCGTGGACTAGAGTATAAATGACTTGAGAAAAATCTCTAAGTCCCTGAAGCGGACTGGAGTACTCTGAGTCCCTAGAGCACGGACTGGAGCACTCTAAGTCCCCAAAGCATGGACTGGAGTACTCTAAGTCCCCAGAGCGCGGACTAGAGTATAAACGATAAGAGAAAAAATCTCTAAGTCCCTGAAGCGGACTGGAGTACTCTGAGTCCCCAGAGCACGGACTAGAGCGTAAACGAATTGACGAAAATCTCTAAGTCCCTGTAGCGGACTAGAGTACTCTGAGTCCTCAGAGAGCGGACTAGAGTATAAATGAATTGACGAAAATCTCTAAGTTCCTGAAGTGGACTAGAGTACTCTGATTCCCCAAAGCATGGATTAGAGTATAAATGACTTAAGAAAAATCTCTAAGTCCCTGAAGCAGACTAAAGTATAAATGATTTGAGAAAAATCTCTAAGTCCCTGAAGCGGAATAGAGTACTCTGAGTCCCTAGAGCACGGACTAGAGTATAAATGACTTGAAGAAAATTTCTATGTCCCAAAATATGGACGAGAGCATAAACCGTTCACTAAGTCTCTAAGTCCCCGAAGCGTGGACCGAAGCATGATCTCAAATTGGGCATGAGCTGAACGAAGGAAGAATAACTCTATGTCACCAGAATGCAGAGTGGCGTATAAACATTGATAAATATATGACCAGATTCCGACCGTTATCTATTCCACAAACTTTGGCCTGAAATCGACAGGGTGAGTATTAACTCGCTTAGGATAGAGTTCGACCATCCGACTCGTGGCCTGGCCAAATCAATGCTGGGAGCAGAAGTACAAATCACTAAAAGCTGAATATGACAGCTAATTATAGCTCTACCTTGGCGTTCTTTACAACTTAAGGCAATGAATATAAGCAAGCCTCAATACAAAATCAATCGAAACGGCGTCCAAAGGTACGGGAGACCAACTATATCATACCTCAGATCGAGGTTCAATATCGATCCGCACCAAGCACATACGAATGTGACCCAAATGTCCCTTGAAAAACTTTGACCACTAGAGTGTGGAAAGGAGAGTAAACTACGAAGATTTGGTCATTAATTCTCCAACACCCTCCTTCGATCAATCAGAAGGAGTATGGAACTGGATGAGCTTGACCCGACTGCACTTGAGCCAACTTTACCCCGAGATCTGATTATTGAACATGAACCAAAGTGGACATGGCTGACCGTGTAGTACCCAACTTATGCCTAGAACCTGATGAGGCATCAAAATATTCCCCTTGGAATAAAAAACCACAATACAATCCATGATAGACGAGACCCAGCCTCCCATCAACTGACCTGATCCCACGATTCAATGGAAAAGAGAGTAAAGCTAAAGTGGGCATGGTTGGCCTTCCTACTTATCGGTATACGCCCCACACTTGGGGGCACGAGCGAGAAGCAGGATGAATGTGAACCAACTATTCACCAATCAACTATATGTCTTTGAAGATTAGATGGGAGTATAAACATATCTAGGACGAGACTGAACCGCCCACGCAGTATGTTTATCAACCCGAGACTTGGAGCAGAAGCGCGATCATCCAAAGACTGGCGGTGATAGCTCAATATTGAAACTTATATATAGTGTTCACAACTACGCAAGGCTACGACCGAAAGAACACCCAGAGATGGATTCATTAAATTGATACATGATCTCCTGTGCAACTGACTATCACTTCAACTCGAAGGATGGGTAAAGGATCATGAATGCATTGGATGGAAAGTGCGTTACACAAATATACCAGCAAATTCAAACTCAAAGCAAGATCCAACCATGCAGCTTTACGCAACTCAAGGCTGAACCCAACTCGACATTTTCTTCAGTGTGTTTCTAAGCCTATTCTTTGGCCATTTGTAGATAATCGATCAGAGCATTCAGAGCCCTTCACTATTAGAGTTAATAACTCATGACAAGACTCTAGGATTCGACCGGAGTAACCATCAACATTAACTGTCCCAGCCATATTTCACATTGAATGTTACACAAAATAGATACATCTGAAATCAACACTACTAGAAAAAACAATTATTCCGACAGCTTCAAGCGACGGCTTCCGACGGTCAATTTCGGAGGGCTTTCGACGGGACGTCAGCTGCCGTCGGAAAATCGCGATTTACAGGGCTCGACCGAGCTTCTCTTCCTCATTCTACATACGAAATTTCTAAACCCAAAATCCCCAAATCTCTTTCCCAAGCTCCAATCATCAATTTCGAGCTTTTGGATCCTCCCCGGCTGCGTAATCAACGTCTATTACTCTTTAGCTCAGGTATAATTTCTTATTTTCGCCAAAAATTCAGCTTTTACCCTAATTCTAGATTTGCATAAGTTGATAAATTAAGGCTAATTGTTGATTGAAATTGTTTCTAATAGTGTTATAATAGGTTCTAGCATTCTATGGTATTTCATCTTTATCGTGAAATTGTGAAAAACATGTATAATTTGTGGCTATTCGTGTATATGTAAATCTTTATGTATGCCTTGATTCTACGATTGTATATGTGTGTAGCGCTGCTATCATTGTATTGTATTAGTTGGAATAACATAAAATGAATGTACGAGCTATGAATATTATATTGTGCACGTATTGACTTATGCAACAAAAAAATACGTTGAACGAGCATTAATTTGATATAATACGTTGAATAAATGTGTTAAATTAAAATATATTTTTGTAAATGTGAACAGTTAGTACAACTGTATTTTTTTGTAAAATGCACACATGTAATTGACAAATGCCCCTTAGGGAGTTTTTGGCCCCGTCTGATGAGTGTTGTACATGATCGTTGTATAAATAGCCGTTTTTTTCGAAAAACAACCATTTATATTCATCTGGTACAATGTTTGTTGGATTTGTCCCTGTATTGGACAAGTTATGACCACAGTAAGCATTTACGTTTTGTATACTACTTCGTCTCAAACGGTTCATAAAATTTCGGCCTAACTTTTCTTCTGTTTCCTACATACACGCATTGTGTACAATGCAGGGAACAAAAGGGAAATGCTGCTGAAATTTTGTTGAATCATTTGAGACGAAGTAATATACAAAATGTAAATGCTTACTGTGTTTGTAATGGGAAGTAGGATGTCTGATAATGGAAAAAAATTGTACAATTTTTTATATTGATACGTTAAAAAATAAAATGTGCCCTGTTTGAAAATATTTTTAAGTTTGTGAAGTAGTTCTTTAGATTCAAATATTATACGACCAATAAAATAAACTTTTTCGAATTTGTATTCTTGAAAATAAATATTAAATTTTGAACTTCTCATTTTATCAAATAGAAAAAATGATTGATTATTTTGTTGATCGAAGGAGATGGATGTACCAAAGAAAAGGACTGAGGGGCTCAATAAAAGAAGATTTTTATTATGGTATAAACGTATTTGTTGAATTCGCTTTAAGTAATAACGGAAATGATCCAGAAATTCGTTGTCCGTGTAGTAGGTGTAGACATTTGAAGTATTTGTTACCATATATTGTGAAAGTATATTTGTGCCAAAATGGTTTCGTACCCGAGTATTATGTTTGGGATCGGCATGGAGAAGTTGTAGCAAATACTCCTGTAGATTCTGAAAGTGTCGTTAACGAAATAGTTATGGTGACCGTATAGAAAATATGGTTGAAGATGCAGCACGATCAATGTTTCCTATGGATGAAGTTGACGACGACGATGGAAATGTTCAAGAGCCAAATATTGAAGCAAATTTTTTTATGATTTACTAGATGTTGCTAAGAAACCTATTTGGGATGGTTGTAAAAGCGGCACTCAGTTGTCAGTAATCGCTGAATACATTGCGATGAAGTCAAAATACAACATCACTGAAGCTGGGTTTACGGCTGTTGTACAAGCTGCAAAAAGACATATGCCGCCCGATAATCTAATGTGTGAAAATCACTATGAAGTTAAAAAACTTATGTCGGCTTTTGGTTTATCTTATCAGAAAATAGATACAAGTTTAAAAGGCTGCATGTTGTTTTGAAAAAGAGACGCAAACCGTAAAAATTGAAAATTTTGTAACCAGGAGAGATACAAACCAAGAAAAAAAGAAGGGGAAGGAAGTTCCGTACAAGCGTATGCATTACTTACCCATAACTCCAAGACTTCAAAGATTATACGCATCTTCTGTAACTGCATCTAATATGAGATGGCATACTGCGAGAACGGAGGAAGAGGGAACGTTGACACATCCGGCCGATGAAGAAGCATGGAAGCATTTCGATAAAGCGTATCCAAGTTTTGCAGCGGTGAGTTGAAATGTTAGATTAGGATTATGTACGGATGGTTTTTCTCCATTTTCTCAATTAGGTTCTACATATTCATCCTGGCCCATTATCGTCACACCGTATAATTTACCTCCATGGATGTGTATAAAAATGCAATATATGTTTCTTATTGTTGTCGTTCCTGGCCTCGACGATCCGACACAAGGAATCGATGTATATTTATAACTGTTGATTGAGGAGTTAAAAATACTATGGAATGAAGGAGTAGAAACATACGATATGTCCAAGTAGAAAAAATTTCGTATGTTTGCTTCTTTGTTGTGGACTATAAGTGATTTTCCTGCCTATGCAATGCTTTCAGGATGGAGTATTGCCGGTCGTCTAACATGTCCATATTGCATGGATGAAACACGAGCGTTTTCTTTACCTCATGGTAAGAAAATTTCATGGTTTGACTGTCATCGATTTTTTCTCCATGTAAATCATCCCTTCAGAGGAGACAAGAAAAACTTTTTAGCTAATAGAGTAGAAACCAGACAACCACCGACATATGGTCAAGCGAAGACATATATGAACTTGTTAGGGACTATCCAAAGATATATAAAACTGGAGAGCAAACAGAAATTGAAGGCAAATCAGTTGTTCATAACTGGTGCAAACAAACTATTTTTTGAGAGTTGCCGTATTGGAAACATCTTCTGCTTCATCATAATATAGATGTGATGCACAATGAGAAAAATGTATTTGGTAATGTTTTTAACACAATTTTGAATGTGAAAGGGAAGATGAATGATGATTTGAAATCAAGACATGATATAGAAGAATTATGCAAACGTCTTGAGCTTCATATGAAACCAAATGACAGTAAAAAACCCAAAGCATGTTACGAATTAGATAATAATCAAGTTAAAGCTGTGTAAAAATGGGTGGAAGAGTTAAGATTTCCTGATGGGATATCATCAAATCTTCGTAGATGTGTTGACTCTAAAATTGGTAGATTGAGCGGATGAAAAGTCACGACTGTCACATAATGATGGAAAATTTGTTTCCCGTTATGTTCAAAGAAGTACTTCCGTTAAAAGTTTGGAAGCTAGTAACGGAGCTTAGTATGTTTTACAAAGAGCTTTGTACGATTACTTTAAAAGTGCAACGTTTACGTAAACTTGAAGTGGATATTCCTATATTGCTTTGCAAATTAGAGAAAATATTTCCGCCAGGTTTTTTTAATGTAATGGAACATTTACCTGTTCATCTCCCATTTGAAGCACAACTTCGAGGTCCTGTCCAATATGGATGGATGTATCCGTTTGAGAGGTATGTAATATGTTATCACGTAATTTAATTGCATTTGAAAGATGAAGGTAATATAAATTAATTTTTCATAGATATTTGAATTGTCTGAAGAAAAAAGTGAGGCAAAAAGCAAGAGTTGAAGGTTCGATATATAAATCTTACATTGAAGAAGAAGCTTCGTTCTTTTTCTCTCACTATTTCAGTGACCATGTGAATATTTCATTTGAAAGTGTTCCTCGTAATGGCGAAGGCGACGAACAAGAGTCCTCCCAAGCAATGTTATCTATTTTTAGATAACATGGTCGGCCTTCTGGAAAATGTGTAGAAATATGGCTAGACGATAAAGATCTTCATGTAGCACACACTTATATTCTTCTAAATTGCGCCGAGGTTTCACCATTTGTCAGATAATCTGAAATAATAATTTGTTTTTTATTCTTTTCTATAGTGCATGCGCGTGTATAACCTAATGTAATAATTTGTTTATATAAACAGTGTTTATGAATGTGAACATCCGAACGGAAATCTTAGCAAAGAATTTTTCGATTGGTTTTCAAATTACGTTTATGAGCCGAGAGATTATGTTGTTGACGAAGGGTTGAAACATCTTGCGATGGGACCAAAAAGAGTGGTCAAGACATATCCAATATATTTCGTTAATGGATATAAATTTAACACCAAAGAATACGGTGCAGAAAAATTAAAAAATAATACCGGTGTATTCGTTAAAGGTAGTAACGATCCAGAAAATCACTTAAATGATTTTTATGGCGTTCTAACACAAATTTTGCAACCGATATATTTCTCACGACCTATGGAAGAGGTGTTTCTATTTAGATGCAATTGGTTTAGCAATGTTCCAGGTTCTGGAATTAATGTGCACAAGGATTATAATCTTATCAAAATAAAGCATACATCGCACTATCACAAGTATGATCATTTTGTACTAGCCAAACAAGCGTTGCAAATTTATTATGCTCCTTATCCGTCTCTAAAAAGAGATAAAGCAGATTGGTCTGCAGTTTTTAAAACAAAGGCCAGATTCACATTCGATGGGAAGAATATTCTGGACGAACAAGCTTATCAGGCAGATCTTGAGCAAAATAACGAAATAATAATTACAGACGATCATACAAATTTTGTTTCTTTGATCGATGAATCAAATGTTTTGGTAGAAGCGTTTGACAGTGCAGAGGAAAATATTGTAGAAAACGAGACCGAATCTGAATCAGAAGACGATAATGACTGATATAAATCTGAATCTGATTTTTTTGCAATTGATGTAACTATGTTGAATTCTTGATGTATTATGAAATTGATGTGACTATGAAACCAAATTTGTTTACCAATGTTTACATGTTTTATGTCATTTCCATTTGTCATTTACTTAGCAATTTATTAAAAATGCAATGAAATCTGCTTATCGTCGGAACAGTACATCCATTATGAATCAGGTATAACATACTTCCATTTCTATTTCTATCTCAGTCATTAATTAAGCAATTTATACCGTTGATGTCATTTACATATGAAATATATTTCATTATCATGTTATTATTCTCTTATATAATGTTGTGTATATATGTCACATGTTTATCATAATGTCATATAGAGGTAGGAGCTCTTCCCGATCATCAAGAGGCGATGGCAGTGGCCCATCGCAAGAGTCACGGCGTCAATAGTTTCGTTAGTCCCTAGAGAAGAGTGGTAAGAATTTAAATTTTATTCAGCATCTTATTTTTTTATGATATACGTACATACTTATCTGTATCATATTTAAAAACAGGGGGTTCGACCTACTTTCCTTGAAGGTTGCGCTGGATGTGTCTAGAGCTTCTTATCGCGGTAGGATGAGTGCTTGCTGGCCGAAGTGGGATAACATCCCTCCTCACATCATAGAGTGTATATGGCAGGATGTCCTAGTATGTATATTTTTCTGTTACCCATTTTTAATTCATTATTGTCTTTTTTCTACTATTTATCGTTTACAGTGTAATCTTTTTTTTTGCTCTTTATCGTGAAATACAGGCTGAGATAGACATCCAGACAGACGACATGCTGCTGGCATGAGGATACTGGATGAAGAAGATGCGTAAGAACTACAGGGACTCGATATCTGAAATTAAGAAATCTAGTAAGAAACCACGGTGGATGGGGGAGAGCGTATGGCAAGCTTGGTTGAGATATTGGGAAACGGACGAGGCTAATAATAAATTTTTTTAAATTATTAATTTGACGTGAACGAAAAATAGTGTATCAAATTTTGAATGTACAGGCAGAGTCGGATAGAAACTCTGCAAACAGAAATAAAAATATCGTCACTCATCGCGGAGGGTCGAAGTCATTTCAGCAGTATAGGCAGGAGTTGGTAAATTTACTGAATGATAATTGTAAATAGTTTATGCTATATAATTTTAAATGTATAATAATTGTGTGTAAAAATAAACTTCAGGAAGCTGAGGCGCATGGTCCCGTGGGTTATATGGACGTGTTCACTCGTATGCATGTTGTTGAGCATGTAAATCCGAATGAGACTATTTCGTATACATGGCAGGACGATAAATCCAGCAAGAGCCATGTAAGCATATTTCATTTTGTGCATTATTAGCAATTGTTCTGCTTGTTAAACTATAATGAAATAAAATATGATGTTATTAATTTGTTAATGCAAGAAAAGTTGATGGAGCGGCGCTAGAAACTCCTTGTTGATACGGGCCGAGATCAGCTGACGACTAATGAGGAGGACGCTATTTTTGAGCCCATTATGGATCCATCAGAGCATAGCAGATGATACGACTTTGGCAATCAAGTGCTAAATAATTTATTTTACTGCTAATTTGATATTTAAGTCATAATTCTATGTTGGAATATATAATTTTATCTTAAATTCTTCAAATATGCTATTTTGACCTTTTCAAAACAATAAACCTGAATTTTATTCATTTTTCCATTATTTAAAAATATTTGAACCTTGAAAAATCCTCCATATTGAATTCGAATTCAAACCAACCAAATGACTTTATCACACTAGTAAAGCACAAGAAGGCAGAAGATATGAACGTTATGTTACTTACTAGCTTACAGAGATATGCACATACACTTACAGAGATCATACAGCTAAATTAAATATCTATTGCAGGCCAGCAGTCAGAGACGAGGTCGGAAGAATAGAGCTCAGAGCGATCTAGCAGATATAGAAGAATTGCAGGCTGGAGTGTCCCAGCCGGAGGAGCAGAACTGCCAACAGGCCATGCAGACCACACAGTTGCTAGAGTACATGCAGTAGTTTGATGGCTGCTTCCCTTCCTCAGCTGGCTCTGGATCTGGAGGAGACTGATTGATTGCTTACTTGCTTTTTCAGGTATGTTTTTATTAGTTTTGTATGGTTTGGTAGACGTTGGAGGTAGTTGTTGATTTTTGTATGATTATGTTTGATACACTTGGTTGTGTGGTTGTACTACGATGTGGATGTTGATAATTTTGTGTTATGTTGTGTATGTATGACATGGTAGAACACTTGCTGTTGGGGTTGTGAATGTTGGAATGGTTATGTATATTATGTATTTTATTTTGATGTAATTTGATATATTTTTGTGTTTGATGAATTTTGTGTAGTTTGGGCTTCGATATTTGGTTGGAATATTGTATACTATATTGTGCAGTATTGGAGTAATAGTGTTTGAATGGGAAATGTGATGGAAGGCTATATTGCAGCAGGAATAAAAAAATACAGCAGATTTCCGACGCCTTCCGACGGTTCCCGACAGCTTCCAGGTAATCATTTTCCGACGGCTTCCGACAGCCTTTAGGTCATTTTTTTCGACGGCTTTCGGCAATTGTCGGAATCCGTCAGAACCGTCGAAGGCCGTCCGGAACCATCGAAAAAAATCCGACGCCCTCTATCGGAAGCCGTTGGAAACACTGCTCCCCGACGCCTTATTTTCAGATGGATTTTTCCGACGGCCGCTGACGGCTTCCAATGGCCGCCGACGGTTTTCAGCTGTCGGAAATTGCTGTTTTCCTTGCAGTGCAAAGAATCCGAGATTGCACCCGCTAAGCTGACAATCGACATTACAGTCAGCCATGGCAACTCTTCATGAGTGTTGAAGATCGGATCACATCACAGTGCAACGATGATAAAAGAATTAGTTGGATTTCTTCGAATAAATGATGATATGTTCCCTTGGACACATTCGAACATGTGTGTGTGATTTCACCGACTATCGCGAGCCATGCATTGAATATCGACCCAAAGCTACAAAAGTTTGCATCATACAAAGACCTGAGGTGTCTAAAAGGCTATTTAAATAGAATATTGAACTACGCCAATTTGATATCGCTTATTTCCCTCGAAGAGCTATCTAAAGACGAAAATTAATAGACCTCATATCCGAATTCACTACCTCAGACTACTACTTGAAGAGTAGTGGAGAACCAACTAACAGATGGAAAATGTACGTAGATTGAGCGTCCAATGATCATTGTTATGGTGCATGAGTCGTGATAATGACTCCTGAGGAATGATCGATCTGCTACATCCTAAAAAATCGATTTTCTTATAACAAACAACGATGCTTGGTATGAAGCCTCGACTGCTAGCTTCAAACTTGCCAAAGAACTTGGTTTGGAAATTTTTAATATCTTTTGTGATTCCTGATTGGTAGTATGAAAAGTTATGGAAGTTAATCTTCACAGGGGGCATTGTCTTGCTCCTTATCTCGACCGGGTCCAAGAGCTACTAGCTGATTTCACGTAGTACATCATTACACACTTCCTCAGCAAACGAAATGAAAAGTGTCAAGTTACTGGCGAAGCTGGCCAGTTTTAGGGGTGCACAACGGACATACTGTGTTTCGGTTGGAATACTTAATATTCCAAGCATTGACGGATGGAGATCGGCTAGATCTTGGAGACAGAGTCAGAAAAAAGGTCATGGTTGACTTCTATCAAAAAATATCTACAATAAGGAATTCTTACTAAATGAAGGAATGGGAAACAACAGATCCTCCTCAAAGCTTCATGCAAAATCACCTAAGAAGAAGTAATGTGTAGAAAAGAGTTTATCTATTCCCATTCTTTGGTATATCACCCATGATGATATCAAGTAAGTCTTGAGTGAAGTCTATGAAGAAGAATGCGGCGATTACATCGAGGGGAAAACCCTGACAAAGAAAATACTCTGCTATGGGTATTACAGGCCAACTATCAATCAAGATGCGGTTGATCATGCTAGACAATGCGATGAGTGCAAGATGTTTGCAAAAAATTCGGGAGCCCCGCCAATGGAAATTATTCAAATGACTAATCCATAGTCGTTTGCCACTTGAGGGCATTGACATCATCATCTTCTTGCCTATCCTAAAGGTAGTGCGAAATACGCCATCATAGCAGTTGATTACTTCACCAAATGGGTAGATGAAGAACTTTTAACCATACCCAAGATGAAGGAAATAATCAATTTCATTGTCCATAACGTCGTCTATCCTTGTGACTTTCCATGATCCATTATAACTGCAAATGGACCGTTTGAAGCTGTGAGAAAAATCATAAAGTTTATTCTGAAGAGAGGTTTGAAAAAGACTAGAGGTAAATGGGTGGATGAACTCTCAACAGCATTATGGGCTTATAGAACTACCCATGAGTCCATGACTGGCCGTACTCCATTCACCCTTGCTTATAGCTCCAAGGTCGTCGTCCATGTAGAATTTGAAGTCCCCTCTCATTGAGTGGCTGTTTACAACCCTTATTTCGTAAAGAATAGAAATAAGGAACCAGAGTTGAATTGCAATTAAACTAGATGGAATTGGTGAGGACTTATGAGCATATAAAACACATCCGAGAGCCAATGTCAAGAACGTATGCTCGAACATGCACATGTATACTCGGAAAAAAAATTGACTTCTTAATCAACAGAAATTAAATTTTCACTTAAGGTCATTTAGAAACGACTGGATCAGATAGCCGAAGCTTGCTAGCCCTGTAGAACCGGGCACAGATGGCCACTGATGAACTACAATCCTGAATTTATACTACTGGGAATCGACCGAGCGTCATGACGACGAAAGAAGGATACGACACTTTGGAGGATAAAATTGAAGGATAATGAATATTCGAGAAACATGATGGATTTCTTTCTGGAGACTATAACTTGCTTCGATTCAAAGCACGTCATGTATGTATACAAGACGTACTTTGGGGACAAATGTTACCCAGCTGCTTAGACCGGCTACAAAGCTACAGTTGTAGAAGTTATAGTTAGCACTACACAAGATTCTGACCAAGAAGAGACTGGAGATATAAGGGTTTGATTCAATCGATATGGTTCGGCATGTATGTGCAGCTCGGTAGGTATGGGTGGGTATGTATGGCTCAGTCAAAGGAGGGAAGACCGTGTCGTTTGGTCATGGTATGAAGGATAAGGTGGGTCAGAATACATGGCTCGATCAAAGAAGAAGGTCACACATGGCTTAATCTAGGTGAATCGACAAACTCCTCTCGGTCAAAGACGAAGGTCACACATGGCTCGGCCTAGGTGGATCAGCAAATGTCGCTCGGTCAAGGAAGAAAGGTAGTTCATGGTCGGCTAAGATAGGTCGATCGGGCCTGGTTCGGCGCTTGTGGTTCGGTCATAATGACTTGGCACGTATGCTTCGGTGTACTTGGTGCAATGCATCCTAAAGTGAGTCGACGAGTTACCTGGTGTTTCCTTACTTCAAGTTCCAACGCCAGTTTCTTTGATTCATATGCCAGCCTACTTGGTTCGGCCAGAGTGGCTCGGTGGCATATGGTTCGTCCATCAAGGCCCCATATCCATGGGTCGGAGAACATGGGTTTTGCTGTGGGCCGAAGTGTCTTGTCATAGGCCTATGTAGGGAAAGCGGTCTGTCTTCGTCTATAAATAGAGAGGTAGTGGCACAGTTGAAGGGACATTTTTTCGAGAACCACAGGGAGACTCTATCATTTTTAATACTCATCTCTTTTCTATCCAACTTGTACTCAAGTTGTTTATGTACGGATTGTATCTGTATTCAATTGTTTGAAGAAGCAATAAAGATTACACTAAGTGGACTTATGCAGTTACGCCGAACCACTATAATTCTGGTGTTCTCATTTTTTATTCTTCTGATTGCATTTCATTGTGATATTCCTCTGTTTTAATTTATTTTCTTCATTAATCTCTCTACACAAGGGTGTTAGTGAACAATTTTGATACTAACATTTACAACAACTACAAGTTAATTAAATCATGCAGTATTTCGGGATGTTCAACATTATGGTTGTGGGACTCAAAGGTGAAAATTTAGTCGACGATTAATAATGAATAATTCAAATTTTAATGTCCATATGTCACCTTAGCTAGGGATGTAATATTATGGCTGGATTATGTCTTTCACATTTTTTTGTATAATCCATTTTCACTATTTTAAGCGATGGCCGGTGTATCGATTATTTACATAAATTCTCTTCATTAGAACTATATCACATTAGGACTTATAGAATATGGTTTTAATCAAAATTACTATATCATCCACATTCAACTTGTTTAATCCAAACAAAAAGTCCTATGTTCAAGAATAATAATTATTATTAACTGAACTGCTTTGGTCGGAGACTTTGACTTTTAGTTGATTACAGTTGACTATCAAACTTTGAGTTGGCTACGTTGACTGTCAAACTAACCTCATGTAACTGAGGAGATGAATTCTCTACTAAATATGTTTCGCCTCCAATGCTTCAACTTAAACCTAACTATAGTCATTTGATGGATGCTTGCCACGATTGATAGAGCTAGGGGTATGCCTTAGAGGTAATTATGTAATTTGTTAACCAATCTTTATCGAAATGAAAGGCATTTTCTTTCTATTATATGATTATTATAACGTGTTATCAATAATTTTAAGTATATTTAATAGAAAATCCGTAAATGATAGTTTTTTATAGTAGCTATAATGTGTTGTTATCATGAGTGATTTATCACAATATAATAAACATAACAGTTTAATTTTTTATAGTATTCATAATGTGTTGTTATCATGAATGATTTATCACAATATGATAAACATGCCATTTTAAGTATTCCTAGTCAAGATATATCGAGACTAGATATCGATACATCCATTAAGATTAGAGTATGTAACACTCTCCAAATGTTGGATAGTGTATTACTCATGACTGTTGTAGCACCTAGGGGTTACGTACTAATAGTTATTTAGTAAGAATAGAATGACTCGCTCGATAGTATTTTGTTGGTGGAAACTCCACTTTAGTTATAATTAAATCGTGGCATGATGTCCATTGTACGACTATAGTTGGAACAAGTGGAAGCATTGGAAGTAAAACACTATTTAATAGAGAATTCATTCGTATTGAATATGAGGTTAATATCATAGGCTTAACTTAAGTCAACTCAAATTCAATGTATCTGGCTAAAGCAATATGATTAATAATTATTATTGTTGTTGAACCAAAGACTTTGTGTATGGACTATAAGGTTGAATGTGGACGATAGTGGAATTTGACCTTAATCAAATTCCATAAGCCTAGTGTCATATAGTTTTAACGAAGAGAATTGATGTAAATAATTATCACTAATGAGTAACACTTAATATGTTAATTAGATTTTAATGAAGCTATATAAGCAATAAATTTGGGTAAAATGTCATACCACTAGTTAAGATGACGAGTGAATGTCAATATTCGAATTGTTCTATATTAACCACTGACCGAATTATCACCTAAAGAGTTAATACAACCGTAATATTGAATCCCTCATTACCACTTGATTTAATTAAATTATAAATGTTATAATTAATTGAATAATTAATTTTAACAAATACTAATTATAAATTTTTAATTGAATATACGTCGTATTTGTTGCTTGAATTTTAAGAAAGGGAGAGAGGGATTTTTGGTCTTGGCTAGAAGGAAGAAATTGAGGCACAAACCCTCGAAAGAAAAAATGATCGTAAATTTTAATGAAATTCATATTTATATTTATATATATACATATATATATACATGAATATATATACATCTTGCGTGGTTTAATTATTTTGATTGCAAATAATTTCTTAATCAAAACTATTTTGATTGAAAACCTTTTAATTAAGTATATACATATATGTTTCATGTTTTTTCTTTAAACAATTTTGATTGATAATAAGTTGACCAACTTGTTCATTTGAATATATTCTATTTGGTTATTGTTTGCATTAATGTATAAATATTTCAATTTAAAAAATTATAAATGGATTTTATGTAAAATCATAAATCATTTTACTCCTCCTTATGATACCATTTTACAATTAATTTTTCAAAAATATTAATTAATTTAATTAATCATAACATTTATAATTTAATTAAATTAGGTGGTAGACGGAGGATCCAACATTGCGGTTGTATTGACACTTTAGGTGCAAATTCGGTCAGCATCAAACAATTTGAATATTAACATTCACATGTTGCCTTAGCTAATGGTGTGACATTTTGGCCAAATTTATCGCTTATAAAGCTTCGATGAATTCAAATTATATATGTTACAATTATTTACACCAATTCTTTACGTTAGTACTATATCACATTAGGACTTATGGAAATTGATAATGGTCAAAATTCCAATATCATCCAAATTATAGTTTATTATCCAAACATAAAGTCCTTGGTTCAATAAGAACAATTACTATTAACCGTACTACTATGGCCAAAGACTTTGAAATTGAGTTGACTTAAGTTAAACCCATGATATTAACCCCATATAACTAAAGTGACGAATTATCTCTTGAATAGTGTTTCACTTTCAATGCTTCCACTTGACCCAACTATAATCATTTAATGAATGTCATGTCATGATTTAACTATGATCAAAGCGGAGTTTCCACTTTGAAACTTGACAGCATTCTCAAGTCAAGGTAATTGTGTAATATTGTCACATCAATATTCTCTATTTGACTTAGTTATATTAACTAACAAAAAACTATCGAGTGAGTCATTCCATAATTATTTAATAACTATTAGTACATAACCACTTGTTACCTCAAGTAGTCATGAGTAATACACTACCCAACATTTTTGAGAGCGTTGTGTATCTCAATGGATGTATCGATATCTAATCTCGATACATCTTGACTATGAATATTTAAAACTATATGTTTATTATACTATGATAAATCACTCATGATAACAACACATTGTAGCTACTACTACAAAACATAACTTTTATGAATTTTCTGTTAAATATATTAAAATTTAATAACCAATTAGTTATAACACATTATAACAAGTATATAACTGAAAGAAAACACTTTTTATTTCGAACAAGATTAGTTGTCAAAGTTAGATATATATATATATAGCAAATTGTATAATTGCCCTTAAGGAATACCCCTAACTCTATCAATCTCCCACTTGCACTTAGGGTCAATTATGGAACCTTATGCCAACTTGTTCGATCGGTTTTCTTAAAATTAATAGAGTTGGTTCCTTATAGAACGAGTACGTTGTCTTGTTCTATTTATATACTCTATCAATCTAATGTCTTTAATGCTGATAAACTACCTTTATCATATAGAACTATTCAAAATATGTTTCTCAACTGCTAGTGAGCTTTTACACTATTATCATATAACAATAATGTAGTATTCTCAATATCTAGAATCACTTCTAGCTCGGTTATAAATTTGTGCATTTATATCTATACATTGCTTTTATTATGACATTATTCAAGGCGATGTACTTAGCCTTTTCATTGAATCAACCACAATCTTTCATTTGGTACATTTTCAACATAAATATCCTTAACTAAGGTTTAAATCATGAATTTTTTATTGACATATTATACTCAATATCACTTATGAAGTTTGTGTCTGAATACTCCTTTATTTGTTTCTGTAAACAATTTTCTTGTATTTCCCAAACACTTGGGAACTCCCTAAATTACCGTTTAGTTATATTATTTTGGATTTAGTATTTGCTTCATGCATATAATACAAATGTTAATTACAATAATGTTGACAACACAAGATGTATGATGATCCTCATCGCCGGTGCATAAGGAATACATCTTACATGTTTCATATTAAACATTTAAATAACATGTCTTTGCACATCATTTGGGACATTCCTGGTATCTTTTATACTTATTATAAAAGATATAATTTACAAATCCAATATCGAGTATTAAACAATCAAATTAGTACTAATGTTAACATAAGTACATTGTTAATAATCAGCAGTATCTTGCTTGCTTACATTTTAGAAATATATATGTGCCTTTTTAATGCTCTTTCTTGTGATCACATGCTTTCTTTGCATTTTGACTAAAAATCAAACTATTTGATGTTTCTATCAAAATACTTGTTTAACTAAGATGCTTATCAGACGATACTTCGTATCTATTCTTAGATCATATCCTAAAAGCCACAAACTAAGTACCGCTCCCATTAACTTCGAGAAATTTTGGTTTTTATGTGCAAATAATCTATTCTAAATCATTATTTGAATTTTCTGTTTCAATGCATATGCACCAAAACAAAAATTCATACCAGGTGATAATTTTGTGAATAAAATCTAAATTTACTTAAGCACATTGAATGATGACCGGTTATGCTAATTTTACCAATTGAAATTTATGGCATTGTCTTATCAATATGGCTTATAATATTCCAATTGCATTATCCTTTCTCTCGAAGATACATTTGCAGTAGATGGATTATATCCCTTCATATACAACTATCAAAGTTCTATTTTGATAGTGCGCTTGAAATCTATTTCAGATTTGTGCATCATACCATATCATAGAATCAATACTCTCAATGATTTGATTGACAATTGAGGAATATATATTCTCAACATTGATAGAAAACTCATGGTTCCTCTTTCATATGCAAGAATACTTATTAGACATTCACGTGCATTGTGTTCATTAATTTTTGGTTAATTTTATTCCATCCCTCATGATCAGTTTTGTTATTGGATTGATCTAAATCCACTTTGCTACCAATAATTTCTAAAAGAATTTCCTTCTTTATGGAGATCACATTTCTTGAACCAAGAACGGATTATTAGTGTAATAAAATAGGTATTTATAAATATTTTATGAATTGCATTACATAAAACTGACTTGATTTTAGTTACGGTACTTATGTTCAAAACATGACTTGATCATTTTCCCAAACTTTTTTAGGGCAATTCATATGAGAACCCTTACATACAATTATTACGTAGTCTTTTAACTCGCACAACCTGACAACTCCTTAACCTAGAAAATGTTAGGATTTCATAGAAACCATTATCTTGAATAATTTTGTAAACTATTCACCAGATGGAATTAATTTTAACCTTGTGTAACACTCTTAAGTACACCATCTCGTAGAAAGAAGTTAACTCAACTTCACTCGTCATTAATTGTACTTTGTCAAACAATGTTCGATTACTCCTTATTAATACATCATTATGTTAATACATCATTTTGTGTCATAAGAAAGAGTTATTTTTAGGTTGAATCTATATTCATTTTTTAGATACCTTTGAAACCCCTTCCAATATACTCGCTTATTTAACCAAAACGAATCATTTTATTGCACGTAATTTCATTTACTTTTGTTTTGTACTCTATGAACTTATCATAGACATGCTACATGTATATCAATTACACATATTTATGTTTGTGATAATTCATTGGTGAATTCAAAGAAATAAGTGGAACTGTTTTGGTATTATTAGACTTATGATTGCTTATATTTAAATGTATCAATCAAAAGAGCTCATCAACTTTTACGTCGCTCCCACTGAATGAGTGCTTTCTTCTTAATTGTTTGAGACATAATTCACTAGTTCCATATGATTCACTATCATAAAATAAAATAATCATTTTTCAAAACCATGGATTATTCTATAAGCCCAAAATAATTGTAAATAATTTCAAATAATTTTGTATTTTCCAATGCATCACTTAATTATAAAAACAAATACAATTAATATAGTTTTATTTCATAACAAACACTCGTCATATTTAGATTGAAACAAAAATTTTCTTTTCTCAGTTAGCACTAAAAAACAATTATTATTTCATAAATACTTTTGGTATGTTTTACGAAAACAAATTTCGTAACTTGATGCGACTAACAAGTATTATATGGCATGCTCTCACTATTTTTATCATCGATCTAATAGCATTCGAAATATAGAGCACCATTCAATCACTTAATATAGGCTATTTATTTCATTTACTATAACCGGTCTATAGCCAAGATTTTTCAGAATAAATTTCTTAAACTCAAGAGAATATATCCCATAGAATTTTCTATATAAAAATACATTTTGAAGTAGAAATCTATTTCTCATTTCAACATTAAGTATTAATAATTATTTTACAATTCTTGTTTCCGATGTTTCTTTATGAAGCATAGGTAACAATTCAGTCCATCCTACCGTGCTTTAAATTACATTTTCCCTCGTACATTTATTTTCCTTTCTAGATGGTCAAACCATTTAAAAGGAAATCTCTCTATAAGACTATAACAAACTTTTTACAAAAGCATGCTTAGTGATCCATGATATTTAAGGATATCAAATATTTTTCACTTTACATAAACTAATCAAACTGACATTTCAGTTACTGGATTCTTAGACCTAACTTGTAGCCTTTTTGGTCTAATGTTACATTTAACATAAAAAGGTCGTTTTTATAATCAATCAAATCGAATACTCCACCTCACATTACAGCTTACTTGCTTATTTTAAATGAAATAATTTCATCAAGCTATTGTACATGATTTATTATGGTCGTTTGCCATATAACATTTATATGTCATCGAATACAGATCAAACATCCATATTAAAACACTACTTTTAGAGTTTGAAACTCATAAAGGACAATACACAGTCTTGGGCAAAATAACATGTGATTGACCAATTATGAATGTATTATGTAGTTGTAAAATTAGGCGCTTACTTGGGTATTGAAACAATTAACTTATTTAATTAAACAATTTAATTAAGTATTAATCTTGAAAATTTCTTATGTATATACATATATACTTACGTCGTCATAAACAATTCAAGATATGGTAATATATACCATTATATATATTATACATGTATATACTTTAATTACTTAACTATTTTATTTATTTAATTATTTTATTAATCTTATTAATAAACATGAGTTTTTTGAAAATATGTTTATAATATTTTCAGAACACTTTTGAATACTATATTATAACATTTACAATATACAGAGTTTTCATAACCAATTTTGAAAGTCACACTATAACATTTAGAATGTAATTCTTACTTTAAATTTAACTTTATTTTGGGCTCACTCACTTTTTAGGTTAGCCCGATAGCCACGAAGGTAGGATACTTGATTACATAGACCCAAGCCCAAATAATACTTTTCTAGACAACCTATGTAATTGGTAAACTTAATTTAGACCACATAGACTGTTTGACTCCAATACCACTGATGGAACCGAGCCAGTCGGAAGCAAGTGAAATAGGTAGATTTCAAAAAATACCTATTGGATCTACTGGGCCCATGAAGTGTAAATGTATATCAGATCAAATCTAATGAAGTTTAAATATAGTCAAACCTTATTTATTTAGTCAAAAACAAAAGTCAAAATTTTAATTTTAATTTGTATGCATTATAATGAATATATCAAATACATACATTTATTTTAAGTGTAAGCGCAACATATAAGAGTGTATATATATGTACCTAAACACATAAATTTTTATAGAAGAGCCTTTTATTTCGTTCTCTTAACATATATAACTAATTGATGGAAGGTGAGCCTATAAAAGCAAAGAGATCCCTTTTATTTCTCCCTCTTTAATTAGATTAGTTGAGATACTAAATGAAATTTATACCTAAATTTACACTTGATATAATATATATATATATATATATATATATATATATATATATATATATATATTGTGAGTACATGCATTAGTCCCTTTGCACGTACCATTATTGTCCAAAGTTTGATTAAAAATATAACATAAATATATATAGGTTCATACATAAATAATAGTAAAGCATGTCTAAATATCGAAAATAACATAAGTCTGAACATATTATAAAATTATATATATATATATATATATGCCCACAAATTTAAAGTTTAACAAAGTCAAATCGAAATTTTAATTAGGAAGGGGTAAACTGATTTATGATTTGTATATAAAACCACCTATCAGTTTTTAAATTGAAATAGTTTTACGTTTATGCAAACAACAACCAAATGGTGTGTATTCAAATGAATAAGCTAGTCAATTTATTATCAATCAAAATTGTTTTTAAATAAACTTGAAACATAAAGACACACTTAATCAAAAGGTTTTCAATCAAAATCGTATTGATTAAGAAATTATTTGCAATCAAAATAATAATTAAAATGTTTTTCAATAAGACTTGTTTAAAAAACCATGTAAGCAATATATATCTATACATATGTATGTATATATGTGTGTGTTTTGTTGGAGCCGGACCAGTTAGAAGGGGTGAAATAGATTGATTTCAAAAAAATCCTATTTATATCTATTGTGCCTATGAAACTTAAAGAGATTTTAAATCCAATCTAAAAGCTGTTTTGAATAAAATCCTTTATTTATCTAGGTTTTAAAGAGTTCGAATGTGTTATAAATTTAAATGTGTGAGTGTATCAAGTACGTCCATGTATGTAACAGTTAATTGTTAAAGTTAATTTGAGAAGAAAACATTTTATTTCCTTCTATAAAACCAGTGCAATCAATTAAGGGAAGAAATAACTCTACCTGGAGAAAGAAACATTTTATTTCTCTATCTCTCCAAGTAGATTAGTATTCTTATTAAATGTCATTGATGATTAATTAAAACATAGCATGAAAGACGACCCATAATTTTTGAGTCGTCGAATTTGAATATTTAATTTATATAAATATTTGAATTTGAATTTGATTATAATAAAATCTACATTTCAAATGATTGCCTAAATTTTGACGACATATTTTTAAATGATTTTATAGGATTTTTCCATAAAATTTAATTTGGAAAATAATTAAATCTTCGTCTGATGCATTTTGCAGTAAACATTGGTATTTTTGAAACTGCATAGAATTAGTTAACATGTGTATTTTATTATTGTTTTATGATCATGTCAAATTGTTGTGCGCGATCGTATTTTATTTCTATCGTTCATGGCTTGTGTGCGAACATGATATTATGTGCTGGTGTACTGCAAAACTTCAAAAATACAATTTTATACACACACGTAAGCATTCTTTTCATATCTTTTCTTATCCTTACGTGTTGAATTTGGTTGTATTTAAAGGAAGTGCCTTTTATATGTGTGTGTATGTGTGTACATTCACATCACAAAAGGGGAGGCAAGGAAACCAACACATGCATGCAAGAAAAAGCAACTCATAATAGTTAAACACATTTTACATTTTCTTTTCTTCGCTAAAATGAAAACATAAACACAAGGTTACTCATTTCTTTCTTCCATCTTTCCCACTGCATGCTTTCCATTTCCATTTCTTCTCTCTGCAAAGAAAGAAATACACAGCAACACATTTTTTCATAGTCTCTTCTCTGAAAAAATATGCCAAAACCATTGGTAATATATAATGTGTGATTCTTGTGTGAGATAGTGTTGTGTTGTGTAAATTTTTATGCATGCATGGCTTTGCTGTATGAGGAGGATTGGAGGATGGTGACGCATGAAAGAGAGTATGCATGCTAACGGAGGTGTGTGCGCAAATGAAGAAGGGGAGAATGTTGGAGAAGGTTTGGGATGTTGGGCCTTCGCGTCGTGATTTGGTTCCTGGCGTTCATGCAAAATGAAGAAGGAGAGGAAGGTAGCAGACATTTAAAGTTTAGGGAAGGAGTGCATGTTTGTGAAGGAATGTTGGGTGAATAAAGGTAGGCAAATGTGGGTTGGATTTTGGACCGTGAGTGGGCTTTGCATGTTTGAGGTTAGTGTGAGATAGTTTAATAAATGTAGTTGTTTTGATTTTAGTGATTAGAAAGTTTACCTTTAAAAAGGTTTAACTCTTCCATACGAAGTCCAACTCACGGTCTTCGTCATTATATTTGTATAAATGAGTATAACACATTAGTACAATTTATTGACACATTTGATGAAGTGAAAGATCCCCTGTTTTGAGGCCCGAAACTAAACAATACGGGTACTGCCGTCATGCATTGTCATTAATTTTCAATGACAAAATGCGGTTACGTTAATAATATAAGTAACATCAGAAGCACATGAATATGAATTTTCATATTAAATTTCATAAATAATATTTCACATTCATTACATAATCGCTCAGTCAGAGAAAATATAATTGTTATAAACTATTCCAAGAACAGTATATGAAGATGTCCCCTTGGTCGATTAAAGTCTAATACTTGGCAATTATACAACTTTGCCATTACATCTAAAACAACACAGTGGATAAGTAGAAACTTCAAATAAAATAATATTGTCTATTGCATGTCTTCGGAAGCTTATTTGTTTAATAAAAAAACCTAAAAGCCCTTATTCCCAACCTACTCAAATGAGTACGCGAGAATTTAAGGGGAAAAACAAAAACTTCAGGTCAGACAAACAATCTAGCATGAATAATAACCTACCATCGCAAAACCAAAAGTAGATATCTAATGAGACCACACCACTAAGCAGAATGGGTTTTTCTCCCACTAGTATCTTAACCAAAACACATTAATCATATATTGTGCTCCTGCATTCATAATGGTTAGAACATAGAAAATAAGCATTTGCAGTCATGTAAGATATACTAGACTACTCATCCCAATTTATTACAATATCCATCCTAATTTCATTTGTATATCCATCTTAATTTCAAATGACTATCCATCTTATAATTATGTGGATTACCCATCACACAAGTAACTATTTGGATTACCCATCCACTACCATATGGACTACCCATCACACATGGTTTCATTATCAAATTAAGTAGACTATCAGTCTCACATATTTCATTTATTCCAACTAATGTATACTATCCATCACATATCCCATAGTTTTCCTAGGATGACCATGAACTCTTCATTAGACATATAGAGACCATCCATCACACATCCCATATTTTTCCTATGATAACTATGAACCCATCACTTATCAGTTTAATTCATCTTCTTTTCAGAAAACTATCGCAAGTCAGTTTTAAAGCTCCAAAACATTTATCAATTTGATTAATTAAAATCCTTAACTAATTATTAATTTAAATGCACATCTAGTATAATAAATGCATATTAAATTTTAATCACTTGGGGAAAATCCCTAAAAATCACTCAAATTCGGAATTAACATATTCTTTCATCTATCAAATTTTAGAAACCAAAATAATTATTTGGTATTTTTTAATAATTAGAACCCAAAATACAAGCTATTCTCTCTTAAGGAAATTCATAAAATATTCATCTTAGCTTGGAAAATTATGAAATTAAAGAATCATCTCCAAAATAATGTTTTACTCAATATATCGGAAATCAAACCGATTGGAGATTAAAAAACTTAGGTTTTACCCTTAAAACCCATTCAACTAATTTCATAAAAATTCCATAATTCATTATTATATCCAAATAATAATTATTCAACCAAAACATGGCATTAATTATCAAAACAATTGAGTTGTTAAAGTTGATCTGGGGTTTCGATTGATTCATCTGGCCCACGCTATCGATAGAAATTCCAAAACACTTGAATAGAGCAAACTATACAATATTTTTTTCGAAATTTGTAAATAAAATAATTTTATATATGATTATATTTTTATATATAAGTATAAATTTATGAAATTTGACAGTAAATGAAATGGTTATTATGATAATACTAAATTATCATTTATTGTTTCATTTACATTTCTAAACCATACACTATCATTGTATATTATAAGTTAATTTGCAATTGAAATAATTTTAAATGAAGAATTTGAGAATTAAATTTCCGGTGTTTTTCAAAATTTGGTTTTCAAAGTTTTGAGAAAATAAACTATTTTGAAAGTATTTTCACATGAAAATTGTTTTCAAAGAATTTTAAAAGAAGAAAATCAGTACTCTCCTCTTTTGTCGCTGGAAAATTATTTCGACGATGATTGCAGCATCATCGACATTTATTTTCGGGTCTCAAAGTGGAGAGACGGCTTTGTAGCTTCGCTGCACTTTTGTTTTAGGAAAAATGGATTTGATTTAAATTTCTTGTGTATAATTTGATTTATGAAATATATGTATATATTTATTTCGAAATAGTTTGAGGTGAAACCGAAAATGTAACTCTTAAGTTTTATATTAAGAAATGGTTTCAATTATTGAAATAAAGTGAAACTTTTGAAAAATTGGATTATCTAAAATGGAAATGGAATTCAAAACGGCTTGAAACGGTTGAATTAGGATAAAATTTATTGTATAATACTCAATTGTATTTTAAAACACATATACAACATACCTGGATTTTTCAAAAAGTTAAAATGTTAATGTGAATATGTAATTGAAGGTTATACAAAGGAAACTTAGGTGATAAGTTGTTCAAATTAAAAATAATTGCTTGATGGGGATGTTATAAATAGAAGGTGAATTTGTATAATATATAATTACATTCGTAACATTAATAAAACTTACCTAGAAAAGGTATGAATGTAATTGAATAATATACAGTATAAGATGTAAACAATATGATGTCCAAAAAGAAATTTGGTTAAGGAAATTTTAAATTAAGTTTGAGTAGTTATAATAAATGTTGTACACCTAAATTATGTTACAAGATATGTTAACAGAAATAAATTGAATAAATATGAACTTGAGAAAATAAACAGGTAATAAATGTATTTACATGTTGGAATATTTTCTGAGATACAAAAGTGAATTACGACGAATAGTTGAAATTGAATTTTAATGGAATCAATGTAACTGGAGATAAGTGAGGTCGAATTAATTAAATAAATAAGTTAAATAAAATAAATATTGTCTTGAATGAATTTTTTTAACAAATGTTTATTAATTTAAAGCCAACCAATTGAATGAAAATACCTTGACTTGAAATCAACCGAATGTGAAAACTATATTGATTGAATAAAATGGGTTAAATCAAATTGTTGAATATTAATCAATTTAAAAACTAATTAAATTTAAATGGTTTTGAAGTAATTGTTGTATTTTGCATTTCAAACATATCTTTCTTTTCTGTTGCTTCTGTTCTCCTATCTCGTTCCTTTTCGGGGATGAAAAATTTTGAGTAGGGGAGAGTATAACGACCCGTAAATTTTAATGTACTTTATAACGTAATTAACTGAAATTTTGCTTGAAATTAAATAATTAAATTTAGCGATGAAAATTTGGTATTTGGTATGCATCTATGCGAACATAACAAATGTTAGATTTTCATCAGAGAATGCGAAAGTTATATTGTTGTGTAATTTTATTTTAAATCTGTTAATATTTGATGAAAATAACACATTTTTGAAACCTGAATATTTTTACATAATAAAATGTAAATCATTTTCTAAGTAAGACGTCATATTTTGTTTCGCCAAATTTGGGCTTTTGTAGCCCCTTTTATCTTATTTTTGGCGATTTAGCAGTAGTTTTGGCTGCGGATAATTGACTTTTGGTAGGATAATTGTATCACTCCTATCTGGGTACCATTTTGTTTATCTCATAGTGTTGTCCTTCGTAATATATTCATTTGTGCATTTCGGTGTCCGGTACAGGGCGAAATCGTCAAAACAATTTGTTGTATCGGTAATTGTTTTAACCTTTTGGTTTCCCTGTCCACTCAGTTATCCAACGTGTTTATACCAATAGCCATCAGTCATTATTATTTCCAAAAAACACAACTTTAGACTTTTGTTATTCTCTAGCTGTTGGCATTCCAACTGGCTCCATATATTATTGTGGTTCGTTCTTTTTTTTCTCTGGCTCTCTCATTTGTTCTTCGTTCTATTCTTCCAAATATATATATATACAACAATAATACATATATGCATATACTAAAGTTGTTTTCGTCTACCTATGCTCGCTTATGCCCATTGTTGAAAACCATGACCGTCCTTTCCATCTCATCCTCTTCGCTCCGCCTCCCTTCAACACCAAGCGTAAATCCCAGACCCGCACTATGACGACCCAGAATTTTGGAACATTTGAAACTAAGATATTTAATTAATTTTTGATATTTAGAAGTCATTTTAACTTGAATTTCAATTATAACTATAATTTGGCAATTTAATTATTGAATTTAATTATAGAAACTTGGGTAAAATATTAAATTCTGAGTTTTATGTTTGTTAAAAATATTTTCCAAGGCTTAGAAAATTTATATTGATAATACTGAAGATCATGAAAGCTTCAGAATTGGATTTGGAAATGATTTGTTCAATTTTGAATATATATCGTTTAAATCGATATTTAATAATAGCGTTCCGAGGCACGAACTCGGATTTTGATGAAACCAGTTCCATTGGATTATCATATTTCAATTTTCGTAGTGTTTGGGGTGATCATTTGGCCGTACGGTAAGCAAACGCACTGAAAATTATATCAAAATTCAACTTAATAACTTGGTTCAAAAAGCTATCTTCTCCATACGATCGAATTTGGTCTCAAAACCTTTTCCATTGCGTTTGGAATAGGCGTTTAACATTATAAATGTCTGGCGACATGCCTCGATTGGAGATCAAGATTATGAGTTGCGAAATTGATACGATTTAAATTTGAACTTGAATTTAAATTTAAAATTAAATAATACATATATGTTTTCCCCTTCCATTTTCAACACGTTTCACCCTCATATTACACGCGTTTCCTTTTGTTCTACACGCGTCTTCGTGCTTTAGAAAAATACAATAAATATATCGTTCCCCTCAAATTTGTTTCTTTCTCGGTTCATCTCAATTTAAAACGAAAATCGAATGGGTCGATTTCTTAGAGAAAAAATCGAACCAAAAGATAAAAAAACAAATGGATATAACTTTCTCTCTTTCGAATCAAAAAATCAATAGCGCTTCCTTTATTAATTTTAAATCGAATTCCCTCAAAGTATATAAAAAGGGGGCGAAGCCTATAGCGGCAGCGTCACGAAGTCAAAGTGGCTGATCGAGTCCAAGTCACGATCTCGTTGGGTGGTCTATGGTGTCCTCCAGCGCGGCATATTCAGTCGAAGCGGAGCAAGCGGCGGCGACGCTCTGGTGGCGTGGTCGCGGCGCGAGTAGAGTTCGTGATGGAGTAGTCATAACGTTGAGGTGATGTGGTCGCGATCAATCATGGCGGCTAGGGTTTCAATTCAAGCACGGCACGCGTGGATTAGGGTTTGGGTGGCCGAAATTCATTTTGGCGGCGCTCGCGATTTGCGGTGCAATGAGGTATTTTTGTTAATTTTATTAATTGTATATATATATATACATGTTGTAGGAAAACAGAAAATGAATAAAATTTTAAACCAGATTTTTAGTAAAAGATGAAAATTTTCCTACAGTAAACAGAAATTTTATATATATGAGATTTTAGTTTTACAGTAAAATATAAATATATTTTTGTTTTTAATATCTACATATACAAGTTAAAAAGGAATTTTAAATATTGAGGAATTTATATATGTTAAATTTTTGAAATTTATTTTCATAAGTGTATATATATTTTAAAAAAGGGAAAATTGTCGATTAAATTAAATAGTTATTTTTTAAAACAATAAATTATAGTGGTTAAATTATTTAGCTAACCTATTTAATTATTTTTAGTTACTAAAAGATATTTTAAAAGGAAAAATTGGTTTAAACTAAATTATTAGTTGATTAATTTATTTAAAAAGGAAATTAATAGTTTAATTAAATAATTACTTAATTAAATTTATTTAAATGGTAATTGATTATTTGTTTGGTTCAAATATGTTATTAAAATAAAATTAGTTGGAAATTAAATTGTTAGATAAAATAAAATTATCAAATGGAAATTGAATTTTCGATTTATTTCATATATTAATAAATTGTATAAATGTTTGTACAAGGATTGAAAACATAAAGGAAACTAGAATGATGAATTACAAATCAGAGGTAAGATCTTCTCACTCAAATTTAAATTGAAAATTCAGTTATTGATTGACTATTTTGATGTGGTAATATATATAGTAGTAGTAGTAGTGTGTGTATATATATATATATTTGGAGTGATTGATTTCCCGCATTATATAGCGGATGAGACCCTATGCGCCGCATAATGGTGGATGATTTTATATAATTCCATATACCACGATATTCCGCCTCGAAGTGGAATTGGTATTTAATTGTTGTGCTAACATCTGTGGATGCAGAGCAACAGGTTGGAGGGATCCAACAAGATTCCTCAAATATTTGAATTTGTTTCATATGTTGTGTGTTAATTATTTATAATCTATGTGCGATTATATTTGTGATTGAAGTCGTTGATGGCTATAGTTTAGCCGAATATATTTTTGGTGTCGTAGATTACCAGAAATAAATAAAATTGGATTTTTAAAATTTAAGTAGAAAATTTAAAGTAAATTAATTTTAGAAAATTGAATAAATTTAAAAGAAGGAATTTAAAGGTATAAAAGTCGATTTTTGAAATCCTATCGAATTAGTTCCAAAAATATGGAAAAAGATTTTAAGAAATGGATTTTGGATAATATTTGTTAGATACTAGGGTGGCTACAATACAATGTTGGATCTTAAGGCTATTCGGGCACCAGAAGTGGTGAAATGTGTATTAACTACTTACTTATGAATATAAAACTGTATTTACTCAAATTGAAAAATAAAGAAGTAATCAGGGAATAAGTAAGTAATAAAGTAAAATGCAGTAATGTAAATAACACCCGGAATTTTATACTGGTTCGGATTAACTAATCCTACATTCAGTCCCGCACTCTATCGTACAGAATTCCACTATAATCGCTTGCTTTCCACGGGCGGCAAGAACGCCTTTACAATCTTGGTTTCACGGGCAACAAGTCACACCCTCTTGATTTCACAGGCTACAAGAATACCTACTACTTATCACTAACAACAAAATATGTCAAGTAGTCGTATCTTTAATACAGATTCTTGCAGATTCGGTACAATGATCCCATAGACCTCCAATGGCAATATATCTTTGAATTCTTTGAGGAATAGGATGAAATGAGAGAGAATGGTGTGAATTAAAGTACAACTCTCTGAAATTGTGTGGTTTGCAAATCAGTGAAGAATTGGAGTGAAACGGTATTGATTTGCAAGGAGATTGAAAGGATATGCAATGGATTTCTTTTGCAAATGTTTAGAGAAGAAGAAGTAAGAGAAATAAGAATTCTTGATGTTAAAATTCGTTTTCAGATGTCTTTATATAGTGTTGAAGAGACGTATCTTTTGGTGAAGAGGTGGAGGGAAATGTCTCTTTATTTAAAATTTGAAATTCTGAAAAACGGTTAGCATGTCGACAACCCCCTACCCCCCTTGTTGACATGGATGTGTTGCAAAATGAACAGCAACACTAATAAGTGTTGCGAATTTTCAGCATTTCAAATTACCTTATATTTATCGATTTTTGTGATTCGGTTGAGGTCAATGGTTAATGATCTTCAAGTATAATTGCCATGAGATCTTTAACAAGATATTCTAAGGTTCAACCAACTCTTCATCGCTTCAAACACCTTTATCATTCAGCATTCTTCTCTAATTGGGTTTTGTTCTTCAATTGCTCTGATTAACCTTCTTCTATAATTCATCTGGTTCCACTGTATTCTTGTTAATCTATGTAAATGTCTCCATAATATATCTGATATGACTGCATAACTCGAAGATACGTTAGTAGTAAAATTTATGTGGTTGTTGTCATCAAAATCAATATCTAGAGTATTAACAATTTCTCCCTTTTTGATGATAACAACCATATAAATATTTGAGAGATAAAATATAATACTTTTATATTTGACTCCCCCTAACTCTATGCACTCCCCCTATCATTTTGCCTAGTATATTTATATATTTTCTCCCCCTTTGTCATCAACAAAAAAGGGGAAAAAAGAATCACTTAAATCACTGCTAGACAATATGTAGAGTTGTATATAGAGATAAATGCTTATAAATAAAACACATGAGGGGAAACCAAATCAATTGAAAACATGAAATAAACTTATCTGATAATAAATGAGTTTTAGAGTTACCGACTTTGCCGATGCCAATAACAAATCCTTTTCATATTTATCTAATGTTCAATAGATTTCTTGTCATATGCTTTAAGCATCTGCTATCATATATATGTTTGGTACCTGAAAAATTATAAAATATGCACACTGGTGCCCTTTTTATTCAGGGGTCCATGGGGTTAAGTTTTGGGATGCTAAACCCAAGAAGAGTTTGAATGCCCTTTCAAAATATAATCATTAGATGAATGTACCTTACTAATAAAATTTCAATATATTTTTCTTTTTCGGTATCATCCAACCTTTTTGGAACCCATAAATTAATGAATCTATTTGAAGGTTTTAACTTTAATTTCCTAGGTTTTGGTTTGAACTTGGTAGCCTTAACAAAATTAGTATTTTGAATACTATTTTTCTTTGATTTAGCCTTAGGGGTGTATCCAAGTCCATGTTTATTCCTAGTGTGTTTAGATCTAGATAATAGTTTTTCTATATTATCCTTTCCTTTGTTAAATTTATCAATATTAGTTTTCATTTTGTCAAAATCCTTATTACGGTTAAGAATAACATTGTCCAGAGATGTTATTTTGTCACTCGGATCAGTGATCTGTGACTTCATTGAAAGATTTTCTAATTTTAAGGATTCATTTTCACTTTTTAGTGTTTCAAGACTTCCAAGTGTCAAATCCTTTTCATCGTTATACCCATTAAGTCTTTCAATTTCATCTTTTAGACATTGTTTTTATTTAGTTAACCTTTCAATAAATATTTTTAATCTATATATCTCTGCTAAACTATTGTTGTACTCTTTCCTAAGTACTTTATATCCCTGATACATATCATTCAAAACATTAGTAATTTCTTTATTAAAATTCCATACCTGGTCATCCTTTTCCGTGAAGCATATGTTGGCATTTTCTGTTTCTGAATCACTATCACTTGATGATGTATCTGAATCATCCCATTTTGCATTGAATGCATGTTTCCTCTCCTTATTGAAAGTGTATGACTTTGAATTCATCAATTTGGGACAGTCTATTTTCAAATGATTGGGTTTATCACATTCGAAACACTTAACAACATTTTCATTTCTAGAATTATTGTTGTTAGTTTTTTGAATTTTGTTTGTTATCCAATACTTCAAGAATTTCTTGAACTTCTTGGTCATAAACTCGATATCATCATTAATAGCATCATCATCTGGTTCATCTTTGTCGATCATAGCATTGAGTGCTAGTGATTTTTTCTCATTTGTATGATTCTCTTTTCTAATCTTCAACTTTACTTCATAAGACATTAGGTTACCAATTAAATCTTCTATTTTCATAGTACTAATATCATTAGATTCTTCGATTGCCAGAGTCTTCTGATCCCATTCACTAGGAAGTGAATTCAAGATCTTTCTTACTTGGTCTTCTTCGGTAATTTTCTTTCCAAATGGTATTAATGCATGTACTATATCTTGAAATCTAGAATACATATCAGATATAGACTCATTTGGTTTCAATTGAAAGAGTTGAAATTGGTTTGTTAGCATAAATATCTTTGTTTTTTTACTTTACTGGTGCCTTCATGTGTGACTTGTAGTGTTCTCCAAATTTCATATGCAGAATTACAAATAAACACTCGATTAAATTCATTTCTATCTAAGGAGCAAAATAAAATGTTCATGGCCTTAGAGTTATTTAGTGCTTGTGTCTTTTGGTCTAGTGTCCATTTTGAATATTCAGTTTGAGGCTCTATGTATTCTATTGGTGTAATGTTCCAAATATACAAACCATTAGACTACAAATAATATTTCATCCTACAAGCCTAATATGCATAACTACTGCCATTAAATAGAGGGGGGGTAGTGATAGATTGCCCTTCTACAAAAGTGTTAAAAATGTGTTACTAGTGTCATTAGCCATTTATACTTTTCAAAAACCAAGTTATGAATTCTTGAAAACCTAGCTTTGATACCAAATGTTAGACACTGGGGTGGCTACAACACAATGTTGGATCTTAAGGCTATTCAGACACTAGAAGTAGTGAAATGTGTTTTAACTACTTACTTATGAATATAAAACTGTATTTACTCAAATTGCAAACAGAAAGAAGTAAGCAGAGAATAAGTAAGTAATAAAGTAAAATAAAGTAATATAAATAACACCCGAATTTTTATACGGTTCGGATTAACCAATGCTACATTCAGTCCTGCACTTTATCGTGCAGAATTCCACTATAATCGATGGCTTTCCACGTATGGCAAGAACAACTTTACAATCTTGGTTTCACGTGATACAAGACACACCCTCTTGATTTCACAGGCTACAAGAACACCTTCTCCTTATCACTAACAATAAACTATATCAAGTAGTCGTATCTTAATATAGATTCTTGCAGATTTAGTACAATGATCCTATAGACCTCCAATGGCAATATATCATTGAATTTTTTGAGGAATAGGATGAAATCAGAGAGAGAATGGTGTGAATTAAAGTACAACTCTCTGATATTGCGTGGTTTGCAAATCAGTGAAGAATTAGAGTGAAACAGTATTGATTTGCAAGGAGATTGAAAGGATATTCAATGGATTTCTTTTACAAATGTTTGGAGAAAAATGAGTAAGAGAAAATAAGAATTCTTGATGTTAAAATTCGTTTTCAGATGCCTTTATATAGTGGTTGAAGAGACGTGTCTTTTGGTGAAGAGGTGGAGGGAAATGTCTCTTCGTTTAAAATTTGAAATTCTGAAAAATGGCTAGCATGTCGACAACCCCCTACCCCCCTTGTCGACATGGGTGTGTTGCAAAATGAAGAGCAACACTAATAAGTGCTGCAAATTTTCAGCATTTCAAATTAACTTATATTTATGGATTTTTGTGATTTGGTTAAGGTCAATGGTTTATGATCTTCAAGTATAATTGCCATGAGATCTTTAACAAGATATTCTAAGGTTCAACCAACTCCTCATCACTTCAAACACCTTTATCCTTTAGCATTCTTCTCTAATTGGGTTATGTTCTTCAATTGCTTTGATTTACCTTCTTCTATAATTCACCTGCTTCCATTGTATTCTTGTTAATCCTTGTAAATGTATCCATAATATATCTGATATGACTGCATAACTCGAAGATACGTTTGTAATAATATTTGTATGGTTGTTGTCATCAAAATCAATACTTAGAGTATTAACAATATTGTTTAAAAGTTGGAGAATTTATTTAAAATTCAGATTTAAAATAGTTTGGAAAAAATAAAGGGATTTATTTAAAAAGGTAATAAATTTTAGAAATCAATTTAAAAATTTAGTTGGTTTTTGGAAATAAATCTTTGAGAAATCAATTTAGAAATTTATTTGGTGTTTGGAAATAAAGCTTTGGGAAATCGATTTGGAAATTAATTTGGTGTTTGGGAATAAATTTTTGGAAACCAAATTGGAATTTGATTTGGTGTTTGAAATAAATTAGGAAATCAATTTGGAATTTGATCTGGTATTTGGAATAAATTTGAAAATCAATTTGGAATTTGATTTGGTGTTTGAAAATGAATATTTGGAAATCAATTTTTAAATTCGTATATCAGTGGATATTTGAAATTTTAAAATTCACAATGGGAATTTATAAAGAAAAGGGAAAAAAATTTTAAAAATAAACATTGGTTTATTTTTAAAAGTGTGGAAAGGAATTTGCGGATTTGAATGGTAAATTAAAATAAATTAAGAAAGATTTATTGATTGATTTAAATGAACCGTTTTGAAATGGAAGTGTATTTTCCTTGGAAAGCCAAGTATGTTTTTAAAGTAGCTTTCAAATATTAATTAAAAGTTTTAAAGTTGGTTCTTAAAAAGGATGTTTATGGAGAAATTATTTTCTTAAGTTGTTTTAAAATCTTTAAAGTAAAGATTTATTTAATTAATTATAAAAATGATTATTTAAAGATTTAAATTGGTATTTGATTTAGAAAATGGATATTTTAATAATTATACTTTATCTAGTAATTTTATTTTTAAATTAGTTTGGACTTGAAATTTTATATGAGATATTAGTATAATATTTTCATGACTAATGTTTTAAATAAAGTGTTTTAAAAAAAAATTGAATGTTTCCAATTATATATTTTGGGTAAGTAATTTAAATTATTTTGAAGTATTCGAACTCGGCAAATTTTCAGTGGAAATAAATAATATTTGAAAAAAAAATTCCACGTGAGGAAAATGATTTGAAATTTGTTTTCAAAGGATTGAAAAGTGATTTGAAATTTGTTTTCAAATGGTTGAAGTGTGAAAATATATCTTGTGAAGATATTTTGAAAGTAAATAATTGAGGGGAAAATTATTTGAAATCTGGTGATTGTTGTGAATATTGATTGATAGTTAAATAACTGACTATCAATATTGGCCTTTAAATGGCATTTGAATTTCGATGCGACCGGGGGTCGGATTCCAAATGGATATTCGAAAACCACATCGAATCTTTTTGTTGAATCTTTTGTTTAAAAAGATCAAAGTGAAAATTGTTGTGATTTGTTTGAAATCTAAATGTAACACTTACTTTTAAAATAAGCGCTCGTTATTCGGATTAGCCGGGAGAGGACATTGTGTCATAAAACCCATTCCGAACAATGATATGATGAAATGGGATTTCACTCGAAGATGGTGTTGAAGACCGGGTATTTTTGAAAGCGAAAGGATTACCTGTCGAATGTCGTTGCACCGAGTTGCTCCTGTATATAGATTTTATCACCCTTTGTGATGGGGATTCCGGATGTGATTAGTGAATATCCAATTGTAAGGGCTTCTTTGAAGTGCCTTCGGTTCCATTCGATCCAGGAACGGACTTGTATGGATATGTATCTGACATTACACTTTGAGATGTAAAGCTAGTTTCTATCAAATACATTTCTGTTGGTGGCGGAGAATATATTCTCTTAACTTAACACCCTTCTTTGAGAGGTACGAGCTCATAGGTTATGTATTTGATGGTTACTAGTGATATACTCCCAATTTGGTAATGTGGCATACGAAGTGCTGCTGATCATTTGTTGATCGAAGCATAGCTTTTGTGAAAAGCGCAGCTTTGTGGATGAGACCTCGTCGGACCTCACAACCCGAAAATGGTCGAAACAGGAAGGATGCGGCAAGACAATTTGGGGGTAGCGCCCTCAGGGTATGTCCATTTCCTTCTGGAAAAGGGTGGTATCATGGTATGGAGCCCAGATACTTAACTTATGTGGTTAGTGCAAAATTTATTGCTTTGTGGTTGCGGATCCTCGGATAAAGGTCGGTAATGACCGGGGATGGCATACCCATGGTAGTTACTCATGTTATAGCTGTATTACAACATGAGGTAACTCGGCCTTGTGTTGGCAGAGAGCTGGTTAAGTTCTCGAGGCGTCCCTCCAGAGGCGTACCCATGTCGTAGTAGGAAGTTCCTTAGCCTAACCATTTGTTGCAAATCCAAAGAAACAATAAGCGTCCTATACGGTTTTAGTTGTATAACCTACCATGGAATGTTGAGGTAACCTGCTATTGAACATGGTAGCTATAGTAGGCATACAATAATGGTTGTATGCTGGCTAAGATTAATATTATACTTTCAAAATGTTTTCTGCACTATGCACTAATGATAATATTAAAAGGATTTTGTGTATTAAGCATGTTTGACTATCATAAGGAGAAATCTCCTCCAATTCTGCATTTGCATAGTGTGTATGGCAGGAGGCCTTATGGTAGTTTAATTTTCCAAAAGCATAGAGGATTTCCTTTTATTTTGTTTGTGAAAGTAACTGCTTTTAAGATCTCACACCAGTCCTATGACTGACCTGGAGTTTATTGTTCCCTTTCTAAACTCTAGGTACCCATAATTTTCCATACGAGCAGCCTAGAGTCAGGTTATCAGTTGTTCTGGAACGAAGTCAGAAAAGTTGTTATGGAGATCTGGAGCAAGCTGGATGGCGAGGCGTATCACTAGTATATAATATTTCTTTTCCGCTGTTGTGTTGTTGCAAACTCTGATAATGTGATGTATAAACTGATATAGTTCTTTATTTTAAAGATTATTCATTTATCTATTATATATTTTTCCGCTGCGTAATGTGAGATTCTATTATTGTTTATGTTTCTTCTTCTATCTTCTTCTTCTTAAACCCTAACGGTTCGGTTTTCCGGCATTAGACTGGGCGGCATTTGATACAATGGACGTATTGATGTCGACTTTCGGGAGTCGAAAAATTGGGTCGTTATAGAGTGGTATCAGAGCATTTGGTTAAGCGACAACCTTGGCTCTGGTGGGTACTAGTCATTAAAGATAGAGTCGGTAGTAGTCTAGAATGAGTTTGAGTGTAATAATAGATATGAGCGCTTATTTGTTAGTGAATATAAAATTTTATATTGTGATGATTGGTTTGTTGAGTGGTATATGGATTCTGGTCAATATGAGTAATTAACGCTATTGATAGGGATCTCTAAACACTTGAATAGAATAATTCGACACGATATTGTTTTAAAATAGGGTAAATGAAATAATTTTACCCAAACTATTTTCTTATATAAAAGGAAATATTTTTTCATAAATTATTGTAGTACATGGTTGCTTGATTGTTAGGAAGTGATAATATTAAATTATTATCATTGATTATTGAATAAGAAATTAAAATCATAATCAAAAGCTGAAAAATAAAATCCAAATACAAATAGGATTTGTAAATATAAATTGTAAATGTAATTTATAATTTGAAATAGAAATTCCAGAGAAATATTTGAAAATATTTTTGAAAGGATTGAAGTTGGAAAATTTGGAAAAGGTTAAATCCCTTTTGATTTGAAAATGATTTTCATGGGTTTTGGAAAAATGTTTTGGAGGGATAAAAGCTCCAAACTCTTTTTGGTCACTGGAAAATAATTCCGATGATGATCGCGACATCATCTGTGTTCATTTTCGAGTTTTCAAGAGAGGAATTGCTGCCGAATTATTTTAAATGGAAGTTGTTTGCAAACTGGGTTTTGTTTTTGGAAATTCAGAAGATAATTTGAATTGATTTCAAAAATGTTTTTGAAAAGATGGAAAGACTCTGGAATCTTATTAAAAATAGTTATGGAATAATAAATAAGTTTGAAAACTTAGGAAATTCAGATTTAAACTGAAATTAACTTGAGCTAATCTGAATAAAGGTAAATTTAAGAAGTCTCGTAGACTAAATGATTGGAATAAAGTCTATTAAGGTGGAAATAAAATTGTGTATGAATAAATAAAGTTTCAATTGCAAGTAAATGAAAGTGAAATTGAATGTTGAAATTCATTTTGAATTTGTAAGTAAATAGAACTGAAATTGGAATTGAATTTGATTTGTGATAAACAAAGCAAAATATTGAAATAAAATTAGTAAGTAAAACTAATTGAAGAAATAACAAAATAAATATGGTTTGAAATGAATTGATTTCAATAATTATAAATAAAAGGTAAATTGAATTCATATGGAATTGGAGATTCAGTTTAAATATAAGTAGTATAAACCAAAGTGGTGAATTGAAAATAAATATAAGAAGTATATAAATACTTATCTTGAACTTAAGAAATGAATGGCAAAATTCTTAAGTAAATTTTGTATTCGAAATATGTAAGGTTAATAAGTGAATGAAGATTAAACTGGAAATTGTGAAATGGCAATTGTGAATAAATGTATTGAAATGAAAATCAAATGTGAATAAAAGAAAAGTAATTGATGAAGCTAATCATCAATTGGAATTAATATGTAGGATGTACGTATATTATTTTCGCATAGCAATTTGATCCAGAATTCGAGCACAGAATTTCGAGATAATTATATCGATCCGAGTTGGGATTTTTCACTCAATTTTTGATGGCGAACCTAGATATGGATTTTTGGTTGATTCTAGAAATTCTCTATCATAGTTTATGGCTATGCAAGGAGAATGACAGTTTCTGATCAAAAAACCAGATTTGAGTCCACACTAGGAAGTCAGGTGGACGATACTAGTTCGGAAGTGAAATTGTATGATCGAGTGAGCGATCGAAATTGGTATTGCGTATGAATGATATATTTATATCGTACGGACTTGAATAAAAAAAATAGATAATGAATCTTTTATAAAGAAAAGTGCAAAATGGTTTTGAAAGTTGTAATTGGATATTATTGCTAGTAGGATATACAGGTGTTATAAAGGAAAAAGGAATTGGGATTTCTGATTTTGAAGATAAATTTGAATTGCTCGAGAAAGGTACGTAATTTAAATTTCAGTATGAAATTTGATGATTTTCTTGTCTAGCCGCTTGGCTTTTCGTTTTCTTTTTTAGTATGGGGTCCCGTGGTGCCATTTTGTAGTCGTATCGAGCTAGCCGCGCAAAGGAGACGCTGGCGAATTTTTCGAAAATTTAGGGTGTTAGAAAATTTTTGAAAATTTTTTAAAAATTTAAAATTTAATTTAAATTTGAATGTTAAAGAAAGCAATATTGTTTGGAATTTATGGAGGGTTTTAGAAAGCTAGTTGAAATGATAATGGGGCTCTAATAAAAAGATTTGTTTTGGCAAGTTGATAAAACTATTTGGTTTTGGAAAATGGTAAACAGGTTAAGTATCATTCTTCTTAACTAGTAATTTTGGAAAGAAATTCTTTTAAGGGGGGAAGAATGTGACGACCTAAAATTTTTGAATATTTGAAACTAAGATATTTAATTAATTTTTAATATTTGGAAGTTATTTTAACTTGAATTTCAATTATAACTATGAATTTGGAAATTTAATTATAGAATTTAATTATGAAAACTTAGGTAAAATATTAAATCCTAAGTTTTATGTTTGTTAAAAATATTTTCAAGCCTTCGAAAACTTATATTGATAATACTGAAGATCGTGGAAGCTTTAGAATTGGATTTGCTGAAGATCGTGGAAGCTTTAGAATTGGATTTGGAAATGATTTATTCAGTTTTGAATATATATTGTTTAAATCGGTAATTAAAAATAGCATTCCGAGGCACGGTCTCAGATTTCGATGAAACCTGTTCCACTGGATCCGTAATAGTGTATTATCGTCGAATTTCAATTTTCGTAGTGTTTGGGGTGATCGTTTGGCCGTACGATAAGCAAACGCGCTGAAAATTATATCGAAATTCAATTCAATAACTGGGTTCAAAAAGTTATCTTCTCCATACGATCGAATTTGGACTCGAAACCTTTTCCATTGCATTCGAAATAGGCGTTTAACATTATAAACGCATGGCGGCACGCCTCGATTGGAGATCGAGATTATGAGTTGCAAAATTGATACGATTTTAATTCGTACTTGAACTTAAATTTAAAATTAAATAATATATATATATATATATATATATATATATATATATGTTTTCCCCTTCCATTTTCAACACGTTTCATCCCTCATATTACACGTGTTTCCTTTTGTTCTACAAGCGTCTTCATCCTTTAGAAAATATAACAAATATATTATTCCCCTTAAAAAAAAAATTCTTTCTCCATTCATCTCAGTTTAAAACGAAAATCGAATTGGTCGATTTCTTAGAGGAAAAAAAATCAAACTAGAAGAAAAAACGAACGAATAAATATCTCGTTCGAATCAAAAAAATCAATGGAGGTTCCTTTATTAATTTCAAATCGAATTCCCTCAATGTATATAAAAAAAGGTGGCGAAGCCTGTAGCGGCAGCGTCGCGAAGTCAAAGTGGCCGATCGAGTCCATGTCGCGATCATGTTGGGTGGTCTAGGGTTTCCTCCGGCGTGGCATATTCAGTTGAAGCGGAGCAAGCGACGGCAACGCTCTGGTAGCGTAGTCGCGGCGCAAGTAGAGTTCGCGATGGAGTGGTCGCAGCATTGAGGTGATGTGGTCGCGATCAATCACGGCGGCTAGGGTTTCGATTCAAGAAAGGCACGCGTGGATTAAGGGTTTGGGTGGCCGAAATTCATTTTGGCGGCGCTCGCGATTTGCGGCGCAATGAGATATTTTTGTCAGTTTTATTAATTGTATATATATATATATATATATACATGTTGCAGGAAAAAAGAAAAATAAATAAAATTTTAAACCAGATTTTTAATAAAAGATGAAAAGTTTCCTACAGTAAACAGAAAATTTTATATATATGAGATTTTAGTTTTACAATAAAATATAAAAATATTTTTGTTTTTAACATCTACATATACAAGTTAAAAAGGGATTTTAAATATTGAGGAATTTATATGAGTCAAATTTTTTAAATTTATTTTCATAAGTGTATATATATATATTAAGAAAGGGAAAATTATCGGTTAAATTAAATAATTTTTTTTCAAACAATAAATTATAGTGGTTAAATTATTTAGTTAACCTATTTAATTATTTTTAGTTACTAAAAGATATTTTTAAAAGGAAAATTTGGTTTAAACTAAATTATTAGTTGATTAGTTTATTTAAAAAGGAAATTAATAGTTTAATTAAATAATTAGTTAATTAAATTTATTTAAATGGTAATTGATTATTTGTTTGGTTCAAATATTCTATTAAAAGAAAATTAGTTGGAAATTAAATTGTTAGAGAAAATAAAATTATCAAATGGAAAATTGATTTTTCGATTGATTTCGAATATTAATAAATTGTATAAATATTTATACAAGGTTTGAAAACATGAAGGAAACAAACTGGAATGAAATAGATCGCAAATCAAAGGTGAGATCCTCTAACTCAAATTTAAATTGAAAATTCAGTTATTGATTGACTATTTGGATGTGGTAATATATATATATATATATATATATATATATATATATATATGGAGTGATTGATTTCCCGCATTATATAGCGGATGAGACCATACGCGCCGCACAATAGCAGATGATTTTATATAATCCCATATACCTCGATATTACACCTCGAAGTGGAATTGGTATTTAATTGTTGTGCTAACATCTGTGGATGCAGGGAAACAGATTGGAGGGATCCAATTGGAATCCTCAAATATTTGAAATTGCTTTATATGTTGTGTGTTGAATATTTATAATATTTGTACGATTATATCTGTGATTGAAGTCGTTGATAGCTATAGTTTAGCCGAATATATTTTTCGTATCGTAGGATACCAGAAATGAATAAATTTGGATTTTTTAAATTTAAGTAGAAAATTTATAGTAAATTAATTTTAGAAAATTGAATAAATTTAAAAGAAGGAATTTAAAGGTAAGAAAGTCGATTTTTGAAATCCTATCGAATTAATTCTAAAAATATGGAAAAAGATTTTAATAAATGGAATTTGGGTAATATTGTTTAAAAGTTGGAGAATTTATTTAAAATTCAGATTTTAAATAGTTTGGAAAAAATAAAAGGATTTATTTTAAAAAGGTAATAAATTTTAGAAATCAATTTGAAATTTTATTTGGTGTTTGGAAATAAATCTTCGAGAAATCAATTTAGAAATTTATTTGGTGTTTGGAAATAAATCTTTAGGAAATCGATTTGGAAATTAATTTGGTGTTTGGGAATAAATTTTTGGAAATCAAACTGGAATTCGATTTGGTGTTTGAAATAAATTTGGAAATCAATTTGGAATTTGATTTGGTGTTTGAAATCAATTTGGAATTTGATTTGGTTTTAGAAAATGAATATTTGAAAATCGATTTTTAAAGTCGTATATCAGCGGATATTTGGAAATTTAAGATTCACACTGGGAATTTATAAAGAAGAAATTTGTTTTAAAAATAAATATTGGTTTATTTTTAAAAGTGTGGAAAGGAATTTGCGGATTTGAAAGGTAAATTAAAATAAATCAAGAGAGATTTATTGATTGATTTAAATGAACCATTTTGAAATGGAAGTGTATTTTCCCTGGAAAGCTGATTATGTTTTTAAAGTAAGTTTCAAATATTAATTAAAAGTTTTAAAGTTGGTTTTTAAAAAGGATGTTTGTGGAGAAATTATTTTCTTAAGTTGTTTTAAAATCTTTAAAGTAAAGATTTATTTAATTAATTATAAAAGTGATTATTTGAAGATTTTAATTGGTATTTGATTTAGAAAATGAATATTTTAATAATTATACTTTATCTAATAATTTTATATTTAAATTAGTTTGGACTTGAATTTTTATATGAGATATTAGTATAATATTTTCATAACTAATGTTTTAAATAAAGTGTTTTAAAAAAAGTTTTTATTCTGAATGTTTCCAAGTATATATTTTGGATAAGTAAGTCAAATTATTTTGAAATATTCGAACTCGACAAATTTTCAGTGGAAATAAATAATATTTGGAAATTTATTCCACATGGGGAAAATGATTTGAAATTTGTTTTCAAATGATTGAAAAGTGATTTGAAATTTGTTTTCAAATGGTTGAAGTGTGGAAATATATCTTGCGAAGATATTTTGAAAGTAAATAACTGGGAGGAAAATTATTTGAAATCTGGTGATTGTTGTGAATATTGATTGATAGTTAAATAACCGACTATCAATATTGGCCTTTAAATAGCATTGGAATTTCGATGCGACCGGGGATCGGATTCCAAATGGATATTTGAAAACCACATCGAATCTTTGTGTTGGATCTTTTGTTTAAAAAGAATCAAAGTGAAAATTGTTGTGATTTGTTTGAAATCTGAATGTAATGCTTATTTTTAAAATAAGCGCTCGTTATTTGAATTAGCCGGGAGAGGACTTTGTGTCATAAAACTCATTCCGAATAATGATGCGACGAAATGTGATCGCATTTGAAGATGTTGTTGAAGATCGGGTATTTTCAAAAGCGGAAGGATTACCTGTCGAATGTCTCTGCACCGAGTTTCTCCGGTATATAGATTTTATCACCCTTTGTGATGGGGATTCCGGACGTGATTAGTGAATATCCGGATTGCAAGGGCTTCTTTGAAGTGCCTTCAATTCTGTACGATCCCGAAATGGACTTGTATGGATGTGTGTCTGACATTACACTTTGAGATGTAAAGCTGGTTTCTATAAATACATTTCTATTGGTGGTGGAGAACTTATTCTCTTAGCTTAACACCCTTCTCTGAGACGTACGAGCTCAGAGGTTATGTAGTTGATGGTTACTAGCGATATACTCCCAATTTGGTAATGTGGCATACGAAGTGCTGCTGATCATTAGTTGATCGAAGCATGGCTTTTGTGAAAAGTGTAGCTTTGTGGACGAGACCTCGTCGGACCTCACAACCTGAAAATGGTCGAAACAGGAAGGATGCAGCAAGACAAATTTGGGGGTAGCGCCCTCAGGGTATGTCCACTTCCTTCTGGAAAAGGGTGGTATCATGGTATGGAGCCCAAATACTTAACTTACGTGGTTGGTGCAAAATTTATTACTTTGTGGTTGTCGCTTTGTGATTGAGGATCCTCGGATAAAGGTCGGTAACGATCGGGGATGGCATACTCGTGGTAGTTACTCATGTTATAGTTGTATTACAGCGTGGGGTAACTCGGCCTTGTGTTGGCAGAGAGCTGGTTAAGTTCTCGGGGTGTCTCTCTAGAGGCGTACCCATGTGGCAGTAGGAAGTTCCTTAGCCTGACCATTTGTTGGAAATCCAAAGAAACAATATGCGCCATGTACGGTTTTATTTGTATAACCTGCCATGGAATGTGGCGGTAACCTGCTATTGAACATGGTAGCTATAGTAGGTATACAATAATGGTTATATCCTGGCTAAGATTAATATTATACTTTTGAAACGTTTTGTGCACTATGCACTAATGATAATATTAAAAAGATTTTGTGTATCAAGCATGTTTGACTATCATAAGGTGAAATCTCCTCCAATTCTGCGTTTGCATTGTGTGTGTGGTGGGAGGCTTTATGGTAGTTTCATTTTCCAAAAGCATGGCGGATTTCTTTTTATTTTCTTTATGAAAGTAACTGTTTTTAAGATCTCACACCAGTTCCATGACTGAACTGGAGTTTATTGTTCCCTTTCTAAACTCTAGGTGTCCATAATTTTCTACACGACCAGCCTAGAGTCAGGTTATCAGTTGTTCTGGAGCGAAGTCAGAAAATTTGTTGCAAAGATCTGGAGCAAGCTGGATGGCGAGGCGTAACACTAGTATATAATATTTCTTTTCCGTTGTTGTGTTGTTTTAAACTCTGATAATGTGATGTATAAACTGATATAGTTATTTGTTTTAAAGATTATTCATTTATCTATTATATATTGTTCCGCTGCGTAATGTGAGGTTCTGTTATCGTTTCTGTTTCTTCTTCAATCTTCTTCTTCTTAAACCCTGACGGTTCGGTTTTCCGACATTCGACTGTGCGGCATTTGATACAGTGGGCGTATTGATGTCGACTTTCAGGCGTCGAAAAATTGGGTCGTTACACGCACTGCACGTGACAGAAGATTTGTCGCAACCCTTATCACCGCCCATCTCAACCACTCCGCCACTCCTAACACATCGCATCAGCCTGTGTCTCTTCATCCACCACAACCGACAACTGCCACCACAACCACATATTTATTGCAACCATACTGGCCTCTCCACCTTACCACATGACAGCCCATCACAGTGCCGAAGCCACCCAACTTTTGCCCCACAGCACCCCCTTGGCCTTCATGCAGCCGCCAAAACTCGAGCAAACCCCTCCACCTATGAACAAACCCACACCACATGCGCAACCCAACCCAATAACCCAACTTCCAAGACTTCCATCATGTTCCCCTCCCACTCCACCGCCTGTTGCTTCATGTCCGCCTTTCCCTACGCCCGCCCTTCCTTCACTCCCGTGACCTTCCAGTTCTCCACCACCATGTGCCTGCATCCACCTCCCCTTAGCGGATCTGCCTCCTTCATTTATGTAAAGGTACATAATATATTTATGTGTTTACAATATATTATAGTATATAGGAAGTTATATATGTGTGTTAGCTTACATATGTATTTTATGCAAGTCTATAATATGTTAGTTTAAATATAAGCTTATGTAAGTGTATAAAACCCGTCGTTTGTGTGCATAATTTTATATAAGTTATATGTGATTTATTTGAGTTTAAATATACATATATAATATATTGATACTTTGGTTTTTAATATACGTGTTTAAGAAGATAATATTGATTTGCATATATATAAATATATATATAAGTCGTGTATATTATTGAAGTTGCTGCATATGTTATATATATTTGTTTATATATATATATTAAAGTCGGCATGCATGTTTCTGCATATATGTTGCATTGAGTAGCATGAATATACATTTCGTTGCATATATATATTAGAGTCGGCATATATGTTTGTTGATTTGTCCGCATATGCATATATATTTAACCCGTGCACATATTTTGTTTTTTCTTCTTTGAATTCATACAGTCGTATATAGGTATGCATATATCTTAGCCTACATATGTATATTTAGTTGTATATCATATATGGTGTCTGCATGTATTAGTCTGCAAATCGGTGTATTTTTCAATATATATTTTGAGTTTAGATTTAAAAATTATATATAGATATATTATTTTAAATATGTAATTTTAAATTTGATATTGGTTTAAAAAGAAAAAATTATATATATATATATATATATAATATACATTTCATTTTAGTTTATATCAAGCTAATTTTGATTCGTCGTCATCGATTCCTATTTATCTGCTCTGTTCATCAAATCCGTGTTCAGTTTGCTTCGCTTGAGATTTGTCGCTTGGATTGGTTGATTTTCGGGTTCGCGGTTCAATTCATAGCTTGTTGCGTTGTATATCTTCTCTATCCTCGAAAGGTGAGCAATCACTCACGATTAACATCCTTATATTTAGTAAATTAAAATTCACATGAAATGACGATTAAAATATGCTATGAAATTTGAATTGTTAAGTTGTTCAATTGATAAATATGCCATTCCATTATCTGCAATCGTTCACCTGTGATATATGACACCATATCCTGTTGTATGTATTTTATTTAATTTGTTACTGATGATATATGCCAACTATTGATATGTTATTATCATATTTGTTCTCACTCTGCAAGTTCCCTGTTAGTTTAGAATCCCCTATGAGTTGAAATGATACATACCCGAATGATATTATAGACTAAAGAAAAATCATTATGGGTTGAAATGATAAACCCAAGCGATTTTTATCGATTTTGGAATTTTTGGATTACGGGTTGAAATGATATATACCCGTAAATATTTAAATTACGGAGTGAAATGATAAATATCTATATCACTTGACCATAGGATAGAGAATTATATACAGACAACGTCGGTATATTTTTGAAAAATGATTTTTAGAGTTTTGGAAAGAAATATATGGATTTTAATAAATATTTTTTAATATAATGTAAAGATATTTTATTTTGTAAAATTTATATTTTTTTAAATTATATATTTGGAAATTTTAAATTTATAAGTCAGTTTTGAAAATATAAATTTTAAGATTTTACTAATAATTTTATTATTTTTAATATATAAAATAAGATTTAAAATAGATTTATTAATAAGATTTAATTTGATATAATTTATTTAAATAAAGTTTAATTTAATTAGTACATATAGAATATGTTTAAATATTTATTTAAAAATTTACATTAATATTTTTAAATAGATTTTGTAATAACTTTAAATAAATAGAGGTTAGGAAAAAAATAAAGTAAAATTGACTACAAATTTAGTTGGTTAATAATCGAATTTAAATAAAATTTTAATTGAACTTATTTATTTCGAGATTTGAAAGGTATGATTTATAACTTGATTTGATGAAAAGTGATTAAATGAATATTCTCAACTTTAAATAAAAATTAAGATTGAATATTTAATATTGATTTAAATTTTTTAAATTGAGATTTTATTTAGTTGTTATTAAAATTATTAAGTGAATATTTTCCAATTTGAATAAAATTAAAGTTAAATGTTGAAATATAAATGAAAATTATATTGAAATTGTTTGAATATTTAAACCTGGAATCTTATTGGAATTGAAATGATAGTTCAAACCTGGATTTGAAATCGATAAACATTAAAACGGTTTATTGGGAATTTAAGTTGAGTTGAATCGATTTGCAAAATTGGAGGAAACTATTTTAATATATAAATTATTTTAATATATAACTACTTTAGTTTATAACTATTTTAATAAATATATTATTTTCAATATCTAAACTGTTTAAGTTGTAACTATTACGATTACAGAAGTGTTATGTTTTCAAAAGTGTTATGATTTCAAAAGTGTTAAAGTGTTATGATTTTTGAAATGAATATTATTTATAGTGAATAATGATATTGAATTGATATGATTTTGAATTGAATATGATATTTTGATATGAAGTATGAACTATTTGAAATGAAATGACCACGGTGTAAAATAAGTGTTTGGTTGTTAAAGAGACCGAGATCGGATATTGTCATACTCTCTGCCAATATCGAAAATCACTTTAACAACCGTGTACGTGGCAGAGATTGCAGAACGAAGTAGGATGGTTTGGCGATGATTCTATATGAGGTTTTAGCGCAGCCCTGACTCCCGTGAGTCAATTTGATGTGGCTAAAACAGGAGCCATGCCGGTCCAACTGAGGTTATTCCTCCGATCGGGCACATTTCTTCGATACCATTCATTACTTTGTGATTTAATTGGGTGCACCTTTGATTTGCGAGTGTGACTCAAGGTGGGTGGTAGTAGCTGCTATGCATTACCACCAGTCCGGGTCCGCAAACAGTATATTTACCTTGGCATTGCCTCGCGTGCCTTGTCACATGCCTTATCGCGCCTTCTACGAGTTTGGTTTGTGTTAAGGTTGATATGGGTAATGCCTTAACGCTATTTTAACACTTTACTTTACTGTTGACATTATTATAATAGCGTATATTACTACATAGTAGATAGTTCCACAAATCCTTAGAGGATGGAAATCCCAAACATCCTTTAAGTTACTTGTATTTCAGTTGATATTTCACTTGAGTTAAATTTACTAACATAAGAATGTTAATCCTGACTCGAATGTTTTGTGTTTTGCTTTATGCTCAGGTCAGACTGAGGGTCACAGCATTTGAGTCTCACCTTTGGAGTTGGAGCTTCGTTTGGAGATCGATCTGTCTATCCAGCTTTCAGTCATTTCAGTTTATTCTAGTCATTTATGTCCAGACTTTTCAGTTGCTTATGTATTGCAGACTCATTTGTATTTGATATTATGTTGTATTTTACTTTAAACTCTTATGTTTATATAGTAGCTTCATGAACTACTATTTATCTATTCCGTTGCTTATCATTATATTACTCTGTGTCTGTGATTCTATGATTGATTTATTTACTATATATGCTAAGTTTTGCCAAATATAAATTAACAATCTGTTGTTTTGAGCAATTCAAGTCTGACATGTGCGGATGTGAATGGTTCGAAATACCAAGTCGTTACACCAACCATGCAAACAATGCTAGTATTTCCAACCAGCTACCAAGTCTATATACAACAAATATAGAACATACCCTCATAAGAACTCAGGATAAGTATCTTTGATCTTATCCTCTGTCTTCCAAATATAGTCTTTCTCGTTGTCACTCCACTGGACTTTCACCAATCTGACTATCTTATTCCTCGGCTTCTTCTCATATCTTGCCACAATAGGAATTGGGTGTCTCACAAAAGTCAGACCCGGTTTTACTACTACATTTTGCAATGCAGTCGGAGAAATAGTAGTATGTAGATGATATATATACTTCCTAAGATGAAAAACATAAAAAAAACATTATAGACTTCTACCAAGCTACCCAGTAACTCTGCTTGATATGTGAGTTTCCCGATCCTCTCTATAATAGGGAACAGTCTAACATATATTGATGCTAGTTTCCCTAACTTTCCAAATTGTATCGCACCCTTCATCGATGATACTTTAATGAAAATTGATCTCCAATTGAGTACTCTAAATCTTTACTCCTCTTATCTGTGTAACTTTTCTACCTAGACTGAACTTCCCTCATCCTAACACGGACTAACTCAATCTCTATGTGGCTTCTCTCACCATATCTGGACCAATGACCAACGTGTCTCCGATCTCTAACCAACATGCTGGTGATTTGCATGGCCTTCTATATAAAGCTTCGAAAGGCCCCATTCCTATACTAATCTGATCACTATTATTATAGGAAAACTCAACTAAGTACAAATGGTCTTCCCGTGACCCACCATAATCCAGTGCAAAAGCACTTAACAAGTCTTCAAGTACCTTATTGACTCTCTCTATCTACTCATCCGTCTGTGTATGATAAGTGATACCCATCTTAAGCATGGTACCTAACACCTCCTATAGACTCTTTCAGAATTCACTAGTGAACAAAGTATCTCTATCACTGACTATACTACTAGGAATCCCATACAATCTAATAATATTCTTCATAAACAACTTAGTCAATACATGAGTCGCCCTTGTCGACTTAATAGGAATGAAGTATACACTATTTATTAGTCTATCCACTATAACTCAAATGCTCTCATTTTTCCTATTCGACCTTGGCAACCCATCAACAAAATTCATGAATATCGAATCCCATTTCCACATTGGTATATGTAAAGGCTGAAATAACCCACTTGGTTTTTGATGCTCGACTTTCACTTGCTAGCAATTCAAACACTACCTTATCCATAAGCCTACATCCATTTTCATACCCTTCTAGATGAACTTCTCTTCATCTCCTGATATGTTTTAGTTCCTCCAGGATATATGGTAAACTTCAATCGATGACGCTCCCTAAGAACTTTTCTCCTTAGGTCACTGACATCTAGAACACATAACCATCTCTTCCTCCTCAACCATCCTCTCTAGTTAAGACTAAAATCTTTTAGATCATCAATCTTAGTTCCACTTTCCAATCTTCTAACCCTTTCGGCTATAATGAATCATCTCTTTGCTTAGAAGCGATCTTTTCAATCAATACTGGTCGAACTTCCAAGGAAGACAACATGGCAGTATTTTGATTGGAACTAGCAATCGATCTTAACTGCACATTACAAATAGTCAACGCATCTGAATCCTTCCACTATGCCAACTAGCTAACACCATATTCTAATTTTTCTACTAAGTGCATCTGTTAATTGATCTCATATTCACATTTTTTGAGAGAATACTCAAAGACTTATGATCCATATACAACTCGAAACTTTCTACTAAGAGGTAGGGTCTCCATACTTTCAACGCAAAGATCACTGCTGCCAACTCCAAATTATGAGTTGGATATCCAGCTTCATGTGGTCTAAGCTATCGAGAAGCATGGGTAATCACTTTACCCCTTTGCATCAACATAGCTCCTAATTCTGTTCCATATGCATCCATACACCCACCAAATTATGATTCCCGTCCAAAATAACTAACACGGGTGCATTGGTGAACAAATGCTTTAACTTAAGGAATGTTTCCTTACATTTATCAAACTAAACAAACTTTACATCCTCCCTAATTAGCTTAATCAGGAGCGCTATTATCCGAGAGAAATCGTTGGTGAATCTGTGGTAATAGCCAGCTAATCCAAGGAAACTCCTTATCTCAATCACTGTCTCAGGTCTTTTCCAATCATTTACGGCCTCAATCTTGGCTGGATCCACGGATATGAAACTACATGACCAAGAAAATTCACTTCTCTCTTCCAAAAATGACACTCAAAAACTTCGCTTTCAATTGACACTATCTCAATGTCTCAAGCACTACTCTAAGATGAATCTCATGATCTCTTTCATCCTTAGAATATATCAAAATGTCATTAATGGACACCAATATGAACATGTCCAATTGCTATCAGAAAATCTGGTTCATTAAGTCCATAAAGAAAACAGGCACATTAGTCAATCCGAATTGCATTACTAACCACTCATACGAACTATATCTCATCGACACGCCGTGAAAGAAATACTTTCCTCTGCTACCCTTAATTAATGGAACCCTATCACCAAATCCAATTGGTAATATCTTAGCTCCACTCAATTCATAAAATAAATCATCTATTTGCGGCAAAAGGTATATATTCTTTATTGTTTTCTCATTCAACTTGCGATAATCAATACATAATCTTAATGATCCGTCCAGTTTCTTCATGAATACCATGGCCGCTCCCCATGGAGACCTGCTGGGTCTGATAGAACTATGTCCTTCTAATTCCACTAGCTGCACCTTTATCTACTTCATCTCAGTATGTGTCATCTTGCTAGGTGGTCTACTTAAGGGTTTATCTCCAGGTATAAGATCAATTTGAAACTTAATAGCTTATTTCGGTGGTAGTCCTACAACAGGCTAGGAAAACATCTGCAAATTATTTTTCTACATCACGATTTAACTCATCTTCCACTTCTATGGTACCCCGTAAAGCATAAACTTCTAAGCTCGAAACTGAGTATATAATTCGATCACTATTATCAGGATGTCACAACGATATTTTACTATCTTGGCGGAATATCCTATCATCATATTTGCTCAATCAATTCGTACCCAAGTAATCCTAAAACCTACAAAATAAAATACAAATTATAGGCAAAAGTGTAACCTCGTAACTTAATTCTAGATAGTCACATCTCATCCTAAGAGTTGCATAACCTCCTATCGGATTAGCAGCCCTAAAGGGAGTATCAAGGAATGATGGTTCTAATTCTAAGTAATCTACCAAACATTAAGAGACAAAATAATGTGATGCACCAACATCAAATAATAATCTAATAGGTATGCTATGAATCAAATGGGTGCCTCCCATCATAACCTTTCCCTTTTCCTCGGTTGTTGGCCTAGATGATGATGGTTCCAAAGCAAAGACCTTTCCTTTTCCTACCTTGACCGCTTCTGGGCATTTTTTCTTGAAATGCCCCACTTGGTCATAGTTAAAGCACTTCACGTTCTGCCTTCCCATAGCCGTCATTAGCATAGTGTCCCTTCTTATCACACTTAAAACAAATGATATCATTTTTCCCTTTCTTAGCAGCTCCACCATTTTGAACTTCCTTCCCCTTGAATAGCTTTCTCTTCTTGTTTTGAGAACTTCGGGTTTCCGCCGACTTTCCTTTCCCAAAAGTCGCAAGCATCTTCTTATTCCTTATACCCATTTCCACCAATACATTACTCAGATCGTGGAGATGTGGCATGGTTGCTTTAGCAATCTTCGGCTTCAATCCTTAGATAAACTTCTCATTCCACTTGATCATAGTGTTGATGGTAGCATATCCATACCTAAACAACTCATTAAACCTTATTGAATATTCCAGGATGGACATTTCCCCTTGCTCCAATTCCATGAACTTTCTAAGCAGGGCGGACTTGTCTACTTCAGATAAAAATCTCTTCTCGAATCTCCTTTGAAATTCAGCCCAAGTCAGTTCTTCTTTTGGTACACCTATGGTCACCCCATTCCACCGGTACAGAGCAGCTCCTTGTAACTGCCTCGATGCCAATCATCTTTTCTACTCATTTTTAAAACGTAGATCGAGAAAAATTCTCTCATAATGCAATTACCAATTCTCCACTTATACATCATCCCCCATTCCTAAAAATGGCTTTCCTCTAAGACTGATGTAATCTTGACTCAGCTTGGTATAGTTATTGCCAATAGGTGCTATGGAATTAGCTCCTCCCGCATTAGCAACATTCACTCTAGCTACACATGCAACTGCTCCAACTTGCATCAGGTTAACGAAGAACTAATACCTAGTCCTCATATCTACTGGTGGGGTTCCAATACTCATGTTGGTATTTGCATTTTGGTTAGCATTTTCTGGTCGACTTAGATTCCTTCTAGTGTTGAGTCGAGTATTTCCATTTGTTATGGTGCTTCCATCATCTTGATTCACTCTTCCATTTCCTGCTTCCATTTCTTTCTTTCTCGTAATCTGTGTATGATCCTTAGTAAGATATAAAAGAATGGTCTAAGGGAGAGGGGAGAATATATACTTATATATAGCAAATACAAGTATGTTACTATAGTGTTATCCCATACCCTAATTTCATTCTTTGATTCACCTAGGATCATGTTTTTAAGAATCTTTTAATTTTTTAATTTTTACATAAACCTATGTTTTGATACCAAATTGCAACATCCTCCATATTAAGGCCGGAATCTAAGCATAATGGATATTGCAGTTATTTACAATTTTTAATTTCCAGGTTAAAATGAGACTATGTTAATCATATTAGTAACATCAGAAGCACATGAATATGAATTTTCACATTACATTTTATAAATAATATTTCATATTCATTACATAATTCCATTCGTAATCCCATATTTAGTGAAAATATAATTATTACAAAATACTCCAAGAGCGATATATGAAGATGCTCCTTTGGTTGACCAGAGTCTAATACTTGGTAATTATTCAACTTTTCCATTACATCCAAAGAAACATAGAAGATAAATAGGAACTCCTAATATAGCTAGATTGCCTCATGCACGTCTACAGAAGCTTATACGTCTAATTGGAAAACATAAGAACCCTTATTCCCAATCTACTTAAATGAGTACCCGAGAGTTTAAGGGGGAAAACATAAAATTCAGGTCAGGTAAAAAGTCTGAAATGAATAATAACCTAACATCTCGAACCAAAAATATATACCTAGTGAGATTATGCCGCTAAGCAGCATGGGTTTGCCACTCACTATTACCTTAACAAAACACATTAACCATATATTGTGCTCCTACATCCACAAGGGTTAGAATATAGAAAATAAGCATTTGCAGTCATGCAACATATATTGGACTACACATCCCAATTTATTAGAATATCCATCTTAATTTCATCCGACTATCCATCTTAGTTTCAAATGATTATCCATCTTATATTAATGTGGACTACCCCTTATACATGTAACTATTTGGATTACACATCCCTTACCATATGGAATACCCATCACACATGGTTTCATTATCAAAGTTAAGTAGACTATCCATCTCACATATTTCATTTATTCCAATCGATATGGACTATCCATCACACATCCCATAGTTTCCTAGGATGATTATGAACCCTTCATTAACCATGCAGAGATTATCCGTCTTCAACATGATGTGGACTATCTATCACACGTCCTATAGTTTTTCTTGGATAATTATGAACCCATCACTTATCAATTTAATTTATGTTTAACCCAAATGTTCAACCTATGTCTATTGGTGATCCTAATTAGGTTGTACCTCTTAAACATATAACATATCAAAATAATTCGCATTGGCATCCTCAATGTTTAATGTCGAATTCATAGAGAAAATAGCAAATCAATTAACATACATTGGTATCCCTAATGATTAATTTCAAAATCATGAAATAATACCCATTGGTATCCCCAATAGATGATGTCGAATTTATAACTTATGGTATATAGAAAACTAAAACATCGGTATATCCAATAAGTAATGTCGAAATCATAAATCTATGGCTTCCTACCATTATCATAGCGGTATAAAGAACTTACGGCATTCATGCCGCAATAACAATATCAAATCTCTATCCATGGTTAGAAAACAAAACTTGATTTTATGAATCATGTGGTTAACTACCGAAATCATAAGGTTATCAACCCTCTTAAACATAGGCTACCTCACCTCTTTAAAACATAATTTTAGTTAGCATAAAACCTCCTTGGCATTGAAATAAAGAGTATTTGCATCAACGCCACTTGACATTATTATCGAAATCAATTACTTATGGCATTAATACTATAATGTTGAAAAACATAATGCTTCAGCTCTATGCCATAAAATATAGGGTGTCGACATTGAAAACCCATGATATAAATTTCCTTTATACCAAAATCACACAGTAGTAGCATCATCTCCATAGAACAGGTTATATTAAAACTGATGACCTACAACGTCAAACCTTCAACACTTTAATATTAGTTTTATAAAATAATGTCACAACTCATAGGCTGTCGAACATGCAACATTAACACTGTATGGCTTAAATTTCAAAACAAAGATAAAGGATGTCAAGATGGTTCTGGATGAACTACGAGATTGCAATGTTGCCTTTGAATGGATACCGATATGGCCTATATCGACATGGTCGGAATCATTCCATTACTACTTAAGTAGTTATCATAGGCTTCCCTCCATATCGACATGGTCTGCGTTCAAATTTATAAGTGCAAATACAATATCCTTTGTTCAATAATAACAATTATTATTAACTGTATTGCACTGGATAGAAACTTTGACTTTGAGTTGACTTAAGTTGACCCCGTGATACTAACCTCATAATTCTGAGAAGATGAATCTCATTTGAATAATGTTTTACTTCCAATGCTTCCACTTGACCTAAATATAGTCGTTCGATAGACGTCGTGCCACGATTTAACAATAATCGAAGTAGAGTTTCCTTTGTAATATTTTTCCCAGTACTAGTCACACTCGGTCGACCAGTAGTGGATTGACCTGGGCAGTAAAGCCTAGGTCAGGTGCTATTCGATCAGGGTTTTCCCTAGTTCAGGGTCCAATTCTTAGTAAGGTCTTAGCATGACTTCGAAGAGACCTTGGGATACTTGGGAAAGTAGGATGCAAGGCAAAGCACTAGATCCAAAAGAGCATGCAAGACGATGATGGGATATCGGTCTTCGTTGATTATTGGCATATTGGATCACAAGATGTTGTATTTGATGTGTACATAAGTATATAGCATTGGTGTTCCTTTATGGCTTCGATAGCGTCTTACACGAAACACATCCTTCGTTCTCTTTCCAATCAGAGACGTACACTTGTTATTTGAGTAATCCTTGATGTCTTTGAGGGGGATGATGAAAATCATCTACTATGGGATCTTAGAACACTTGTGCTCATTATAGGATCATAGTGGGATCCACAAAGGTCCTAGGTTTTTAGAATAGATCATATAATACTTATGCTTATTATAGGGGTACGATAATTCTATTTACTATTGGGACTAGATTTCGAGTATGTAGAGTAGACCAAAACTTATGCTTATTATAGAGGTATAGTGAGATATGCACGAGACTTATGGCTCGGGGCCTATGGTATATTCAGATAAGAACACTATATATCTTAAAATCTTACAGGGAATTATTGGATCACGATAGATGTATGGGTTCATTAGTGTACCGACTCTACTAATTATTGGATTGTGATAGATGTTTGGATACGTTAGTGTACTGACTATATTTATTATTGGATCATGATAGATGTCTGGATACGTTAACGTACTAACTCTAATTATTTTAAATCATTGGACGGCGATAGATGTCCATTGTTGACTTCACCCATCAGTAACAATGGGTATTGATTTGTATTCCTTATGTTATCTTTCATTTGTTATATTGTGTGTGTTATTAGTCGACTATTGTTATTATTGTTGGATTTACTATATCATGTACCTTACGATAGAATTATATTATGATCATTTGGATGTTAGGTTACTTTTATCATAGTATGATTATTACGTTTCAATCATATTACATTAGTTGTGCTGAATCGCTAATTGTAGGAGAAGAGCGGGTCATGGTATGATTTCTTATGTTTTTGATATATTTACTTTACTTGTTCATGGACAATCCGAATTACTCCTGAGCCATGATTGTGGAGAGAACCGACTGTGCCTTAGTAGTTTCTGTTTGTTTATATATAGTTTTAGTATAAAGTATTTTGTGATAGTTCCCCTCACCCCAGCCATTACGTCTCACCCGCGTTTTGTCTTTGTCTACTTATGTCATGACAACTCTCAAGTACTCGATTAAGTAGTTTAAGATCAGGTGATTTTGGAGATACGCTTTTAGGATAGTTAGAGCATTCTATGGAGACGAGGTTGATACTTCGTATATATACTTGATATTATATTTGTAGATGACACATGTTATTTATATATGAGACTTATTTCATCAGATGTATTCTAACTCTCTATATTGATATTTACTTATCAGTTACTTCCGCTAGTGCACCTCTTATATATATAATAACCTTATTCTGTTCATGTAAATTTAGTATACTATATATTATCATTCTTTTATGAGATTCTATCTATATGTTTTAATATAATGTTTGTTTCATATTTTCTTTCCCAATAATTTATCTTTTGTGGTATTCGAAAGTCAGGCATTTTCATTTGGAGCTAATTTTAGGATATTACGAAGGGCGGGTTGTTACAATTTTTGCATGTTATATATTATATTTATAATACTATTTGGATAAACAAATCTTGGATTGAACCACTAATTTGAAATACGTAAAAATCCATCATAATTCTAAGGTTGACGAAAAATATCGTCAACAAGAACACTCTAAACTACTGTTTAGTGATCTTAATTTGGATTTAATATTTTATTCATGCATCAAATACATAAATAAGATACGATATTGTAGACAGTGCAACATGTATCATAATTACTATTATTAATACATAAGAAATCCATCTTACATGTTCTATTTTAAACATTTTAATATGGTGTCATCGCATATCATTTGGGATGTTCTTAATAACCTTTATACTTGTTATAAAAAGATATAATTTACAAATTTAATATCTGGCATTAAACAACCAAACTATTACTAATAATCAACAATATGTTATTTACTTATAATTTTAGAAATACCTGTGTACCCTTTAATGTTCTTGTTTATGGAAACATGCTTCCTCTGCATTTAACTGAAAATCAAACTACTCTAAATTTATATCAAAATGTTATTCGATTTTGATGCTTATATAATGATATTTCATATCATTTCCATGATCATATTCGAAAAACCCACAAACTCAATATCGTTGCCATCGACTTTGAGACATTTTGATTGTTATATGCAAACAGTCTATTGTAAATCGTTATTTAGAATTTTCAATTTCAACATATATGTACCAAAACAAAAGTCATACCAAATGATAATTTTATGAGTAAAATCTGAATCATCTTGAGCACATGAATGGAAAATTTATTACGTTAATTTCAGCATTTTAAAATTATGATTTTATTTTTATCAACGTTGCTCACTATATTCCAACTGCATTAGTCTTTCTCTTAAAAACAGAATTGTGGTCGATGAATCATATTCCTTTGGGTACTACTGTCACGCACATTTTGATAATGTACTTGTAACCCTTTCGAATTTGTGCATCACACCATATGGCAGGGTCAATACTCTTAATGGTTTAGTTAACTACTGAGCTTTATTTGTTCTCGACATTGATAAAAAATTCATAGCATCTCTTCAATGTGCAAGAATATATATAAGGCATTTTAATGCGTATTGTTCATTTAGGTTTGGTTAATTTCATTTCATTCCTCAGAATCATTTTTATCCTTGGATCGTATCTAAATCCATTCTACTACCAATCGTTTCTAATGAAATTCCTTCACTGCGAAGTTGGTACTTCTTGAAACATTAATTATTTCTCGGTGCAATGGAATAAGTATTCATAAACATTTTATGAATTACCTTCATTAAACTGAGTTGATTTTATTTTACAAAACCTATGTTCAAAATATAAATTGGTCATCCAATAACAATCATTCCTAAATTCCTTTTAGAGTGATTTACAAAAGATCCTTCACGTACAATTATTACGTGTAGTCTTTCAACCTACACATTCTGCCAACTACTTGGCCTAGGATATGTTAGAGTTTCTTATAAACCATTATCTTCTAAGATTTCGTAAACTATTATTTAGATGAATTTAATTTTAACCTTGTGCATTACTCCTAAGTAGACGATCTTGTAGAAAGAAGTTAACTTCATTCATAATTAATCTTACTTCGTTCAACAAAGTTCGATTACTCCTTATCGATACATTATTATGTATCATAGGGAGGAGTGACTTTTAAAATTGAATGTTCATTCATTTATAGGTACGTTTGAAAATCTTTACAATATACTCATATATTCGATCAAATAAAATCCTTTTATTTTCTATCGCATATTATTTTTTTTACTTCTGTTTTATGTTCTATGAATTCATCATTAATATATCACATGTGTATCATATACATATATTCATGTTTGTGATAATTCATCAGTGAATAAAACAACGTGCGTGGAACTATTTTGGAACTTTCGGCTGCATACATCTATATGTATTAATCCGTAGAGTTCATCAACACTTATATGTTTTGCCCTTAATTGTCTAAGATATAATTTACTAGTACCATATGATTCATAATATATAATTATAAATTATTCTCAAAAATGTGGCTTAGTCCATAATTTCAAAATAATCGCAAATAAATTCGGATACTTCTGTATTTTTCTATTCGTCATAAATAACACTATTATAGTTTTATACTATGATAATAATGTTGAAATAAAACTATGTCTATTTTTTAGTTAATATTATAAATAGTTCTTATTTTATAAATAATGTTCGGTATGTTTAACAGAAATAATTTTCGTACTACGATGCAACCACTAGTTGTTATATAATACGCTCTCACTATTTCCGTCGTCACTATAATAGCATATGAAATACGAAGATCTATTCAACCACTTAATATAGTCTACTTATTTCATTTATTGTAACCAGTCTACAGTCGAGAATTTTTAGATCAAATATCTTAAATTAAAAGAAATAAGTTTCATAGAAAATAGTTTTTATGTGAAAATGCATTTGATATAGATATCATATTTCATATCCTTATCAAGCATCTATTATCATTTTACAATTTTCGTTTTCAATGTTTCCTTATAAAGCAGAAGTAACCATTCACTCTTTTTATCCAAATTATTAAGTTACATCTATCTTCGTGCATTCGTTTTTCTTTCTAAATGGTCGAACCATTCAAAAGGGAGCCCTTACAACACGATCATAGTGAACTCTTTACAAAATGCATTCAGTCATCCTTACAATTTAAGGATATTGAAAAGGTGCATTTTACGTAAACTGCTCAAACTGACTTTTCAGTGATCAAATTCTTAGATCAATCCTGTAGCTCTTAGTCTAGTTTTACATTTAACAAGTAAGATCATCATCTTAATCAATCATGTTGGATACATGATCTTACATTATGGTTTACTTGCTTATTATGGCTGAATTGATTTTATTAAAGTTTCTTGTTATGAATTGCGACTGTTCACTAATATAACATTTATATGTGAATGAATATAGATCAAAAATAAATATTCAAGTATTATTTATAGAGTTCGAAACTTATAAAGGACAATACATAGTCTTAGGAAAATAAATATGTAAATGACAATTATGAATGTATTTAGTAGTTGTAAAATTTGACGTTTGCATGGGTCTTAAAACAATAACATGCGAATAATATTTTCTAGTAAGTCTATTTTACATTTCTATTTGTCAATCATCAATTTAGTTCATTTATATATCTTCATTAATAAACATTTTATCAATTATCCTAATTGTACAAATTTATTAATGTACATTATTATAGCCTGATACAACAGATGTTCTTACGATATTGGAAAGGTTAAATGTTACCATTTTATTTTTCTAATAAGTATCCACCTAATCTTTTATGTTTCTCTAAACCCAAAGATGAAAAATAGAAGCCTTTCGGTTTCATTAATGGATAGTTAGACTCGTCTATCTTAGTATTTTGTCCTTAAGTTTGCCCAACAATTCATAGCCCCACGATGATGGATAACTCCTTATCGGTTGTATCATAAACAATTCCCAATCTATAGTTCCTTATCCAAATCTCATTTCGACCTTGAGTTTGCTCAATCAATTGAAAGATATTATTCACCCGTACCTACCATTTCACAATGGTTTAAGTATAGCGTTTGTACCTTGAGTTTTCTCAACAAATACATATAAATGTCTTACCTTGTTTATTCTACATATTAATAATACTACATATAACATCTCTAGATTAAGTTTCCTCATCAATTAGAGAATATGCTAGTAATTTACTAATGTATAAATAGTAGAGGACCAGACTTATATTAAAGATTCATAACCTTTAGCATATTTAGTTGAGTGATATCAACTTATGAAATAATGTATTTCTTATGAAATTCCATTTTGGTTCAAGTTTCGGACACATTAAAAATCATGGTATAATATATTATACATATCTATATATTCTTTAGGTCTATTTTAGGTTTCTCGCTATTCCACTTTGTTTTATACATTCATGCTATACAAGTTTAATTATTATGTAATTTTTATAATTTAACTAACTTATATAATAGTCATATATGTAATACATTAATTAAATCTTAATTAATTAATTTTATATTATTCAATTAAACGATTTAATTGAATATGTTTACCATTTGTAAAATCTCGATATTTTCAACCATTCGCACCTACACATGTCGGATTTGAATCTCTCAAAATACCCGTTTGTTAATTTATATTTGGCAAAACTCAGCATATAAAGTAAATAAATAAATCACAGAATCATAGACATAGAGTAATATAACAATAATGCAGCGGAAACAAAAGAATAGTAGTTCATGAAGCTACTATATATATAACAGAGTTAAACAAGATACAATAGAAGTCTCGAATACAATAGTCAAATATAAGATTAGAATACATCATTAGAATCAACTGAATAATTGCAAGCTGAAAAGACGTAGATGGATCTCCAAAATAAGCTCCAACTCCAAAGGTGAGTCTCGAATACTGATACACTCAGTTTGACCCAAGCGTAAAGAAAAACACAAACACTCGAGTCAAGATTAACATTCTTATATCAATAAATCCAACTCAAGCGAAATATCAACTGAAATACAAGTAACTTAAAGGATGTTCGGGATACCCATCCTCTAAGGATCCGTTAAACTATCTACTATGTAGTAATATACGTTATTATAATAATGTCTATAGTAAAGTAAACTATTAAAATAGCGTTAAGGCTTTACATTTTTCACCTTAACACATTTTATATATTCCCATAGTCCATACAGTACCGTAATCTCTCCTGTACTGAGCGTTGTCAGAGAGCACTCTATAGGTATGGTACAAAACAAACTCGTAGTGGGCTCGATATGGTGGGTGACACGGCATAACTAGGCAATGCAGGGTAGATATACCAATAACACTTTCGAGATAGTGGTAACACATAGCAGCCACAACCGCCCCCCTCGGAACACACTCTCAAATCAAAAAAAAAATCAAGTAGCCACTAAATCAATCACAAAGTCGGAATATAGTATCTAAGGAATGTGTCCGATCGGAGGAGCTACCTCACTTGGCCAGTCGATTACTCCTGTTTTAGCCACCTTATGCCAACTCACGAGAGTTGGGTCCATGCATATACTTCAATAGGATCGTCGCGGCCATCCTACTTCATCCTGAAATCTCCACCGCATACACGGTTGTTAAAGTGGTTTTCAGAGTTGGCAGAGAGAATGACAACTTTCGATCCCGACCTCTTTAACAACCAATCGTTATTATAACACCGCGGTCAATTCATAATAGTTTATACTTCAAAACCAAAATATCATTTCCATTTCAAGCCAAGTACGATATCATTTCCATTTAAAATATATCTGTTTCTAAAATCATAGTACTTTCAAAATTATAACACTTTCGAAACCAAAAGACTTAAAATTATAACATTTTCAAAATAATACTTTGGAATTCATAACTTTGAAAACATAACTTCCACCACATAAATAGTTTATAAAGTTAAATAGTTTATATAAAATAGTTATAAGTTAAAATAGTTTATACTAAAAATACTATATATTAAAAATAGTTTATATTAAAATAGTTTATAATAAAATAGTTTATATTAAATTAATTTATAAAGTAAAATATAAAATAGTTTTAAATATAATTTTAAAAATACTTTATATAACGAAATAGTTTCCTCAAATTTCACAAATCGATTCCAAATCAACTCGAATTTCAAAATTCAAATTTAATCAAATCTCAAATCATCAATTTCAATTCAATTCAGTTTCTCAATAAATCATCTCAAATTACATCGATTCCGAATATAGATTTGAACCACAAAATAAACCATTTCAATTTCAAAAAAAAATTCAAAACTCAATATATTTCAAAGTTTTAAATATTCAACATTTTCAAAACTAAATTTGATAATTCCATTTATATCTCAAATTAACTTCATAAATTTTTATTTTTTGAAATACTCACCTAATAAAATCCAACATCATTTAAATAAAACTTAAAATTACAAATATACTAAATATTTCCTTCGATTTATTTAAACTTGTTGGGCGGATTCTCGCCCAGTAGGCCACGAGACCGTGAAGCGTCATATCCCATGCACATTCGAAACCAACAGGCACAGTAGGCGTCATCTCCTTGCACTCAAGTGCTCATGTCCATTCGGTACCTCCTTGTACCAGGGTCCATTCGGCATCCATGAACCCATGTCCATTCGGCTCTCTCCTCTCATGTCCATTCGGCACCAGCTCAACGCCGGACCACACAATGCCGGTCCAATACTTCCACTCCACTACCGGATCAACCCCCTACCGAGCCAACCTCATTCGGTCCCCCACTCCATTCGGCATAGCCGGTCCAAGCCCCGCCGAATACCACCACCGGACCACACTATTGCCGAACCACCTTCTCATCACATCTCCACCGAACCAATGCAACATCTCCTGCTCCATACCGGTCCAACTTATGACCGGACCAACACATACCCTACTCAATACCGATCCACACCCTACCAGACCAACGCCACTCCAAATTCCATGCCGAATGAAGCTCCGCCGAACCAGAACGCTGCCAGGCCAGATTGCTCCAGCCCGGGCCCACCAACAGCTATATACCTCCAAGACCCCTTGCCCCCTACCTCATTCTATAAATAGAGGGGCAGGGGTACAACAATGGCAGACAAGTTTGAGAGCTCAAGCAAGGAAGGAACTTTCAAACTACTTTCATACACTTGTACACAACGCATTGTACTTGTAACCTGAAAGAAAGAAGATAATAACATATAAAGTGGACGTAGGCACATTCTGGCCGAACCACTATAAATCTGTGTGTCTTTTACATTTCAGCCCCTACTTTTCTCATATTTACATACTCATCTAAAATCATTGAAAATTACATATAATCAACTAAATAATACGACTTGGAGGTGTTTGTCCATTTTTTGTGCAAACATTTTTGGTGCTTTTCACTGAGAACTGAACTCAAACTTCATCTTCTCCCACTCAACCTTTTTCCTAACGACATCACTCGTTGCTTAGAAATCATGCCTTCCAAACAGAGAAGGGATGTTAACAAAGGAAAGAACATCGCAACTAGCAGCCTTCCAGATCCAGCAATCACAGATCAGCCCACTTCAACAGCAGTACCAGATGAAAATCAGGAAAATCCAACTGGTCCCGCAACGGAACAACCAATCACTAGGGCAGATCTGGACAGGGTTGTGGCTGAAGTAACTAACCGCTTCACATCCCAACAAGAAACTTTGGTGGACCAACTCATGACACGCTTAAGGGACGCTGAAGAGTCCAACCGCAACACTGAATCATGGGGTGAATCCCAATCCGGAGGATCCCGGAGGCAACAAAGGTCTTCACTCTTCGAACAAGCTATCAACAGGAAAAACAATGATAGGGGCCGCGCCCGGACTCAGCCCGAATTCCGACTCGAGGAAGCCCTTGGAACCGAACCTAGCGGGGGAGGCACCAGGCGAGGGTCGGATGTAGCTGAGCCAGTCATGCCACCTAATCATAGAAACCCCGCTGAACGGAGCCGAGCTAGAACCCAGCCCGAAGTTGACCCCATGGATGTGCTCGAAACAGAACCCCACAGGGGAAGATCAAGGCAGGGGGCAACTGTAGCTGGTCCTAGCGTGCATCCAAGCAGCCAAAGACAACCACTGGATAATGCTAGAGGTGATAGACTGTACCATCCCTACAGGTCATCTGGACGAGATAGATCCCGCAGGGAAGAACCGAGCTCATTTTTGTCCGCTCCAAGTTCTGACGAGCGGATGGCACGATTATTCAGAGAATGTGTCCAACGGGAGCAAAGGGACCGGGGAATAGGCGCTAGGGTCACCAGTCCCTTTACCCGAAATATCGAAACTGCCATCACTCCCCGGGAATGGAAAATGCCAACCATGGAACCTTACAAAGGAACTTCCGACCCCATCGTACACCTGCAGAGATACACCCAGCATATGCTCATGAGTGGAGCAACAGAAGGAGTATTATGTAAATGCTTTCCGCTATTCCTATCAGATCTAGCTACCTCCTGGTTCTGCCATCTACCCCAAGGATCCATCAACTCATGGGAGATGTTAAAAGAAAGGTTTATTAGCCAGTTCCGCATCCATGTGGAACAACCCAGGGATGCTTATTCTCTATCCAATGTCAAACAGAAAACCGGAGAGACGCTACAACAATATCTAACACGGTTCAACGCCGCAGCGGCAGCAGTTCAAGATGCCGATGAAAAACTCACTCTAATGGCCCTCTGTAGTGGTGTGCATCCAGACACCAAGTTTGCCAGAAGATTAACTAAGGAAAAACCAGTTACCTTGCCTGATTTCTTCCATGAAGCTGGAAAGTATATGAGACTTGAAGACGCTGCTACGGAGAGGCAGCCAGGGCAACAAGGCAAGATAATTCAGGACAAGGTTCCCACTGCAGCTAAGGACGCTCGAAGAAATGAATCTAGAGACAATGCTGGGGGCAGAAAGGGTGAGAAGCGCCAATATCGACCAGGGCCAAGATTTGACTCCTACACTCCTTTGAATGAAACAATCGAAAACATCTACCTAGCCACTCAGGGCGAACTCGGATACAAGCGCCCCCCGCACAAGAAAGAATCAGATAACGCACTCAAGTCCGGAAAGTTCTGTCGCTTCCACGAATCCCACGGACATGACACCAATGAATGCCACCATCTTCGGGACTTGATCGAAGAACACATTAGAAGAAGAAGACTGGAACGTTATGTGAAAAGTCAGAACAGGACTCCAACTCCTGCCAATGAGAACTCAAAGCAACCCCTCCCAGAAGTAGGCGGAGGGAGTCGCAACAATCACAACACCAGTGGCTCTAGTCAAGAGAAGATAGTAGTCCTTACCATCTCAGGAGGACCACACATTGCCGACAGAAGTTGGGCAGAGATGGAAAGGTACGGCAAGTCGCTTAGAAATGCCGAAGGATATGTTAACTCCATTACGGAGGAACGCCACCCGAAACGAAAAGAAAACGACGACATCATATTCAGTAGGCGTGATTTGGAAGGAAGACAGTACCCACATATGGATCCTATGGTCATCTCTGCCTGGTTCGGTCCAGCTAAAGTTTTTCGGATTCTAATAGACACAGGAAGCTCCGTTAATATCCTGTTCAAACATGCTTTCGACAAAATGAAGTTATCAATGAAGGATGTATCCCCCTGTGACAAACCACTGCACGGTTTCACTGGAGATGCAAAAATGCCCCTCGGGCAACTTGACCTCTTCGTCGAAATAGGAAGTCATCCCCGCTCCGTTGTGCGAAAACAAACGTTCGTACTAATAGAAAACCACTCGGCTTACAACGCTTTCTTGGGAAGACCAGCCTTGTCTGACTTTCAGATTGTATTAGCCCCCTGGTGCCTGAAAATGAAATTTCCAACAGACAACGGAGTAGGAGAAGTAGAAGGAGATCAAGGTGCTGCCCGAGACTGCTACGTAACTGAACTTCGCAATAACCGCAGAAAGAATAAAGGAAAAGATGCAGAGACTACTCTCTGCATGAAAAGCTTGGAGGCATAGCAACTAAAGAAAGCCCCTCCTCTTCGATACACAAGCGATCCCTTCAATGAACTAGACCCCAGGGATAAAGAGGAGGAGGCTACCGCCGAGCCTGCAGAGGCTATGGAATTCGTATCGGTAGATAAGCATGATTCAAGTAGACTATTAAAAATCGGATCTCAGCTGAAAACGGAATTGAAGGATCGACTCATTGACTTTCTCCGCCACAACTTAGATGTATTTGCGTGGACCCATGCCGATATGACAGGAATCTCCCCAGACGTAGCATGCCACATGTTGAACATCGATCCCACCAAGGTACCAGTAAAGCAGAAAAAGAGGAGCATGGGGGCAGAGCGATCAGCAGCCCTTGATGAGGAAGTAAAAAATCTACTTGCTAATGACTTCATACGGGAAGCCATCTACCCAGAATGGATCGCTAACCCAGTGCTAGTAAAAAAGGCCAATGGAAAGTGGCGAACATGTATTGACTTCTCCAATCTGAATGACGCTTGCCCGAAAGACTGCTTCCCACTTCCCCGAATTGACCAACTCGTGGACAGCACAGCTGGGCACGAACTCCTATCTTTTATGGATGCATACTCCGGATATAACCAGATCCCCATGCACGCTCCCGATCAGGACCACACTAGCTTCATCACCGACCGCGGATTATATTGTTACAAAGTCATGCCTTTTGGACTCAAAAATGCTGGAGCTACCTATCAACGCCTCGTCAACAAAATGTTCGCAGAACTGATAGGACGTACTATGGAAGTATATGTGGATGACATGTTGGTGAAGTCCAGGAAAGCCAACGACCATGTAAGCCATCTGGACGATATGTTTCGGGTACTTCGCCGATATGGAATGAAGCTGAATCCTCTAAAGTGCTCCTTCGGAGTATCATCGGGAAAATTCTTAGGATTCATCGTCCACGCCAGAGGAATCGAAGCAAACCCTGAACAAATCCGAGCTTTAAAAGAAATAAGGATACCTTCCACTCGAAAAGAAATGCAGAGCCTAAACGGAAAGGTGGCCGCCCTAAGCAGATTCATTTCCAAGGCAACTGACAAGTGTGTCCCTTTCTTCGAAGCACTCAAGAAAGACAAAGGGAGGTTCGAGTGGACCGACGAATGCTTAAAAGCCTTCCTCAACCTAATCGAACACCTTCAGAGACCACCAGTACTCTCAACTCCAAATGAAGGTGAAGTGTTATACCTATACCTCGCTGTATCATCTCATGCTCTAAGCGCCGCCTTGGTAAGAGAAGAAGACCGCACACAACGTCCGGTTTACTTTGTAAGCAAGAGATTTACGGGGGCAGAAGCCAGATATCCTAAACTTGAGAAGTTAGCATATTGTTTATTGATCGCGTCACGGAAACTGCGACACTACTTCCAGTCTCACTCCATCAGGGTTCTAACCGATCAACCACTAAGACAAGTGCTCCATCGTCCTGACACTTCTGGGCGACTCCTCAAATGGTGCATCGAACTAAGTCAGTATGATATCACCTACCATCCCCGCACCGCTATCAAAGGACAAGCCATGGCTGATTTCATTGCCGAATTCACTACCAACGAAGGCAAGGAACAATCCGAAGTAGCAAAAAACATCAAGTGGAACCTCTTTGTAGACGGAGCATCGAACGAACAAGGCTCGGGGGCAGGTATTGTGATCGTCACCCCCAGGGGAAGAAAGTTGTACTATGCATTAAGATTGGAGTTCACGGCCACTAACAACGATGCTGAATATGAAGCAGTAATAGCGGGATTGGAACTGGCCCTAGAAATTGGGATCAATTCCTTATGTATTCATAGTGATTCTCAGCTTATCGTAAACCAGGTACTAGGAGAATTCCAGACTCGAGGAGAACGGCTCACAGCATACCTAAAGAAAACCAGACTGCTGCTCGATCGATTGGACCATTATCTAATCAAACACATTCCTCGAGAAGAAAACCAAGAGGCAGATGAACTTGCAAAGCAAGCTAGTATGAAGGACAGCACCATTCCCGGAGCACTAGTAATCTCAAGGCAGCTAGCCCCGAGTTTCGAACAAGCGAATCTGATAACTGCAATCGAAGAAGGAACCTGGATGACTCCTATCCGGAAATATTTGCAAGATGGCATACTACCCGACAGGCGTGACGAAGCCAAGAAGATCTTGAGGAAAGTTCCCCACTACACAATGCAAGAAGGCATCCTCTACCGGCGTGGCTTCTCTAGCCCCCTATTAAGATGCGTCGCCGGGAGGGGAGCCAAGGAGATATTAACAAACATCCATCAGGGAGGATGCGGAGATCACACTGGAGGACAGACTTTGGCAAGAAAGATACTCCGATACGGATATTACTGGCCCACACTAAACAAAGATGCCCTAGACTTCGTTAAGAAATGCGACAGATGTCAGAAGTTCGCCAAGATCCCTCGACTACCCACAAACGAAATTACTCAAATGACCAGCCCTTGGCCCTTTGCCGTATGGGGAATTGACTTAATTGGCGAACTGCCAACGGGCCGAGGCGGAGCCAAATATGCTATAGTGGCAGTCGATTATTTCACCAAATGGGTGGAAGCGGAACCTTTAAATAAAATATCTTCAGCAAAAGTTATCAACTTCTTGATCAAAAACATTCTGTGCAGGTATGGAGTCCCCCTCAAGATCGTATCAGACAACGGACTCCAATTTGACAGCGAAGAATTTGCCGACTGGTGCCAAGAGCATGGAATTCATAAAAGCTTCTCATCAGTAGCTTACCCTCAGGCAAACGGACAAGTTGAAGCTGTCAACAAAATTCTCAAAACCCTAATCAAGAAGAAACTTGAAAAGTCAAAAGGCGCTTGGGTGGACGAACTTCCTACGGCACTATGGGCATACCGCACATCTTTCAGAACATCAACGGGACATACTCCTTTCTCTTTGGCATATGGATCGGAGGCAATGCTCCCAGTTGAGACTATTGTGCCTTCCCACCGTAGGATCCACTACAACCCAGAAGAAAACGAAGAACTCCTCCTCATGTCTTTGGATCTGATTGAGGAAAGGAGAAACGATGCAGCACTCAAAGCAGCAGCTCACAAACAAAAAGTGGCAGCACTATACAATTCCAAAGTCAAGCATCGCAGCTTACAAGAAGGAGATCTTGTCCTCAGGCGAATCTTTCCGCGCCCCGGGGCACTGGACCCCATCTGGGACGGACCATATGTAATTCACAAAGATCTCCACAACGGAGCTTACATTTTGTCAACAGTGGACGGAGAGGTGTTCCAGAGGGCATGGAACATCCGACACCTCCGTCGATACTTTTCTTAACTTGTACTGCCCATATGAAGTGAATTAACAAAGAGAATCAGTGGACGTAGGCATTTTCGTGCCGAACCACTTTAAAAAATCTTGTCTCTTTTTAACTTGTTCCTTTATGTCTTGGCTACTTGTTAAGCGTTATCCCTTTCTGTTGAACAAAATTCTATGGCATCTCCACTCAAGACGCACCGCGGCCTCATCTGGACTAGGCCTAACAGGTACGCTACGATTCTATGCACTCGCCAATGAGACTCTTTTGCCCCGGCATCCCTCTGCTGCGGGTTAACTCATTGCGCGCCTGCCCTCAAAGCCAACTGTAATGAGCCGATTATAAGTCATCATAAAGGCCGACTATAGCCGATGGCAGCTCATTACGGCGTTCGGCTCGTCGGTAACTGTGAACCTACTTTAAGCCCCAACATAAGGTGTGGCCAGCCAGGGGTAGTTCACGGCCAACGGCACCCACGCTAGCCGGCCACGGTAAATCGAATAATACCCACGATTACGGACCATAATGGTTCGGGTAGTTACCGTGCGCGATCTCGGCTCCGATGTGTCTTAAGTGCGGCTGTGGTAAAAAAGAAAACTCCCCGCGGAGGCGTAAGATGGGTGACAAATGTCTCCAAGACCCACAGCTAGGGAAAGTGACTACAAAACCCGTTTGCCACGAACTTAAGCACATCGACGGCCTTCCGTGACTGGAAGTTTTACTTTTACTATATTTCCATTTCATTTAAATATTTTTCTCCTATCCTGTATAACAAACTCTAAAGTACAGGAAACCAAATAGGAAGCATTCACTCATGAGGCTCTAAGCCTGCGTGCTGGGTAGCAGGGCGCTCTGCTATACCCGTGAACAGTTACACAAGACACTCAAAGCTACCGCCTGCGAATAAAACATAAAGGGCGGTACTCTCTTCTCTTGTACATAAATGCGTAACTATAACTTATTCATACACTGACATTGCAAAACGTGAAATTATATTTCAAGCAAAAACTTAACATCAAACACAAGTGGAATCACAGGCATATACATAATTATACTTCTCACACAGCACATAAAGATAGCAACAACATTTAAACATGACAAAATCAGCTTATATTATAAGATCACACGAAGTTATTCTTTGCAAGTAATTTTATTACAGTTGCATATCAAAGACTAACATGAACAGTGATAAAAAAGAAACAAAAAGATGGCAGATGCATCCACACTCCATCACCAACTCCCCCAGCCTACTTAGCCGCAGGATCGGAGCCCCCAGCATGTGGATCTGAAGTCCCACCTGTCCAGATCAGAAGAGGAATTCATTAAACGAACGATCAAGTTATGAAAACACGAAAAGAAAAGAAAGGGAAAAGAATAACTCACCAGCATCCGCCGCTTGATCCTCATCATCCAACTGCACGCCCGCTTCCTCTGCAGCGAGTAGCCGCATCCCCTCCTTCACCGCCGCTTGCTCCTCCTTTGAGAACTGAGCAGTAACCGCACTCAAGTTGAAAGCCTCTCCGCCTTCCTTACCCGCATTCACCCTGGCCTCCTCTAAAGCCTGGAGATACACCTTGGCCATGACCCGAGGGTAATCGTCCATCCAAGACAAGCCGCCCTCCTTCCAAGTGTGGAAGTACATATCCTGCAACATCTCATCCATCATCCCCTCGTTTTCCTCAAACTCCCTCACCCGGGCCTCGGAAGCTTGCAACTTGGTGATGGCGACGTCCCTCTCTGATTGGTATCTCAAGCAGTCAGCCTGGAGTGACCTCCTCATTTCCTCTTCCTTCAACTTGAGGGACCTCCTCATCTCCTCCATCTCCTCCTTCAACTCGGCCTGAGCCATCTCCGCAGCCTCGAGCCTCCCTGACAACTCCTCTACCCGCTCGAGATCCGCATTTCGAACCTCATCCACCGTTGCGATAGCTATGTTAATCCGTTCCCTGCAAGCGACCTCCATCTTCCGTAATTCCGCCCTACTGGCCTTCTCCATGGTCTCTTTCAGACGCTTGGAGGCTTCCTCATGCTGGGAAATCTGGATGGCTTGGTCGGCGAGTTGCTTGGCCTGATCGGCAACCTTTAACCTCAACCGAATGTTAGCACTCCCGATCTCTTCCCCGGCCTTGACCAACTTAGCATGATGCTCCATTAACTTCTTGGTCTCTGCGGCCACCCGGTCGATATTAGCCTTGGCCTCATCCCCCATGGTGACTACCCGTGTAGTAAGTAAATCAAGATCTAAAGATTTGGCCTCGTCCAGCACTCTTACCATGGGGTTGCGGGGAAGTAGGTGCTCGCCCGTGGTCTCATCGAATGAAATGTCCCGAAAACTTGGGTCTAAATCAGGATGGCCGGCAAAAGGGTCACGAGGCACGGGGCGAGGCACATCGGGACGCCTTATATGAATGACAGTAGAACTCTTGGAAGGAGGAGGAGGGGGGCAGGGCTCCGTGCTCTCCTCCGTAGTATCACGAGGAGGCTGAGTAGGGGGAGACAGAGTAGGAAGCTGCGAAGCAGAAGAAGACTCAAATAAGGAACGGCTCCGCTTCCTTTTCTGAATGCCCTCTTCGATGACCCCAAGAAGAGGGCGGTACTTGACTACGTCCCCAGTGCGATCAGTAGAAGGTTTCGCGGAAGCTCTCCTCGACTTAAATTGTTCAAGGCGGTGTCGAACATCCGACGTTTTACCCGCCTGGCCTGCCCCTGGAATAAAGAACAAGTGTTACGAACATACAATAATCCGCAATTCAAAAAATGTGCTAAGTTAAAAAGAAAGAAAAGTGAGGAGACACATCTGTTATACAAACCCGGCGGAGGAGTGGGATACTGCAATAAGTCCTGGATCTCATTCCAGGACGGAAGTGAACCGTAAAAAATTTCTAAGTCCTTATCGAAAATAGAATCGGCAGAAGACAAAAGTTCACCTTGCATCGCCGGAATCACCCTAGCTGAGGAACCCTTAGAGGATGGGTCAGTGCCAGCCACAGCTTTGCCGGTTTCCTTTGCCTTCTCCGTTCCCTTCTCCGTTTCCGACTCTCCCTCCGACTCCCCGAAGGCCCGACGGAGAGCCTCATCCAGTTCGAGGTCTTGTTCAGAGGTTAGAGCAGCAACACCACTACCACCTTGACCTTCGCCATCTCCTCCACCCTCCGACCCTTCTCCAACTTCGCCTCCTTCCTCCTCTTCTACACCTTCCTCCTCCGGGACAATCGGGCAAGTACTTGGAGAAGGGCCATCGGACTTCCTCAGTTTCTTCCCCCCGACCACGGGACGCTCTGCGAAAGGCTCCCTCTTACCGCTCTTTACCGTAGCCCCCTCCTTAGCTTTAGCAGCCCTCTCCTCAGCCGTATCCCTTTGCTTAACCACGGACTGGCGCGGTAAGATCAAATTATACTCCAAAAGGGTTGCGTTCCTGATCAAGAAAGAGGCCGACCGGTCCCGTGCCGGAATAGCCTTTAGTTCAGCAGCCATTCGCACTAAGGAATCGTCCTCCACGACTGCAATACCACCTGTCGCTAGCCAGAAATAGAAGCATGTCAGAAAAAACACTACAGTCAAAACACATGAAAAATATAAATGAAATCAATCTTACAGCCGGAAGTGAAAAGGCGGAAAGAAACAGCATCGTCCTTGACGAAGAACCACTCCTTCTTGAACATGGTGAACTTGGAATACAAGTCCAGAACTGATTTGAAGGGTACGGCCGCCTCCAGGCTAATGTACGGAGACCCCTTCTTATAGCCTCTCAGGTTGTACAAGTATCGGATTTCCCGGTTAGAAGGAGGACGCCCGTACCTCCTCTGGAAGATAACAAAAAGGCTCACCAGGATGGCATATGAGTTAGGCTGGAGCTGGAAAGGAGCCACCTTCAAATAAGTGGTGAAGCTTACTATCCAAGCGTTGATAGGGGGGATAGCGCCGCACATGCAATGGTATCTGCTAAAAGCGAAGTAGCCCTCGGGAGGATTATATGGCATCACCCCATCTCCTGGCAGCAGCATAAGAGCCCTATCTATCCCAAAGGAACGGGATATGACGTCAAGTTGCTCCTCCTTTAAGGAGCTAGGAAAGCAATCAGGAGGAGAGACGAGAAGCTCCTGGGGACCATACCCATCGACTAGTGACCTCGGAGCGGGTCCGTGCTGTGCTGGATCTGGCTGAGCTGGGGGCACGGCAGAAGTTTCTCCGCTATCCCTGGATTTCTTCCTGCCCGATCGAGTTTCAACTTTGCGAGACATTTATCTGCATACACAAAAGTAAAAAGCATGATGTTAGAACGACAGTATAAACAAACAAGCATACATAAGTCCGGAGTTCCACTCAAAGTCCAGACACAAAGTTCGTTCGGCACTGGAGGTTCAAGACCATTCGGCACTAGGGTCTTACGTTCATTCGGCAGTACAAGTTCATTCGGCACTGGGATCTGACTTCCATTCGGCAATGGAATCTGAGGTTCATTCGGCAAAGCAAAGCTTCCGTGCCCATTCGGCATAAGCCCATCCGGTTATAGAGTTCATTCGGTAAAAGAGTATATACCTGGTTCGGCGAATATTTGATTCGGCAAATACTTGGTTCGGTGGGCTTTTGATTCGGCTTCCTCTTGTTCGGTAGAGAAAAACTAAGGGGGGTGTAGCCTCTATATATAGGCGAGCTCTGGAATACCGGACGAGAACCTACTGCCGGACCAACCCCATGCCGAACGAGAACCTATCACCGGACCAACAACAACCGGACCAACAACAACCGGACCAACTATGTACCGAATGAAACCTTCCATACCAAACCAACCTCCAAACGAATAAGAATATATGCCTACTCGAAACCGAATGAAACTGTCTCTACCAGCAGAAGCCAGAAACAGGGGGCATGCAGGGCGCCTCACTCAGATAAGTCCCGAACTCCTGATCTTACTAATAAAATAAAGAATATGATAACAACGGATAAGTCGTGAATCTCTCACCAACGTGGGTTAATCATTTACACGTGTACGCGACCGCGAATGGTCCATAGGCACGCTCTGAATGGCTATTAACCCCGTCGCCATGAGAATTCACACTTTGACACCCCTGTTTTAAGCCCATCGGTTAGACGAATATTTGACTCTGATAATTAGAGAATGGCTAAGCTACTTACACATGTACGGGATCGCGAACGATCCCTAGGCATGCTCTGAGCTGGCGATAAACCACCTTGAAAACGATCCGGGGAACCACTCGAACGTGGACCTGGCATCGATAACGAGCTCGAACGGTCATCATTTGAAATCACACTGAAGCTATAATTTCCTTTGCAGGACATCCGAAGGATATGGACACCCAGCTTATGTCGTTTTACAAATCACGCCCACTACAGGGAAACAAAGCGCGACACGTGCAAGCCCGTGCCCCACTTTGGGGGGCAAATGTTGGGCGGATTCTCGCCCAGTAGGCCACGAGACCGTGAAGCGTCATATCCCATGCACATTCGAAACCAACAGGCACAGTAGGCGTCATCTCCTTGCACTCAAGTGCTCATGTCCATTCGGTACCTCCTTGTACCAGGGTCCATTCGGCATCCATGAACCCATGTCCATTCGGCTCTCTCCTCTCATGTCCATTCGGCACCAGCTCAACGCCGGACCACACAATGCCGGTCCAATACTTCCACTCCACTACCGGATCAACCCCCTACCGAGCCAACCTCATTCGGTCCCCCACTCCATTCGGCATAGCCGGTCCAAGCCCCGCCGAATACCACCACCGGACCACACTATTGCCGAACCACCTTCTCATCACATCTCCACCGAACCAATGCAACATCTCCTGCTCCATACCGGTCCAACTTATGACCGGACCAACACATACCCTACTCAATACCGATCCACACCCTACCAGACCAACGCCACTCCAAATTCCATGCCGAATGAAGCTCCGCCGAACCAGAACGCTGCCAGGCCAGATTGCTCCAGCCCGGGCCCACCAACAGCTATATACCTCCAAGACCCCTTGCCCCCTACCTCATTCTATAAATAGAGGGGCAGGGGTACAACAATGGCAGACAAGTTTGAGAGCTCAAGCAAGGAAGGAACTTTCAAACTACTTTCATACACTTGTACACAACGCATTGTACTTGTAACCTGAAAGAAAGAAGATAATAACATATAAAGTGGACGTAGGCACATTCTGGCCGAACCACTATAAATCTGTGTGTCTTTTACATTTCAGCCCCTACTTTTCTCATATTTACATACTCATCTAAAATCATTGAAAATTACATATAATCAACTAAATAATACGACTTGGAGGTGTTTGTCCATTTTTTGTGCAAACAAAACTTGAAATATTTCATTTAATCACCTTGAACCAAAATCAAGTTATAAAATCATATCCTTAAAAATCTCAAATTTAATAAATTTCAAATCAAACTTATTTGAGTACAATTCTTAATTTCAAAACCTTGGAAATCATTTCCAAATATATATAATATCTAAAAAACCAATAATTATTAAAACCAAAATATTCATTTCAAAACCTATAAATTTAAAATCAAGAATTTAAACTTTATAAAATACATTTATATATATATATATATATATATCTTGAAATCAATATTTATTAAACCATATATTTCTTTCCAACACCATGGAAATCATTTTTAAAATATTTATATATAGACCGACGGTGTCTGTATATAATTTTCTATCCTATGCCAAGTGATACGGATATTTATCATTTCAATCCGCAATTTAAATTATACGGGCATATATCATTTCAACCCGCAATCCTAAATTCAATTTAATGAAAATCGCTTGGGTTTATCATTTCAACCCATAACGATTTACTCCTATTCTACAGATTGTTCGGGTATGTATCATTTCAACCCCAGTGAATTCTATACTAACAGGGAACTTGCAGAGTGATAACAGATAAGATAATAATATAGCAGACATATATCATCAGTATAAATAACAGATAATTGTGTTATATGTCACAGTTGAACATGTAGCATATATTAGCAATGTAAATAACTAACAACAGCATATTTCAATTGTCATTTCAATTGAAATCAAATTTAATAAATATAAGAACATTAATCGTGAGTGGTTGCTCACCTTTCGAGGCTAGAGGAGTTTGATACACCACAAGTTATGAATACGATCACGATCTAGACAATCGAACAATCCAAACACAAATCTCAAAGCGAAGTAAATTGAAAGCGGGTTTGACGGACAAAGCTGATAGATAAGAATCAATGAGAAAAATCAATCAGTTTGATATAAACAGAGAATATGTGTATATATATATATATTATTAATTATATTATATATATATATATCTAATATTATAATTTAAGGCAAATATTAAAATAAAATAATACATACATACATAATATATATATATATATATAATTCAACCCATTATATTTTAAGCCAATTAAGACCCATAATTAATAAAACATATTTTAGATGTATGTACATACTCCAAAATGCAACATAAACATTATATATATACATATATATCAAATTTCAAAATGTAAACATAACCATACATATAATACATTGCATTTGCATAAGCAAAGCTACAAAACATTATAACTTGTATATAAAAATAGTACGGCGGGAGCAAAATATAAATATATACAAATAGATTATGAACTTGTACAAATTAATATATATAATTTATAAACTCTAACATATTTGTACTTCCAAATAAAACAATGGTTTTTAAACAAACTAAACGCCCATACCTATATACATATACTGCCTGGATATACTATATAAAATCCTATATTCTTTCTTACTTTACATATAACAATTGAATCAATCAGGAAAACTTAGTGTATAATACATATAATAATACTTATATACTTAGAACACTCAATTTAGAACTGCAACTAACAAATACATACCACAAAAATATGTATATACATTTAAACTTACAAATATATATAAAAGAAACCTGCCGCTCATATTACAAAGTAAACCATTATAAACTTATATATAATATATTCAAAATCAATATAACTTACTATATATATAATCTGTAACGATCTCGAATTTTAATTAATTTTAAATTGATAATTTATATTAATTTTTGAATAAAAATTGTGAATTTGTAAATGAATCAAATTTAGAAAAATACACCTATGTAATTCCTTTGATATGTATTTATTTTCAATCCATTGTCTTTTAAATAATATGTATAAACCCAAACATAAAATATGTACACAAGACAAAAATCCAAGTACAAACAAATAAAACAAGACAAACAAAATAGGCAGCCTGTAGAGTAAGTAAATAAACAAATGAAGACAAGCATCTAAGCTATAAACAAAAGCATAGCAAATAAAATACTTGTACCTGATATTGTATAAACAAATTATCAGCCAACAAAAGATAAGATAAAGTATGAAGACATGGGCTAAGCATGGAAACAAGGTACTAAAGCATTTAATGCTAGCTCAAAACAAAGTCAATTCGAGTTTGCTTAGGATCCTTTCAGCCACCATATTGTATAAACAAATCTCTGGTATGGTTTGTACAAAATAAAATAATACATCTCAACCATGCTTATTAAACAAAGTAGTATTACTTTGTATAAATAACATCACCCTGTATAAAGTTGTAACCCCTATACACATCTCCTTTATATCAACCTCCCACCTCAGTTCGATCATCAAAAAGCTAAGAAAAGAAAACTGAAGCTTATCATCTTTAAAACTCAAACAATAATTCAACTGAAAACAATAGCAAGCTCTAACTTGATCAAAGATTGAAGTCTGGAGCATTCAAAGCTGGAAGTCTGGAAAGCAAAACATCAAACTGTGTTCATTTCAAATCCAGGAAGAAACTCTCTGTTAATTAATTCAATGTGAGTAAACAATTAAGGTTAATTTTAATCACTATATGATTCATGTTAAATATGGAGTTGGGATATCTTCTTAGTTTAAACACTGGGCGTATGTATTTGAATTTGACAGAGCTGAGGTGTTCTTCTTCTCTGTTTTATAGTTAGGATGAAACCCAATTGAAAACAGTTCGATCTCTCCATCTCTAATCATTTTTAAGCTTTGATGTCTAAAACAAAGATGTGTATTTAAGTAAGAACTATGATCTAAAAATGATTTCTTGAAGTATAGGTGTATACAGGAGGAAAAAAATTAAAATTTTACAGAAGAAACTTTAAAATTTGAAATCTTCGAATTTAATAATACATTGATTTAAGTATATAATTCGAATCCTTACTGAAAACCATGATTTTTAAAATGAATTTGGTGATTTCTAGTGTAGTGGTTAGAGAGCAGTTTAAAGATGATCGGTATGGGTATTTTGATCAAATTCAGGCGAATCGTTGGACTAGAGGGGTCGGGGATTTCTAGTGGTGATAGAGGAGGCTACGGCGGTTCAGGGAAAAAATACTCGCGCATTTTCTAGTTGATCGTGGTGATGGCGTGAGTACGTTTTAGGGTTTTACCTGTAAATTTGGGTCGAGTTGGGAAATCATATCGTCTCGTCGCCATCGAAGTGTTTCAGGCGATCGGTCATGGGGAATGGATGCGTGGGGATGTGGCATTGCTTTGGGTGGAGCGGAAAGTTCGTTGGTGAACGGAGGCGGAGGGGCGAAGTGGTTTTCCATCAGCTAGTTCTGGTTCTAATTTGACCTTCAGTGCTCGATTTTGTTTTGGGGACGTTCGAGTTGATCTGGGTTATCGTATGGAGTAGTGGGGTTGCCGACGACTTGTGGGTGGTCGAAGTGCTGATCTCCGGTGGCCGGACTTGCCATGCACGTGCACGTGCACGTGGGTTCTCTTGTTTGTGTTGTTAATTTGGGGAAGAAGGTAAGAACCCGGAGGGAAGTGCGTGAGATTGATTGTTTTACTCGAAGCAATATACTGTTGGGCTCGAGTTGTTTCAATTCAAGTGCCAGTTTTTAAGATTTGAAAGAAAACATGGTTCCAGATTTCCAAAATTTTAAATAACCGGATTTTTAAAAAAACAACATGATAAAGTTTTAAGGCGTGTAAATTTCTCAAAGAAATGTTAACCAAGTTTTCCAAAAATAAGCTTATTTAAAACAAGCTTTAAACAAATTCTAAAGATTTAATTTTAAGGTTTAATGTTTTAAAAATTATTTTGGTTTAAATAGTGATATTAGTAATTATCATAATTCAAATGAAGGGATGAGTTTGAGTAATGGTTAATTAACTTATAATCAAAAATGATTAATATAAGAAATTTTCTCAAAAAGGTGATTAAAGAAATTTAATAGTTAATAAAATCAATTAACTAAGATTATTTGAATAATTAATTAAGGTGATAAATTTTAACAAAAATTTAGATTGATTAAATTAATAATAATAATTAATTGTGGGACTATTAAGTATAATTACCTAATGACAGTAATTTTTGAACAAATTATTCAATGTAATTTATTGAGTTAATCGAATCAGTTCAAATTAAATTCTTAGTTCATTAATTCAGAATAATCACTTGATAATTTTGAAAATATAATTACTTAGTGAAGTAATAAATAGATAATTACCGAATGTAATGAATTAAAAGATGATTTGCAATTTTAGTTAATTATTTGTTAAATTAAAAGATTAATTAATGATGGTAATAAATTAAAATAATTTAATAATTGGTTCATTAATTTAGAATGATTAGTTAATAATTAAGGGTTAACTAATAAATTTGAAAGAAGATTTATTTCAAATAATTTAAAACTAAATTATGATAATCAAATCGGATTAATAATGATACATCTAATTTAAATTAATCAGTTGATTAATAAATTCACTTGTGAATGTTTGGATTCTATTGAATGTTGAATTATTTGACATTTCTGAACTGTAATGCTTAGTGATATATTCTGTTTTGTTTGATCTGTACTGTAGTTATTTATCGGGGATGGATGTAAATTATTATCTATGATTTATATATCTGTGATCTGTGAATGAAGATAAGCGTTATGATATACCGCTTATCAACTATATATTGCTATATTTGATCGGTGATGGTTGAATGATGTTGCACTACTATATGAAACCCCTGGACTACACCATATACACACAAATATGGATTTCACATGGAAATCGGTTAAGTCATAGATGATTTAAATTTAATATTTTTTTGAAATTGAAATTTTAATTTCAATTGACTTTTGGGAATGGATTTGGGTTAAATGTTAAAGCTTTTGAAGAGGTGTTTCCAAAGATAAAAGCTATTTTGAATAACTTGGTAAAATTTCCAATTTAAATAATTTTAAATTTAATTTGAATTCAAAATAAGGATTTAATTCCCTGTTTGGAAATTACGGTTAAAAATGTTATAAATGTGTTTATATGAAAGTATAATTTTGAGAATTTGAATTTAACCCAAGAACCTTAACTCATATAAATAAATCAGATTTCCAAAATGAAAACTGTTTGTTTTAAAAGAATAAAAGCTTTCAGATAAGAAATGAAATTCTAGTTTAATCAAAGGAATTTCAAGATTGAATTGAAAAAAAATGGTTTTCCAAGTTATGAGTAAATTCTTTTTGAAAGCTATGAATTGAATTTGTTTATTTTTAACAGATTTAAAATGGTGATTTGTTTAACCATTCGAAATGAAATTGTTTTGAAAGCTATAAGTTGAATCTTTGTTTTAAAGATTTAATGAGTTAATCCAATTGAAATGAGAATTAATTTGGAAAATCTATGAATGAATCTTTTGTTTAAAAGATTTAAAGTGTGGAAATTGTTTTAAACCGTTGAAGGTTGTTAAAATAAATCTTTTTGTTTAAAGATTTAAAAATGGTAATTTGTTAAACCATTTGAAAGAAAGTTTGGATAATCAGTTGTGACTTAAACTGGAAATCCCAATATCCATATGTTTTGTAAATATTACGCTCATTATTCGGTTTAGCCGGGAAAGGACCTTTGTGTCGTATAACCCATTCCGAATATTGATACGTCGTATATGGATAGCAATTGAAGACTGGTGGTGAAGACCGGATATTCACAAAAATGAAAGGATAACTCGTCGACTGTCTCTTCACTGAGTCGCGCCGGTATAGAGATTCCCTAAGTGATGGGAAATCCGATCAGGATTGTGAATACCCGAATTGCAAGGGCTTCGTAAGAAGTGCCTTCGATTCTGTTCGAACCCAGAACAGACTTGTATGGTTACGTGTCTGACATTACACTTTGAGATATATAGCTGATTTCTTTCAAATATATTCCTGTTGGTGGTGGAGAATTTATTCTCTTAGCTTAACACCCTTCTCTTAGACGTACGAGCTCAGAGGTTATGTAATTGATGGTTATCAGCGATATATTCCCAATTTGGTAATGTGACATGCTGAGTGTTGCTGTGAAATGATCATTGTTAGATCATTTGTGATATAATCATTTGTTTGATCATTTATCTTTGTGATCATTACTTTGATCATTTGTTGACCCAAATCATGGCTTTGTACCAAAGCGTGGCTTTGTGGACGAGACTTCGTCGGACCTCACACCCCGAAATGGTCGAAACAGGAAAGATGCGGCAAGGTTATTGGGGGTAGCGCCCCTTAAGGTATATGCATTTCCTTCTGGATAGAGGTGGTATTATGGTATGGAGCCCATATACTTAACCTATGTTGTTGCTGCAAATTTATTACTTTGTGGTTGTTGGTTATCGGGATCCTGGATAAAGGTTGGTTACGACCGGGGGATGGCATACTCGTGTCAGTAGTTACCCAGTTAGTGGTAACCCGGCCTTGTGTTGGCAGAGATTCGGTTAGGTTCTCGGGGACGTCCTTCCAGAGGCGTTCTCATGTGGCAATGGGAAGTTCCTTGGCTTTACCATTTGTTGGAAATCCAAAGAAACAATACGAACCTTTACGATTGCAAATTGTAGAACCTGCCTCCTCAGGAGGTAGCTATAGCGGGCATAATATAATGGTACCTATACTGGCTAAGATTTATATTCTACTTTCAAAATGTTTTCTACACTATGCACTAATAATAATAATCAAATGATTTGATTTTGCGTAGTAAGCATCTTTGACTAACATAAGAAGAAATCTCCTCCAAGTCTGCGTTTGCATTGTGTGTGTGGTGGGAGGTCTTATGGTAGTTACATTTTCAAAAAGCATTGCGAATTGACTTTAAAATCTTTTGTTGATTGTTTTAAAAGATAAACTGTTTTTGTTGCTCACACCAGTCCCATGACTGATCCAAAGTTTATTGTCTCTTTCCTAAACTCTGGATGCTCAAAATTTTTCTACACGAGCAGTCTAAAGTTGGGTTTTTCAGATAGTCAAATTAGTAGGTTATCTGGAGCTAGTTCAGTTTTTGGATGTGGATGAGACTTGCTTGTCTTGGTGAATAGTGATGTTGGTTCGAGCTGCTGCTGGAGTTCTCTTTTAAAGACTATCTGGAGTTATTTGTTCCGCTGCTGGTGTTATCATTTTCTTTTCCGCTGCTATTTTATTGTATCATATCTCTGATGTATATTGATATTCGTTGTATCACTATGTTGTATCAGATATTGTATCTGTGTCGTATATCAATGTATTATTCTTTTATTCCGCTGTGTTGTTTACTTAATGTTGTTATAAGCTCCGGCGAATCGGATTTGAACGGTCGAATCTACGGCATTCGAATACGATGTGAAGTATGGATTTCGATTTTCGAGCGCGAAAAATCCGTCTCGTTACATTTGGTATCAGAGCTAAGGTTAAACTTTAGCTCAGGAGTATAACACATTAAGTAGCTCATTAGAGATAGGGTGAAGTATACCCTAGAATGAGTATATCCTTAAGATATCCGTTTGAATGTCTCAGTAAATTCTTTTACTATCCGCTGATAGTAAGTATGAGTGCAAGAAGAGGATGGGATAGGGGACAAGGAAGTACGACTATAAATGATCAATACCCTGCAACGGTGGAAATAACTTTCTTATCAATTTCTTTGATTCGATTCTAAATTCTTTTGATTGCTTCGTGGCAGCTCCAGAAGTAGTTTTGGTGTGATGATGGCCCTCGTATCGTTATAGGAAATCCTTACTTCATATCTTCATCGGTATCTTATCAGTTTTGGATTTAAACCTTAATGAATACGAATTTGAAATTTGAAATTAGGAATTTTAAATAAATTGGAAATTTTAAATTGAGTTAAATTGGTTAATAGAATATAAAGCTAAATTTGAATTGTATCAATAAAGCGATTTCGTTTAAACCCAAATTTTGAAATCCTATTATAATTTCTCGGGTTGATCGAAGTCCGAAGAGGGACAAATTATGTATACTTTGGGATATTCCAACTTGAGTTTGGAATCCATATCTAGTATTTGGAAGTTGTGGAAAATAAAATTCATTTATCTATTGTTTGCGACTCGATATATTTTACGGACAGTTAGTTATCCCTTCGAATTAACCAGTGCTCTGCATATTCGTAGAGTTTATGACCCGAGTATCCTGTGTAGTATTGTATGAGTTTGTTCTCATATTGATGATATTCTGATTTGGTAAGCCAAATGCAGAATAGATATTCTGTTTAATAAGATGAAATATTCTTCATCTATCTCTGTATTATTTTCGTGCCTGCGAATTTCGAGGACGAAATCTTTTTAAGGGGGAAAGTCTGTAACGATCCCAAATTTTAATTAATTTTAAATTGATAATTTATATTAATTTTTAAATAAAAATTGTGAATTTGTAAACTAATCAAATTTAGAAAAATACACCTATGTAATTCCTTTGATATGTATTTATTTTCAATCCATTGTCTTTTAAATAATATGTATAAATACAAACATAAAATATGTACATAAGACAAAAATCTAAGTACAAACAAATAAAACAAGACAAAGAAAATAGAAAGCCTGTAGAGTAAGTAAATAAAAAAAATGAAGAAAAGCATCTAGGCTATAAAAAAAAGCATAGCAAATAAAATACTTGTACCTGATATTGTATAAACAAATTATCAGCCAACAAAAGATAAGATAAAGTATGAAGACATCGGCTAAGCATGGAAACAAGGTACTAAAGCATTTAATGCTAGCTCAAAACAAAGTCAATTCGAGTTTGCTTAGGATCCTTTTAGCCACCATATTGTATAAACAAATCTCTAGTATGGTTTGTACAAAATAAAATAATACATCTCAACCATGCTTATTAAACAAAATAGTATTACTTTGTACAAATAACATCACCCTGTATAAAGTTGTAACCCCTATACACATCTCCTTTATATCAACCTCCCACCTCGGTTCGATCATCAAAAAGCTAAGAAAAGAAAACTGAAGCTTACCATCTTTAAAACTCAAACAATAATTCAACTGAAAACAATAGCAAGCTCTAACTTGATCAAAGATTGAAGTCTGGAGCATTCAAAGCTGGAAGTCTGGAAAGCAAAACATCAAACTGTGTTCATTTCAAATCCAGGAAGAAACTCTCTGTTAATTAATTCAATGTGAGTAAACAACTAAGGTTAATTTTAATCACTATATGATTCATGTTAAATATGGAGTTGGGATATCTTCTTAATTTAAACACTGGGTGTATGTATTTGAATTTGACAGAGCTGAGGTGTTCTTCTTCTCTGTTTTATAGTGAGGATGAAACCCAACTGAAAACAATTTGATCTCTCTATCTCTAATCATTTTTAAGCTTTGATGTCTAAAACAAAGATGTGTATTTAAGTAAGAACTATGATCTAAAAATGATTTCTTGAAGTATAGGTGTATACAGGAGGAAAAAAATTAAAATTTTACAGAAGAAACTTTAAATTTGAAAACTTCGAATTTAATAATACATTGATTTAAGTATATAATTCGAATCCTTACTGAAAACCATGATTTTTAAAATGAATTTGGTGATTTTTAGTGTAGTGGTTGGAGAGCAATTTGAAGATGATCGGTATGGGTGTTTTGATCAAATTCAGGCGAATCGTTGGACTAGAGGGATCGGGGATTTCTAATGGTGATAGAGGAGGCTACGGCGGTTCAGGGAAAAATACTCACGCATTTTCTAGTTGATCGTGGTGATGGCGTGAGTATGTTTTAGGGTTTTACCTGTAAATTTGGGTCGAGTTGGGAAATCATATCGTCTCGTCGCCATCAAAGTGTTTCAGGCGGTCGTTCATGGGGGAATGGATGCGTGGGGATGTGGCATTGCTTTAGGTGGGGCGGAAAGTTCGTTGGTGAACGGAGGCGGAGGGGCGAAGTGGTTTTCCATCAGCTGGTTCTGGTTCTAATTTGACCTTCAGTGCTCGATTTTGTTTTGGGGACGTTCGAGTTGATCTGGGTTATCGTAAGGAGTAGTGGGGTTGCCGACGACTTGTGGGTGGTCGAAGTGCTGATCTCCGGTGGCCGAACTTGCCGTGCACGTGCACGTGGGTTCTCTGGTTTGTGTTGTTAATTTGGGGAAGAAGGTAAGAACCCGGAGGGAAGCGCGTAGATTGATTGTTTTACTCGAAGTAATATACTGTTGGGCTCGAGTTGTTTCAATTCAAGTGCCAGGTTTTAAGATTTGAAAGAAAACATGGTTCCAGATTTCCAAAATTTTAAATAACCAGATTTTTAAAAAAACAACATGATAAAGTTTTAAGGCGTGTAAATTTCTCAAAGAAATGTTAACCGGGTTTTCCAAAAATAAGCTTATTTAAAACAAGCTTTAATCAAATTCTAAAGATTTAATTTTAAGGTTAAATAGATATCAGTAATTATCATAATTCAAATGAAGGGATGAGTTTGAGTAATGGTTAATTAATTTATAATCAAAAATGATTAATATAAGAAATTTTCTCAAAAAGGTGATTAAAGAAATTTAATAGTTAATAAAATCAATTAACTAAGATTATTTGAACAATTAATTAAGGTGATAAATTTTAACAAAAATTTAGATTGATTAAATCAATAATAATAATTAATTGTGGGACTATTAAGTATAATTACTTAATGACAGTAATTTTTGAATAAATTATTCAATGTAATTTATTGAGTTAATCGAATCAGTTCAAATTAAATTCTTAGTTAATTAATTCAGAATAATCACTTGATAATTTTGAAAATATAATTACTTAGTGAAGTAATAAATAGATACTTACTGAATGTAATGAATTAAAAGATGATTTGCAATTTTATTTAATTATTTGTTAAATTAAAAGATTAATTAATGATGGCAATAAATTAAAATAATTTAATAATTAGAAATTAATTGGTTCATTAATTTAGAATGATTAGTTAATAATTAAGGGTTAACTAATAAATTTGAAAGAAGATTTATTTCAAATAATTTAAAACTAAATTATGATAATCAAATCGGATTAATAATGATACATCTGATTTAAATTAATCAGTTGATTAATAAATTCACTTGTGAATGTTTGGATTCTATTGAATGTTGAATTATTTGACATTTCTGAACTGTAATGCTTAGTGATATATTCTGTTTTGTGTGATCTGTACTGTAGTTATTTATCGGGGATGGATGTAAATTATTATCTATGATTTATATATCTGTGATCTGTGAATGAAGATAAGCGTTATGATATACCGCTTATCAACTATATATTGTTATATTTGATCTGTGATGGTTGAATGATGTTGCACTACTGTGTGAAACCCCTGGACTACACCATATACACACAAATATGGATTTCACGTGGAAATCGGTTTAAGTCATAGATGATTTAAATTTAATATTTTTTTTGAAATTGAAATTTTAATTTCAATTGACTTTTGGGAATGGATTGGGGTTAAATGTTAAAGCTTTTGAAGAGGTGTTTCCAAAGATAAAATCTATTTTGAATAACTTAGTAAAATTTCCAATTTAAATAATTTTAAATTTAATTTGAATTCAAAATAAGGATTGAATTCCCTGTTTGGAAATTACGGTTAAAAATGTTATAAATGTGTTTATATGAAAGTATAATTTTGAGAATTTGAATTTAACCCAAGAACCTTAACTCATATAAATAAATCAGATTCCAAAATGAAAACTGTTTGTTTTGAAAGAATAAAAGCTTTCAGATAAGAAATGAAATTCTAGTTTAATCAAAGGAATTTCAAGATTAAATTAAAAAAAATGGTTTTCCAAGTTATGAGTAAATTCTTTTTGAAAGATATGAATTGAATTTGTTTATTTTTAACAGATTTAAAATGGTGACTTGTTTAACCAATCGAAATGAAATTGTTTTGAAAGCTATAAGTTGAATCTTTGTTTTAAAGATTTAATGAGTTAATCCAATTGAAATGAGAATTAATTTGGAAAATCTATGAATGAATCTTTTGTTTAAAAGATTTAAAGTGTGGAAATTGTTTTAAACCGTTGAAGGTTGTTAAAATAAATCTTTTTGTTTAAAGATTTAAAAATGGTAATTTGTTAAACCATTTGAAAGAAAGTTTGGATAATCAATTATGACTTAAACTGGAAATCCCAATATCCATATGTTTTGTAAATATTACGTTCATTATTCGGTTTCACCGAGAACGGACCTTTGTGTCGTATAGCCCATTTCGAATATTGATACGTCGTATATGGATAACATTTGAAGACTGGTGGTGAAGATCGGATATTCACAAAAACGAAAGGATAACTCGTCGATTGTCTCTTCACTGAGTCGGGCCGGTATAGAGATTCCCTAAGTGATGGGAAATCCGATCGGGATTGTGAATACCCGGATTGCAAGGGCTTCGTAAGAAGTGCCTTCGGTTCTGTTCGAACCCGGAACAGACTTGTATGGTTACGTGTCTGACATTACACTTTGAGATATATAGCTGATTTCTTTCAAATATATTTCTGTTGGTGGCGGAGAATTTATTCTCTTAGTTTAACACCCTTCTCTGAGACGTACGAGCTCAGAGGTTATGTAATTGATGGTTATCAGCGATATATTCCCAATTTGGTAATGTGACATGCTGAGTGTTGCTGTGAAATGATCATTTGTGATATGATCATTTGTGATATGATCATTGTTAGATCATTTGTGATATCATCATGTGTACTAAACATTGTAAATTATGTTTCAAACATAAAACAACATGCATATATATAAAATTTATAAAATGTAATGCATGCTTTGAAAATTAAAGTAAAAAATAAAATCTAACTTTCAATCAAAAGAAAATCAAAAATTGGTGATATTTTACACAAAAGTCTAGTTACATTTATCTAAGAATTTTTTTATTTTATTAAACAACTTTTAAAAATATGCAATAAGCAAAAGATTGTACTCAAAACAACAAACATAAAACACATGTACAACATTTGCAAAGTGATTTCAAATAGAAAATATATGCAGTTTATTCATATTTGTGTATGTAATTATTAATAAAATTATGTCATTAATTAAATTTAAGCTTCAACCAAAATTATTTTTTTAAACAACATGTTTGAAAACAATAACAAAAATAGATAGGACAAGTCAAGCACATATGTATTTGTTGTAAAGGTTTCAAATTTAAACTAAACAATGTGAACAATTAATTGAATGTGAAATCATATTGAACAGATCTAAAGACGATAAGATGAATAGATAATCAATCAAAATATACCTTAGAATGGATTCAAACTAAAATAATATAGTGAACATATGTCATTATTAAGATGAATCAAAAGGGGAATCTAATCTATGTAACTGAATAAACAAATATACAGATGAGATGAGATATGCGATGGATTCAAATCATATGATCAAGGTGAATGATGAATGGATTGAATTAGAATTATTATCTTGAGATGTTGCCAAGAGAATGCACTATGGACGAAGAGATGTCTCCCAGATCCAGAAATCAACCTTCAGATGTTGTAGATATCAAGAAGTATAAACCACCATTTGTTTTAATTTTATTTTGTTTTGCTTTTGGAATTTTTCTTAAGCTTTGTAAGCCATTATTTTGGCTGGAATAGAAGAGGGAAAGAGAGAAAAGATGAATTGTCCGCAGAACGAATAGTGAATTAAATAAAAGAGATTTTTTTTAAGGGAAACGTTGAAACCTTTTCAATTCCTTCCTTAAAAACATTTCTACTTTTATTGCTTAATAAATCTCAATCAAATCAAATATATCCCCTTTCTGTACATATATGGCTAGGCAAATAAAGTGTCTAGATAAGCTTCAAAATTTCCAAATCCGCTTGATAATTAATTGATTTCAATTACATTTAAATGTCTATCGATATCTTAAATCGATATGTACGCATATAACCTTTATAAACGCACTTTATTGAATGCTAATGGCATTTAAACAAATCAAATAAAATTTAATAACTAATATTTCATAAATATTACTTATTTTAATTAATTTACAATGGTTATAAATTAATTAAATTGTATGGTTTTTTGGAGTATTCATATGTTTGTGCAACTCAAAAGTGTAAATTCGCTCAACGATTAATATTGAATAATTCGAATATTAACAGTCATACGTCAACTTAGCTAATGGTGTGAAATTTTAACTGAATTATCGCTTACACCCTTTTTGGTAAAATTCAATTTTACTTATTATAAGCTACCTGGTAGTAATGATTATTTACACCAATTCTCTTTGCCAAAAATATATCACATTAGGACTTTTAGAATTTGGTTTTTGGTCAAAATTCCAACATTTTCCACATTCAACTTTGTAAGTGCAAACACAAAACCCTTTGTTCAATAATAATATTTATTATTATTAACCATACTTCTTTGACCAGAGAATCTGACTTTGAATTGACTTAAGTTAACCCCATGATACTAACCCCATGTAATTAAGGTGGCAAATTCTCTCTTGAATAGTGTTTCACTTTCAATGCTTTTACTTGACCTAACTATAGTCATTCGAAAGATGTCATGTCATGATTTAATTATAATTAACGCGGAGTTTCCATATTGAAACTCGATGGTATTCTCAGGCCGAGGGAATTGTGTAAGATTATCGCATCGATATTTTCTGTTTGACCTTAGTTATATTAACTAATAGAAAACTACGAAGTTAATCATTCCATAGTTATCCAATAACTACTGGTAAGTAACCCCTAGGTTTCCCCAATAGCCATGAATAATATATTGTCCAAATTTTAGAGGGCGTTACGTACTCTACTCCCAGCGGATGTATCGATATCCGGTCTCAATCCATCTTGACTATGAATATTTAAAAAGTTATGTTTATTTTAGTATGATAAATCACCCATGATTATAGCACATTATAACTATTACTAGTAAATATACCGTTTATGGATTTCCTATATTAAATATACTTTTAAATAAATAATTATATCAAGTAAACAATAGAAAGAAAACACCTTTTGCTTTGAACAAGATTGCTTATCGAGTTAGATATATGTAAAAAATTACATAATTTCTCATAGGGCATACCCCTAACTCTATCATAAGCGCGTGTGTGTATATAGGTGTGCGTGTGTGTCAGTGTGTGTACTTAAAATTTACAACCAAATGTTTTTCTTTCTTTCTAGGGTTTATGCCTCCACCTCTTCCATCTAACCATGGCCGAAAATCCCTCCCTTCCCTTTTCAAAATTCAAGTAACAAATACAACATATATTCAATTAAAATTAAAAGGGATGATGTGTAGCTTTCTTAATTGGGTTGCACCTTTTGGAAGTGTTGAACAAGGTTTCATACAAAGTAATAAAAATTTAATATTCAAAGTTTTATCTTGCGCAATAGCAAGGTACTATCTACAATTACAAATTCATATAAATATATATTGGTTATGATACTTTTTTTAATTGCAATATATTTTAGATCTACTATTTTATGTCTAAATTATTAAATATTCATATCCTAATTTAATTTAGATCCATTTTCTACACCTCAATTGGTTGTATAATTTTTATGTTGATATATATATATATATATATTAGTTTCTTTGTCTCATTTGATTGTTTGATTTTATGTGTAGTTTAGATCAACATTATTACAATGGATTTACATGTGCTTAAATTGTCTAATTTGGTTTGATGTTGTTTCAATTATTGTTCCAAAAAAAATATTTTGATTGCAAATTTTGATTAAGTGTGTGTACATATATACAAAAGTTGACGAACTTTTTATTTGAATATATTATATTTGCTTATTGTTTGCATTATTGTAAAATTATTTCAATTTAAAAAATTGATAAGTTGTTCTTATGTAAAATCATAAATCATTTTACTCCTTCCTTATTGAAATTTTGATTTATCTTTGTTAAACTTTATATATGTGTATGTGTGGAAATATTAGATTGTAATCCTTTTATACATGTCTTTTTTGATATTAAGACATAGTTTATTATTATTTATATGTGAACCAATGCATGTTTAGTTTTAACTCAAATTTTATAAAATGAACTTTTAAAATTTAATTTTAGATCTTCCCTTAATTGTATATATTTGCATATATTTTAAATCAATAATCGGGACAATAATGATATGGTAAAGGGACTAGTGGCTATACTCAAAATATATATCAATTGAAATTTAGGAATAAATGTCAATTAATATGTCAATTATTCTAATTAAAGAGAGAGATAAATGAAAGATTTCTCTTTCTACTTTTATAGTCTCATTCTCCATTAATTAACTGTATATGTTAAGAGAAAGAAAAAAAAGGTTTTCTCTAAAATTTTACATGTTTAGGTATATATATATACACTGCTTATATGCTGCAATTACACTTCAAACAAATGAATGTATTTGATGAATTCATTATAATGTATATAGATTAAAATTAAAATTTAAACTTCTTCTTTTGATAAATTTAATAAAATAAGATTTTGTTTAAAACTCCATTAGATATCTAATATACATTAGACTTCATATGCACAACAGATTCAAAATAAGAAATTTAGATTTTTTGTTTGACCTTAGTGATATTAACCAACAGAAAACTCGTGAATGAGTTATTCCATGGTTATCCAATAACTATCAGTACATAGCCCTTGGTGCACCTAACAACCATAAGTAATACACTCCCTAGCATTTAGAGAGCGTTACGTACTCTAGTCTTAATGGATGTATCTTAAAACATCTTGGTTGGGAATATCCAAAACAATATTTTTTGATGTGATAAATATCTCATGATTACAACACACTGTAATTACTATCACATAATGTATCATTTAATGATTTTCAGTTAAATATACTTAAACCTAGTATAAGTAAATAATTAAAATGACATAGCATGACAAGTATATAATAGAAAGCAAAACACCTTTTATTTCGAACGAGATTTTATTATAAAGTTAATAATTTGCCATTACAAAATTGCCCCTATGGCATACCCCTAACTCTGTTATCTAAATGCTAAATTTTCAAAGTGTCATTTTTTGAGCAATGAAGTGAGGTTTTTAGGTCGTGTTGTTTCAGAGCAAGGAATCGTTATAGATCCTGCCAAAGCAGCAATACTCTAAGATTGGTAAAGACCTAAGAATACGATTGATGTAAGAAGCTTTCTTGGATTAGGAAATTAGAAGATTCAATAAAGACTTTTCTAAGATTGGCATACCATCGACACATTTAATGAAAATGAATTAAACTTTTACTTGGGAAATAAGGTATGAGATTGCATTCATTAGTCTTAAAGAGAAATTGACGAGTGCACAGGTGTTGTTATTCCAGATAGGAATGAAGAGTTGATAGGTACATAGATGCATGTGGTACCGGACTTGGGGCAATATTTATGCAGAGAGGTAAAGTTATCTCTTATGCGACTAGGAAACTAAAACCGCATGAGAGGAAATAACGGACCCATGATTTGGAGTTAACTGCTATAATATTTACATTAAAAGTGTGGAAGCATTATGTGATAGGAGAAATGTTTGAGATATTCATGGATCATAAGTCATTGAAATATCATTTCTCATAGAAGTGCCTTAACCTATGATAGTAGAGATCGTTAAAGTTCTTACGAATTTTACATTTCCTAAACACTAGGTAAGGGAAATGCAGTCTTAGATGCCTTGAGTAGAATACATGCCACCTTAAGAGCTATATTTCTAGAGTGATGTAGCTAGAGTATATAGTTGGATGTGATTTCAACCTAAGTGTGATCTAAAGTCAAAGATGTTGGCAGATATGATGATTAGACCTACTCTTATAAAGATGATTCATACTAGTCAAAAGCGTGATGCTAAACTAGTAGAGACTGTTTCTAACCTAGGGAAATGAGCAGAGTCTGATGATTTGAAGTAGTACGGATTTGATCGAGATGGTTGGCTCCGTAAAGATAGGAGAATATATGTACTCAATATAGATGGACTTGAATTTGAGGTGCTATGAGAGTGTAATTATTTAAGGTTAACTATTTATCCTAGAGGCAGTAAAATGTATAGAGATATGAAACAAACAGTTTACTGGGAAGGAATAAAGACCGTTGGGATGTTCATCCCCAAAGGTATGAAATGTCAGTTAGTTAAAGGTGAGGAAAAGAAATTGGGTGGTTTGTTATGCCTGTTTAAAGTTCCATAATGCAAGTGAGAACTTATGTTGATGAACTTCATTGATGGATTGCCAACGACTAGAGCAGTGTATGATAATGTTTGGGTTATTTGTCGGTAAACTGATGAATAGTACATGGTTCATACCTTTAAAGTCTAATAGGACGAAAAGAAAACTATATGTATTGTATGTGCGTTGGATAGTGCGATCCCATAGAAATCATTATGAACGATAGAGATCCATTATTCACGAGTGGATTTTTGAAAACCTTATAAGAGGCTTAGGGACGGAGCTAAATTTAAGCATAATTTATCACCCACAAACTGATGATCAGACCGGTAGAGTGAATCGTATACTAAAGGATCTTTTATGAGCTTGCATACTTGACTTTAGAGTCATATGGAAAGATCATTTGCATTCAGTAGAGTTCAAATACAATAATAGCTATCCATCGAACATTAGTAAAGCATCGTTCGAAGCATTATATGGAAAACCGTGCAACGCTCCTATTGGTGGGAAATGGGTGAGAAGTAGAACTTAGACCAAATATGATTAAAGAGACGTCAGAGCCGATATAGATTATTTAAAAACAAATGAAAGTTGCACAAGACATACAAAAGAGCTACTTAGATCAGAGATGTCGCAATTTAGAGTACTTTATTGGTGATATAGTGATTGTCAAAAGTTCTCTATTTAAAAATGCAATTTTATTAGATAATAAAGGAAACTCTGCACTGAGATTTGTAGGACCTTTATGTATACTTGAGAGAGCTAAGAATCTTGCATATAAAATTGACTCACCTCAATATGGTAGTGTGCACAACCTTATCCCATGACTCAAACATAACAGTCGGACCAGATCAACTAGATGACTACTAAGTTGAACCTGTAGTAGCAAGACCTCATAGTCTTATTCCTATATTCAAATAGAATATAAAGAACCTTAGGAGGAAGACCGTAAAGCGTGTAAAGCTCAATGGAGCAAGAATGAAGATAACGGTACTTGGGAGACCAAAGATAGCATGCTGACCACTTATTTGGAGCTCTTGGCTTGGTAAGAATACATTTAATACATTCGATAGCACATTTGATGTTTTATTTAAGCTTGCTAGTTTATTATACATGATAAGGTGGTAGTATAGTTTTATTGCAATGCTTTTGTGTTAAAAATGTCTGGTTGCTTATTTCTTTCTGGTTATATTCGTCTGATGTTGGAATTTCGGGGATGAAATTCTTAAAAGGGGGTGGAGGAGGGAGAATGTAACAACCTATAATTTTACATGTTGATGGGGAAATAAAGTATTATTTACGTGACCAAATGACTTTAAGATAAGCTAGAAATTTGGATAATAATGCAATTTACATTTTTAGACTTTAGAATGTGATGTAAACATTTTCAGCCCAGAAAAACTGTTAAGGAAATAACCTTTTATAGGAGCTAAATTTCACCATGATTTCTTTTTCAAATGAAAGATTTGATAGTTTTCCTTCTCTTTGAGTAGCCATAATAGTAATTTGGTTAAGCTATTTGAGAGATATCGCAGTTTTAAGTTTAGGATGATTTTATAGATATCTGTCATTAAGGCCCAAAGCCCATTTCAAGTCCGATTAGTAACTTTTGAATTGTGCTGATCCCAGATTAGAGCAGCCACTAAATCACTATTCTATCTTTCTAAAGCCATCCTAAACCACCATTAATCATTTCCCTACCTAAAATCATCTTTAAAACGAGCTAAGAAGATTCGTAGAAGACCATCAAATCATCATTTGGGGAAGGGAATTTGCTGTCTTTGCTATTTTGATTCAAATTTGCATTGATTTGGGCTTATCTAATCGTTTCCTATCCATATGTGAGTGGCTTATAGCCTCTTTCTACCGATTATGTTATGTATGTCTGATAAGTGTTTTGGATCCATTTTCAAGCTAAAAATATGATTTTGATTTCTGATCTAATTTGGAAATGGGTTTCAAATGTTATTTAGATGATTTTTTAATGGTTTAAATCATAGGTTGGGATAATATATGTTAAACGTTAAATGTATAATGTAATGGTTGTATGACCTGCTTGGCTTGATATGATGATGTTTATTGTATGTTGTGTTTGAATGAATAATTGCATGGGAATTAAGGGAATGAGGATGGAAAGAGTTGATTATATGGAAGGAGTGCTCTTGAGTATGCATAGAGTGGACTCAAAAGCCCTTTACATAAGAGGATGGAGCTCGGATCATGGAACGACTTAATGGATCGACAAAGAGACAGAGCTAATCGATGCATTTTGGAGTTTGCATGATGAAAATAGAAAGAAATCAGAGATGGATCGATTGTTAGAGTGAAGATGACAGACTCTGCCAAAATTTGGCTAAGTGATGGATCAACATCGATCCATGCCAAAGTTTGAAACTTTACTTTTTTTTGAGATGAAACTAATGAGGATGGATCGCATGGAAGAGGCAAAGATTTTTGGCTATGTGTATAGATTGACACTGATCCATCAGAATGATCTATTTGGACATTTTGAGATACAAAATAAAGAGAGGAGCTAATTTTAATTATGTATATGGACCAGTACCAACAATGATGGATCAGTAACAGTCTATGTTATAATGACAATTTGATGTATACTTCTGTGAGGAGCTAGCTGAAGCACTGGGTTTTTTTCTAACAGGTAAGTTTTACCTTGGGGTGACTTGTAGGGGGACAACATGTATGTACTATGTCGTTGTACAGGTGAGAATATGGGTTGATGTACATGTCTTGGTGTTGGATCACTTTAGGGAAGACATTTCACCAAGTAAGGATGCTTACAAATAAGTGGGTGTTGGTGACACGACTAAGATGGCCATTACTATGGTTGACCCGACATTTACGATGTAAGATTGACCCAACATTTGCCATATAAGGACGTTTGCTAGCGAGAGGCTGCTGGTAGCACATATGAGTGTGTTGACTAATAGGGTCATTTGAGTGGATTTCCTTTAGACCAGCGAGAACCATCACATCCCTAAGCCACTTGAGATACGATAGGAATTTCGGTTAACGTTGCTATGGTTATCTTTGTTGATGATGGGTATTATCGAGTCTAATGCCCCAACACCATAGTATATTCGTAGATAGAATAACATACCCTTTATTATATTAGTTTAACATATGATGTTTATATGTCATAATTTGTTGGATGCAGAAGTAGGTGCGGTCTGATTTTCCATACCATGATGCTCACATTGATATATCGAGTATATATATCTATGTTTTTAGGCTTATATGCTGCTCATAACAGAATGTTGTCAGACCCAAGTTTATTTGCATTGCTTCTTATATTCTCGGACACACTTAAATGAGTAAATCGAGAGACAAATATGATGATAACACATGGAGCTGTGCAGAGGATGAGTAAAAGGCTTATGCCACTCTCATACACACATAAATAAATTGATTGTTCAGATTTTAGATTCTTTAGAAGATTAGGAGGTTATCATTTGAGAAAATGTGTTTTTTACCCTCTGTTGGCACTTTTGGGGGTTTAATGGTTGGGTGGCGTGATAATTATTTTAAACTCCTTTAATGTATTACAAAACAACATTCTTTACACATTATTTTTATTAATCTTGTTGATAACTCTTTTTTAAACATTTCTAATGTTTACGGTCCTAATTCAAAAATTAACCGTAGAATTTTATGGAATGAATGTCTAGATTTCAGATCTTTAGCACCAGGTTCTTGGATTTTGCGGGGGGATTTTAACGTTACCCGTTTTTTGGGTGAGCATTCTCCTCGGGAAGGAGATTTCTCAGCTATGGAGGAATTTGACCAATTTATTATTAACTCCAATTTGATTGAAATCCCTCTTTCCAATAGAGAATTTACTTAGAGTAATACTAGGAAATTTCTTTCTATGGCCCTTCTAGATAGATTTTTTGTTAGTGATGAGATAGAGGATAAATTTCCTATCTGTAGAGTTTCTGGCTTACCTTATACATATTCCGATCATTGTCCAATAATTCTCACTTGTGGAAAACATAAGGAAATTAATAGATTTTTTTAAATTTGAAAAAATGTGGCTATTAGAATCTAATTTTTTTAAATTTGATTAAAAATAAATGGATATCTTTGAGTTTTTATAATATTAGAAACAAAGATAATTCAGCAAAAAAAATTGTTTTAAAACTTAGAAATCTTAGAATTTATCTCAAAAAATGGAATAGCAATGTTTTTGGAAACATAAAAATTAAAAAAGAAAATATTCTTAACGAGATGCTAAAAATAAATAAGATTGAAGAAACTAGATAACTAAATTTAGGATAATGTAACTTCTTGCTAATCTAAAAGAAGAATTAAATTCTATTCTAGAAAAAGAGGAGGTTATGTGGAAACGGAGGTCTGGAATTCAGTGGATTAATGAAGGAGGTAATAATACCAAATTTTTTCATAATATGGATAATGGTAGAAAGTGTATTAATACAATTAATTCTATTTCTGCTAATAATGAAGTTTTAGTTGACCAAAGAGATCTTAATAAGGCTTTCACAGAATATTATAGAGATATTTTTGGTACAAAAAAGAAACATAGAATAAATGTTAAATGGAATGATATTTATTGGCCTGATTCTAATGTTGATCTTTCTGAATTAGATAATTCTCTTACTGCAGAAGAAATTTGGAAAGCTATTAATGACTTTCCTAGTGATAAATCTCCAGGTCCGGATGGGTTCCCTATTTTATTCTATAAAACATTTTGGGATGTTTTATAATTATATTTAATCAATTTGTTTAATGATTTTTATAATGGAAGCTTGCAATTAGAAAGATTCAATTTTGCACATGTTGTATTACTACATAAGAAAGTAGGTGCTAATACTTTAAAAGATTTTAGACTATTTCACTGATTAACAGTTGTGTTAAAATTATTTCAAAAGTTATAGCTAATAGACTAAGCATAAGAATGAATGATCTAATTGACTATTCACAATCTGCTTTCATTAAAGGGAGAATATCACTTATGGGGTGGCTGTTGTTCAAGATTATATTAATCACTGTTGTAAGAATAATATTACTTATGCTATCTTAAAACTAGATTTCGCTAAAGCTTTTGATTCCGTTGATTTGGATTTTTAAATAGATATTATTCATGCTAGAGGTTTTAGTCATATATGGATTAGCTGGATCATAAATTTGCTTAAAACTGGAAACTCTAGTATTATGGTTAATGGTATTTAGGTAACAAAATTCAATCTAAGAGAGGTTTAAGGCAAGAGGATCCCCTATCGCCTCTACTGTTTAACTTAGTTGTAGATGTTTTTGCTAAGATAATTAAAAAAGCTGTTGATAATGGATCTTTGGGAGATATAGGTAATGATATATCGCATAATGGTACATCAGTCCTTCAATTTGCCAATGATACGTTGCTATTTTCTTCTCATTTACCTAAACATATCATTTCTCTTAAGTTTATTCTTTATAGTTTCGAACTTCTATTAGGTTTGAAAATAAACTTTGTTAAGAGTTCTGTTTTAGTTTTAACGAAAATATTGAAAACTTAGTCGCTAATACTCTAAATTGCAAGATTATGAATTTTCCTTTTGATTATCTCAGTTTCGTGATTAGACCTACTAAATTCAAACATGACGACTGGCTTATTATCATTGATAAAATCAAAAATAAAATATTTAATTGGAATCAGAGATTATTATCTAGAGCAGGTAGATTGGTTTTAAGAAATTCTATTTTATCTGCCCTCTCGATATATTGGATGTCCATGCATTTATTTCCAGGTTGGGTAATTGATAAAATAGAAAAAATTAGACGAGATTTCTTATGGAGTGGGAAAAATACTAATAATAGCATAAAATGTTTAGTAAATTAGGAAACGGTTTGTAAAGCTAAAAAGGAAGGTGGTTTAGGAGTAATTAATTTGCGTAACATGAATTTATCTTTATTAGGTAAATGGTTATGGAAGTTTAAAGATATAAATGATAATGCTACTTGGAAAGAGATCATTATAAAATATTACTATAATGGTTGCATTAACTCATATCATATCATTTCTCCTGTCAATCAAAATATTTCCAATTTTTGGAAATCCATTTTGAAATATCACGATATCTTTAACCTAGGTCTTAATACGATAGTTCATTCTGGTAACTTACTTCTTTCTGGCATGACCGTTGGATTTCGGTTTTACCTCTTAAAATAGAATTGAAAGAGCTTTATGAAATCTGCAATTTTAAATATGCTTTAGTTAGTGAGGTCTCTTCTCCTGAAAATGATCCCTCTTGGAATTTCAGTTTTAACAGAATTCTAGTAGGTTCCACTCTTAGGAAACTTTCATTGCTTTATGCTAAATTAAATCTTTATAATATTAATAATGACAATGATATTATTAGTCGGGAATGGGATAAGAGTACGAAATATACATCAAACTCTTTTTATAAATTTATTAATTTTTCGGGTACAACAAACATCTCTTTTAATTTAATCTCGAAAGCAAATGCTCTTCCTAAATCCAGAATTCATATGTGGTTAATACTTCACGGAAAACTTAATACTGTAGAATTTTTAAAGAGAAAAAGCATTAAAAATGATAAAAAATGTTATTTTTGTAATATATTTTCTGAAGATGTTAAACATATTTACTATGATTGCATGGATTCTTATTACATCTTAATCAAAACTTTAAAAAAAAAAAAATTAATATAGTAACAAAAATTACTGACTGTGATTTTATTGGTGTAGTTTTAGATTTAGGTTCAAAAAGAATATTAGATTTTTACTATATACTTTATTTACTATTATATATTGGTATATTTGGTTTGAAAGAAATCAAAGAATTTTTAATAACAATAATAGTCATGTTAATAAATTGATATATACAATTTCCTCCTTTTGTTTTAATTGGATTTCTAATCCCAAATATAAATTAACTAAAAATATATTTTTTAAAGGGTACCTTAATAAAGTTAATTACAATATTAATTCATTTAAACTCAATAATAATATTTTTAACATTAACAGTAATAGTATTATTATTTATACAAATTTATATAATGATTTCAATGTTAACCATAATTTGCTTAGGATCAGAGGTTCTTAAATATTCTTTAAGTTTTGGTGTCCAATTTTTGTACTTGTTTTTGTTTAGATAGTTTGTCTTTCTTAGACAACTTATTTTCTTCCCCTTCCATACATATATACGTATATTAATTATCAAATATACATATATATGTATCAATCTTACTCTTTTCCTAGTCATTTTCTAGTCGCAGGCTTGAGAAATAGGGGATTAGGTTCACTTCGTAGGTTCTCAGGACTTCAGATTATAGGACTTTGGATTGTAGAGAGGGCTTCAGCGCAGAGTTTTCCTTTCAGATGCAGGATTGCAGGTTTTTGGATTACAGAGAGACTACCATAGCAGATTTTCCTCTTAGATACACTAGCAGATCCATCTCATATATAGGGCTCCTTCATCTTCTTTTTGGCGTTCTATTATCTTGAGGATCTATATTCATGCTTGGCACCTCTCTCATTGTAACATGGAGTTTTTTCTTAGTTTGTGATGATTTCTTGTATTTTGTTTGATCTATAGTTTTTTAGGTACTCCAAACACTTTAATATCGGGTGGTGGCCATGCCGGAGCTCGATATTAGGGTGTGATGGATGGTGACTTTGCCGGAACTCATCATAGGGCGGGGTACCTTTTATTTCTATTTCTTATTTCTAGCTTTTATTACCTGCCAGGAATGTTGGCAGCACCTTAATTATCTTTGTGTAATATACATAGCTATATGTGTGCTCTCCTCTATTTTATAGAGGATCACACAATTTTCTCAAAAAAAATATATGTGGGCGCGCGCGCGCGTGTGTGTATATGATACTTTTATGGAGCTAATACCACTATTCCGCTATGCAATGCTATGAAGCTATGTGAAGCTATTAGCACTTTATTATTATATATAGAGAGATAGTTTTATTTGCAGTTTATAATGTATCAGAGATGTATACACTCATATACTCTATGATGTATGATTTGATGAACCTATGTTACATTTTGATGATGTTTTGGTTCATTTGATTATGACACCGTCTCCCTGTTTTATACTTATGTTTGATAATATATTTTTTACATGCCCTATGAGATATATAACAAGTTATCGTCCGATTACATCGTACCTGATGGTTCCTATCTATCGGTCGTATACCATATCAACGCTACATGATTATTAGTATTTGAGTATTAGAGGTAGAGGGAGAACGTCACAATTTTTTATGTTTTAATATTGTTATATGTGTGTGTGTGTTTGACTTTATAAATAATAATATTTTTTTGGTTTTTATATTTTTTTGTTTTGTTTTGAAATGGTACTTTTTATACAACAAATCATTGGGACAACATATCCCATGTCAATAAACGTTCGAAAGCAAGTTTCGAACTTGTGACCTCTTACACCAAAGCCTGAATCAACTAACCACTTGGACAATGGTTTTTATATTTTATATGTATATGTCGATATATGTTATATCTTATATGAGTGTGTGTATATTATATATACTTTGATAAGATAGTTTTAATTTATAATTTGGAATTCAAAATTATTTGACTAATTCAAATAATTATCAAAACATAAAAAAATGTTTTTTATATTAAAACTGAAAGAAATACACACACATGTATAGTATATGTAAAAACACTATACCGAATGGTATAAATATTTATGTTATATCCAAGAAGAATTTTTTTAAAGCCATGTATAAAAAAATACACACATAGGGAGACAAAATATACGGTTTAATTTAAAACCAAAATCTAATACACACACGCATATATATTACTCATAGAATAAACACACACACACACACACATAATTTTAAATATTTATAATTATTAATTTGATTTTCTTTATATGTTATGGGATAAAATATCTAAGGCAATATGGAATAGTTTTCAATATAAAATTTAGTATACACTTTTTCTAATCTACCGATTATGAAAACGTCGGTTGCTAATAGTTTGCACTCCAAATTCCTTGTTCCTTGTCTTCGAATATGGCGTGCAAATCTTGACTTCCAAGCTTCCACCAGCTCTATACTAGAGGCTAAGATTTTTATTTTTTCATGTTTTAAGAACAAAGAGAGTGGAGCTATTTATAACCACCATGATATCAAATATCTAGTACATTTCTCTCTGGTTCTAAAGACCATGTCAATTGCTCTCCGTTGCTCCATCTATGACCAACCATAAGCTTATCCAGGCTTTCGGACGATGGGTCTAATTAATACATGGTACATATTAATCATTTAATTAATTATTTAAACCCATATATTTAATTAAATCAGTATATGATAATTATATATTATTTTAGTCAATTTTAAGGCTTCAAATAAATAAATAAAGTTCTATAATAAATTCAATACAACATTTTCATTAATTTTGTTATTAATTTATAAATGTTTTAAATTAATTTTGATCTAGTTGAATTTGGAAATTAGCTAATAACACAGTTATGTCGGTTTCTTGGTGTAGATTCGATCATATATCAGTATTAAAATAATTTACGTACTGAAACCTATATGGACTTTGCTGAAGCATGGTATCGAGGATGAGTTCAATTGCTTATAAATCATTCAGATAAAAACAAATTTCTATTCTTTATCAACCTATAGCTTGTAATGGTATCTTGTGCATATTTTCTTTTTGTCATTGCTATATCACCGAGATATCTACATTTTGGCAGGGGCCAAAAACTCTAGTAATATCCATAGTTAATTGCCTACACTGCTTTAAAGTCCTCCGTTCAAACCGATAACATTTATCGATTAACTGTTTTAGTCCGGACAAAGAATTTAACTTTAATTTGACTATCAATTATGGTGGTATCAATATTCTACATCGAAGGAAATGAATCCTCCCTTGAGTAATATTTACTTCAATTAGTTCAACGAATATCCATTATGGCTGTAACATGATTATGATATCGTGTGATTTACCAAAATCAAAATATACTCTAGTTACTTAAGATCCACAGTACTCTTAAGTCTAAAGACTGTTGCATATCATTATACGAGATCTTCTATTTTGATTTAGTTGTATTAATCTAAAGAAGACTCGTTGAGTTGTTGTGTGATTCTTCCAAACAACCATAAGCATGTAATATTTTGTTATCCCCAACGGTCATGAGTAATTCACAATCCATCGAATGGAGAGCACTACATACACTAGTATCGTCGAATGTATCAATATCTTTTTCTCGATACATCTCGACTAGGAATAATTTTAGGGTAGGTATTAGTGTGTTTGATTCAAAACTTATGGTTATGAACACATTTGTAACTACAATCGATAAATTGCTTTTCACAAGGATTTTCTACTTATATATATTTAACGTGTATAAAACATTATCTATATCCAATATAACAATACATAAAATAGAAAAGCGATACTAAAATCATGCTTCATTTCGAACAAGATTACCATTAGGAGTTAAGTTATACAATCAAACCACATAATTGTGCCTAGGGCACACCCATAACTCTATCAACACATACCACAATGATTTCAAAGCTCAAATAACATTTGAAGTTCTAAGCATGGGGCCATGTTGGTCAAAGCTCACAAATGACGATCTCAATCAAGGAGATAATGAAGAATACGATTTCAGAACCATATCTTCAAAAATCTCTATCGGTTCATGGCCAGGCCAGATAAATGTTTCCTCGATGTCATTAGATACCAAGGGAAATACTAGTACTCTAATGAAACCTAATTTTGGAATTTTATATAGTATGGTTGTGGGTTATAGGTCGACATAAAGGAATACAATCGAGTAAGAGAAGTATGTTGAGAAATAACGAAACTAACGAGTTGGAAATGGCTAGTGATATGCTCACTACACTCCTTTATGATATTTCAATTGGCTCGTTCTTAAAAAAAGAAAAAGAGGAAGACATGAGGCTTGAAGAGAAAAAAATTAAAGATCCTAGAAACGCAGGCTTAACAAGATGTTGATTAAATAAGAGCACTAAGAGAGAGCACTGTACATAAAAAGGTATGTGTGAAAGACGTATACGGGATAAGGAAGAAAAAATGTATTTAGCAAAAGTCATTTCTCTTCTATCTAGAAGTTGCATTTTAGCCCAAAGAATGCTATATTTAAAGGATTAATATCAAAGCATTAGGAAGAAAATGAAAGTTTAGGTACATAGACGTGTTTGTCTAATCGTGTTCATATCTTCTTATTACATTTTGTATCGGTAGGTTTTAATTGTTCTTAGTACTTTATGTTGCATCGAATGGTATTAAATATAAATTCATGTATTTGACTGTGTCAATTTCAATCGATGTATAATTATTTTGTGAATTCTGTGGAAAAATTAAGAAAATTGATTAAAATCTTTAATCCTAACATATACATTATATCATTGAATTCTCTAAATCATAAACACTTGTTGCTTAAAAACTTAAACGGTTTTCAAACAAGGAAACTTTTGCAAGACATCATTTTATACACACTCGTTTCTTCTTAAAAACACATTTGTGAAATCATTGATATTTTTAGGAAAATTTACCAATTTAGGCTTATTTTAGAAAGAAATAACAAAATTAGTCCAGTTTTGAAAATAATTACAGAAATAGATCAATTTTTTTTTGGTCTATATAGTTGGCGAATTTTCAAAAGTCGTCCAAAGGAAAAATCTATCCTACATTGACGATTTTCTAAAAGTCGCCAACTATGAAATATGCATTTCCTTTGGGTGATTTTTCGAAAATCACCCGTTGGCGACTTTTGAAAAATCGTCAACTAAATAGAGCAAAAAAAGGGTCTATTTCTGTAATTATTTTTAAAACTGAACTAATTTTGTTATTTCTTTCTAAAACAAATATTTGTAAAATTTTCATCAAATTTTTCATATTTTTAATGCCAACTAAATTGTAAATAATTTGTAGTTTCCGAAATGGATTTGCGGCATAAGCTGTAATATTATAAAACATTTGTAGTAAAGACCGCCAATGCTTTTAGTTTCCAAAGCGGATTTCAGCATCCACGTTTATCCTCCAAACTATCATATCAGCTTTTTATTTATGGCTATGGTCGGTGGACAACCGCTGGATCTGGCAGGGTTCCGTCCACCGTGCTGGTCGCTAGCATAAACCCGCGTGCGTATGGTAGTACACATTTTAGTGTCTGCATATTGTCTAAATTACTCTCAAAGAAGCCCTAGATTAATGTCCAAGCATCGATGTCCTCCTAATAATCCTCCTGCTACATTTTCGTAATGCTCCATCTGCCATTCATATAAGTCGATCTCGTTTTATTTTTTTCCTTCTGTCAATTTTGCATCGTATCACTCCATTTTCCCGCTGTCCATTCCTTAGGAATAGGCCTAATAACAGTTGATTTCCTCTCTCTCGAGAACTCGCTCCCCGTGAATTTCTTTGAATACGAAAAAGCAGAAAGTGGTAACTGTGTAAAGTATGTAACAATAAACTTGTGATTTTTTGGGTTTCTGAAGCTGAAGCATCCATAGAAAAAAGGTATTGATAAAGTACATATTTTTTAATCTCTCCGCATCTTTATTTCTACCGCTGATATAAAGGTTTAACCGTTACATTTTTCTGTATGCATAATGTTTTTTTTTTTTTTTTTTTTTTTTTTTTTTTTTTTTTATTATATAACTTAATGAAATTATAGAAGTATTTAGTATGTAACAATAATGTTATTGATCAGCGAATGTTTGAATGTTTAACACATTAGTAATATATCGCACATTTCTTCACATCTTTATTAACACATACGCACATTATGTAAAATCAAAAGTTAATAGTTGGATATCAGTGTCTATTATACATTTGTACCAACTACTATTTGATGGACAGTATAATTTTATTGAAATTATTAAGTACATGAGCTATTACAGAATATTGATCTGAGAAATGATTTCAACTGTATCATATGATCTATGTTTATGAGAAATTAATTAATTGAGTAAGTACAACGATGTTCGACTGTATGGTATTTATCTCTTGTATGGATGATTACAAACTTATTGCTGGGCTTAACACATTTTTATTTATTCAATCCTTGATGGGATTCCAAAAAAAAAAGAGATGTTTCTAAAGAATTTTACAACAGTTTGGATGGATACGTTTATATTGCTTAAAGATAACATATTTGCTATTATTGGATATTTAGTTTTGGATTAGTATTAGTTTTGAAATGGGGAATTTCACTAGAAGGACAAAATTTGCAGTCCAATTAGTTTCTAGGACACATTCACAGAAATTAATTTCAAGGCCAAAGTTGGTAGAATAATTATTTTAAGGACAAAGTCAGCAGTCTAATTACTTTCAAGGACATAATTTCATAGGTTTTTAGACCTTAGAAACTAATTATTTTTCATTGTGTCCTTAAAAGTAATTATTTCAGTTGTGTTTCCTAAAAACTAATTGCACTTGCTAAAGAGGCCCTTGTGGCTAATTTCCACTTTTGAAATTGTTATAAGCTCTCTACAATATATTTAACCGTTTCAATTCTTATATGCAAATTGAAGAAAAAAGAGGGAACGCGCTGAAATAAAATATATTTGACTTGTAACTTTGATAACATTATTGGGACTTGCCATGTTCTAATGAAAGGGGTGGATTCAGTGTCATGGTTAAGGAAAATTGTTATGTTCTTGATGATTAGTTCGAAGTTCCATGCATAACAAGAAGCATGTGACTTGGTTTTTTCCCTTTACTATATTCAGATGGGGTTAGGCCTGGAATTATGGAATCATTATGAATCCAACATGGTGCTATTTACACCATCGTATAAGGTACTGGCCGGTACATTGAAATTTCGATTGTTTCGGACTGGTATTGGTGGCCATAGATCTGAAACTAGACACAAAAGCCAGTTTAGACAAGGGTAACATTATTATTATTATTATTATTATTATTATTATTATTATTATTATTATTATTATTATTATTATTTCTTTTTCTGAAATCATCAAAGGAAACAATGTTGATAAATAGAAGACGGAGAGATTTAACACTTGAATAAAACCAAGCTTCTACTTTATCAGCTCAGCAAATCAAGTTAATTTCTCCTGTTCGACAGCGAAGTTTCGTTTTTTTTTTTGGGGGTCATTTTTTGGGATTGATTTTCCCCAATGTCAAGTTAGAGGGAGGCGATGCTTATGTAGGCTTGGATTTAATTTTATGTTGTATAATATATCTGATAGTATGATACATGGGCTGTGGGTATAATATAAAGATGGGATGGGTTGTGGATTTAGTATAATAGATTAGTTACCTAAAATCAGGGTTGGGTTGGGCTGTGTGTTAGGATTTCTGGCTATTTAATCTGATTAAATATGATTTTGGCTTTAGTTTTAATCATGAATATGTAATTAAGTTTAGTTTAATTTTATGATAAAACATCATAATCTGATACCGGGGCCAACACTAAAACCTCTGAAATTGTCAAATTAACAGAAACAAAGAAAATATAAGTAATAGAAACTGAGTTCGGAATCCAGTTCTCAAACCTTGATTTACACCCAACTCTCTATTTCAAAGCTGTTTAGTTATATACCCATACTCCTTTCCATCACTTAGTTTTTACCTTAACGTACCTTTTGTTGTTGGCTAATTTGAAGTTCTTTAATATTGAATTAATCCAGAGCTTCGTATTTACGTGCATGGATAAACGATGTATTGGTTCTCTTAGTTCTGTATTTTGCAAAGATCGGAATGCTCCACAATTTTGTACATATAACTTGGTATGTTTTCTTATACTTATGCGATATTGTTGCCTCCCACGTCCAATTACTGAGTACATGCATGATAATATCCATCCATTTTAAAATGCAGTTACATATCCCAAATCAATACCTCGTTCCATGGTCTTGTGCTCTCAAGATTGTTGCAGGTGCGTTCATAACTTCATACGGTTCTAGTACTTAAAGTTTGTTTATTACGTCCATCAAAACTTAAACACTTCTTAATTATTTAAGGGAGAAGTGAGATTGAGAGACGTGTCTTTTCTTAGATCTGAATTGGAGATGATCAGACATCTAGCTGACTTCCTCTTTGGTAGCATTTTAAAAACAGCGAGTCTTTCCTATGACAGCATTCCCAACTTTATCCCCATCAGATCATTAAACATTCACTAATATACACACATTTGTAAGGCACTCAAAGAGCTATTCCTTGCATCCAATAGGCAACACCAACAGTTTTATTGATACTATATTTGTTCTGAATGATTCCAATGTCCATTATTGTCATAGTGAAAGTCAAGCAAGTTCATAGAGTGGGATATGATGTTTTTCACCAAGGTATTCGCTGCGTAATAAGTTGTTGCTGGAATAGGAACTCCGAATTGAGCATCTTTATATTTGCTTTTCTGTATTGTAGAGGCAATGGTAAGAAATTAAAGCCACATAGGATGCATATTTACATATAGCTGCTAAAGTAGATGGCACATTGGCACCAGATCATCTTTTGGCTACTTCAGCCCAATTGTATTTGCAGCTGCTTATGATGGCTTTGTTAGTGTGGATGATATCAGTATGCAAGCTATATTGAAGGTATGCCTCTATTTATTGTTTTTAAATTATATCTTCATAAGAAATTGATTTGTCCTCTACGTTTTGAAGTATATCCCCATTTTTTGCAGTTGCTGAATGCATGAATTCCATATTGTATAGGGAGACAATGGACATATATCTCTTAATTTCACTAAATAAGATAGTTTTATTAACGAATTAGTTCATGATATGTAATTAAGATGCCATGGCGCTGCTCTTTATAAGGTTTTTGTGATATTCTACAAAATGATTTTACCATCAAGGCACAATATAGTTCCCATTCCACCCACACCCAATACCCCCCCCCCCCAAACCCCCCAAACCCCCCCCACCCCCCAAAATTTAAAAGTTATTGCAGACTACTGAGTGTGTACATGTTCAGGTTTTTTTCTCTTGGAGTTTTTCGGGATATATAAATTCACCTCCATATGGTAAGGTAATCAAATGAAAGGGGGTTTTCATGTGGAGGAAAATAAATAAAAAATTCTATTGTGATCACACACATGGATGTTTGTGTGTGTACACAAAAAGAAAAGAAAAAGAATCTACATGTCTTCAACATGCGCACGTGCATATATGCGTGCATGTTTGTATGTATATTATATGAGCAAACACAACTTCCTAATTACACAAACCTATCCAAGAATTACTTGGTCAACTTTTTTGATTAAATCCAAGTATGGAATGAGATATGAATGTTTTGTATAAAAACACTTAAATAAATTAAGAATTAACTTGCAGTGCTGCCTACGGAAAATGTAAAGTATAAATATATTCACTATTACACCTTCAAGAATAATACATGTCTTATTCATCTGATGAATAGTTTTCAATTTGTCATATTCACAACTAGACCTTCAAGAATCAAGTATTAAATATTGCGCTATTCCAATTGCACTTTAAATGTAATATACTTATTATTGTTATAAAATATTCAATAATAATTGTGTGGAAATTTTAAATTTTATAAATATTCAATAGTTTAACTAAACTTTTACCTGCAAATATTTGAAGGCTCAATATAACATGATCATAACTATAACACCATTCTATAATTGCAACTTGCAACTTGCAACCATTGAACCATTAATAAAAAAATAAAAAGAATGATACCTTTATTTTATCTGGTAGATCTTATCTATTCATTCAACGAAAGCAGTAACGAGTAGAGATAAAATTCACTTTGATTTGTTGTATATCAAAATGCTTAAATGCATTATATTTTTTACCTAATCAGCAAGAAAATTTGAAGTAACAAATTATATCGACAAATTGTTGAAATTCTAGATACGAAAATCTGGAAAAATGTACAGAAGCAATACCAGCCATGAATATGGGAATTGACGATGTATTCCCGATGAAGATATTCTCTTTTGACGGTCTATTAAACAAAGAAGAAACCATAGCTTCTAAAAGCAAATATATTTATGAGTAACACCCATGAAACTTCAAATTAGCATTTAACAAAACCAAGAAAATAAAACCCAAGGACTAAATTAAGCAGCCAATGTTGCAGCACATGAAGTCAAAGTCTTATGTTGCGCTCTAATGTCAAATTTCCAAAACCCCAGTTCAAAACCTTATCATAAGTCATAAGTTATATGAAAAAGATCGCATATTATCAGTGAAAACGATTGGGGATGCCTGTTTATTAATACAAGTATATGAAGAAAATCATATACTATTACGGAAAATAAATATGAATATCCATTTGAATAATTAGCCTTGTTTTGAAAAAAAATGCAAGCATCTGGAATAAAGGGGCAAAAGAGTTGAATGCAAGATAAAATTGTTTTTTCTTTCTGAAAAAATGGAAAGTTTTTTTTTTCAATAATCTTATTTGTAATTTAAAAAATTGCCGTTAACACGTTATGGTACCATTTTGGAGGTACCTAGCACACGTTGTTGAGATAATGATCAATATAATGGGGAAATTTTTTATACCTGGGAAGATCAGTAATATGATGAACAAAGCTGAAAATATGAGCAAAATAAGTTTGGGACCATGATAAATAGTACAGCACATTATAAAAAAAGGGGACAACGTAATTGTGTAAATTATAGGATAAGACTTTATCGGGTAAATACACATAATAATTAAATTCAAAATGACATGTCAGTGAGTAGTTGTATTTTTAGGTAATAAATTGTTTGTCCCTAGCGACTCTTACCATAAGCTCGCAAGAACGATAAAAAATTAACGATCACAAAAATGAAACTTACGTTGTACGTTTTATGCTTTAGTTTTTGTAATGAAATTCAATTTACATATCAAACATAACATATTATCTAAAACATGATTTTCTTTATCATATAAACATCCTCGAAAGTCTCAAAAATTATTCAGAACTAATCAAAAAATTAAGTAAACTAGAATGAATCTTATTTTCAACATGAAAAAAGAGAGTATAATATCGAAATACGGAAAATGCATGAATTTCGTTTGTCCAAAATGTAAAAAAGATTCATTACCAAAATCAAGAAGCATGTATTTAATATTTGAATTCGATTGTGAACCAAGATACTCAACATATGCCGTATATTTCAAACATTTTGCTCAATGCCGCTGATGATTATAAAAAGTCTATATGAGCTATATATTTATTAAAATAATCATAGGTGCATTGATTAATTTTTTTAATATAATAAAATGAAATAGTTAGCATAAAGTCAAAGAAATAAATATAAAGAAGTTTGATATAAATACTTAACATAAAGAAGTCTACCGGTTTGAATTTTTAATATTTTCCATCAAGAATTATTCAGAATCAAATATTTGTAAGAAAATATTTTCGTAGCTTTTGACTTTTCATATTTGACACAGTAAAACCAATATAACATATAAGAGTTACAATAATTAAAAAATTCTTTGAATCAAAGTAACTATCTTATCCTCGAATGATTTATGAAATTAAATGTGAGACCAAAGAAATAAAATTCTCACAGACTGTTTGTTGATTTCCATATCCCTTCGAGTATAATCTCAAATTACAGTCCAAACCAACATAACATAGATGAATCACAATAGGTTAATAATTCATTGAATCAAAGTAGCTATCATCATTTCAAATGATTAAGGAAATCAAATTGAGACCTAATAGAGGAATTATCTGCAGTTGTTCATTTGTTCTCAGATGTCTTAGTATCCTTTTCTGTATAGCACTAATAACTACCAATCATATTTAAACGAAACAAGAAATAATTTCAGTGTTGGTAAATTAAACAAACATTAATAATTAACTGAAAATGAAAAACCCCAGAAAGTAGCTTCTGACTTAAATATCTGTAGGTGTCAGAGATTCATTTAACAAAATCATATGATTATGAATAGCACCTATGTTATTTGCTGAGGCTATTGAAATTTGGGATATAATATTTATTTTCTAACCTACGAAGTTCGTTTTGCTTGCACAAAGGAGGGTGAGTGAATCTCAATCAGATTGGGGATGAAAGGTTGGGAAGGAGAAATAAAAGGTTTGAAAATTAAGAAGGGATGACTCAATTTGTGGCAATGAATGGTGATATTTGACAGAGGACTGAAATCTTGACTTTTTTGCTGCGTGATTTTTTTTCCCCTCTAATGTAGACGGGAAGGTGAGGAATTTAAGCAGATAGCTTGAAATTTACAATACTTAAAACTTAAATTGCCATATCAGCATGTTTGGTTTTTATTTTTATTTTAAATAATCAATTTGTGACTGCTGATTCAGGTTGGTTTTGATTCATTTATTTTGTTTAATAATTTCCTTTATCTCTTCCTTTTTGTTTTTACTATTTGCTTGAGCATGGTAGAACTTTAGCAGAATAATTCAAAAACTCTTTCTTTGTTTTTCATTTTTGTTTATATGTGTTATTTATTTCTTACAACAGTCTGTTTCAGAATTCTAAAGAGTGATAGTGACATATGTTAACGCGAACTGAATAGTGCTATCAATGATTCAATGACCTGAAAGCTGGACTAAATACATGCAAAGCTACCGCTATTGATTGTAATTAACAAGATTTTAAACTACTGCATGGTGTATTGATGCACCATAGAACCGAGTCTGTTAATTTTTGATGACATCACCTCATAATACCGTTTGACCTATATGGAAACTATTTTACAGGACGTGCTTGCATCAATAAATGTTTTAGTAGGTGGAATAGCTGCATCAGAGAGAAAATATAAATGCAATGAAGTAATTCTGTTTTTGTGGTTTGTGATTTTGGCAAATCAAGGAGTTGAAAATTTTACCGGTGTAGAAAGATTTCCACTCGTGTAAGTCTAACGTCTTTATTTGAGAAAACAATCACTGTGTTATAGGACTCTTTTTGATTATACATACAACATTTTATATACATATATTTATATATGATTCAACAGAGTACTTTCTATATTTTTGTATTATACATACAAACTTGTATACATACATGTACATGTATATATGTACATATACGTACATACATACATATGTGTGTTTACATGGTTAAAGATCAGCTACATTCCTCTTTCGCTACATTCTGTTCTACACCCCTACTATTCTTAGTGCTGCACCATTCAAAATTAAATGAAACTTTGAAAACGTTCGATCTAGCTATGAACATCATGTTTACAAATATGAGATCGTTCTGAAACTTCTAGCATGTTCAAAATGCGAAGTCAGTATTAACCATTCAGACGTTTATTTTAACTGTTGACTTGAAAAACTCTTTTGTATATTCATTTAAAGATGATTAAATGTTAGCAAGATATTAACTGACATGAATTAAATGCTCAAACTTTGATCATAACCTTATCTGCTTACATGGAAAATAGTAGAGATGAACAAATGAAACATTCAACAATTCACTGTATGACTCTTGAGGTATGAATTTTTATTTGTACAAATATTGTAAATGAAATGAATCCAAATAACAACTTACAGAATGCACTCTAACAGTAAAGTTACATTCAGTTTATTACTGTCATTATTGAGTTTTGCAGCTAATGGTATCTTTTTTAAATGTCAGCATCAGTGTTACCTTGACATTAATATTCATTTAGCATCCCTGGAAACTTAAGTAACAGTTTAGTTTCAAGTATTTGTTTTCTTCACAATATTATTTGGATTTATTCAGAATATTTTTATTTTATTTTTGAACTGTATCTGGAAAAAAGTCAATCTTATGACTTAGTTTGGCAAAACAGTTATTTGGACTTTGAATTCAGACAACTTGCATAAAATGAGTTCTTTGATTGGATCTTTCTATCATCTGGAAAATATTTGGTTAGTGCTGGAGAATTTGGTGTTCTTTGTATGTTAGGCTTTTGAACTGAAAGATGAGATGTGCGGCTGTATTTAAAGATGGATCACAATCATGAGTAGGTTCCTTTTGTTGCAAATAATTTTAAAAGCTATAGGCTACGTAAAATCGGTAGTTAAATTCAGTCCTTGTTTGTGTTGAAGGTTTCAGAATACCAGAAAAAACTTATGAACATTTCAGATATTTAATGTTTGTTGAACACATATGCACGCCCAATAGCTTCTGCTCAAAAACGGATATTAAACTCTATATGATTTGCTAGCCAATTCGGTATACACAATAAGTTAAGTCTAAAAGTATTTGCTTAGTATACGAATCCACAATATAATTGTGCTTCCCAATGCACATACTATTTATAGCATGAATTTTTCTTCTCATCTTATAACTTCCAATTGTCAATGCATTTCTTATTCCAAAGCTCACAATTGCCTCATAATCCTTAATTTTAGACCTCATCCTCTGTGGCTCGATATATTCTTCTCTATATCCCTGATCTCTAATTTCAACTGAAATATCCGAAAGACATGGTAGGCAAAAGAAATTCTTGCTACAACAAACTTCATAATAAATCCTGTAAGCTAACAATGAACTTCATAGGATAAATTGGTTCCAAATTTTCTTTTGTTAGTAATGTGGAGGTAGTGATAAATTCCCTTATCAGCCATTAAGTGCTATTCTTTTTAGTAGCTAGCAATATAAACTGGCACATTCATTGTTATCTACAATTCCATTTTTTCTGTTATTTTTTTATAAATGAAGATATAAAGATAGAATCAGAAATTTTAGAAGATATTGAAGATTTAAACATAGCCGAAGAGAACATGAAAAACATTTGGTCAGGGGTTCTGAAATGTTAGATCCCAGATGGACATATAACAAATCGTGTTCATCTTGCCTATCTGTAGGTTATGATTGATTAGTCAACCTTGAGTTGTCCTCAATACCCAGGTTTGTAGGCTTAGGCCTAGTTTAGTCTATGATTTTTACTTAATATATTGTTTTCTACCCGATTGGTGTAGGCTGCTAAATTGATATGCTAATATCTTTGGAATGCTAGTAAGATGTTAGGGTGTTGGTGCGGTGAATATGGTTGCTGGTAATAATCATGTATATCTAAGGAAAAGGCTGCCAGGTGTGCTTTCAATTTTTTTCCTATTCTTTATAATAATCGAATAAGTTGGAATTTTATTACGTTCTTCTTTGGAATTTAAAGATGCTTCAAAACTCTCTATGCTTAAAAAATACAATTTTTTGATGCACAAGAATGTATAAATTGTACCATATGGCGTCGCAATATGGGTGGAGTGTGTGTATATAGATTTGTAATTTGGTTGTCAATCAAATTCATAACAAGCACACTGGGTATATTTTCAAAGTTCCAAAATTTATGTACTAACCTTTTCTAAGAATGATGGTCGTTGATATCCTAATGCGTAAACTATTATCCACTTTAGTCTTTGTATTTGGCAAAGACTCTTAAAGTTTTAAATTAATCACCTTTCAATTTGGTTGAGATTACTAGCAGTACATGCATAAATTTATGTTATTTCCAATTTCAGCTTCATTTCTTAGTCTGCTAGCAACTTTTAATTGTCTATTTATGGTTCAGATAAGTTATCTAGACGTATGCTTTAAATCCAATTCAAAGCAGCTCTAAATCTTGACTGCATTAGCAATGCACAATTTACATTTAAATTAATGTTTCATCTAATTACGTGCTTTAATGCATAATGTCTTCTTAATGAATTTATTTTGTGTGTATAGAGAGCTGCAAATTGTCTCCATTCGATAAAACAATCATCAGGTCATTTAGTTCTAGACTCATTGAAACTCTTTTATATAGTCATCCCATAGAGCATCTAAACAGTGATATAATTTTTCGATGGTTATGCATGCATTTCTGATATCTTTCACACCGATGCTTCATTCAGTAGTACTATTCTGAAGGAGTATATGAGAATACCATTACAAAAATGATTTAATCCGATATTTATTTTTTATTGCCTAATCTTTTTGCCTTTTGCTCAAAATATTTTTGCTACATGCTTCTATAGATCGATGGTAAAAACATTTTATCGGACTTTTTTTACTACCATAGGTAATTGGGAAAATAATATTTTTTCTATTATATTAAACTGATGGATCAAAAAATAATTGTGATGAACACCAATTTAATTATTTATCAAGGTTTATGAAGTTTGAGTGCATATATCATCGTTTAAAGGCTCAAGAGATGCTTCTAAGAAATTATTTTGCTTGGTAGCAGTTGAATTGTTTAACTAAAAAGGACAACATCAGGATTCACGAGGGTGCACACCAGCTGTGCACGATATCTTACTCTTCTAACCCTGGTTGACTTGCTACAAAAGTGAATAGAGTGTCATTTGGGTAAATGTTCCTTTTTCTTTGATAAGAGAAGTGCAGATAATATTACGATCTATATTGCCTGCATTTTGAAAATCCATTATCACGATGGGTTGGTGGCGTTTCTTTTCTCTCTCTGGACAAAAGGTATTAATTTCAACGTCAAAATTTTCAGATTGCGTTTGCCTTTATGGATGGTGTTAAGGAATTGACAATTGAGCCAAGATATTTGTCTTAATATTGATCCTTCAAGCAGGTACCGAGATCTAGGGAGTTGGGTACCTCTGGAGTATTATTGGGCTGGCTTATAAAGGAGATAAGCTTATCCAAAAACAGATACAATGTGATTCTCTTCGTATAATCAAACCAATGGGTTTCTATGTAAAACTTGTCAATTTTTTTGGAAACAGAATCTTTCTCTTTTCACCACTTAAAATCGCAACTCTCTTCCCGTTGTCTCTATCTCTTTTTTATGAGAAGGTTATTAAGCAAATTGAAGATGGTAGCAAATCAGCCAGCAAATATAAAATAGTGGATGGGTTGGTATTTCGTAAAGGAAGAATACTCATAGACCACAATAACCATACTCTCATTCAAGTCTTATTGCATGAGTTCCATTCAACACCTTTGGGAGGACGCTCTGGAATTAAGGGCACATTAAAAAGGATAAAACCAATTTTCTTTTGGAAAAAAATGAGGAGGCAGGTGGAAGAATATGTGAAGGAGTGTGATGCTTGTCAAAAAAATAAGGCAGAGAATATCAACATTCCTGGGTTATTACAACCCTTGCCTATACCAGAGAGGATCTAGGAGGAAATAAGCATGGATTTCATTACTGGATTACCTAAAAGCCAGAAATACACAGTTATCTACGTTGTGGTCGACAGGTTATCCAAGTATGCACATTTCTTTCCATTGATCCACCTTTATACAGCTAAGGAAGTAGCACAAGTATTTTTCAATGGTATTTTTAAATTACATGGCCTTCCCACTACAATCATTAGTGATAGGGATGCATTGTTTACAAGTTCATTTTGGCAAGAGCTGTTTAAAATGCAAGGATGTTCTTTGAAGCTCAGTTCTGCCTACCACCCTCAAACAGATGGGCAAACTGAGGTGGTTAATAAAGTTTTAGAGGGATATTTGAGATGTTTCATTTCACATAAACCCCAAGGATGGACTAAATGGCTCACACTTGCTGAGTATTGGTATAATACTTCGTGGAGAACTTCTACAAACACCACTCTTCCAGGCAGTATATGGAATCACCCCACCGACCTTAATGACCTATATCCCTAACACATCTAAGGTACAATAGGTAGAAGAAGAGTTATTCTCACGAGATGTGGTGATACAAATGTTGAAGGACAGTTTAAAACTTGCTAGAGATAGAATGAAAAAGTTTGCCGATCTCAAGAGAACTGACAGAAGCTTTGATGTAGGGGATTGGGTGTATTTAAAGTTACAGCCATACAGGCAAATCACTGTTAGGAGTTGTAAAACACACAAGCTTTCACCTAAATACTATGGCCCATATGAAATTGAAGAGAGGATTGGGGAAGTTGCCTATAAGTTGAAACTGCCTGTCCAAGCTAAAATACATCCAATCTTCCATGTGTCACAGCTAAAGAAGAAAATTGGGTGGAGAGTTATCATACAGGAAAATTATCCTTCTTTTACTGAGGAAACGGTAAGAGAACCAGAGAGGATTCTCGATAGGAGGATGGTGCCTAAGAATAACAAGCCTGCAGTTCAAATTTTGGTGAAGTGGAAGGGATAGTCTGAAGAAGAAGCTACTTGGGAGGATTATTGGGAGGTGATCGATAAGTTTCCCACCCTAGACCTTGAGACAAGGTCTCTCTTTTATGGGAAGGGGGGATGTCATGGTCTCGAGCAGTATTTTCAAGCAAGACTGGAAGAGGATAAGGCTACAGCCAGTTCACCAGGAAACAATGTTGGAGTTGATCAGCAGTGTGACGAAGAGCAGCAAAAAGGGCTGTAAGTGGTTGCGCAAGAAAAGACTTAGAAGGGTTATGTGCATGGTACACAGTGTGCACGTGCACACCTGCTGTGTTAAAGAAGATGTGGGTGTTGAGTTACTCGAGTCATTTGCGTGTCTTACCCGAGTCGTACTCTGGTTATTTTGGCAAAGTTATGTGTATATATAGATGTAATGGACAGTGAGTAGTGTGTGTAAAATTAATGGATCAGTTCTTCTTTATATTCTTATTCTCAGTTACTGTTCTTGATAATCTTGCTGCTCTCCAACTTCTTCTTCACCAACCAACTCCATTCTAACATTCCTCAACCCATTATTCTAAATTCTTAACCCAGCTGCATCTCCTTCTTCCTTTGAATTTTCCATGGCAAACACGCGAAGTCAGACATACAAAACTGGTCGTAACATGAATTCAAAAACTGAGATAAGAAAAAAAAAACCTAACTTACGTCACTCCTCCTGAATCGTCGAAGCCAGGGAAAAAAGTCATCTCTTCTGCTGAAAGGGTCAACAAATATTAGGTTACTTAAATTAAATAAGCATCTGTAATTCAGTTTAATGAATAGTTAGGTTGAAACACAAATATTCAATGGGTTTGATTCAATTTATTTGATGAGAATTAGAGCTGATTTGAATTATTTTGTCTAAATATTCAATGGAACTGTGGATATTTTGTTACACAACAATTCCAAAGATTATTTGAATATTCGATTTATTTGCCCAAATGTCCAAATCCCACTTTTCTTGTTTCATTGCTAATTTGAGATCAATTCCAATCCTATCATCAAATTTTGATATTTCAATTCTAAGTTAAAACACTTTTCCCTATAGCATATCTCCGAGTAAGGGAATCTAAAGCTACTTCTATGATTAACAGAATTGAATGTTTGCAAGGCATAAGCTTTTGAGAATACTGCCTTCCGTCTCTTCTTTTGCTATTCCTTGTTCAAATTTAGGTGTTCTTTTTTTCATTTTATATCTTTTATAATACCAACATAAGCTAGAATTCTTGCTCTATTTATTTAGGAAACTTCAAAAGCACCACCACCATTTTATATTATTTTTAAATAGAAACTCTTGTGATTTTACGAAGAAGAATTAACATCTTCTTGTTTAAAAAGATGGATCACATATCACATTACACCAAAAAAAAAAAAAAAAATGAAATGATAAACGATAAACCAGTATATCACATATTTTTTGTTTGTTAATAACTCAGAATGTATGCTTTGAAACGATAATGAATTTATATATTATAAAACAGATGGATGCAGTTATTTATCTTTTGGGAAAATGAAGTGTGTTTATCTTTTTATAATTAATAAAAGATAAATTAATTTATCTATTTATCTAAAAGATTTAAAAAAAATCTATGATTTGATAACTCAAATATATGCTCAGTTTCATTTTTCCAAAAGGCTGATGAATATATGTTTCTGTGAAAAAAATATAAATTAATACATTTTAATTTTATATAAGAAACATATAAATTATTTATTGTATTAATATTTTTGATTTTCTTATAGTAATGAAGCTTACTGAATTTTCGTAGTGAATTTTACTGGATTATTTTGATGAACTTACCACTGGTTTTTGTGTGTTAGTTACTCAATTAATTCCATTAACAAGAAGCATTTGTGAAAAAATAGTCGCTAATTAAATTTAGCTTTTAAACAAATAGGTATATAATTTTATCTTTTTTTGGAAACTAGGTTTTTGTGTTTATCTCTTTTCTTGGTATGTACTTCTGAGATTGTTGTCTCTATATTTTACTTTTAGACAATAAGATAAGTAAGTTAATCTTTGAACAAAAGATTGACAAAAATTAACTTTTGAATAAAAGATGGATAAATTTAGCTTTTAAAAAAATGATAATAAAATTATCTTTTTGTGGTAAACTATTTGTGAAAATATTTGCATTTCATGTCAGTATGACCTAAGTTTATAACATTACATTATGTATATGTATATGTATGTGTGTGTGTATTAGAATTTGTACGGTTATACAAAAGATAATATTTTTCAGTTGTGTCGGAGCATTTGTGTTTAAAAATGATAATGTAGTTATCTTTTCAAAAAAGAAACATTTTTAGCTTTGTTAAATTGATAAACACCTCTATCCTTTTACTATAAAGTTTGTTTTTATGGTAAAGGTAAAGAATAATGCACTTGTTTAAAAAAAAATTGAAACATTGGCAATGATAATAATGTAACATGTATTGAGAGCTGTTGGGTTCTTGATATACAGATAACAGAGGATATATGTACAGTCTGCTTATATGCATGTTTGATAAACTAGAAAAAAGAGCTCATTTGCATATGTGAAACTGGAGTGCAAATTGTCTCTTGGGTTGCGTTTATGTGAATCAAGAAGCTATATACTGAAACTCCGTTACTTTCCAAGGTATGGCTATCATACGTGCACATGCATAAACTTGTGTACATGGCTTCAAAAGCTATGTCCTTCTTAGAAATAAATTACTTCCAATTCAAGAATGTGATATTGGAGAGGAAACCACCATTGTTATGGAAATTAATATATTGAGTTTAAGTTTGACATTTGAAGTGAATTGAAGGCTTCAATGTGGTGTATACTATATACAATGATGGAATGATAATAGCAGCCTTTATGTATTTTTGTACTGGGTAAATTCTATTCTTATTCCTTTTATTTTACCTTATGTACACGACTGGATTTTAGTACACCAATAATATATTAATGCAGTAATATATTTTATGTTAAGCCAATTAAATTACCATTTTGAGATTATTGGTAAAAAGTTGCCCCCTTTAGCTTACATTGCCTTGTTTTCTTTCACTTCGCCAGTTATGCTGTTTTTAATTGGATAATTTGTATCTTTCGTAATTGTTACATTCCATATGCGTTATAGTGGTAGCTTTATAGGTATTTTTGTCCTCTCATGCAATAACGTTACTATGCTTTTTATCAGATCAAGGATCTATACAGTATATAATGACTGTTTATCTGTTTTTAACAGATTATCATCATCATCATATAAGAGGTATGTGTAGATAGTTTTGTACATACAGAATGTAACCATCTAACCTTTATCAGTCTGGATACTACTATATATATGGTATCATATAATACTTTTATGTTATTCTCAATGTCACGTTTTTTTGTTAGTAGGTTTCACATTAGTACAGCTTGCTTATGACAAAGTTGTCTATGAATTAACACTACCACATATACCATAGAGGCAATAACATGTGATGACTGGTATACAAATTAATTTTGGTTTTTTAACAGTTTGAGGAAGAGAAGCAGAGCTACCTTTTGGGTCTCCCCGAAAACGACCTTCTTTCTTTGAACCCATTTTTAAAGAACTCGAAAAAAAAAAAACGATAAAGGCGAAAAAGAAAATTTTAAAAGTTACAAGGAATTTCATGCAATGTTGCAATTACATAAATTGATGATATATGCTATGCATTGCAATAGCAGGTACGTTTTTTGTTGGCCATTTGGTACTAAATAATTAATTCAACAATGCTTGTACTTTATTCTGACCTCAATTAAAGATGGTATTGATAGGTAGATTTTTTTTTTTGACCGAATCTAATTGTTTATTACTACTGCCAGGATTATCGTTCCATCTGATTTATTACCTTGATCAAGCTTAAAAATACATTTATCCAAACTGCATATAATGGATGGATGATTTAGCCTTTAGGCCACAGATTGGAACTGTAGTTGGTCCCATGTTTAAATGTTCTATTTGCGATGGTTTTGGATCGACATCGAAAATAGGGTAACTTAGATTAATTTTTGGATTGCTCTATATACGCTGATGTTCACTGAACATGAATGCAAAATCAGAAATCATAATATAAACAGAGTTGATCTGTTACATGCATGTCATCGACTATGGTTTTTGAGGTTTAACTTTGAATTATTTAATGGAATTATTTTAATCAAATTATTTATGTTCATGTTCATTTAACAGAATTTAAAGATAAGTGGATATGTTCGACAACTCCGAGACAGCAACAAACTACCAAATCCACTCGGAAGATCTTGATAGGTAGAATGAAGACTCCTCCAACAAGTCCATAATAAGTGGTAATTGTAAGTTACAATGAAGACGCCTCCATAAAGTCCAAAATAACCAACACTTGGTGAAAATCAGCTGTTGTAGTTTCATCAAGCAATTCATCTCATGCTAGCATTCTGTCCAACACAACTGTTTTAAATTGCAATGGTAGTAAATTGGTAACTTCAAAGAAGCGTAACCAAAAATCTCATGCGAAGCTACCTTCTCAGCTAAGTAGTTGAAGTATACAGCGGCGCAACAGAAGAAAGCAATAAATTTAGAGATGAAGAATCACAATAGAACCATGTACTAAAATGGAGGAAAGCGTGATTGTTCCCAATTGTATTGAATTAATTGTTGCTTCCAGTGAATTAACTGAAGTATGCAACGATGCAACTAAAGCTGCATTAGAGACTTGTAAAGGATTTATTCTTTTTGTCATATTATCTGTGAATAAGCAAACAAAATGGTGTGTGGTTTTTATTTTACTTCTAGTGCATGTCATTGTTCTTGAGGTTAGAAAGGATTCTTTTATGCTTGTTTTGCTAGATGCATTCAGTTATACCTACTGTATATTATGTATTTTGATCATTTGTTAATTAAGCCAAGTTTTTTTTTCCTCCTCTCTTCCATAATTAGCAGATTGTTGTGTGGTTTATAGCCGCTGAGATCTTTCATGTTCCTTTTATCAAATTGTTTATGTTCTCTTATTTTTGCTTGATATGCTGTTTAAGTTCTTCTTCAGTGAACTACACAGTTTAAATTCATGGTTTATTACAGTGGCATTTGTTATGTACTTCTAAACTGGCTTTAGTTGATAACAGTTTGGAGTACTGTGTAGCAGTATTTGCAGTGAATTGTTAGATTTTGTAAAAAGGCTAGATGTTGGCTGTCTTCCAATGTACATTTTTTTCAATATTTTATTTTCTGTTTTTAATGAAGCAGATAAGTTTCTAACCTATAATTGTTATGCTTTTAATTGCAATTAATTAAAAACTGAAACAATATACAGCCAAACGTTGTGCGGTTGTACGGTGGAGTCCAAGAGATGATAATAGTTTATGGCAATTGACATACAACTCCATCTTCCATATCAGCTCAAGCTCCACATCATCTAAAGACAACGGTATATGAAAACAATGAACATGTAATCTATGATTCTGGGAACCCAAACAAATTTTATTTAACAATCACTTAATAATTCATACAAACCGTATGAAATTCAAAGACAGCAACGACATAACACATTCGTACTAGATATTTGAACAACACAGAACTAGACATAGTTGGATGAAACACACACATTACCAATTGTGGCGGACAAAGTAGATATAACGAGAGTCTGTATCTCAGTTTGCAGACCAAGTAATGACCATGGGCACCTTCACCTTGTGTTGTATGCTCTCCCATATTATATAACCATGCTCCACATCGTCTGCTGTGCTGTTGTCAGCCATCATGTTTGTAAAACAGACTTGGTAGGTCTTCTTATCATTCAGAGCATGGAATTCCAGCACCTTTGGTTCAACAACCACAATGACTTTATCCGGTCTTGGATTGAGCACTTTAGCTATGTATATCTCCGGATATTCAAATACTTTTGTCAGCGTTCTCTTCAATGTCCGTTTATTGGTGCTTGAATCAAATATCACAGAAAAGGAAGGGTAGTTTAGATCGGAAGCTCCTTGTTCGAACTTGGTACAGGAAAATGGTGTTTCTGGGATCAACATCTCGATTTGTTTCTCTGTAAAGTTCATCGTGCAGAGTAAATCGATATAGTCTTGAGTGCCAACATCGTAAACCAGTCCCGGATCATTGGCCTTGATAGGGTTTACATGTCCTGCACCAAACGCAAGCGGCGTTGCTGGTTGCAGATTATCGTCTAGAATGATTGGGAGATAGTCGTGGTCAAATACATCGGCTGTTGTCATCATTGCCGATCGGATCATAGCTGGCGTCCATTCTGAATGCAAGGAACGGAGTATTGCGGCAATGCCAGCTACGTGCGGACATGCCATTGAAGTACCGGAAATTATGTTGAAGTCCGATCTTCTACTGTCAGAACCAATTTCGGTTAGTGCGGTTTCGTTTGGCCATGATGCAAGTATATTTAGGCCTGGTGCAAGTATGTCTGGCTTTAGGAGCTCCATAAGTTGATTGTTGGGTCCTCTCGCTGAAAATGCTGAAACTTGAGGAGCACGCGACACTCCGATAACTGTACGAAAATGAAAGTTCATCGATGCTGCAGGGTTGGTTGTTGACTTCAAGTAGCTAAGGAATTGTTGGCTTTCTCTGAAACCGAATGCAATAGCTGGCAATGTAAAAGCCTGTGCCAAGACTGTTTCTCCAAGCTGAAATCCGTTCACCGAAATCATGCCGATACCTCCAAATTGCTCAACTAACAATCCATCGCTGACATTTCCAAACTCACAAACGACAATTTTACCTTGAACCTTCGGAGATAAGGAGCCCCGACAATTTCCAACATTGATGATGGAAGTCATCCTAGTGCTTGGAACAGACAAATTGGCGTACAGAGTCTGTCCAACGAGAACTTGCCCAGTGCTGACAGTGATGCTCGCTGGGAATGAGCGGTCGATGGATCCCGCAGCAACGGTCATGATCCATGGTGCTGTATTCACCACAGACCCTTTCGATGGCCCGCTATTTCCCGCTGAGCAAGCCACGAACACCCCATTCCGAACTGCACCAAACGAACCGATAGCAATAGGATCATTGATGAACTCGGTCAAGGAAGGCGTATCAAACCCGAGAGATACAGAAATGATGTGGACGCCATCTTTTACGGCCGCTTCTAGCGCTGCCATGATGTCGCAAGGAGAACATATTTGGTCACCATCAGGCAGCAACCAACATACCTTATAGACGGAGAGCCTGGCCTTTGGCGCCATTCCACGAGCAGTTCCGTTAGCAAATCCGAAAAGATTCGCGTTGTGCACCGGAGAGCCAACTGCAGTTGAGGCGCAATGTGTTCCGTGTCCTCCTTTATCTCTAGGCGAAATATAATTTGCATGACTTAGCTTGGCCGATGTCAATGCACCAGAAATGAAATACCTGGCTCCGATAAGCTTTTTATTACAAGTCGCCCTTGCATTGAAACGATCGCCGGAAACGCATTTCCCTTTCCAATTCGGTGGGATATCAGAAAATCCAACATCATCAAACGATACACTTTCTGGCCAAATTCCAGTGTCGAGTACCCCCATGATCACTCTCTCATCCCCTTCAAGGTTGTTAACACCACTGCTGAATGATTCTGGAAGGCCTAAGAAGTCGGGTGACCTTGTGGTGTGCAATCGGTAACCAGTTACATCTTGTACAGAAACGACTCCGGGCAGTTCAGCCAGCAGTCTTGCTTCGTTTGAGGTAATAGCAGCGGCAAATCCTCTCATAACTGTGTCATATACGTAAAATATGGGATCAGTGTTGTTTCTTGCTGCTGTATTTGCATTCAGCATAACGTCCTGGATAAGCGAATAGTACCACTCTGTTTGGCTGAGGGTGAGAGGAGAGGGTTTGGTAGATGTGTGTACGAGATACGGTTTTACCGTATCTTGAGCAGACAGAGAGTGAACTGTTACAGAGAAGATCACTGCAAGCAGGAAGAATTTCATGGCTTTTATTTCGTTTTTGTTTTCGAATGTGATAACTGCAGTGTGCTGGAGATGAACACTTATACACTGAGCCAATGACACTTCTGACGAATAACAACGACTAAAAACTGCCGTGTTAATTGTATGCAGCTACCTACCAAGCAATTACAGCCTAAATTTAGGAAACCTAATATCGGTTGTGGGCTATAAACGAGCTTAAAAGGGAACAGTTAACATTGAAATTTTTTCTATTTCATTAGTGGTGCACTGGGCATTTGCAAATCAAGCAAGCTTTCACAATTCTTAGCTGATACTATTTGATAAAGCCTAACAGCAGCAGTTATGACAGGACTGTGAAGTTGCTTCAAAGCGGTAATACATACTGGTTACCGAACAAGGTTCTAAGAAGAGGAATTCAGCCCACCTAGAGGGAGGTCTGTCCTAAATATAATCTGCTTCCACCCAAACATTCATCCGTACAAAGTCCAATGGTTTCTTCTTGTATATGTGTGTTAAAATGGTTCGTAATAAAAGTTCGTAGGGATGTTTTATTTTATATACAAATGGAAAGTCAAGCATTTTACATTATGACCCAATGGTCCGAATCTTTGCGTAAACTATTTCCTTTTCTTTTACTAGCATTCCTATCATTTTTCCCTCTATGTCCGTTTTTGATTGAATAAAATCTTAGTTTGATTTCTTTTTGAAAAATATAAAATATAATCAATTAACCAAAACATATATCTAGAACACACACACACATATAGCGTGCGCGAGCGTATTACATTCTTACATAACTTGAAATCTAAAATTAACATGAATGGATTTACTATTAATTTGGGAATGATTTGAAATTAAGAACTATATTAATGCATGAAATTCATCCTATTAATTTCGATGTACATAAAATAGCATGTGTTGTTTTAGAGTTTAAATTAACTTATTTGTGTAAACATGTAATTTTGTACTATATGTGTATAGATTTGTTAAAACTTAAAAGATAACAATTTTGAAAATGTTTGGACCAACATTGGTACAAAACATCCAATCTAGTAGCAAATGAAGGTTATAAAAGGAAAGTAATTAAAAAGAAAAGAAACACACAATTTTTATAGTGATTTGACAAATTCACTAGTCTATGTCTACTTAATCTGTTTTTATTGATTGTTATTTGCTCCTAAAAAGTTGTTTTTTCAACAACTCGTATCTTGCAACTTGGGTATGAGTCGTGCAGAGTTTAGCCAAGAATTGAATAACACAACTTGGACTAATTCGGAGTATAGAAGAGAAAAAGATCTTCTTTTCAATGCATCTCCTCCTCTGTTTATAGACGAAATCCATTGCCAACATCGCCAGAAATTTCTCAACAATGTTCTCCATATTGCATCCGAAATTGTAGTAAGTGATCGTGGTTAACCACTAATCAGCACAATCCAGGTACGAGTTATGGCATTTTATTCTTAATTTGTTCTTTATCTTTGATTTACGCTTTCCGACTCATCCTAGATCACAACTCGGTACCGAGTTAAGGGGCCGTGTCATAATACTTAGCCTAATTTTGGCTATCTCCTTTGCACTTCTCCACTTTGCCATCTCGTGATGTTTTCCAGGTCTCCGGATCCATTTTCTTAGCATTCTTTAGTCTAGTTCATCCGTTCGAGTCTAATATAAGACTATGGAAATTATATTAATAACATTTGATTCGTAAAATACGCTTTGTGAATATAAGTCGTGTTTTTCTCAAGAACAAATACTGAAACTGGCTAATTATTAGCAGTTGAGCTTTCTGGCTATATACTGGACCAATCGTGGCGAATCATCCGGTACCTTTAGATTCACCTAGCTCTTGACTTATCATAGCTAAGGACTTGAGTCCTTACCTAAATGTTAGTCACAAACCATAAATCATTCCTGTTCCCGTAGAATTTAGTATATCGTATGTCATAAATCAAGGTCATCCCACGTTCGCTCGGGATTGAATCATATATCAGTATCAATATCGTTACTTGTTCTCCTAGGATTTAACTATCGTAGGTAAGTTGCATATCATGCAATCATACATCATTAATCGTAGTTGCGCGTTGCTACGGATTGGAACAGTACTTATAAATCGTATAGTACCACCCAACATCTCATCATCAGTAAGTCCAACCAAATTGAGGCGATGACATAATACGATAATCATTATCGAATCATTTTAAAAATAGGAGGATTCAAATCAAAAAAATTTAATTTTTGACCTCTCTGGGTCACATAATCATACATCAAGATTGAGCTCAATCCGCTTGCTCTTTGGAGAGATGACCAAATATCTGAGCAAGTCAACCCGCTAACTCTCCGGCAAGGGGACAAAATATCCGAGCGAGTCAATCCGCTCACTCTTTGGAAAAAGAACATGCTATGCCATACAAGTTCATCCACTCGCTTTCCAACAAAGGAATTTGTAATTCATGATTCATTGCCTCATCTCTCCAATCAGGAGAACCATATCCTATCAGTTTATATATCGATTTTAAGGAATAACCAAGTTCCGTCGGTATACTACGACAGTATCAATATTAGTTATCATGTTCGAATGTGTGACGACCCGGAATCTTTGAGTATTTGAAATGAGAATATTTAATTAATTTTAAATATTCAAAAGTTTAATTATTAACTTTAATTTCAAATATCAGTATTTATTTGATAATTAATTGTTGAATTTAATTATCGGAATTGGGTAAAATATTGAATCTGGAGTTTTAAGTCTGTTGAAAATAATTTGAAGGCTTATAAATTTTTTTATTGATAATACTGAAATAATATAAGTGTTAAAATTGAATTTAACACTGATTTGTTCAGTTTTAAAATATATCATTTAAATTTAATTTAAAAATAGCCTTCTGAGGCACAGTCTCGGAAATTGACGAAACCAGTTCCGTTGGGTCCGTAATAGTGTTATATTATCGGATTTAAATTTTCGTAGAGTTTGGAGTTGTTGTGTGAGCATACGATATATTAACGCGTTGAAATTAAAATCTACAATTTAATATTTTAAATCGATTTATAAAGCTAACTTCCACATACGATTAAATTAGCTTCCGAAACACGTTCCATTGTGTTCGGAATACGGGTAAAGCCTTATAAACGCCTGTCGGCGGGTCTGATTTGGAATTCGAGATTTCGAATTATGTTGTACGAGATATTTTGAAAATTTAATAATATTAAATATATAAAAATCAATATACAACTACCCTATATCGTACATCGGCCACCCTATCTTCTGATCGCGCAGAGATATTTTCCCTTTTATCGTTTTAATCGCGCTTCCATCTTTAATAATTTCAGCCAAGCTTTCTTCTAAAACATTCGTTTAAAATATATCAATGGCCGAACTAAAAAAAAAACTACGCTTCCATTCTTCAAATCGAGCCGGAGGAACGAATTTTAATTCGTTCGAAAGAATAAAGAAAAAGGGGTGTACTGCGTTTATTTTTCCTCTCCAATTCAATCGACGATCGAATTTTCGCCTTCATCTTTCAATTCGCTATCGAATCACGTGAGCCTTGTCTTCAATCGGTTGTTGTGGGTAGGCTCCTAGCTCGCGCATGCGATGGGGGCAACAAGGCGACGCTGGTGGTGGTTTCGTGATCTAAGAATGGGTCCGAATGATGCAGGAGATGGGAAGGTCGTGATGGCAGCGTCAAGCTGTGAGGATTTTTGCACGTGAGCTGGGTTATCACGAGCTCGCGAGTGACTCGAACAAGGTGAAAAAGGAACTGGTGCAGCAATACTTTTTGCTGAAGGCAGTAGATGGGCAAGAAATTTGTGTTGATGGCAACACAGACAAGTGGGTGTTCGATTTCTTGAACGATGGGTTGTGGATCTGCATCGTTTTGCCGATCGAGTTTTTTAGGGGCAGGTATTCTTTGATTTTTTTTTAGCATAGGATTTATGAATTTAATTAAAAATCTTAAACGATGTTATATGTTATTTTCCTGTCCGTAACCATGTTTAGGTAGAAAGAAAAAATATATAATAATAATAACAGTATAGTAGAGATGATTTATGAGGCAGAAATTTTAAATGGTTGGAATCAGAAAGTTAAAAGAGAAAATAAAAATAAATTAAAGGTAAGTAGTTGAAAACAAAATCCTTATTTAAGTAATTTATAAAAGAAGATAAATGATCTAGTTTATTTCAAATATTAATAAATCAAGTAATGTTTACACAAGGTTCGAAAATGTGAAGAAATCAAGCTCGGTCGGATGGTCTGCAAAATAAAATAAAAAATCAAAGGTGAGTTAATCTCACTCAATTTAAATTTAAATGATTAAATTTAAATAATTGATTGTATGGTTGAATTGTTTGATGTGATATAGAATAGTATAATTTGAATTTGGCATATTATGTGATGCTAACGTCTGTGGATGCAGGGAAAACAGGTTGGAGGAATCCAACTGGACCCCTCAACTTTTATTTAAATTATTTAATATTCTCTATTCTGATTATTTGATATTCTATGATGAATTATGTGGAAGTATTGAATGCTATGGCTTGGTTGATATAATTGGGTGTAATGAATTACCAAAAATATAAATTCGATTTTTAAAAAGAAAATAAAAGGAGTGAAATTGTAAGTAGAATAATTTTAGAATAAATTTAAGAATGACTTGGAAAAGAAATTAAGCGACTTTAAAATTCTAATAAATGAATCCTGAGAATGGAAAGGAAAATTTGAATAAACAGAAAGTTAATGAATTTTAAAATGCAGTATTATTAATTAAAAAGAACCAACATTCATTTAGAATTTAAGATTTGAATTATTGAAAGAGTAGAGAAGAAATTGGGAAAAAATAAAATAATAATAATAAAGTCCATAACTACTGAATTTGGAAATGAACTGATAAGTAAAGGAATTTATTTCAAATAAAATAAATTGGAAATCAATTTGGGGAAATTGATTTAAGTGATTGAAGTTGGAATTTTCTCTGGATAGCCAAGTACATGTTTTAAAAAGAATTTTTTTTAATATATAAATTAAATGTTCTAAAGTTGTTTTTAAAGAAAGCAAGTTTTGTAAAATTTATTATTTCTAATATTTAAAGTCTAAAGTAAGTATCTTCTTTTAATCTATTTTAGCAGTAATTATTAAGAAGTAACTTAGTATTTTTTTTAAAGTAGAAATTTAGTTTTATATTTTATTAAATAACCTTATTTTCAAATATTCATATAGTATGTATTTTTAACAAATTATTAAAGTAATTTTGACTTGAATGTTTTAAAGTATATTTTTAAAAGTAAAGTGTTTTAAATTAATTTAGAAAATCTAGTTTTGTGCTTGGTGATTCCAGTGGAAATAGAAATACTTGGAATTTATTCTGAGAAAGGCAGATAGTTTTGAAAACTGTTTTCAAAGGAATTTGAAAGTGAGAATATATCTTGTAAAGATATTTCGTGATAAATAAATAATTTGGGAAATTATTTATTGGTTAATGGTTGTTTGTGAATAGAAATTGATAGTTAAATAACCGACTATCAATATTGGAAAAATGCGTTGATCGTTTCGAAGAGACCGGGATCGAGATTTATTTCTCGAAAACCACTTCGATCTGGTTTGTACGTTTCGTGAAAAATGATTTTTGGATTCGAAGATGGAGCAGTGAAGTGCAAGGGCTAGTCGCTACTAATCCTGAGGATATTTCCAAAATGGATGTAGTAGGAATAGTGCCTTCGGTTCCGTTCGAACCCGGGACGGACTTGTATGGATGAATGCTTGCGAAACATCGTCAGGTGGACGATGGGCATTCTAAGGGATATGTTCTATAAAGGTAACGCTTAGCCTCAAGCCTCATCAAATGGGAATGACTGAAAATCAGTGGTTATGCAGCAAGGCTAGGTGGGTAGCACCCAAGCAGGGTGAGGTTATTCCAGTCTAGATGTCCCTTTTATTTCGACTTAGTGGGTGGTTGCTGATCCCAACCCCCGGGTGATCTCACTCGGGATTATCCAGTAAGGGGTAGTCCCGGCCTTGTGTTGCAGGGGAGCGGGCGTACTCCTCGGTACGGTGATCTAGGCCCCGTCCTGTAACAGGTGGTACCCCAGTGCCTAGTCATTAGTTGGAAATCCATTCTCCCTACGAGCCTTGTACGAGTTTTGTTTGTATTACCCACTCTGTGGCTAGTAGCTGGAATTTAATAGATGTAACAATTTCGGCTATTTTATAAGTATTTGTATGTAGACCCTATTATAATATCAGAGGATTTCTATAAAAATTGTTTTAGCTACCGTAAGGTAAAAATCCGACATGTTTATTTGTGGCGTGGTCTTACGAGATGCTTTTGTTTTCAAAGGATTTTTGAAACTTTAATAATCAATTGAGTGTGGTTTTCTCACGCTGGTATTCCGGACTGACTCGGGTGTTATTTAACTGTAATGTTCGGGTCAGACCGAGTATTATAGGACATGGGATATGATGCTGTGGAGCTCAGAAGACGAGCTGAATGACGATACGTACATTCGTACTTATTTTGTGTATATATTCCGCTGTTGTTGAGTTGATGTGTATCCTTTTGTATGTTGTTCATGTTGGGATGTGATTGATGTACTCTGATGATGTAATATATAAACAGCTATGTTTGATTTTGGTGTAAAGATATGTTGATATATATTATATTTTATTCCGCTGCGATGGTTAGATTCTGATGTTGATTTTGTTTTCTCTTCTTCTACCTCTTCTTCTTTAACCCAATGGTTCGTATTCCTGTGCAACTTGAGTTGATTATTGTAGATTAGTGTTGACTCAAGGGGTACGGATTTGCGGGTTGTTACACTTGGTATCAGAGCTTAGGTTGGTGATAACCTTGGCTCTGGTGGGAATTACTCATTTAAATTAGAGTCCGTAGTTCTCTATAATGAGTTTGAGTGTATTAATAAATATGAGCGCGTATTTGTTAGTGAATATAAATTGTTTTAATATTGTGTTGATTGATTTATTGAGTGGCATATGAACCTTGATAAAACTTCATAGTGGACGTAGGCAAATCGCCGAACCACTTTAAATTATTGTCTTCCGTGCAATTTACTTTTTTGTGACTTGGAGTTTTTGTTAGATAATCCTCATTTTCAATTTGATTTCTTCATTTATTATCTCTTCAAAAACTTCCGAAGGGTGTTGCCCAATTTTGGTGCAAACACACAGTCTGCGCAACTATATTGAAGGGGTTTCTAAACACTTGAACAGAACAATCGACACGGTATTGTTTTAAATGTGGGTAAATGAAATAATTTTACCCAAAAACATATTTTGATATAAAGAGTAGTTTTTGAAAACTATTTAGCTAATATATGGTTGCTTGGATGTTAGAAATGATAATATTAAAGTATTATCATTGTTAAGTGAAAATTTAACTAGAAATTGAAATATAACTAAAATTTAGGGGAATAAATTCATTATAAAATGAAATTTATAAATATGAATTATAAATGTAATTTATGAATTGAAATAACATTAAATGGAAATTTGTATAAGCATAAACTGTACAAATGAATTATAGTTAAAATTTATTTAAGCAGGCTTTGGAAATTTAAAATCCCGGAGATTTGGAAATGTTTATCCAGATGTTTTGGAGATAAATAGCAGCATTGTTGTTTTTGGGTATTTCTGAAAGGAAATTGTTTCAAATAAATTTTGGGAAGAGATATAGCATTGAATTCACTTCAGTTGCTGGAAAATAACTTCGGTGATGACTGCAGCATCATCGATGTTCATTTTCGAGTTTCTAAGTAATGGATTGCTACCAAATTAATTTGTTCAGAAAAACTAGTTTGTTTTTGAAATTTCAAAGGAAATTTGTTGGGAATAAAACCAGGATTGGTTTGACTTTTGAGAAATGAGATTTGAGATGTTGGAGGTTTCAAGATGATTCTAAACCAAAAGTCGGGTGTTTAAAAATCCTGATGAGATAGTTGTAAGCTTATAAATTGAGATGATTTTTAAATCAGGAAGGGAATATAAGATTTGAATGTTGGAAATTTAAATTTAAAGAGAAAAGTTAAAAATGAAAATTAACTTGGATGGGAAATAAAAAAATAAAAAATAAAAAATAAATAAATAAAATCAGAATAACTTATAAGAGAATTAATTTTATAATAAATTAGTTAATAAAATGTGTAAATGGGAACGTAATGTTGTTTAATTGAAGCTGAATTGTGAATTTATGATGAAGTTTGGAAATAAAACTTAAGTTATAAATTAAATTCGACTTAAATTGTTGATGAAGTGAATGTAATTGAGAATGAAGTTGAATTGGAGTTAAAAATGGAATGTGAGTAACATAAATTAATAACAATTTAAAACGTATAATTCTAATGTATATATGTATGTGAATATATGTGTTTATATTCTTTTACACGAATGCTCTGTGAATGATAACATTTATGGGCAGGCTGTTTATCATATACCCCTCTGTTTTGAGTTTTCACAGTGCAATGTTTTTAATTTAAAAATCATTCTCTATTGAAACACTGTTTTGTTTGTGCTTAGAATTAAGCCAATAGGGGTGGTTATATTCTAAACAAAAAATTTAAACATATATTAAGTTAGAAAGTTAGTTCATAATCTTTGAAAGAACTCAAAGAAGCTGATCTAATTTATTTTTAAACACAGTTTTGACCTGAGATTTCTAAACTAAGATTCAAATATAAATACAAGTCTCTATTATGTAGAAGTCACTATGCACTGGTCTTCATTTGCATTGTGCAGTAGCTTGAGCATTGAGCTTGTTGTATTGGTTATCTCTCTGGACTTGTGGAGTTGTCCCTGTTGTCCCTTAAATCTGGATTGCACCTATGAATGGGTCACTGACCTGATTTGTATATTGGTTAGCTCCACTTAACTTTGTTAAGCATGTCTCTGATGTTCCCCAGATCTGGTGCCTGTAGTTTTGTTGCCATTTATATTAGTTTGAGTTGTACTTCATGCTAGAAATCTTTCACTCTACCTATGTTCAGTGTTGGACTGATTTCCAGTCTGGTTTGAGGCTGGGATCTTGACTTGTGAAGTGCTTTGTGCCTATTACACTGTGTTTTTCTCCAGTTTTTGTTTGGTTGAGATAATGGCATATTGTCTCGGGCAATATGAGAATCCACTCGAAGATTTTAAGGGTTTGACCTGAAGTAAATTTGTTACTTGCTGGAAGGAAAAAAAGAAGGAAGAGTTTGTATAAATTAAATCTTGATCTGTTTTCCTGGAAATCTGAGATTGAAATGATGAATCTCAGATCAAGGTTAACTGAGTTATAAACTAAAGTTTTAAAGTGAATTCAAGTTAATTTTGAAATTGTGATTGGAATAAATAAAATTTAAATCTGAAAATTGTTTTTAAATAACTTGAAGGTGTTAGGAGGAAAGTTTTTTTTTAGAATTTGAATTGATAATGGAACCTGGAATTTTTAGAGAAAGAATTTGGACAAAGTTCAATCCAAAGCTGAAACCTGGATTTCAAACTAATTTTGAATTTCGGTTTGGAAGGAAATAAATTTACAAGATTTGAATGCTTAAAATAAGTTTAAATGAAGTATGTTTAAAAATGATTTGGTTCCAAATAAAGGTTTAAACTTGCTTTATAATGTTTCTTTTATAAAAAAAAAATAATGATAATAATAAATTTATGATTATTAACTGACAGAAGTAGCAAGGATTAATTTTGAAATCAATTAAATTGGAAATGAATTGTTTGGACATAATTATGAATTGAAGATAAGCAAATGAGTTGTTAATCACTTGTGTTGAATGCAAACGATATATGAATTGGTTGTCAACAATTAAGAATTATGTTGGAACATTGGAAATGAAACAGAATAAAGTATAAATTGAATTGGTACCAATTTTAAGTAGTTATAAAATAGAATGGATATTCTATTAAGTGAACATCATTGAATTTGCATAAAAATGGTCGTCGTTGACGCAAATGAGATTGTATAAAAATCTACGAGTTAATATAAGCAATGAAATTGATTTTTGAATCAATTGAGATAAAAATGTGTTCGTTTGGATTAAAATGAATAGAATGTAAGAAATGAAGTGTAAACCATTTAAATGGAATGAAATTAATGGGTGATTTAGTTGTAAACAACTAAATTTGTATCAGAACCTTATTAATTTGCTTTTGGAAGTGTTTAGTGTATATTGTTTATGTTATACATGTGTTTAACTACTGAAATTAAGTGAAATGCTATAAACTTTGTATATTTGTCATTTACATGTTTAAATTGAGTAAGTACAGGTTTTTGGAAGCCGTGTGGCTGGATTTGGGTTGCATTAACTGCTAAATAAATAAGCCGCTTGCTTAAAATGCTAAATAAGGTACGCCTACGCAATAAAAATAGGAAATATGAACTGTTTTTGGTTTTTCCGACCGTGTGGGTCGGTGTATATATATTTATATCTTTTGTCAAATTGCAAAAGCTCCTCCGTACAAAGGAGACTCCGCCAAAAAAATTCGGAAATTTTGGGAGTTAGAAATTTTTTGAAAATCTTGGAAATTTTGTTAACGACAAACGTTTTTAAATTGGAAGTTGAAATAAATTTGTAAATGAACTAATGTAAAATAATGACATGACTCAGTATAAATGAAAAACAAAATTTAAAGTTTAGAGTTGAAGAATAAATTAAATTCATTTGGAAATGAAAGAATCGATTTGAATAGAAATAGATATAAACTAGAATAGTGAGGTGAAAATAAATATAAGAGCATATAAAATTCTTATACTAACTTAAGAAGGCAATGGTGAATTCTTGATTGGAAATTGATACTACAAATATAATTTAAGTTAATATTTGAATAAATAAATACTGACATTTTGTAAGGAAGTTGATATGATGTTTTGGAAATGTTGTGATTGGATATTAGGGCTAAGCAGGATATGCAGGTATTATGAAGGGAAAAGAAATTGGGTTTGATTTCAAAAGATAAAATTTGAAATTCTCGACAAATAGGTATGTGTTTAAATTTCTATATGAAATTTGATTGGGATTTTGATGAGCCACTTGGCTTTTTGTTTTCTTTTTGGATTTGGGAGGCCGTAGAGCCATTTTGTAGTTGTACCGAGCTAGCCGCGCAAAGGAGACGCTGGCAAAAAATTTCGGAAATTTAAGGAGTTAGAAAAATTTTGAGAAAATTTTAATAATTCAAAATTTGGTTTTAAATTGAAACTTGAATGGTTAAACAAATGGCATAGTTTGAAACTAGGGAAAGGTTTGGAAAAGTTAATAAGAATGATAATGGGTCTTTTATAAAAAGATAGTTGGTATGATGTTGAGTTGTTAGAAACTATTTGGTTTTGGGAAAAGGAAACGCGTTTTGGACCATTCTTCCTAACTAGTAATTTCGGGGACGAAATTCTTTTAAGGGGGGAGGAATGTGACGACCCAGAATTTTTGAGTATTTGAAATGAGAATATTTAATTAATTTTAAATATTCAAAGGTTAATTATTAACTTTATTTTCAAATATTAGTATTTATTTGATAATTAATTGTTGAATTTAATTATCGGAATTGGGTAAAATATTGAATCTGTAGTTTTAAGCCTGTTGAAAATAGTTTGAAGGCTTATAAATTTTTTTATTGATAATACTGAAATAATAGAAGTGTTAAAATTGAATTTAACACTGATTTGTTCAGTTTTAAAATATATCTTTTAAATTGAATTTAAAAATAGCCTTCCAAGGCACAGTCTCGGAAATTGACGAAACCAGTTCCGTTGGGTCCGTAATAGTGTTATATTATCGGATTTAAATTTTCGTAGAGTTTGAAGTTGTTGTGTGAGCATACGATATATTAACGCGTTGAAATTAAAATCTACAATTTAATATTTTAAATCGATTTATAAAGCTAACTTCCACATACGATTAAATTAGCTTCCGAAACACGTTCCATTGTGTTCGAAATACGGGCAAAGCGTTATAAACGCCTGTCGGCGGGTCTGATTTGGAATTCGAGATTTCAAGTTATGTTATACGAGATATTTTGAAAATTTAATAATATTAAATATATAAAAATCAATATACAGCTACCCTATATCGTACATCAGCCACCCTATCTTTTGATCGCGCGGAGATATTTTCCCTTTTATCGTTTTAATCACGCTTCCCTCTTTAATAATTTCAGCCGAGCTTTCTTCTAAAACATTCGTTTAAAACGTATCAATAGCCGAACTAAAAAAAAACCCTTTGCTTCCATTCTTCAAATCGAGCCGGAGGAACGAATTTTAATTCGTTCGAAAGAATAAAAAAAGGGGAGTACCGCGTTTATTTTTCCTCTCCAATTCAATCGACGATCGAATTTTCGCCTTCATCTTTCAATTCGCTATCGAATCACGTGAGCCTTGTCTTCAATCGGTCGTTGTGGGTAGGCTCCGAGCTCGCGCATGCGATGGGGGCAACAAGGCGACGCTGGTGGTGGTTTCGTGATCTAAGAATGGGTCCGAATGATGCAGGAGATGGGAAGGTCGTGATGGTAACGTCAAGCTGTGAGGATTTTTGCACGTGAGCTGGGTTATCACGAGCTCGCGAGTGACTCGAAGAAGGTGAAAAAGGAACTGGTGCAGCAATCCTTTTTGCTGAAGGCAGTAGATGGGCAAGAAATTTGTGTTGATGGCAACACATACAAGTGGGTGTTCGATTTCTTGAACGATGGGTTGTGGATCTGCATCGTTTTGCCGATCGAGTTTTTTAGGGGCAGGTATTCTCTGATTTTTTTTTAGCATAGGATTTGTGAATTTAATTAAAAATATTAAACGATGTTATATGTTATTTTCCTGTCTGTAACCATGTTTAGGTAGAAAGAAAAAATATATAATAATAATAACAGTATAGTAGAGATGATTTATGAGGCAGAAATTTTAAATGGTTGGAATCGGAAAGTTAAAAGAGAAAAATAAAAATAAATTAAAGGTAAGTAGTTGAAAACAAAATCCTTATTTAAGTAATTTATAAATGATCTAGTTTATTTCAAATATTAATAAATCGTGTAAATGTTTACACAAGGTTCGAAAATGTGAAGAAATCAAGCTCAGTTGGATGGTCTGCAAAATCAAAAAAAAAAAATCAAAGGTTTGTTTATCTCACTCAGTTTAAATTTAAATTTAAATGATTAAATTTAAATAATTGATTGTATGGTTGAATTGTTTGATGTGATATAGAATAGTATAATTTGAATTTGGCATATTATATGATGCTAACGTCTGTGGATGTAGGGAAAACAGGTTGGAAGGATCCAACTGGACCCCTCAACTTTTATTTAAATTATTTAATATTCTCTATTCTGATTATTTTATATTCTATGATGAATTATGTGGAAGTATTGAATGCTATGGCTTGGTTGATATAATTGGGTATAATGAATTACCAAAAATATAAATTTGATTTTTAAAAAGAAAATAAAAGGAGTGAAATTGTAAGTAAAATAATTTTAGAATAAATTTAAGAATGACTTGGAAAAGAAATTAAGTGACTTTAAAATTCTAATAAATGAATCCTGAGAATGGAAAGGAAAATTTAAATAAACAGAAAGTTAATGAATTTTAAAATGCAGTATTATTAATTAAAAGAACCAACATTCATTTAGAATTTAAGATTTGAATTATTGAAAGAGTAGAGAAGAAATTGGGAAAAAAATAAAATAATAATAATAAATTCCATAACTACTGAATTTGGAAATGAACTGATAAGTAAAGGAATTTATTTCAAATAAAATAAATTGGAAATCAATTTGGGGAAACTGATTTAAGTGATTGAAGTTGGAATTTTCTCTGGATAGCCAAGTACATGTTTTTAAGAGTAAATTTTTTTTAATATATAAATTAAATGTTCTAAAGTTGTTTTTAAAGAAAGCAAGTTTTGTAAAATTTATTATTTCTAATATTTAAAGTCTAAAGTAAGTATCTTCTTTTAATATATTTTAGCAGTAATTATTAAGAAGTAACTTAGTATTTTGTTTTTTTTAAAAGTAGAAATTTAGTTTTATATTTTATTAAGAAACCTTATTTTTAAATATTCATATAGTATGTATTTTTAACAAATTATTAAAGTAATTTTAACTTGAATGTTTTAAAGTATATTTTTAAAAGTAAAGTGTTTTAAATTAATTTAGAAAATCTAGTTTTGTGCTTGGTGATTCCAGTGGAAATAGAAGTACTTGGAATTTATTCTGAGAAAGGCAGATAGTTTTGAAAACTGTTTTCAAAGGAACTTGAAAGTGAGAATATATCTTGTAAAGATATTTCGTGATAAATAAATAATTTGGGAAATTATTTATTGGTTGATGGTTGTTTGTAATAGAAATTGATAGTTAAATAACCGACTATCAATATTGGACAAATGCGTTGATCGTTTCGAAGAGACCGGGATCGAGATTTATTTCTCGAAAACCACTTCGATCCGGTTTGTACGTTTCATGAAAAATGATTTTTGCATTCGAAGATGGAGCAGTGAAGTGCAAGGGATAGTCGCTACTAATCCTAAGGATATTTCCAAAATGGATGCAGTAGGAATAGTGCCTTCGGTTCCGTTCGAACCCGGGACGGACTTGTATGGATGAATGCTTGCGAAACATCGTCAAGTGGACGATGGGCATTCTAAGGGATATGTTCTATAAAGGTAATGCTTAGCCTCAAGCCTCATCAAATGGGAATGACTGAAAATCAAGGGTTATGCAGCAAGGCTAGGTGGGTAGCACCCAAGCAGGGTGAGGTCATTCCAGTCTAGATGTCCCTTTTTATTTCGGCTTAGTGGGCGGTTGCCGATCCCAACCGCGGGGTGATCTCACTCGGGATTATCCAGTAAGGGGTAGTCCCGGCCTTGTGTTGCAGGGGAGCGAGCGTACTCCTCGGTACGGTGATCTAGGCCCCGTACTGTGACAGGTGGTACCCCAATGCCTAGTCGTTAGTTGGAAATCCATTCTCCCTACGAGCCTTGTACAAGTTTTGTTTGTATTACCCACTCTGTGGCTAGTAGCTGGAATTTAATAGATGTAACAATTTCGGTTATTTTATAAGTATTTGTATATAGACCCTATTATAATATCAGAGGATTTCTATAAAAATTGTTTAGCTATCGTAAGGTAAAAACCCGACATGTTTATTTGTGGCGTGGTCTTACGAGATGCTTTTGTTTTCAAAGGATTTTTGAAACTTTAATAATCAATTGAGTGTGGTTTTCTCATGCTGGTATTCCAGACTGACTCGGGTGTTATTTAACTGTAATGTTCGGGTCAGACCGAGTATTATAGGACACAGGATATGATGCTGTGGAGCTCAGAAGACGAGCTGAATGACGATACGTACATTCGTACTTGTTTTATGTATATATTCTGCTGTTGTTGAGTTGATGTATATCCTTTTGTATGTTATTCTTGTTGGGCTGTGATTGATCTACTCTCATGATGTAATATATAAACAGCTATGTTTGATTTTGGTGTAAAGATATGTTGATATCTATTATATTTTATTCCGCTGCGATGGTTAGATTCTGATGTTGATTTTGTTTTCTCTTCTTCTACCTCTTCTTCTTTAATCCAATGGTTCGTATTCCTGTGCAACTTGAGTTGATTATTGTAGAATAGTGTTGACACAAGGGGTACAGATTTACGGTTTGTTACAGAATGATTTTCAAGTCTAAATGTCCATCAGTTAATCATAGTTCAAGTCAGATGCATCAACAAAAAAAATCAAAAGATCTTATCTAGTAAAGGATAACATCCAGACCTTAACCCAAAGCATGCTTATGGGATTTTCGGGATCTCATGCATAGTAAGTGGCCAGTGATAATCCTTTATATCTTATTCAAAGAAAGAAAAGTACGTAAATCAAACCTGACTCAAATCCATTTCGGTCATAAGATTATCATTGTCGACTTAAATCCATGGCAACATCTAGATACATCCACTACAGATGCTGGCTGCTCATGTGGCACCACTGTAGTTTGGGCAATGAAAATTTGATTTTTGTCATACTTTTGTAAATTGTTACTTGAACCTATTCTTCGATCAAATCTCATAGATACTTACACTCATTCGTTTCATGTCCATCCACCTCACGGAATATGAAAAACATTCTAGACTTTCTATCACAACCTGTGGGTTCTACTTTTGCAGGTTTTCTATAAGGAATTGTCCCTTGATATCCGTGTAAATCCTCTTCAGTGTCCCGGTCAAAGGAGGAAAGTTTTTGCTTCTTCCTTTGTCGCTTCGGTCCTACAATGCCATTGTCATCCTTTTGCTTTCCTTTATCATTTTCGTATCCTCCATCCTCTACAACATTTACTTCAGCGCTACAGCTTCGACATCCTCCTGGCATAGGAACCTTCGGCTTGGTAGTAGAAATTTGCAAGATTCACTGGTGGATCTCTCTCCAAAGCGATCTTGAAATCAGACTTATTGGCCACTTTGAAAACCACGACCATTTGGACAATTGATGGCTCTATTTTTTGCATGGTAGCGGCCACCGCGTTGAATCTAGTTAAGTAACTCTATAAGGTCTCACTGACCCTTTGCTTCACACTCAAAAGTGTCGCCACATTCTTTGGTCGTGCTATGTGAACTCTGATCTGTTGTATAAACTTATCCACTAATTCAGCCCATGTGTTGGTGGACTCATTCTCCAGCCGATAACCCACATCACCGTTAAATTCATCAAGTATAATGGAAAACACTGTTCCATCACTTCCACCGAAGCACCCAATAATCCCATGTATTGGATATATCTCATTAAGTGTCGTATGTTTGGGGTGAACGGGTTTCCATTTACATCCTCCAAACTTCAATCTAGGTCCCACCTCTTAGTACTTGTCTTATCATGTCAGCATTCCTGTCATTATCAGTTAGTGGAAATCCCTAGGGCTATGCGTGTTCTTGATTCAAACCTTCATCGTGCCCTCTGTTCCTATGGTGAACTTCCAGCTCTAATCTTTATGGTTGTCCGTTTGCATTCCAATCTCCATTCTGTGGTTCAACGTCATTTCATGGATGTGCTCTATCTTATCTTAAGTTGGTACCATTTGTGACACTTTCGGGTGATTTTTCTAACCTTTTTTTTGCGACATCTCTCAATGCACTTGTTTTGCCTTCTAACATCTAACTTTGGTTTCCAACTACTCGAGTTGTCCTTTATTGCTCCATTCTTCTATAAAAAATTATTCATCATCTCTTCACGTTGAGCCACTAGCTTACCTTGCATCTTTGTTATTATTCTCTCCATTTATTATATAGTCAAGTATATTAAATGAGGTTTTGAATTTGATGACACTTCTTAGCCTCTCTCATGCCCTTGTTGACTTCCTCTAGCAATGACTCTTGTATTAGGTCTCTTCATCTTCTCAAAATTAATTCTCAAGTCGTTCACAGTGAAAGCACCAAAATATTGGACCAAAAATGACACAAATACCTACTAGTGGCAAATGAAGATTATAAAAGGAAAGAGGTTAAATGAGAGAAGAAATCCACAATTTTTGTAGTGGTTCAGTAAATTCTCCTACTTATGGCCACTTAATCTATCTTTATCGATTGTACTTTGCTCCTACAATGTAGTTTTTTACAACCTGTATCTACAACTCATGTATGATTCATGTGGGTTTAGTCAGGAATTGAATAAATCAACTTGGATTGATTTGGAGTAGAGAAGGGAAAAGTATCCCCTTTTCAATGCATCTCCATCTCTATTTATAGATGAAATCCACCACCAAACTTGACAAAATTTTCTCAACCACGTTCCCTATGTTACTTCCGAAATTATAGCAAGAGATCGTGGCCAACCACTAATCATCACCAACTCGGGTATGAGTTGTGGAGCTTTATTCTTCTTTTTTGCTTCGTCTTTGATTTGAGCTTTGTAGCTCATCCTAGATCACAATTTGGTACTAAGTTAAAGGGCCATATCACAATGCTTAGCCCAATTTTTGCTATCTCCTTTGCACTTCTCCATTTTTCCATCTCGTGTTGTTTTCCAGGTTTTTGGATCCATTTCTTTTTCTTTCTTTAGTCTAGATCATCCGTTTGAGTCTATTCTGAGACTGTGGAAAATTAATTGATAACAGAAGCAAATATTTAAATTTGAAGACAAACAGTAAATAAGAATTTTACACATTACTTTAAATTTAGAAAAGAAGTAAAGGTGTTGAGTTTTACACAAAAGTCCACAAGTGAATACAAAAAAGATTTCTCGTTTTCTTTTGAAAGAATACTCAAAACAACTATATTCAAAACATCACTCAACGTAACAAAACAAATTAGTTTTCAATACATATATAAATGATTAATGTATATTGAATAACATTATAAAGATGGTTTCCAATCAAAAATAGTTCTTTTCGAGACAACAAAGGAAAAACAACAAGGATTTGGATAACTTGGGCATATATAAATTCATGATAAGAATATTCATATCAAAACAATATAGAGAACAAATATAAAATTAACAGAGAAGGAAGAGGGACTAAATCATATCAATAATGATGAATATATTTTGAAAAGAGATAAATGGCAAAAATGGATCAAAGTTAAATCAATATATTTGACATACTTTCAACGGAGTTGAACATAAAAAGTTTTGAATTACTTGTTGCAAGATGAACCATTAAACATCTAACAAATCATTTGGAACCAAACATATGAATAATCATAAATAAAGTAAATTAGATAATTACCTTGGAACTGAAAAAACAACACCTTTAATGATGAATTAAAAACTCCAAGATTCTTGAATCAACCTTTAGATGTTGCAAAGATCTAGAGATATAAACCACCTTCAAATGATTGATTCAAATTTGTATTTGACTTGGAAATTTCAGCATTATACTAGCATGGAAATTTCATTCATCATTGATAGGAGGAAGAGGGAAATTTTTTTAGGAGAGAATAATAATGAATGAATGAGACAGAATATGTTTTGAAGGAAACATTGAAACCTTACAATTCCCTCCTTTAAAACCTTTCTTTTTAATTACCAATTAAGTCTCATCAAATAATCTCCCCCTCCCCATCACGTATGATCGGCTATAAATTGAGGTATTGAGGGCTTAATTTCTTAATTATTCAACATTTGTTCCATTTAAATCTAATTTAAATACTCTATAAATATTTTATATTGATATATGCATTTATAACTTTTTTATATACACTTATTAAGTACTAACGGTATTCAAACATTAAATAAAATTTAATAATTCACAAATATTAATTAATTTGCAACTATTACAAATTAATTAAATCTTGTGGTTTTATTTGGAGTGTTCATCATTTCAGTTGTGCAACTCAAATGCACAAATTTAGTCTACGATTAATATTGAACAATTCTAATATTAATGTTCACAGGTCACCTTAACCAATGGTGTGGCATTTTTGCCGAATTTATCGCTTATATATCTTTTTCAGTAAAATCTAATTTTACTTATTATAATCAGTGTACCCAATAGTAACGAATATTTACACCAATTCTCTTCGTCAACAATCTTTTACATTAGGACTTATGGAATTTAGTTTTTTATAAAATTCCAGTATCATCCAAATCTAATTTGGTTTTTTCAAAATTTCAATAATGTCGACGTTCAATTTGGTTAGTCCATAAATAAAGTCCTTGCTTCAATAATAAAATTTATTATTAACCATACTACTTTGGCCAGAGATTTTGACTTTGAGTTGACTATGATAATAAACCCATATAATCGAGGAGACGAATTCTCTATTAAATAGTGTTTCATTTTCAATGATTCAACTCAAACCCAACTATAGTCATCCAATGGATGCTATACCATGATTTAACTATAATCAAAGTGGAGTTTTCATATCGAAATTCCACCGTATTTCCAAGTTGAGTGAACTGTGTAACATCATCACTTCGAGATTTTGTGTTTGACCTTAGTTACATTAATTAACATAAAACTCTTAAGTGTGTCATTTCATAGTAATCCAATAACTATTAGTACGTAACACCTTGGTACCCCAAGAAGACATTAATAATACACCACCTAACATTCGGAGAGTTTTACGCACTCTAATCTCAATGATTGTATCAATACCCATCTTAGTATTTAAATAATATGTTATTTTAGATGTGATAAATTTCTCATAATTACAGCACATTATTATTACTATCACATAACATATTATTTAAGGATTTTCTATTTAATATACTTCAAATTAGTTACTTAATTAATTATACAAATATAATGAGTGTATACTAGAAAGAAAACACCTTTTATTTTTGAATAAGGTTGGTAATTGAGTTAGATATATTGAAAAATTACATAATTTTCCTTGGGACATACCTATAACTTTATCATCTCCCACATGCACTTGGGGTCAATTATGAAATTTTATTCAACCTTCTTTGATCTATTTTCTCAAAAACTGATTAGGTCAGTCTTTTATGGAATGAGTGTACTATTTTATTTTAGTTATCTATTATGTTAATCACTATCTAATGCTCATAAACATCCTTTGTCATTTGGAACTATTCGGAGTATATCTCTCGACTTCTAGTAAGCTCTAGACATTTTTACAAACAGTTTTGTAGTATTGTTACGATATAGCATTGTTATGAGATTCTCAAAATTTGGAATCATCCTTAGCAAAGTTATAAATTTGTGCGTTTATTTATACTTCTTTTATTATAGTGCTTATTCAAGGAGATGTACTTAGCCTTTGGTTGAATTAACCACTACTTATTATTTAGAACAGTGCCAATTAAAAGTTTTTAACTTGAGGTTGGATATGAACCTATAATTAGCACATTGTACTCGATATCTCTAGTATTTCATAAATGCTTGCAGAAGACTCTCAGTTTTCATATAGTAATCTAAATTCGGATTTGATACTTGCTCTTTGTATCAAATACAGAAGCGAATCATGATAAAATAGACAAAATAATATGTATGATAATTCTTATTAGCTAATATGTATGGAACTCATCTTACATGCTCCATATTAAATAGTTTATATGGTGTTTATGTATATCGTTTAGGACATTCCCAACATCCTTTTATATTGATTATAAGATATCTCATTTTTAAATCCAATGTCGAGTATTAAGCAATCAAACTAAAATGATTTAACATAAGTACATAGTGATAATAAAAAATTTGTTGTTTACTTATAAGTTTAGAAATATTTCAGCATCTATTAATATTCTTTCTTCCAAAACATGCTTCCGCATTTTGACTGAAAATATAACTATTAGAAAATACTTTCTTAACTCTGATACCCATCGAATAACACTTTTGTATCTTTTCTCGAATCATATCCAATAACCTACAAACTTAGAATCGCTTCCACCAATTTTGAGATGTTTTGGTTATTAAGCACAAAACCCATATTCTAAACCATTATTTAGAATTTCTATTTTAACATACATATGCCAAACCCAAAATCATATCAAGTGATAATTTGGTGAGTAAAATCCGAATTAACACAAGCACATTGAATGAAAAATCTACTGCATTAATTTCAACAATTGAAATTTACGATATTATTCTTCAACGTAGTTTACTGTGTTCCATTTGCATTGATCTCCTTCTTTGAGATACTTTTATGGCTGTATCATATCCCTTTGGGTACCACCATCAAAATCATACTTTGATAATATACTTGGAAACCATTCTGGATTTTTTCATCATGCAAAATGGTAGAGTCAATACTTCTAATGGATTATTGACAATCGAGGAAGTTCTTTTCTTGGCGCTAAAATTTTTCATAATTTCTGTTTAATATGTGAGATTTATTATTAGATGTTCTAATGTGTCGTGTTTATTTGGTTTTTTTCATTTTCATTCCATCCTTTGATGCCTTCGAATCGTATCCAAATCCAATTTACTACCAACAGTTTCTTATAGAAATTCCTTTGTCATGATGTTGGTGTTTCTTGAAACAATAAATGTTTTTAATGCAATGGAGTAGGTATTCATAAAAATTTTATGAATTGCCTATATATATGTAAAATTAATTTGGTTTTTAAGTTTATGAAACTTATGTTTATAACATAAATTGGTCAATCAATATTGATCTGTCCCAATTTATATGGGCAGTCCGCACAAGATCCCTTCACATATAAGTATTACATGTAGTCTCTCGACTCAAACAATCTGTCAACTTCTTAACTTGGGATATTTAGGGTTTCTTATAAACTTTTGTCTCGTATGATCTCGTAAACTTTATCTTAAATGAAACTATATGTACTAACTCTAAACACATGACCTAACGGAAAGAAGTTAATTATGTTTACTTATCATTAATCGTATTTTGTCTAACAAAGTCCAATTACCCCTTATTGATATAACATTATGTGTCATACGAAGGAGTGACTTTTGAGATCGAATCTTATTTGTTTTAGGCAACTTTGGAATTCTTTCCAATATGCTCACCTGTTTGATCAACTCAAATCTTTTTATTACCATTATATGTTTATGTTTTCTACCTCCGTATTAAATCCTATGATCTTAACATAGATATACTACTTGTGCACTAAATACACATGTGCATTTCTATAATAATTCCTTGGTGAATTTTAACTTAATATTTGGAATCGTTTTGGTATTATTAGACTTTGAATTTCATAAAACTATATGTATCAATCTGAAGAGTTCACTAACTCTTTTATTACTCCCATTAAATGGGTGCTTCATCCTTAATATTCTAAGATATAATTCATCAGTATTACATAAAACATAATTATATGATGTAAAAAATTACTACTCTAAGATATGATTTAGTCCATATGTCCAAAAAAAATGTTAAAATTTTAGATTCTTCTATGTTATGTAGCTAATACAACAAATACCATTATTCTAATAGATTTATATTCCTAACAAATATTAAAAAAATAATAAAAGTAAAACAATATTTATTTTCAATCAATATTGAAAACGGTTATTATTTCATAAGTAATATTTGGAATATTTATGAAAACAATTTTACGTATCTTGATGCATTCACTGATAAGTATTATACGGTACGCTCCAACTGTTTCCACCATTACTATAATAGCATCTAAAACATAAAGTTCCATTTAACTACTTATTATGGGCAATTTGTTTCTTTTACTATAACTAATTTACAGTCGAGGGTTTTTGATCAAATATATTAATTAATAAAATTAACCTTTATAGGAAATAATTTTGTATATTAAAACACAATTGGAAGAGAAATCATATTTCTTATTCCACTTTAAGTATCTTTTAGTATTTTATACAATTCTCATTTCCGACGTCTCTTTATGAAGCAGAGATGACTATTTCGCTCGCTTTAACCCAAATGTGCCTAAGTTGCATTCACTCTCGTACATTCACTTTCCTTTCCAAAATGTTCAAACCGTTCAAAGAAAATCTTTATTGTAATTAATCGTATATAATACACGATTTCGCATCATGGCTTATTTGCTTATTTCTAACGAACTAATTTCATTGATGTTTTATACATTACAAACCACGACCATTCACCATATAACATTTACATATGATTGAATATGGATAAATGGTATCAGAGTATGATATTTATAGAAGATAATACATAGTCTCAGACAAATAAACGATCGAACCAAGAATGTTTTAGTGTATGTGTAAATATTCTCTTGCATGGGTTTTGAAGTGACAACATGCCAAAAGATATATTGGAAAATTTATTTTATGTTTCTATGTCAACCTTAATTCAGTTCATTTGTATATTTTAACTGATAAATATTTTATCAATCATAAAGATTACACATTTAATAAATAAATTATTACAACTTTATGTAGCAAATGTTTGTACAATATTAGAAAGGTATATGTTACCATTTCAATTTTTTAATAGGCTCCTGCTTGACTTTCACGTTTCTCAAAACTTTCATGTTTCTTAAAACCCTCAGATAAAACATATATATCTTTTGATTTCTCTAGTGGGCGTTAAGAGTCGCATGCCTTCATATTCCGGCATTGAGGAAGCTCAAAAATTCATAGGCTCACGTGTAAAGGATAACATCTTATCAATTTTATCATATACAACTCCAAATCTATTGTTTTTATCCTAGTCTCATCTTGACCTTGAGGAAAGCTTAACAAACTAAGAGAGATTATTCACTCATAACTACCACTCTACGATGGCCTAAGTATAACGCATGTACCTTAGGTCCTTAATGAAAGATTAACAAATATATGCATGTATCTTACCTTATCTAGTCAATATATCTGAAGTACCACACATAACATCTCTAGCTTGAGGAAAGCTTAACAACTAAAGAGTATACAAGTAATCGGTTGATATATAAATGGTAGTGGACAACTTATATGTTAAGGATTCATAATCATTAACACACATGCACAATAGTGATATTGATTTTAGGATTGATGTATGTCTTAAGAAACACCCTTGTGATTCAATCGTCGAACATATTAGAAATCAAGGTGTACGTACAATATGTATGTATTTATTCTTAAATCTAATTTCAGTTTCTTATGTTTCCACTTTGTTTAATTAAATTATATATAATTTAATTTAAATTTTATCAATTAAATCATATGAAATTAATTAATTATTTAATTAATTAACACTTTAATTAATTTAATATAAATTCCAACCACTGAATTTTAATTTATTCATCATCAACAACTTAAGAACGAATGTAGACTATAACATTTATAATAATTATATACATACATCATCATGCATGTATGTTATTAATTAATTAACTTTTGATTAATTCAGTTCAATAAATTATATTTAATTACAAATATTTAACTAAATCTAACTAATTTGAAATTTTATTTTAATTTATCATAAACAATTTTAAGATAAATAAATAACTGCAACATTTGTAGTTACACACATATATCAATATTTATGTTTTAATCAATTAACTTTTAATTAATTACTTTATTTAAATTAATTAGTCATATTAATTAAATTTTAAGAATTTCAAAATTAATTATTTACATTCTCAAAATATTTTTTTAAAATCGAATGTATTTTATAACATTATATAATTTTCTTTTTATATTTTGTACTTAACATTTGAATAAAATATTTCTAGATTTTGAAAATTGGCTGAAGATTTAAATCAATTTGGGTCTTTATATTGGGGATAACCTTTGGGCTTATTTTATTTTTCAAGCCAGACCAATAGCTAAGTGTGGAAAAGTACTTGATTACCTAACAACTTACCTTCAACATTACCTTTCTAGATATCCTACTAAATAGGTATGATTTAACCAATTAGCCCTAACTTTTCTAATTTAGACCGCATAGACCATTTATCTCTAATACCAATGTTGAACCGGGCTAGTCGGAAGCGGGTTAAATGGGTAAACTTCAAAAATGTTTTATTTTAGATCTTTATTAGGCCTATGAGGTCTAAATGAATTTTGATCCAGTCTAACATATTTTAAATAAAATTTTCATTTTATTCAGTATGTTCAAAAAAAAAATCTATTAATTTTTTATTTACAAGTGTTGGGTTAAAAAGTGGCATAACACCCCAAATTAATCAATAGTAAGAGTAAGTCAATCGAAAAACAAGAAATAACAGTAAGAACATAAGAATTTTTATACTAGTTCAACCTCAAATCACTACTTACATCCATTTTAATTTTATTATTTAGAGATTAGTTATGAATACAAATGATTTTACAAAGTTTCAAGTTTAGAAAGCAGTGCATTCTTGGGTTTGTTGGAAATTCGTGGCAAGGGTAGATCTAGAGAGAAAAAAGTAAAGAATCAAAGTTCAAAATTTAAAAGTCCTTTTATCATCACAGTACTACTTGTACTTGTAACTGAAATCATCCACCATAGTCGCTAGATCAGGAAGCCTGGGTAAAAGTTCAAAAACATGCGAATAAGAAGGAAGAATGTTTGATATCTTTAAACAAAATCATGTTAGTACCAACCATAATATGGTCGGTACCGAGCATAATTGCTCATCACCAGAACACTTGCTTCCTTATACTTGCCCATACCTTCTAGTTTCCAATCTTAGTCGTCAAAGTTGCCCCACTAAATCATGTCAGTATCAACATAATTCTTCCTATGTCGAACTTGTCTCTTTCTACAATGCACTAGAATAGTTCACCTAACTATTCAGAAGTGGGCCCCTTCCAAGAATCATCTTGGTACCGACCACAATTTTGGTCGGTACCAACCATAATTGACTTGCTCCAAATCTCTTTAAACTTCTTACGCTATATCATTTCATCATTCTAGGCATCTCCTTAAGTTCTTGATATGTTTCTCTTTGTCTCGAAGCCTAGATTCACTACGAAGTCACTCTGTCAAAATGATGGATAACACTTACCCCTCCAAAGTATGCTTCGTGAAAACAAAGCATGCTTTGGATCAAGACAAGCGATATAGTTCTAGCTGCACAAGAGTCACCAATGGACAACCATCATCTTCGAAGTATCACATCTATTTCAAGAATGTATATCAATCATTTTAAATATTTGGTGTATCATTTCTTCCACATTGCAAAGCTAGATTTCTCAATTCTTTGGAAGCAATGTCATATTTCGATCAGGTAGGTCTTCCTTTTCTTTTCTTTTTTTCCTTCTTTAGTATAACAACAAAACATGTTTGTACCAACTTCAATCAAGTCAATACCGACATGATTCATGAAATGTGCATATATATTTTGACACCAAGCAACTTTTCATCCCACTTCATTTCATTTGCAGGCACATCTCATTTCCTTTTCAAACCCAATTTTTAGCCCCCATTACCTTTCGATCTCCACCATCTATACCATTGCAACCTATTCTCGTCGCCAACATTGTCCATAACATCGTCTTAGTTGATTTTGCTACCATCACATATCAAGTGGGCACTAATTTTTCTCACTCCAGCATCTCTTTTTAGATCTCGATTTCCTTGCTTAGGTGGGTCTTCAACCTTGAATATTTGGCACCGCTATGACTGCTGCCACTATCTTGTCATTATGACGTCGTCTTCATGCCACAACTGATGTCATGGATGTGGATTTTTATCCATAGTCGACAAGAACTGCCTCTTTTCTCAAACTTATTTAGGGTATGTCAATGTAGCCCAGAGTTGAACTCAAGTTTTCTTGGGTTTGCATCCAAGTTTTTCCTGCACTTTCATGCTTGGAGTCCACATTGTGTCATCCAGGGATTCATTTCAATTCCTATTCAAGTTGGCCTATAACTCCCAAGTGCAGCAATCTTTTACATTATAGAAAAGAAGCATTTTCCTTTCATCTATTTTCGATCGAACTTGGATTTTTTGTCTTAATTTCAGTGGGATGGGTTCAAGAAACAGTCACATTGAATGCATTTCGGCATTCAGCCAAACTTCATGCTAACACTTCAAGTTGAACACCATGATCGCGCGTTCTGTAAATCAAACTCCTTGTTTCGTTGGACAATGGTTTCATTATAATATAGTCTATGATAACGGGTAAATTCGACACACGGTTCCATAGCTTGATGGAATTCTTTTGTTAGCACGAGTGAGCTGTCTACATGGAGTGTTCACATACACTGTGACCTAAACATATGACACACTATATAGATTAGCGCTTCATATTACCCCTGTCAATACGTAGAATCTGATTGGTCAACACATGTTGACATTCGTTGGATTTAATACATTAGATACATGGGTGTTGATTAAAGTAATTCACTGAAATAAAATATACATGACTGTGTTTTCCATTAAGCTTTTTAGTTCAAATTAACTAGACAATCTCCTTGCCTCAAAGTCAGCATTGGCCCTTCTACCCCTCAGAGGCAAGTTCTTCTACCGCTCAAGCCTTAATGTCCAATCCATTCAGAGCGAGGTGTCTATAACTTGGGAACTTCAAATACAGGCCCTTCCAACCGCACAACCTCATGATCAAGCTCTTCCAATGGACAAATGACATGTTCTAATGGTCTTGGGTAATCCTTGAGATCAAACAACATCCAAGTTGATCGCAAAGCAACTCCATTCAATATTTCTTGTACGTGAGATTCCCGAGGACGAGGTTCTCTTACCAACACTCGACCAATGGGCTTATCTCCTACCTCTAGGCTATACGGTGTGCAATAGGTATATGTGCTTATTCAGAGTCATTCCTCCATTTAATAGCTTTCTCAAGTTTTTTATTCAAGAGATCGGGCTGGCTCTGGCATAATACAATCCAACGGTTATGCCTTTCTCAATTCTTTGTACATTCTCTACATGATGCAATTGAATCATCCTTCAACATTTATAGAGCTCACTTTCTTTCTGAGTTTCAAGAAAAGGAAAGATCCACCCTCTTTATTAATAGGTGAAGCATATAACTGTTGCAAAATCATCAAGGTGCTCCATAACAATAATTACTTAAAAAGCGAATGTTTCTTCATTCGTTGCCTGTAAGGCTTCAACTGCTTTTGGTTTTCTAGCCATAGTCCTCTTATCTAATGTATCTTTTCACTTGGGTTTTCTACATTCACACATCTAATAACCTTTCCGTATCCTTCCTAGATCTTACCGAATGAGAAGCTAATAATAAACATGCCAACACTTTGGAGTTCTTGAAAGGGGTTGATTATGGATTTCATAAAACTTCTTATCTTTATACAAATGCTCAGATTTTCCAATATCTACTTTTATATAGTGGCAGGAGCATTGTTCTTAAAAGACTCCCTACCAAAAGATCTCGAACCGCTGTCGGTCCTTATACCTCAATTCATAACTCTGACGATAAAGACCAGGGTGACTAAGAAGGGTAAGAAGGCAAAGCTTACTTCGGATGGGGAAAGAGAAGAGGAGAAAAAAATAATGTTGAGGAGGGAGAGAGGAAGGAAGAGAGGAAGAAGGAGACGAGGAAGAAGGGGATGAAGAGGAAGATGAGGATGGCCATGATGAGGAATAATACATTAGAGGGGACGAATCATACAGAGAGACATTTCCCGAAGGCTCCATAGTCACAACGCCTACCTATCCAAAATGATTAGTCATCTAGACTTCATAGCTTGCTCCTAGACCGAGTATTGAATGCATTGGAGATGCGAAACTTGCTGCAGGGTCACCCAAGAACATCTTCAATTCCCTACGTGATCAAAGGAACCCGTCAGATTTTGGCTTTAGGGAAAAAAAATCTTCAGAGACATTCTCAATACCAGCTCCCATGAATTCAAATTCCCTCCCAGGGACATTCTTCTTGAGGATGATGAACTCCACTTTTAATCCCCTCGAGCATTGTCCATAAGTAACCTAGGAAAACATCAACACTTCATAGACTTCTAAGATCGCAAGTAAAAACATCAGCACTTCACAGACTTCTAGGATCAGAAGAAAAATAATTAGCATTGATTTTTAATATAGCGCCTTAGTTCGGATATGTCCCTTCTTCTTTTCAGGTACAATGGGCCGATGCTTTAGCCATCTTCATTTGAGCGTATGCAATATCCTTCCTCAACTCCACAACTTACTATCAATGCCCAAGCTCAGGAGTCGGACTCTGAAAGAAGAGAAGGAAAGATAAGGAGCACCGAGATGCAGCGGATAGGGAGCACCACCACAGAGTTCAACAGTGACACAACATTGAAAGAAAACAACGCCATCTAGATGAACAAAGGGGTTTGCATGAGCACTCTGAGCGTGACTTTGCCATTATAAGCCATGCTCTCACTCTCAATCTTCTTAACAATAGAATCCATCATCCAACCTCCTACCACTATTGTTCCATCTCCCACCAATCCAAAGCAGCCTGCCTTGTACAAATGCTTCCCCTTATAGGGTTGATACAAAAACATCAAGTCAAGTTGCTCCTCCACCCCTCGAAGGCCGATCTTTAGCTATTACCACTACGATGTAGGCTGCTCTGCCCAGCTTCTACCTAGAGCGGGTGATATACGACTATAATGTTAGGAGCATCTCAAGAAAGGAAGCCAATGAAGGCCGTGACAAATATAAAGAGGTTGCGGAGCAGATTCTTGAATAGCTAAAGCTCACAAATGGCCTCTTCGACGTTAATCAGCCCAACAAATTAATAATCCATTCTTTTGACTTCGAGTGGGCAAATTTAAAAATGATAATAGGAGTTTAGAAATAGGAATTGGAAAAAATCACAAGGAAATAGGATGAAGCAAAAAAAATAGCCAACAATTCCAAAGAAAGAATAGCCAAACTATCAAGGGTCCACATGCAAGCGACTGCAGTCATAAATGATCAGCTAAAGACCACTCATACTACAAATGTTAAGCACTCAAAGCAAAAGAGAATAACTTGCAATGCTTCAGGCTGAAGTTAAAAAACTTAAAACCAACTTAAAGGCCAAGTCAGAAACTAAAGTTCAAGTCCAAGCTAAGCTCGTTGGTGCCAAGAAGATATCACAAAGCTCAAAGCAAATCGCAAACTGAGGAAAATACAGAAGCTACTCTCCTTTGGTTCTCTGCCAATGTCATAGAGAATAAAAACCTAAAATGACTTAGAGACAGCTAACCGGTAAGATTAGCCAATGCTTGAGATAAAATCTTGGGTAGGGTAGGGACGATAGATCTGGCCAAGGGGTCGACATAAACTCTCTAAAATCAATTTTTTCTGGATGAAGAAGATCTTGTGGCCTTTAAAAAAGGAAAAGAAATCTTAGCTACATAAGAAATAGCTATAGAGAAGGCAATCATTGAGGCTTTTGCCAGTCCCAATGCTTTGGACCATGCAGAAACTCCATTTCGACTTCAGAAGAGCCCCAAGTAGAAATCGCCACTTCCATTGTGGCCACCTCTAAGGCTGCCATCATTGAGGTGCTTGTCCTTACTACATCTGTTGTTGATACTCCACTTCTCAATCCTCTGGCCTCTCAACCAATCTAACCTACTCTTGAGAATGAAGAAGTCGTTAAGTCCCCACTAAAGGACACTCCAGTTGTCCAAGGTATATCTATTGTCTATGCGGTCTTCAAGAAACTTCAGTTCTTATCTGAGGATGTTGCTAATCTATATGTTTCTGTCCATTAGGTTATTGGTCATCCGTCCCTGTCTTTTCATTGCCAGGTACTTAAGCCCTGGGCCTAGTGCCATTACAATGATGTTTACCTCCATTACCACAATGTTCATTTCTCCAATTCCTTCTTCTACCTTTGGCCCCAACACTGATTTAGAAAAGATAGGGAGGGTTGGAGGACATCAATCCATCTTTGGAAAATGAGGTGACAATCGAAAGCACAAACGACTCAGATTCGATTACAATGGTAGAGATGTTAAAATGGGCTTTAATAAGATTAAAGTCATGAAGGAGCCAAGAGCTAAAAAGCATTCTCTAGCTCTGGAAAGTTCAAACTTGTTCCCCAAGTCCCCATTCTGAAAATTAAGCCTTCCCAAAGTCGTGGCACCAGCTCCTTAACGACCTACGATCTTGCTTCCAGAAAATTCGAAGATCCTGTCTATTGGACGGCTGAGAAGGAAACTTCTCGATCCGAGGAAAGCTCAACGTCGAAGGAGGAGGAGAAAGGGATGCAAAGACTTACAAAGAAACAGCGACCCAAGCTAGCTATTAGGAGTAGCAAACAAGGGAGACGGAAGTAGGAGCGCACTCCAGTTTCTGAAGACATTTTCTTTTTCCTTCACTATATTTTGTTCTTTTTGGCATTTCATGTATAGTCCATCATTATGTAAGAGTGGCCCTATAGTACTTGTACAAAGGTTATGTAAATAATAGACTATTTTCTATTCAATCTTTCACTAATGTACATTACTATTCCTTTTATTTCATTTACCTGCATACCATCTTTCATATATAACATAATTATCTATAATTCAATTATGTTTACATTATACATGTCTGTGTCTGTGCAATGCCATTATTTACTTTAACTTTGTACATATAAATAAATTTCTATAATTGTACAGTATTATTTCATCACTTAGTTTTGTTTCTTGTTACCAATATATTTAATTCTTGGCTAAACAAAACTATATTTCTTTGGCTAACTATTCTTATCTTTGGCTAAGTGCATCTCGCTCAATCATAAACGGTGCTATATCACCTTGCCTAATGCTGTGGCTAACCTCCTTTACCTTCGGCCAGGTGTACTTCCTTCGGCTAACAATAAGGTTGCATTTACAAAATCTATTAACTTTTCACCCTTTCCTGTCCTAGGGAAATAGAGATTTGGACATCTTTCCTTGGACATCCACCTTTAATTTCATTTATCTCCAGGCGATAATAGAAGTTATCTTGTTAATTGACCTTATTTATCATCGGCCGAACATACCATGTTGGGCTGTAAACGTGGTTGCACCTACTAATAATTCCGACTCCTATCGCTGGGAATCAATATCTCAGATGCTTATCTCGAGCACCCATCTTTGACCTTGCCTATCTCTGGGTGTTGATCAAAAACATTCATCGACCATTTTAGCTTATCAATGGCTTAGCACATCTCATTGGGCCTTATGCATAATCGTGTCTACAAAAGTTTCAATTATACACCAGTTCTAATCTCAGGTAATTGTGTTTCAAATGCTTATTTCTAAGCTTCCACGATCTCTCGTATCCCCGAATGTTGATTGAGAGCATTCGTTGGCCATATTTTCTTATCTTTGGCTAAGCGCTTCCTGCCAGGCCGTAAGCATGTTTATTCCTCTAAAAAGATACGACTCTACACCGGTTCCTATCTTTGGGATCTGGTGCCTCAGATGCCTATCTCCAAGCATCGGTTCTTGACCTAGCCAACCATCAGGCAGTGGTTAAAGATTAAATGTGTATGGGAAATCATTTGATCGACCCTAGTATGATTATACTCCTTCGACCAGACCATGGATCGGAGGAGTTCATCGATACCAATCTCCGGGTACTTAAACATCTAGTTTTTCAAAACATAGAATGCTTATTCTGGTGTTGATCACACAACTCAAAGTCGGAATTTTAAGAATATGATTCCATTAATTCCAAAAGCCAACTTTATTTATAAACAAAGGAATGATAAACTATGCCTTATTACATTTCATCCCGTTAATTAGGACATCTTATTTGTAAAAAATTAAATAAATCCAAGTGAAACAGCATAGTAGGCGCTTGGTATTTCATGCTTGTGGAATTAGTATCTCAATGGTCGACAGCTTGAACGTTTCACCTCCAAGCTTCTATTTAGTTGCATATAGTGCCTCCGTACTAGAAATGACCCATTTTAAAATAAGATCGCCTATCTCAAAGTTATAATTTCTGACCTTGGCATTCAAATGCTTGCTACCAATTTCTGGTAAGCATGGACTCAAGCAAGAGGTCCTCATTCATCATAGGATATAATGCTTACTTCGGTGAAAAGAGGCCTCCAGTATAATTGTAATCAGGACTTGAGCTCCCTAGACTAGAGCGAATGGAGTATGCTCAATCATAGACTTGTGGGTTATACCATAAGCCCACAATGCTAGTGGTAACTAATCAACCTAGTTGCCCTTAGCTTTGGTCAATTGCTTCTTTAGAATGGATTTGATGATCATTTTTACCACCTCCTCTAATCCATTTTCTTGTAGATGTGCCACTGTTGAAAAATTCTCCTCAATTTGGTATAGGATTATAGAATTCCCTAAGTTCGATACTCTTGAATTGAGTTCCACTATTGGTGATCTTCTATGGAACCCCGAATCAACATATAATATTTTTCACCTCAAATTTGATCACTTTCTTCATAGTGATGGTGGCTGACAGTTCTGCATCAGCCTACTTTGAAAAGTAATACACAGCTACAATTGCATATTTCGCTTCACCCTTTGGCATCGGTAGCACAATGATTATATCGATTGCCCATACGGCAAACGACCACATGCTAACCATTTGCGTAAGCTCTATAAGTAGGGCTCTCTTTGCAAACCTTTAGCATCTACCACATTATCCGATGTAATTAGTTGCATCTCAGTTGATTGTTGGCCAAAAGTATCCATAGCGAAGAACTTTCTTCTCCATTGTCTAACCTCAATGTGATCACCACATCTTCTTTCGTGCTCACCTGCAAGGATTTTCGTAGCTTCACCTTTGTTAATACACCCTGGCAACGGGTCAAGAATCCTCTTATATATAACACTTCTTCTTGCATAATAAATCATGGTGCTTTACGCAAGAGTTTACGTTGTTTACTTCTTCTAGTTGTTAGGGTTCCCTTTAGTAAATAATTTATTATTAAAGTTATCCATGACTCCTTTTATCCCTTAGTCTCCAGTATCCAATCTACTTCCACATGGTCGATGCTTGAAGCCAACAAAATCTCTACTAGAATGAGACCTAGATTCTATGCATCCCTAGAACTGGTTAATTTGGCTAATGAATCAACTTTCGTGTTCTTTTCTCTAGGGATGTGCAATATTGTATAATACTCAATATATTTTAGTAGTTCTGGAATATTTTTCTGGTAAGGGGCAAATCTCGCTTCCTTGGCCTGAAATTCCACTTTGACTTGGCAGTCCACTAATTGAGAGTTGCTAAATATATGCATTGTTTTGACTCCTAGTTCTTTCCTTATCTTGGGTCACGCAATCAATACCTCATACTCGGCTTCGTTGTTTTTCAAGGAACTCTTGCATCATAGCATAGCATATCCTTCATCCTTCCAGGTTTACAAGAATAACTCATGCCTCATAACTACGTTCATCGGAGGCTCCATAAGTGTGCAATTTCCATTGGGACATTTGGACACATCTTCTTTCAATTCTCCATATCGGATGGTGATTCGACACTGAAATCATCCAATTCCTCTCCTCGTAGTGCCTTCCAAGAATGGTAGATTATATCATATTGACTCACTATGATATTCCACTTAAAAAATCTCCTAGAAGTTTCGGGATGATGAAGTACTTTCCTCAATGTCTAATCTGTTAGTATGTTTATCAGGTGAGCCTAAAACTATGGTTGCAAATTTCTTAAAGTAATCAACAAACAATATGCCATCTTCTCTAGCTTCGGATAATTCTTTTTCACTCCAGTGAACTGCTTACAATGTAATATGTAGGCCTTTAGATTTTGAACTCCTCATATACCAAGGCATCACTCAAGGAGTATGTATTGCTAAGTAAAAAATAAATCTTCTCCTCCAAGGGATTTAACAAAATCGTCAGTCTTTCCATATAGTCTAATGAATTCTAGAAAGCTTTCTAAGATTCCCTCCTCTAGGCGAACTTTCCTTTTTCCTGTCCAAGGGCATCAAAGAATAGTATACATTAGAATGCCACCTTTGAAATAAATCAATTCAGTGCAACGACCTTCCCATTCAAGCTCTTTATCTCCCTCATTGTCCTTGGAGCAGTAACCTCTATCAATGCTTTGGTCTATTCTGGGTTAGCTTCAATACCTCTTGAGTTTATAATGAAACCCAAAAACTTGCCCAATGCAATTCTGAAAGAACACTTCAATGGATTAAATTTCATTCCATACTTCTAAAGTACATCAAACATCTCAAAAGGTCATCCATGTAGTTCATCAACTGTTTTGATTTCACAAGCATCTCATCTAAATAAACCTTCATAGTCCGTTGAATTTGATCTTTGAACATCTTATGTACCAGCGGCTGGCTAGTAGCTCCAGCTTTCTTCAAACTGAACAACATCACTTCGTAACATTATAGCCCCAAATCAGTGGTGAAACTCGTATGCTCCTAATCTAGAATGTGCATCACTATCTGGTTTTAGCTAGGATATGCATCCATAGAGGTAATAGTTCATTCCCGATTGTAGAATTCATAAGTGGGGAAATCTTCAGTATGGTAAATAGCCTTTCGGGCAAGCCTTATCCAAGTCTAAATAGTCAATACATGTCCTTCACTTCCCATCAATATAGGATTTGATACCGATTTAAGGATATCTCATTATAGATGAAGCCATTTACCTTCCACTTATCCACCTTTTCTTTATGCACAACGTATCACTACGAATCTGAGTTGCATCTTTTTTTCTTCACTGGATAGCATCTTAGGTCTATGTTCAATACATGAGACAATATCTCTTGCGAAATTCCACATATATCATAATGGGTCTAAGAAAACGCATCCAGGTTTGCCTGAAAAAACCCTATCAACTCCTTTTTATCTTTATATCGAGCTAAGATCAAACCTTAAGAACCCGAGTGGGATCACCATCATCGATCAAGATGTTAATCGTCAACTCTTCCGGTGCCGCCTTGGCATCCTCTAGATCTTTTTGGGGTCCATGGGTTTGGAGAACTTACTATGTACCTAACCCAAGGCTTGGGCAATGGTTGCTATGCATCAGTAGTTGTTCGCGATGGAAAATTCTATCGACTATAATACCATCAAAAATATATCATTATAAAAACTACAAACGCAAGATGTACAATCATAGTAAGTATGCGAGTATAGGTCGATCGACGGAGAAAGAAAAAAAATCTAAAATTATTCAATCAAATTAGCCCAAGAATTAAGAGGAGATTTAGCTGAAATTATAGAAAAATGAAATAAAACTATGAGATTAAGGAGCAATTTAGAGGCAAATCCACTTCCAATCATTCATATAAATCAACACAAAATTTATCTATAATCCCTCGTTTAAATTTTAAGTAGAAATAATTAATGTGTTTATTACATCAAATTCTAACACACCATTCAAATCCACTTGTCAACTCTCATGAAAATGACATGAAATTAAAAATAAAATCTATTTTAATTATGATCTATTTACTATGAATTATTAATATAGAGCATCAAATTTTGATTCTAGTTTCACTTTCATTGTCAAAACCATATTTTGATGTAGGAAAACTTTTGTTTATGCTTAATTAAGTATAGTTTATTTGTTATGAATAACATAGGCTATCAAATTCAATATTAAACAAATAAATTCCAAACACATCAAAATTTCCATTAAGCACAAAAGAGATATCATAAATGAAATTGTTATGTTAATTTACTATGATTCATGAGAGCTTCATTACCCCTAAACTGAACGAGTTAATACATGTTAACATAAAGTGATTTCAACATAAACATAAATGAAATGAAAAACTAATTAAAGAGAAATAAAACTAACTAACTTGCATAAAATAAAACGATCTAATCTACTTGCATTAAAGAAAAAAGACATGAATTAAAATAACAATCAAAGAAAGTGATGTGCACGCAAATGTGCATATTTTTACCACCATATTTAATCTAATTAAATTAAATAACTGATCATATTGGGTATTTTAACTTCTTTAAACCAAATTCAAATTATTTTCAAATTTTCACATATTCACTCCATATAGGGGCAAAATGGTCATTTTTCTGCATATATTAATTTGAGAAAATTTAATTGGAAATATCTATATTATTTTGTAGGAACTTGGCTTCATATACAAGTGGCTTCATGAAGATATATGCATGCGCAAGAGTGAATACAAAGGAATGAAGATAACAATAATTCAAAGCCATGTTCATGGAGGACCCCGCCTACCCACTTACCTTGATTTTCAGTTAGGAGCTAATGCACATGCTAAAAGGCCATTAAAGCTTCATGCACATTTAAGTGGGGATTAAGACATGTTAAGGATTACTTGGTGGCCACACTACCTCAAGGGTATTTTAGGCATTCCCCAAAAAATGAGTTAGGGCTTCTAACATGCAAATTTCTATCTAAAACTAGAGATGCCTGGGTTTAAACAGGAAATGAAACCCTAGGGTTAGGGTTAATACGGGTAATTAAACGCACATGTGTAATCAAATCTGACTACATAACTCAGTATTAAGGATCCATATTCAATACACACAGACCTAATTAATATTAAAAACAAAAAGAACACACTACCCACATATGCATGTGCATCCCCAATTTGCAAGCAACAAAATGAACCAAGGAAAAATGTTGTTATATTTAACCCAATTGTATCTGGACTTAGACCCCTACATCCTTCATGAGCGTCCTAACATCGATATAAAAATATCATGACAATTAGTGAAAGCAAAATAATAATATGACAAGCTTAGATCTATGCTTTAAAGAACAGTCTAAAATTTATCGATGCCCTCGAATAGATTACCCAAAATATATAAATAATCTTTAAATCGCAATAAAATAAGTTAGAAAGATCAGAATTTGATAAAATTGTTAGAAATGCGAGTTATGGATCTTAAGGCTAGGATTAACACTAGAGGGGGGGGGTGAATAGTGTTAATAAAGGATTACTAAATCTTTTTGAGTTTATGTTAGTTTAGACACAGATGTATGTAATCTACAGATTCAAGGATAATCACAGAGACAAACACAGATGCAAAAATAAAATAAAAGCAGTAAAGGAAAGAACACACCGGATTTTATACTAGTTCGGAGTTACCCTACATCCAGTCCCGCAACACAAGTATGGATTTCCTTTCAAAAGCAATTGTACAATTACACCCTCGATTTCAAGGCTACGAGGTACACCCTCCAGAATTTCAATCCTCCGGGTAGAGATACTTGATTTCCGGGCCACAAGTTTACCCAATTGATTTACCAAGGCTAAATCACACCTTTTCTCGCTTGATTGATTTTTAAGGCCATCACACCTTTTCTCGCTTAATAGATTACAAAGAAGTCTATAACTCTGAATAGCACTGAGAAACTTGTTGAGATAGTGATAGAGAATCAAACTAGAAGTAATCGAGTTTGATTCAATGTTGATTTCGGTAGAGTAATGGTAAGAATATGTATTAAGAAATGTGGAAGAAGAAGAGGAGTGAAAAACTAGAAAATCTAATGTAAAATTCGTTGAAACTAACCCCTATTTATAGAAGAACAACAACCATGTCCATTCATGAAGAGTTATGGCAAATAGACACTTCTTTTGAAATTTAAATTTTGAACTCAACTGACACCATGTCGACATGGTCACCATAGGCATGTCGACATCCCAAAGAAATTTTTGATGATTTGATTTTCTTTGAAAATAACCTTCATCTTATAATAAAATTATTTTAAACTTTATGAATATACTTGACTATAGTTAAAATTCATAAGTAAATATAGATAATAATATATATAGAATTTAACTATAATTTTATTTTTAAATCTAAGAATAAATATTTAAAAGATAAATATATTATTTTAAAAGATAGTTTAAAATCAGGAGTAATTTGACTTTAAAATTAAAGATAATTTTGAGGTTAAAATTATTTAAAATCAGGATAGAGGGTTTTGAATCTTTTTAAAAGAAATGTTTTGAAATCATTTTGAAAACAAGATAATTTTGTAAAATCATTTGAATTAAAATTAGTGGATACAAAACAATGTTCCACTAGGTTTTTCGTAGGTTCCATCCTACTTAGGGTTCCATCCCTTTAATAGGCTCGAAGTGGATTCCATTCTAAGAATAAATTGGATTTTAAGATGTCAGTGCTTTTCTACGAGTTTTAACAAAAATTCCTAATAAAAATACTTATCCTTGAAATCTTGAACTCTTGATAATCTTGATACTCATGAGTCTTTTATCTTGATATCTTGAATCTCTATAATGTACAATCTTTATTCTTAGTACCTGCATGATGAAATCCTACATATACATATATATCTAAACTTATAATGTTAGTATTTATATTTTATAATCTATTCTAAGGTTGTTGTCATCAAAACCATCATCTCACGGACTAACAAAAATGACTTTGACATTTTACTGGAAATAATCTCTAGAATATTTTACGTAAAAATGTTTGTATTTCAAAAAAAAAATTCACATTAATATTAACTAGTTTTGAACAAAAATTGAAAACAGAATAGATTTCTGAAATAAACAGAATAAATTCTTTTCTTTTTTTATATTTCAAATCATATAAACTTATTAAAACACATTTCCAAATAAATAAACCTATGCTTTCTCCTTTAATAAAATCATTCACTCTATTCTTTATTAAAATTAACATTTATTATTTCAATCCATGTTATTAATTACTTTCAGACCAATATTATTGAATTATATTCTAGTATATGTCATCCTTTTATCTTATTGCAATCTGTATTATACATATGTATTCAAATTAAGATCATAACTTATATTCTAAGATATTTAACATCAATAAAATCATAAAATTTAATTTTATAAACAATTTTATTCAAAAAAATTATTCAATTTAATTTTTTAAATGGATAAAATATGGGTCGTTATAATCTCCCCCACTCAATACTTTTCATCCTCGAAATAGAACGGAGTAAAGAATCTAGCATTTTGATATATTTTACCAAAATAATCAACTTATAAACATTTAAACTTACTTAGGTTTACTACAAATTCAAAAATAACCAAAATTTTTCCAATATACCTTTCAGAATACTGTTATATATGCTTGATGTCTTAACATGTTTGTTGTACATTTCTCACTTTCGAGACCCAAAAATGAACGCCGATGATGTTGTAGTTATCATCAGAATTATTTTCAAGCAACAAGAGTGTGATCCATTAATATTAACAATCCCTTAAGGGATGTTAGATCTATCCTCATTCTTATAGAATTTAGTCCATACATTGGGTAGACCCATGCCTAAAATCCCCAAGTACTCGGTAGACCAATTTTAACACCTAGTGGAATACATGAAAAACTTTTTCTTTCAAAAAAAGGTATTTAGACTTTTCCAAACATATCATACTATAACCAATAACTTTCCAAATCATTTCTTCAATACCATAAAATTTGAAAAAGGGGATTTTTTTCTATATAACTCATTTATATAATATCACTAAATTTTATATTTGAAGAAAAACTTATATAAATCTCATCTATGTCAAAATTAATAATCTTTAAAAATTTAATACTTTACAAAATTCATTTGTAAAATTCCTTACTTCACATAAGGTAAATATCATTTATAATACCTTTTTAATATTCACCTCTGACATCATTACAAATATATGTAAAATATTTGGAAATAATTATTTACATCGTTACTTATATTTAAAAAGAGGGTTATTTAAGTAATTAAATCCATTATTTGAAAATTCAGGCAAATTTATTTTAAGAGAGGGGAAGGACATAACAACTTGGAATTTCATCATAAACAATCAACAAAGAAACAAGCCAACACTTAACATTGTTCAAGATATTTGATTACTAATCAAAACTTAATGTTTGTTCAGGTTCACAACCTTCTGGATTGCTTAAAGATAGAGATAGCTTCCAAATTGTACCATTGCGCTGATCAGCCTTTGGTTATTACTTGGAAGAGTACCAAAGCCATCTTAGAACAAAAATAAAAGTTATTACTTAAACTTTTTTTAACATTTATTTATACAAAATATATCTCTTTACTACTAAAATCATTTATGAAAACATTTCACAAATATAACATAAATTTAGACTCATAGAATACTCTATCATGTCCTGAGAGTACATACCAAATACCGGTTAATTTTTTTCCTTCTTTTAAATTCTGATGAAGGCCTTATATAAATTCGAGTCTTACTGAGTTGGCCTCTATGATCTCTTTACCCGTTAAATCTGGCAAGTAGCTAAAAGGAGTAGGATGTTGGTAACCAAACTCCAGTCTATAGTCTACTTTTCTTTAGACAACCCTAAGATAAAGATGTTTATTAGTCGGCCCAATAGCATCTAATAGTTTATACAATTTAGATGTAAAACAAAGACATGGTTTTAATAAGACAATGTTTATTAAAATCATCCCATTAAATTTAAATTTTGGTTTAAATTATTCTTTCTCAATTTGAGAAGTTACATAACTTATATCAAAATTTTGTACGACTAAAACACATTACACCAAAATACTTTTTTTAAATTTCTTTTCAAGCACTTTTAGAATAAAATACCTAGGTTCTATTCTAAATATTACTATATATTGATAAAAAAATAGTTGTAAAAATTATCTACTATCATTTGCTTTAGGTTCGCTCGTATTCAGACTCGTTTCGATTATACAATAAAAATGAGAATAATTTACTAAGTTCACTCAACGTTTTCCTATGTAATCATCTGATCATTGCTTAGGTGATTATTCAGATTATCACAAAGCCAATCGAGACATTTTCCCCCAACTGCCTAAAGCAAAATTTCTTTAAAAAATATTTGTACTCATAAATATTTATAAGTAATACTACTATACCTATATTTTTTTTTCAAAAATCCTCTTTATTTATAACTTTATTTTTATAAATCCTAGCTATATGAAATTACCATTATATATAAAACATTTTTGATTACAAGTATCTTTTTATGGATATTTTTATATTTCTAATCTTTTATTCAAAATAGAATTAACTTACAATACAATAAGAAATCATACAAAGTAATGTCAACAAAATATAGGCTTTATATGGTTTTCTTAACATATATTTGAATCTTTAGGTTATATTTTAATTTCATTCTTTTAAATTTACACTTTTAGATTTTGTAATTTACACTTTTACTTTCAAAGTTTATACTTTTAATTTTATTTTTAAGTTTGTAAGTTCACACTTTCTGTTTGTATATATTAAATAAATCCGTAAAACTAACTTTTTTCTTTTAACTATTTCCAAAAGAAATATTTTCTTCCTTATATTTCAAAACATTTACAAATATTATATATAAAAATCATTTTTAAATTGTTTATAACTTTTAAAACTGTTATAGGAAATAAAAAGTGTGCTCTCATATATATAATACACTCAACTTGTAATAGGGCATTCCATTAACTTATCTCTTAATAAGTTTACCCTAACAGGCTTAGGTGTTCACTCAACCAAAGCTCTGATACCAACTATGACGACCTGCCGTTTCGGACGATTCAAGTCGACAACAAAACCACACATGTATAACTCAAACTGTCCAAAAGACAGATTATCAATGGGGTTTTTAATAATAATATTAAAAGAGAGAATAATACATAGAATTTCACAATAGAATGATAAAATATAATAATTATATAAACATATCATGAAACTATTTTACAATATAAATTTGATCCATTTAAAGTATAATCAGAACTATACATTTAGCTGACATAACAAAATATGGTATTCCAAACTCCATCTTCATCTTCCAGAAAAAAACGTCTTCGAAACACTGAATCAACTCAGGCAGACTCGAGTATAAAGAAAAACAATGCACTCAAGTCGGGCTATACATTCTTATGCAAGTAAATTCAAATCAAGAGATAAGGGTACATACCTTAAGAGATGTTATGAGATTTTCTAACTCCTAAGGATCTGTTAAACTATCTGTATATAGTATGGTATGCTATATGTTTAATGTTTATCACTAAAGTAAATATTTAAATAGCATTATGGCTTTATATTAATCTCCATTACCATATTTTTAAGCATGTAGTCTATGCAGGTCCTGTAAGACTACCAGTAATATCGGTAGCCAGTGATTCCCCTATACAATATTAAAACAAAATGGTAGCAGTCTCGCATAGGAAATAAATGTATGATAAGGCACATGAGGCAATGCCAAGGTAAGATGCTTTCGTTTTGCCCTACTTGGCCTTTCATAAGCCCAAAAGGCCAACCGCGTTCACCAATCCAAAATCAAGGTGCATCAATCAAGTTCATAATCAAGATTGTAATATAAGGGAAAGATGTTCGCTAGAGGTAGCTAACCTCATTGGCCAGGTATTGCTCCTGTTTTGGTCATTTCAAACTGACACATGTGTCAGGGTCATCCAACATCGTTCTCTTACTTCATTACAACAAACGTTTTCCAATTCAACCTCTACATTCTAGAAACATTCTCCACGTACACGGTTATTGAAATGGTTCTGGTAAATTATAGAGAGTATGCCACTATCCGACTCCGGTCTCTTTAACAACCAATCGTTTATTTTATAAAAGGGGTACTGTTTTGTCCAATTTAATTTTTATCGCAAAATCAGTTAGGAATTTGGTAAAGTGTTAACATGGAAATTTCTCCATTTTACTTCACGAATATACAGAAAAGTTTTAGAAATTTTTAGAAATGTTTAACATTTTTAATAGTCAGAACACTTCAGTTTTTACATTAAATAAACTATTAAAGGCCAATTATTTTTAGAAAAATACAATTTAAATTTCAGAATTCTTAAAACATTTTTATAGAACTTCCAATAAAATATCAGAATTTTCTATTTCTTACCAATCAATTTAATAAATTTCTTATTCCAAACTGCCAATTATAAAGATTAAATCATTAAAATTATTAGATGGCTAATTTAAACATAGGTCTCTTTATTAAAAAATATCCAAATAATATGCAGGTGTTGCAGAAAAAGTTTTCAACCATTTTAATGTTTGTACAAAATTTCAAAATTCTAACGATATAATTTTCAAAGAATAAAATATAGACATTGTTAGTCGATAGATTTCTACGTAGGCTTTTTGACAAAATATTTTTCTTATGCTGATATGGAATAACAAAAAAAATTTCAAGTTAAAATGACACCATTTTCCCAAATTACCTATTTATTGGTATCTAATTAAATATTTTATTCAGATAAATCAACATATAAACTTCCAACTGTCCTATTCAAAATATCCTTTATTATAATATCTCAAAAATTTAGAAATAAACACACTAATTTGTAAAAAAATTCAAATAAGGACAAAAAAATGTTTTTAGATTTTCTATTCTAAGGCCAAAATAGTAAACTTTCAGTTTCAAATCCTTTTATTTCAAACCAAATGTCATTGATGTTTAATTTATACTATTTAACAATAAAATTTATCAACATAACATTTATAGACAATCAATGATGACAGGGTGTAATACAGTGTCAATAGGGTATTATAATAATTAATTAATTAGAATGGCATAAAATGGTAAATCACAAACATCGCAATACAATCATATCAACCATTTAACAATACAGTTAATCAACATAACATCTACCAATAATCAATGTAAATTTCATATCTAAATTCGAACAATGAAAATTTTCCCTTATTTTATATTTATCGCAACAATTGGATTTCAAGTTAGTTCCATTGAATTCATTTCAATTCAATACTACAATGTCAACAAGAAATTCAAATTCACTTAAAATTCAATAATATGACACAATATTAAATTCAGATTCAATTCAACTAAATATGATTTTAATTTAAGTACACAATAAAATATAGGTTGTGAATAAAAAACTCACCTTTGATTCCGCTAGTGATTTCCAAACAAAGCGAGCTAAACATAAACTGATCTAACCACACAAATCAAACAGAACAACAATCGACTACGACCTCCAATAATTATTTATGAGCAACGACGCGTGAAGGCACGAGCTTGGGTATTAGGTTCCGGATCTAGGGAGGTAAGTGGGAAAAGACGAGTTGTTCGGCATAGGAGGCTGCTGTTAGGGAGTAGTAGGCCAGTGTGGTGGTGAGTATTTGATCAAGTTTCCCCTTATGTCGGCTATCCATTTTAGTTGCTCTATATTTTTGCTTATTTTACTAGTAAATCCTATTATGTTTGGATAGCGTCTCCATTAACTATAGTAGTATCAAAATAAGTTTTTTTTTCTAGTTAAATCAGAAGGAAAACAATCTAACTTAAAGAACAAAATTTCACTCCATTACCAAAACAAAACTTATGCTCCACTGTTAACTGAAACTGTAAACTCACATTTCATTCAAATCATTATATTTGAACTTTTGTGACACAAATGCAATTATTTTGTATTTCCAAATATATATATATATATATATATATATATATATAAGAAACTAATAAGAGGGATTGGCTGGGAAATTGGTGAGGGAAAAGCTCGATTAGGTCTGACAGGCAGAGGCTTGAATGCGGCAGGACATGGTAAAGGATAAGGATGGTCGGTAGGAGGTGGCTAGGTAGTAAGGGGTCATAGTTGGTGGGAAGGATGTAATGTGAAAGGAGGAAAATGAAAAGAAACAGGTATTTCCTTTTTTTATTTTACATAATGTAACAAAAAGAAAAATGAAAACGGAGAAATGGTGATTGGTGACGCAGGGATGGATGGCATGACAGCGAAGGTGAGGTGGTGTAGGGTGGATCTGACGGGTGAGGTTGGGTGATACGGGGTTAAAGAGTAAGCGGGGAAGGTGTACAACAACACAACCAAAAATATAAGTAAAAATGAAAACAAGAAAGAGAAAGGGAGCGAGAAAGGAGAGAAGGGGTTGTAAATTTCTCTCTAAACGAAAGATTCCTAGGGTTTAAATAGGGAATAAAACCCTAGGATTAAGGTTTAAATCTAACCACACACTTAATTTTAAGGATTCAGATTCAATACACATGGACCCAGTAATATTAAAAAAACCACCGCCCATATGCATGTGTATGCGCATCATTAATTTGCAAGCAACAAAATGAACTAAGGAAAAATGTTTTTGATTCTAACCCGATTTGTACCCGGATTTAGACCCCTACGTCCTTCGCTGGGCGATCGAACACATATATAAATATATTGTGACGTTCAGTGAAAGTAGAAGAACAATATGACAAGCTTAGATCCATGCTTCAACAAACACGTTAATAAATTACCCATACTGCCAAATACACTACCGCAAAACATATAAAAAAACTTCAAATCATAATAAATGGAGCTTGAAAGATCAGAATTTGACGAACTTTGATGTTTACTCGAAAAATCTCTAGAATATTTTATGTAAAAATATTTACATTTCAAAAATAATATTTTTTCACATTAGTAACTGGTTTTGAACTAAAATTGAAAACAGAAAAGATTTTTAAAGTAAACAAAATAAATTCTTTTTTAATCTTTTAAATCTTTTTAATCTTATTAAAACACATTTTCAAATAAATAAACCTATGGTTTCTCCTTTAATAAACTCATTATATTCTTTATCAAATTAACTTTTATTATTCCAATCCATGTTATTAATTACTTTTCGACCGATATCATTAAATTATATTCGAATATATGTTATCCTTTTATCTTATTGCAATTTTTGTTATTGATAAGAATTAAAATTAAGAACATAAATTATATTCTAATATATTTTACATCAATAAAATAATTAAAATTAAATTTCTAAACAATTCTATTCAAAAAAATTATTAAATTTAATATTTTAAATGGTTAAAATACGAGTCTTTACAACCTTCCCCACTCAAAACTTTTCATCCTAAAAAAGAAACGGAGTAAAGAATCCATCGTTTTGGTATATTTCACCAAAACAATCAACTTATAAACATTTGAACTTACTTAGTTTTAGCGCCAAAATTGGTCACTAACGCCCAAACATAAATGAAAGCACCAGCTAACAGTCACAGATAACAGATAGAGTGTATGTAGAGAGTATAAATATGAAGAACAGTAAAAATTAAAATGAAAGCAGTAAATAGATTTTATAATGGTTTGGCTAACTCAGGCCTACGTCCATTCCATAAATTTTATTTTTGTTGCTGTAATAATCGATTACAGTTACGAAATCATAGAGTAGCTTTAGCCTTAGGAAATGAAAAGTTAGAGAGCAGAAAGAAGATCCCTTTTCTGAACTCCCACATGCTGTATTTATAGACAAATCATGAGTTGTTGGGCTTTCTGAGCGACTCGGGCCAATTAAGGCCACTTCCGAGCCATGCTTTTCACACCGACTGACCCATGCCGACCGACCTACACTATCAATGACCGAGCTATGTACATCCTTCGTCCCTGACCGAGCGACATTTGCCGAACCACCTAGGCCGAGCCGTAACCCATACTCCAACACTAGGCCACTTGATGCTGACCCATGCATGCCGAACGACAACTAAGGTCGATCCTCAATTGCTAAACCTTCAGGCCGAACTACCTCTAGCGCCGAACCAACCTACTAATGTTGAACCACCACCTTATGTTGAGCGGCGTTGCCGAGCCATGATGTCGTGCCATCTCGTCGAGCGACACTGACCTTAACACAATGCCGAGCGACCTTGCCAAGCCATGATGCCGAGCCATCTCGGATAAGTGAAGTATGCCGAGCGGCATATGCTGAGTGAAGTATGCCGAGCGGCATATGCTGAGTGAAGTATGCCGAGCGGCATATGCTGAGTGAAGTATGTCGAGTGGCATATGTTCAGTGAAGTATGTCGAACGACATATGCTGAGTATAGCATGCCGAGCGACACTTATGACGAGTGACAATGCCGATCGCCCTTACTTCCAGACCGAGCCGTCAATGCCGAATGATCCACAACTTCCATACCGAACGACATATCCAAGTGGACTTCATCCTTTTAAACTGAATCTATCATATTGCAGCCTCGATAACCATGAAGTTGGTTAGGTTGAATCCGTCTGTTTATGGCGTTGTAAAAAGGCGAGTTAACACTTTGGTTTACTCTACATTTAAAAGTAATCGAAACATTTTTTCCAAAATACGTTTTGAAATACTTTTGTATATTCTTGATGTCTTAATAGGTTTATTATACATTTCTCACTTTCAAGATCCAAAAATGAATGCTGATGATGCTGCAATCATTATCAAGAGATAAGAGTGAGATCCATTAATATTCATAGTCCCTTGAGGGATATTACATCTATCCTCGTTCTTGTAGATGTTAGCCCATATGTTGGCCAAACACATGCCCAAAATCTCTAAGTACTTGGTAGACTAGTTTTAACAGCAAGTGAAACACTTGTCAAACTTTTTCTTACAAAAATAAGATATTCAAAATTTTTCCAATAATATCATGCTATAAACAATAATTTTCCAAATCATTTCTACAATAATTTTAAAAAGGGAATTATTTTTATATGTAACTCTGTTAGATAGCATCTTCAAATTTTATAAGAAAACTTGTATAAATCTCATTTATGCCAAAATAAATAATCTTTCAAATTTGAATACTTTTCAAAATTCGTTTGTAAAATTTCTTACTTCACGTAAGGTAAATATCATTTATAATACCATTTAAATATTCGCCCTAGATATAATTATAAATATATGTAAAATATTTGAAAATATTATTAACGTCATTACTTATATTTAGAAAGAGGGGTTTTTAAGTTATTAAATCCATTATTTGAAAATTTGGGCAAAATTCTTTAAAGAGAGGGGAAGAACATAATGACTCGGAATTTCATCACAAATAATCAACAAAAAACAAACCAACACTTAACATTATTCAAGATATTTAATTACTAATCAAACTTAATGTTTGTTCAGGTTCACAACCTTCTGAATTTCTCAAAGATTGAGATAATTCCTAAGCGTACCGTTACGCTCATTGTCCTTTGGTTATTACTTAGAGGATTACCTAAGCTATCTTAGAAAAAAATTAAGAGTTATTTGCTAAACTTTTTATAACTTTTATTTATAAAAAATATTTCTCTTTTAATATTAAAATCATTTATGAAAACATTTCACAAACATAACTTAAATTTGGACTTGTATAATACTCCCATATGTCCTGAGAGTATATACCAAATATCGATTTAATTTTTTTTCTTCTTTTAAGTTCAGAAGAAGGCCCATTATAAATCTGGTCTTACAATTAAGTCGTCCTCTTTGACCTCTTTACCCATCAGATGTAACAAGTAGCTAAAAAGAGTAGGATATTAGTATTCAAACTCCAGTCTATAGTCTACTTTTCCCTAGACAAACCTAAGGTAAATATGTTAATTAGTTGGTCCAATATGATCTAATATTTTATATAATTTAGATGTAAAACAAAGACATGTTTTTAATAAGACAAATTTTACTAAAATCATCTCTTTAAATTTAATATATTTTAAATTTGGTTTAAATTATTCTTTCTAAATCTGATAAATTACATAACTTGTATCAAAATTTTGTAGAACTAAAACACATTATATCAAAATACTTTTTTTAAATTCCTTTCCAAGAATTTTTAGAATAAACTAACTAGCTTCTATTTTAAATATTACTATATATTGATAAAAAATAGCTTTAAAAATTATCTATTATCACTTGCTTTAGGTTCGTCGGATTCGAACTCATTTCAACCGTACAATAAAAATGAGAATGATTTACTAAGTTCACTACAATGTTTGCCTAAGCAATCTCTGATCGTCACTTAGAAAATTATTTAGATTATCACAAAATCAATCGAGATGTTTTTCCCGAACTGTTCAAAGCAAAATTTCTTTTAAAAATATTTTACTCGTTAATATTTATAAGTAATAATACTATATCTAAAAGTCTATATGAGTGAATCGTATATGATATATATATATATATATATATATATGCAAGTGTGAATAACTAACTATATAATATAACTTAATAGATAATAATAGCAATGTAAATTAAAATAATCAAACCAAGATTTTATACTGGTTCGGACCTCCCGTCCTACGTCCAGTCCCGAAGCTCCTCTTCGGAATTTCCTTTCAACTAACCCTCACTTGACCCGGAGGAACAGGTTTACAATAGCATAGTTTCTTTGTCAAGAATGTGTTCTATAACACGGATGTTGACTATTGAGTACAAATGCTTCCAATATATATATATATATATATATATATATATATATATATATATATCTAGAGAATATTGAATGAGGAGTTCTGAATATATGGAAGAGTTAAATACAAGTAGTTGATTGATAGAGAACAGGTATAAATCAGAGTATAGGAATTAAGAGCATAAGTAAGCAAAGGTAAAGATTCTCTTTGCATTCCAGATGCTATTTATAATGATGAAGAGTTTTGTTGTATATTTGCATCTGTTGTAATCTCTCTAAAGTCGTTTCTGATGGTGATGAAGGGTTGCAGCAAAGAGAAGCGGATGTGTCCTTTCGAATGTGACAGTTGGTCTTTGAAATTACTCAGTCGAGTTCAAAATCAGACATCTGGAGGACTGTTTCAGACGACTGGTCTTCATATATTTTTTGTGTCTGGTTGCTATTCAGACGTCTGAGTTTATTATCAGACGTCTGTTTCCTTCTGAGTTGTGAAATAGAGAGTTTAACCAGACGTCTGAGCATATTAACCAGACGTCTGATTCTGTCTGATTTGCAAACCAGAGGAAACATTCAGACGTCTGGCTAGTGCACTCAGACGTCTGAAAATGTGCATGTTGCTTTATTTGTGTCTGTGGCACTCCTTTTCAACTTCTACCGATTTGAAGTCTTTTGATAGTTCTCTTGAGTCTTGTTTTTGTCTCTTTGGTGATGTTACTTTATCATCTACCTGTAAATATAGATATATGTGTACATTCGATTTCCATTGTATAGTTGTTATCATCGAAACCATAGAATTGATTTCCTAACAATATCTGCATATTTTTTCCAAAATCCTCTTTACTTAAAAGTTTATTTTTATAAATCCTGCCTATATAAAATCATCTTTTTATATAAAACATTTCCTATTGTGACGACTCGGATTTTGCCCGCTCAAAAATCGACATCCATACTTCAAATCGTACTCGAATGTCATAGATTCGACCGTTCAAATCCGATTCGCCGGAGCTTATAACAATCATTAAGTAAACAACACAGCGGAATAAAAGAATAATACATTGATATACAGCTTTGATACAATATCTGATACAACAGATGATCCAATAGATATCAATATACATCAGAGATATGATACATTAAAATAGCAGCGGAAAGAAAATAGATGACATCTAACATACGGAACAATATAACTCTAAAATAGTCTTCAAGGAAGAACTCCAAAATAACTGCAACTCCATTTCCAAGAATCAATCCAGCAGTAGCTCGAACTCCCAATAACATTGCACCCAGCTAGGCAAGACTGGTGCGATCCAAAGACTGAACTAATCTCCAGATAATCCACTATATCTAACTATCTGAAAAACCCAACTCTAGACTGCTCGTGTAGAAAATAATGAGCACCCAGAGTTTAGGAAAGAAACGATAAACTCTGGATCAGTCGTGGGACTGGTGTGGGCAACAAAAACAGTTTATCTCTTAAAACATTCAACAAAAGATTTTCACAGTCAATTCGCAATGCTTTTTAAAAATGAGACTACCATAAGGCCTCCCGCACACACACAATGCAAACGCAGAATCGGAGGAGATTTCTCCTTATGATAGTCAAAGATGCTTGATACGCATTAAAAAGACATTTGATATTATTACTAGTGCATAGTGTAGAGAAAAAAATTCATTTCGGAAGTAGAATATAAATCTTAGCCAACATACGACCATTATCGTATGCCTACTATAGCTACCATCCAAACAGTGTTGCGACACCATAAGTGAATGATAGGTTCTACAACTAATACCGTACAAGTTTTGTATTGTTTCTTTGGATTTCCAACAAATGGTCAGGCCAAGGAACTTCCCATTGCCACATGAGAATGCCTCTGGAAAGACATCCCCGAGAACCAAACCGGAACTCTGCCAACACAAGGCCGGGTTACCCCTAACTGGGTAACTACTGACACGAGCACGCCATTCCCCGATCGTAAACGACCTTTCTCACGGGATCCCGAAAACCAACAACCACAAAGTAATAAATTCGTAGTAACCACATAGGTTAAATATCTGGGCTCCATACCATGATACCACCTCTATCCAGAAGGAAATGTACATACCCTAAAGGGTGCTACCCCTCATAACCTTGCTGCTTCTTTCCTGTTTTGACCATTTCCGGGGTGTGAGGTTCGACGAAGTCACGTCCACAAAAACATACTTTATACAAAAGCCATGCTTTGGGTCAACAAATGATCAACACAATGATCACTAAGATAGACGATCAAATAAATGATCATATCATAATAATCAACACAATGATCATTTCAGCATCACTCAGCATATCACATTACCAAATTGGGAATATATCGCTGATAACTTCAACTATATAACCTCTGAGCTCGTACGTCTCAGAGAAGGGTGTTAAGCTAAAAGAATAAATTCTCCGCCACCAACAGAAATATATTTGAAAGAAATCTGCTTTATATCTCAACTTGTAATGTCAGACATACAATCCATACAAGTCTGTTCCGGGATCGAACAGAACCGAAGGCACTTACAAAGAAGTCCTTGCAACCCGGATATTCACAATCCCGATCGGATTTCCCATCACTTAGGGAATCTCTATACCAGGAGCTACCCAGTGCAGAGACAATCGATAGGTCATCCTATCACTCTCGCAAATACCCGGTCTTCAACACCGGTCTTCAAATGCTATCCATAACGACCTATCACATATTCGGAATGGGATATATGACACAAAGGTCCTTTCCCGGCTAAACCGAATAGTGAGCGAAATAGTTCAAAAACAAATGGATAATGGGATTTCAATTAAGTCACAACTTAATAATTCAAAATTTTTCTTCAAATGGCTTAACAAATTACCATTTTTAATCTTTAACAAAAAGATTCATTTTCACAACCTTTAACGGTTTAAACAATTTTCACATTTTAATCTTTTAAACAAAAGATTCATTCACAGATTTTCCAAATCAATCTTCATTTCAATTTGATTAACTCGTTAAATCTTTAAATCAAAGATTTAACTTATATCCTTCAAAACAATTTCATTTCAATTTGATTTAAACAAATCATCAATTTAAATCTGTTAAAAATAAACAGATTTAATTCATAGCTTTCAAAAAGAATTCATTCATAACTTAGGAAAATCATTTCTCTATTCAATCTTGAAATTCCCCCAATTAACTGAAATCTCAGTTCTTATCTAAAAGTGTTTATCATTTGAAAACAACAGTTTTCCTTTTGGAAATCTGATTCATTTATACGAGTTGAAATCCTTGGGTTAAATTCAAATTCCCAAAAATAATACTTTAAAAATGATTTAACTCATAATGACTAGTATAATATCATAAATCCTTAGTTTCAAATTATAGAATTTAATTTCTACTTTTGAATTCAAATTTAAATCAAATTATTTAAATTCCAAAACTTAATCAAGTAATTTAAAAATAATAAATTTTATTTTGAAATTCCATTCCAAAAGCTTTTCACATTTATTCCCATTCCATTTCCAAAACCTTTGAATTTAAAAATTCAAATTTAAAACTATTTCAAACATCTGTGACTTAACCGATTTCCTCGTGAAATCCATATTTGTGTGTGTATGGTGTGGTCCAGGGGTTATACACAGTAGTGCAACATCATTCAATCATGACAGATCAAATACAACAATATATCTGATAAGCGATATAAATTATAACGCTTATCTTCATTCACAGATCACAGATATATTTATATATCACAGATAATAAATTACATCACAGATCACAACACAAATCAGGATAATCATAAAGCATCATATAACAGGGATATCAAACAGTTTAACATCCAATATAATCCAAACATCCATAAGTAAGATCAATTAAATTGTCTGATTAATTCAAATTAGTTACTTACTTATGAATTAATTACTAATCCTGGTTAATTAATTGTTAATTAATTATAAACCATTTTTTATTATTATTCTTTAATCAGTTATTAATTATCCATTAATAATAAATTAATTAACCTTTAATTATAATTCATCAACCTTTAATTATTAAATAATTAATCTTTAATTATTTAATTCACTATTAAATTAATTATCTTTAATTAACTACTTTGTTTATCCTTTTAAACCTTGTTTAATAAATCACCTTTATCACATTAGATACTTTAAAAGGTTAAGATTTAGTTTAAACAACATTTTATCTTAATTTTCATTTTAAACTACATTATTTATTTATTAAACAATTTTGTAAAATAATGTATCTTAATTAAATAAATTTAAAACTTAATCATTTTGAAAATCCTTTATTTAAATTTAATTTATTTAAAACTTTAATCATCTCCTTATTTTAAAACTTGGGTTTTATTTAAAATTGTTGAAAAGTAGAAAAACTTCAAAATACAAACTGTTTTGAGTGGCTCCTGTAACTACTTCGAGTCACCCCCGAGACAAACTTGTCTTTGCTTCGGGTTACTCAGAAGTTTAACCCGAGAGAACATATTTTCCTTCATTTTTCTAAATCCCAGAAACCTACTCGACATTCCACTAAACGACACGAGTCTCCCTTCGAGTCTAACCCCAGTTTCCCCGAGAAATACTTCGAGTCTTCCTCCACCCACTTCTTCTTCCACAACCCAAAACTGTTCTGATACACGATGATACGCGCGCACGTGTACGTCTGAACAGTGATGCTTCGACCCTCCTCGCGACCATCGGCAAGTCAATGACGACCATCTCAACCTAGCCGACCACCCAAAAGTCTTGATATCACCGTGGTTCAATTTCAGGTGATTCGATCGAACTGGAACGAAAATGATCACCAAGCAAACGCCTCGTATCACCTCGTCTTGCCACCAGCGACTAAGCAACTCCGACCGAAGCAACTTCACCCACTCACGTCTCTCCTCCCACAGTCCGGTCAAGCTCGATCAACTAGTGGTGGAGGAAACGCTTCCTCCCCGTCCTCAACCAAAACAACTACTAAAACCCTAAACTCGCTTCGACCCACCAATTCACGCAATAAGAAAATTATCTGATAATTTTCTTGAAGTCACTGATTAATAAACTAGCTTCGAACCAAGTTTCAACATTTAAAATTGAATGAATTGTTAGAAATTGAAAAAAAAAACAGATTTTGTTCAAACGTGAGATTCCCTTGGAACACCTGATTTAAAATCATCATATTAATCTTAAAAATCATGTCTTTGTATACTTATTCAAATTATAAAATCAAATCTATGGTTTTACTTGTTTGAATTTATCACCTGATTTTTTTTTTTTTGCTTGTACTGCAAAACAAGTATACAGAGTCCAATGTTTTCATTCTTTAGCTTAAACAATTTTTTTTTTCCAGAGGCATATACACACCCATTTACTGATATGCATCATCAATCTGTACACATGAGCACACAGGTGTACATTCAAACAAGTTACCAAATTCACTCATTTCATTCATCATTACAGAGCACAATTTTTTTTAAGATAAAAGGTTGGGTTTTTAAGGAGAGTTGCTCAGCTGAAGTTGATGAAGAAACAAAGAACAGAAGAAACTTTGTCGTTTGGAAACTGCAGATTTGATTTTTTTTTAGTCACTGTCTTTCTAAATAAACAGAGTGGTTTAGGAAGAAGCACATTGTTTTGATGCTCTGAAACTATCAAACATACGTATATATGTACTCTGAATCATATCAGATGCTTTACTACCTGATCAAATCAAAGATTCAACAAAAACTACAATTATTTATGTAAGTGTAATAACCACTAAACACAGTAAGGGTGTATTACTCACTTCTAAACATATGCAGGCTTTCACAAGTATATGTGTATGTATTCTTTTACCATACATTAAAGAAATCATCTTCATAATATCACTTCATAGATTTTCACAGGCATCAAAAAAAAAGTTTATCCAGATTTAAAGCTTTTTAGAGGAGAATTAAAATTACTCACAGGATATTGAAACAAAGAAGCCTGTTAACATGCAAACCTATATATAAACAGATTAAGTTTAAAGATGGAAGTTTGCTCACCTTGAATCAATTAACAGAGAGTCTTCTCCTGGATTTGAAATGGACAAAGTTTGATGTTTTGCTTTCTAGTATTTTTTTCTATTTGCCAAACTGTTTTGATTTATACTGCCTTCAGATTTCTTTTCTTAGTTTTTTTTTTTTTTTTTTTTTTTTTTTTTGATGAAAGAACTGAGGTGGGAGGTTGATATATAGGGAGTGAGAAGTTAACAGGGTGTATACTATTTTGTACAGGGTGTTGAATTGTTTAAATTAGGCCGAGGTAACTTGTTTGGGGCTGCATTTATGAGCTTGTACACATACATATTTTTGCATTTATTAGCTTGTACTTATAACTATTTCCTCTATCTCGGCTGTACAATATGGAGATAGTATATAAAAGAAAAAGCATGTTCAGGGTGTTGTATTTCTTTTTGCTTTTCTTTGTTTCTCTTTCTTGTTTTGGTTTCACACTAGTATACATTTTTGTTTTGAATACTTTGTTTGTTATTTAGCAATACTTTTTCTTTTGTTTTCTTTGCATATTTTACTTGCTTAAATATATATATATGTATATGTATTATCTCTTGTTTTGTTATTTTTACTTTGTTTGTTTGTTTGTTTGTTTGTTGTTGTTATTATTATTATTATTATTATTATTATTATTTTTACTTGCATGTCTCTACTTTGCAGTTTACATTATATTCTTACTTTTTATCTTCGGCTGTTATGATATGTTTGTTATTTTATTTACATGCATTGTTGTTGTTTTTATACTTCTTTCATTTGCTTTGTAAGTATGCTCTAATCTGATACTTGTGCACTTATTCTTTTTAGTTTTGTTTTACACTTATTGTTTTTGTTTTATATATCAATGTTCTTATTTTAATTCATAACTTAAAATTATTATTACTTTACAAAATAAGTGAACTTCTATTTTTATTTTGAGTATTTATTTTATCTTATATACAAATTGTTTTGTATCTTTCTATATATTTATTTCAATAGTTTATATTTTAAAAGATATTTTGTTTTGTTTATATTATTTATAACTTTGTTTGTACTTACTTTATTTTCTTTTATTCACTTTGTTTTATTACTTTATAGTATGAATAACTTCTGTTTTAACATGTTGTTAAAATTTATTTATGAGTTACTATATATATATTTTTCTTAATTTATTTTATAACCCAAATATTTATTAAATCATTCATCTAAGATTTAAATTCAAATCAAAATATATATATATATACACTCAAGATTTTTTTTAATTTCAAATTGACTCATATATATATCCAAATATACATATACATATATACATATATATTCACATATATACATGTATATACAATACTTAAAAATTTAAATGATTTATATAGAATATATTTGAACTCGGGGAAACTCGTATTTATTTATAATTAATTTTACAAATTTTTATTCAAAATTTCATTTAATTATCAATTTAAATTAAATTAAAATCTAGGGTCGTTACAGACTTCCCCCCTTAAAAGAATTTCGTCCTCGAAATTTGCAGGCACGAAAACAACAAGGATAGATGAAAGATAGAGAAATATCTTTTCAGATCAAACTGGATATCAATTCTGCATTTGGCTCACCAAATCAGAATATCAATAATAGATACAAGAAATTATAATAAAATTTCAAATTTTGGTTTTAAACGAAATCGTTTTATTGATTCAATTCAAATTATCCTTCATATTCTATTAATCAATTTAATTCAATTAAAATTTCCAATTTATTTAAAATTTCCAATTTCTAATTTCTAATTTATTCAAATTTTTAATTCTAAATTTCAATTTTATTAAAGTTTAAAACGAAAAACTGATAAGAAATCGATGAAAATATGAAATAAGAATTTTCTACAACGATTCGTAGAGCATCACCACACCGAAACTTCTTCTGGAAACGAATCAAAAGAGATTGATAAGAAAGATGTTCCCACTGTTGTTACAGAGTTTTGACTAATTATAGTCGCATTCCCTGTCCCCTATCTCGTTCTCTTCTTGCACTCATACTTACTATCAGTAGATAGTAAGAGAATTTACTGAGGCGTTAAAACGGATATCTTAAGGATTACTCATTCTAGGATTTACTTCACCCTATCTCTAATGAGCTACTTAATGTGTTACACTCCTGAGCTAAAGTTTAACCCTTGGCTCTGATACCAAATGTGACGACTCGGATTTTGCCCGCTCAAAAATCGACATCCATACTTCAAATCGTACTCGAATGTCATAGATTCGACCGTTCAAATCCGATTCGCCGGAGCTTATAACAATCATTAAGTAAACAACACAGCGGAATAAAAGAATAATACATTGATATACAGCTTTGATACAATATCTGATACAACAGATGATCCAATAGATATCAATATACATCAGAGATATGATACATTAAAATAGCAGCGGAAAGAAAATAGATGACATCTAACATACGGAACAATATAACTCTAAAATAGTCTTCAAGGAAGAACTCCAAAATAACTGCAACTCCATTTCCAAGAATCAATCCAGCAGTAGCTCGAACTCCCAATAACATTGCACCCAGCTAGGCAAGACTGGTGCGATCCAAAGACTGAACTAATCTCCAGATAATCCACTATATCTAACTATCTGAAAAACCCAACTCTAGACTGCTCGTGTAGAAAATAATGAGCACCCAGAGTTTAGGAAAGAAACGATAAACTCTGGATCAGTCGTGGGACTGGTGTGGGCAACAAAAACAGTTTATCTCTTAAAACATTCAACAAAAGATTTTCACAGTCAATTCGCAATGCTTTTTAAAAATGAGACTACCATAAGGCCTCCCGCACACACACAATGCAAACGCAGAATCGGAGGAGATTTCTCCTTATGATAGTCAAAGATGCTTGATACGCATTAAAAAGACATTTGATATTATTACTAGTGCATAGTGTAGAGAAAAAAATTCATTTCGGAAGTAGAATATAAATCTTAGCCAACATACGACCATTATCGTATGCCTACTATAGCTACCATCCAAACAGTGTTGCGACACCATAAGTGAATGATAGGTTCTACAACTAATACCGTACAAGTTTTGTATTGTTTCTTTGGATTTCCAACAAATGGTCAGGCCAAGGAACTTCCCATTGCCACATGAGAATGCCTCTGGAAAGACATCCCCGAGAACCAAACCGGAACTCTGCCAACACAAGGCCGGGTTACCCCTAACTGGGTAACTACTGACACGAGCACGCCATTCCCCGATCGTAAACGACCTTTCTCACGGGATCCCGAAAACCAACAACCACAAAGTAATAAATTCGTAGTAACCACATAGGTTAAATATCTGGGCTCCATACCATGATACCACCTCTATCCAGAAGGAAATGTACATACCCTAAAGGGTGCTACCCCTCATAACCTTGCTGCTTCTTTCCTGTTTTGACCATTTCCGGGGTGTGAGGTTCGACGAAGTCACGTCCACAAAAACATACTTTATACAAAAGCCATGCTTTGGGTCAACAAATGATCAACACAATGATCACTAAGATAGACGATCAAATAAATGATCCTATCATAATAATCAACACAATGATCATTTCAGCATCACTCAGCATATCACATTACCAAATTGGGAATATATCGCTGATAACTTCAACTATATAACCTCTGAGCTCGTACGTCTCAGAGAAGGGTGTTAAGCTAAAAGAATAAATTCTCCGCCACCAACAGAAATATATTTGAAAGAAATCTGCTTTATATCTCAACTTGTAATGTCAGACATACAATCCATACAAGTCTGTTCCGGGATCGAACAGAACCGAAGGCACTTACAAAGAAGTCCGTGCAACCCGGATATTCACAATCCCGATCGGATTTCCCATCACTTAGGGAATCTCTATACCAAGAGCTACCCAGTGCAGAGACAATCGATAGGTCATCCTATCACTCTCGCAAATACCCGGTCTTCAACACCGGTCTCCAAATGCTATCCATAACGACCTATCACATATTCGGAATGGGATATATGACACAAAGGTCCTTTCCCGGCTAAACCGAATAGTGAGCGAAATAGTTCAAAAACAAATGGATAATGGGATTTCAATTAAGTCACAACTTAATAATTCAAAATTTTTCTTCAAATGGCTTAACAAATTACCATTTTTAATCTTTAACAAAAAGATTCATTTTCACAACCTTTAACGGTTTAAACAATTTTCACATTTTAATCTTTTAAACAAAAGATTCATTCACAGATTTTCCAAATCAATCTTCATTTCAATTTGATTAACTCGTTAAATCTTTAAATCAAAGATTTAACTTATATCCTTCAAAACAATTTCATTTCAATTTGATTTAAACAAATCATCAATTTAAATCTGTTAAAAATAAACAGATTTAATTCATAGCTTTCAAAAAGAATTCATTCATAACTTAGGAAAATCATTTCTCTATTCAATCTTGAAATTCCCCCAATTAACTGAAATCTCAGTTCTTATCTAAAAGTGTTTATCATTTGAAAACAACAGTTTTCCTTTTGGAAATCTGATTCATTTATACGAGTTGAAATCCTTGGGTTAAATTCAAGTTCCCAAAAATAATACTTTAAAAATGATTTAACTCATAATGACTAGTATAATATCATAAATCCTTAGTTTCAAATTATAGAATTTAATTTCTACTTTTGAATTCAAATTTAAATCAAATTATTTAAATTCCAAAACTTAATCAAGTAATTTAAAAATAATAAATTTTATTTTGAAATTCCATTCCAAAAGCTTTTCACATTTATTCCCATTCCATTTCCAAAACCTTTGAATTTAAAAATTCAAATTTAAAACTATTTCAAACATCTGTGACTTAACCGATTTCCTCGTGAAATCCATATTTGTGTGTGTATGGTGTGGTCCAGGGGTTATACACAGTAGTGCAACATCATTCAATCATGACAGATCAAATACAACAATATATCTGATAAGCGATATAAATTATAACGCTTATCTTCATTCACAGATCACAGATATATTTATATATCACAGATAATAAATTACATCACAGATCACAACACAAATCAGGATAATCATAAAGCATCATATAACAGGGATATCAAACAGTTTAACATCCAATATAATCCAAACATCCATAAGTAAGATCAATTAAATTGTCTGATTAATTCAAATTAGATTACTTACTTATGAATTAATTACTAATCCTGGTTAATTAATTGTTAATTAATTATAAACCATTTTTTTTATTATTCTTTAATCAGTTATTAATTATCCATTAATAATAAATTAATTAACCTTTAATTATAATTCATCAACCTTTAATTATTAAATAATTAATCTTTAATTATTTAATTCACTATTAAATTAATTATCTTTAATTAACTACTTTGTTTATCCTTTTAAACCTTGTTTAATAAATCACCTTTATCACATTAGATACTTTAAAAGGTTAAGATTTAGTTTAAACAACATTTTATCTTAATTTTCATTTTAAACTACATTATTTATTTATTAAACAATTTTGTAAAATAATGTATCTTGATTAAATAAATTTAAAACTTAATCATTTTGAAAATCCTTTATTTAAATTTAATTTATTTAAAACTTTAATCATCTCCTTATTTTAAAAATTGGGTTTTATTTAAAATTGTTGAAAAGTAGAAAAACTTCAAAATACAAACTGTTTTGAGTGGCTCCTGTAACTACTTCGAGTCACCCCCGAGACAAACTTGTCTTTGCTTCGGGTTACTCAGAAGTTTAACCCGAGAGAACATATTTTCCTTCATTTTTCTAAATCCCAGAAACCTACTCGACATTCCACTAAATGACACGAGTCTCCCTTTGAGTCTAACCCCAGTTTCCCCGAGAAATACTTCGAGTCTTCCTCCACCCACTTCTTCTTCCACAACCCAAAACTGTTCTGATACACGATGATACGCGCGCACGTGTACGTCTGAACAGTGATGCTTCGACCCTCCTCGCGACCATCGGCAAGTCAATGACGACCATCTCAACCTAGCCGACCACCCAAAAGTCTTGATATCACCGTGGTTCAATTTCAGGTGATTCGATCGAACTGGAACGAAAATGCTCACCAAGCAAACGCCTCGTATCACCTCGTCCTGCCACCAGCGACTAAGCAACTCCGACCGAAGCAACTTCACCCACTCACGTCTCTCCTCCCACAGTCCGGTCAAGCTCGATCAACTAGTGGTGGAGGAAACGCTTCCTCCCCGTCCTCAACCAAAACAACTACTAAAACCCTAAACTCGCTTCGACCCACCAATTCACGCAATAAGAAAATTATCTGATAATTTTCTTGAAATCACTGATTAATAAACTAGCTTCGAACCAAGTTTCAACATTTAAAATTGAATGAATTGTTAGAAATTGAAAAAAAAAACAGATTTTTTTCAAACATGAGATTCCCTTGGAACACCTGATTTAAAATCATCATATTAATCTTAAAAATCATGTCTTTGTATACTTATTCAAATTATAAAATCAAATCTATGGTTTTACTTGTTTGAATTTATCACCTGATTTTTTTTTTTTGCTTGTACTGCAAAACAAGTATACAGAGTCCAATGTTTTCATTCTTTAGCTTAAACAATTTTTTTTTTCCAGAGGCATATACACACCCATTTACTGATATGCATCATCAATCTGTACACATGAGCACACAGGTGTACATTCAAACAAGTTACCAAATTCACTCATTTCATTCATCATTACAGAGCACAATTTTTTTTAAGATAAAAGGTTGGGTTTTTAAGGAGAGTTGCTCAGCTGAAGTTGATGAAGAAACAAAGAACAGAAGAAACTTTGTCGTTTGGAAACTGCAGATTTGATTTTTTTTTAGTCACTGTCTTTCTAAATAAACAGAGTGGTTTAGGAAGAAGCACATTGTTTTGATGCTCTGAAACTATCAAACATACGTATATATGTACTCTGAATCATATCAGATGCTTTACTACCTGATCAAATCAAAGATTCAACAAAAACTACAATTATTTATGTAAGTGTAATAACCACTAAACACAGTAAGGGTGTATTACTCACTTCTAAACATATGCAGGCTTTCACAAGTATATGTGTATGTATTCTTTTACCATACATTAAAGAAATCATCTTCATAATATCACTTCATAGATTTTCACAGGCATCAAAAAAAAAGTTTATCCAGATTTAAAGCTTTTTAGAGGAGAATTAAAATTACTCACAGGATATTGAAACAAAGAAGCCTGTTAACATGCAAACCTATATATAAACAGATTAAGTTTAAAGATGGAAGTTTGCTCACCTTGAATTAATTAACAGAGAGTCTTCTCCTGGATTTGAAATGGACAAAGTTTGATGTTTTGCTTTCTAGTATTTTTTTCTATTTGCCAAACTGTTTTGATTTATACTGCCTTCAGATTTCTTTTCTTAGTTTTTTTTTTTTTTTTTTTTTTTTTTGATGAAAGAACTGAGGTGGGAGGTTGATATATAGGGAGTGAGAAGTTAACAGGGTGTATACTATTTTGTACAGGGTGTTGAATTGTTTAAATTAGGCCGAGGTAACTTGTTTGGGGCTGCATTTATGAGCTTGTACACATACATATTTTTGCATTTATTAGCTTGTACTTATAACTATTTCCTCTATCTCGGCTGTACAATATGGAGATAGTATATAAAAGAAAAAGCATGTTCAGGGTGTTGTATTTCTTTTTGCTTTTCTTTGTTTCTCTTTCTTGTTTTGGTTTCACACTAGTATACATTTTTGTTTTGAATACTTTGTTTGTTATTTAGCAATACTTTTTCTTTTGTTTTCTTTGCATATTTTACTTGCTTAAATATATATATATATATATATATGTATATGTATTATCTCTTGTTTTGTTATTTTTACTTTGTTTGTTTGTTTGTTTGTTTGTTGTTGTTGTTGTTGTTATTATTATTATTATTATTATTATTATTATTATTTTTACTTGCCTGTCTCTACTTTGCAGTTTACATTATATTCTTACTTTTTATCTTCGGCTGTTATGATATGTTTGTTATTTTATTTACATGCATTGTTGTTGTTTTTATACTTCTTTCATTTGCTTTGTAAGTATGCTCTAATCTGATACTTGTGCACTTATTCTTTTTAGTTTTGTTTTACACTTATTGTTTTTGTTTTATATATCAATGTTCTTATTTTAATTCATAACTTAAAATTATTATTACTTTACAAAATAAGTGAACTTCTATTTTTATTTTGAGTATTTATTTTATCTTACATACAAATTGTTTTGTATCTTTCTATATATTTATTTCAATAGTTTATATTTTAAAAGATATTTTGTTTTGTTTATATTATTTATAACTTTGTTTGTACTTACTTTATTTTCTTTTATTCACTTTGTTTTATTACTTTATAGTATGAATAACTTCTGTTTTAACATGTTGTTAAAATTTATTTATGAGTTACTATATATATATTTTTCTTAATTTATTTTATAACCCAAATATTTATTAAATCATTCATCTAAGATTTAAATTCAAATCAAAATATATATATATATACACTCAAGATTTTTTTTAATTTCAAATTGACTCATATATATCCAAATATACATATACATATATATATATATTCACATATATACATGTATATACAATACTTAAAAATTTAAATGATTTATATAGAATATATTTGAACTCGGGGAAACTCGTATTTATTTATAATTAATTTTACAAATTTTTATTCAAAATTTCATTTAATTATCAATTTAAATTAAATTAAAATCTAGGGTCGTTACACCTATTATAAATACCTTTTTTTTGGGGAAATGTTTATATTTCTAATTTTGTATTCAAGATAGAATTAACTTATAATACAATAAGAAATCATACAAAGTAATGTCAACAAAATATAGGTTTTATAGGGTTTTCTCAACATATGTATGATCTTATTTAGGTTACACTTTAATTTCATTCTTTCAAATTTACACTTTTAAATTTTAAAGTTTACACTTTTAGTTTTGAAGTTTACACTCTTAATTTTATTTTTAAGTTCACACTTCCTATTTGTATATATTAATTAAATTCACAAAACTAACTATTTTTTTCTTTAACTATTTCCAAAAGAAATAATTTCCTCCTTGTACTTCAAAACCTTTACAAAACTTATATATAAAAATCGTTTTAAAATCGTTTATAACTTTCAAAACTGTTATATAAGAAATAACAAGTACGCTCTGATATATATAATACACCCAACTCATAATAGGGCATTCCATTACCCTATCTCTTAATGAGTTTACCCTAGTAGGTTTAGGTGTTCATTAACCAAAGCTCTGATACCAACTATGACAACCCGCTATTTCGGATGATTCATGTCGACAATAAACGACACATGTCTAACTCAAACAGTCTAAAAGACAGATTATCAACGGGGTATGTAATAAGAATAAAAGAAGAGAAGAGAACAATATATGAAATCTCACAGCGGAATGATAAAATATAATAATTACATAAATAGTTCATGAAGCTATTTTACAATATATATTTGATTTCCATTTACAATATAATCAGATTCATACATTTAACAGCCATAACAAAATATGGCCTATCAAACTCCGTCCTCATCTTTAAGAAACAAATGTCTTCGAAGCACTTAAACAACTCAGGTAGATCCAAGCATAAAGAAAAACAATGCACTCTAATCAAGACTATACATTCTTGTATAAGCAAATTCAAATCAAGAAATAAGGGTACAGTAACTTAAGAGATGTTACAATATTTTCCATCCTCTAAGGATCCATTAAACCATCTATATGTAGTAAGATACGCTACATATTTAATGCCTATCAATAATGTAAATATTAAAAGGGCGTTAAGGCTTTACATTAATCCTTCTTGACACATTTTTAAGCATGTGGTATATGCAGGTCTTGTAACACAACCAGTAACGTCGGTAGCCAGTGAATCCCATATAGGTACAATACTAAAACAAAACGGCAGTGGTCTCGCATAGGGAATAAATGTACGATGAGGCATGTGAGGCAATGACCAAGATAGGATACTATCGTTTTTCCCTCCCTGGCTGGTCGTTACCCCTAACAGTCGATTGCGTCCATCAATCCAAAATCAAGGTACACCAATCAAGTTCAAAATCAAGATAGTAATGTTATCATTGAAATCATGTTAAAGTTTTCGAAACCATAAAGAACATAAAAGAAGGATTTACGAAGAGAGATAGCAATAACAAAATCTTTCAAAAAACCGAAGGGATGCTTCAGCAAAATATTGGATAAGCAACGGACTTTCGAAGAAGTTAAAAGGTGGAAAGGCTATCCTTCCAGTTTAGTTAATTCCTTTCAAAACAGATGGTTTCTCGTGTTAAAAGAGGGTTTCGAATGAGTTGAAGAACACCATTCGAAGGCGATAGATTACAAGTTTTCACGTGCTCGTCAAACCTTCGAAACAGTGGGTTTTGCTTTCATTTACATTTCACAGAAGAACATTTGGCCAGAGCTACCCCTTCGAAAGCATAGATTAGCCTTTTGAACTGGTTGAAACCATGCACAATTATAAAAGAGAGCTTACTTAAGTTCAATATAGTATTCTCGTACACCAGAGGATGGGATTCCGCATCAGTCAACAAGTATGCCTTTGAACGCTACATTCTGCATTTAAACCTTTTACTACATTCCAACTCCTTCTAAGCCCCAAAGATTCACCTATCAACAATATTGGAAGCACATATCCTTTCCTACTTGCAACGGCACATCAACAACAACGTGGAGAGCGCATCTACACTTTTCGACCAACTCGAAAGCACTCAAGTTCCATTCAAAAGCAAAGTAGAAGGACACCCTGATATTAACAGCAACGAAAGGTCTCCAAGGCACCCTTTCGACTAAGTCGACATGATTGATTTGAAAGGGGCCAATCCACTCTTATAAATAAGACCCTAGTGGTATTGTTTAGGGGATCCGATCTCATTCGCTCAATATTTGTTCTTTCTTAAATTTGTAAACCCTAATTCCAAAATCAAATTGGGGAATTTTACTTATTTATATTACTTAAGCTTCTTGTAATCAAGAAAAATATTATTAAAGCAAGTATTTGACATTTATGGATATATTAGTTGATCTTATGCTTCTATGTGATTCTAGTTATGGATTGCTTGTATCAAAGTTGGTCAAAAGGCTATCTTTCGAAAGAGTCGAAACCTACTAATTCAATTAAAGCCCTTAGATCGCGAGATCCTAACCACCGGATACCTTGACCATTCCGGAAAGAGGTTTCGACCAGATTCTAAGCCAATTCAACTAGTTCGAAAGGTAGTTTCGAAAGCGATCCAAATGTCTCGACCGTTTCGAAAGTTGTTTAGAAGGAGTCTCAATTGTTGCAACCTTTTCGAAAGATAGACTTAAGGGAGATCTAAATCATCTAGATTGTTAGGAAAAAAGAGGTTCGAAAGGTTTAAACTATCTCCATCTGATCGAAAAGTGGTTTCAAAGGATACACTTTCAATTTAAACTTTTCTTTGGGGCATTGACAAGTTTTCTTGTTAACAAGCAATATAAGGAAAAGATGTCCGCTAGGGGTAGCTAATCTCATTGGCTAGATATAGCTTCTGTTTTAGTCATTTCAAATTGACACAAGTGTCGGAATAATCCATCATCGCTCTCTTACACTATAACGAAATACCTATTTCACAATTGACAACGTCATTTACAATAAACCTATTGCAACTAGCATCCACCTGTATATGCGAAGTAGTAATAGAATGATTATATTTTAAAATTGTTTTTGATAGTTGAAAGAAAGAGTTGCGTAGTAATTTTTTATAAGGTCGTAAGCAGTTGCAATAGATCCTTTTACAACGGCCAATGTCAATTGTAAACCTATAACAATTCAAAAAAAAAGATATTTCAATAAGATACGACAATTGCAGTAAATTCTAATACATATGTTCAACGACAACCGTTTGAATCAGTTGTAATTTGACCATTTGCAGTTGTTTCTGACAGTTGCAAAATAAATGTAAAAATAAAAAAACAATTAACTACAGCTTATATATTATAATACACCTATAATAGTATCTAATAATTTAATAATAAATAAAATTACATTCACAAATTTCTAAAACAGGAAATTATTGTCAAGGACAAAAAATTTCAGCATTTTAGCCTCAAGGACGGACCTTCAGCATTTTAGGCTGAAGGACAACTTTCTTTAGTATCAGTTTTTAGTTATTGATAGTAGTTTTTAGGTATCGGTTTGTAGTTATCGAAAACAGTTTTTAGGTATCAGTTTTTAGTTGGATAACAGTTTTGAAAGAATATTTGTCCTTGTGAATAATTTTGAAAAAATGTTTGTCCTTTTGAATAATTTATAGAAAAATATTTGTCCTTGTGGTTAAAATATTGAGGTTGGGTCCTTGAGGCTAAAAATATACAAATTTTTATCCTTTAAATTAATTCCTCTTTCTAAAATGCATTCCGAAAAGCTTGATAAAATTGCATTCCAAAACGCTAGGTAAACTTAGATTCACAAAGTTGCATACCACAAGCTTATATATTATAATGACTTCTCTACATCCTTAATAACTCTTCATAGAAGGTGTGGTCTCAGCACTTTGAAGATTATCAAGCTAACGGAACAATTCAGACTTTGAAATATACAGAAACATAAGCTCTTGAACAAACACAAAAGGGAAACAAATTTTAACACTGATAGATTTTATATATTATCTACCACAATTTCATCAAAAGAACTCAAGTTCTTGTACTTCTGAGCAAAATCATCTGAACTTTTCATGGTCAGGGAATTGAAGAAGAGCCCTGTAATATGAATGTAAAGCTGAGATTAAACAACAAATACTTCAATATTCATTGCTTAAGCTAATTATGTTTTATCCTTCTTCCAGTCTTCACTTCAGGTTAGACGATCCAAAATTGAAAAGAGGAGAAGTTCTATTAAATCTAACAGAACATAAACCCAAGAGACAGATACAATGACAACACTTAAGAACAAATTTGTTTACGTTCATGTATAAGTTAAAAGTAAAGATCTTATAATTTTGTTTGGCAATCAAATTAGCTTTAAGTTATAAATATACATAGAAAACAATAATCTCACCATAGCTCTTCGATGTTGTTTTGCAATGGAGTACCTGTAGTAAGAAGTTTATGTAAGCAACGGTCTCTTGACATATGGCCCACGTGCCACATTTTTAGCATACACATCGTTATGTGTATAAACTAAAAAAGTGGATCTTTGAAATATTCATGGCCACTTGTACCCATCTCCACTTCTCTTGATGAAATGAGAATGTGTCAAGGCTAGTAACGGGATTTGGATCTCGGCAGTCTATATATATGAGGCCAGTGGGTATTCATCAACTACACAGAAAAAACAAGGAAAATAGACTGTACGAAAATCCATCTCTCCCTTCTCCATTAGGCTTCTGTGAAAATTACTTTTCAGGAACAAAGGAGCAGCAGGCGCTTCAGTAACAACAGTACCAAACAACTCAGCTTCACTTTGTCTGTTTCTAAGAAATTAATGGCAGGAGGTACATATATACCGTTTCCGCACTTTAGATTACAAAATTATAAAAGAATCACTAACATTGGTATCAGAGCCATCCTTCATGCTTAATTGCTAGATCTCAAATTTTTTTTAATGTCAATCTCATGATAATATTGACATGTAAATCCCAAACCCATGATATATATATATATATATATACTTTTATACATTAATTCAAAACAGCCTACACATGCTTATTTCATTGAGTACTGTGCCTTTTGTACAGTTTCTATTTTCATGCAATAGGCTTATTTAATGTTTGGGTACAGAAAGGCTGCCATGTGCTTATCCTCAGAAGTGCCCTGTCATGTTTAAATACAAGTTGCTCCTTTTATTTTAATTTTTATGCAACACCTTTAGCAACAATTCATGGAAACCATGCATGTCATGGATTGTTTTACGTATGAATTACTGTATACTGCAAAATATGAAACACCCGTATAAGCTTCCCCATGCATGGACAAAACATACTGCGACAGTGCAGACAACGTAACTGGTGAAATATCATTCGCAGTTTGATATATAAGCAGTTTTCATACATATGAAGTTTTTTTTCCAGAAGTGCAAGACTTTGATAATGTTACTTTCGGAAAATATAACTATGGATTAAGATTAGCCACAACACCTTATGCCAAGTATATATTTTATTTTAACTGTATATATATATATATATATATATATATATATATATATATATATATATATATACAATTTGAGATATCTGGATTGTGATTGAATCACTAAAATAATTGCTTTACCCATAGGAATGCGATTGTTTAACTGATTTGGTTATACTAGAATATTGATTTAATGATTATGTAATGAAATTCTAGATACCCACAGGCACAGAACTTCATTACAAAATAATAAAAGAATCACTGGTTTAATCATTTCTGATGAGCAAATCTAATGCGGTAATGCCACCATTTCCCACAGGAAGGTTTAGATTATGCTACTACTTGAATTTAACATTGGGTTAATTCATAATAAAGTCATCTTGCTTCAAAATATTAACTAGCTATTACTGTTGCAGCTAACACTTCTGCTGCAACAAACTCTTTTGCAAGCACGGCTCAAATTCCTACTCTCAGTGGTGAGAACTATTCGAAATGGAAGGACAAGATCCTTATGGTATAGGGTGTATGGACATTGACCTTGCACTTCGCATTGATGAGCCACCTATGCCCTCAGATCAAAGTACACCTGAGGAAAAGTTGAACTATGAACGGTGGGAGCGATCCAACCGATTGAGTCTAATGTTCATTAAGTCTCATGTGAGTAAGAGCATTAGAGGTTCAATTCCACAATGTGACAAGATCAAGTAATACATGAAAGCCATTGAAGAGCAATTCGTAAGCTCTGACAAGACATTGGCTAGCACCTTCATGAGCAAATTCACTGTGATGAAACATCACAAATCAAGGAGTGTGCGTGAGCACATAATGGAAATGAGGGACATTGCTTCTCAGCTTAAGACATTGGAAGTTGAAATTCCATAATCATTCCTTGTTCATTTTGTGCTTAATTCTCTCCCTCCGAAGTATGGTCCTTTCAAAATCTCTTATAACACACATAAAGAAAAATGGTCTATTAATGAACTTTTGACCATGTGTGTGCAAGAGGAGGAAAGGCTGAAGCATGAAAATTTGGAGAGTGCAAACTTAGTCACTCATAAAAAGGGACAATGGAAGAAGGGTAAAGATACTGCTGAGCAAGCTTTACAGAAAAAGAATGATGGCATTGTATCATTCAAGAAACATGGCAATAAGGATGAATGCTTCTTCTGCAAGAAAAAGGGACATTATAAAAAGGATTGCCTGAAACGAAAGCAGTGGCTTATAAAGCATGGTAATCTTAATGTCCTTGTGTGTTATGAATCTAATTTTATAGACTCGCAACAAAATTCATGGTGGATTGATTCTGGTACTACAATTCATGTTGTGAATTTTATGCAGGGATTTCTCAGCCTAAGGAAACCGATGGGAAGTGAACAAGGCATTTATTTAGGAAATGGAATGCTTTCTCATGTGGAGGCTGTAGAGACTTTTAGGCTTATTTTAAATAATGGTCATGTATTGGATTTGGAAAACACCTTTTATGTTCCTTCTTTTTCTAGAAATTTGGTTTCTGTTTCTCGTTTGGTGCCATTTGGTAATCAATTTAATTTTGTTGATTCTGAACTTATCATTTAAAGAATTCTGTTCAAGTTGGTTTTGGAACTTTAGTGAATGGTTTATATAAATTGAATTTAGATCCAAAATATGAGCATAGCCTTATAACTCTGCATGATAAAGTTGGTACCAAACGTACTATACTAGATGAGTCTTCATCTATACTTTGGCATAGGAGATTAGGTCACATCTCCATTGAAAGGATTAAAAGATTGGTTCAGGATGGAGTTCTTAACTCTCTAGATTTTTTCCAATTTTGGTACTTGTTTGGATTGCATAAAGGGAAAGCAAACCAACAAGAACAAAAAGGGTGCCAAAAGAAATAGTGAAACTCTTGAAATCATACACACAGACATCTGTGGTCCATTCAGTACCCCTTGTCTTAATAGTCTGAGATATTTTATCTCATTCATAGATGACCATACACGATATATGTACTTATACCTTATAAATGATAAAGGGGAAGCACTTGATGCTTTCAAAACATATAAGAAGGAGGTTGAGAAACAATTAGAGAAGACAATAAAAATTGTAAGGTCTGACAGGGGTGGTGAATATTATGGCAGATACACAGAGTCGGGACAAAATGAGGGTCCATTTGCGAAATTTCTTAAGGAAGAGGGGATTGGTGCACAGTATACTATGCCAGGCACACCACAACAAAATGGTGTTGCAGAAAGGCGAAACCGTACCCTTATGGATATGGTAAGAAGTATGTTAAGTGACAATGATCTTCCCTTATTTTTGTGGAGTGAGGCTTTGAAAACAACAGTGTATTTGTTGAATCGGGTTCCATCGGAGGCCATTCCCAAAACTCCATTTGAGTTATGGAAAGGATGGAAACCAAGTCTGAAACATTTACATATATGGGGCTGTGAAGTGGAAGTTAGAATTTACAATCCACAAATGAAGAAATTGGATCCTAGAACGGTCAGTGGATATTTCATTGGCTATGCAGAAAAATATAAAGGATATAAATTTTACTGTCCCTCACATTCTCCTAGAATTGTTGAAACTAGAAATGCAAAATTCATAGAAAATGGTGACATTAGTGGGAGTACGAATACTCGAAAAGTCGAGTGGGAGGAAATGCGGAATCAAGGCCAAACATCTGCATATAAGGATGATTTGGTTATTTTTTCGAACCATCAAGCTTACATCTTGAATGATCAACCAATTCATAATCCACCACCTATAGAGGAACAGGTCATCATTGAACCTGAAGTTCAACCTGCGGTTCATTACCCATCAAATATGGGTGCAACTGAAGGTCTTAGGAGATCTTCAAGGATAAGGAATCCTGCTATTTCTAGTGACTATCTGGTATACCTCATTGAAGCTGATTTTGATATCAGACCTAAAGATGATCCTATCTCCTTTTCACAAGCCATTAATGGAGAAAACTCGGATATTTGGTATAATGCCATGAAAGATGAAATGAACTCTATGGCTAAAAATCAAGTCTGGGAAATTGTCGAGTTACCAAAGGGAGTACATGCCATAGGCTGTAAATGGGTCTTTAAGACCAAAAGGAACTTGAATGGTAACATAGAGAGACATAAAGCTAGACTTGTAGCCAAAGGTTTCACACAGAAGGAAGGCATTGATTTCCATGATACATATTCTCCTGTTTTTAAAAAGGATTCTTTTAGAATTATAATGGCGTTAGTAGCTCATTATGACTTGGAGCTATATCAAATGGATGTGAAAACGGCCTTTCTGAATGGTGATCTTAAGGAGGTGTACATGAGACAACCTCAAGGATTTTGCTCAAGTAAGGGTGAGCAAATCGTTTGCAAATTAAGGAAATCCATATATGGATTGAAGCAATCCTCCCGTCAATGGTATCTCAAATTCCATGATGTTATAAGCTCTTATGGCTTTACAGAAAACGTCAAAGATGATTGCATATACCTCAAGATCAGTGGGAGTTAGTTTATCATTTTAGTAATGTATGTGGATGATATTTTGCTTGCAACCAATGATATGGCTTTGTTGTACAATGTTAAGTAGTTTCTTTCAAAAAAAATTGAAATGAAGGATATGGGTGAAGCCTCTTATGTCATTGGCATGGAAATTCATAGAGACAGATCTCAAAGAACATTGGGATTGTCACATAAAGCCTACATTGAAAGAGTTCTTGAAAGATTTAAAATGAACGAAAGCAAAGCCAATGCAGCACCCCTTGTTAAAGGTGACAAATTCAGTTTAAGTCAATGTCCAAAAAATTCTTTGAAAAGGAGAGAAATGGAAAATATTCCCTATGCATCTGCAATTGGCAGTTTAATGCATGCACAGGTTTGTACAAGACCTGATATAGCATTTGCGGTTGGAATGCTTGGTAGATATCAAGAAAATCCAGGAATTCACCACTGGAAAGCTGCAAAAAAGGTCACGAGATATCTGCAAGGAACTAAAGGTTATGAGTTGATATATAAGCATGTTGACAATCTTGAAGTGGTAGGATATACGGATTCAGACTTTGCCAGATGTTTGGATTCAAAGAAATCCACCTTGGGATATGTATTCATGCTAGCTGGTGGTGCTATTTCTTGGAAAAGCGCCAAACAATCAATTCTTGCAACATCTACGATGGAGGCAGAATACATTGCTTGTTTTGAAGCAACTTCACAGGCCATGTGGTTAAAGGATTTTATCGTTGGGCTTCAAATCATGGACTCGATTCATAAGCCATTGAAGATCTATTGCGATAACTAGTCAGCTGTATTCTTTGCGAACAATAACAAGATTGGGGGGCGTAGTAAGCATATTGACATAAAGTATTTGGCTGTACGAGATAGAGTCAAAGAACACATTGTGGCAATTGAACATATTTCTACGGATTTGATCGTAGTTGATCCATTAACTAAAGGACTCTCAATAAAGGTGTTTACAAAGCATGTAAACAGCATTAGATTAGCATGAATTTGTATCAACGCATTTGTTCTTAATTTTGGTTAAGGTTGAATGTCAATAATAATTTTGTTTGTGCACATTAAAGTCTTGCTCCTAATAAGATAGTTCATAAGAACACTAGATCCAGAATGACTTATTGGAAGTCATGCATAATGGATCACCGTCTAAGGTTTAATGGAAGATGGTGTATTGTAATACATGGAAGGAAATTGTGATTCTCACTCACAAAACCGTCATGATTTATGCATTAGCTTCTAAGTAAGATATGATGAGTACAGTTGGTCCACTTGGCCAAATTGTTTAGTTTATATTTCTCAGATCATAAAGATTAAATGCGTCATGTGGTTCAAGTGGGAGAATGTAAGCAACGGTCTCCTGACATATGCCCCACGTGCCACATTTTTGGCATACACATTGTTATGTGTATAAAGTAAAAAAGTGGATCTTTGAAATATTCATGGCCACTTGTACTCATCTCCACTTCTCTTGATGAAATGAGAATAAAAGATTTTGAATGAAATGAAAAAGACTTTTATTGATTGCTAAAGAAACTGATACAGAGATGATATATCTTTTGTTACAAAGTATTGCAGAGAGCATAACGTATTTATATTGAATAATGAAAGAGTAATTGGGCTTTGCTGAAGGCCCATGTCCGTTTGCTCCTTTGTAAATCAGAGAAATGATATAGGCTGCTGGATCTAGAATGGATGGCTGAGATGAAGTATCTTGTACCTCTTCGTATATACTTGTGAATCTATGTTTACTGATGCGAACAGTCTCATTTTCTTATACTCCCCCTCAAACCTAATGTTGGCTAGGGTTTGCTTGAGAGAAATGAGATCTAAAATTTTGCAAGATATACGAATTATCTTTGAGAAACAGTGAATAATCACAGTTATGATAGTCTTCCTCTTCCCTTATTTGCCATTAGTTGGGTTAAAGGTTGCGACTTGAGCAAAGAGAAGGAGAAGACCTCCCTGGAGTGACTTCAGAGTGAAATCTCTCATGTGGCTTGTCTTCGTTAGAGTCTCGAACTGTTTCTGGTATGTAAACCGGAACTTGAGATCTTTGATTGATGTCGGCGATGTCAATATTTAACTCCCTTCTGAACTTTGTGAAACTCTGTCGTGAGAGGGGTTTTGTGAACACGTCAGCCTTTTGGTAAGTTGAAGGTATGTAGCTTACTCTGATTTTATCCTTTATCACTTGTTCTCTTATAAAATAGAGATCGAGTTCCATGTGTTTGGTCCTAGAGTGCAGAATAGGATTGGTTGTAAGAGATATGGCACTAATGTTGTCACACCAAATTGTTGCCTTGCTGTTGTTGTTAACTTGTAGTTCACTGAGTAGTGACTGTATCCACATAATTTCTGATGTTGTGCTAGCAATGCTTCTGTACTCAGCTTCAGTACTTGATCTAGATACCGTTGATTGTTTTTTGGCACACCAAGACACTGGATTTTTTCCTAGAAAAATGCAGTAGCCAGTAGTAGATTTTCTGTCGTCATAGTCAGTAGCCCAATCTGAGTCTGCATATGCATTGATGTTCAGTGATTTGCTTGGTTGCATGATTAGGCCTTGATTCAGTGTACCCTTAAGATATCTTAAAATACGCTTCACTGCTTTCCAGTGTTCATCTAATGGATTCTGCATAAACTGTCTGACTTTGTTTACACTGAATGAGATGTCTGGTCTTGTTATAGTGGCATACTGTAGTGCACCAACTATGCTTCTATACTGCTTGTCATTAGATATGGATTCACCTCTGTGTCTTGAAAGATGTAAGTTGCTTGTCATGGGTGTATGCAGTGGATTAGCTTCATTCATGTTAGCTTTTATCAAAATCTCTGTGATGTACTTCTTTTGATTTAGCTGAATTTCATTGTTTGGTAGTCTTTTGACTTCAATTCCAAGAAAGTAGTTCAAGTCCCCCAGATCTTTGATAGTGAATTCTCTGTTTAGAAATTGTACAGTCTTCTCAATTTCTGACTTGTTGTTACCTGTAATAATAAAATCATCAACATAAATCAGTACATATATAACACTATTGTTTGAGAATTTAAGAAATAGAGAGTTGTCTGATTTTGTTGATTTGTATCCAAGCTTGGCAAGTGTTGATTTTAGCTTTTCGAACCACACTCTTAGTGCTTGCTTGAGTCCATAGATGGCTTTGTTTAGTTTGCATACAAGATTTTCATTGCCTTTTTCGATGAACCCATGTGGCTGTTCCATGTGCACCTCTTCCTGTAAGACACCATTAAGAAAAGCATTATTAACATCTAATTGTCTGATTGTCCAGTTCTTGTGCAAAGCAATTGTTAAGATAATCCTAATGGTTGTGGGTTTTACAACAGGAGAAAAGGTTTCATTGAAATCAAATCCATTTTGTTGTGAATACCCTTTTGCCACTAGTCTTGCTTTGTACTTAAGAACTGAACCATCTGGATTCCTTTTAATCCTGTATGTCCACTTGCAGCCAATTATGTTTTTGTGTGTTGGTAGGAGTACAAGATCCCATGTTTTGTTCTTCATTAATGCATTGTACTCCTCCTTCATGGCTGTTCTCCAGTTACTATCTTGTACTGCTTGTTGATAACTACTTGGTTCAGTGCAGTCTGATTTAGTACTGTAGATTTTTGGTTTAAATATGCTACTTTTGGCCCTAGTTATCATGGGATGTCCAGTGTTTGCAGGTTGTTCACTGCTGTCTTCAGTTGCATCCTGTTGAGTATTGAGTGATACAGTATCACTTAATATTTGGCAACTGTCAGGCTGTTGACTAGTGTTGGATAGAGGTGAATAACTTGAGTTCTCAGGAATGTTGCCTTGCTCTTGCTCTGGTTCACTTGCTGACTTGGAGAGACTAGAGATGGAATTGTCTCTTTCCTTATTATCAGCAGTGCAATCAGTAGCTAACTCATCAGAGAAAATGGTTATTGAAGGTAATAAGTATCTAGCATTATAGACTTTGTCAGAAGTTTTGATTTCTTTATTACTAAAGGGGAATTCCTGTTCATTGAAAATGACATGTCTTGATATATATATTCTTCCTTTGTTATCAAGACATTTAAACCCCTTTTTATTTGGTGCATAACCCAAGAAAGTACATGATTGAGATCTAAATTCTAACTTGTGATTGTTGTAAGGTCTTAAGTAAGGAAAACATAGACATCCAAATACTTTTAAGTTTTGATAGTCTGGCTTGACTTTGGTCAGTACTTCTAATGGATTTTTATAATTTAGTACCTTTGTAGGGAGTCTATTAATTAGATAGACTGCTGTGCAGAAGGCATCAGGCCAGAATTTTAGTGGTAATGATGCCTGAGCCAGCAAAGTCAAGCCAGTTTCTACAATATGTCTATGTTTTCTTTCAATAAGACCATTCTGTTCAGAGGTATAGGGACATGTAGTCCTATGTGTGATTCCTTTTCTTTGAAAGTAATCTTTCAGTGGTAGAAACTCTTTTCCACCATCTGTTTGAATAGTTTTTACCTGACATCCTGTTAGTCTTTCTGCATTAGCTACAAACTGCATTACTACATTGTTAGTTTCAGACTTTGCTTTTAAGAAATATATCCAAACATGTCTGGAATATGCATCAATGAATGAGATATAATATTTATAACCATAATCACTGTATATTGGTGCTGGACCCCACAGATCAGTAGCAATTAATTCCAATGGTTTATAATAAATGGTCTCTGAGTCTGGAAATGCAAGCTTATGACTTTTGCCCATTTGACAGAATGTACAATTATAAGAAACTGGAATTTCATTAACAGATATGTCACTGTAATTATTTACAATATGTTTAAAAATTTTTATACTGGGGTGACCCAGTTTACAGTGCCAAGTACTGAAATTCTTCCTACTGTCAACTGTTTTTAACTCAGACATGTGACACCAATTTTCCTTATGATCAACATTTCTTGAATTTGCAACATCAAATTTGTACAGTCCTTTATGTTGTTTACCCTGCAAGAGAGTTTCCCTTGTTAGTATATCTTTTACAAAACAGTGATTGGGATAAAACTCAAAGTAGACTTTATTGTCTTTGGCAAATTGTGACACACTCATTAAATTCTTTTTAATGAGTGGGACTCTTAGTAAGTTATTAAGGTAAAGTTGCCTTTTTCCTTTTAAGCTTGCATTACCAGTATGAGAGATGTGAATAGTTTTACCATTTCCTAAATATAGTAGTTGCGTACCTTTGTATTCTCTGTTGCCAAGATTTAGTTTGCTCAGATCATTTGTTACATGATTAGTGGCCCCTGAGTCAGGATACCAACTGTTGTCATGTATGTCTTCAATTCTGGCTCTGCCATCATTCCTTTGATCATCTTTGACATCTGATTTAACATCAATCATGTTTGCACTAGGATTTGGGGCTCTTGAACCATTATTGTTTTGTTGAGTTGGAGTAAAGTTGGCATCAAATCTAAAGTAACATTTGCTTGCTGTGTGACCATACTTTTCACATATTTGACATCTTGGTCTATTGTTGTAGTTCTGTCTTCCTCCTCTGCCTCTGTATCTATTGTATTGATTGCCTCTTTGATTATTATTATGTTGATTCCTTGCTGCATTGTTGCTTTCTTGATTTTTATTTCTGGTGTTGACAATGTAGTTGATAGAACTGTCACAGTTGGTTGATTTCTTTTGTTCCAATCTGCCTTCATGTGAGAGGAGGATAGAATGAACATATTGTAGTGATGGTAATACTTCATTAGAGGATATTACTGCCACTACTGACTCATAGTCTTCATCAAGACCATTCAATAGGGATAGCACTTGTTCTGTGTCAGATACTTTGTGCCTTGTTGATGCAAGTTGATCACATATTGTTTTGGCTTTTGATAGATATTCCCTCATGCTTAGATTATCCTTCTTTAAGTGATGCAGTTGTCTTTTATACTGCATGATTCTTGCAGCTGATTGAGAACTGAACACTTGCTCAATGGTATGCCATATTTCGTGTGTTGTTTTGCACCCAACAATTTGTGGTAATAAATTTGCACTGATAGAAGATATTAACCAAGAACTGATCAGACTGTCTTGCTTTAGATGTGTTGTGTAATCTTTGTTACTTACAAGTTTCCCATCTTGATCTGCAGTGAATTTGGGTGGAACACTTATGGTTCCAAAGACATAGTCTTCGATACCATAGCCTCTGATAGCAGTTTCCATTTGAAATTTTCACAGCAAGTAATTTGATTGCTCAAGCTGGACAGTGAATGTTTGGCTCTGTGGCTTGATGATGGAATTCATGAGATCTTGGGTAACATTGGATTGAGTTTGGGTGGTTCTTGGAGTGGTTCTTGGTACTGAAGTTGATGATGCAACCACATCATCTTCGGCCATGATGCTAAAGTTGATTCAAGAATCAAGAACTGATGAAGATGATGAGATAGAATACTCTGATTCACCTCTGATAGATGCAGATCTGGTAAGATTGTTACTGATGGAATATCTTTGGTGATTAGTTGATGCAGCCAGTTGGGTTGTGGATGATGAATCACTGACACAACCTCGCTAGGCACGACACAACAATCAAATGATAAGAACTGAGATTTCTTGAATCTCAGATGATGATCAACGATCTGATGAGATTCAGATGTATAGTCGATTCTCAGGTGATGAGATTGTCTCTGATGAGATTAGTGGCAAAGCACACTGCTGTTAAGCAGATTTTTGCTCTGATACCATAAAAGATTTTGAATGAAATGAAAAAGACTTTTATTGATTGCTAAAGAAACTGATACAGAGATGATATATCTTTTGTTACAAAGTATTGCAGAGAGCATAATGTATTTATATTGAATAATGAAAGAGTAATTGGGCTTTGCTGAAGGCCCATGTCCGTTTGCTCCTTTGTAAATCAGAGAAATGATATAGGCTGCTGGATCTAGAATGGATGGCTGAGATGAAGTATCTTGTACCTCTTCGTATATACTTGTGAATCTATGTTTACTGATGCGAACAGTCTCATTTTCTTATAGAGAATGTGTCAAGGCTAGTAACGGGAATTGGGTCTCGACAGTCTATATATATGAGGCCTGTGGGTATTCATCAACTACACAGAAAAAACAAGGAAAATAGACTGTACGAAAATCCATCTCTCCCTTCTCCATTTGGCTTCTGTGAGAATTACTTTTCAGGAACAAAGAAGCAGCAGACGCTTCAGTAACAACAGTACCAAACAACTCAGCTTTACTTTGTCTGTTTCTAAGCAATTAATGGCAGGAGGTACATATATACTGTTTCCGCACTTTAGATTACAAAATTATAAAAGAATCACTAACATTGGTATCGGAGCCATCCTTCATGCTTAATTACTAGATCTCAAATTTTTTTTAATGTCAATCTCATGATAATATAGGCATGTAAATCCCAAACCCATGATATATATATATACTTTTATACATTAATTCAAAACAGCCTACACATGCTTATTTCATTGAGTACTGTGCCTTTTGTACAGTTTCTATTTTCATGCAATAGGCTTATTTAATGTTTGAGGTACAGAAAGGCTGCCATGTGCTTATCCTCAGAAGTGATCTGTCATGTTTAAATACAAGTTGCTCTTTTTATTTTAATTTTTATGCAACACCTTTAGCAACAATTCATGGAAACCATGCATGTCATGGATTGTTTTACTCGACTCCTGCATACTGCACAGATGCAGTTATTAACTTGCTTCAATACTGCTTGTTCATTGTATAATCAATATGTTTCAAAATGCTCCATTAAGTTTTAGCTAAATGTGGCTTAAAGAGTTTTTTCTTGGCATACTAAGAAGCCACTCTAGGAAATATATATCATCACTCTGTGAAACTAAATTAAATTCAACTGCAGGGATTGACTAATGTAAACAGAATTAAATCTACACCAACCTATTTTAATAAACTAAACTAAATACTCATCTATTCTTTTACTCCAATTGCAGGGTTCGACTTCGACTGTTGACAGTCACTTGAGCTGTCAGCTTCGAAGATGATTGCATACTTACATACAAAGAATTAATACAATTCGACTTCAGGATGAGGTGGTTGGTGACTTCATGATTTTAGGCTGAATTGTAGTTTTGAGGCAGCTACGGTTTCATGACTTTGTAAAATTGATACTTCACTTTGATTTTTAATGTATCGCGATTCTGGATAGAGAGAAAATGAGAAAGAGAGACGGATGGAGATGAAAGGAGAGAAAGCATGAGAAGGAAGAAAACGGACGCCAAAATAAAAATTTATGACCAACGCAGAAACAAAAGGTGGCATATCAGAAGAAAAAAAAAATTAAGCGGAACTGTAAAAAATTAGCGGGATATGTCGAATATTTTGGATGAATGCTAGAAAGGGTATGCGATGCTATTTACACAACTTTATATAATTTTATTATTACAGATAGATTTAATAGATAAAAAGACAAACAGTTAATAGAGAAAAATAAATTTTCGACTTTAAATGAAAATTATAAAGACAAACTCAAGCCGGTTTCCAAAATTTTAATGGGTAGAAATTATCGATTATTAAACATAAATTATTATTTATTGTTACCTAAAAACTATATATTATTAATTATAACAGGTAATTAATTTTAAATTATTAATCATTAATTATAATTATTATTTACGAATCATTATTTATAAATTATTTTCATAATTTAAATATTAGTCAAATTTTAGGAATTTTCTTTTTCTTACTTCTATGTTCTTTCAATTTTTCGCTTGATTGGTAGTCATAAACATTGAAATATCCAAATGAAAAATTTTATGTTCACTCGGATTTTTGTTTATTGTTAACAACGTTTACTTGAAAATGGTTTCAGAATCGCTTACAATTTATTGAGTAAGACGGTTATAAATAAATGTTGTTATAAATAAACACCTACAATGGTCAAAAATAATAAGTTGCTACAAATCTCTATTACAACTGGCGAAAATGAAAAGTTGTTAGAAATAAGCTTATTACAACTGTTCAAAAAAACAACTGTTCAAAACCTTTATTACAATTGTCAATTAGAGAAAGTTATGAATAAACAGTTGTAATAAATACTACTTCTTAATTATTAAATATTAATTACTTATTATTGATTAGTTAGTAAATATTAGTCTTAATTGTTATTAATTATTATCTATTTAATAGAAATTATTTAAAAGTAAGTATTAATTATTAAAAAATAATTATTAAAAACCACTTCTTATTTGTTAATTATTATTCATTAATTTTTGTTTATTACTTCTAAATTATAGTTGAATATTAATTAATAAATACTACTTATTATGTATATATTATTAATTATTAATTATTATTAGTAATTATTAGCCATTAATTATCAATTGTTGAATATACTATTAAATACTAAATTAATTATTACTTAATTATTAAATATTAAATATTAAACTATAATGAATTATTAAAATTGTAAATTAATTAAACATTTTAAACATTAATTATTAAACTTTAATCACTAATTATTTAATAGTAATTATTTATTACTATAATTTACTAATAAATAATGGCTGCCTAGTCCCCAGATATTGAAAGATGATGGAAGATAAGTCCCTCCCAAAAAAGTTATGAAAATTAGGTCTCAATTTTTAGTTTTCAGCTAATTTATGTTACTTTTGCCCCTGATTTCGATGCTGGATCGATTTTCTATCACGGGACAATTTGTTAAAAAATAACAAAATAGGGACCTAATTTACATGGATTTATGAGCAGGGACTTTTTTTGCATGAGCTTTGAGAATAGGGACCTTTGGTCCAAAATCCCTTTACTAATTAATAATAATTAAGTACAATAAATTGTGAAATATACAAAATAATTATTGGTTTTGATAATAAATAGTAATTATAAATTATTTAATGATAATCATTAATTATAATAAATTATAAATAATGACATATATAAGCTACAACTAATGAAAATTTGAGTCTTTCTCGTCATGAAATATCTCTTTAGGCATTCATTTAACCATATGTGTTTATGAATGAAATAATGATAGTATTTTCTAATTATAAATAATTAACTATACAAACTTATTAAATATAAATTATAATTATTGGTTACAGATAATAGTTAGTAGTATAAATTATTTCTTAATAATCATTAATTATAACAAATTATAAATAATGACCTATATAAGTATACTACAAAAAAATACTTATTTCTTGTAACATCCCGCCTTATTGTACGTTTTAAATCGACGATAAACCACACACGACAAACTCAAACCATACATAAGGGCGGATTATTATTGGGGTAAATGAAAAAAAAGAGAAATGAAGAAAATAAAACAAAATCTCACAGTGGAATGACAAAATATAATAATCAAATAACAGTTCATGAAGCTGTTTTACAAAACATTTGATTGTACTTATACAAAACATATTAGAGTTATACGCACCAGGGAATAATAAATAATAATGCAGCGGAACAGTATGAATGTAGTGGACTAATATGGTAAATAATATCAATACAATCTTCGTCTTCGTCCTTCAGAAGTAAGGTCTTCAAATCCTGAAATGCTCAGGCTGACCCGAGCGAATTGAAAAGACAAAACACTCGAGTCAGAACTAAAAGATCTTGTGTAAGTCAAATCAAAGGTAAATAATATGAGTGGAACGGCGTCATAGATGTTTACGGGTTTGACATCTCCTATCTAGTGTCTAACGTGAGTGCAATAACTTAAGAGATGCTCAGGATTCACATCTCATAAGGATCCGTTAAACTATCTACTATGTAGTAATATATGCTATTATAATAATGTCTACAGTAAAATAAACTTACTTTTAAATAACGTTAAGGCTTTACATTTTCCACCTTAACACATAATAGTGCCAATAGTTTATACAGTACCATAATACCTCCTGATCGGGAGGCTACCAGAGGACACTCCATAGGTATGACAAAAATCAAACTCGTACAAGGCGCGCTAGGGTAGGTGACACGGCAGAATTAGGCAATGCCAGGGTAGATATACCAATTACGCATCCGGGTTGGTGGTGAGTCATAGCGCGTAGCTACCGCCCACCTCGAGCCATACCCCCAAAAATCAAAAGTGGCAACCAAATCAATCTCAAATTCAGAATATAATATCGAAGGAGCGTGTCCGATAAAAGGGGCTACCTCACTAGCCCGTAAGCGCTCCGGTTTTAGCCCTTTATGCCAACTCAAGGGAGTCGGGTCCACGTATATACCTCAATAGAACGTCATCACCACCCTACTTCATTCTGAAATCTCCACCGCATACATGGTTATTAAAGTGGTTTTCAGAGTTGGCAGAGAGTATGACAACTTCCGATCCCAGTTTCTTTAACAACCAAACGTTATTATAACGCCGTGGTCATTTTCAAAATAGTTTATGTTTTAAAACCAAATATCATTGCCCTTTCAAAACCAAATCAATACGATATCATTTTCATTTCAAATATTTCCTTTCTAAAATCATAACACTTTTAAAGTTATAACATTTCGAAATCAAAACTCTTGAAATATAACGCTTTCAAATTATAATACCTTGAAACTCATAACTTTGAAACATAACTTCCACCGCTTAAATGGTTTAAATACTTAAAATACTTATATAATGAAATAGCTTCTTCAATTTCACAAATCAATTCCAAAACAACTCGAATTTCTCGATTTTAAATCTAACCAAATCCCAACTCATACATTTCAATACGATTCAGTTTTCAAATAAACTATTCCAAATTTTATCGATTTCAAAACAGATTTGATCCACAGAATAAATAATTTCAGATTCAATATATTTCAAACTTTAAGTATTCAACAATTTCAAAACTAAGTTTGGTAATTACGATTCAATAATTCAATTTTCTATTATTTAATTTTGAAATATTTTACATAATAAATCTGTTAACCCGCCTTTTTACCAGGCCATGGACATGCGGGTTTAACTTAATCGGTTGCACGTTCGTCAAGGCTGGTGTACGATGGATTCAGTCGACTGGATGGATGGATGACGCAACGTGCTTAGGAGATGGAAATATGACTGGATAAAGATGGATCAACTATGGTTTGGGTCTAGGAAATATGGTTCGGCATTGGCAATCATTCGGCATGGTAGGTCGACCGGCACGATGGATCGTTCGGCATACGAGGTCGCTCGGCACGTTGGATCGTTCGGCATTGGTAGGTCGCTCGGCATCAGGGATCGTTCGGCATGGTAGGTCGTCCGGCAGGATGGATCGTTCGGCATCAGGGATCGATCGGCATTAGATGTATCGCTCGGCATCCTAGCAGCGTTCGGCATGGAAGTAGCGTTCGGCATTAGACTAGCATTCGACATGATGACATCGTTCGGCATTGGATGAGTGTTCAGCATGGAAGCATCATTCAACATCCAACCTCGTTCGGCATCAGACATCGTTCGGCATCGGGGTAGTTCGGCACTCATTAGTGGCTCGGCCTTTGGATGGTTCGGCATCCGATGGTGGCTCGGCATAAGGAGGAGGACGGCAGATGCCGCTCGGCATAAGGTCCTGGTTCAGTATTAGGAGGTTGGCTCGGCATTAGGAGGTAGGTCGGCCTGAGGGTTTAGCAAAGGATGGTACGGCCATGGTTGTTTTTCGGCACGAGTAGTTCGGTTACAATGGGAAGCACGGTTCGGCATATGGCCTTGGTGGGCCGGAATCATTCAGAGAGCCCAACATCTACCTGGACGTGTCTATAAATAGAGCACGTAGAGCTTCAGAAAAAGGGACTTCATTTTGATCTTCTTCTTCTTCTTCTCCTCAGCTTTCGGACTTTCTATTTTCTAAGGCTAAGGCTAGCCTATCATTTTGTAACTGTAATCGATTGTTACAGCAATAAAAAAGAAAACTTCTGGAGTGGATGTAGGCCAGAGTTAGCCAAACCACTATAAAATCTATTGTTCTTTACTGCTTTCATTTTAATTTTAACTGTTCTTCATATTATTACTCTCTACACACACTCTATCTGTTATCAGTAACTATTAATTGGTGCTTTCAATTACATTTGGGTATTAGTGACCAATTTTGGCGCTAACATTTTGGTGCTTTCACTGAGAATTGAACTCAGGAATTTTGGAGTTAGAAACTTGGATTTAAAAGAGCAATGGCTAGACCATCAGCAAGGAAACAAGTAATGGAAAGGAGCAATCAGGAGGGAAGTCAAGAGGCTTCCTCTGGAGATGGAGCAGGGGGAGCATCCATTTACATCACTAGAGAGGAAATGGAGGCGATGATGAGAAGACAAGAGGAGATGATGCAGACTCTTCTCAGACAATTTGCACAAACAGAAAATGCAGGAGCTCAGATCCGTGGAGCTGGATCAGAAGCACTCAACTAGCAAGCAAAGGGAATAGCTCGGCAGGGGGCAACCCCCAATCAGCAAACAGCTATCAATCCAGATGGATCTAGACTTGGGGGCATACCACCAGGAAATGTTGGACCAACCCATGGAGGGATACCAGACGATGTTGTGCAACCCGACACCAACAGGAGTGCAGGAGTGCGAGACGAGGAGTATGTGCCAGAATTCCCTCATAAACTCGGGGGGCAGACCAGAGGCGATGGACAAGGATTACATATTGGGGGCAACGACAGACTAGAGGAGATGGATAGACGGGCTATGAGAGGTGGATTGGTAAATAGAGACTTGGAGGATGTAAATAGGAGTCCCTTTACTCCTACTATCAGGCAAGCTAGGAACCCACCCGAATTTAAGCTACCAAATTTGGAAATGTATAATGGGAAGGCGGATCCAACGGTTCATCTGACGAAATACATAAGGCATATGGAGGTACTGGGGGCATCGGATGAGGTCATGGCTCGATGCTTCCCATTGTATTTGACAAATATCGCAGCTATGTGGTTTAGACAGCTGGAGAATGGTTCTATCGGCACATGGACGGAGCTAATTGAGAGGTTTATGAGACAGTTTCGGGTCCACATAGTTAGACCCAAGAACGTGATGACTCTGACATCTATGAAACAATGGAAAGGGGAATCGCTCAGGGACTTCTTAACTAGATTCAACGCAGCGGTAGACTCAGTGGATCGACCCGATCCGTCAATGGTTTTGATGGCGCCGTCTCGGGAATCGCGGATAACTCGGATTTCAAAATATCATTGGAACGGGACCCACCAAGGGATCTCGGGGAGTTCTATCATGAGGCGGAAAGGTTCTTGAGACAGGAGGATGCGCAGGCTGAGAGAGTAGGGAGAGAGGCTGAAGCTTATGCAGTGAGGGGTGGAGGTCCATCCAGGGAGGATCTAAGTAAAGATGATAAAGGAAAAAGGAAAACGAATGGAAATGGTGGCACTTCGAAGAAACCTTGGAGGGAGTCAAAGTTTTCTTCTTACACAGATTTAACTGAGACTCTAGAAAGGATTTACTTGGACACTCGAGGGCTGCTCCAATACCGAAGGCCAGCAAAGAGAGAGCCTTCAGAATACGAACGGACATCGGGAAAGCATTGCCTATTCCATGAGCTGGATGGGCACAACACAAACGACTGTAGGCATTTGAGGGATATCATTGAGGAGCATGTAAGGAATGGTCACCTACAGCAATATGTCAGGAATCGAACTACGGCAGGGGAGCAAGAGCAGCCACCACCTACCTCTAGCAATGGCGGCATTGGGTCTGGTCAACGCCGGTTTACTATCAACTAAACAGGTTCATGGTTTTGAATAAGTAATAGAACTCAAAGTAATACGGCTAGGTCACTTACACACGTACGGCTTTGAGGACGGTCCCTAGGCGTGCTCTGAGATAACTGAAAACCGTACTACTTGAGTCTATGAAATTATGCTTTCTTTCTAGTTTTCTGCAAACTTTGGTTCTCTCTTTCGTATTTCGGACATTTACTTTTCTTTGGTATGGTTTTGGAGTTTGGATTGAACTCCCGATTTGGTTGGTTTTTTCTTGGTTTCCCATTCTGGTTTGAATGTTTGATTTTTTGATACGGATTTCTGGTTTTATATTTGGTTTTGGATCAATGTAATAAACAGTTCAGGTTTTATAATTACTGCCTCGACCGGAGAGACGGGGCAATGGTCACAAGTTACGAGTCCCTTCGCCGAAGAGCGAAGAAATGGACTCGGGCAAAATATAAAAAGTCCTTGATCGGAGAGTCGAGGCCGGAGAATATAAAAAGTCCTTGACCGGAGAGTCGAGGCCGGAGAATATAAAAAGTCCTTGACCGGAGAGTCGAGGCCGGAGAATATAAAAAGTCCTTGACCGGAGAGTCAAGGCCGGAGAATATGAAAAGTCCTTGACCGGAGAGTCGAGGACGGAGAATATAAAAAGTCCTTGACCGGAGAGTCCAGGCCGGAGAATATAAAAAGTCCTTGACCGGAGAGTCAAGGCCGGAGAATGTAAAAAGTCCTTGACCGGAGAGTCGAGGCTGGTGAATATCAAAGTCCTTGGCCGAGGTGCCGAGGCTGGAGAATATCAAAATCCTTTGCCGGATTGCTGAGGCCGGTGAATATCAAAGTCTTTGACCGGAGAGTCGAGGCCGGAGAACATACAAGCCCGTGATGGAAAAGTCAAGGCTGGAACAGGATAACACGACCCGGCGAGGTCTACAAAATCAAGATTAAGCCCGGAGAGGTCATGGATTTGATGATATGGTTACAAAAAGGATGTGGACTTTGGATATCAGATTTGAGGCTATTCAAAACACACCTTCCAATAGCAAGGCATGTTTTGGGGGGCAAGTGTTAACCCACCTTTTTACCAGGCCATGGACATGCGGGTTAACTTAATCGGTTGCACGTTCGTCAAGGCTGGTGTACGATGGATTCAGTCGACTGGATGGATGGATGACGCAACGTGCTTAGGAGATGGAAATATGACTGGATAAAGATGGATTAACTATGGTTTGGGTCTAGGAAATATGGTTCGGCATTGGCAATCATTCGGCATGGTAGGCCGACCGGCACGATGGATCGTTCGGCATACGAGGTCGCTCGGCACGTTGGATCGTTCGGCATTGGTAGGTCGCTCGGCATCAGGGATCGTTCGGCATGGTAGGTCGTCTGGCAGGATGGATCGTTCGGCATCAGGGATCGATCGGCATTAGATGTATCGCTCGGCATCTTAGCAGCGTTCGGCATGGAAGTAGCGTTCGGCATTAGACTAGCGTTCGGCATGATGGCATCGTTCGGCATTGGACGAGTGTTCAGCATGGAAGCATCATTCAACATCCAACCTCGTTCGGCATCAGACATCGTTCGGCATCGGGGTAGTTCGGCACTCATTAGTGGTCGGCCTTTGGATGGTTCGGCATCCGATGGTGGCTCGGCATAAGGAGGAGGACGGCAGATGCCGCTCGGCATAAGGTCCTGGTTCAGTATTAGGAGGTTGGCTCGGCATTAGGAGGTAGGTCGGCCTGAGGGTTTAGCAAAGGGTGGTACGGCCATGGTTGTTGTTCCGCACGAGTAGTTCGGTTACAATGGAAGCACGGTTCGGCATATGGCCTTGGTGGGCCGGAATCATTCAGAGAGCCCAACATCTACCTGGACGTGTCTATAAATAGAGCACGTAGAGCTTCAGAAAAAGGGACTTCATTTTGATCTTCTTCTTCTTCTTCTCCTCTGCTTTCGGACTTTCTGTTTTCTAAGGCTAAGGCTAGCCTATCATTTTGTAACTGTAATCGATTGTTACAGCAATAAAAAAGAAAACTTCTGGAGTGGACGTAGGCCAGAGTTAGCCGAACCACTATAAAATCTATTGTTCTTTACTGCTTTCGTTTTAATTTTAACTGTTCTTCATATTATTACTCTCTACACACACTCTATCTGTTATCAGTAACTGTTAATTGGTGCTTTCAATTACATTTGGGTGTTAGTGACCAATTTTGGCGCTAACAAAATCCATTATGATTTAAACAAAACTCAAATTACAAATAACTAAATATTTCCTTCCATTTATTCATACTTGAAATGTTCATTTAATTCACCTTAAACCAAAATCAAATTATAAAATCATACCTTCTAAAATTTCAAATTTAATAAATTTCACATAAAGCTTATTTGAGTTTAATTCTTAAATAAATTTAATTTCAAATAAATCTCAAATTTACCTTCCAACCTTAATTTTATTTGCATCATTATAAACTCTATATTAAAATATAATTTAAATACTTAACCATAATATCTCCAATAAAGGTCATTTATTATTAAGCTTATTCTATATTAAAACAAATTATTCATAACTTAAAATCAAGGATAAAATAACATTTATATAATATCTAAAATTAATATTTATCTAAAACCATATATTTCTTTACAAAACCATAAAAATCATTTCAAAATATTTTTATATATAGGCCACGGTGTTTGTATATAATTTTCTATCCAATGGTCAAGTGATACGGATATTTATCATTTCGATCCACAATTTAATATTTTAGGTTGTATTATCATTTCAAATCGCAATCCAGAATGAAATAAAAATCCATAACAAATTTACAGTTTATAACAATAAAAATACAACATTCATTCATCCAATATCAATAATCAAACATTTATCACAATCATCATCCAATTCATTCAATAACATTAATATAGGACAGATAATAAACAACATGTATTTACTGGCAGTTTATATTCAAAAATAAATTAAATAACTATTTAATCCTAATAAATTCAAAGTAACTAAGATGATGATTCATAATTATGTCAAACAGTCATAAATAAATTTTTAATCACATCATAAATCAATTTAACAAGCATAAGAAATTTTAGAAGTTGTGAGTGAGTTAAAACACTCACCTTTTGAATTTAAATTGAATTTAAATCCAATTTAAACGCAAAATACAAACAGTCTCAGATTTCCTCCAAACCAGCGTCAAAATATCCGGAATTTAATACGATCCTAGTGGAACGAACCTCGTATGCAAAAGGTATTGCAATTAGAACATTGAGTTTAAATTTGAAAATAAATAAAATAAATAACAGAAACAGTACCATAAGGCCATATTGACCCAGCGCTTATTCTCTTTTCGTTGCCGAAACCCTACTTAAACACGAAGTCGCGATCGACAGACGAAGCCGCCGCTGCACGAACGCGGGCGCCACCCTGGACCACGCCGTCGTCGCCCGTGGTTCACTGCCACCGCCCCTAAGCCACCCGCATACACCTCCTCTACACCACGAGCGTCGATCGACGCCCAAATTCCACCAGCCGCTGCCCCTTAAAACCCTACTCGAATTATTCACCGAGATCCAACCGCTAATACACCCAACAAAGCACGTCGATGGACTACGCTCGCTGCTCTTCACACTATGGTACCATCAAATTGTCGATCAGGCAGAGTCGATCTCGACGCGATGGATGACCGAGAATAGATTTACAATTTCTGGCCAAACATAGGTTCCAATCGGAAAACAAATTCCAAATCTGAGATGTGCTCGTCGAGAGCTTTAGATCGATATATAATTCGATAGGGTTTGAGGAGTTTAAATTTTAAAGTTGGATTTTGAGTTGAAATTGGATTAAGGAGTTTTAGGGTTTCAGCCATTGAGGAAGAGGAGCAATAGAAGTTTCTGTATGTATAGAAATGAGAAATAGAAAGACCGCTAGGCTTTATAATGTATTTATAGACACAGCTGAAAATAAATAGATGGACAAGATTGATCGAATGATAAACGATCCGAAAAGCCCGTTTCGCCTTCGGAACGAAAATGCGTCAACCAATATATCAAAATAAATATTTTTAAACATTTTAAAATCAATGGAACATGTTTCAAGTCCAAATTCCATCGTATGAAGAAGTTACATTAAAATCAACATATTTCAAATTGATTTCAATTAGTTTCATCTAAATTGATTTCAAGGCGTTTCGAGTCCGTACAATTAAACGACAAGTCCGATCGCTACGAAACTTGAGATCCTACTAATTCACCATTACAGATCCGATGAAACTAGTTTCATCAAAATCCGAGTCAGTGGCCAAAATGGCTATTTTTACATTAATTAAATAAATTAATAATCAATTAATTAAATCAAATTTTCAATTTCAATTCTATAATTGACAATTTTTATCATTTTTAAATTTCTTAATCATTTACACTAATTTAAACAAATTTAGATGTCAATTTAGAGTTGATTAATTTATCAATTTCAGTGTTAACCTCAATTTCATTAAATTCAGAAATTATAAATTTAATTTCCAATAGTTCCACTTACTTTACTTTTCATTATATTATCCAATTCATTGTTGTCTAATGGACGAAATTAACATTGGAATCATGATCTATTACATTAATATTCTCAAATTCCATCTTAATTTCAATTAACGTAATATTTAGATATTTAATTTCATTTAATTGCAATTAATCCAGTTGTTATACTTCAAATCCCAATAAATAGATAAATCTTTATTTCCATTCTTTCAATTCAACAAAGTATCCTATTATGAATAACATTTACATTATTTCTAAATATTACCTTAATTAACATTAACGTAATATTTTATTTAGATTTATTGTAATTGATTCCAATTCAATTTAATGGATTAAAATATATCGGTAAGCTATAATAATTGTTGCCACTAACTCTTAATCATACTTTTATAAGTTATCATTTCCAAACAATATTATAATTACTCACAGAACATTGATTTTATTCACAATTTATTATTAAATTAACATCTTAATTATCGAAAATTACGGGTCTTTACACTCTTCCCACTCAAAACTTTTCGTCCCCGAAAAGGAAAAAGAAGGGAAAAGAAAGAATCAAGTAAACAATACATCTTATTAAAAAATATTAACTTTATAAACAAATAAATTTACAAAATTAATTAATTTGAATAAAAGATACCAATTTATAACCATTAAATCTTTTTATACTCAATTAATAAAGTTTGGAGAACATTTTTCAAAATCTTTTAAGTCCAAAATTTATGGAAAATTTCGAGAGTTTCCTTTGTACGAAGAGGCTCGAGAGAAAATATAAAATCAAATATAACAATATATATCACAATATCTCAAAATAATATATCCCAACAATGGAATAATATATATAATACCGCTAGAAAACCGTAATCCGAGAACGTATCTATTTGTCGGGCAATTAACGCTTATTTTATGAAACCAAAAGCACTAGCAATTGCTTCATAACCTGTATTTCACTTATATAATCCCAAAAAGGTTAACAATTATATAAAATGAAATATTTAAAGTTTTTTCAACCACTAACAAACAAATCAATAATAAGCACTTGCAACCACAACATACAACCATCATATGAAGCCAATAAAATCAACCATCCATATATCCATAGCAAATAAACAAATAGTTGTTCGGGTTTAAAACTTTAAATTGTACAGAATGGAAAATAAACTACTAAGTGCACCATTTACTCAACAGTCTTAGGTGAAACTAGATAGATTATTCATATATCCAAACAAATTTAAAGTATCCTTGCCCAAACAACCATAAACCAAACAAATAACAATTTCAAACAATAGATCAAGTTCATTCTTATTAATTTCATTTCATAACATTTGTTGTTTGATTTCCTTTTCATTCATATAATGGTTTATCTTTTTAATTTAAATATATTTCTTGTAAAATTTCATTTCCATCCATTGATTCAGTGTTTATTTCACTTATACTTGCACTTATACTTACATTCATTCATTTCTCAATTTCATTTATTTTCATTCCTTTATCCATAGTATTCATGTTCAATTCAGTTAGTGACATATAAATTTCATTTACTTAAGTTTAAAATCATCTACTTACAACATTTACCTTCTATCATATTTTCTTACAGTAACATTTCTATTGTAACTTAAGTTTATAACTCTATAACCTCAATACTTATTTATTAAAGAGTTTCATTAAATACTTTCATTATTTCAAGTTTGGCTTGTACAATGTCCTATTACATTTTCTTATTAGACATTTCAACTTTTAAATCTTTTGGTAAGTTATATATATATATATATATATATATATATATATATGCTTTTTAAGAATGCAATTGAAATTTATACAAGTTTATCTCAATTCCTTTAAATTAATTTAATGTTCAATAATTATATCCTTTGCTTCTTATAGATTATAAATTTCAACTTTCTTGTTATTTCATTTATAACCTATCATTCAATCTCTTATTTTAATTAGAGGTTCTAATTATTAGTTAGTTAAATTCCATTTTATTAATTAAAATATCTAATTCATAGAAATTTAAGAACTAAATACCGGATCCTATTTCAAATCGCTTAAATAATAGATAAATGTATATATTTACAACTTATATATCTGATTCTATTTAAAACAATTTAAAATTATGTTTTTTTATCAATATAAATCTGTAGTAAAATTACTACAGAGGCCTTCCCACTTAGAAACTCGAAAATGAATGTCGATGATGCGTGCATTCATCACAAAAATTATTTTCCAGCGACAGAGAGAGGAGTACAGAACTTATTTCTTTTTAGAATTTCTTTAAAGCAATTATTTCAGGTCATATTGAAATATTTATATCGTAAAATACTTCTAAATAATATTATTATATCCTAAAATCATTTGAAAATTTCAAAATCCCAGAACTTAAGTTTTTAAATTTATTTTACTTTTCAAATCCTACCTTAACTAATATTTATAAATTACACTACCTAACAACCAACATATTACAACCAAATATATCATTTATAAAAAAATTATTTTATATATAGAAAATGTAATAGGCAAAATTGTTTCATTCACCTATATTCAAAACAAATATTTTGTCGGTCTGTCCTATTCAGTGTTTAGAAATCCCTATTGATGTCATAGAGTCTTATGCACCAAACAGAATTTATAAATACAAAATGGAACAAATTAACACAATATCAAAACCTTTTATAACACTAACGAATATGCTCTCTCATATATATATATATATGCTCAGTGACTCATCATAGGGTACTACTACCCTATTAATAAAGAGTCAGACCCCACAAAGCTAAGGTTTTCGCTAAACCAAAGCTCTAGTACCAAATGTAACATCCCGCCTTTTTGTACGTTTTAAATCAACGGTAAACCACACACGTCAGACTCAAACCATACATAAGGGCGGATTGTTATTGGGGTACATAAGAAAAATATAGAAAGAAAGAAAATAAAACAAAATCTCACAGTGGAATGACAAAATATAATAATCAAATAACAGTTCATGAAGCTATTTTACAAAATATTTGATTATACTTATACAAAACATATCAGAGTTACACGTACCAGGGAATAATAAATAACAATGCAGCGGAACAGTATGAATGTAGTGGACTAATATGATAAATAATAGTAATACAATCTTCGTCTTCGTCCTCCAGAAGTAAGGTCTTTAAATCCTGAAATGCTTAGGATGACCCGAGCGAATTGAAAAGACAAAATACTCGAGTCAGAACTAAAAGATCTTGTGTAAGTCAAATCAACGGTAAATAATACTAGTGGAATGGCGTCAGAGATGTTTACGGAGTTTGACATCTCCTATCCAGTGTCTAGCATGAGTGCAGTAACTTAAGAGATGCTCGGGATTCACATCTCCTAAGGATCCGTTAAACTATCTACTATGTAGTAATATACGTTATTACGATAATATCTATAGTAAAATAAACTTACTTTTAAATAGCGTTAAGGATTTACATTTTCCACCTTAACACATAATAGTGCCAGTAGTGTATACAGTACCGTAATACCTCCTGATCGGGAGGCTACCAGAGGATACTCCATAGGTACGACACAAATCGAACTCGTACAAGGCACGCTAGGGTACGTGACACGGCATAACTAGGCAATGCAAGGGGAGAAATACCAATTACGTAGCCGGGATAGTGGTGACGCATAGCGCGCAGCTACCGCCCACCTCTAGCCATACCCCCAAAACCAAAATCAAAAGTAGCCACCAAATCAATCTCAAAGTCAAAATATAATATCGAAGAAGTGTGTTCGATAAGAGGGGCTACGTCATTGGCCTGTAAGCGCTCTTATTTTAGCCCCTTATGCCAACTCATGGGAGTCGGGTCCATGTATATACCTCAATAGAACGTCGCCACCGTTCTACTTCATTCTGAAATCTCCACCGCGTACACAGTTGTTAAACTGGCTTTCGGAGTTGGCAGAGAGTATGACAACTTCCGATCCCAGTCTCTTTAACAACCAACTGTTATTATAACACCACGGTCATTTTTAAAATAGTTAATATTTTAAAACCAAATATCATTGCCCTTTCAAAACCAAATCAATACGATATCATTTTCATTTCAAATATATCCTTTCTAAAATCATAACACTTTAAAAGTTATAAAATTTCGAAATCAAAACCCTTGAAATATAACACTTTCAAATTATAATACCTTGAAACTCATAAATTTGAAACATAAATTCCACTACTTAAATGATTTAAATATTTAAAATACTTATATAATAAAACAGCTTCTTCAATTTCACAAATTAATTCCAAAACAACTCGAATTTCTCGATTTTAAATCTAACCAAATCCCAACTCATACATTTCAATACGATTCTGTTTCCAAATAAATTACTCCAAATTTTATCGATTTCAAAATAGATTTGATCCACAAAATAAACCATTTCAGATTCAACATATTTCAAACTTTAAGTATTCAACAATTTCAAAACTAAGTTTGGTAATTACGATTCAACAATTCAATTTTATTTAGTTTTGAAATATTTTACATAATAAATCCATTATCATTTAAATAAAACTCAAATTACAAAACTAAATATTTTCTTCCATTTATTCATACTTGAAATATTCATTTAATTTACCTTAAACCAAAATCAAGTTATAAAATCGTACCTTCTAAAATTTCAAATTTAATAAATTTTACATCAAGCTTATTTGAGTTTAATTCTTAAATAAATTCAATTTCAAATAACTCTCAAATTTATCTTCCAACCTTAATTTTATTTACATCATTATATGCTCTATATTATAATATAATTTAAATAATTAACCATATTATCTTCAATGAAAGTCACTTATTATTAAGCTTATTCTATATTAAAACAAATTATACATAGCTTAAAATCAAGGATAAAATAACATTTATATAATATCTAAAATCAATATTTATCCAAAACCATATATTTCTTTACAAAACCATAGAAATAATTTCAAAATATTTTTATATATAGACTACGGTGTCTATATATAATTTTCTATCCTATGGTCAAGTGATACGGATATTTATCATTTCAATCCGCAATTTAATATTTTACGGTTGTGTATCATTTCAATCCGTAATCCAGAATGAAATAAAAATCCATAACAAACTTGCAGTTTATAACAATATAAAATACAACATTCATTCATCCAATATCAATAATCAAACATTTGTCATAATCATCATCCAATTCAATCAATAACATCAATATAGAGCAGATAATGAACAACAGGTATTTACTGGCAGTTTATATTCAAAAATAAATTAAATAACTATTTAATCCTAATAATTTCAAATTAACTAAGATGATGATTCAAATTATGCCAAACAGTCATAAATAAATTTCTAATCACATCATAAATCAATTTAACAAACATAAGAAATTTTAGAAGTTGTGAGTGGGTTAAAACACTCACCTTTTGAATTTAAATTGAATTTAAATCCAATTTAAACACAAAATTCAAACAGCCTTAGGTTTCATCCAAACAAGCGTCAAAATGTTCGGAATTTAAATACGATCCCAACAGAACGAACCATGCGTGAATCGGACCACGTATGCAAAAGTTATTGCAATTAGAACAATGAGTTCAAATTTGAAAATAAATAAAATAAATAACAGAAACAGTACCAGAAGGCCACATCGACATAGCGCCCATTCTCTTCTCATTGCCGAAACCCTACTGAAACACGAAGTCGCATTCGAAAGATGAAGCCACCGTCGCACGAACGCGCGCGCCACCCTAGACCACGCCATCGTCGCCCGTGGTTCGCTGCCACCACCCCGAAGCCGCGTGCGTACACCTCCACTACACCACGAGCGTCGATCGACACCCAAATTCCAGCAGCCACCGCCGCCCCTTAAAACCCTATTTGAATTATTCGTCGAGATCTAACCGCTAACACATCCAACAAAGCACGCCGATGGACTACGCTCGCCGCTATCCACACTATGGTACCATCAATTTGTCGATCAGGCAGAGTCGATCTCGACGCGATCGATGGCCGAGAATATATCTACAATTTCTGGCCAAGCAGAGGCTTCAAACGGAAAAAAATTCCAAATCTGAGATGCGCTCGTCGAGAGCTTCAGGTCGATATATAATTCGATAGGGTTTGAGGAGTTTAAATTTTGAAGTTGGATTTTGAGTTGAAATTGGATTGAGGAGTTTTAGTGTTTCAGCCATTGAGGAAGAGGAGCAACAGAAGTTTCTGTACATATAGAAATGAGAAATAAAAAGGCTGCTAGGGTTTATAATAGGGTATTTATGGACATAGTTGAAAATAGAATAGATGAACAAGAATGATCGAACGATAAATAACCCGAAAAGCCCGTTTCGCCTCCGGAACAAAAATGCATTAACTAATATATCAAAATAAATGTCTTTGAACATTTTAAAATTAATGGAACAGGTTTCAAGCCCAAATTCCGTCGTATGAAGCAGTTACATTAAAATAAAAAAAATTCAAATTGATTTAATTAGTTTGAATTAAATTGATTTCAAGGCGTTTCGAGTCCGTACGATCAAACCACAAGTCTGATCGCTACGAAACTTGAGATCCTACTATAATTCACCATTACGGATCCGATGAAACTAGTTTCATCCAAAGCTGAGTCAGTGGCCCAAATGTACATTAATTAAATAAATTAATAATTAATTTATTAAATCAAATTTTCAATTTCAACTCTATAATTGACAGTTATTACCATTTTTAAATTTCTTAATCATTTACACTAATTTAAACAAATTTAGATTTCAATTTAGAGTTGATTAATTTATCAATTTCAGTGTTAACCCCAGTTTCATTAAATTCAGAAATTATAAATTTAATTTCCAATAATTCCATTTAATTTACTTTTCATTCTATTATTCAATTCATTGTTGTCTAATGGACGAAATTAACATTGGATTCATGATCTATTACATTAATATTCTTAAATTCCATCTTAATTTCAATTAACGTAATATTTAGATATTTAATTTCATTTAATTGCAACTAATCCAATTATTATAATTCAAATTCCAATAAATTGATAAATCTTTATTTCCATTCTTTCAATTTAACAAATTGTCCTATTATGAATAACATTAACATTATTTCTAAATATTATCTTAATTAACATTAACGTAATATTTTATTTTGATTTATTGCAATTGGTTCCAATTCAATTTAATGAATTAAAATATATCGGTAACTTATAATAATTGTTGCCACTAACTCTTAGTCATACTTTTATAAGTTATCATTTCCAAACAATATTATAATTACTCATAGAACATTGATTTTATTCACAATTTCTCATTAAATTAACATCTTAATTATCGAAAATTACGGGTTGTTACTGTTGGGGATGCGGATTAAGGATCTTAAGGCAGAAATAACACTAGAGGGGGGGGGGTGAATAGCGTTTTAAAGAATATATGAACTATATGACTAAATTAAAACTTTCAACACAAATCTAAACAGAATTCTAACACAGAATGATCACAGAACATATAACAAATGCAAATAGTAAAGTAAAGCAAGTAAAAAGGAAAGAACACACCGGATTTTATACTGGTTCGGAATCCTCCTACATCCAGTCCTGCACCAAGGCAATATCTTTGTACAGATTTTTATAAGCCAATATCCAAATTACAACCCTCAATTTCTAAGGCCTTGAGGAACCCTCCTATCTCCGAGTCTGGGGTAAACTCTCTTGATTTACGTGACACAAGATCACCCTAATACTTTCTAATAACAATCCTTTTGAATGGCTAGACTCTACGGACTTTTTGAATACAAATTGATCCTATAACTCTGAATAGCACTTTGATCTTTAGTAGAATGATGGAGAATCAAATAGAGAGAGTGTCTAAATGATTTCCTATTGAGAATTTGGCAGAATGATGGCACGATCTTGAAAATACGAAGTTTTATGGATATGGAATGGTGGAGAAGAAAGAGTGAAGAAAAATAAGAAAGTAGTTGTTAAAAAATTCGTTTTGGAAGCCTTTATATAGATGCTCAACAGTCATAACCATTGGCGAAAGGTTTTTGAACGAATGGACACTTCTTTCGAAATTTGAATTTTGAATCCAACTGTCACCATGTCGACATGGGGTATCCCCATATGTCGACATCCCTCAGTTCAAAATTGTAGAGCTGTTGTTTTGTAAAAGCATTTGAATTTAAAACATTTTGAAACTTCTCTGAAGCAAAATAAAGTGTTTAAACAACATTTTGAGATAGAGAATGAATATAAAACATTATTTTAAATATATATATATAATTGATATAGACCGTCAATTATATAAGTAATATTTTAAATCAGAATAAGTTTTGATGTTTTAAAAATAGAAGTTTTTAAAATCAGAATGGAGGAATATTTCAAGGCTAAAACAAAGTTTGAAAACATTTTTGAAAACAAGATTTTGAAAGCTAAAACATTTTGAAAAACAGATTTAAAAACATTTTGAAAAATCTATTCAAACTGAAATTGCAAGAACCTTCCTACAGAGCTCCTCCATAGGACTCGAGAACTTGTACAAAGTAGTTTAAATGATTTTGATTTTCGTGGGTTTGTAAGCCACTTGTCGTAGGTTCGTAAGCTACTTGTCGTGGGTTTGTAAGCCACTGGTTTCTATAGAAATTGGGTTCCATCCCAAAATAAAATTGGAAGAAAGATGAGAGTGCTATTATGAAGTTTTAACAAAATACTAGACACTTATCTTGAGATCTTGAAATCTTGATTCTCTAGAGTCTTGAATCTTGAATCTCTAATCTTCATCTTGATGCTTGAGTCTTTATACTGATCAGTCTTCGATAATACCTGCATATACTTCCTATATACATATATATTTATCTATCTATATGAAAATGTTAGTATATATTTTATAAAGTAAAGTATAATAACTATATAAGGTTGTTGTCATCAAAACATCATCAACTCAGTTCCTAACAATCTCCCCTTTTTTGATGATGACAACCTTTATTTATAAAATATTCTTACCATACCATAACTCCCCATAACTCCGTGACTTCTTCTTAAAACTACAACTCCCCTTTATTCTATGGCTCCCCCTTACACCAAGCACATATATTTTTATAACTTTCTCCCCCTTTGCATCAACAAAAACTATTAACTACTTAAGAATTCAAGAATGATTAGTATAGAACAAGCATGAAACAATGAGTATAAGTGAACACATTTTTGTTATGACGACATATATAAGAACATACATAAACACGAACAAACAGAACAATGTAAAACAAAGAATAAAAAAGAAAGTACGCTTTAATGGCGATCCTTAACTATAGGAGACTTATGAATCGAACAATTGGGGTAGTGGAGACAAAAGTTTCCACGTTGTTCAATTATGTTTCCATTAGTATCAACAAGGATCTCACCAACGCAAATAACGCTCTCGTCCTCATTTATAGGGAATTCGGGTTGAGGAAAAGGTTGATCTTTCTCTTGGCCTTCTTGTGGCTCTTCCATAGGTTCTTCTTCCTCTGATTCCATGGCTTGTGAAGAATCTTCAATATTAATAGGATTTGTACGGTTATCCATAAGGAATTTTTGTACATTCCTAATAATATTCCCTTGCCTTTGTTGTTCTCTAGCCATCCTAAGTTGACTTACTTGAATTTCAGTCAACAATTGAAGGACATCTTTCATCTTCTCTTGCAATTTGATCACTCGAGCATGTGTAGATCGTTGAAATGGACCAGAATGAGGAGATGTGGGTGAAGTGGGTTCATTAGTAGAAGAGGAGGCCATTATTTTATTGTTTCAGAAGTTATTTACAGAGAATATAGTGAAGAAAGAGGAGAGAAAACGAAATAAATAGATAAATAACCAAATAACTAACTTTGGAGGGAAATTCTATTTTCAAATTTTTGTTGGGTATGTCGACATCAGGGGATGGGGCATGTCGACATGTCTATCAGAAAAGTGTAATTTTTATTTTGAATTTTTATTGATTATTATATTAAATTATTTTATATTTCAGATTTTGAACAAATACCTAATTCTCTTCTAAATTTAGTAAAATTCTGTTCGGTTAACGGTTTAGTTAATATATCAGCAATTTGTTTTTCAGTATTTATACAATTTAGAGTTATTATTTCTTTAGTTATATTATCTCTAAGAAAATGATGTCTTATATCAATATGTTTAGTTCTAGCATGATGAGTTGGATTTTTAGATAGATTTGTTGCACTAGTATTATCACAATATATTGGTGATTTACTTATGTTAATTCCAAAATCATTTAAAGTTTGTTGCATATATATGACTTGTGAACAGGCCAGAGCAGCAGATATATACTCTGCTTCAGTTGTTGGCAAGGAAACAGTATTTTGTTTCTTGCTGAACTAGGAAACCAGTGAATGTCCTAGAAAGCAACAAGTTCCACTTGTACTCTTTCGGTCTGATTTACAACCAGCATAATCAGCATCAATATGATATTAAATCAAAAGTATTATTTTTAGGATAAAATAAACCATAATCTAAAGTGTATTTTACATATCTTAAAATTCTTTTAACAGCTTTTAAGTGAGTTTCTTTAGGTTGTGATTGGTATCTTGCACAGAGACAAACACTATGCATAATATCAGGACGACTCGCTGTTATATAGAGTGGAGAACCAATCATTCCCCTATATAAAGTTTGATCAATATCTTTTGATTTATCTTCTTTACTTAAACCTACATTTGTTGACATTGGAGTTGGTTTCCCACTAGAGGTACTTAAACCAAATTTATTGATTAAGTCTTTAGCAATTTTTCTTGACTTATGAAGATTCCATTTTCTAGTTGTTTAATTTGAAGCCCTAAGAAGAAAATTAATTCTCCCATATGACTCATTTCAAATTCTTTAGTCATTATATCTGAAAATTCTTTATTCATTATGTTATTAGTTGATCCAAAGATTATATCATCTACATATATTTGAACCAGTTGAATATCTTGATCATTTCTTTTAATAGAAAGTGTTGTATCTACTTTACCAATTTCAAAACCAGATTGAAGTAAATAAGATCTTAGTCTTTCATACCAGGCTCTAGGAGCTTGCTTTAGACAATATAGAGCTTTCTTTAACTTGTATACATGGTTTGGAAATTTATTATCTTCAAAAAGTGGAAGTTGTTCAACATAAAATCTTCTTTTACAAAACCATTTAGAAAAGCACTTTTAACATCCATTTGATATAATTTGAAATTATTATAATTAGCGAAAGCAAGTAGAATTCTTATAGCTTCTAATCTTGCTACGGGAGCAAAGGTTTCATCATAGTCATTTCCTTCTTCTTGACAATAACCTTGCGCCACTAAACGAGCTTTATTTCTTACGACCTCACCTGTTCATTCATTTTATTTTTATAAACCCATTTAGTTCCAATTATACTTTTATCCTCAGGTTTAGGAACAAGTTCCCATACATCATTTCTGGTAAATTGATTCAATTCTTCTTGCATAGCAAGAATCCATGAATCATCAGACGATACTTCCTTCGGATTTTTAGGTTCAATTGTTGATATAAAGGCTACATTACTCATACTACTTAATTGATTTCTAGTTCTTACTACAGATTCAATATTTCCTAAAACATTTTCTATAGGATGATCTTTTGATATTTTAAATCTGTTATTAGGTTGATTTATTTCACTAATAGTTTCATTAGATTGATTTAAATTTATAAAATCTTCTTCATCATCTATTTGTAAAATATCTTTAAGATTTTCATCAAAAGATACATGCATAGTTTCTTCAATAGTATTAGTTTTTAAATTAAAAACTCTAAATGCTTTGCTTCTATTAGAATAACCAATAAAGAATCCTTTATCAGCTTTTGGTTCAAATGTATCTAAATTATCTTTTGTATTAAGTATAAAACATTTACTCCCAAATACTTTGAAATAAGCAACTATAGGTTTCTTATTATAAAGTAATTCATATGGAGTTTTATTTGTTAATGGTCTAACTAAAATTCTATGTAATATATAACAAGCTGTAGCAACTGCTTCAGCCCAAAAATATTTAGGTAAATTACTATCAGAAAGCATTGTATGAGCACACTCTTGAATCGTTCTATTCTTACGTTCTACTACTCCATTTTGTTGTGGAGTTCTTGGAAATGAAAAGTTGTGAGTAATTCCCTTCTGAGTACAGAAATTCTCAAAATTTTCATTTTCAAATTCACCACCGTGATCACTTCGAATAGTTTTAATTTTGAAAGAATGTTGTTTTTGAATTCTTTTAGAAAAGTTTTTAAATATTTCAAAAGCATCACTTTTATGTTTTAAAAAGATTGTCCAAGTATATCTTGAATAATCATCTACTATAACAAAAACATATTTACTATGGTTAATTGATTGAACTTGAGATGGACCAAATAAATCTAAATGAAGTAATTCTAGAGGACTAGAGGTAGAAATAGCATCTTTTAATTTTAATGAACTTTTCTTAAGTTTTCCTAATTGACAAGCATCACAAATACTATCTACTTTAAAGTTTAACTTGGGTAGACCTCTAATTAAGTCAAGTTTTGATAGTCTAGATAATAATTTGAAATTCAAATGGCCAAATCTTTTATGCCAAATCCAAGGGTCACTTGTATTAGCCAAAAGACATAGGTTATCATTTGAACTTTTCATACTAAGGATATAAATATTTTTCTTCCTAATACCTTCAAAAATTATATTAGACTTGTCATCTTCAATGTGACATTTATCTTTTTCAAATTTAATTTTAAAACCTTTATCGCAAAGTTGACTTATACTAAGAAGATTATGTTTTAAGTTCCTAACTAATAAAACATCAGAAATAAGTAAAGTTTTAGAGTTACCAACATTACCGACGCCAACCACATATCCTTTAGAGTTGTCACCAAAATTGACTAATCCACCATCTTGATAAGTAATGTCCTTGAGTATCTCGGGATTTCCAGTCATGTGCCTTGAACAGCCACTATCAAGTATCCATTTATCTTTCTCAATTTGCACAGTTTGTCCATTGGGTGTTGATTCGTCAAAAGCCATATAACATGTCTGTTCCTGTATAACACACCAATTCAATAGATAACTTGATTTTTCAAAATAGCTATATGCAGACTTATGAAACTTTGATGAAATGCATATATTCAAAACAGTTTTAACACAATTTTCCAAAAATGCCATTTTTATATTTATCAAGTTTCAGATTATGAAAACAATGAAAACCAATGCTCTGATACCAATTGTTGGGGATGCGGATTAAGGATCTTAAGGAAGAAATAACACTAGAGGGGGGGGTGAATAGTGTTTTAAAGAATATATGAACTGTATGACTAAATTAAAACTTTCAACACAAATCTAAAAAGAAATCTAGCACAGAATGATCACAGAACATATAACAAATGCAAATATTAAAGTAAAGCAAGTAAAAAGGAAAGAACACACCGGATTTTATACTGGTTCGGAATCCTCCTACATCCAGTTCTGCACCAAGGCAATATCCTTGTACAGATTTTTATAAGCCAATATCCAAATTACAGCCCTCAATTTCTAAGGCCTTGAGGAACCCTCCTATCTCCGAGTCTGGGGTAAACTCTCTTGATTTACGGGACACAAGATCACCCTAATACTTTCTAATGACAATCCTTTTGAATGGATAGACTCTATGGACTTTTTGAATACAAATTGATCCTATAACTCTGAATAGCACTTTGATCTTTAGTAGAATGATGGAGAATCAAATAGAGAGAGTATCTAAATGATTTCCTATCGAGAATTTGGCAGAACGATGGCACGATCTTGAAAATATGAAGTTTTATGGATATGGAATGGTGGAGAAGAAAGAGTGAAGAAAAATAAGAAAGTAGTTGTTAAAAAATTCGTTTTGGAAGCCTTTATATAGATGCTCAACAGTCATAACCATTGGCGAAAGGTTTTTGAACGAATGGACACTTCTTTTGAAATTTGAATTTTGAATCCAACTGTCACCATGTCGACATGGGGTATCCCCATATGTCGACATCCCTCAGTTCAAAATTGTAGAGATGTTGTTTTGTAAAAGCATTTGAATTTAAAACAAGTTGAAACTTCTCTGAAGCAAAATAAAGTGTTTAAACAATATTTTGAGATAGAGAATGAATATAAAACATTATTTTATATAATTGATATAGACCGTCAATTATATAAGTAATATTTAAAATCAGAATAAGTTTTGATGTTTTAAAAATAGAAGTTTTTAAAATCAGAATGGAGGAATATTTCAAGGCTAAAACAAAGTTTGAAAACATTTTTGAAAACATGATTTTGAAAGCTAAAACATTTTGAAAAACAGATTTAAAAACATTCTGAAAAATCTATTCAAACTGAAATTGCAAGAACCTTCCTATAGAGCTCCTCCATAGGACTCGAGAACTTGTACAAAGTATTTTAAATGATTTTGATCACTTGTCGTAGGTTTGTAAGCTACTTGTCGTGGGTTTGTAAGCCACTGGTTTCGATAGAAATTGGGTTCCATCCCAAAAGAAAATTGAAAGAAAGATGAGAGTGCTATTATGAAGTTTTAACAAAATACTAGACACTTATCTTGAGATCTTGAAATCTTGATTCTCTAGAGTCTTGAATCTTGAATCTCTAATCTTCATCTTGATGCTTGAGTCTTTATACTGATCAGTCTTCGATAATGCCTGCATATACTTCTTATATACATATATATTTATCTATCTATATGAAAATGTTAGTATATATTTTATAAAGTAAAGTATAATAACTATATAAGGTTGTTGTCATCAAAACATCATCAACTCAGTTCCTAACAGTTACACTCTCCTCCACTCAAAACTTTTCATCCCCGACAAGCAAAAAGAAGGGAAAAGGAAGAATCGAGTAAACAATACATCTTATTCAAAAATATTAACTTTATAAACAAATAAATTTACGTAATTAATTAATTTGAATAAAAGATACCATTTATAACCATTAAATCTTTTTATACCCAATTAATAACATTTGGAGAACATCTTTCAAAATTTTCTAAGTCCAAAATTTACGGAAAATTTCAGCAGAGTCTCCTTTGTATGGAGAGGCTCGAGAGAAAATATAATATCAAATATAACAATATGCATCACAATATATTAAAATAATAAATCCCAACAACGGGAAAATATATATTATATCGCTAGAAAACCGTAATCCGAGTACATACCTATTTGTCGGGCAATTAACACTTATTTTATGAAACCAAAAGCAGTAGCAATTGCTTACATAACCTGTATTTCACTTATATAATCCCAAAAAGGTTAACAATTATATAAAATGAATTAGTTAAAGTTGTTTCAACCACTAACAAACAAATCAATAATAATCACTTGCAATCACAACATACAACCATCATATGAAGCCAATAAAATCAACCACCCTTATATCCATAGCAAACAAACAAATAGTTGTTTGAATTTAAAACTTTAAATTGTACAGAATGGAAAATAAACTACTAAGTGCATCATTTACTCAACAATCTTAGATGAAATTAGATACATTATTCATACATCCAAACAAATTTAAAGTATCCTTGCCCAAACAACCATAAACCAAACAAATAACAATTTCAAACAATAGATCATGTTCATTCTTATTAATTTCATTTCATAACATTTGTTGTTTGATTTCCTTTTCATTCATATAATGGTTTATCTTTTTAATTTACATTTATTTCTTGCAAAGTTTCATTTTCCTCCATTGGTCAGTGTTAATTTCACTTATTTGCACTTATACTTACATAAACTCATTTTTTATATATTCATATCATATAAATTTTCTTTTTATTGCATTACATTCATTCATTTCTCAATTTCATTTATTTTCATTCCTTTATCTATAGTATTCATGTTCAATTCAGTTACTGGCATATCAATTTCATTCACTTAAGCTTAAAATCATCTACTTACAACATTTACCTTCTATCATATTTTATTATAGTAACATTTCTATTGTAACTTAAGTTTATAACTCTATAACCTCAATACTTATTTATTAAAGAGTTTCATTAAATACTTTCATTATTTCAAGTTTGGCTTGTATAATGTCCTATTACATTTTCTTATTAGACATTTCAACTTTTAAATCTTTTGGTAAGTTATATATATATATATATATATATATATATATGCTTTTTAAGAATGCAATTGAAATTTATACAAGTTTATCTCAATTCCTTTAAATTAATTTAATGTTCAATAATTATATCCTTTGCCTCTTATAGATTATAAATTTCAACTTTCTTGTTATTTCATTTATAACCTATCATTCAATCTCTTATTTTAATTAGAGGTTCCAATTATTAGTTAGTTAAATTCCATTTCATCAATTAAAATCTCTAATTCATAGAAATTTAAGAACTAAATATCGGGTCCCATTTCAAATCGCTTAAAATAATAGATAAATGTATATACTTACAATTTATATATCTAATTTTATATAAAACAATTTAAAATTTATATTTGTTTATCAAAATAAATCTGTAGTAAAATTACTACAGTAGACTTTCCACTTAGAAACTCAAAAATGAATATCCATGATGCGTGCACATCACCGAAATTATTTTCCAAAGACAGAGAGGGGAGTACATAACTTATTTCTTTTGAGAATTTTTTAAAGCAATTCTTCCAAGTCATATTGAAATATTTATATTGAAAAATACTTCCAAATAATATTATTATATTCCAAAGTCATTTGAATTTTTCAAAACCCCGGAACCGAAGTTCTAAAATTTATTTTACTTTTCAAATCCTACCTTAACTAATATTTATAAATTACACTACCTAACAACCAACATAATACAACCAAATATATCATTTATAAAAATCTATTTTATATATAGAAAATAAAATAGGAAAAATTATTTCATCCACCTATATTCAAAACAAATATTGTGTCGGTCTGTCCTATTAAGTGTTTAGAAATCCCTTTTGATGTCATAGCGCCCTATGCACCAACCAGAATTTATAAATACAAAACAGAACAAATTAACACTATATCAAAACCTTTTATAACACTAACAAATATGCTCTCTCATATATATACGCCCAGCGACTCGTCATAGAGAATTACTACCCTATTAATAAAGAGTCAGACTCCACAAAGCTAAGATTTTCGCTAAACCAAAGCTCTGATACCAAATGCAACATCCCGCCCTTTTGTACGTTTTAAATCGACGATAAACTACACACGGCGGACTCAAACCATACATAAGGGCGGATTGTTATCGTGTTAAATAAGAAAAATAGAGAAAGAAAGAAAATAAAACAGAATCTCGCAGTGGAATGACAAAATATAATAATCAAATAACAGTTCATGAAGCTGTTTTACAAAACATTTGATTGTACTTATACAAAACATATCTGAGTTACACGTACTAGGGAATAAAAAATAACAATGCAGTGGAACAGTATGAACGTAGTGGACTAATATGATAATAATAGTAATATAATCTTCGTCTTCATCCTCCAGAAGTAAGGTCTTCAAATCCTGAAATGCTCAGGCTGACCCGAGCGAATTGAAAAGACAAAACACTTGAGTCAGAACTAAAAGATCTCATGTAAGTCAAATCAACGGTAAATAATATGAGTGGTACGACATCAGAGATGTTTACGGGGTTTGACATCTCCTATCCAGTGTTTGACGTGAGTGCGGTAACTTAAGAGATGCTCGGATTCACATCTTATAAGGATCCGTTAAACTGTCTATAGTAAAATAAACTTACTTTTAAATAGTGTTAAGCTTTACATTTTCCACCTTAACACATAATAGTGCTAGTAGTGTATACAGTACAGTAATACCTTTTGACTGGAGGCTATCAGAGGATACTCCATAGGTACGACACAAATCAAACTCGTACAAGGCGCGCTAGGGTAGGTGACACGGAACAACTAGGCAATGTCATGGTAGATATACCAATTACGCATCCGGGCTGGTGGAGACGCGTAGCGCGCAGCTACCGCCCACCTCGAGCCACACCCCCAAAAATCAAAAATCAAAAGTGGCCACCAAATCAATCTCAAAGTCAGAATATAATATCGAAGGAGTGCGTCCGATAAGAGGGGATACCTCACTGGCCCGTAAGCGTTCATGTTTTATCCACATATGCCAATTCACGGGAGTCGGGTCCACGTATATACCTCAATAGAATGTCGCCACCATCCTACTTCATTCTGAAACCTCCACCACATACATGGTTGTTAAAGTGGTTTTCGAAGTTGGCAGAGAGTATGACAACTTCCGATCCCGATCTCTTTAACAACCAAACGTTATTATAACACCGCGGTCATTTTCAAAATAGTTCATATTTTAAAACCAAATATCATTGCCCTTTCAAGACCAAATCAATACGATATCATTTTCATTTCAAATATATCCTTTCTAAAATCATAAAACTTTCAAAGTTATAACATTTCAAAATCAAAACTCTTGAAATATAACACTTTCAAATTATAATACCTTGAAACTCATAACTTTGAAACATAATTTCCACCACTTAAATGGTTTAAATATTTAAAATACTTATATAATAAAATAGCTTCTTCAATTTCACAAATCAATTCCAAAACAAGTCGAATTTATCGATTTTAAACCTAACCAAATCCCAACTCATACATTTCAGTACGTTTCAGTTTCCAAATAAACTATTCCAAATTTTATCAATTTCAAAACAGATTTGATCCATAGAATAAACCATTTCAGATTCAATATATTTCAAACTTTAAGTATTCAACAATTTCAAAACTGAGTTTGGTAATTACGATTCAACAATTCAATTTTCTATTGTTTAGTTTTGAAATATTTTACATAATAAATCCATTATCATTTAAATAAAACTCAAATTACAAATAATTAAATATTTCCTTCCATTTATTCATACTTGAAATATTCATTTAATTCACCTTAAACCAAAATCAAGTTATAAAATCATACCTTCTAAAATTTCAAATTTAATAAATTTCACATCAAGCTTATTTGAGTTTAATTCTTAAATAAATTCAATTTCAAATAGATCTTAAATTTATCTTCTAACCTTAATTTTATTTATATCATTATAAACTCTATATTAAAATATAATTTAAATACTTAACCATATATCTTCAATAAAAGTCACTTATTATTAAGCATGTTCTATATTAAAGCAAATTATACATAGCTTAAAATCAAGGATAAAATAACATTTATATAATATCTAAAATCAATATTTATCTAAAACTATATATTTCTTTACAAAACCATAGAAATCATTTCAAAATATTTTTATATATAGATCACGGTGTCTGTATATAATTTTCTATCCTATGGTCAAGTGATACGGATATTTACCATTTCAATCCGCAATTTAATATTTTACGGCTGTGTATCATTTCAAACCGCAATCCCGAATGAAATAAAAATCCATAACAAACTTGCAGTTTATAACAATATAAAATAAAACATTCATTCATCCAATACAAATAATCAAACAGTTATCACAATCATCATCCAATTCAATCAATAACATCAATATAGGACAGATAGTAAGCAACAGGTATTTACTGGCAGTTTATATTCAAGAATAAATTATATAATTATTTAATCCTAATAAATTCAAATTAACTAAGATGGTGATTCAAATTATTCCAAATAGTCATAAATAAATTTCTAATCACATCATAAATCAATTTGACCAACGTAAGAAATTTTAGAAGTTGTAAGTGGGTTGAAACACTCACCTTTTGAATTTAAATTGAATTTAAATCCAATTTAAATGCAAAATTCAAATTGTCTCAGATTTCATCCAAACTAGCATCCAAATGTCCGGAATTTAAATACGATCCTAGTAGAACAAACCGCGCGTGAATCAGACCTTGCATGCAAATGTTATTGCAATTAGAATATTGAGTTTAAATTTGAAAATAAATAAAATAAATAACAGAAATAGTACCAGAAGGCCACGTCGACACAGTGCCTATTCTCTTCTCGCTGCCGAAACCCTACTGAAACACGAAGTCGCATTCGACAGATGAAGCCGCCTCCGCACGAACGCGTGCACCACCCTTGACCACGCCGTTGTCGCCTGTGCTTCGCTGCCACTACCCCGAAGCCGCGCACGTACACCTCCTCTACACCACGAGCGCTGATCGACGCCCAAATTCCACCAGCCGCCGCCGCCCCTTAAAACCATATTCGAATTATTCGCTGAGATCCGCTAACACACCCAACAAAGCACGCCGATGGACTACGCTCGCTGCTCTCTACATTACGGTACCATCAATTTGTCGACCTGGCAGAGTCGATCTCAACGCGATGGATGGCCGAGAATAGATCTGCAATTTCTAGCCAAATAAAGGTTCTAATCGGAAAACAAATTCCAAATCTAAGATGCGCTCTTCGAGAGGTTTAGATCGATATATAATTCGATAGGGTTTAAGGAGTTTAAAATTTGAAGTTGGATTCTGAGTTGAAATTGGATTGAGGAGCTTTAGGGTTTCACCATTGAGGAGGAGGAGCTATAGAAGTTTCTGTACATACAGAAATGAGAAATAGAAAGGCTGCTAGGGTTTATAATAGGGTATTTATAGATACAGCTAAAAATAGAATATATGGACAAGATTTATCGAACGATAAACAACCCGAAAATCCCGTTTCGCCTCAGGAACGAAAATGCGTCAACCAATATATCAAAATAAATGTTTTTGAACATTTTAAAATCAATGGAATGGGTTTCTAGTCCAAATTCCATCGTATGAAGAAGTTACATCAAAATCAACATATTTCAAATTGATTTCAATTAGTTTCAATTAAATTGATTTTAAGGCGTTTCGAGTCCATACGATCAAACGACAAGTCCGATCGCTACGAAACTTGAGATCCTACTATAATTCACCGTTACGGATCCGATGAAACTAGTTTCATCGAAATCCGAGTCAGTGGTCAAAATGGCTATTTTTACATTAATTAAATAAATTAATAATTAATTAATGAAATCAAATTTTTAATTTCAATTCTATAATTGACAATTTTTATCATTTTTAAATTTCTTAATCATTTACACTAATTTAAGCAAATTTAGATGTCAATTTAGAGTTGATTAATTTATCCATTTCAGTGTTAACCTCAATTTCATTAAATTCAGAAATTATAAATTTAATTTCCAATAATTCCATTTAATTTACTTTTCATTCTATTATTCAATTCATTGTTTTCTAATGGACGAAATTAACATTGGATTCATGATCTATTACATTAATATGCTCATTCCATCTTAATTTCAATTAACGTAATATTTAGATATTTAATTTCACTTAATTTCAATTAATCCAATTATTATAGTTCAAATCCCAAAAAACTGATAAATCTTTGTTTCCATTCTTTCAATTCAACAAATTGTCCTATTATGAATAACATTAACATTAATTCTAAATATTACCTTAATTAACATTAACGTAATATTTTATTTAGATTTATTGCAATTTATTCCAGTTCAATTTAAGGATTAAAAATATATCGGTAACTTATAATAATTGTTGCCACTAACTCTTAATCATACTTTTATAAGTTATCATTTCCAAACAATATTATAATTACTCATAGAACATTGATTTTATTCATAATTTCATATTAAATTAACATCTTAATTATCGAAAATTACGGATCGTTACACTTCGCAAGTTTCAATGTTAGTTGTAATAGATTTCTACAACAGGCTAAAACAAACACTTGTTAAAAAATCTGTTATTATAACTAGCAGGACAAACGCAGTAAAAAAAATAATATGTTTATTGTAAGTGGCAGGAAAACGTTGTTGCTAAAAATACGTTTATTGCAATGGGAAAATGAAAAAAACAGTTAACTGCAGCTTACGTAGAATATATTACTGTTGTTATTAGAAATTATTAAGTATTAAGCATATATTATTAATTATGAATTATTATTAGAAATTATTAACTAATTAATTATTCATTAATAATTAAATATACTATATCGATACTTATAAAAATAATTATAAACTATTAATTATTAAATATATTAGTTATCAATTTTTAGTCCTAATTATTACTTATTAAGTATTAATTATTATTAATTATTAAGATATTACTTCGTATTTATTGTTTATTAATTATTATTTATTACTTCATGAATATAATTCAATATTAATTATTAAATGTTAACTATTACATATATATTATTGATTATTAATAATTATTATTAATTATTACATATTTAGTATTAATTATTAAAGTATTACTTCATATTTATTAATTATTACTTAGTACTTCTTATATTATAATTGAATATTAATTATTAATTATTAACTGCTGTGCATATAATAATAATTATTACTTATGACTTCTTAATTATGTATTTAATAGTAATTATTAATTAATAATTGTTAAAAATTAATCGTTAAATATTACACTTACTCATTAAATATTACTTAGAGAAGCGTTGTTAAAAGCACTTCTTTTCTTTCATTTTTAAATCATTATAAATATCAATTAGTTCAGCGTTTGGATTATTGGAGTTATTGTGTTATTAGTTTAGGGTTTAATAATTAAATATAAAAAATAAATATTAATTTATAAATATTAGTTACTAAAATTTAATTATTTATTAGTAATTATTAATTATTTAATAGTAATTATTAATTATTTAATTGTAATTTTTAATTATTTAATAGTAATTATTTAATATTAATTCTTAATTATTAATCATTAAATGTAATTAATAAATAACTATAATTTCCTAATTATTAATAATTAACTATAGTAAATTATTAAATATAAAAATATAATTATTGATTATTGATAATAATTAGTAATTATAAATTATTTATAGATAATCTTCAATTATATAAATTATAAATAGTGACATATATAAGCTATCGTTTATAATTATTAATTATAAATTAATATTTACAAATTATTAAGTAAGTTGTAATAAGTAAATATTTATAATGATCAAAATTAATTAGTTGTTATAGGTCTCTATTACAAGTGGCTAAAACAAACAGTATGTTAAAAATATGTTTATCGTAACCAATATAAAAAACACTGTTATTAAAATTTTGTTTACTATAACAGGGAGGAAAGTGCAGTTGTTAGAAATATGTTTATTGCAACTGGTAGGAAAGCATAGTTGTTAAAAATATATTTATTGCAACTAGAAGAAAACGCCGTTGTTAAAAATACGTTTATTGCAACCGTCAGGAAATGCTAGTGGCTAAAGATCATTTATTACAACTACCAAGATTTATCGCTTGTTAAAAATTATCTATTGTAACTATCATATGGTGCCGGTTGTAAATAACTAGTTGCAATAGGGTAATTTTCTTATAGTGTTACTTCATTCTAGTAGACGTTCTCCATTTCAATCTCTACATTCTAGGAACATCCTCCACGTAAATGTTATTGTAATGGTTTCGGTAAATGACAGAGAGTATGCCATTATTCAGCTTGGTCTTTTTAACAACCAATCGTTTATTTTATAAAATGGTGTTATTTTGTCCAATTTAATTTTTTAGTAAAATCAGTAAGGAATTTCATAAAGAGTTAATATGAAATGTTCTCCATTTTACTTTAGGAATCTGCAGAAAAAGTTTCTGATTTCAAAAATATTTAATATTTTTAATAGTCAAAATGCTTCAGTTTTACACTAAATAAATTATTAAAGGCCTAAAATTTTCAAAGAAAATTCTAATTTAAATTTCAGACACCTTAATATATTCTTATAGAATTTCCCGTAAAATCCCAGAATTTTCCATTTCTTTCAAATTAATTTAGCAATTTTTCCTAATTTTCAAACACTAGTTACAAAGATTAAATCATTAAAATTATTAGATGGTTGAAATAAATATAGATCTCTTTATTAAATATTTTTAAAATAATATGCAGATGCTATAAGAAATGTTCCAGACCATTTTAATGTTTTGACAAAATTTCATAATTCCAATAATCCTATTTTCAAAGAATAAAATATAGGAATTATTAAATGAAATAATTTGGTGCGGATTTCTTTACAAAATATATTTCCTTTACTAAGATGGAGTGATGGAAAAAATTTCAAGTAAAAATGGCACATTTTTACAAACCACCTATTTATTCATATTTAATTAGATATTTAATTCTGATAAATCTACACTTAAATTTCCAACCCAATTTTAGACTAAATATCATTTATTATAACATATCATAAATTTAGATTCAAATACACTCATTTGTAACAAAAATAAAATAAGGACAAAACAACGTTTAATTTAGATTTTCTATTCTAAGGCCAAACCAGTAAAATTTTAGTTTTAAATTTTTTATTTCAATACTAAATGTCAGTGGTAGTTTATTTATACTACTTAATAATACAATTAATCAACATAACATTCATAGACCATCAATGATGATAGGGTGTAATACAGCGCCAATAGAGTATCACAATAATCAATTAATTGGAGTGACATAAAATAGTAAATCGCAAACATCACAATACAATCATATCAACATTCAAAATACAGTTTGTCAACATAACATCATTCAACAATCAATGTAAATTTCATATCTACGCTTCAAACAATGAAATATTTTAATCTAAATTTCATATTAAATTCATTTAACCATTATTTTTATAATAATAATGTCGAATTCAAATATTTATCCCAACAATTAGATTTCAAGTTATTTCCATTAAATTCATTTTAATTCAATACTGTAATGCCAATAGTAAATTAAATTCACTTAAAATTCAGTAATATGACACAGTGTCAAAATTTAGATTCAATTCAGCCGAATGGGATTTCAATTTAATTACATAAGAAAATATAGATTGTGAATAAAAAACTCACCTTCAATTCCACTAGCGATTTCCAAACAAAGTGAGCTAAACACGAACTTATCGAACCGCACGAACCAAACAAAACAAAAATCGACTACAGCCTCCACTAATTATTTACGAGCAACGGCGCTCGATGGCACGAGCTTGGGTATTATGGTCTAGATCTATGGAGGTAAGTGGGAAAAAGTGGGCTGCTCGGCATAGATGGCTGCTGTTAGGGAGTGGCAGGTCAGTGTAATGGTGGGGATTGATTGTGTGATCGTGAATATTTGACCTCAAGTTTCCCCTTATGCTAACTATCCATTTTAGTTGCTCTATATTTTCGGTTTTTTACTAGCAGATCCTATTATGTTTGGATAGCGTCTCCATTGATTATAGTAGTATCAAGGTAATTATTTTTCTAGTTAAATAAAAAAGAAAACAAACTAACTTAAAGAATAAAATTTCACTGCATTACCAAAATAAAACTTGCTCCACTTTTAACGAAATTGTAAACTCACATTTCATTCAAATCATTATAATTAACTTTTGTGGCACAAATGCAATTATTTTTTATTTCCAGAAAGATTATATTTTTAAAAAAAACAAAGAATAGGGTTTGGTTAGAAAATTGGTGAGGGAAAAGCTCGGCTAGGCGTAGCAGGCGGAGGCTTGGACATGGTAGGGTATGGCGGAGTATAAGGATAATCGGCAGGAGGTGGTTAGGTAGTAAGGCATCGTAGGTGGTGGAAAGGACATGGTATGAAGGGAGAAAAACGAAAAGAAACAGGTTTACTCATTTTTCTTATGTTATAAATTGAAGCCATGGGAAAAATGAAAATGAAGAAATGGCGATTGCTAACGTAGAGATAGGTGGCATGACAACATAGGTGGGTGTCGGCTAGAGGGTAGATCTGATTGGTAAGTTTGGGTGATGCTGAGTTGAAGTGTAAGGGCAACTCCAATGGATTCAGGGCTGAATATTCAGCCCTGAAGGGGGAAGGGGTGTCCAAGGGCCAGGCGCCCATTTAATGGGTGCCTGAATGCCAGGCTCCCATTTTATGGGCGCCTGAATGCCACGCGCCCATAAAATGGGTGTCAGCCCCCTTCATATACCACTCTCCCTCTCTCCCCTCCGCATTTTCCACCAACTTTTTCACTTTTAATGTTTTTTAATTAGAAAATCTAAACACAATGCCGCCGCGTCCAACCAAAATCGCTCGAAGAATGGTTCACAAACATCCAACGGAGCAAGCTGGACTGTTATATGTTCCATCGCCACCTGGAGTTTCACTAGACGATCTACGTGTACTACACGAGCTTCCAAATGGTTATTGGCACAGAGCCGAAACCGCTTTGACGACCATACAGGTATAAATTACCAATCAATACATCTGGTTATTTTTATATGTACATCACATAATCATATTAAATAACTGTTACTCTATCCAAAATTATTAATTCATAAAATATCTATTGGACCATTACATTCATTGTGGGGGTAGTTGGACTATGTGCATTACCCAGTTTTATGACTCTCTGCCCTGTCCTATTATGGAGAGGCTATAGGCTAGCCCTTTTGGTCTTTTTTTGTCGATCAGGCCTATCCAGTCCTTTGATCGACCTCTCATCAGGCATTAACTGAGAAATTGGTGGCCCACCACACATTCATTTCATTTTTCAGATTTTGAGCTTGGTATTACCCAGTTGATTCTACACGTTCACTGGCATTGAGATTGGACGACATGGCCTTCAACCTTTTCCATTTGATGATTTATATGAGTCCCCCAATCTGTTTACTATTTTTCTACCACCGATAGATGTTACCTGCGTCACTAGTGGTTCTATTAAGTTGACTTACATGCGGCAGTATATCACCACTTACATAGCTAGAGACGATAAGATGGATGCAGTTACTAGAGCATTTCTACTGTACTTGTTTGGTTCGACCTTTTTTTGGAACCAAAAAGGTATGGTTAGACTAGGTTATTTAGCATCTCTTGCCAGATTAGACCAGCCGCATATTATTGATTGGGGCACAGCGATTTTAAGCATCCTTTATACCGCTCTAGATTCATTTGCGCTTGGTGATGTCAAGCAGATGCATGCTTTTTGGTTTATTTTGCCGTTATGGTACTACGGGTACACGGAAAACATGCATCCCCACATCCAGGACATGACTAGTCAGGCTGTTGAGCAGTACATCCCTAGGATGAGACAATGGGAGAATATGCAGTGCGTACATCATGTTTCCTTTCGTGTACGACATGACTTGATGGAGGCTAGGTCACAGCTTGATATGCGTAGTCGGGGTAACATCATTCAGACTCCTTGGGCCTCACATTGGACTCATCTAGCAGACGTAGGTCTTATGGTGGACGACCATCCCTTGATTGTTGCATATTCATTATCTAGGCGTAGGGTTGCTTTGTATACACCTGCATTTATGCCAATGTGGTATTTGGGAGAGAGGTGTGCTTATCAAATTACGGGTGATCGTCGTATACCATATGATCCTTTATCTTGTGAGGACATGTTTGCTAGACATAGGGAGATTGGCGATCAGTAATTAGATGCTCTACGACAAGCTGGGTGGGTGGATAGCAGTACTTTCTTCATCGATGGGGAGTACGATGCTTATTGGGCTAGAGTAGCACCCCGTAGATTCATCGTACCGGATTATGTTCGTGCGGTCAACTCTGATCATATAGGACCTTACATTGCAGTCAGTAGAGTTCAGGTAACGCAGGTTTCATTTGACCCGATTTCATCACTGTTCTCCCAAACTCCCATGCAGTTGGAGCCTTATACTACTTTTAAAGCCTATGACGTGACAGGTAATATGATTGAGCAGCCTTTAGTCTTTCCAGATCACCCCGACTATCCTGGTGTGCCTTTAGTTGGGTTATATCCTTCGTATGAGGTACGTTTGTTGTTTATTGCCATTTTCCCTTTATTTTATGTTAGTTTCTTACTATGTGAAATAACATCTTTATGTAGTATGCTGCTAGATTGGACCAGACTAGAGTTTCACTTGGTGTGTTTTCGCGATATGACTCTTGCACATACACACACCATGTATGATATGTGCATGCAGCATACACAGATGCTACAGGTGTAGATTGATCAGCTATTAGCTAAATTTGCTGTATATGAGCCTTTCGGACCACCAGGCGAAGGTGAGGCTGGTCTCAGTAGGTATGACACTAGTGGTTTAGATGAGCATGATGGGGATGAGGATAATGGGGATAGGGATGACGAGGACGAGGGGGAGGATGGTGATAGGGATGATGATGATGGCCGAGATGATGGTGATGATGATGGTGATGGGGATGATGATGATGATGTTGATGACGACGACGACGTTGCATCTCTTTAGTTGTATACCTTTTAGTTTATGCACAGTGGACATTTTATTATATGTTGCAGTACCTATAACATATGCACTTATATCATTGTTTGAGTATACTATGTATTCTTTATGTTTATATAATTTCACTTTCCTTGATTTAGGATGATAATGTTCGAGTATACTATTAATTCTATATGTTTGAGTGTACCGTGAATTCTATATGCTTGAGTACACTGATGAACAATTAATTTGCTAAACCTATTAAATTGCAAACACACAAACATGGTACACTGCTATATTAACCTACTTATAAGCACCAATTAGTGACATACAAACATAAATAACTACTAGTGACATCAGAATTGAAGATATACGAACATATAATATTGATAAAAAACGACACAGTTATAGTAGAACACAAACATGAAGAAACTAGACGTGACGATTAAACTGCAACTCATGTAAAGAAAGTCTAAGACGTCTTATCTCCTGTTCTAGCTCGTTTGCATAGGTTATGCCCCTTGGACATAAAGGATCATCAAACCATTCTATGTAATTGCAACCATTCGGCCAGAATTGACATAGCCGGATTCGACGACTAATATTTTCTCCATCCGCACGTACTACAACTTCAACTCCATACCCGCACTGACAAAAAACTAGGTGCGATCCAACTTCTTGCTCAGTGGGAGGTTGAACAACTTGAACCAGGTTCTCAGATTGTACACATGCCTGATGAACAACCTGTTGTTCGTATGTTGGTTCAACCACCTCTTGAAGTCTCAGCTGCTCAAGATCTAGAAACTGACCGTGGACATCCTCATAGTGTTGTTCTTGATAATTGATAAGCCAATCCTCATCGGTATGTGGACTTTCCGTAGGCACGTAACCTGCATCTGAATCGTTAGGAGTAGGTCAAGAAGGCATTGCGATGAAGAGGTTACTGTTGTGAGTGAGGAAGAAGATGATTATGAATGATGAAGAAGTAAATCAGAAAGTGCATATATACACAAACAGGTCTATTTAATTCATGTGATACCACTACTTTTTGATCTGATAACAACAACAGACATTATTATTTAAAAAGACAATTCAGAAAGCTCTCTAACATTGACGACCATTGCATAACCAACTCGTAGTGCTGCTATCTTAAGGCCATCCAAATATTTCTAGCCAATTTTGGCGTATGAAGTACGCATCATGACCAATTAACATAGTGCGGTATTTTAAATTGTATCGACTGTCATAAGTCGAACGCGTAGTCTCGAACACATTTTCTGATATTACCTCATTAATAGCCTTTGTGTAACGCATGCATGCCCTAGTAAAGTTTCTGTATGCAGTCTTGACCTTTTGAGCTTACGTCTGACTCGACGGCCCATGTCGTTGTTGAAAAGTTCAGCCAGTGTGTCCCAAAATTGAGTTATCATTAACTCCTGATTGTCGCACATCTCATCGGTTTGTATGTAGTACTGCATAAGAAGCTTCAATTCACGAGACATAAATGTTATGTTGGACATTGTAGTTTGAATAACGTTAAGGATTTAAATGATTTAAACAGATAACGATTTGTGAGTTTATATAATGGATGTTCATTTTCTCCACTCAATAAAGATATTACCAGAGGCCGACTGTGGAACATGGCTACAGTTTATGATTTGACCACACACTCAGCCACTTTGTCTCCACTCAATAAAGATATTAGCCGAGCCAAACAGTGGAACGTGGCTACAGTGTATGATATGACCGCACACTGAGCCACCTTGTCTCCACTAAAGAAAGCGGGGAATCTTGGCCGGCAAATGAACGAGGCTACGGTATGTGATTTGACCGCACACTGAGCCACATTGTCTCCACTCAATAAAGATATTAGCCGAGGCCAACAGTGGAACGCGGCTACAGCGTATGATATGACCGCACACCAAGCCACCTTGTCTCCACTAAAGAAAGCAGAGAATCTTGGCTAGCAAATGAACGTGGCTACAGTATGTGATTTGACCGCACACTGTGCCTCCTTATCTCCACTTAATAAAGATATTAGCTCAGGCCGATAGTGGAACGTGGCTACAGCATATGATATGACTGCACACTGAGCCACCTTCTCTCCACTCAAGAATTAATCCTATATATATAACCATATGGATCTCGTACTTGTTCACCACAATTCAATCTAACAAAACATTCAAAAATCAAAAAACTATCCTTAATAACAATGTTTGGAAATTTACTAAAAGCTATATTGCTATGCAATAGTGACTCTGAAGAATAAGCGTATGCGTTCGCACATCAATAAGAGGAGGAGGAACTGATGGAGTTGAACCGTGAAGCATACGGTTCAAATTCTGGAAAACACGACGGCTTAGTTATGGTTCGGAAATACACCAACCGTAATCAACAAGCATTTCACAAAACACTTCTGCAAGATTACTTTGCCTGTGATCCAACTTACAGTCCATAGATGTTTAGACGACGATTCAGAATGAGTCGTCCATTGTTTTTAAGAATTCTCGAAAGTATTCAGCAGAATAATTATTATTTTGTTTACAAGCAGGGCGCTACAAAAAACAAGGTTTGAGTGGGCATCAAAAGATGACCGCAGCATTGAGGATGTTAGCGTATGGTACACCCGTCGATGCCCTTGACGACACATATCGTATTGCAGAGAGTACGACATTGGAAAACCTAGATCACTTCTATCAATCAGTTGTGGACATTTATGGGACTGAATATCTTCATTCTCCAAACGAGGTAGATGTAACGTTTTTGCATGAAATGCATGAAAGCAAAGGCTGGTCTGGCATGCTTGGGAGTCTAGACTGTATGCATTGGGAGTGGAAGAACTGTCTAAAAGATTTTCATGAAGAATATAACAGCAAAGAAAAAAACTAACTATCATCTTAGAAGCAGTTGCCTCTCATGATTTGTGGATTTGACATGTTTTCTTTGGAATTCCTAGTTCTCTTAACGAATTAAACATTGTCGGTCGATCTCATTTATTTAATGATTTGGCACAAGATAAGTCAACTCCTGTATCATTTACTCTTGGTCATAACACATATGAGCATAGATACTATCTAGGAGATAGAATTTATCCCAAATGGAGCACGATTGTAAAGACATTTGCAAACCTAATGATGACAAAAAAGAAACAATTTGCTGCAATGTAGGAAGGACAAAGGAAGGATGTAGAAAGGGCCTTTGGGGTCCTTCAGGCAAGGTTTGCAATGGTCGGCAATCCATGTAGATTATGGAAGAGATCAAAATGGCTATAATTATGTTCTGTTGTATAATTCTGCGTAACATGATCATTGAAGATGAATGCAGTATGGACTATCCCGATTTCGAGTATGATGGGGCAAGACAACCCCCTTAATTATTCCGCACAGCCACGTTACGAACTGAAAGACAATATGCAATTCATGTCGATCATCATGAAGTATATCATAATGTTGCTATTCATAATGGGCTCCAAAGGGATTTAATGGAGCATATTTGGAATTCTCATGGAAATCAATAGTTCGTGATGATAGATCTTTGTTTAATTACATCTGTTTGCCTTTTTCATTGTGTAACGAAGTATAGAATGCTATAATTATGATGTTTGCAATAGCATTTATGTTTGATGAAGTAAATCTATAAAGGTATCTACAGAATGCATCGAAAAAATGATATACCATTGAATATTTTAAAACTAGAAATAGCACATGATTGAAAACATAAATTGAAGGTACATGAATATTGAAACTGCAATAACTAAAAATATCACATGAATATTTCAACTACATTTGTTTCGTTCCTGATATACTCTCAACAATGCGTTGTTTATACTCCATGCAATATTGCATTGTAATTGGGTCAATTCCGGTGACAACCTTTTCCATTACTAAGGTTTCTTGGCGTTGCCGCTCTAGCTCAAACCAGCCCTTCTCAATCTCGGTCAGTTCTTCTAACACGACAAGCTTTTCTGCACTCCTTCTTTGGCATGTTTTTCATGCATTAGGGCTAAACGGGAATCGATTTGGGATTGAACAGCAATTTTCTTCTTAGCTGCTCGTTTCCCTATCGGTCTGGCATCTTCATCAAACGCAGATTCTGCTTCTTCGTCTTCGTTATCTGGGCATACGTTAGAGCCCATATGAGAAGAATCGCCTGGGCTAGAACTATAATTAGTTCGACTTGTTTTTTTCTTGCCCATCGACTTCGTCTGGACATCTCTTAATTTTTTTTGCGTTGTTTGAGCTCCACTTTTGTTGACTAACATTTCTTTGTACCATTTTCTCTTGGAAATAATTTCAAGCATTGATCATTCACCATTCTCTTCTAAAAAATAAGAAACATAAAATGATATATTAACAAAGTGATAAAATACGAATATAAATTAAAAATGATATTTTTCAAAACGCTACCAATTCAGCTTCGCCACCTATTCCACTCGGATTTGCTGTTCTTATTTTGTGAATCTGATACTCGTAGAATTGTGTTTGTCGATTAATCTTCCCAAAACGACTGGTGATTGCAGACATTGACCTCGTCTTTTCAAAATGCATTTTATTGTATGCAGTCATGACTTTCCCCTAAAATGCCTCTCCACTTTGGTCATTTCCCTTGGCCGAGTCGTTAGAAAAATGACAGTAAATATAACACAAATCTTTATCTTCATTGCCAGACCATGGAGCAGTAGAATGGAATGATAGAGGGGAAGTGGTATGGAGATGAACATTTTGAATGGGTTAGGAATCAAAATCTCAGGTATCCATATCCATCGCTTCGATATATGTTTAGAACGGATTAGACATACTTTCAATATTATGTAATTAAGAATATAACTGTAGTATAACAAGAGATGTATGTATTACAATCCGAAAAATAGTCCGATGTATGTATGAAATCACAAATATGACTATTTATAGCCTTTGAAGTTCAAAATATGACTGTTTATAGCCGTTGGAGTTCAAAGTATGGTTGTTGGAGTTTAAAACACGACCGCTTGTAGCCGAAGGAGGTGGGAAAAAGAGCAGGAAGAAGCCATTGGAGGGTTGGTTGGGGGAAGGGCTTGGGCACCCTTCAAATGGGCGCCCAAGCCCAGTTCAGGATCCTGAATTGGATCCTAAACTTTCATCCAAATCTTCAGCCTTAATTGAATGATTGGAAACATTTTTTATCAATATTCAGTGGAAAATGAAACCACTGGAGTTGCTCTAGGTAAGGAAGGTGTATAGGCAACATAACCAAAATATAATAAAAGATGAAAACGAGAAAGCGAAAGGAGGACATAGAAAAGAAAAAAAGAGAGGCGACTGCAAATTTCTATCTAAGACCATAAATTACTAGGGTCTAAATAGTGAATGGACCCCTCGAGTTAGGGTTAATAAGGGCAGTTAATAGTAAAAGTGAAGTCAAATATGACTACAAAACTTAATTTTAAAGGTCCAAATTCAATATACACGGACCCAATTAAAAAAAGACCACACTACCCATATGCGCATGCACATTATCAATTTGCAGGTAACAAAATGAACCAAGGAAAAATGTTTTTATATCCAACCCGATTTGTATTCGGATTTACACCCCTACGTCCTTCATTGGACATCGAAACACAGATATAAAAGTATCGTAGTTATCGGTGAGTGTAGAAGAACAATATGACAAGCTTAGTTCATGCTTCAAGAAACACATCAAAAATTCACCATTGCCGCAAAACACACTACCGCAAAACGTATAAACAATCTTCAAAATGCAATAAATGGAACTAGAAAGATCAGAATTTGACAAAACAAACTTTGATGTTTTACTTGAAAAATGTTCTAAAATGTTTTTTTATAAAAGTATTTATATTTCAAAAAGAATATTTTCTTTTCAATTTAAATATTAATCAGTTTTGAACTAAAATTGAATACAGAATAGATTTCTGAATAAACAAATAAATTATTTATATATATATATTAAATCATATTAAACTTATTAAAACATATATTCAAATAAATAAACTTATACTTTCCCTTTTAATAAAAAATAAATTCTTTATATATATTAAATCATATTAAACTTATTAAAACACATATTCAAATAAACAAACTTATACTTTCCCTTTTAATAAAACCATTCATTCTGACAAGCACCATTGTTCAAGTGGTTAAGTGATTTGGCTTTGGTTCGAGAGGTCACAAGTTCGAAACTTGCGTAGCGTGATTTGAAAGTTTATTGACACGTGATATGTTTTCCCGGTGACATGTCGTATATAAAGTACCATTTCAAAAAAAATTCATTCATTCTATCCTTTATTAAAATTAACATTTATTATTCCAGTCCATGCTATAAATTAGTTCCAGCCTAATATCATTAAATTATATTCTAATATATGTTACCCTTTTAACCTATTGCAATCTGTATTACTAATAAGAATTTAAATTAAGATCATGACTTATATTCTAATATGTTTTACATTAATAAAATCATAAAATTTAAATTTCTAAACAATTATATTCAAAAAAAATTATTCAATTTAATATTTTAAATGGTTAAAATATGGGCCATTATAATATCATCCACTCAAAACTTTTCATCCTCGAAAAGGAATAGAGTAAAGAATCTAGCATTTAGATATATTTCACCAAAGTAATCAACTTATAAACATTTAAATTTACTTAGGTTTACTATATATTTAAAAGTAATCAAAACCTTTTTCCCAAAATACCTTTCGAAATACTTTTATATATGGTTGATGTCTTAATAGGTTTATTGTTCATTTCTCGCTTTCAAGACTTAAAAATGAATTCAATGATGCTACTGTCATTACCATAATTATTTTAGAGCAACAAGAGTGAGATCCACTAATATTAAAAATCCCTTGAGAGATGTTATATCTGTCCTTGTTCTTATAAAATTTAGTCCATATGTTGGCTAAATTTCCGAAATAATATTTTTCACTTTAAATATTAACTAATTTTGAATTAAAATTGAAAATAGAATAGATTTTCGAAATAACAAAATAAATTCTTTTCTTTTCTATTTTTATATATTTTAAATCATATTAAACTTGTTAAAATACATTTTTCAAATCAATAACTCTATACTTTCTCCTTTAATAAAATCATTCATTCTATTCTTTGTTGAAATCAACATTTATTAGTTCAATCGATGTTATTAGTTACTTTCAGACCAATATCACTAAACTATTTTCTAATATTCTAATATATGCTAATCTTTTATCTTATTAATAAGAACTTAAATTAAGATCATAACAAATATTCTAATATATTTTACATTAATAAAATCATATAATTTGAATTTCTAAATAATTTTATTTAAAAAATTTCATTCACTTTAATATTTGGGTAAAATATGGGTCATTACAGAATCAAAGAGCATATCGAATAGTTACTCCATCTACATGATGATCCCCTCCCATAGAAACAATCCAGCCCGCATTTTTCTCCAACGAGCGTTGCACCACTTAAACATACAAACACAACAGTCAAACAAGAAAACAAACGTCATATCATGGCTAACAATTAATAAAGCATCAAATGTCTATCCTGACATTCATATGACCAATCAAAGCGTAGAAATATAAGCTTAAATCACTTTAAAACCCTTTAGATTCATTTATATCTGTTTTTCAATATCAAATCAATTCCAAAATCATACTTTGAGTTGGAAAATGAATCTAAAGCACCTTTAAGCATATTTGATAAGTTGTGAGATAATAAATCACTCACCAACCAATCAAGTAAAATCGATGTAAACCACGCAAGTCAAGGTGGAACCAATTATTGGTTTAATTTATTAGTTTTTTCTATTGGTTTATTTATATTTGGAATGGATTAATGATGGTTTTGGTTGGAGATAGAGCTAATGGAGGATTAGACTAGTTTTAGGAAGAAGGTAAATTGATTTTAGATTGTCACCAATGCTGTAGCGAGCACAAATGCCCAAATACACTAATGAGCTTAATAAAATCTACGTAGGAAGAGAATTTCGACTCCCTTCTTTGTCGTTTTGGTTCCTCGAAGTCAATATTGGCTTTTCTTTTTCCTTTGTCTTTTCCGTTTCCTACTCTAGATAGTCCACTGTCATTCACAACTTTAATGCCAGTACCCTTAGCTTCAACATCTTTCTAACACAAATATTTCTCAACTTCATAGTAGAATTCAACAAGATTCATAGATGGATCCCTTTCCAGTGTAACTTTAAAGTCGGTCTTGCTCGCGACTCTAGATACTGCCGCCATTAGGATCAATGATGGATCCAACTTGTCAGCTGTAGCTGCTGCTGCATTGAATCTTGTCAAATAGCATCTCATGGCCTCTTTGGGGTTTATTTCATGGTTGACAAGGTCATCACATTCTTTGGTGGCAAGATGTAAACTCTGATCTGTCTTAAGAATCTGCTTACCAATTCGGTCCATGTACTAATGGAATCATTCTCCAGCTGTCCAACCACATCGTTGCCAAGTTCGTTAAGTACAATAGGAAGCACCGCCCCATTACCTCCTTATAAGCACATAATACCCCCATATGTCGAATGTGTCTCATTAGAAGAACGTCGGGTTTGTTCTTCCATTATGTATTTCTAGCTTCGAAAGTTTGAAATCGAGAGGATTTCGTGCGTTTTAGATATTAGAATTGAATGGATTCTTGTTCACATCCTTCGAATCTTGATCTAGGGTCCTCCTCTAACTATTCTTCTTACCAACTTAGCAATTCGTTTTTCACCGTCCAATGAAGGTCTTCATCCCAAATTGATATTCTGCCCACTTCTCTTATAGGGGAATTCCAACACATACTCTGGCACGTATTTCTCTGGCCGCATGCTTGCATTCTGATCACATTTCTAACTCCAACATTATCCATTCTTAGAATCCCAGCAGCCATTCTGATATTGGCCATGAGTATAGTTCGCTCGGTACCAGGTCGTTTTATTTGTGGGGGCATAATTCCAGTTTTCTCTGCTCCAACTCCATATGTTCCTACATTAGCTCCTTTTCCTTGGTTTTGAACACTTACAATTCTAGCTTCTTTGTAGTCCCATCCTTTGGAAGAATCCTTCAAGCATTTCCTATTGTCTACTTATCACTAGGCCTGTCAATGAATATCCGAAATATCTGAAATCCATCCGCATTCATATCCGAAAACATGAAAAATATATGATATTCGAAAAGCGGACGCGGATATCCGATATTCGAAACATATTTCGGATACGGATACGGATACAAATATGACTATATCTGTATCCGATAAATATCCATTCAGATTGAAATTAAATATTTATATATTAATATGTTATTTTATATCCATAAAATTTAATACAAATACACTAATATTAGAAAAAAATATCATTTTACAAAAATACATCCCCGTTACATTTTCATTTGGCTCGTTTACAAAAATGTAAGCCCAAATGTCCAATAATTATTCATTTATTCTCACGCACACTAGTGGTGACACCACACAGTACAGACAACATCGACTTACATAATTCCATTCCACAACCGTTCGAACTTCAAACCCTAGATCTAAATTCAAACTTCAAAATAGAAAAAAAAACCTACATACGTTTGACCGCCGCATCTTTCACCGCACTCCGTTCGACCACCGCATCTCAATTTTAGTAAGCTTTGGTCCACAGGCCTAATATTATCGAGCGGGTTGACGGTTGCTCTGGTAAACTTTGTTTCTTCATTGCATCGTTCTTTTTGTTTTTCAACCAATCCAGCAGTTATCGAGCTGTTTAAATTAGATCTCCTATAAATTGTATTTTTTTCAAGGTTGCTCTTTGTTTTAATCAACATTAGTTGGATACTTAAATCATTTCTTTTGATTAATCTTGGTTTTCTCGAAACTTAGGGCTTTTAATCGCTTTTTGATACTAAAAAGAGAGCATGCTGAATTATACAGGATCGTGAATTTGATTTTGGTGGAGGCAAGAATTCCGTGAAAATTCATGTTTGTTACTGTAGCTACTAGCCTACCAGCTATGCATCTTTCTTATTCAACAAATTATTATGCAATTTCTTATATTTTATGCTTCCAGATAATGAAGCAGTTGCATTTTATTCAGTCTTATTTTGCAAACATTATGAATTTGCATTTTAACTCAATAGCTTGAGCTGTTTAAATTAGAGAATCTCGTAACAAGATAACTGTATTTGAGAACTTGTTCTATGCCATATCCATCAATGCATATGCTGCCTGGAAAGATTTTAGGTCTTAGCATGCTTTCAGTCCATTGAATTATATCTGATAATCAAGTATATAAGGTTACTGTTGCCCTATAACACTTTTTGATCCAGGAAAAGTTTTGATCAGCAAGTCAATCATTCTGTAGTATTAGAGTGAAGGAAGATTGTGCAGTTGCATATACATCAACTCACAACTATTTGAAGCGCATCAAATGCTGGTCTGAATAATCTCAGTTGCTGATTCATAATCATATTTCTTGTGGCACCAGAGGTCCAGAATTGCTTGCTGCTTTGTTCAACTTAGGTACTCATAAGTAACTCTCTGATTTTGCAAACAAGTCTCCTACATAATCAAAGTTGTTTTATCAGTAAGCCTGTTTAGTTTAATTAAATATTAAAGTTATTCGGTCCACTTTTTAAATTTTATTATTTTTCAGTCTTGACCTTTTTTCCTACAAAAACGTTTTTTTAATAACTTATGTGTACATAAATATATACATTAAACCAAAAGAAAACAAAAATTCAAAGCATCAAAAATGTAGAAGATACATGAAAAAAAGATGCATTGTGTACATATGCTGGTGCTGAAATGTGCATATGCAGGTAGTAACAATTTCAGTATGCAACTTCAGAAAACAAAATAATTAACGAAAAACATAATGTAACTTTGATATTTTTCAACTACTTAAACTAAAAAAGGAGTCATTAAAATAAACAGAAAAACCCATGCTAAAAATGTAACCACCTATCTTTATAGCCATTAACTAAAGTAATCAATTAGAAGATTTAACACGATAACTATTTGTGTTATTTGTAAGTTGCTTAACATTTTGATTATGATATTTTAATGTTATACCTTTGTGACCACATTGATAATATATGTTATAACATAAAGAAGGTTTGCTTTCCATTTCTAAGTCGTATGTTGTCACTATTATAAATTTTATCAAAAGCAAGCAATTTGAAGGATTTTTGAGTTTTATAAATTAAAATGAAGATAGAATTTTATAAATTAAAATAAAATTTTGATATTGAAACTTAGTAATGAAATTTATTTATTTTTGATATTGTAGAGTATTAAAAATGACGAACACCTCACCAAGTTGTAGTAACAAGGATGTTTGTTGTGCCAATGACAATATAGTTATGGAAGAACTGCGAAACACAGACTCTATTTTGTCGAACAAAAAATCTTTCTACCGACAAATCCATACCTTCAAATACAAGAATTTTGAAATCCGATGTATGGAAAGATTTTAATAGAGAAGTAGTAGAAGGAGCTATTAAAGCCACTTGTAAACATTGTTCTAGATTATTTAATGGAGCTACTTCAATGGGAACAACTCACTTGAAAAATCATCTAAAATCATGTCCAAAAAATACCGATCGTGTAAGAATATCCGGACAACAACTATTGACTACCAAAAATTCTTCCAATAAACCAATTAAATTATCGAGTTGGAAGTCTGATCAACATAGAAACCGAATGTGTTTTGAATGTATGGTTGCTAAACATGATTATCCATTTAACATGACTGGACATTTGTATTTTCAAGAATTTGTTAAGAGTATTAATCCAACCGTTAAATTCTTTTCCAGAAATACAGTTCGATGTGATATTTAAAACTTTATAATGATATGAGAGGCAAATTACAAAACACTTTTGATCGTTTGTTAGCCCATGTTACCCTCACTATAGATTTGTGGACATCTGAACATCAAAACATAGGGTATTGTAGCATAACTTGTCATTTTAACGATGATTGGAAACTACAAAAAAGTCATTGCTTATTACGATTTGCCCCCTCCACACACCGGATCTGCACTTAGTGCTTCTATTAAATCAAAAGTATTGCATTGGAATATTGATAAGAAGTTATTTTCACTTACGGTTGATAATGCTTCAAATAATGATGTTATGGTAAGAGATTTAAAAGAATGGTTAGTTGGTAAAATGTGATGCCTCTTAGTGGTGAATTATTTCATATGCGTTGTTGCACGCACATACTAAATTTGATTGTTCAGGATGGATTAAAAGTGATGCAAGGTCTTTTTGAAAAAATTAAAGAAAGCGTTAATTATACAAAATCATCATAAATGAGAAAACAAAATTGGGAAAATGCATTGGCTCAAACTTGATTAGTTGGAAAAGGAATGTCTTATGATGTTCCAACACGTTGGAATTCAACATATCTTGTAACGACCCAGAATTTTTAGAAATTAAAATTTGAATATTTAATTAATTTTAAATATTAATAAGTGAATTTATAAGTCAAATAAATTTTTATTTGAATTTTTGGATTTAATTAGATAATTAAAACAATAATTTAATATGTTAAATTATGGAAATAATTAAAATTTGAGTTAAAAATGATTGTAAATGATTTGTAAAATTTTATTTTATCATATGGAAGTTAGAATAATATTTTAGAACTTTTAAAATCGAATTAAAAGTTAATTTGTGAAAATTGAATATTTTAATATTAAATAATCGACTGTAAAATAGCCAATTTTTGAACAGTCTCAGAATTGAACGAAACCAGTTTCATTGGATCCGTAATAGTTAGTTATTACCGGATTTCAATTTTCGTATCAATCGGAGCTATCGTTTGATCGTGGCAGCTCGAAACGCATCGATTTATTTTTAATTTAAATTTGGCGAGTCAAAATAGCCATTTTTCAAAAAGTCTCGGATTTCGACGAAACCAGTTTCATCGGATCCGTAATGTGATATTATTGTAAGGTTTCAAATTTCAAGTCAATTGGATTTACCGTTTGTCCGGTAATAATTAAAACGCCTAGAAATCGACTTAAATCGGTTTAATTCAAATTGAGCGTTTGTAGCCATAACTCGCACATACTTCCGAGTTAGCTTCCGAAACCTGTTCCATTGTGTCCGGAACGCGGGATAAACCCTAGGTACGCTGGTTACGGCGTCTAAATCGGAGTTTGGAATTCCCGGGATGAATAGTGTTTACGCTTGCTTTTCCTATAAATACAACCTCACTCTAAAATAAAAAAAAATAAAAACCAAAACCCTAATATACATATGCCAGCCGCCACCTTCATCAAGGGCCAGAATTTTACCACGTTCATCCCTCGATTTCTCGAAATCCATCAACAATTATCAAATTCTTCCAACTAACAAATCGAAGAGCTAAATGAGATCTTGAAATCCATACGGGGAAGTCGACGAATCGTCGACTATAGATGGAGAATTTTCGCCACATCTATGCTCGGTTCCGCACGCACTTCGAGGTTGGAGGCGTCGCTTGGGTGGCGCGCACGTGGGCTGTGGATGCGGGGGGCTTAGGCGCATCTGTAGGAGGTAGCTGATCGAGCTATAATTCGTCGAGGGGGCCGAATTTTCAAACCCTAAGTTCGTTGTGATGGGTTTTCTTGCGTGTTACCTTCCTGGGCAATTGCGTGAAGATGAGGGAGAGCAAATACGCGGCTATGATCTGATAAGTGATGGGATCTACGGTGGGGATTAGTTTAGGGTTATAAAATTTTTAATTATGTTGTAAAATTTTATAAATAAACTCGTGTAACTTCATAATAGCATAACTTTTTCATACGAGGTCGAAAAAATGCAAACCCAGTTGCGTTGGAATCGTATGGACGAGCACTACGCGATGGAGTTGGTTTGGAGTCGTTTGGAGTTAGTGAGAATTTCGGGTAAAATTAAACGCGCGTTTAATTTTATTCGAAATAAAAGCTAAAACGGAAATTAAAACCAAGGTGAGAACTTCTCACTCAATCGAATAGATTTCGATTTTATTTTAAATAGTTAGATTTAAAATATTTGAATGCATGTTTGAATGATGACTGTAAATTATTGATTGTTAAAATAGACATTATGCGCCGTTAGTAAGCGGATGTTATTTATAAAAACATATACCGCGAATATTTCATAAACAGTGAAATTGGTATTATATATAATATCAATATATATATATTGGCATATGTATATATTGCAGTTGTTGATTTCCCGCATTTTTTTGTTTAGCGGATGAGACCCTATTGCGCCGTTATTAAGCGGATAATATTTATTAAGAACATGTACCGCGATAATTTCGTACTGGAGCGAAATTGGTATTGTGCTAATGTTTTTGGATGCAGGAAACAGGTTGGAGGGATCCAACTGGATTCCTCAACAGTATTTATTTAATTTCAGATATTTTGATATTTGATAGATTATCATATCGATATATGATATCGTTGTTAGTCGTGATTGACTATTTGGTGTGTAGCATCATTGGACCCAGATTTTTGGGATTTTAAAATGATTTTAAAAGTGATTTTGAAAATATACTATATCTTTGGAATTGATCCATTATAAATAAATAAACGTTATAATTTTTAAAGTTATAAAAATTATGGTTTTTGTGAAATATAGTTAAAAAGCTGATTTTTAGAAATACGATTAAAAGTCGATTTTTGAGAAATATGAACTAATGATTTTATAAAATAATTAGATTGGATTTTTGAATATATGATAAAAGTTTAAATATAGGATTTATAAAATTTGATTATTTTATAAATCGAAATGATGAAATTATAAAGGAATTTAAAGACGTTTTAGAATAATAATATAAACTGATTTATATTAAGAGATTTATAAATGGATATTTATAAATTGAATTATGGACATTATAAAACGAGTTTTTATAAGTGTTTGAATGTAGTGAAAATGAATTTCCTAAATGAATGAAATTTATGAAATTATAAACTGTGAAGTTATAAATGAAATTTTATAAGCAATAGGTTTATAAAATTTATAAAGTTATCGAAAGAATGAATCTTGGATAAATAAACAATCTTATAAGTTAAGATTAATAATTTGGGAAGTTAAATGAATGATTTTGTAAAATAATCGTTTTATAGGTAATTAACTTATAATATGAACTTGTAGTCTATAAGTGAGTTATAAACTGGAATAGGTTAATAAAGGAATTTATAAAAAGGAAGCTTTTATAAATAAATAGAAATGGAATTTATAAACGTTGTTTTATAAATTCGCAAATGACTTATTTTGACAAGAAAATTGTTGTAACCTATTAATGGAGTTATATTCACATTTTTGAATAGTGAATAATCCTTTGAATTAAAATGAATAAAAGGATGAGATTTGTTAACAAAGTTTATTCACATTTTTGAATAGTGAATAACACGTTAAAGGAATTGTTTTGAATGTGATGTTTTAAATAGAATTAAAACAATCTAACGATGTTTTTAAACATGTTGAGATTCGAAACCATAGATTTCAACATTTATTGTTGAAATAGATGTTTCGAGAAATGAAAGGAGATGATGGACTATAACACTGTTGTTATAGTAAATGATTTCCGAAAGGAAATGTTTTTGTATAGTATTGGGATTTATATATCTATTTTAATTTCGAATCCCTATACTAGTGATTTTGGGTTGTCGTAACGGTGTTTTACGTAACATTCGTTTTGGCCCAAATAAATATGTTTAAGTGAATGATTTCCTTAATAGAATGAAATATATACTTAATTCGATTTAAGTATATTGAATATTTTCTAAGTGTTGAAAATAAAAAGATTTGTGAATTACTTATTTTTAATAAGTATGGAAATGTTTTCCAATATGAAGTGAAAAATTAGAATTTATCTTTTTAAAGATAAATTGAAATGGATTATTGAAATCGCATATGCATGGATATTTTGAAATATAAATTCATTATGGAATTTATATGTGAAAAGTGAAATTGGTAAAAAAAATAAATATTGATTTATTTTTGAAGTGTTGAAATTATATATCTTGTAAAGATATTTTGGAAAATAAATAATTTGGAAAATTATTTGGAATCTGGTGATGTGTGCATATCCAGTGATAGTTCAATAACCGACTATCAGTATTTCCCTTTGAATGGGTATTTGATGTGAATTGATTGAATTTGAATGCACACTTATTTTTGAATAAGCGCTCACTATTCGGGTTAACCGGGAAAGGACCATGGGGTCGTATAACCCACTCCGAATATGTGATACGTCGTTGTGAATCGCATTTGAAGATCGGTGTTGAAGACCCGGTATTTGCGAAAGCGATAGGATGACCTATCGATTGTCTCTGCACTGAGTTGCAACGGTATAGAGACTCCCTAAGTGATGGGAAATCCGATCAGGATTGTGAATATCCGGATTGCAAGGACTTCTTTGTAAGTGCCTTCGGTTCTGTTCGAGCCCGGAACAGACTTGTATGGATTGTATGCCTGACATTACAAGTTGAGATATAAAGCCGATTTCTTTCAAATATATTTCTGTTGGTGGCGGAGAATTTATTCTTTGCTTAACACCCTTCTTTGAGACGTATGTGCTCAAAGGTTATATAGTTGAAGTTATCAGCAATATATTCCCAGTTTGGTAATGTGACATGCTGAGTGATGCTGAAATGATCATTGTGTTGATTATTTGTGATAGGATCATTTATTTGATCGTCTATCTTAGTGATCATTGTGTTGATCATTTATTGACCCAAAGCATGGCTTTTGTATAAAGTATGTTTTTGTGGACGTGAATTCGTCGAGCCTCACATCCTGGAAATGGTCAAAACAGGAAAGATGCGGCAAGGTTATTAGGGGTTGCTGTAGCTCCCCTTAGGGTATGTGCATTTCCTTCTGGAAAGGGGTGGTATCATGGTATGGAGCCCAGATACTTACTCATGTTGAAAACACTTTATGATTGTGTGAATTGGATATCGAGCGCTCGGTTGAAAAGGTCCTAAAGGACCGGGGAATGGCGTGCTCGTGTCAGTAGTTACCCAGTTAGGGGTAACCCGGCCTTGTGTTGGCAGAGATCCGGTTTGGTTCTCGGGGATGTCTTTCCAGAGGCATTCTCAGTGGCAATGGGAAGTTCCTTGGCCTGACCATTTGTTGGAAATCCAATTCCCAATACGAAACTTTTACGGTATTAGTTGTAGAACCTGCTATTCACTTATGGTGGTCACCACTGTTTGGATAGTAGCTATAGTAGGCATAGTTCGAAATGTCTATGTTGGCTAAGATTTATATTCTACTTTCGAAATATTTCTCTACACTATGCACTAGTAATAATATCAAATGTTATTTTAAATGCGTATCAAGCATCTTTGACTATCATAAGAAGAAATCTCCTCCGATTCTGCGTTTGCATTGTGTGTGTGTGCGGGAGGCCTTATGGTAGTCTCATTTTCAAAAGCATTGCGAATTGAGTTTAAAAATATTCCTCTATTTTGATTTTAAAGTAAATAAACTGTTTTGAGTTCTCACACCAGTCACATGACTGACTCGGAGTTTATTGTTTTCCTTCCTAAACTCTGGGTGCCCACCAATTTCCACACGGGCAGTCAAGAGTTAGGTTTATCAGGATATTCTGGATATTCTGGAGTTGCTGGAGGCAAGCTGGATGGCATGGCGTATTACTAGTTTATATAGTATTTCTTTTTCCGCTGCACTGTTTGTTGTTGTATGATGTTGTACACTCTGATGATATGATGTAATGAAATGAAATGTAATGTAATAACTGATATAGTTCTTTGTTTAAAGATTATTCATTTATTATTATATGTTGTTCCGCTGCGAATTGTGAGATTCTGTTGTTGTTCTTTTGTTTCCTGTTCTGTTCTATGTTCTTTTCTCTATTTTCCTTTTTCCCTATCTTTCTCTATTCTCTTTTCCTTCTATTTTAAAATTTTCTATCTCCTGTTATCTCTTTTCTCTCTATCTTCTACCTTCTTATCTTTTTCTCTTCTCTTTTCTTAAATTCTTTTTCTTAAAACCCATAACATTCCGTGTTTCCGGCCTTCGATTTCTCGGCAGTCGATAAAGTGAGTGTCGATGTCGGATTTCCGGAGAACGAAAATCCGTACTGTTACATTTGGTATCAGAGCTGATGGTTAAGCGACAACCATGGTTCTGTTGGGTATTATTCATTAGAGATAAAGTCAGTAGTACTCTAGAATGAATTTGAGTGTAATAATAGCTATGAGAGCGTATTTGTTAGTGAATAAAATTGTTTTATATTGTGATGATTGGTTTATTGAGTGGCATATGAACCTTCGTCAGCACGGTCAGTCAAACTATGCCGAAGGGGTTTCTAAACACTTGAATAGAACAATTCGGCACAATATTGATTTAGAAATTGGGTAAATGAAATGATTTTACCTTAAGTATATTTTATATATGAAGGAATAATTTTTCAAAATTATTAAAGTATATGTAAGTTGATTGTTAGGTTGTTTGAATAATCTAAATAAAAGAATAATTGTATAAGCAAAAGAATAATTGTATAAGTAAAAGAATTTTAAGAATTGAAGTATAATTAAAGTGATTTACAATTGTGAATAAACTTATATACATAAGAAGTGAAACTATATGAATATATTTATGAATATGAGTTGTAAATAAAAATGAATTTAAGGTTAATGATAGATATGAACTTAAGTTATGTGAATAAAAATTCAACTTTAGAAATTGAATTGAATGAAAGGATTGAATGTTAACCAATTGAATGTAAATTAAGTTGATATGGAATAATGAATATAAATGATAATTCATTAAAATCTAATGTTATTAGAAGTTGAATAAATTGAATGAGAATGAATATAAGCAAAGGAATTTGATTGTATTATATAAACGTTGGTTGTTATATGATTGTTGATTGATTGTATGTAATTCATTAAGTGTTAATGAAATTGGAAGCTATGAAATTGAATTCAAATTAGAAGTAAATAAATTTGAATAGAATTGAATGTGGATTAGATTTAAATTAGTAAATGATAACTAATTGAAATATGAATGAAAGTTGATAAAATCCAATGTTAATGAATCAAATGTGATTTGAATTGAAAACCAATTCATTAATATTAATGAGAATATAAATGAATATTTATTGATTATGAATGTTAATTGGTTGAATATATATTGCTATTGTTGCATTTGCTATGTGACTTATATAGTTATTATGTTGCTATATGTTGTATATCGATACTATTTTCATATATGCATGATTCTCATGTTGTTTGTTGAGTTTAGTAGGTGCGGATCGCGTTTGCTTCGCATTTGGAGTTCGCTTTTGCGCTATATTAGCTGTATATGCTTGCTAATAAAATATAAGGTACATATCTCGGATTAAATATCGTACTTTTACACTTTTTTTCCCTTCGGGATGCCTCATTACTTGATGAGATGTATATTTGTGATATATATACTGTCATTTTTTTTTCGGATCGAGCCGCGCAAAGGAGACTATGGCGAATTTTTCCGAAAATTTAAGGCGTTAGAAAAATTTGAGAAAATTTGGAAAATTTTGGAAAACTTTAACTTTGATTTTGGAGTTGAAAGTTAAACAATAGTAGTTGTTTTTGAAAAGATAACTAAGTATGATTTGAAAACTTAGTAAAGTATTATAAGAAGTTTAACTATAAATTTTGGGAAAAAAATTAATGGATTCTGTAACTTTCTTACTTGTAATTTCGAGGACGAAATTCTTTTAAGTGGGAAAGATTGTAACGACCCAGAATTTTCAGAAATTAAAATTTGAATATTTAATTAATTTTAAATATTAATAAGTGAATTTATAAGTCAAATAAATTTTTATTTGAATTTTTGGATTTAATTAGATAATTAAAACAATAATTTAATATGTTAAATTATGGAAATAATTAAAATTTGAGTTAAAAATGATTGTAAATGATTTGTAAAATTTTATTTTATCATATGGAAGTTAGAATAATATTTTAGAACTTTTAAAATCGAATTAAAAGTTAATTTGTGAAAATTGAATATTTTAATATTAAATAATCGACTGTAAAATAGCCAATTTTTGAACAGTCTCAGAATTGAACGAAACCAGTTTCATTGGATCCGTAATAGTTAGTTATTACCGGATTTCAATTTTCGTATCAATCGGAGCTATCGTTTGATCGTGGCAGCTCGAAACGCATCGATTTATTTTTAATTTAAATTTGGCGAGTCAAAATAGCCATTTTTCAAAAAGTCTCGGATTTCGACGAAACCAGTTTCATCGGATCCATAATGTGATATTATTGTAAGGTTTCAAATTTCAAGTCAATTGGATTTACCGTTTGTCCGGTAATAATTAAAACGCCTAGAAATCGACTTAAATCGGTTTAATTCAAATTGAGCGTTTGTAGCCATAACTCGCACATACTTCCGAGTTAGCTTCCGAAACCTGTTCCATTGTGTCCGGAACGCGGGATAAACCCTAGGTACGCTGGTTACGGCGTCTAAATCGGAGTTTGGAATTCCCGGGATGAATAGTGTTTACGCTTGCTTTTCCTATAAATACAACCTCACTCTAAAATAAAAAAAAATAAAAACCAAAACCCTAATATACATATGCCAGCCGCCACCTTCATCAAGGGCCAGAATTTTACCACGTTCATCCCTCGATTTCTCGAAATCCATCAACAATTATCAAATTCTTCCAACTAACAAATCGAAGAGCTAAATGAGATCTTGAAATCCATACGGGGAAGTCGACGAATCGTCGACTATAGATGGAGAATTTTCGCCACATCTATGCTCGGTTCCGCACGCACTTCGAGGTTGGAGGCGTCGCTTGGGTGGCGCGCACGTGGGCTGTGGATGCGGGGGGCTTAGGCGCATCTGTAGGAGGTAGCTGATCGAGCTATAATTCGTCGAGGGGGCCGAATTTTCAAACCCTAAGTTCGTTGTGATGGGTTTTCTTGCGTGTTACCTTCCTGGGCAATTGCGTGAAGATGAGGGAGAGCAAATACGCGGCTATGATCTGATAAGTGATGGGATCTACGGTGGGGATTAGTTTAGGGTTATAAAATTTTTAATTATGTTGTAAAATTTTATAAATAAACTCGTGTAACTTCATAATAGCATAACTTTTTCATACGAGGTCGAAAAAATGCAAACCCAGTTGCGTTGGAATCGTATGGACGAGCACTACGCGATGGAGTTGGTTTGGAGTCGTTTGGAGTTAGTGAGAATTTCGGGTAAAATTAAACGCGCGTTTAATTTTATTCGAAATAAAAGCTAAAACGGAAATTAAAACCAAGGTGAGAACTTCTCACTCAATCGAATAGATTTCGATTTTATTTTAAATAGTTAGATTTAAAATATTTGAATGCATGTTTGAATGATGACTGTAAATTATTGATTGTTAAAATAGACATTATGCGCCGTTAGTAAGCGGATGTTATTTATAAAAACATATACCGCGAATATTTCATAAACAGTGAAATTGGTATTATATATAATATCAATATATATATATTGGCATATGTATATATTGCAGTTGTTGATTTCCCGCATTTTTTTGTTTAGCGGATGAGACCTATTGCGCCGTTATTAAGCGGATAATATTTATTAAGAACATGTACCGCGATAATTTCGTACTGGAGCGAAATTGGTATTGTGCTAATGTTTTTGGATGCAGGAAACAGGTTGGAGGGATCCAACTGGATTCCTCAACAGTATTTATTTAATTTCAGATATTTTGATATTTGATAGATTATCATATCGATATATGATATCGTTGTTAGTCGTGATTGACTATTTGGTGTGTAGCATCATTGGACCCAGATTTTTGGGATTTTAAAATGATTTTAAAAGTGATTTTGAAAATATACTATATCTTTGGAATTGATCCATTATAAATAAATAAACGTTATAATTTTTAAAGTTATAAAAATTATGGTTTTTGTGAAATATAGTTAAAAAGCTGATTTTTAGAAATACGATTAAAAGTCGATTTTTGAGAAATATGAACTAATGATTTTATAAAATAATTAGATTGGATTTTTGAATATATGATAAAAGTTTAAATATAGGATTTATAAAATTTGATTATTTTATAAATCGAAATGATGAAATTATAAAGGAATTTAAAGACGTTTTAGAATAATAATATAAACTGATTTATATTAAGAGATTTATAAATGGATATTTATAAATTGAATTATGGACATTATAAAACGAGTTTTTATAAGTGTTTGAATGTAGTGAAAATGAATTTCCTAAATGAATGAAATTTATGAAATTATAAACTGTGAAGTTATAAATGAAATTTTATAAGCAATAGGTTTATAAAATTTATAAAGTTATCGAAAGAATGAATCTTGGATAAATAAACAATCTTATAAGTTAAGATTAATAATTTGGGAAGTTAAATGAATGATTTTGTAAAATAATCGTTTTATAGGTAATTAACTTATAATATGAACTTGTAGTCTATAAGTGAGTTATAAACTGGAATAGGTTAATAAAGGAATTTATAAAAAGGAAGCTTTTATAAATAAATAGAAATGGAATTTATAAACGTTGTTTTATAAATTCGCAAATGACTTATTTTGACAAGAAAATTGTTGTAACCTATTAATGGAGTTATATTCACATTTTTGAATAGTGAATAATCCTTTGAATTAAAATGAATAAAAGGATGAGATTTGTTAACAAAGTTTATTCACATTTTTGAATAGTGAATAACACGTTAAAGGAATTGTTTTGAATGTGATGTTTTAAATAGAATTAAAACAATCTAACGATGTTTTTAAACATGTTGAGATTCGAAACCATAGATTTCAACATTTATTGTTGAAATAGATGTTTCGAGAAATGAAAGGAGATGATGGACTATAACACTGTTGTTATAGTAAATGATTTCCGAAAGGAAATGTTTTTGTATAGTATTGGGATTTATATATCTATTTTAATTTCGAATCCCTATACTAGTGATTTTGGGTTGTCGTAACGGTGTTTTACGTAACATTCGTTTTGGCCCAAATAAATATGTTTAAGTGAATGATTTCCTTAATAGAATGAAATATATACTTAATTCGATTTAAGTATATTGAATATTTTCTAAGTGTTGAAAATAAAAAGATTTGTGAATTACTTATTTTTAATAAGTATGGAAATGTTTTCCAATATGAAGTGAAAAATTAGAATTTATCTTTTTAAAGATAAATTGAAATGGATTATTGAAATCGCATATGCATGGATATTTTGAAATATAAATTCATTATGGAATTTATATGTGAAAAGTGAAATTGGTAAAAAAAATAAATATTGATTTATTTTTGAAGTGTTGAAATTATATATCTTGTAAAGATATTTTGGAAAATAAATAATTTGGAAAATTATTTGGAATCTGGTGATGTGTGCATATCCAGTGATAGTTCAATAACCGACTATCAGTATTTCCCTTTGAATGGGTATTTGATGTGAATTGATTGAATTTGAATGCACACTTATTTTTGAATAAGCGCTCACTATTCGGGTTAACCGGGAAAGGACCATGGGGTCGTATAACCCACTCCGAATATGTGATACGTCGTTGTGAATCGCATTTGAAGATCGGTGTTGAAGACCCGGTATTTGCGAAAGCGATAGGATGACCTATCGATTGTCTCTGCACTGAGTTGCAACGGTATAGAGACTCCCTAAGTGATGGGAAATCCGATCAGGATTGTGAATATCCGGATTGCAAGGACTTCTTTGTAAGTGCCTTCGGTTCTGTTCGAGCCCGGAACAGACTTGTATGGATTGTATGCCTGACATTACAAGTTGAGATATAAAGCCGATTTCTTTCAAATATATTTCTGTTGGTGGCGGAGAATTTATTCTTTGCTTAACACCCTTCTTTGAGACGTATGTGCTCAAAGGTTATATAGTTGAAGTTATCAGCAATATATTCCCAGTTTGGTAATGTGACATGCTGAGTGATGCTGAAATGATCATTGTGTTGATTATTTGTGATAGGATCATTTATTTGATCGTCTATCTTAGTGATCATTGTGTTGATCATTTATTGACCCAAAGCATGGCTTTTGTATAAAGTATGTTTTTGTGGACGTGAATTCGTCGAGCCTCACATCCCGGAAATGGTCAAAACAGGAAAGATGCGGCAAGGTTATTAGGGGTTGCTGTAGCTCCCCTTAGGGTATGTGCATTTCCTTCTGGAAAGGGGTGGTATCATGGTATGGAGCCCAGATACTTACTCATGTTGAAAACACTTTATGATTGTGTGAATTGGATATCGAGCGCTCGGTTGAAAAGGTCCTAAAGGACCGGGGAATGGCGTGCTCGTGTCAGTAGTTACCCAGTTAGGGGTAACCCGGCCTTGTGTTGGCAGAGATCCGGTTTGGTTCTCGGAGATGTCTTTCCAGAGGCATTCTCAGTGGCAATGGGAAGTTCCTTGGCCTGACCATTTGTTGGAAATCCAATTCCCAATACGAAACTTTTACGGTATTAGTTGTAGAACCTGCTATTCACTTATGGTGGTCACCACTGTTTGGATAGTAGCTATAGTAGGCATAGTTCGAAATGTCTATGTTGGCTAAGATTTATATTCTACTTTCGAAATATTTCTCTACACTATGCACTAGTAATAATATCAAATGTTATTTTAAATGCGTATCAAGCATCTTTGACTATCATAAGGAGAAATCTCCTCCGATTCTGCGTTTGCATTGTGTGTGTGTGCGGGAGGCCTTATGGTAGTCTCATTTTCAAAAGCATTGCGAATTGAGTTTAAAAATATTCCTCTATTTTGATTTTAAAGTAAATAAACTGTTTTGAGTTCTCACACCAGTCACATGACTGACTCGGAGTTTATTGTTTTCCTTCCTAAACTCTGGGTGCCCACCAATTTCCACACGGGCAGTCAAGAGTTAGGTTTATCAGGATATTCTGGATATTCTGGAGTTGCTGGAGGCAAGCTGGATGGCATGGCGTATTACTAGTTTATATAGTATTTCTTTTTCCGCTGCACTGTTTGTTGTTGTATGATGTTGTACACTCTGATGATATGATGTAATGAAATGAAATGTAATGTAATAACTGATATAGTTCTTTGTTTAAAGATTATTCATTTATTATTATATGTTGTTCCGCTGCGAATTGTGAGATTCTGTTGTTGTTCTTTTGTTTCCTGTTCTGCTCTATGTTCTTTTCTCTATTTTCCTTTTTCCCTATCTTTCTCTATTCTCTTTTCCTTCTATTTTAAAATTTTCTATCTCCTGTTATCTCTTTTCTCTCTATCTTCTACCTTCTTATCTTTTTCTCTTCTCTTTTCTTAAATTCTTTTTCTTAAAACCCATAACATTCCGTGTTTCCGGCCTTCGATTTCTCGGCAGTCGATAAAGTGAGTGTCGATGTCGGATTTCCGGAGAACGAAAATCCGTACTGTTACATATCTAATGCTTGAAAGTTCTCTTGAAGTACGTCCGGCATTTGAGCGATTAGTTGATTTAACCCACGATTACAAATGGTTGCCATCAAATGAAGAATGGGAAATTGGAAAAGAAATATGTGAATGTTTGAAAATATTTTACGAAGTTACACTTAAATTTTCGGGAGTTAAATGTCCTAAGGTTAATTTATATTTTAAAAGCGTGTGCGATGTCTGTGAAAGTATTTTAACTTGGGAGCTAAATGAACATGAGTAAATTCAACGTATGGCCCTAAAGATGAGGATTAAGTTTGATAAGTATTGGAACACTTGTACCTAATGATGAGTATTGGTATGGTTTTAGATCCCCGTTATAGAATGACTTATGTTCAATTTTTCTTTGACGTGGTATACGACGATCATTCACAAGTTCATGTTGCAAAAATTCATGAATCTTTGAAATATCTATTTTCTTTATGTGAAATGGAATTATCTTCTTCTAAGGGGCAATCTACCAATTCTTTATGTGATACTTTTGATTCTTTTAACGTTGGTTCTAAAAAGAGAACAAAAATGGATTTAAAGTGGTGGTACCATGTTGAGCAAAAAGTTGGTAGCTGACACACTTTGAAAACGGAACTTGATAAGTATTTAGAAGATGAATTGTTACCCATGGGTGAGGAAGAGGACAATTTTGATATTTTGACATGGTGGAAAACCAATTGTCCAACTTTTCCAATTCTTGCAAGGATGGCTCGTGATATTTTAGTCGTTCTGGTATTAACCGTAGCATCAGAATCATTGTTTAGTAGTGGAGGTAGATTGATTTTCGAGAGAATCTTCATTATCTTCGGATATTGTAGAAGCTTTGAGTTGTATAAAGGATTGGTTGCCATCCGATATTGGTAAAACTATTATATTTTTCTACGTGTTTCCAACGCAATGATTATCCCATATATGCTATAATTGCTTTGTTTTCCTTCTTTTAATAGGTCATAATGTAGAGTTTGTGGATGATGCTTTGATTTCATTATAAACTTAGTTCGCATTAGAGGGTAATGGTAAGTGTTCATAAACATACAAAATGTCCATAAACATACACTGTTCATGTTTAGTTGGAGTTTTTCTTACTTGCCTTGTTCATGCTCTCTAGGTAAGATTCAGTTATTGGAGTTCTTATTCCTCGTAAGGTTTCACATCATCTTTCCAGGTAAGATTTACCATGATGAATTAAATAGTTTGAAACATCAAGCTCAACCGAGCTTGCTGTTTCAAACTGTTGGTTCAAACGGCAAGTTTAGGCTTGCTGTTTGAAACAGCAAGCTCAAACAGCAAGTTCTTGCTGTTTGAAAAAGCAAGCTCTTGCAGTTTGAAACAGTAAGCCTGGGGCTTGCTGCAAGAGCTTGCTGTTTCAAAATACTATGATTTAAGTTTTCTAAATTTTTATGGTTTGATTTGTTGTGGCGTCTTCGTTGATAAATTAAATGCATATTATCATAGTGAGCTTTTATGTAAGGTTAAGGTGCTGCATTGATTTTGTTATCATATGAATTGAACTTACATTAGTTTCTTATGTGCTCTTATTATGATATGCGCATGAAATTTTTCTTATTTATTAATACACAACTTTGTATTTTGCAGGATAATCTTTTGGTTTCGGAGCATTAACCACTTCGTGGAAAACGAATGCAATATTTTAGGCTATATGTAATGAAGATGATTTTTATTTTTTGGTATTTGTTACAATTAAGATGTGTGATGCATGTTTGCTTTAATGATTTGTTGTGATTGAATTAGTCTATGGGTTTTGCACATGGATTATATTTATATATGCATCATTATTGTATGAATTTTGTGTGATTGGATTAGCTATTGTTAATTTGATGTAATTTATGTAGTACAAGGTTTTTTCATCTTTTTTTCAGTCAAAAAAAATGAAATATGCAATATATTGATTAATTTTCGGATATTTTCGGATACATTTTTAGGTTCGGATATGGATATTTTTGAATATCCAAAAATATCTGTATTTGCTAAGCCGGATACGGATATTTTTGGATATCCGAAAATATTTGCGGATACAGATACGGATACGGATAATATTCAACGGGTATTCATGGATGTCGGATATGGATTCGGATATGGATTTTCATTTTCGAATATGGATACAGTTACATCACTATCCGTATCCGATTGCATCCGTTTACATGCCTAGTTATCACTCCTTCCTGCATCTCCTTCGTCGTTCTCTTTATCTCTTCTATGATCATGTAGATGGATTGATGAGAATTTGAGAATACCTCTTGACTGCCCCCATGCACTGATTGAATTGCTTCGATTTTAGATCTAGTGATAGGTCTCTTCATCTTTTTCAAATCTTACATTAAAGCTTTAAGTCTTCAGATCAAGCTTTTATTCTCAGTGAAAGTACCAAAATGTTAACCCAAAAAATGGATCAACAACCAGAATTAAGAAGAAAGCACCAATTCAGATAAAATTTAAAGAAAAAGCAGAAAGTAAACAAGAACACACAAAAGTTTTTATAGTGGTTTGACGCAATCTCCAGCCTATGTCCACTTCAATTTTTTTAATTAGTTGTTCTCTCTTTGAATTGCAACTAGTTTTCTCAGATCCTACCATAGTCTAGTGGATCTCAGATTTATGGTGGAGTTTCTAAGTGTTTTAGGAGGAGAATAAGAGGAAAGGAGTTCCAGATCCCAGAGTTATAAAGATGCAGGGGAAGAGTAGAAAAAATCCCTCTTTGGTTGCAGGTAAGTTTATATTTATAGGAAAAATGGTCATGTTAGGCTAAAAATCCACTTAGAGTAGAGTATTGACAGTAGCATGAAGTCATGTGCCAAATTGCAGCATCTCCCGACTTAACTAAACATGTTGGTACCTATATGTTTCCTTAAGTCGAATCACTTTGAATCTTCTTACTTCATTTTAATGTGTCCCATGTTGTTTCCATTGATCTTCGGTCGTCCAAAACAAAGTTTCTACCTACTTGTCCAAAACAGCTTGCAACCTATTTGCCCAAATAGCTCGGTACCAACCTATTTCTTTAGCTCGAAATAACTTGTACTCTTTTGCAACATTCTTTTAATTCCATGTTGAGGTGTCCCAAAAAATTTCAACATCTACCAAGTTGTCAAAACAAATCAGCACCTATTTGTTGTCCAAAAACAAGTCAGTACCTACTTGTTGTCCAAAACAAATCGGCACCTATTTATTGTCCAAAAACAAGTTAGTACCTACTTGTTGTCAAAAACAAGTTGGTAACTACTTTTTTCCTTAGTGGTTTTTTGTTTAAAATTTTCCCAACCTGTATTATTATTTCATCTAAGAGTGCTTGCCCATGTTCAAGTCGTTTCGTCCTCGTTTGAATCTTCTAAGTCCAGTTGAAATCTACTTTGGCTCAAAAGTGGGTTAACATATATCTTCCTCTAATTTATCTTCTTTTTATAGTATATTATATAACAATCAGACTTAGAGTTTGGAGGGCTGGGGTTTTTAGAATATAGATTTATACGTATAAGATTTAGTACCTTTCCCCTTAGCTTGTTTTCTTCAAATCTTCCCCTAATATCTAGATGTATATATTTTATTTTATTTTTTGAGTTTTAGAAACTTTTTTGGAGGAAGAGAATTAGGCAGAACCCCATTACCAGGTTTATATTTGCATGAAGAAAAATGAGGGGCTAGCCTCTTATTTCTAGTTGGTTGGATGCGCTAGGACCATCAGATTGATGTTCTCAAATCCAGGCCATTTAGGCTAAAGGAAACCCTAGCTGTCACACTCTAAGAGATTGACTGGTCTTTATGAGTGCTCGACCAGCCCAAAAAGTTGGTCGATCAATGGGTCTCAACAACTTATTATTATTATTATCTTAACTCATTTTGAATTATTTTCAATCTAAAATCTTCAAACTTTGATAACTTCTTTATTTGAACTCCAATCGCGAAGCTTTATTGATAAAAGTTGCTCAAAAAATCATGGGAATGCAATAATGCAAATTTTATGGCCAAACTTTGACATTTTGTCAATTTTCAATTTTTAGCCTTATCGTTAAATAATTTATTTTCTTAATTAATTTCTTTTAAATTTTATGGGGTGTTAGAGTTACGGTTTGTGAAATATTGGTGATATGTTTAAATAATGCATGTAGCTGTTTTGGGCCAAACTAGATACACAACTTACTATCCTACTTAGCGACTATATAAATCAGGTCATGAAACCCTGACCATCACCTCTATATTTAGTTTTCTACCCTATTCCCAAAATCACACTAATTGCTCTCTAATGATGATTATCAAATTAATTACAAAGCAACTAAAACATAGAGGGATTTCTAGCCTTATATATGAATTCGAAGTTCTTGATAAGGCGTCTAAAATTCATTTTGTAGTCCGATTCTCCAATTGAACAGAAATTGATGATTTATCCATGGCCGTCGAATTAAGGGTTTTCGATTCAACGACGAAATAGCCACCAATAGTCGCTTGGAAGGCACCAAAACATAGAGGAGGTCATAAGTGGTCTTGATCAAGTTAAAAACTTCTGAGATCACTGGAATTTGTGGTCAAAGTCATTAATAGAGGGATGGTAGGTGGATTACATGGTGGCAGCTGGGTGTTCGGGCATTGCAGTGGTCGGAGAAAGTATACGGGAAGTGGCGACAACATGGCCAGGGTCTGATCGAGGCCCGACATTGTCTGGTGGCATGCGACAACAATGAGGTGGAGGTGATTTTGGTTCATTCGTGGTATTTTAACGTTGTCTGGTGGCATGCGACAACAAAGAGGTGGAGGTGATTTTGGTTCATTTGTGGTATTCCAACGTTGCCTGGTGGCATGCGACAACAAAGAGGTGGAGGTGATTTTGGTTCATTCTTGGTATTCATAGGGGAAGGAAATGTATGTGTATGGATATGTTATATCTAATTTATTTTAATTATTAAATTACAATAGTGCCTCTACACTTCTAGTCTTCGTATCTTTCACATACGAACTCTGATTCATGCGAGGTCTCTTCGGTTGGACTTGTGTCAGAATTTCGAACAATTTTGCACTGGCTTTGCAAAGCTTCAAAGGTATTAGCAAAAACATGTAGCTATGGATAACTGAGTTTGATTTAATGAATTTTAAAATACTAAATGCTTATCCATTTATGGAAAATTATAATTATTGATATATGGTGATATTTTGGTGATTGTTTGGATATCGTGGATATTTTGAATACACTGTGTCTTTAGTTGATTGTTTATTGTTGATTAATAATGTATGTGATTGTAATTAATTGCGGATCTAAAAATTGAATGTAATTAATTAATATACAATGGGTGAAATTGCGTAATAATGAAAAAATTAAATAAATAAATGATAGGCATGATCATTTAAAGATTTTGTATGATGCTTTCAAAATAATAGTAGTTTAATGAAATAAAGTGAAATTAATGGAATAAATTTAATAAGGTTATTATCTATGAATTTTTGGGGAAAGTCGTAAATATTAACAGGAAACATATTTTTAAACTAAATTGGGAAGATTTATTGTTATTATTTAATAAAGTGAGATTTGGGAAAATTACGATGTTTTGAATAAGTGACAGTATGATGGATTTTGTAGTGTTTTTTGGAAAAATAATATTATTATTGTTTGAGTAATCGAAAAATATTTTTGAAATAATAACTATTATTATTATTTGAGTAATCGAAAAATACTTTTGAAATAATAACACAGACGCATTGATCAATAAATATTTTAGCTTCGGGAACACCTCCTCACATCTACCCGTCCAAACATACTTCATGTCCTTCCTTGTTAGTTTAGTCATCGGTGCTGCTATACGAGAGAGGTCCTTGATGGATCTCCATAAAGAGCCAGTTAATCAAAGAATACTCTTTATTTCGGTCACCATCTCACGTCTCTTCCAGTTATTAACAGCTGAAATCTTAACTAGATCTTCTAACAAGTCTTTTTTTGAAACTACATGGCTAAGGAACTTCACTTCTTTCTTTAGAAAATGACATTTCAAAAACTTTGCTTTTAATTTATGTTGCCTCAGCATCTCAAACACTATTCTAAGGCGAGTTTCATGATCTTACTCATAAAATATATTACATGTCATCTAAATACTAACATGCTCTTGGAAGATCCGTTTTCATCAAATCTGCAAAGAAAGCAGGCATATTTGTCAACGCGAATGGCATTACTAAGCACTCATAGGAGCCATATCTTATTTGGAACGTCATCAAAAGGATATTGTCTTCTGCTACCCTCAATTAATGGAACCCTATCACCAAATCCAATTGGAAAAATACTTTGCCTGCATTTAATTGTGACAGTTTAAGCAGATCGGGTAATATGATTATATCTACTAAATAAAACTTATATGAAACCGACAGTATAAAAATTGTGATAAGTAAAGTGCACCAGATTTTTTTATACCAGTTCAAACCACCTGATCTACGTCCAGTCCCAAACTCCTTATGGATTTAAGTAACCAATGTCCTTACCTAACTCAAAGGAATAGGTATTATAGACTGCATGAGCTATGGAACATGATTTCGTGCCTAAAAATATCAAACAGGACTTCGACTATTATAAATAGTTGAGTTTGTTATTTATGTGCTCTTTGAATAGCACGAATGAGCCAATATATAAAACCTTCCTACAACCTTCTTCTTGATGGTATAATGTGTGTTCATGAAGAAAATAGAAGTAGATTGATCACTGTAGAAATAGATTTGTAAGATCAAGTGATCAAATAGAAAGCAATTGAATATTTTGAATGATCAATGAGTTCAAACAAAACTGAGACGTGAATTCAAGATTGGAGATTTCTTTATTTAGAAAATGAATGGTTGCAACTAGTTGTGAAGAGTGATAACTATTAGAAGAGATGTAGCCTTTAATTAGAGGAAGTTACTCTCCACAAAGAAGAGAATCCCTTCAAATTTTTGAAATAAAAATGACACTTGCAACATTCAGTGGGCTAAACAAAGTATTTCAGTCGACTAATTTATAGTAAATTTTTTCCAAAAAGAGAATAGTGTAAAATTACATGTTTCAGTCAACTGAAAATGTTGATTCAATCGACTGGATTTTATTTTGGCATTTTAGTTGACTTAAAGCTGAGTCCTTTTCATGTCAAGTCTTTGCATATATGTTGAATATGTGCACATGTGTGTATACCATTTAGAAGATATTTTAACATGTATAAATTTCTAGACTACTAACTTTATGACCGATATAAATTTCTGTGTCATCGTCTTGTCTTCGTTATGCAGATCTCTATAAATGCTAATTTCCTGCGAATGTTGATAAGATACATAATACTTTCTTGTATAGTTATCACTATCAAAATATGAGGTTCTAACATTCTTCCTCTTTTGATGATGAAAAATGTATAAGCTAGGAGTTAAAACAAATAGTAAAATAGTTAATCCTCCCCTATGATGTTTACCCAGCCTATTGATATAGCCGTATAAACTTTCTTCCCCTTTATCATCGACAAAAAAGGAAATACTTATCAATAGGAGTAACTTACATATACAAGTCAACAATCATAGCAGAATATGACAAATATTATACACATTTTCACGGTATAGAACATAACATTAAACATTAGCACTTGTAACAACATAACATAGTTTAAACAAAGACGTCACATAGTCATAAGCAACAAAAACATAATACCACATTGTTAAAAGGAAAGACATAAGACATCACAAACTATCACATAATAACAAAAACAATACATCGTCGCAAAAAAACACAAAATGTCATAAGCATAAAAACCAGAATAACACTAACTGACCAAAAGTAGACAATGTATGGATAAAGATAGATATAAGGAATAAGCTCGCCATACTCAGAAATCATCACTTTGAGTAGTCTCACCAACTTCTTCATCGTTGTCATCTTCCTCCTCGGTTATCTAGGTTAAATGTTCCGAATTAGGATAAGGCTCTTTTGTACGTTCACGAGCCGAAGTGAATGAAGTGCATGATAGGTTATCCCAAATCTTATTCAAGAAACCTTTGATTTTATCAGGTTTCTTATCCATTTTGGTGATGGTATTCTCGACTTGTGAAAGATGATGATCAAGCTTGCATTGATTTTGAGAAAGAATGGCATAGGATTGTCTAGCTTGGATGCCCATGGTTATTTCTACTATGTCATAGTCATCATATTGGGCTCGATATGGTTGGGATGAGGAGGCTGCAATGGAGTTGGGAGTTGAGGTTCACCGAAATCTCTATTGGCTTTGCATTGATCAAAAGGAATGATGGTATGGTGTTCAAGCCTTTGTGGAAGGGACATAAGACTCAAGGTTTTGAGTTGAGGCAACCAACCGTTATATATCCAATATGGGGAATATAGACTTGAAAATTCAATAATATTCACATTATATATTCACTATAATGAATTGTTTTGGTAGGACGATTATGAAATGACCCGATTTCATCCATGATAACCTTAGGTCAATTTACATAAATCCTCCCCACAAAGCAAAAAAAAACATTGATAGTTATGTTTATAGATGACTTCATAACTACCGGTTCTAGGTAGTAACGAGTGAGTAAGAACATGATGCATATTTCTAGCTTTTGGACATAAGGATTTAACTTTTAAGTTTACAAGGTCATCGGCAAGGAATCTATGACTAATCTCATCACGTTTTAGCAAGTTAACTTCAATAGTGTCTAAATCTTCGTCATCGGAAGTACAATGTAAAATCAATCCTATTTATTAAATAGGTAAAACAATCCTAACACCACACCTCCAAATTATATCTTCCCTGTTTTATGGTTTGTAAAAATCAAGGTTATGATTAGCGTAGAAGAATTTTACCAAAAGTGTAATAGATTTTTAGATTATTGGCATTATAGCTTATAGGTTAATCTACCTTATTAGCTTGTGCAAATTGCCGAACAGTGTAGCCATAAATTCAAGAACTTGATGAAATTTCCTTCAAAGACTTTCATATTATTTATCTTATCAAAGTATCGAATGGCGACATCATTGTAGAGTTAGCCTCGAATCAGGGCTTTTGACGGTTCTCTGATTGGCGAGGAAGGGCGATCTTTTCTTATCTTTAGAGCCGTTTATGGAGAGCGGAGAAAAATTTGGTTTTGGTTTTATGTTTTTGGTAAGGATGGTTCTGGTTTCATTTCAATGAATAGAGTTTTTTAGAGATGAAGAGGGCAGGTTTCTCAAAATTCATGCCGTTTGACCAGTCATCCATATAAAAATATATTTTTACGAGTCAGTCAACTGAAACTGGGTATTCAGTCGAATGAATCTCAAGAAAAGTATCCTGAAAGTTTTTATTTTATTTTTAATGAATTCAAATCGGCTGGTTTCTAGGTTTCAATCGACTGAACCTATTGTTCTTTTCAAAAAGTTGATGTTTCTTGTTCAGTCGACTGAACTAGGGCGTCCAACCGACTAAACCTGTTGTCATTTAACAAATTTTACTAATTTTTAAAATTCTAAATCTGATAACTTATGTTTAGGATCTTTTATGTTTGTATAATATAATGCAAATTTTAAATAAGAATGTACAAACATATATGGTTTTGTAGATTAAATATAAATAGATAGATAAATAGTCATACATACATACATATATATAAGTATATAAGGTCACATAATATAAAAATTTATTTATTTATTTTACCTAGGGTCGGAGTCCTCTGTAGGAAGTGTTCTTATGAGTTAGGTTCAATTTTAGTTTGCTTAGTCGAAGGAATAAGTGGAGATCATTTATTTGCTCGTATTGGAATGTGATTCAAATCTTCATTCGATGGTCCTGCTTCCCAAGGGTTTTCTTGGAGTTTCATGTTAAATAACCGGAGTTTCTGTAAGACGACGAGAATTTTTACGTATGATATTTTTCGTTGGTGAATGTCCATAAATTACCAAAACACATCTTTCAAGTAATTTAAGATGTGCTCCTTGTCTGCGTTGTTCGTAATACATCTCCTTTTGAACTCACATCATTTATTTTTTACAGTGAAAATTTTCATCAATTTTGGTAATTGAAGATGATAATTCAAGGTTGCTTGACCGTTTTAGTTTCTTACCCTTTGAAAAGTAACCGGTGTGGCATGTAGGTGATGGAATGATCTTTATTGAAGATGGTTTATTCGATGGTGCAATTTTTTTGATTAGAGTTGAATGTGAGTTTTTAGAGGAAGGTGAGCCATAGTCGATAGACGAATAAGTTGAATCGTAGTTTGAAGACATTTTCGAAATTTTAAGTTTGATCTTAAGAAACAAGTTCCTGTTTAATTTTTTATTTATAGAAGCTTGGTTTTCATATAAACTAAAATTACATTTTGACCAAACAGATTTTAAGGTTTATATTTATTTTGACCAAATATATATTTAGCTTTTGATTTGTGGTAAGTAAAATTTTTGTTGTTATATATTTTACTAAATATAGAAAATAAATTCATGATATGAACAAGTTAGTATTTTATGATTTGGCTATATGCTAAACATAATTGTTAAAGCAAATTATGTTTAGTTATTTTAAAAAAATTAATTCAAATATTGTATAGACATAATACCAAGTTCATGAGGTAATTTGATAAAATTATTTTCATTTAGAGGTTTAGTAAATATGCCTGCTATTTGATTTTCAGAAGAAATGAATTCAAGATATCACTTCCTTTTCTATATAGTCACGTAGAAAATGATGATGAATATCAACGTGTCTAGTACGAGAATGATATATGGATTCTTTGATAAGTTAATAGCGCACGTATTATCATAATAAATTGGAGATTTATTTACGTATATCCCAAAGTCACAAAGAGTTTGCTGCATGTATATCACTTGTGCACTTGCCAAAGCAGCAGATATGTATTTTGCTTCATACGTTGATAGTGAAACACAATTTTGCTTTTTTACTAAACCATGATACTAGAGATTGTCCGATAATGTGACAAGTATCGCTCGTACTCTTTCTATCCGTTTGACATCTTTCAAAATCAGCATCAATATGCAATACAAGTTTGAAAGTACATTCTTTTGGATAAGAGGCCGTAGTCTCTAGTGTTGCTTACGTAATGTGAAATTCGTTTCACGACTGGCAAATACGATTCTTTGGGATTTTCTTGAAAACGAGCACACAGGAAAACACTCATCATAATATCGGGTGACTAGTAATTAAATATAGTAAAGATCCAATATTTTGATATAATTTTTGATCCATACTTTTTCCTTTTTCATCTTTATCGATATGAACCATAGTACTCATAGGTGTCGGTGTACTTGATGTTTTTTCCATTCCAAATGTTTTAGTAAATTAGTACAATATTTTTCTTGATTAATAAAAAATACCATTTCTTAGTTGCTTAATTTTCAGATCGAGAAAATATAAGAGTGCTCCCTATGAGACATCTCGAATTCACTTTTCATTATTTTGAAAACTCATTATATAAATCTTCATTTGTAGATCTAAAAATGATATCATCTGCATAAAATTGTATAATTAATATTCTTTCTTATCTCATTTTATAAATGAAGTTTGACCAACATTTCCAATCTCAAATCCAGAAACTATAAGATAACATTTTAGTCGTTTATACCAAACACAGGTTGCTGATTTCAAACGTAAAGAGCTTTCTTAAGTTTATGACATGATCAGGAAAATTTTCATGTTTAAAAGGAGGTGATTGTTCTACAAAAACATTTATTTTATAAAATCATTTTAAAATGCACTTTTAACGTCCATTTGACAAAGTTAAAAGTTATGATGATAAGAGAAGACTAGTAAGGTTCGTATTGCTTTAAGTCTTGCAATACGATAAAAGATTCTTCATAGTCTATCCCCTCTTCTTGATTACATCCTTGTGCAACCAGTCTTGCCTTATTTCAAATTATATTTCCATTTTCATTAGCTTTATTTTTGTAAACTCATTTCGTATCTACGACTGTTCGATCATTTGGTCTTGGTGCCAATTCCTAAACGTTATTTCGTTTTAATTAATTTAACTCTTCTTGCATAGCTAAGATCCAATAGTCTTTGGTTGAATCGTCCTTAGGATTATTAGGTTCTATATTAGATATAAATGCAATATGATCCATCTAATTTAATTGATGTCTAGCCTTGGAATTTGTATTTACTTTACCAATTATATTTTAAATTGGATGATCTTTTAAAATTCATGGGGGAGTTTTATGTTCATTTTCAGTTGGATTTTCTGTGATTTGTTATTCTTCATTTATATAATTTTATGATGGATTTTCTAAGAATTTTTGTGTGTTTATTACACATTATATATGCTTTGCTTCATTCCGAACATCCAATAAATATTCCTTCATTAGATTTTGGATCAAAATTTTCTAGTTGATCCTTTATATTTAATATGAGACATTTTAATCCAAAAATTAGTAGACATGATATATCAGGTTTTCTACCGATAAAAAGTACATATGGTGTATGTTTAGTTAAGGATTGAATAGGGACATGATTTAAGATAGTGGCATTCTTAAATGATTTGAAATGATTTGATAGTGGCTACCACTAAGTAGAATTCTAGCACATTCATGTAACATCTGATTCTTTCATTCTACAACTCCAGTTTGCTGTAGAGTTTTAGGAAATGAAAAGTGTGACCAATACCCTTGTTGATACAATAAATTTCAAAAAAGCTCGTTTTCAAATTTGCCACCACGATCACTTCTCATGTTTTTAATTTTAAAACTTTTTAAATCTTGAATTCTTTTTGCAAAAACTTTAAATGATTCAAAAGTATCACTTTTGTTCTTTAAATATAATGTCCGTATATATCTAGAGAAATCATCTACAATTACAAAACATACTTATTGTGATTTATAGATTGAACTTGAGTGGGACCGAATAGAACCAAATGTAGTAGTTCAAGAGGTTGTAATATAGAAATGATTTTCTTAGATTTAAAAGATGATTTTATTAATTTTCCTAGTCAATTTGCATCACAAATATTATTTACTTTATAATTCATTTTTGGTAGACCTTTTACTAAATTGTATTTAGATAATTTATTAATAGCTTTATAATTTATATGGAAAAATCTTTTGTGCTATTGCCATGGATCATTATCTTTAGCTATTAAACACATATCAATATTATGATTAATTTTCGTATTTAAAATATGAATATTTCTTTCTCTATTTCCTTCAAAAAGTAGATTTTTATTTTGATAGAAAATTTTGCATTTATCTTATAAAATGGATATACTAAAACCTTTATCGTATAATTGATTAATACTTAATAAATTATGTTCTAAATTTTTAGCTAATAAAACTTTAGTAATAAGAGGTGAATTAGATATACTATTGTTGCTCACATTTCCTTTTACGGTGATGTATCTTTATGTGTTATCTCCAAAAGTAACTGAACCTCCATCTAAGTAAATAATGTTTATTAGCATGTCTTTGTTCCCCATTATATGCTTGGAGCAACCACTATCGAATATCCCTTTTCCTCTCTTTTTACTAGGTACCTGTAAAAAATATTGAAATGATATTCGTACCCACTTCCACCGTTAAGGTCCTAAGAGTTAGGTCTTATGAAGACAAACCCTGTAGGGTTTAGAGTTCCTTTGAAAATGAAATTTGAATTCTTATGAACATTAGTAATAAAATTATCTATATACTTATTTCTTATCAAATGATTGTTAGTCTTTGGAACCCAGATTTTTATAGTCTTAGACCTAACTACCATTTTTCCTTTTGAAATTAGCATATAGTGAACTATATTGTTTCGTCCTAGTTTTAACTTCTTTTTTTAGGTTTGTTATATCCTAATCCCTTTTTACTAGAAGTGGATTGTGAACTTCTATAATTTTAGAAAGATTCTCTCTACCTTTACTAAATTAGAGACATTTTTAGTGATGTTTTCTTACTCTAATTTAAGACTATCTATTTCTCATTCTAATATTTTATTATTAAAATTTAAAATTTTATTTTCTTCTATTAATACATTATTTTTATTTTTCTGAATTTCTATTTCGCCGCTTAACATAGTAAGCTGCAATGATGTAGTAACACAAGAATCTTGAGATTTTACTGATTCTTCTACTCGTGTTTTCTTTTCTTCTTTAGCATGTCAACTTCTAGTTCACTTTTATTTAATTTTGCTAATGTATCTTTATAGCTTTCTATTCAAATCTTCTTGCTTATCTAATAACTAAAAATTTATTTCAGATCATCAAATTAGAGTTCACTTATATCATTATTACTAGCCATGAAGCATACATTTGCTTGTTCAGAATCACTGTCACTATTTGACAAAGAAGTTGAGTCTAAATCATCCCAAGTTATTGAAAAAGCCTGCTTCTTTGTTTAGGAAATTTCTCACATTTATTCCTGAATTTATTCTTCTTTCGTTTTGGGTATCACATTCATAGCACTTGAGTGAAGAATTTGGCGGATTTTTGCTGCCGAACTGTTTATTCTTTTTGAACTTCAGAAAATTTCTAAAATTTTTAGCTAGAAATGCATGTCATCGTCGTCTTCGTCAAAGTCTTATTTTCTGCTTGAAATGCAATTGTTTTTCCATCTTAAGCCTTTACTCGTTTTACCTTCAAATTCACTTCATATGACATGGAGTTTCCTATTAACTCTTCTGATTTAAGGGTTGAAATGTCATTAGCTTCTTCAATAGCTAAGACTTTTTGTTTCCATTCATATGTTAAAGAGTTTAGGATTTTTAAAACAATATCAAAATTAGTGTATTTTTCTCCTAGTGCTAGAAATGAGTGATATATGTCTTGAAATCTAAAGTACATATCATTTATAATTTCATCTTGCTTCATTCAAAAGTTTTGAAATTGATTTTTAAGCATTGAAATCTTGCTTTATTTGACCTTATTTGTTACTTCATGAATTATTTTAAGAGTTTGCTAAATTTCATATGCAGATGTGCATATATAAAGTCTATTAAACTCATTTTTATCTAAAGAACAAAACAACATATTCATAGCTTTAGCATTAGCAGTGACATCTAATTTTTGTGTGTTTGCGCATTGTGCATAATCAGTGGTAGGTAAGTGTATTCTTGTTGAGTGATATTCCAAATGTCATAACTATTAGCTTTCATATATATCCTCATCCTAGTTGACCAATAATTATAATTTAATCCATTAAATAGCGGTGGTCATGGAGTAGACTGACCTTCATCAAAATTTGATGAAGTATTATCCATATCACTTAAATATCAGAAACTATGTTACGGTTATATGATTGCCTAGCTCTGATACCGAATGAAAGTCTTAGCAGATCGAGTAATATGATTATGTCTACTAAATGAAATTTAGATCAAACTGGCAGTATAATATTTAGGTGCACCAGAGATTTCTATACTGGCTTGAACTTACTGTTCTATGCCCTGTTCCAAAATCCTTCTGGATTTAACTAACAAATGTCCTCACTTAACCCTACGAAATATGTATTACAAAATGCCTGAGCTGCTAAACAAGACTTCATGCTTGAAGATCTCCGATAGAACTTCAACTATTATAAATAGTTGAGTTTGTAAATTTGTATGCTCTTTGAATAGCACAAATTAGACAATAAATACAAACTTCCTATAATTTTCTTCTTGATGGTATAATATGTGTTTATGAAGAAAATAAAAGTAGCTTGATCACTATAGAAATAGATTTGTAAGATCAAGTGATCAAATAGAAAGCAATTAAATAATTTGAATGATCAGTTAATTCAAATAAGATTATAGATAGAAGGTAGTAGATTGAGTTGTGAATTCAAAAATGGAGATTACATTATATAGAAAATGAATGGCTGCAACTATTTATGAAGAGCGATAACATTAGAAGAGTTGCAGCCATTAATGAGGGGAAACGACTCTTCACGAAGATAAGGATCCCTTCAGATTTTTAAAATAAAAATGCAGCTGCGACATTCAATCGACTAATTCACAGTAAAAAAATTCTTGAAAGAGAATAGTGTAAAAACACATGTTTCAGCTGATTGAAAATGTTGATTCAGTCGATTGGATTTTGTTTAACTAAGATGACAGGATTTAGTCGATTGAATTTGGCATTTCAGCCGATTGAAAGTTGAGTCTTTTTCATGTCAAGTCTTAGCACATATATTGAATATGTATACATTTGTGTATACCGTTTCAAAGAGATTTTAACATATATAAATTCTAGACTATTAACTCTATGACCGATATAAATTTCTATGTCATCATCATCTTATCTTCATTATGTAGATCTCTTTGAATAGCTAATTTCCTACAAATGTTGATAATATACATAATACATTCTGATATAGTTGTCACTATCAAAATATAAGGTTCTAACAAACTGATCAAATAAATCATCTATTCTTGGCAAAGGATATTTATTCTTTATCGCCTTCTCATCCAGTTTAAGATAATCGATGCACATTCTCAATGACCCATTCAGTTTCTTCATGAGCATCGTACCAGCTCACCAAGGCAAACTTCTTGGTCTAATGAAATTCTTTCCTTCTAAGTCCACCAGCTACACCTTTAACTCCTTCATCTCAATAGATGTCATTCTATTAAGTGGTCCACTTATAGGTTGAGCTCTAATCATAAGATCTATTCGAAACTCTATAGCTCACATTAGTGGTAGTCCTGTAACAGGCTCAAAAACATCTGCAAATTCTCTAACGACAAAAACTCAATCCAATGCGTCTTACTCCTCCATTGCACCCAATAAAGCACAAACATCAAAATTCGAGTTCTCTACTTAGTATATAATTCGATCGCTACTATTAGGGTGTCTCGGCGATATTTTTCTATCTTGGAAAAATGTCCTAGCATTGTATTTGCTTAACTAATCCATATCTAGTATAATTCCAAAGTCCATAAAATTAAACATATGCAAACTGCAAACAAATACATGCTATAACTCAAACTCTAAATGGTCACATCTACCGTAAGAGTTGCATACCCTTCTATCGGATTCGTGACCCTAAGTAAGTAACAAGGTATAATAATTCTAAACTAAGCTTATCTATCAAACAATGAGAGATAAAAGAATGTGATGTACTAGTATTAAACAATTCTCTTACAGGTATGCAATGAATCAAAAGCATACCTGCCAGACTTTCCTTTCTCCTCCGCTGTTGGTCTTGAGGTAGACGGTTCCAAAGCAAATACTTTTCCTTTGTCAAACATAGCTTTTTCTCTGCACTGACTCTTGTACTGCGCTATATAGTCACAATTGAAATACTTGATATTCTTCTTTCCAATGACCTTCTTTTCATCCCCGAAATGACACTCGTTGGCGAAATGCCATTTCTTGTCACACTTATAGCAAACAGCATTAGCTTTTCCTTTCTTGGCAACTTCTCCCTTATGAGCTTCTTTTTGCTAAAAGAACTTTCTTTTCTAACTTTGACTGTCATGAGCCTCTATCGGCTTATTAATATTAAACAACGCAAGCATCTCTTTGTTCCTCAATGTCATCTCCGCTACTACTTCATAAGGGTCTCTAAGGTGCGGTAATGTTGCTCTAGCAAGCTCTGGTTTCAATCCTCTAATGAATTTTTCATTCCTCTTGATTACTATCCATGGTGGCATATCTATATCTGCGCAGCACTTCAAATCTGGTTGCATATTCAAGCACTGACATATTACCTTGTTCCAACTCAGCAAACTTTCTAAGCAAAGTTGACTTGGCTATTTCAATCATGAACCTCTCTTCAAACCTCCCTCTAAACTCTGCCTAAGTCAAATTGTCCTCTATGTCCCTACAATTACACCATTCCACCAGTACAATGCAGCTCCTTACAATTGCATGGATGCCATTTTCCTCTTCTGCTCATCGTTTAGGCCTAAATTAGCAATAATCCTTTCACAATGCAACAACTTATTCTCAACTTCGATAGTGTCCTCCATTCTAATAAATGGCTTTCCTTCGAGTCTTACATAATCCTAACTCCGCAAAGAAAAAATAGTTGACAACCAAAACTTCAAAATTTTCTCCTCCAGCATTAGCACCAACTAATCTAGCTACAACTCTAGCTTGAATCACATAGACAAAGAACTAGTACATAGCTCCTTTGTCTATCGACGGTATTCCAGCACCCACATTAGCAGCTATTTGTTAATTTGGATTTACCTAGTGTAGGGCCTGATATTTCCGTTAGTTGTGGTGCTTCGTCTACCCAGATTCACTCTTTCATTTCCTGCCTCCATATTTTACTTTTCCTTAAACCTACATTCAAACCTTAGGAAGCACTGAAGAATGGTCTAAGAGAGAGAGATAATATATACTTATATTTACCAATTACAAGTATGTTACTATAGTGCTATCCCATACCCTGATCTCATTCTTTAACTCATTAAGATTATGATTTCAAAATCTCTTAGTTCAAAATTATTTTGGTTTTACATAAAGCTTTGCTCTGATACCAAGTTGTAACATTACTCATTTTGAGGCGATAAAATAAATGTTGTTGATGCTGCAGTCATCAATAATATTATTTTTCGGTGACAAAAAGAGATCAATTAATAGTATCATTAACATTAGAAGCATATGAATATAAAAATTTGTAAAACACATTTCATTATTAATTTCCATATTCATTATATAATCCCAAGATGTTGCCTAAGTTCAGAAAAAATATAGTTATTACAAAATACTCCAAGAGCAACATATGAAGATGCCCCATTGGTTGATCAAAGATTGCTACTAGGCAGACACAACTTCTACCATTATATACATTCAAACAAAATGACAATATGGTAGACATAAATGGACTCCTATATAGCTAGCTCTACCTCTTGCACGTATTCGAAAGCTTTATTTTTCAAACCTAAAACTTAGAAACCTTACTCTCGAACTACTCAAATGAGTACCATGAGTTAAAGGGGAAGAACAAAAACTTTGGATTAGACAAAAAGTCTGGTGTAAATAATAACATACCAATCTCAATAATAGATTAGTGAGACTACACTACTAAGTGGAACAAGTTTTTACCTCAGTGGTATCTTCTGAAAATATATCAAAAACAGTCATGCTCCTATATTCATAATGGTTAACTATACATAAATAACCATACGCATGCATGCTAAATGGGCAAACCTGACCAATCTATCTCAATTAATTGACTATTTGTCTCTACTTCATAGTTTTCCTAGGGTTACTATAAACCTATATAGCTAACTCAGGACGACCACATATACCAAAATTCTTTGACTCGCTGTTAGAAAGAAAGTGGACTGTCTGTCTAAACACAATCATCTTAGTGTTAGCCTGAATGTCCGCCAATCTCATAGTTTTGCTAGGCTTGCTACGAACCTAATGGCTTTGCAGGACAATCAATAACCTTTCTAATTTATAGATTCCTTTAGTGCATAGCATATATTTAGTTTTATCCTTAAAAAAGCATATGCACCAGAATTGTGGACTAATATCAATTAGGGGCTAACAGTTGAATATAGGGTGCTATCCCACAACAGTCTCTTATTTAGTTCTCTATTCTCTAATCCTTGAGTCAATTTATCCTATCATAATTTATCTAATGGTGATAAGAACAATAATTTCACTAGTAAAATTATAAACTATATACCCTCTTTATTTTCTTGAAAACATAATTCTTCATTAATGATTCAACTTTGAAATCATACATAAAACAAGGAAATTATAACCCTTCATTTTATCAAAAATATTACGCCAAGATATATTCTTTTATAAAATAGCTTTCATAATTTTGAACCCAGTTTAAGGTCGTCACGTCTCTAAAACCTTAGGTTATAAAGCCATATAATAAAACTAATTGCGTTAATAAAGTGCTAAATTAATATTGCCTATATAGATTATCACATCTCATCTATGTCGCTTCCAATAAACAATTCTGATTTAATAAAACACGGGGCCATAAGGCCGATATCATCTATGTTATATAGCATATTATATAGGTTATAAGGTTTGCATTATATAAAGATTTAAATGGAAATATGAGATCTGGACGTTGATAACCTTCGGCATCAATATCATAAAACCATTAATATGATTATTTAAAACAGTAATGTCGACATTGATGACTTCCGACATCAATAACATAAAGAGTTGGCGTTGAACTCATAAAACTAGCCTACTGCACCACTATAACAGTAATGCTGAAATTGACAATAGGTAACATCATTGCCATTTTATATACAGGCGGCATTACTGCCTAAAGTAATTAATGTCAGAAAAACTACTTGTGGCATTGCTGCCTTAAGCTATGGCATCAAATAGGAAGCATGCAGTATTGTTTAAAACCATGGTGAAAACTTACGGCATTACTATAGTCGATATAAAATATGCGGCATTGTTGCCATAATACCTTTATCTTTAAAGCAATACTAGCTGCGTTATTATAGCTGATATAAAATATTCGGCATCATTGCCATAATACCTTTATCTTGAAAGCAATACTAGTGGCATTACTATAGCTGATATGAAATATGCGACATCATTGCCATAATACCATTATCTTGGAACCAATACTGCCCACATTACTAGAGCCGACATAAATATGCGTAATTGATATCTACAGCATAGACGGAGGTTGGCATTGATTAATAACGATGTTCTAATCTTGTAATTAACATAAAACCGCTTTATTTCTTTTAAATGTAATTTCTTTTCACCAATTCCAATCCATTGTCATATTGCTATTAGATAATAAACTTCTTTATTAATTACTTTTAGAAAACCACTATAGATCAAAATTATCATTTCCAAAATAATATGCAAACCATTAAACTTATATAATTAATTTAAAATAATTGTTAAGACTTTCTAGCCTAATAAATTTATATAAAATCAAAATCACTTGGGACAAATCCTCAAAAATCATTGAAAATTAGAATTAATATATTCTTTGACATATCAAAATATTCGAGATCAAAAGCATTGTTTAATTATTTTTAACAATTAAAATCCAAAATAAATCATTTTCCTCACTTAAGGAATTCATAAAATACTCATATTTATTTGAAAAATTGTGAAATTAAAAACATATTTCTAAAATAATATTATAAATATCTTATCTAAATTTCAATTCAACTGGATGTCGTATACTAGGTTTTCACTCTTAAAACCTATTTAATAATTCCATAATAAATCCAATAATTCATCATTTAAAATATAATCATCCGACCATTCATAACATGACATAATAACAACATTTTATTCGGGATTAGGCATAAAACTAAAATAAACAAGCAACAGTGAGATGGATAACTATTATTCACCTTGATTAGATCAAGAGATATAGACTTATGTATTGATTTGATCCCCCTAAGTTTTATCCTTTGATTTCCTAGCGTTTTCTCTTCTTAGATCTCTAGCAAGGCATGTCTTGTCTTTGTTCTAGTTTGTATGAAGTGATTGGGACTGAAGGAGTGAGAATGGAAGGGTTTATGTCGAAGTAAGGCTTTTTCCTATTTTGCCCCTCACGTTACTCCTTCTTAATTAAGTTATAATCAACCTTACTAACTCATTAATTAAGGCATAACCTATTTAATTGTCAAATATCATTTCCTTATTTCAACGCATATTTTATCTAATTTATGTAATTAAATATCCAGAATATTGTTACTCAAAATTAGAGGCGTTACAAGATTGAATTCACCGTATAAGGAGTTAACTTTGAATCAGATACCTTTTGAACTAACTCTTGAGGGGTTATTTGAGGTAGCTCTGTTGAATGTTGCAACTAGAGGGTTAAGTAAGGAGCAAGTGTCCATTAGAGAATAGAATTAGCCCAAGAATGAAGGATCACACGGTGGGCAGGATATGAAGCAGGTTACTACGTATGGAAAGTGTAATAAGACTAGGTAAGTAGCTAAGAATTGAAGGGCGAATCTCTAGTATGGAACAAATGTTATCTCTATAATAAGATGGGACATTTAGCAAGAGATTGTAAGTCAAAACCATCAGGACAACAAGGACAGTTGGGATAACAAGAAAGTTGAAGGGAATTGAGTGCTATAATTATAACCAAATGGGACACTATAAGAGGGATGGCCAAGTTTTATAAAAGGAGGGTAGGATTGTTAAGGCTTATGCATTGGACTCTCAACCCACTGCCAATATTGCATCAACGACCCAAGAGAAAGGGAAATCTATCATGGAAGATATGTCATTACTACCCGATTAACCTACCAGAGTTTTATTTGAAACTAGTGCATTGCATTAATTTATAACCAATTCATTAGTGGAAAGATTAGGGACAACCCATGAAATTATGCATGAATCGTCACCGTGTCGAATTCGGTTGGGGGATCAACGCGTTTGTCTACTATTTTCCATGATCTTAAATTGGTTAAAAATGGTATAGAGTTAAATTATGATGCACATGTGCTTAGTTTTGCAGGATGAAGATTGATCTTGGGAACGTATTGGGTGATTCAATATGGATTTTTAGATTGTGATAGGAGGGTTGTTCGTTTGAGTAGTCATGGAAAGCATGATTGGATGTTCACGTGTACTAAACGTTTCTATGATGAGGTCGTATTTGTATTCATTAGACCTATCGCACAATGATTTTCTATTTGTCCCCGTAGTTAAGGATTTTCTAGACATTGTTCGTTGAGGTTTTTGGACTTCCGCCCCATAGAGAAATTGAGTCTAGAATTGACCTAGACAAAGACGCTAGACCTATGATGCATTTCAGATATATAGATCCGAGGGAAAGGAGGGAACTGGATAAAAAAGTTTAAGAATTTTTGTAGAAAGGATTTATTAGGTGAAGTATATTTGAGTGGGAAGCGCATGTTGTTATTATCTGGTATCCTAACCTGGCTATATTGAACTGATTGCACAAGATTGATTAGACTATTATTAGGAACGTTGACCATGAACTAATGATTGTAGGACCTAGAAGTGAAGTATAGATGATTACATAATGCCAAAATTGGATGGAATTGATGGATAAACGATGCAAGATGCTTGAAATATGGACTTTAGCTTAGATAAGCAAGGGATTAGCATGGTTTAGACGTACCATAGGGATCCGTATGGTTGGATAGATGAAGGGTCGACATGGTTAAGGAAAGAAAGCGATCGACGTAGATGAAAGTAGTTGGATCATCATGATTTTCTGAAAGTCATGCCGCGACTCATAAGGAAGGGATCAGCATAGCATATAAAAGGGCTCGACATAGATGGATGGATCGACATACTTGAGTCCACCAAGGATGGATTAGCATATGTTAAAGACCAAGTGCATTCTTGCATTCAATGATCATTATCTTGGGATCTATAAGTCAAAAGCAAATGAAATTTAGAAAGTAAGGTATATTGACCCTAGGGAACCTACCTTAGGGATCGCATGTCAAATGAATAAAGAAAAATGGATCGGCATGTATCCATTTGGAGGGTCCAGCAGAAGGCTGTTCATAAGTGAAGTTGAATCAAAGGTCATGCACAATAACTCGAGTTATGCTAATCTAAATGATTTGAATTGAAGAGCCAATATATTTAACCATGCAAAAGCCACCATAGGGATCGCTACCTAAAAATCTACCAATGAATAGATCGCTACCGATCCCTCTTCATTGAGATTGGGCCAAGCAACCCCTCTGGTGGGCTTATATGGATTAGAAGGTCCTATAGCCAAAGTTTCAGAGATACTGGTGGTCACCTTCACCTATAAATACTGGCGTAGGGGGTCACCCTGAGAATCTTTTATGCTGTTGGTTACTTGATTCATTATTGTAATCAAGTTTTATCTTACTTCTTGCTACGGTAATCAAACTGTTAGTGAATCAATAAAGATAATCTTCAAAGTGGATGTAGGAGTACAACCTTGAACCACTATAAATTCTTGTGCTCTTGATTATTGTTTTGATGAGTCTGTTAGTTTATTCTATTCCTCAGTTTTAACTTTACTTTCTTCATTTACTTCTGTACATAAATCTATTCTTGGATGTTTGTGACGTATTTGGTTATAAACATTTTGGTGAGAAGCTTGAATCTCAACTTGCTAGTATACCCTTTGTTGCTACTATATTAGGTAAACTTCCCGAGAGATCCGTTGTTACCTTCATAAAGTTGCTTATACTACATAGATTTTCTAAAATCTAAGTAAGGAGATCGATAATGGTAAGACAACTTGATCTTCTTCTTAGAATATGGATGGAAATGAGACTACTAGCATTCAACAAGGAGGCCTAAGCAATCAACCTACAAATTTGAATGTTCATCCGGTTGAAGTTCAGAACCCTACCTATTCTATAACTAGATTTTAATTTCATAATCTAGTGAGAGAGTTGATGGAAACTTCATTAGGTTATCACTGGCATCGGAAAGTTCAAGCTCATCGATTGGATATTACAGGCATCGGTGTCGCAGGGTCGAAGAATATCACGCAGAAATTTCAGAGCGTCACTTGGCATACCATCATGGTCCGCTAAGACCGACCGATGTCAATCCCTCCGTATGAATTAGTGTTGATCCCTCCTCCAGAGGATGGATTCCCTCTTACACTTAGGGAATAATCGTGGAATAATTCATGGAGGCTTAGATGGTGGAGTTTGATTAAATGTTGACTAGGTGCCCCTCCAGAATGACGATGAGATAAATGTTCGAGATGCACACCAAGAGGTTAGTGAACCAGGAAGGCACGAAATAGCCCATAGACATTAATCAGACGATTCATGTGAGGTGGAGCACGACCACCGCTTGTCACCCATCCAGACGCCGGACTTATCGGCATTGACAAGATAGTTGGTGAGAGAGAACCAAGGCTTGACTAAGATGACCGAGGAATCATGAGAAGCCATACCCCATTTACTGATAATGTTCTACATATAGGCTATCGGAGAAGGTTTAACCTGCCATCAATGCCTGCCTATAAGGGAAAAACTGACCCCAGGCAGCGTATTATGAGATACGAATGGATAATGGATTATGTACGAGCCAATGATGTGACTAAGTATAGATACTTTTCCAGAACTCTTTTCGAGATATCAACAATGTGGTTCACAAGACTACCCCTGTGATTCGGTGAGTTGGAAACCAAGTTTGTGGAGCAATTCCAAATGCGTGTGACTCATCCTAAAGACGTGATGTCCCTTTCTAGCGTGATCTAGGCCCGAGGGAATCATTGAAGGATTATTTCAAGAGATTATATACCACTGCCATGAAGGTCTAGAACCCAAACGATCATGCAATGCTTATGGCCACAACAAGTGGGATTGATCCAGAGTCTGAATTTGGCGATTGGCAGGCTGAAAAACTACCTGCCATGTTGGAGCGCTTCTATTCAAAGGCAGCTCGGTTGAGGATAAAGGAGGAAGCCAGGTCCTTCAGAAAAAAGGAATGTTGCGGGATCGAGTGGAGAAGTAGTTTAGAGTAATATTGCAATAAAACAATCTGATTACAGTTCCGGGAAAATCCATGTGAACATTCAAAATAAGTCGAATCAGCAAAAGAGAGATGGAGATAGGAATCAGGAGAAAAAGAGGGATTCTAGGAGACTAAAGCGTAGGTTTCTAATGTATGACAACTACACACCGTTAAACAAGTCCCTAGAGAATATCTACATATCTACTTACAATACCATGCAATAAGGAAGCTGCCTCCAAAGTACTCAATAGAGAAGCAGAAGTAGATCGGGAAATATTGTTAGTTTCGTGAGTGTTATAGGCATAATACAAATGAATGCAGGCATCTATGGGATGTTAAAAAAAAGCTAATTCGGGGAAGAATATTGAAACAGTCTATGGAAAACCTCATAGGATGGTAGACAGAGGACATCCGATCCCAATCAAGGACAAGCTCTGTACACATCATGCAGATAGGAGTCAGCAAGAGATGGAGTGCTATGCTAGCATTATTAGGCATGTAGATTTTGAATTCTGTTCGAATACAGAAAATAGGGCTCTAGAAAAACAACAGCGTACCATGGCGGATGATATTGTATTTAGAAACAGGGATGCAGACAAAGTAGAGGCTTCAACAATTGATTGGATGGTCATTCCAACTATGATTAGTCCTCCATTAGTGAGAAGGATTTTGATTGATTATGGATGTTTAGCAAATATAATCTTCCAAAAGGCATATGATCAGATGAAAATGGAAGCCAAAGACTTAAAACCGTCTAAAGCTAGTATTCATGGTTTTAATGGCATCGCGACCGAGGCTGTTGATTACGTGGAATTACCTGTTGAATTGGAAGAAGGTGAATGAAGGAGAGTGCAATTTTTACTGTTTATTGTTTGGATGTTAAATCTCGATACAATGTTTTTCCGAGCTGGTTGGCCCTGGCTGAATTTCAGGAAGCTCTTCCCCATGGTGTTTAACTTTGAAGTTTTCGATGGATAATGGCGTAGGAGTTGTTCATGGTGATCGGGCGACTAAATGTGCATGTTATGTAACTGAGTTGACGGAAGCTCAGCGCAAAGAAAAAGGAAAGGGCGTGGACAAGATAGTCCGCATTCAAGCTACCGAATATTGACAACCAATGCCTGATCGTTGGCTCGGGAACCATAGTAAGCTCTATACAGACATAGATGCAAGAGATGATGAAAATAGTCCAAAGAGACCAAGGCTGCACCGGCTGAGCTGACGATTGTTATCACGGTCAGCCACGACCACCCATTACGAGTCCTGATGATTGGGTCACAACTCAGCCCCACGATGATGAAAGAACTCGCTGGTTTTCTCCGAGTGAATTTAGATGTATTCACTTGGACTCACTCTGACATTGGTGGAATCTCACTTGCTATCGTGAACCATGTAATGAATATTGACCCGAAATATATCCGGTGAAGCAAAAAAGACACGGTATGGATCCGGAGAGATATGCCGCTCTCAAAGAGGAGGTGGATACACTAAGAGTCAATAGGTTTATTCGCAATGCCCTCTACCTGAATGGTTATCTAGTTTGGTACTTGTGAAGACGGCGAATGGAAAATGGAGAACGTGCATTGATTATTCAAATTTGAACAAAGCATGTCCAAAAGACAATTTTCACCTTCTAAGGATTGACCAACTAGTTGATTCAACTACAGGACATGAATTTTTATCTTTTATAGATGCATACTCAGGATATAACCAAATCCCCATGCATGTCCCCGATCAGGAGAACCTGTTTTATCATGGATGTTGGGCTGTACTGTTATGTAGTAATGCAGTTTGGATTGAAGAATGCTGGAGTGGCTTATCAACTTAGTTCACAGGACGTTTAAAAATTAAATTGGAAAAACAATGGAAGTGTAAGTGGATGATATGCTCATGAAGTCACAACGATCAAGCGACCACATTAGAGACTTGGCAGAAATGTTTGACATTCTATGATATTATAAGATGAAAATCAATCCTTTAAAGTGTTCATTTGGTGTTGCGCATGGAAAGTTTTTGGGTTTTATTGTCAACGCTCATGGAAAAGAAGCTAATCCAGAGAAGGTTCAGGCTATCCGTGATATCCAAATGCCAAGGACCATTAAACAAGTGCAAGGTCTAAATGGGAAGGTTGCCACTTTAAGTCGATTTATCTCCAGAGCTACTGATAAATGTATTCCTTTCTTATATTTAATTAAGAAGGGGAAAAAACTTCGAATGGTCGTAGGATTATAAAGGCATGTTCCAAGCTCTAGTGAATCATTTAGAGAATCCTCTTATCTTGTCAATACTGGTAGATTATGAGGAGTTGTTCATTTATTTGGTTGTATCAGAACATGCTATAAGTGCCGCCTTGATTCACGAGGAGAATCGGATTCATAGGCCGGTGTATTACATCAGTAAACTATTAATGGGAGCAGAAAGGAACTGTCCAAAAATAGAGAAATTGGCATACTGCTTACTAATCACATCACATAAGCTTCATCCATACTTTCAAGCACATCCGATCAATGTTTACACCGACCAGCCATTACGGATGGTCCTACAGCAACCTAAGACATTTGGAAGGTTACTCAAATGGAACATTGAGTTCAGTTAGTTCGATGTTACTTATCTCCCTCGAGCAGCTATCTAAGGTCAGGCATTAGCGGACTTTATAGCAGAGTTTACTATGCAAGATGATCTTCTAGATGGTAGTGAAATTCCTACTGCACGATGGAAATTATATACTAATGGAGCATCTAATTACCATTGTTCTGGAGCTGAGATGTTGCTTGTAACTGCTGAAAACCAATCAATTTGTTATGCTTTGAAGCTTGATTTCCCAGTAACAAACAATGAGACTGAGTATGAAGCTTTGATTGCTAGAAATAACTCGCTAGAGAACTTGGAGTTAAATCTCTTGAAATCTTTCGTGATTCATAGTTGGTGGTGTATCAAGTTATAGGAGACTATCAGGCTAACATCTTGCCCCATATCTTACCCAAGTTTAGGAGTTGCTGACATAATTTGAATACTATGACATTTCACATATTCCACGCGATTAAAATAGAGAGGCTGATTTGTTAGCAAAGTTTGCTAGCACCGATGATGCATAATAGCTAGGTTTTGTTCCAGTTGAAGTATTAATTACCCTAAGTACAAACATGATGGAGACCGACCAAACACTAAAAGCGGAATCTGAAAGGGAATCGTGGATGACTCCGATCAAAGACTATTTACTACATGACCCGACAAAAGAAATGAAAAGCAATAGGTCTTTTTTCAAAGCTTCACGATATATTATGCAAGGAGTAATGTACAGGAGAGGTTTCTCAGTCCCTCTACTCCGATGTATCACTCATGATGAGATAAAGTGTGTTTTAAAAGAGGTTCATGAAGAAGAATGTGGCATCACATCGGAAGGCAAACTCTGGCAAATAAAATACCCCGTTATGGGTATTAATGGCCAACCGTAAATTGAGACACCACTGATTATGTAAAACGATGTGATAAATGCTAAATATATGCAAAAGTTTTGAGTACTCTTCCAACCAAAATCATGCAAATGGTTAGCCCATGGCTGTTCTCCATGTGGGGTATAAACATTATCGGTTTTTTATCGATCCCTAAAGGTGGCACGAAGTACGCTCTTGTTGCACTTGATTACTTTACCAAATGAGCCGAGGCACAACCTTTAGCTACAATCACAACTAAGAAAGTAATCAACTTTATTGTCTGAAATAGTATATGTCGCTTCGGTCTTCAACAGATTATTGTAATTGATAATGGGATTCAATTCGATAATGCTAAATTTAAAGACTTTTGTCGAGATATCGTGTGGAAAAGAGATTTGCAATGGTCGCTCACCCTCGGGAAAATGGACAGCTTGAAGTTGTAAATTAAATCATCAAGTCAATTTTGAAGAAGGCTAGAGGCAAGTCCCTACGACACTTTGGGCATACAAAACCACTCACAAGTCCATGACTGGCCATACTCTGTTCGCCCTCGCTTATGGTTCAAAAGCTGTTATTCCTGTTGAACTCAAAGTCTCTTCTCATCGAGTGACTTACACGATCCCAAAACAAATCACGATCTCCTCTTGGAATCTTTGGACTTTATAGACAGGAAGCGCAAAGAAGCCAATCTGAGGGCAGCTGCATACCGACATCGAGTCGCTCGGTATTACAACACTAAAGTTCAATCGAGAACCTTTGAAATGGCAATCTCTCCCTGAAACTGGTTCTTCCTACCCCGTCACACGTGAATCCAATTTGGGAAGGTCCATATGTCATTGAATAGAGGCTTGGAAAAGGAACTTTCAAGCTAGCCAATGTCGATGACATTACACTTCCAAGGGCATGGAATAGCGAACATTTACGATGCTATTTCACTTAGTTTATTTCCTTTACATTTCAGTTGTATTTATTTCCAGATTTAGCTTTAGCATTTGATTTTCCAAACATGTAATAAGATAGTTTATGTTGTTCCTTTCCATTTAATGAATAAAGATTCAGGCTTCCTCTGTAATTATGTTTGCTATTGCATTGTATGCTAATTATATAGCGAAACCGATTGATACAAACGTGTGTGAATTGGTTTCCAGGATTTGGAATCAGTTAATCGTGCTAATTCCCAATAGGATCAAACAAGATGAGCTAAATCAACTTATTCATTTAACAATTCTCATTCATTACACAAAGAATGAGATACGCAATAAGGAATGAATGCGGCCGACAATCTGATGATCGAATTGTTGACCTAAAGATGGACCAACACCTTGGTTTGAAATTGAAAGCACCAACACTGTTCTGACAGAGCAATATCGCAGGAAACAGATATAGGAAAATAATAGTAAAAGAAAGTAAATGGAGAAATTTTATAGTGGTTCGGCTATTAATGAAGTCTACGTCCACTTTATAGTTTTATTAAAGACTGATTTCTGTTACAAGAGATGTTTGATTACAAGTCTTTGATTATCTTTAGCTAAATTGAATCCCTAGAGTTCGAATCCATTAGAGAATCATATTGAATTCCTTTATAGATCGTTGTGAGGGAGGTAGAGAGTAATTCCTGCATAGCTTCGGCAACCACTCTGGAGAAGATCCTCTTTACTTGCAGGAAGGATGGTATTTATAAAGACCAGAGAGCTTCTGGGCCAGGCCACTTCATTAACTGCTCGTAAGTAGGTAGGGAACAACCCATGGAAGATTTATCCCACAAAATGAGGAAGAACCATGGGTCACTAGCGACTCATCGTCCATGGGTCACTGGCGACCTATAGCCTTGGCACGTTTAGCGAGCCAATGTCTTGGTCTCTTCTCGTATGGCTAGTTTGTTAGATGGTTTGTGGAGAGGTGTGGGTTGCTGATAATCTAAGCACTCCAGATTTTTCTGGTGTTTGGAATTGGAGAGGTTTCCATAGTCTTTATCGTAGTTGTTTCGCTTTGATGGCAATTCACTAGCTGTTTGTACTTAGCTTCCGATTGAATTAAAAGAATGCTGATCTCTCAGCCTTGTTAATCCCAGTCATTGCCTTAGTCATATATCTTGGCCCTTGTTAATTCCTCATCCTAGTTTTTCCTGTTAAGTTTTGAACCTTCTTGTTTACACGAGGTTATTTGTTTCTTATCGGTTCCTGCTGGGTCAAAAACTCGAATAACATTATGCCACCTAGAGTACATCTTTGTTGTAAACAAGGCATGCTCTGGAAGTTATCAACCTCATCATCCATTTGTTAATTTTCCAAGTGATTGCATTAGAGCTTGGAGAATATGTTAAGCCAATGTCGTTGGTCATCTTTCTTTTTTTCCGACTACTATTACTTGTCATAACAGATCAACTTTCTTCCTGTAATTCCCTGGCATGTCTCAAAATGGTGAACAACTGTAAGAGATCGAGTTTGAAAAGGATAGGTGAAGTTTCCTTTCCTCTTCCTCTCTTCCTTAATTAATTAATTATATATATATATATATATATATATATATTATTTTTTTAGTGGGTCACTAGCGATCCATGTGGGATAGGTCGCTAGCGACCTAACTGCAAAGGGGAAATTTGTATCTTTATATAAGTTAGGTCGGGTCACTAGAGACCCATAATGTGTCGGGTCACTGGCGACCCAATGATTTAGCAATTTTTTTTCTTTTGCTCGTCTATTAATACATGAACCGACTCTTCTTCATTTATTCGACCTAGCTATCTTTACCCTTTCAATCGATCAATCCTATGCACGATTCAGTGTCAAGCGATCCAAGCCTTTGCTCAATCCAATTCATCACTACACTTCCATTAATTTTCTACTGATTTGATTCAAGATCACGTCTGAATCCAAGCCCTAGCTCACTTTCGAACTATAGCCAACCTTACCTTGTTGCCGACGTGAAGTTAGCTCGCCATTGATCCATTCCTTAGCTTGCTAAGTTTGATCTTTGATTCTTCCTGTGCCTTTGAATTCAGTTAGAGGTGGGTTCACTGAATTGGTTTGCTAATTATTACGTTGGTGTAGTGACCTAATGAATGGTGTCCATTTGCAACGTTGATTACAAGAAGTTCGAGTTGATTGTAGTTTAATAGAGGAAGATACTATACTGAGTCTCGAATTGTCTCCCAAAACGACATTCGGGCTTCGGCCTAGTGCTTGACACGTTTTGGTATCTTCGTCCATTAGATTATAATTGACTTGTGTCCAGTTTTGTAGCTGTTGTTGTATGCCACATCACCAGTCGATCACGACTCTTTTGTTGAATTTAGGACTTATCCTGCTTGCTTGTTGCACACCCGACGTTCATGTAGCGAGAAGTGTTTTCTGCATTGCTTCGGACAACGGATCTGTTGTCGACCGTGAACCGATGGGTAAGTGTACAAAGAGTAGAAACTAAAGTAAAAAGTGAAACGACACGGGAAGTTCTATTCTTCTTTCACTGTGAGCGAACTATCTACATAGGGTAGAGCGCTTGAAGTGTATCGAGCATCGAGTTTTATCCCATATAGATAGCACATTGAGCTTCCCCCAGTTCACACTTGAAATCCGATGTGTTGATTACTAGTTAGTGTGGTAGGGGAAACTTATGAAATTATGATAGATTTACCTGACTGTTTTCGAATGCGAGTTCTGTTATATAAAATGAAGCAGCCATCCTCGCGCCGTAAATCAAGCGAGCGAGGCTTGCCGCTCTCAGAAGCTAGATCATCATCCATCTCGTAGACTTAGTACGGTCAGATAGTTCTAGTTGAGCCAATCGTGGATCGTACGCCTCCCAACTTTCGAGTTCTACTTAATCCGTCGAAGAGAGTTTCATTAGTGGTTTCTGCCAAGGTTCTTCATAGCATACATACGCAACATGGAATTCCTGAAGAGGATGTGCGTCTGCTGGTGAAAGACGAATTCACTCGTATCCCCCCAGGGATACACTGCTTGCTATCGATACATGTGTCTGAACAGAGCCATGCCTTCCTTCAATGATTTTCTGCATAAGACTCTCTCGAACATGGGTATTGCTTTGTTCTAGCTTCATCCAAATGGCTATGCCATCCATACTTGCTTGCATGTCCTTTTTAGGCGGATGTTCAACCGTGCTACAAGTTTTGATGAGTTGCGGTATTTTCTGGCGTTCAAGAGGAGAGATGACTCTCCTTCTTTGAATATAACCAAGGCCCAGAGAAATCGAAAGATTGTACCACTCTTGCAAAGAAACTTATCACAGTTCAAGATGCAGTACATTTTGGTTAGATGCCCCGAGGGATTCAATCATCGATGGATAATAGGGGGTAAGCTTCTCTTTTTCGTTTATCGAACTCCGAGGCCTCATAATGGAGTTTCTAACTAGTTATATGCCTCTTGCAGTTATCCTAAGGATGAATAGAGATGTGAATCTTGATGAAATTTTCCAAACTTTAAAGGCTATTGACGCCGAGGAGAAGTGCGTTAAAGTTCTACCGACTGATGAGAATTTGCGTCGATACGGACTATTGGCTCTAGATAGATCTTCTGTTCAAATTGAAAGTCCCTCTCCTAACCGATCCAGGGTTCACACAAGATCCACTTCTTTATCCCACAATTCCGATGAAGGTCAAGAGAGAGGTAGCCCGTCTAGTGGATCATCCGATGAGACCCATGAGGAGGAAGACGCTGCTGCAACTAGATTGAGCGGTTCTCCAGTTAGAATGTCTCCAATCTTGGAGGAAGTAGAAGATTAGTTTACGCACAGGGAAGGCAAAACCACGCTGGACTTGGAGAATCCGAGAGTAGTAGCAATGAGTCTACCGCTATTGATTACTTCTCATTAGAATCTGAAGGTGGAGGCTTGAGTCTTCTGATGAGACTCCAGGAATGAGTCCCAATCTCCCAAGTTCACCTCCTTGCGATGGAAGTGGCAAAGGCAAAGTCCCAGAAATAGGTAGACATCAAGATTCTCCTGGTAAGGATGTCGGAGTGGGGTTCGGAGATTTCGGTGATGTTTTTGTCCACTTTGACGCACTCATGAAAAGGGACTTTAAATTTAACACGATGCCTTCTTGTTCAGGCGGTATCACGCCAATAGTTAGCTCGGTCCTGCCTATAATAACTAAAGTTAGTCTGGTCCCACCTACGACAGGCGTTTTTTCTAGTTCGTGACGACGTCTTAGGCCCCTATTAGGGACACTCAACACATTGCACTAGGATTACACTTATTTCCATCCCTTCATATATTTGCTTAATTTATATCATGCTTCTCAAACCTTTTCTGTGTTCCCTATTCCAGGTATGATGAGGGACGAGGCTTTTATGATGACTTCGAAGACTTCGTCGATTCATAGTGGTACACCAAGCACACCTCCAACTGCCATCAAGTTCGAGAGACAGAGGAAGAATATAGGAAGAGGGAAGAACTCGAAACTGAAACCCATCGCCAAGAACAGAGAGATCGAACTCATTCATATAAAGGCGGGTATGAGAAAAGAAGATCTCTTAAGGAAAGAGATGAATCGTCGAAGAAGTCAAAATTTGATTATCACCCCCATCCTTCAGATCTTGCTACAAAATACTCTTCCGTAGGCCATGAAATTTCCATCACTTCTACCCAGCTCATATTTCAACTTCTTCCATCGTTACTGCCGCTCTTGGTGCCTCTCGCCCCAACCGAGGCCTGCCTACATTCTTCCTTCGAGCCTCCTAGACTTGAGGCAGCGCTTCCTGGTCAGTTTTTTTAAATGGAGCCAAGTTTGACCTGGATCTCCAACCCGTTTGTAGGGATTCCTCATGCCGCATCTCCAAGCCATCCAGAGCAATCTAAATCAATTCAAACGATTTTAAAAACTATGTATGCAGCTAGTAAATATAAACATAAATAATTATCAGGAGATCCTCTCCTTTGAATCAAAGAAAGATGACTTCGAGAAGGCGTTGGCCGAGCATGATGCAAGGATTAAGAAGTTGGAGAAAGAGAAAGCAGCAGCACTACAGGATAGAAAAAACGACGACACGCTGAAAGAGGTGAGAGAAGCCCACAGCCGAATAGAAATCGTTTATAGAGACGAGATCAAAAAGGCTTACGCGGAGGAGGAGAAGTTAAAGCAAGAACTGAATGTTTACAATGCGACGATTAAAGCTCAACGAAAGACTTTTCTGATCATGACCTCATCGTTGAAGGGCACAACAAAACTATTTCCGACCAGGTCGAGATCATTGCCAAGTTACTGGCCTAGGTCGCACAGCTCAATGCCGACAAGATAGTTGCTGAAGTCGAGAAAGCTACTGTAAGAGTGAATTGTTTGTACCTCCAAAGTGCTTTTGAAAGGGAAATAGAGAAGATGAATGCAACTATTCTGAATTTCAATGTCAACTCTCTATTGCATCAAGGAGGTCTCTGCTAGCTTGGCCCGAAGTTTCCACGCACTCTCACCCTTTTTTGAGAGGAAATTTTAGCTTGTTTTGTCGATAGCGGCGATGTTTATTCTGATTGAGACAGTGAGATGCCTATCTCAACGACGAATCCAAGAAGACGTTACTTGAGGGCTAGGAAATTCTCTGAATTGAAAGAGAGAAGGAGACTACTGATGCTGCTTTAACGACCGCCATCGGTATGCTTACCCAGCCTTCTATTTCTGACATGGGCGAATTATTAGGGTAGCTCCATGACTAGCCAATGAGTTCAGGACTTGAAATTATTCTTCAAGTGGTGGAGCCATCAAAAGAGGGCAAGGGTGGTGAGTATGAAGTAGACATTCTCGAGCATCATCCTTCTGGTGTAGGTAATGTCCCCGCCTCCTTCGAATTTGGGGGTTTCCAGATTACGCCACAAGAGAAAGAGGAGTTTAATGCTTTTATTTTTGATCTTGTAGGTCTCCACTTTTCCTGTTGATGCGCCAGTGACTTCGTGCCCATACTTGCAGCCATTTTCACATCTTCTATTGTTGTATATGTTCCTACTTCAGTTCCCACACCCGCGTCTAGTTCACAACCGGGGCTAGAAGCCGAAAAGATAGCTGCGCTCCACGGCTTGGATGACCCTTCAGGGTTTTTGGAAGGTGATATAACTATAGCAGAAGCCAAGGAGCAGGGGGCACAAATGGAGCAACCACAGAAAATTCAACATAATTTGATTGCTTTCAAAAAGGAAAAGGTGCAGGCAATCAAGGCTTCAAAGAGTTCCTGGAAATCGAGAAAACACAAAGGGAAGAGGGGCTCTTCTGAGAAAATTTTGGAGGAGGAGGAGAACATCGCCACCGAAGTGTCCGTTGATGTTACCAACAGCGACTTACTCCCAAAAAAAAGTAGAAACTTCCAACTAAGGGTGGAAAGGGTAGCGGTGACAAGAAGCAATGAGCGGCCGGTGTGAGGATGTACTTGATTTTGGCATACATCTTGCAGGAAGACTGGCTGGTTTTTGTTTCTTTTTGATTCATTTCGTTCAAGTGTAGAGTATGCACTTTGCATCTTTATTGTAGAGCATGTATTTTCTTTTTGTTGGCTTTATTGTTTGGGTGCGGCTCCCATATTTTGATCCTATATGAAGAATATTATAAGTAAAACATGATATTTTGACTGTACTTTTATTTATCCGTTCATATATGTTCTATGTATTTGTGCTTGTTTCATTTCATACTCTTTTAGTTTTGTTATTATAGTCAAAGCCCTTCATTCCAAGCAATTGAACTTAGAGATTATCAGCACTTAGGAAGTTAATAGAAATTTAAAAATTAATAGAACTTAGAGAATTTTTTTTGGAAATTCATAACAGTTCTAAAAAATCTAAAACTTTAAAATTTTTGTTTATAATTTTAAAATAGATATAAATCTTTGAGACAAAACTTGATAGCTTGTTGCTGTTTGGAGTAACCGAACTTGTGAAATTATTGTTTTCATACGGTTCTGTCTCCGTACATGTATATGCCCCCAGTTAATAAGGTTATTTACTTCAAACAATTCTCAAGTAGCAGATAACTTAGGGTTTGGATAATTTTTATCAAAAATTTGGCTAAGTACTTGATTCTCTTTTTGAATTTTTTACTTTTGGAAGTTCTGTAACTTTAGCATGTAGCCCAAGCTTCTTACGATATTTTAGTGAGTATGCAATATACGCATATTTCAAATGTGCAAAGTGCATAGATTAATTGAAGGCATTTTTAACACTTAAGTGTCCATTGAGGATTTTCATTTGGTTTGTAGCATCCCAATTTTGTTGGAATAGCATTCATTATTCCCGGTTATGGGAACGGTTAGCACGGATTATGAAATGCACAGTTTCTTGCGTTCCTTGGCGTTGCCTATCTTTGGGCAGCGTGAGGAGTTGGTATTTTGGTGCATGGCTCATGAGATGTGTGGTTTTTTTCTCAGTGTTGCCTAACTTCGGGTAGCACGAGGAGTTATCATTTTGGTGTGCAACTTATGAGACGTGTGACTTTTATTTTTCTCAGTGTTGCCCATCTTTTAGGCAATACGAGGAGTTATTATTTTGGTGCGCAGCTTACAAGAGGTGCCACTTTTGTTTTTCTCCAATGTTGCCTATCTTCGGGCAACACGAGGAGTTATTATTTTGGTGCGCGGCTTACGAGATCTGCAACTTTTGTTTTTCCTCAGTGTTGCCTATCTTCGGGCAACAAGAGGAGTTATTATTTTGGTATGCGGCTGATCAGATGTGCGACTTTTATTTTTCCTTAGTGTCGCCTATCCTTGGACAACACGAGGATTTATTATTTTAGCCCTCCCAATGCTTTCTGATTTTCAGAGTGCAATGATCGTGTTCTGCCGATTTAGCGGTTTGAGTCTGACATTTCTAGGATGGCTTATTAAGGAAAGCATTGCAGATTCTTTGCCTATGTATAATGCCTCCGACATTTCTAGGATGGCTTATTTGTTGGAAAATAGAAAATACATAAAGTAGTTCTTTAAATGAAGTAGCGACAGAGCGATTCTCTATTCCATGCTCTGGGAATTGTGACCCTATTGGCAGTTGTCAGCTTGAAAGTCCTATCCTTGAGATTTTTATTAATGACATATGGTCCTTCCCAATTTGGTCCGAAGGTCCCCGGAACAGGGTAACTCGTTTGAGCACAAGATCTCCAACTTTGAAGGTTTGACTATGAACTTTGGAGTTAAAATATCGTGCGGTCCTTTTTTGGTGGGGAGTAGTTCTCAACTCTACTTCTTCTCTTTTTTCATCGATCATGTCTAAAGATTCGAGTAGGAGCTACTCGTTTTTCTTTTGATTGAAATTATGCCTTCAACACGGTGGGACTTCTAATTCAACGGGAATCATTGCCTTTGAACCATATGCCAAGGCGAACGGAGTGTGGCCAGTTACCGCTTTGTGTGTTGTCATGTATGCCCATAGTGCGAGTGGAAGTTCATCAATCCAATTTCCATTTGCTTTCATTAACTGCTTTTTGATGGTGGATTGATGATCTTGTTTATTGCTTCCACCTACCCGTTTGCTTGCGGATGAGCCACAATAGAGAAGCTTTTTTCGATTTAGAAGCGCTTGCAGAATTCTTTGAACTCAACACTTTCAAATTGGGTACCAGTGTCAGTGATGATTTTTTGCGGTACGCCAAACCTGCAATTGATGTTTTTAGTAATAAAGCTAATAACATACTTTATGGTTATAGTGAGCAGCGGTTTCTCTTCGGCCCATTTTGTGAAATAATCTACGAAAACTATAGCATATTTGACTCCTCCTTTAGCTATTGGAAGGACACCAATCAGATCGATCCCCCATATCACAAATGGCCATGGCTGACCATCTACATAAGTTCCGTTGAAGGTTTTCTCTTAATTTTTCTGAATCTTTGACAGCGATCGCATCTTCTGGTGTGATCTGTGGCATCGCGATTTATTGTTGGCTAGAAGTATCCGTATCGAAGAACTTTTTTTCCAGTGTCTGCCCCTAGTGTGTTCTCCACACTCGCCTTCATGTACTTCCATCAAGATTCGCCATACTTCATCATCGGTCACACACCTAAGAAGAGGGATCGAGGATCCCCTTCGATAGAGTATTCCATTCTGTATCATGAACCGTGGTCCTTTACGGAGGAGTTTTTCCATCGATTTCGGTCAGATGGTAGGGTTCTTGAAAGTTGGTAGCCCTTTATTGGTGTCATCCATGTAGCTGGCTCAATGGTGGTCTCTAGAATCCAGTCTACGTCCATTTCATCTATGATTGGGTTGGTTAGCATTTCCATCAGAACCAATCCCAATGATTGGGCTTCTCCGAAGCTTGCCAGCTTGGACAAATAATCTACCTGGGTGTTTTGCTCCCGTAGGATGTGAGTTATGGCATAGTGCTCGGTATCGTTTAACAGCTCTTGTACTTTGGACAGGTACGGGGCAAGATTTTCTTTACACGCTTGGCACTCCCCTTTCACTTGACAGAGGACCGACTAAAAGTCACTGTATATGTAAATAGATTTTATCCCGAGTTCCTTCACAACCTTTAGTCCAACGATTAATGCTTCATACTCTACTTAATTATTTGTTGATGGGAATTTCAAGCGCAAAGCATAGCTAATGGCTCGCCCCTCGGGGTTTAGAGCACTACCCCTGCTCCCAAACAGAAGTTATTTGATGCACCGTCAATGAAGAGCTTCCATTGCGTGCCTGTTTTCGACTGAACTTCCTCCCCATCATCCTTTGTGGTAAATTCGGTAATGAAATCGGCCAACTCTTGCCTATTGATTGCTTTTCTTAGATGCTATGTGATATTATATTGGCTCAACTCTATATTCCACTTTAGTCGTCCGGAAGTTTCTGGCTGGTGTAAAACTTGCTTCAAGGGCTAGTCAGTCAATACTTTAATCGGATGAGCCTGGAAGTATGGTCGTAATTTTCAGGACGCGATCAGAAGCAATATGCAAGCTTCTCTAGTTTTGGGTAATTCTTCTTAGCTCCCATGAATCATTTTCTACTGTAGTACACGGGTCACTAGATTCTTGGTTCTTCCTACATAAGAGCGGCGCTCAGTGCATGCGGGTATACTGCTAAATAAAAGAATAAGTCTTCTCCATCGACTGATTTCGATAAGATTGAAAGAGTTCCATGTGTCGTAGAAATTCCTCGAAAGCTGTTTGACAAGCTTCACTCCATTCAAAGTTTTTCTTTCCCTTCTTAGCACATCGAAGAATGGTATATACTGGTCTGTAGCTTTTGAGATGAATCGACTTAGTGCTGCAACTTTTCTATTCAAGCTTTGAAGTTCCTTCTTATTTTTAGGGGCTTGGACTTCCTGTAACGATGTTGCTCTGGATTCGCTTTGATGCCCTAGGCGCTTACTATGAATCCTAAGAATCTCCCAAAGGCAACTCCGAAGTGGCATTTGAGTGGGTTAAGTTTCATTCCATACTTCTAGAGTATTTCGAACATTTCAACAAGGTTGTCAAGATGGTTAGCAGCTACTCAAGATTTGGCTAACATATCATCCATGTAAACTTCCATAGTCTTCTCGATCTGGCATTTGAACATAGTATTCACTAGCCTTTGATATGTTGCCTCTGTATTTTTCAAACTGAATGGCATTACTTGGTAGCAGTACAGTCCCAAGTTGATGATGAAGCTGGTATTCTCTTGGTCTTCATGCATTAGGATCTGATTATAGCCCAAGTACGCATCCATAAATGACAGCAGTTCGTGTCCCGCCATTCCATCCACCAGTTGATCCATCCTAGGGAGCAGGAAGCTATCCTTCAGGTAGGCTTTGTTGAGGTTCGAGAAATCAATACAAGTTCGCCATTTTTCATTGGACTTCTTGATTAGGATTGAGTTCGATACCCATTCTGGGTAGGATGCATCTCAAATGAAGCCATTAGCCATTAGTATGTCTACTTCCTCTCTCAATTCCTTGGACCATTCGGGGCCCAAGCTGCGAATTTTCTACTTCACAGGTGTGAATTTGGGGTCGATTTTGAGAGCGTGGCAGGTAATTTCAGGTGATACCCCACACATATCGGAGTGTTTCCAAGAAACTATGACCAAATTGGCATGAGGAATTTGGTTAGTTTTGACCGCATCTTGTTTCTAAGCTGCGACCCAATTTTCAGGACCCTTATTGGGTCATCCATACATAATAGAACAGATACCGTCAATTCAGCCAGTGTTGCATGATCCTCCCCTAAGCTCTTCTTTCTAAGGTCCAAAGCCTTGTTGAATCGACTATAGTCCCCAATCCAAGGGCAGTTCGGTAGTTTCTATTTTGAGTGTTCACAAATGTGGAGGGTTTTCCCCATATCCTTTTCTTTTTTCCTTTCTTCTTGACTCATGCAATTTTTCTATGTAGCATTCCTCGGTGCCACTTTGGTCTTCTTTTACAATTTCGACTTCGTGTTCTGTAGGGAACTTCGTTGTAGAGCACCATTAGGCAAGTGCTATTATGATGTTGGCTAATGTGGGCCATCCCAAGAAGTCGTTGTATGCTGACGTTTCATCCACAATCACATAGGTCTGAATGAGGGTGACTCTTCGCTCACCCTCTCCAGCTCCACGATTGGTCAATTGTTCCCACTGGTTTTTTGGGTTCACTAGTAAACTACTGAATCTTTGTTTGGCATGCAGACACACTTTTCATGCCAATCTTCATTTGATCGAAAGTGCGTTTAAAGAGAATGTTAACGGAGCTACCGCTGTCAACTAACACCTACCGAACTACAGCAGGTCCTATTCCTACCGTCACCACCATCGGATCGAGAGTTGGAGCTTTGATCCCTTCGGTGTCCTAATTTTAGAACACAATATCGTCATTCAAGATCCTTTGCATCTTAATTGGAGTTTCATCTTCCACATCCAAACATGATTCCTTCGGAGCCTACTTCAACAAACTCGCATATTGCTCCATTTTTTCTCAACTTTTTTGTGTGGGATGTGGTCCCTCGGATATTGATTTGATGATGAGTCTCTAGTCAGTTCGTCTCGACCCTGCTTCGTCGGTTCCCGCTTGATTCCATCATTCTCTTTGGTGCTGAGGAGTCGCAGATTGATCAAGGTTTTGTGGTTGTTTTACGTACTGTTGGAGTTTGTTGTTCTGGACCAATTCCTTAATGAGATTCTTTAGGTGGCAGCATTTGTTCATACTGTGGTCATGTGTCTTGTGGAAGCGACAGAACTTCCTTGAGCACTTCTGCTGCTTGGTCGCCTCCTTTATGGGTGGTTTTTGCACACCTCGATTCCTTGAATTGCGATGAAAATGTTCTCCGGTGTGTCGCTTAAGGGAGTGTAGCCTTCGGGCCTAAACCATTTGAGCTTTTTATTGCTGCCATTACCATTCTTCTAATTGGTTCTTTGTCCTTTGATTCCCGTCCTTCCCAGGGGTTCCTTCAGTAGTTCGAGAAGTGTGCACATTTTGATTCATTGCTACATCGCTTTGCCTGGCATTTGCCGGTTGCACACTAGTATTGCACACTAGTAGGCTCCCCTTCCAATTCCTGCGCTTCCTCCAACCTTGGTTACTGACTTGCTTTGTGATTTAAATCTTTCCTGGTGGTAGGTTGTTTTATTTTAATCCACTTTTCGAATTCAGTTTCCAGGTGAATAGCATGAACTAATGCCATAAAAATCATGTCTTCGTTGGGGTTGTTAACTTCTGTCACTACGGTGTTAAACTTGTTCATGAAAGACTTTAGTGATTTGTTGCGCCCATGGAACAACCCGGATAGGGACATAACTTCTTTTGGTTGCGCGGTATGGAGTCTGAACTGATTGAGGAACCTTGTCGCTAGTTGGTCAAAGCAGAGATCTTGGTGGAAGCTAGTGAACAAAGTTGATGCAACCTCTTTGAGAAAGATATGGAAGAATCTACATCGAACAACTTCAGAGGCATTTGCTACTTCCATATACCATTTGTATTTGTACAAGTGAGGCATCGGGTCCTTCGTTTTGTCATAGGTTGGAATAGTTGGCATTGTGAACTTTTTTTAATATCTCTCGTTTAAGATTTCAATGGTGAAGGAAGTCTGCATAGCATTGATCCCCACTCATCATCTTTTCCATCTTTACTCTCCTCCTTAATTGTTTAACCATGTCCACTATGTATGCCTTTGATGTTTGGTAGTCTTGAGGACGATGATCAGTCACTACGCCAAGTGTTTGACTTTGCAAACAGTCTTGGTGAGTGGGCTAAGGCCTAGGCTCTCCTGTCTTCGGGAGAGCCACTCCTGCAGGGTCCCGTTGGCTTGCAGTTGGTCTAACTGGAGTAGTTTGGGTATTCCATGCATTATCAAATGCGTTGGCATCTTCTTCCAATTTGTCGTCTGGCTCTCTGTCCTCTAAGTCAGAAAGATCCATAGTAATGTCTTCTATGTGGGTCTTTGCCCTTGACTCAAATTTAAAATAGGTTGCCATGTGGCATATGGAGTACTTGCATTTTCATCCATCTTAACTTCTGTTTCACCCTTTATTGTGGCTATTTTCCATTTCTTTTATGTAGACCAAAAACGGAGAAATTCTCTTGTTCCATAGCAGCTGCGGGTTCAGGCACAGTCCTTGGAGCCAGATTTGACTGTAGGGTTAGGAGTGTGTTAAGCTGATCCATTAGAGCCTTTTGGCTACTCTCCATTTTTTGGTTAGTCTCATCAACCATTTTATTGAACTCAACCCTGGTAAAAATTTCATGCTGACCAGAGGAAGCAGGCGTCCGATTCTCTAAGTTAGTGCTATTCACTTCAGTTTGTTGGAGATTAACATCTTCTCCAGCTACTACTGCCTTATAGACCTTCTAGAGGAAGATCTTCTTCTTCTAGAAGCCATTGATTCCAAACAGTGGATTCTTCAAGCAAGGAATAAGGATTTCATTTCTGGAATAGGATCCAAAGTAGATAGCTAAATCTGGATCCTAAGTTGGATTTCTCAGTGAAAGCACCAAAATGATGATCCAAAAATGGACCAACACCCTGGTTTGAATTTGAAAGCACCAGCCCTGTTTCGACAGAGCAATATCATAGATAACAGATATATGAAAAGAAGAGTAATAGAAAGTAAACAGAGGGTTTTTATAGTGACTCCGCTATTAATGAAGCATACGTTCACCTTATAGTATTATTAAAGACTGATTGCTATTACAAGAGATGTATGATTGCAAGGCTTTGATTATCTTTAGCTAGACTGAATCCCCAAAGTTGGAATCCACTGGAGAAACATAGTGAATTCCTTTGGAGATCATTGTAAGGGAGGTAGAGAGTGAACAGCAATTCCTACAGAGCTTCGGCAACCAGTCCAGAGAAGATCCTCTTTACTTTGCAGGCATGACGGTATTTATAGAGATCAGAGAGCTTCTGAGCCAGGCCACTTCATCAACTGCTCGCAGGTAGGTAGGGAACAACCCATGGAAGATTTAGCTCGCAAAACGAGGAAGAACCTTGGGTCGCTGGTGACCCATGGCCTATGGATCGCTGGAAACCCGTAGACTTGACTCGTTTTACGGCCAATGTCTTGGTCTCTTCTTGTATGTCTCTTATATATGGCTAGTTTGTTTGATGGTTTGTGGAGAGGTATGAGTTGCTGATGATCGAAGCACTTAGGAATTTTTTAGAGTTTGGAACTGAAAAGGTTTCCATAGTCTTTTATCGTAGTTGTTTTGCATCGATGGCAATTCACTAGCTGTTTGCTCTTAGCTACTGATTGAATTAAAAGAATGCTGATCTCTCGGCCTCATTGATCCCAGTCGTTGCCTTAGTCGTATAGCCCGGCCCTTGTTAATTCCTTGTCTTAATTTTTTTGGTTAATTTCTGCACATCATGTCTACACGAGGTTGTTCTATTTTGTATCGGTTCCTGCTGGGTTAAAAGGATAACACAAATAACTCATGTCCAAGCTATGGAATTGAACCAAAATTAAAGCGAGCGAGATACGACAGATCGCTTGCTAAATCAAACCCCAAATCCTAAAGGGAAAATTAGTCAATCAAAAAGGTTACAATCAAACCACTCCTCGAAATAACTCTAAGCCCCTAGAGTGCGGACTAGAGTGTAAATATAAATCGAATGTAAACTGACTATCCATGAAAAACCTCCGAGCCCCTAGAGTGCGGACCGATGTACAAACATAAATCAGGTGTGAACCGCCGACCCGTAGAACAATTATAAGACCCTAGAGCTAGACTATAGTATAAACATAAATCAGGTGTGAACCGACTACCCACGAAACAACTCTAAGTCCCCGTAGTGGGGACTGGAGTATAAATATAAATTGGACGTGAATCGGCCACCTGCGAGATAACTCTGAGTCCCTAGAGTGTGGACATAAGTATAACTATAAACTGGGTGCGAACCAACCATCCATCAACTAAGTCTTATCCCCAGAGTGTGGACACAGACATGAATGAATAGATGAGTGGAGTCGGACTGTTCTTTATTCCACAAACTCTGGCCTGAAACCAATAGGAGGAGTATAAACTTGCTAAGGATGGATCTCGACCGTCCGACTTCTAGCCTCGCTAAATCAAAACCAGGGGTAGGAGTACACTTGCTTGAAAACGCTAATTCCAATAGCATAACACTAAGGCCCGAGCTTGGTGTTTGAAGCGACTCGAGGACACGAACACTTGGAGGCCTTAGGATGGAGTTGGTGAATTGTTACCAGAATTTACAAGCAATAAATTACAGGTACATTAAATGGAAAGTAATCGCTCAACTACTTAAATAACAATTCACACGAAGATTAACAGAAAACAAAAAAAATTATTTGCATAATAGGTGCTAAAATTTCAGTACATGTTATTCCAAAAGATTGGGATTCATATCTGCACAACCATAACTAGTGAAAGGAATGATTATGAAACCTATGTATATTGAGCTGAAGCAACACTATTTCTTTGACTTCCTCTCTTTTTTGGATTTCTCGAGAGTAGAGCCACTTGTGCTTCACTTTTGGGACCCCTTGAGGTCTTTAATAGGAGAGCTTGTGGAGGTAGGAGGAAGTTCATCAAGGATCGACCCACCTGGCGGAATAATTTTCAATGGCGCAAGATGATGATCATCAATTTCCACCTCGTTGGGTTCACTCTTAGCCTATCTTCTCAACGGTTCCTCCTTTTAAATCTGCTCCTTCATGCTAGTCTTATTAGTGCATTCTGAGGCACCCATAGTCATTACGTCATCAGACTCGTCAGTTGGGAGTGGATCCTCGATCTTATCATCATCAAGGGAATAGATGACTTAAGCATCGGGCCCTACAACAATAGCAACTACCAGACCCTCAGTCGGTATCACCTATTTCTCTGTGGCAGCACCACGTCTTGGAGTTTCACTAGGGCTCAAAAGAGTTGTAAAATTTGTTAAAATAGGGAGATTAGCTCAAAACCATTGTGCATGAAGAACAAAAACTTTCATGTACTGAGGAGGAAAGAACGGTACCAACATCCGGTTGACTCTCCATAGTTGTTGGGGTACCTACTTCTAAAATGGGGATAACATCTTAGATTCAAAGGCTAGCCTGTCCGGATTGTAGCCAAGGTCCTGCTCCATATCGAGAAAGATTGATGTTCCGGCTACTTGGGATGGACAGGAACCTTAGGATCAGTCCTTGAAGATCCCACGATATGTTCTCCACCTTGATGGGTGCAATAGCTATAAAGAATCGAAGCTTTACAACAGGTAAATCTGAGGATTCATTTCCATGAAGAATTTCCCTCCCTAATTCTTCTTTGTTGAGCTCGGCTCCACCTAGTTCTTTTTTCTTCATCTCGACAATGTGTTCTCAAGCTTCGGCGAGTATTTTGAGGTACCCCTCACTGAGAAAACTTAAGTCGCGATGGATCAGAATGTTGGCATTGTATTTGATGATCAGCAGGTCAAACAAGTCCTTAATCTCATTCCTACCGGACTCCATGGAAGCTTCTACTTGGGAGTTAACTTGTTCAATCATCTCTTTTCAGCCCTCTTCTCGAGCTTCTTCTTTAAGAGCGTCGAGTTTAGCCTTTAAGCTCCTAGCCTCAACAACTTCCTTGTAGTACTTCTACGATTCCTCTTGAGCCTTAATTTTTCCTCCCTTTCCTTCTTAAAAAAGTACTTCAATTTCCTTGACGCGACTAGCCAGGGCGTCTTTTTCCTTTTTCAGGGAGTCCTTTTCTAAAGCAAATGCTCCACTATGATAAAGTGCTGTGTCAATCTTCCTATGAGAAACTTCCAAATAGCTTACTGCCCCCATTTCCTTAGCGCTTTTCTCCGCTTTAGTATGTTGAGTTTTAAATTCTAAAAATTCAGCATCCTGATGCTTGATTATGTCCTAATCATGATAGCTTCTAACTTGAGGTGGTCTATCTCATGTTGTCGCCCAATGGATATTTCAGATACTTTTTCTGCCAAGTGTATAAATGATTCATGCTGCACAAAATAAATAATTGACACATGCGAGAGAACTTTCCTTGGCATTCCCTGGAATGATGTGAATGAAAGGAAGGAATTTGAGCCCATCGAAGCAAATTTTTTGAAAAGTGGCCTTGAGCTTGGCCAACTTTCTACTATGGAAACATCGACAGCGGTTGCCTTACAAAGGCCAATCAGAGGTAGCAAGTGGATGTTTGCCTGATCGATGTTCATAAGATTGTCTAGAGCTCAAGGAGCCAGAATGTTGCTTGTGAGATGCAGTGACATGAGGGACGTAATAGGAAGGCTGGTCTCCATGTTGAGCAGGAAAGTTAGACTGTTCATCTTGACGAGATGTCTGGGACTGGGATCTGCATTTGGAAGAGGAAGAAGATTCCCTTAAATGATAATTATCATCCCATCCCTCATCTTTCTCCCTACGCCGGGTAGATCCGTGGTATGATGGAGAACTTCTAAGGAGATCAAAGGCTCTAGATTGAGATGTTCCTTTCAATAGGCTAGTGACTATAGCCTTGCTCATCGGAGTTTTCTCTTCCTTACCAGAAGGTCGGATGCCTTCGGCACTTCTGGTAGGAGAGTTAAGTCCTTCGATGTTAATGTTCAGGAAAGTTGTAAGACATGATGTCAACCAGAATTTGAAGATTAGAAAATCCCTTTAATGAACTTTCTAAGTATTGAGAGGGCGATTCCTCTTCAACAGAAGCAACAACGAACTCTAGATCCATAGTGGTTTTCCTTCTACGAAGCTTGTATGCCAACCTTTTCTTTCTTTTTATGGGAGTTTGGGATTGTGCGTCTTGGAAGGTTCAACCATTGGAACCTTTCCTGGGCCTGCATCAACGTCTCCCGGTTTGTCGGCGTGAGAATCTTTAATCTCACCCTTCTCAGTATCATCCTAGGTCCCCTCGAAAGGGGGCACAGCGAGGTTGATGGTATTTCTTCTTTGTTCCGCAACACTCCTTAGTAATTCTGCGCTTTCAGGGAGCCCGATATTACGGCCATCTTCCAATAGTTTGAATAAGGATAGTAACTCATTGTCATGAGAAGTTTGATGTCCCTGTCCTCAATGGGGGTACCTCGGATGGTGACGACGACTCTTGAAAAATTGGCGCCTTTAGGATGTAGGCGAACAGTTGAAAGAACTCTAGATGTTAGTTGATTCAAAGGAAAAGTTATAACTCAAACTGGTAAACTTGGGAAATAAGCGAAGGTAATACTTACTTCCTTCTAACCATCATCTCACAAATCCGAGAGGACATCGCATGCAAAACCATTCATGCCTAAACAACGAGAGTTTGTTCCAAAAGCCAATCAGAACTTGGAAGTTTGGCGAGGGTTCGAGAAAGACATAGGAAGGGCTTCTCAATTATCGTTTAAAGTTATAAATAAACCTTATATCTTCGAAAGTAGATGGAAGGAATAAAACACCCATAGACAACAAGATGGTTCCATGTTTGAAAGCGTAACTATTTGGGTGAAGTTGAGTAGGGTCTATCCCAAGGTATCTCCGCATTTCTCGGATAAACGGATTGAAGAGTGGTGCACATCCAGCCCAATACATAAACTTATTGCACGCCGTGTACCCTATAGGGGGTAAGTGAGGCTTATCATGTCTTAAAGGAACCAAGATGTCCCCAAAGAAAATTCCATAAACAGAGCATAGCCGGTAGAGAGTAGCCTCGCCAATTCGAAAAGTCTATGAATCTACTGATTATCTAGAAGAATAACGCCCCCTACACCATCAGGAGCAGGGCATATGTTTTTCGCTGGAAGAACTGGAATATTTGAGTAAAGATCGTCCCGTATGTTAGAAACTTATATTTGTTCCATGAGACGGCTAGAAGAAAGCTTGCCAGATATAGTTGCAGAACTTGACTTTGCTTTAGAACCATGTGTCGCATCATCGAATCAAAAGACATATCGGTTGAACGCTTCGAGCATCTAGAATCTACATTAGCTATACTTAGTAGATAATCAAGATTAGAAAAGATAACGTGTTCCACCATGCTAATTATGAACTAGTATAGTGCAACGCAGTATATAATATATATAATTAGTTTGAAATCAGAAAAATGAAATAAAATGACAAGACTTGGGAGTTTTATCCAAAGAGACCGTCATTGCTGACCGTCTCAATTGGCAATGAAATCTATCGACGACAAAAGCTTTAGGATGGACTATCGGCATATTGAAGTATGAAATTTATCACTTAAGTTCATTCGCTAGTTTATTTGCGAGTTTGTCACTTAGTCCATTTTATAAGTTCTAGAAATCTGATTGTTCAATGTCAAGTTCGACAGTAAGTATGCGCATTATATTGTTCATCGTCATATGTTCAAGGTCAGTAAGGCAAACCAATGATGATTATTCGAACAAATTAAGTTTGATTAATTTACAAGGTATATGCCGATCCATAGGGTTCCCTACCAATCCCTTTCCCAAGAGCTCCTATGCCGATCCCTCACCTTGACCACAACCACCGATCCCTTCGTCAAAACTTTCCCTACTGATCCCTATTCCACTACCCTATCCGATTCCTCTCCTAAACTAAAACTACCGACTCTTACCCAACAGATCCCTACCGCTGCCATATTTTCATATACCGACCCCTAAGTTTCACTATTCCTAACTTTTCCTCCACCAAAATCCTTTTCCTATCCCTCATCTCTCTTCTTTCTCTCGTATTCCTAGACCTAATTCAATCTACCAAACCTCTACTCCAGTAATAGTTAACCTCTCCAAGATCATTCGCCATCAAAACCTTAAATACTCACTAACAATTCAGGGCTAAGGATATTATCATATAACTAAAGGAATTATTACCAAATCTTACCTATATGGAAGTATGGATGTTTGAATTGAAACAAGGTTGAATGTTTAGAGATGATCGAACTGAAAATGGGGGAGAGGCAAATTTGTGGATTAGTTAAAATCGTGAGTTGATTCAAGGCCAAGGGTTGGAGAATATGTTTTTGTGACAATGGCTTGGTCTAAAAGCAAGTGAATAAAAAAATTGAAGAAGGTAGAGAAGAAAGGCTTATATGTATATATATATGGAAGAGGGTTTGGCCCAGGATATGGAGCAAGCGATGAGAAGTGAGGGGTCGGCGTAGAGGCTTTCCCATCCCTCCTTGCATGGATAAAAAGATGGATCGGCATATGAATTCCCATCCTTATATCTAAAATCAAAAAATGGGGAAAATGAAAAGGAAAAAATGATTATGAAAATTTGGCTGTAAACGTGAATGTACAAAATATTATAGAAGCTGGCAACAAACCGTGAGCGTTCGAACACGTCTGGAGCCAACAACAAAAACATGTATATAAATGTGCACGAGAGTGGTTTAAAAGTCAACTATGAAATCAGCAGATATTGAAATCAAACTCGAAACCTCAAGTTCATGGTTGGACCGGATAATAAAAAGTTTATAAGTCCCGCAAAACCAGATTTATATATATTGACGAAATATGGCATAGAATTTATATCATTGAAAATCGACCAAGTATCATGGCAATCGATGAAGAATTCAATGCCTTTGAAAAACAATTCAACAAAGGAACAGTAATCAATCAGGAAGCTAGATGGACTTCCTTCAAAATTTAGACTTATATCGATTCAAAATACGTCATATTACTCATAAGACGTACATTGAGGGGGCAAGTGTTACCCTGTTTTCTAACGTAAATGTATTGAATTGATTGCATGAGATATATTCGACTGTTATCAGGTACGATGACTGCGGGGAAACGATTATAGGACCCGAAAGTAAAGAACGGATCATTATATAAAGCCAGAATTGGATGGAATTGGTGGATAAACGATGCAGGATGCTTGAAATATGGACTTTAGCTTAGACAAGCAAGGGACCGGCATGGCTTGGAAGCAATGTAGGGATTGGTATAGTTAGATAGACGATGTGTTGGCATATCAAAGAAAGAAAGGGATCAACGTAGATGAATGCAGTTGGATCGACATGATTTTTTAACTTGGAAAGTCATGCTATGACTCATAAGGAAGGGATCGACATAGCATACAGAAGGGCTCGGCATAGATGGAGGGATCGACATACTTGAGTCCACTAAGGAGGAATCGACATATGTCAAAGACCAAGTGCATTCTTGCATTCAACAATCAATATCTTGGGATCTATAAGTCCAAGGCAAATGAAATTTAGGAAGCAAGGTATATGGACCCTAGGAAACCTACCCTAGGAATTACATGTCAAATGGATAAATAAAAAGGGATCGGCATGCAACCATCTAGAGGGTTCGATAGAAAGCAGTTGACAAGTGAAGTTGAATCAAAGGTCATGTAATAACTGAAGTTCTGTTGATCCAAATGACTTGAAAATTGAAGAGCCAATTTAAGCACGTAGAAGTCATCATTCGCTATCCAAAAATCTACCAATGAAGGGATCAGTACTGATCCCCCTTCATTGGGATTTGTGCCTAGTAATCCCTTTAATGAGTCTATATGGATTAGAAGGTCCTATAGCCGAAGTTTTAGAGAGATTGGTGGTCACCTTCACCTATAAATACTGGCATATGGGGTCATTCTGAGGATCTTTTATGTCGTTGGTTACTTGAATCTTTATTGTAATTAAGTTTTTTCTTACTTCTTGCTACTGTAATCAAATTATTAGTGAATTAATAAAGATAATCTTCAAAGTAGATGTAGGCATACAATGCCAAACCACTATAAATTCATGTGTTCTTGATTATTGTTTTGATGAGTCTATTAGTTTATTCTATTCCTCGGTTTTATTTTACTTTCTTCATTTACTTAACTACATAAATATATTCTTAGGTGGTTGTGACCTTGGTTGCAAACAGTCATTTTCACTACTACGGCAGATGGTTTCCTAGGGCTTTGCATCGATTACTGGGAATTGAATTAGCTGATGAAGAAGAACCGTTATCCATTGCCTTACATTAACGACCTCTTCGATTAACCTATCGAGGCAAAGGTTTTCTCGCATCTTGACCTTGCTATAAGATTTCATCAGCTGAGAGTTGTTGAGGAAAACATTCCGAAGATTGATTTTCATACTTCGGATGGACTATTTGAGTGGGTTGTGATGACATTTTGGCTAATTAATGCCCTGGCTTATTTTGTTAACTTGATGAGTAAGGTCTTTCGAAAGAAGCTGAATAAATTTATGGCTGTATTTTCTGATGATATCCTAGTATTTCCTAGAGATGAGAAGGAGCATGAGTTGCATTTGAGAGAAGTACTGGATGTACCAAGGAGGAATCAGTTAAAAGCTAAATTTTCAAAGTGCCATCTTTGGAGGAGTGAGGTCCAATTTCTAGGACATGTTGTATTTGGAAATTGGATGGCAATGCATCCAGGAAAGGTACCGGCCGTTAAAGATCAGAAGGTTCCAAAGATTGCTTCAGAAGTATATAGTTTCTTGGGATTGGCTAGGTTCTATCGGAAGTTTACAAAGGACTTTGCAAAGATATCTACAACACTGACGAAGCTTACTACCGGCTTATGTTTGGAAAGATTCTATCAGAAGTTTATAAAGGACGTTGCAAAGATATCTACAACATCGAAGACGGTTACAACTAGTTTATGTTTGGAATGCAGGGTCTAAGGAGGCATTTTTCAAGTTATAGGAGATCTTGATGAGCGCACTTGTTTTGGTTATATCTGATGATATTAAACCATTTATCATTTACACTGATGCATGTGGTCCTAGTCTTGGTGCTGTCTTGATGCAAGATGGTTGGGTTGTAGCATATGCGAGTCGGCAGTTGAAGATGCACAAAATAACTACCCGACACATGATTTGGAATTAGCTGTGATTGTATTTACTTCAAAGTCATGGAGGCACTATTTACTTAGAGAGACATTTGAACTATTTATAGATCATAAGTCGTTAAAACATTTATTCACACAAAAGGATTTGAACTTGATACAATAGAGGTAGATGAAATTCGTAGAATCTTATGATTTTGATATTTCTTGTATGCTTGGAAAGGGTAATGTCGTGGCTGATACATTGAGTACGAAACATGCAACATTGTATGCTATATGCTAGAGATGAAGCAACTGGAGTATATTTTTGTATTCGATTTTTGACCGCCAATCAATTTTATACCTGGATTATTGGCAACTTTGGAAGTTATACCCGCATGTACGGATGGAATTGGTATGAACCAAAGAAAGGATGCAATGTTAGTTGAGATTATGGATCATATTGAGAAAGGTGAGAAATGAAGTCATTTAAAGCGATATACAAAAGATGGAAAAGGATATCTAAGGAAGGATGGAAGGTTGTGTGTGTCGAATTTGAAGGAAGTGATAGATGAAGTATCAATGGAATATCACCATTCCAGAATGACTATTCATCTTAGGGGTGACCTAAATGTATGGGGTTGTGAAGAGAGTTTAATACTGATTAGGAATGAAGAGGGTTGAAGCGAGGTACATGTCGATGTGTCTCACTTGCCAAAGGGTTAAAGCAGAGCAAAGAAAACCAAGTGGATTTCTGATGCCTTTACAAGCACCACGGTGGAAGTGGGAAAGTGTTTCCATGGATTTTATAGATGGGTTGCCAAGGAGTAGAAGAGGCAATGAGAGTGTTTGAGTTATGGTGGATCGAATGACCGAGAGTGCACATTTTATTCCTATGAAGAGTACAAGGACGACAACTTCTTTAGCTATGTTATATGTTATGGAAGTGATGAGGTATACTAGTGAATATTGTGAGTGAATGGGATTTAATTTTCACAAGTAAGTCCTAGAGGATTCTACAAGATAGTTTGGGTACGAAATTGAGTTTAAGTATGGCATATCACCTGTAGATGGACGGACGTGCCGAAAGGGAGAATAGGTGTTAGAAGACTGGTTAAGGATGTGAATTCTAGATTTTGGAGATGCTTGGGAAGATCATTTTCCACTATTGTAATTCGCAAATAATAACAATTATCAAGCAAGTACTGTGATGGCACCGTTTGAAGCATCATACAAAAAGCCATGTAAGGAGTCGATGGATAAGGTTATACTTGGACCGTAGATGATAAGGGATACGTCGAAGAAAGTGGGGTTGATAAAAAAAGGATGAAGGCGGCATAGGATAGGTAGAAGTGGTATGTTGATAAATGACGAAAGGAGTTGGAATTCAAAGTTAGCGATTTTGTATTTGTAAAGGTATTGCTTCTTAAGCATGTGATGAGGTTTGGAAGCTCAAATAATTTGGCACCAAAGTTTGTTGGACCCTTAAAAGTGCTGGAGCATGTTGGAGGATTAGCTTTTAGAGTGGAACTACCAAAAAGGATGGCTAAAGTTCATGATGTATTTCATGCATTACATTTGTGGAAATGTGTACATGACTCAGCTATAGTGGTGGAGCCTAGTCAGTTGGAGGATGTGGAATTAAAAGCAAAAGCAAGTTCATCCAAAGAACATGCTTGGATGGTGGAGCATGGGGTTCATAAGCTGAGGAATAAAGCAATCAAACTGGTGAATGAACAGTGGGGAGACAATCCGGCGGATAGTATGTGAGAGCCTGAGGAGAAGATACAGGCTTCTCATCTTGAACTCTTTACAAGTATGTTCTTTCGATTGACATGATTTGTTAGGAAGTAGGTTTTGGTTGCTTAGATTGGATTGTAACACTTGTATGCGATTTTTGTTTGGTGTTATATTATATGCTATCTAATATCACCAAAGTTTCATTCATATAAACTTTCCAGTATGTATACTAGGAATTCTATGCATCATGCCTACAATGTTATGCTCTTGCATTCATATAGGGTGCATTTACAGCATTTATTGCATTCTACTAGATTTTCACAAGTATCATGACCATGCTCATTATATGCCAAGTATGGATTGCTAATGTTTTGCCTAGGACCTATATATATGTTAAAATAGCCGTTAATATGAATGGTTGCTTTGTTTAAATGATTGTTTGTGTACGCGAGTGATACAGATTTGTAAAAGAAAGAGTGTACTACTACATTTTCCATTCCTTCAGGATTTCGAGGATGAAATTCTTTTAAGGGAGAGAATGTAATACCCCAAATTTTATAAAGATAATTTAAACATTAATAATAAGTAAAATTAAAATTAATTAGAGGGTATTTCAGTAAATTTCAATAGAAGAGTGAAATGGTAATTTTTACAAGCAGTTGAATTTGCTGATGGGAGTCGCACCATTGTGTGACATGATATTTTGTGTGATCGTTTGCTGTGAGACTCTTAAAATTATCAATTAGTATGCTTTTGTCTTATGTTATCTTTATATATCAATATATAATATCTTCCAATGACTTGACATTTTGGGACTTTGTTGGGGAAGTTACGGGGTTTTGAAATAGCGTTTTGTTATAGGATCTTTAAAGGGTCTTTACAGTCTAAAACCATTTAGAAATATTTTAAATTTCTTTTCAATAAAATCAATATTTTATTTTAATTTATAAATAAATTTTTATTTATATATAGTTTGTATTATATGTTATATATGTATCATATACAAATATGTGTGTACGTGCACGTGCAACAATATTATGTGTACGTGGTTTGACATGCCCATGTATAGCTATTGTGATTTACACTACAATAGACATGTTGAGCCCTTTTATATACAAATATATTATTTAAATGTATATAAGTTTGGATCAAATTATTTTATTAAATAAATGCATACATGTATAAATATAATTATTATAAAATATTAGTTGTAAATTATTTGTACAAAGCTTTTATGAAATACATATATATGTATGTATGTATATGTTTGTATGTACGTGTGTAGTATAATTATATATATATATAAATTTAACTTGTAACTAGTTGTGTATATATGTATATGGGAAAGTCTATTTGAACAGAATTCAGTGACACAATTGGTGACACAATGAACCTTTGCCGTTGGATTGCCCTTTGAATTCCACCTTTCATATAAAGACAAAAAGATCCAATGGTCCAGATATTTTGTGTCGCAATTTATGTCACCAATTTTGTTTAAATAGTCGGTCCCTATATATATAATTTATAAATAAATATATTTTTGTCATTTCTCTTGATTATATGATAATTTTTTTAATTTTCTTTTCCGCTTTAATAATTTTTAATAAATACTGATTAATTAATAAAAATTCGCTCAGATTTAATAGAAAACATACTTTAAAATCATTTTCGAGATAATAATAATATATATATTATATTATATAAAATATTTCTAGAATTTTATATTATTATTAAATGTGCATATATGTATTTTATTTATTTAACTAATTTTGAATCAAGTAAATAATTAAACTATGTGTGTGTGTTTGTAAATAAGTAAAAATAATTACTGCTGAATTCATTATATGTACGATTTTTTTTTATAAATTTTAGAACGTATATTATATGATTTAATATTTAATATTTAGATTTGATCCATAAAATAATTTAATAATATTATTTTAATTTAATAATATTATTTTAATCAAAGAATTTTTTATTACAAGGCTGTGAGCATGCAATAAAGTAATCACACATAATTTTTTAATACACACACATATATGCATTCACATATAGAACCATCAAATGTGATAATATATCGATATACATATTCGTTATATAAAAGCTATATAACAGAGAACTAATATAATGAATAGATTTGACAATATGGATTAGATATATACATTTCACTAATGCCTAATATGTACATGTTGGAACGAACGAGTGATTTCCTTGAATCCAATTCCAATCCCAAGTTACTAGCTTCTGAGTTGCCTTACCACCGACGATCAGGTTGTATTCTTTTTGATGTGGTTTAGGCTTAAAAATATAGGAACGAGAAGGCGTAGATTTCAACCAAAAAATAAGAGGTGGAGTCTCCAAAAAGTGAGTAACAAAATGAGGTTTAAGGTGCTTATATTCATTAGAGATAAAAGAGCAAAAGTAGGATCAAGACCCTTGTTTTGTTATTACCCATTCTCTTTTTCTTAAACATTTGAAATCCTCCCCTTAAGCCATCAAATGGCCAGCCTCACCATGTTCTATCCTAGTCGAAATTAGCATGCCCCATTTATTTTGGCCTCAAATCCATTTCAAGCCCAAATAATATTTATTACATATAAATCCAGTTTAAACACATATCGATATCGTTTCAATATAAATCCATTTCAAGCCTCACAGTTATCATTTGATTTAATTAATTCAAATGTTAACTGGGCTTTTAACTATGCAGAAGTCAATTGGAGTTAGAACGTTGGTATGAAGATGGAATGACTAGAAACTTGGCAAAGATACTTAGAAGGACTAGAGAAGTGAGCTTAGAAATTTTGGTTTAAAAATTGGCTAAGTCCTTAGTTCATCCCGAATTATAGCCTTAGATCAACCCCCCGAATTAAGGCCATAGATCAACCCCAAATTAGGGTCTTAGATCAAAACGACTTGAAACTTGATATATGTGCACCAAGAAAACACAAGGAAGCAACTCGAAAAGGTTTGAAGTGGTTTGGCCCCACCAATTAGATTCACCCTTGAATTAAGGACCTTAACTCATCTCGAGTTAAGGAGAACATCGAGATCGAAATGAATTTACTTGAAATTTGGTACGAGCACATAAAAAAGGCTAGAGAAGGACTTAGAAAAGTTTCACCATGATTGGATCGAAGACCTAAATCCTACCCAAATTAAGGACCTTAATTCGGCACCAAATTTAGTTGCTAGCTTTAGGAACCTTCATACTTTTGACAATGATATCCTACTCTTCATATGCATATTCATGAAGTTTCGTAGAGTTCTGGAGAGCCTACATCAAGAATGAAGAGTGACGATCCAAACTACAGGATAATCCAGTCAAGCAAGGAACTTGATCAAAACTCATCAACAATCTACCAAATTGCATGGAGGACATCTATACGAAGCACAAAACTCGACATAAAAGGATTTGACCATCCTATGGCTAAGGATTAGATTTGGCCCCGAATCTAATGGCTTTATTCAACCTTGATTTAGATCATAACTTAGGTAGTCACGATATTTCTTGTGTTGTCTTGGGTCAATCTTTAGACTTCACCGGTAGCGAGTTTATGACCTAATATGACATCTATCTTGTAAATACAAACCATAGAGCAACCAAGAAAGGGGCTGAATTTCACTATCACTACATAAGATCTCCAACTATTCCTCAACTCTTTCGTCTGCATCAAAGTCACTAAGGCAACAAGCATAGACATTTCTAGGACTATAACTTGTCTAGCCCATATACTTATGACAAATTCTCTTTCCATATCCTTTTATTCTGATTTAAATCAATAAGCAAAGTTATAAAGTGGATGTAGGCTTAGTTAACAGACGAGCCACTATAAAAATCTCCATGTCTTATTCACTTTACTGCCATTCTCTATTATATTTTTTTATTCTAATAAGGCTGGTGCTTCACATCATACTCCATAGTATTGATCCATTTTTGGGTTTACATTATAACAATTAATATTTAATTAAACCAGGTGGTAAAAGGAGTATTCAGTGTTTTTTATTGTGTGACTATTAGGTTAAATTTAGTCGGCAATTAATATCACATAATTCGAATATTAGTATTCATACTTCACTTAGCAGGCAATATGATATTATGGTCAAATTTATCATTTACATTGTATCGGTAAAATCCGTTTTTACTTTATTAAGCTTTAACCATTAGTGATAATTATTTACACCAATTCTCTTCGTCAAAACTATATCTTTTGGACTTATGCAATTTAATAATGATTAGAATTCCAATATTATCCATATACAACTCTATAGTGCAAAAACAAAGTTCTTGGTTCAATAATAACAATTATTACTAACCGAACTACTCTGGCTAGATATTTTGACTTTGAGTTGACTTCAGTTGACCATGATATTAATCTCATATAACTATAGAGATGAATCCTCTCTTGAATAGTGTTTCACTTCCAAAACTTCCACTTAACTCAACAATAGTTATCATTGGAAGTCGGGCCACTGTTTAACTATAATTAAAGAAAAGCTTTTATATTAAAAATCAACATTATTCTTAAGTCAAGTAAACTGTGTAAATTAGTCACATCACTATTTTCCGTTTGACCATATTAACCAACATAAAACTATCGAGTAATCATTTTATAATTATGCAATAGCCATCAGTATGTAACCCCTCGATGCCCCTAGCTATTAGGAGTAATACATTGTCTAACATTTGGAGAGCGTTACGTACTCTAGCCTCAATGGATGCATCAATATCCAGTCTCGATACATCTCGACTAGGAATATTAAAAATGATGTATTTATTATATTATAATACAGTACTCATGATTACAACTATTTGTAATTATTATCACAAACACCCATTTATGGATTTTTCTATTAAAAATACTTTAATTAAACATTTAATTATTTGTAACATATTATAATAAGCATATAACATGAAAAAACACCTTTTATTACGAATGAGAATTAATTACAGAGTTAATAATTTAAAAAAAATTACATAACTTCCCAAAGGTCGTACTCCTAACTTTGTCACTGGTGAAGATACAGAAAAACTATAGCAATACTTATGTATGCTTAGTGAAATTTATATGGCAACAAAATATCATGTATGTGTGTATACACATATGCATATATTATTATCGTCAGCGCCTGGCTATATAAATGGAATGACATGACATATCAGGTACGTATTCAAGGACCTCACTATGAGCATATAAGTTATGTGTGTGCAACCATCACTCAATTAAACCTAATGTAATGTAAACATAAAAATTAGTTAATTACATAAGTCGAAACTTATGTAATATACCAACATAAGGCAAGCATAATTCATATCATAAACAAAACCAAGAAATCAACAAATTTTGTCCTAAACAAAGCCAAAATATTTTATATATATACCATTAATTCAACCATACCTATATTTTCATGAAAAAACCAGCAAATAAAAATATTTCAGAAAGGATTCAAAATGAAAAGCTTGGGTCCTTTCTGCAGCTTCTCAAGTTCTCTTGGCTAGATCTATGAAGACCACCATATACCTCCAGTACTTACATAAAGAAAGTAGTGCACTACATTGATAACCTCCCCCAGATGCAGAGTGGCAGTCGGGGTAAAATGAGACAAACCAAAATAGAGCCAATCATATATCTCACAATCCATAAGATAAAATATAATAATCAACATAGATGTAAAAAAAGAAAGACAATAGTATAAAAAAGTGAACCAAATAAATAAGAAAGCTTCGATTCTAAATTTCGATGTTAGCAATGGATTACTAGGATTTTGGATGGTAGGAACAGGAAGCAAAATTGGTAGAATTATACTTCTACTCGTAGAAATGTGGGGAAATTTGGATGTAAAAGTATGTTTTTGGTTTCTAAAGCTGCATGCATATAGAACTACCAGTATATTCAGGATGTTTACGCTATATTTTCGAAAATTATTTTAAAATAAAGACTCATATAGGAGGCGCCGATTAAACATCGCTTAGTTTACATATCATATATGTTGTGATATAATGTGCACTTATACACGCTTGGATGCAAAAAGTTGGTTGTACACTAATTGGATTGTAAGAATGGTTGTACGTTATTTTGCACAGTTCAACCCTTGATGAATTTCAGGGACAAAATTCTTTTTGTGAGAAATGTAGATTACGGATCTTAAGGCTAGAATTAACACTAGAATGAGGGTGAATAGTGTTTAAAGGAATTACTAATTCTTTTTAAGTTTATATTAATTTGAACACAAATGTATGCAATATTCAGACACAGATATGATTACAGAATCAAACACAGATGCAGATATAAAGTAAAAGCAATAAAGGAAAGAACACACCAAATTTTATACTGGTTCAGAGTTACCCTACATCCAGTCCCGCAACACAAGTACAGATTTCCTTTTAAAAGCAATTCTTACAATTACACCCTCGATTTCAAGGCCACGAGGTACACCGCTCCAGATTCACAATCCTCTGGGTAGAGATACATGATTTTACGGGCAACAAGTTCACCCAAATGAATTTCCATGCTACAACCAAATCTTTTCTCGCTCGATTGATTTTCCAGGCTATAATCACACCTTTTCTCACTGATTACAAAGAAGTCTATAACTCTGAATAGCACTGGGATCTTGTTGAGATAGTGATAGAGAATCAAACCAGAGATGATTTAGTTAGATTCAATGGTGATTTCGGCAGAGTAATGGTAAAAATGTATATAAAGAAATGTGAAAGAAGAAGAGCAGTGAAATCAAAGAAATATACGAATGTAAATTCGTTTAAAACAGCCCCTATTTATAGTAGAACAACAGCCATGTCCATTCGTGAAAGGATATGATGAATAGACACTTCCTTTGAAATTCAAACTTTTGAAATAAACTAACACCTTGTCGACAAGGGTTCCTTGGGGTTGTCGACATGCCTAAATTATTTTTGGTAATTTGTTTTTCTTTTAAAATAACTTCTATCTTGTATTAAAACTATTTTAAACTTTATAAATATACTTAACTATAGTTAAAATACATAAATAAGTATAGAGAATAATATTTTGGTATATATAAAATTTTACTATAATTTTAAATCTAAGTATAAATATTAAAAGTTAAATATATTATAATTAAAAGATAGTTTAAAATCAAGGATAATTTGATATTGAAAATAAATATTATTTTGAGGCTGAAAGTATTTGAAAACCAGGATAGATGTTTTTGATTTTTAAAAAAGAAGATTTTGAAATTATTTTGAAAACAAGATATAATTTTGTAAAACATTTGAATAAAAGTTAGTGGATACAAAACAATGTTCCACTAGATTTTTCGTAGGTTCCATCCTACTTAGGGTTCCATCCCTTTAACGGGCTCGAAGTGGATTCCATTCCACTAATAAAATGGATTTTAAGATGTCAGTGCTTTTCTAGGAGTTTTAACAAAATTCCTACCTAAATTACTTATATTGAAATCTTGAACTCTTGAAAATCTTGATACTCATGAGTCTTCAATCTTGATATCTACAATCTTGAATCTCTATACTGTACAGTCTTCATTCTTGGTACCTGCATAGTTATATCCTGCATATACATATATATCTAAACAATAATGTTAGTATTTATATTTTATAATCTTATTCTAAGGTTGTTGTCATAACCAACTTCTCAGGGACTAACAATCTCCCCCTTTTTGATGATTACAACCTTTGTTTATAAAATATTACTTCTATCCGAATAACTCCCCCTAAGACTAATACTCCCCCTTAATCTATGCCTAACTATCCTATTTTATACTTCTCCCCCTTTGTCACCAACAAAAAAAAACTAACTCCAAACTATATAACTCCCCCTTATTCTTGTACTGAAGTACCTGTATTAATGAAATATACAATGGAGTATATAATAGATAGATTAAGAGATAATTATACTGATAGACATGATAACTAATCAAAGATCATATAAATAACAATGTGTATTTAAACATATTATGTTTTGCACACCAATTATCAATCCACACCAAACCAAATCAAATTAAATCAATCCAAGCAATCAATTCAAATCAAACAATGCAATCAAATAAAATCAAACATTACGAGGAACTTCCACTCATCCTTCTTCTCCAAATATAGGGTCTGCTTTAATGGCATCCCAATTTTCATTTTCATTGGTGAGAGAGACTGAAGGATGTGCTTCATTATCATTTTTGTGCAGAGAGGAAATCATCCATCGTATTGTATCGAAATGCTTTTCTTGCTTCTTGATCATCTGCATTTGACTCAACTCTAAGTGTCGCTGATTACGAAGAATTAAAGAAAGAATATTTTTGAAAGAATTAAGGGTTTCTTCAAGATTCTTGGTCAAACTGTGAATTGGATCGGCCATTTTTGAGTTTGTGAGAAGAAATATAGATAAAGTAGATAATAAACGATTTTGAGTGATCAATTCTGGAAGAAATATGTATTTATAGGTGTAGAAATTAATTTGAAATGAATGGACACAAGGTAGTTATTCAAATTTCAAATTTAAAATGAAAAGTCATTTCTGACCAGTACTTGTTCGACAGGGTCTATGGGGGGTCGTCAACAGGGGTCAGTTAATTTTGATGACTCATTTTGATTTTTTGAATAATTATGTGTGTGTGTGTGTATTTATATAATATACTAACATTTATTCCGGAGATAGGATAAGCTAGATAACAGAAAAGTAATTCAATTTCATTTCATAATAGAAGGATAAAATGATTAAACATTAAGAACTACACGAACATTCAAATCAAAACAAACTAAAACCAATACAACATGACATGAAAAGGTAGAACTAGTTAGAGGATGACGAAGATGAAGATAATCCAAGCTTCTTGCTGACTTTGGAGATAAAACTTATTCATCTTGGATGACATTTTATCCAATTTCTTACTAACAGACCGTTTAAGTGTCCGTTGATTCTCAACAACGGTCTTTTGATTTTTGAGTAAGGTTTTGTTGGTTGGATTAGAGAGATGGTCAATACTTTCCAAGGATGTTTCACCTTCTTCTTTTTCTAGTTCCATTTCATCCCCTTCTTCTTCTTCTTCCTCTTCCATCTCTTCATGAGTCAAACACTCTTCCTTTTCGACAAGAGTCTCATATGGTTGAAAAACATATGGAATTTTCATAAGAGAAATGTTTGAGTGATTAAAAAAATTTCTTGAAATAAATTCTTCTCCTTTGAAATCTACTCTGAAATAATTAAAAATCCGAGTGAGATAGAATCCTCGATACAAAGTGTTTTCACCCGTTTCAAAAATTTTGGGACGAAGTTCATCCAGAATAACTTTTGCCTAATTAATATCGTAATTTCCAAAAATAGCAAAAAGTGCTTTGCAAACTTTTGAAGTTGGATTGTTAAAACTCCCCGATCTTGGGGTCAAAGTATGTTGTAAAAGAAGATTAACAATTCTAACTTTTGGTCGAAAGTTTCGATTTATGAATTCATAGTTATCATTTCCTTCGAAAGTGTGATGAAATGTCTCATGATCATTTTCATCGATATTAAAACTAGAAAGATCCATTCACGTGATCTTGCAATTGAGAGTGTACCCAAAATATCACAATTTAAGATGATTCTAGTGCCTTTGACACTACTCCAAATTTCATCATCATTTCCATTATAAAATCCACGGTTGAGATTTGCATAGAAAATTTTAACAAGATTTAGATAACAAACAAAGTCATTTTGTGAAGCATCAACAAGACTAAGAACTTGGTTCTTTGAAAAATGAGAATCAATTTCCTAAGTAGAGAAATCTTGAAATAAAGCAAACTTTCCGCGATGGACTTTTCCATAGTTAACATAGTTGATATATGCTTTTATAGCCTCCGGATTATTGAAAAGTTGATCTTTTATCTTTCTGGAAAATCTCATTGTGGAAGGGTTGCTTCAATAAGCCATTAGAATAGAGAGTAGAGAGCTTGATAATTTGAAATAAAAGTTTGAATTTGAAAATGAGAGCGAAAAGTTGTGATAAGAGATAGTAAATAAATAGGTTCTTAAGGGACAGGTTCTATGGTTAAAAGGTGACTTTTCAGAGACTTGAATGAAAGTGAAAAGATGGAGGGAAATTCAACATTTGATTCAAATTTTAATTTCAAATCTCTATACCATTGTCGACAATGTGGAAAGCCCTTGTCGACAGGTGTCTCTGAATTTTCATGATTTATTTCTCTTAAGTATTCTAATATATATATATATATATATATATATATATATTATTTTCATTGTCTATATATATCTGGAATATTACTAGAATTATAGTATATTCCATAAAATATTATGATACTATTTAAAAATAAAAATAAAATAATAGTAAAAATATAATAAGAAAAATAAAAATTTTAAAATTCAAACGACACACCAATTCAAAATCAACCAATCAAACATCCAATCCTAAGCATGCAATTTCAACCAATGTATTGTAAACGTGTACCTTTTTTTGAGTCCGTTTCTCTAAATTCGTTGGAGTCGTGAACTACCGTGAAACACATATTTGAATTATCCGTCTTCTGATCATCATAGCTTGCAGACGAGTCTGAGTTATCTAGAGTAGTAGTAAATGCACGTTTTCGTTTCTTTGTGGAATCATTGTTTATAGGAAGATTTTGCTTATCTGGATGCAGACCGTCTCTTTTGATATGGCCTGGTTCGTCACAGTTGAAACATTTGATATAGTTTGGCACTACATTCTGATTACCAAAGTTCTTATAGTTGTTTCTCTTGAGATTATTCATCTTTTTGTATTTCAGGAATTTTCGAAAGTTCTTGATCATAAAGGTTATCTCTTTATCATTATCGCTGTTTGAGTCTGATCCATCGGTCAATGCATTGAATGCAGCTGATTTCTTTTTAGATGCTTTGCTTTTTCTTCTCCCAATCATTTGGACTTCAAACGACATTAGATTTCCAATTAATTCTTCTATCTTTAAGGTACTGATGTCATTTTCCTCTTCGATCGCAAGTGTCTTTTGATCCCATTCTGGAATAAGAGAATTTAAGATTTTTCTAACTTGATCTTCTTTCGAAAATTCCTTTCCCAAGGATATTACAAGATGCACAATATTCTAAAATCTACTATACATATCTATAATAGACTCATTAGAATTCATTGTAAATAATTGAAACCGATTTGTTAGCATGGAAATTTTGGTCTGTTTAACTTTGCTCGTTCCTTCATGAGTAACTTGCAAACTTTTCTAGATTTCATATGCAGATTTACAAACTGACACTCTATTAAATTCATTCCTATTAAGTGAACAAAACATAATATTCATAGCTTTAGAATTGTTTTGTGCGACGGTCTTTTGCTCAGCAGTCCACTGTGCAAAATCAGTTGTGGGTTCAAAATATTCAGTCTGTGTGATATTCCAAGTGTCTAGTCCTACAGATTGTAAATATATTTTCATCCTATATGCCCAATATGCATAGTTACTGCCATTAAAAAGTGGTGGTCTGATAGTAGACCGACCTTCTGCAAATGAAATACTGACAGAGGTAATAGAACCAGTGTTGGTAGTTGTAACAGTACCAGTGTTGGTAGCCATTTTGAAATTTTTCAAAATTCAAATTATGAAACTTTGAAAATCTTGCTCTGATACCAGATGTGAGAAATGCAGATTACGGATCTTAAGGCTAGAATTAACACTAGTGGGGGTGAATAGTGTTTAAAGGAATTACTAATTCTTTTTGAGTTTATATTAATTTGAACACAAATGTACGCAATATTCAGACACAGATATGATTACAGAATCAAACACGGATGCAGATATAAAGTAAAAGCAATAAAGGAAAGAACACATCGAATTTTATACTGGTTTTGAGTTACCCAACATCCAGTCCCGAAACACAAGTACGGATTTCCTTTCAAAATCAATTCTTATAATTACACCCTCGATTTAAAGGCCATGAGGTACACCGCTCCAGATTCACAATCTTCTGGGTAGAGATACTTGATTTTATGAGCAACAAGTTCACCCAATTGATTTTCCAGGCTACAATCACACCTTTTCTCGCTCGATTAATTTTCCAGACTACAACACACCTTTTCTTGCTCGATTGATTACAAAGAAGTCTATAACTCTAAATAGCACTGGGATCTTGTTGAGATAGTGACAGAGAATCAAACCAGAGATGATTTAGTTAGATTCAATGGTGATTTCGGCAGAGTAATGGTAAAAATGTATATAAAGAAATGTGGAAGAAGTAGAGGAGTGAAATCAGAGAAATATATGAATATAAATTCATTTTAAATCCCATATTTATAGTCGAGCAACAGCCATGTCCATTCGTGAAAGGATATGACGAATAGACACTTCCTTTGAAATTCAAACTTTTGAAATAAACTGTCACCATGTCGACAAGGGTTCCTTGGGGTTGTCGATAGGCCTGAGTTATATTTGGTAATTTGTTTTTCTTTGAAAATAACTTCTATCTTGTATTAAAACTATTTTAAACTTTATAAATATACTTAACTATAGTTAAAATACATAAATAAGTATAGAGAATAATATTTTGGCATATATAAAATTTTACTATAATTTTAAATCTAGGTATAAATATTAAAAGTTAAATATATTATAATTAAAAGATATTTTAAAACCAAGGATAATTTGATATTGAAAATAAAGATTATTTTGAGGCTAAAAGTATTTTAAAACCAGGATAGATGTTTTTGATTTTTAAAAAAGAAGATTTTGAAATCATTTTGAAATCAAGATATAATTTTGTAAAACATTTGAATAAAAGTTAGTGGATACAAAACAATGTTCCACTAGATTTTTCGTAGGTTCCATCCTACGTAGGGTTACATCCCTTTAACGGGCTCGAAATGGATTCCATTCCACGAATAAAATGGATTTTAAGATATCAGTGCTTTTCTAGGAGTTTTAACAAAATTCCTAGCTAAATTACTTATATTGAAATCTTGAACACTTGATAATCTCGATACTCATGAGTCTTTAATCTTGATTTCTTCAATCTTGAATCTCTATACTATACAATCTTCATTCTTGATACCTGCATAGTTATATCTTGCATATACATATATATCTAAACAATAATGTTAGTACTTATATTTTATAATCTTATTCAAAGGTTGTTATCATCAAAACCAACTTCTCAGTGACTAACACTTTTAACGGGCAAAATGTAACACCCTGTAGTTTTAACACTAACACATTTAAAAGAATTTAATAAGTGATAATGCTAAAAATAGAATTTCGGCAAATATCAGAATATGGCTATGAAATTATACCGTTGAGTTCATGGCGATTTTGTGATCAATTTTCATATATAAAGTTTTTTGATCGGAGTTCAAACGAAAAATTATTAGAGTTTGAAGTTTTAGTGTCTAAAATAATCATATATGTAACGAAGGAAACAAATTATAATTAAAAAATGTTAATTACAAACAGTTAAATTTAAAGGTAGCTTAGACCTTAAGAATGTTATTAATGGAAGTATATTATAACTATCAATTAATAAAGGAAACAAATACACAAGATTGTTTAAACAAAGTAATTAATTGACATAATTATGAACACTGTTAAATTAATACAGAAAACATATCACATGTCGACCCACGATGTACAAAGGTCGACCTTTGGCGGTCGATTTGGGGTATGAAATGGTCAACCATTGATTTAGTAAAAGGGGAAGTAAATTAAGGCCTAAATAGTCAGAATTTTATATGGTTTAATCGAACAGTTGGTGTTGATTTGAACCATATAAATACAGACATAGGCATTCACTTCCAATACATAATTTTTTAATGAGCGCGAAAGCTCTTCCATTTTCTCTTCTCCATTACTCTAAATTCTTAGAAGTAGTTCTAGGTTACTATTTCACACATATATACCACTGGAGGATTGTAGAAGATGTTAAAGATAGAGAATAGGTTGAAATCAAGTCGTTCAACCAAGATAAACTGCAAACCCAGATTTAAAATTGTAATTACCCTAAATCTCTCTTGTCTAATCCAAAATTCTAATATATCTACATGTACATGTTATATACGAACCTAAATAGGGAGTCAAAGTGGAAATACAGATAACATGGATTAGATCAGGAGATTTAGGAATGCTTGGGAAAGGTGAGTGGAAAAATTACTTGTTTTGTAACAAGATTAGATTTATTTCGTTGTAATATATTTTAATTATTCCTATTTATAATTGACTTGGATATAAATATGTAAGTGCGTAATGGTTAGAAATAAATCTATAATTGCGTAATGATTATATATAGATTTATTGTTTACGCATAATGGATTTAATGGAATAAATATAATGAAATTGACTATGGAATAAGATTTGATGAAATTTGGAAAATTGCCTAAATTTGTTATTAAATAAATTTTAATGTATTACATAATAATTAGAAATTGGTATTTATACGATGGATATGAATTAAATTAAAAGAAAAGCTTATTAACATTTTAAGGGGTTTTAAGTGATATTTTAATTCATGGAGTTTGGAATGTTGCAAATTGACACCTGTGTATTATCAAATTTAAATATATAAAAGTGCAATGTTTGAAATGACAAGGAATATACCTAAAAATAAAGAGATGTACAAAAAAGGAATATTTACCGTATTTGGTACCATCTATTTCAAATAATAAAAAGATAGTTTTTTGCAATTACAAAAACCACGCAAATCTCTCTTTTTGGATAAGACATAGAAATTTATAGTGTTAACATTTTTAGAATAGAAACGTTGTTCCAACGCATTAAGATATACTAAACCCCCAAAGTGAAATGTTAAGAAATGAATGAAGTAAAAGATTCTAAAAATTTAAGATGTCAAATATCAATAAAATTTGGAAGTAAGTGAAAAGAAAATATAAAAGATAGACAAAAAGGAATAAAAGGATAACATGGGAATAGAAATTAAAATATAGAATGGATAAAAAGGAGTATATGAACAGTATTATGAACATGATAAGTGGAAAGTGGTAAATGAACTTAAAGTAAAGAAAGAGGTGAAACAGATAATGAAATAATGACACAGGTTTAACTATTAAAGTGTAGAGGCATGATAATTAAATAGGTATGAAAGAATATATATGTGAAATATATAAATAGCCTCGAATAGGGCATTAATGATGGGTGTGAACTATTCTGATTAAAGTATAATTAAATGAATAATATGACATTTGGTCATTAGAGTAGGTTGAAATGCTAGGTCTGTAGTGTTATACAATAGAAATCTTCCCACTGCAAAGGGCTACCAGAAGTTGTGTAACATTATACTAATGTGAGGCATATCCAATCATAGGACCCATGGAGTATATAAGTTTGCATATAGATAAAGGAATACTCCCAATATATAGAGTAATCTGCTTCAAATATAGATTTAGGAAGTAATTTCCTAGATTTCATTAGGAAATCTAAATAGGATAATGAGCAGGATTAGGCAGTATACAGCAAAGGTTGGTACCAAAATTCAAGGGTAGGACTGCATAGGACGAGAACGTCAACAGTCCTTAGCGGTCAATAGGAAAGACAGGGTTAATCCTAATTGGTCTTCGCTACATACAAGGGTAGGTCATGTTGGGTTATGCACGATCAGAGTTTTACACAGTAATTTTCTACGAAGTACAAATTACGAACATTCGAGCGGAAAGTTCGTTGGCTTGTAATTCCAAGACCCATTGTTTGGTTTCCAATAAGAGCTTAAGCATTGGACTTACTATCCGAGATCATGAGTCAAAGTGTTGACCAAGATAAAAAACATTGTCTAGCTAAGACAAGAAGGCTGACCTCGGGCCGCAGTTGTCAAAACCAAAAGCATCGGCTAGTATCAACAATCAACGATTTAGATAAATCAGGACGAGACCAACGGACATGATAGGTGGAAGATATCCAAGAAGATATATATAAAAGCATCATGTCAGCGTTCCTCATCAAAACACACTCAACCAGATGATGACAAAAGTTCAAATCTAAGCTCTTATTGAAGAAATTGCTGCTCCAATTCCTACGGAAGGTGAATTTCGACAAACGATGTTGAAATTCATTTTCTACGTAGTAAAATGGTCAGATAACAATCAAACTGAAGTTAAAAGCACATTCACTGAATTAGAGAAGAATATTTCAGCTATACTTAGAGAAGGCGAGAATTCTTCGACCTTCGGTTGAAATCCAAAAAAATTGCCAATGACTAATGAAACCTTAGAAGACGAGTTCATGATAACCAAGGAAGCAGCTAAGAAAGCCAAGACTATAAGGGCGGCAAGTACAGGTCCTTCTAAGAGGCCCTTAAATCAATGTCCCGAAAGGGTAAACTTTAGAGAAAGGAAGCAAAATAGGGTAGAAACCCAAGGTGTTGAAGCTGAAACTTAAGACTCGGTAGGGGTCAAGGAATGGTAGCATTATTATAAAACTATCAGAGCAAGTACAAAAGATGTAAGAGGACCGATCTAACCTTGGTCTTGGGATGAAATTTTGAAAGGTCCAGCCTTTCTCCTGAGAAATTATAAGAGCTCCTATGCCTCTGAGATTCAGGATCCTGAAACTTTCTTATGATGGATCATCCGACCCTGAGGATCACGTCGCTTTATACAAGATCCAGATGCAAGCTATTCGGGCTTCGGATGAGATTAAATGTAAACTCCTGCCCACAACTTTTAGTAGGCCTGCCTTGAAATAGTTCCAGAGCTATTCATTGAATTCTATTAGCTCCTGGAAGTAGCTGACTATGGAGTTTTTGACACAATTCTTCACCTCAAAGATATCAGAGCAGTACTAAGTCTGCACGCCGAGTTTAGACAAGATAGAGGAGAACCTCTAAGGACTATTGTAAAAGGTTTAATGGTGTAGTATCCTAATGCAAGGGCATGATGGAGGAGGCCAAGCTGGTTTCTATGTCATCACGGTTACGGAGGAATAACATATTCTACGATGATCAACTAAGACAGGAACACAAGTCCCTGATTGAATTCTTTTTCTGAGCTCGAGGGGAAATCCGAATCGAAGAATCTAAGGGAGTTGTTAAAAAGAAACCAGAATGAAATGGCGACAATAAGAAGTACATCCTGGAAAAAAATTTGAGAAGGAATTTCATGTGGTGGAAACATACTCCATGACTCATGGCTATATAGCTCAACCAGTATGATATATCACATGAGCCAAGGACAATAATCAAAGGTCAAGCAAATGCTAATTTCATCACTGAATGCACTGGTTTCAAAATCAAAGCTGAAAAAGAAGACATCAAGAATAAACAACTCTCTTGGCTACTTTATCTTGATGGAGCCTCAAACGAACAAGGGGCAGGTACCGTTTGTATATTAGTAACCCCGGACAACCGACAAATTTATTGCACAATCAAGCTCTCCGTCTTAGTAACCAATATTGCAGCCGAGCATGAGTCCCTAATTGTTGGATTAAGAATGGATATTTCTATCAATGTCTCGAAGATTCAGATGTACAATGACTCCCAAATAGTCGTCAATCAAGTTTTCAATCACTATTAGACTCGAGATTAGCTCTTTACGTTAAGCAGGTAAAGCAGCTACTTAGAGCGTTCAAGAGTTACAACATAAAAGGCATCCCTAGAGATCAAAATGCTTGGGCTAATGCCTTAGAAAAATATGCAAGCTTAAGGGATGTAAGAGAGTTTAATTTCATCCCAGTCGAGATGCTAAAGAAACCTAGCAAGCAAGTACCAGAGATACTATTAGTTATAACTGGGCTTAAGTGCACGAGGTAAATCTGCAACACTAGTAACAACTGAAGAAAATTGGATGTTGCCATATATCCAACATCTGACGAGGGTATTCTACCTTCGAATGACGGCGAAGCAAAATGGATTAAATATAACCCTCCAAGGTTTAGCATTATAGATGAAGTACTCTATAGGATAGGATTCTCAACTCCATACTCTCGGTATGTAACGGCCTTGGAAGGTCATTAATTTTTGAAAGAAGCCAATGATGAAATTTTTGAAGACTAATGTTGAGGCCAAAAGTTGGAAAAGAAAATACTCAGGCAAGGCTTCTATTGGCCGACACTAAATCAAGATGCATTAAACTATGCAGGAAAATGTGATAAGTTCCAGCTTTATGCAAAAGTGCCAAGAGCTCTTCTCGAGAAGCTTACCTCGATGATGAGTCCATGGCCCTTTGCTATTTGAGGCATCAATTTTGTTGGTCCATTCCAACTGCTAAACGAGGGGAAATATATGCCATAGTGGAAACTGATTACTTTACAAAGTGGATCGAGGCCAAATCCTTAGCTACCAAAACCTCTAAGCAAGTAATAAAGTTTCTGATGAAGAACATTGTATCCAGATTTAGTCTTCCTCATAAGATCATTACAGACAATGTCACTCGTTTCGAAAGCTGAGAGTTTGAAGAGTATTGCAAAGATTATGATACCAAGGAGGTTTTTCTTCGATAGCCTATCCATAAGAAAATGAGGCCATAGAAGCATCTAACAAAACTATCAAGGCTTGTTTGAAGAAAAGATTGAACAAGGCAAAAGGCAATTGGGCAAAAGAATTGGCTTTCGTTTTTGTGGGTTTATAGAACAAGCTCCAAGACCTCGACACGACATACTCCATTCTCTCTAGCTTACAACTTCGAAGCCATGCTCCTGGTTGAGTTGGAAATTGTCTCTCACCAAAGCTATTAATATGATACACGATAGAATGTAAAGCTTCGAGAGGAGTCATTGGATTTGTTGCCTGAGCTCCAGGACCAAGTCGTTTGAGGACATCAAAGTATATTTGAAAAATAAAACCAATGCTAAGGAGTTTGGACTAGAAAATTTGAGAAAGGAGACCTTGTCCTTCAAAAGATAATGCCAAACACAAAGGATCTGGCAGATTGACCTTTTGACTCAAATTGGGAAGGACCCCAAAAATTTATGATGTCATCCGTCCTGGAACATATGGACTAAGTAAGCCAGATGGCAATGTAATACCTCAAATTTGGAATGCCGAGCATTTGAAAAATTACCATAGTGTGATGCTGCTACATGATGAAAAGCTTTATCAAAAGTTTGAAGCAATAATTAATCTCTTAGCCATGATTAAGGTATGTCGCATGAGATTACAGTCTTTTAAAGTTTTAAGCTTTTGAAACATTACATTAAACGTTTCAGTCGCGATTCTTGTCGTTATCAAGTAATATCATGCAGCTTTTAAAAAGTGCATCAAAATGTTTTAGCCATGATACTTCTCTGATCAAGTAGTATCATGCAAGTTTTAAAGCCATCCTTTCGCCTCTGGGCAAGTAAATGATTTCACCTCTCGATAATTACTTAGTTTCACATACAGGCCGTAATAATGGTTCCGCCCCCAAGCAAAATACCGGAGGTAAGAATTTATAACTTTTATCCATGAACTTATAGGGTCAAATAAGAAATAAACCCTCACTAATCTTTTTATTTCAAGCTAATAGTTTTTAGCCATGGTCAATTAGTACCATGCATTTGGTAGATTCCCAATTAGATCAGAAAGTAAGGTAAATTCCCAGTAATAGTGAGGTATGGTTAAGTAATACCATGCATTGGATAGATTCCCACTAAGATTATAAAGTTAGGCAGATTCATAATAATACCAAGCCATGGTCAAATAGTACCATGCATTAGGTAGATCCTCAATAGTAGTGAGCCACGGTCGATAGTGTCGTGAAAAGAGTGAGTCACGGAAAAGATGACCGTGTCGAACACACTTAGCGAGTCACCTCCCAAATTGTTGTGCAAAGAGTAAGTCACGGCCGAATCTTGTCATACATAGAGTGTGTCATGGCTGAATAGTACCATGCACGGTACCGTAGAGTTAACCACATCCGATAGTGCCATGCAAGGAGTGAGTGATGTGCACTTAAATGTGCATATTTTTACTTTCATATTTAATCTAATTAAATTAAATAAATGATCATATTGGGTATTTTAACATGTTTAAACCAAAATTCAAATTATTTTCAAATTGTCGTATATTCATCTTCATACAGGGGCAAAATGGTCGTTTTTGTACATATGTTCATTTTAGAAAATTTACTTGGAAATTTCAATGTTATTTTGTAAGAATTTGAATTCAAATTACAAGTGGCTTTATGGAAAAAATGCATGCATAAGAGAATACAAAGGAATGAAGATGGAAATAATTCATTTCATGAAACATGGAGGACCCCACCTACCCACCTACCTTGATGTGCAATTAGGATTTAATGCACATGCTAATGACCATTAAAGTTTCATGTACATTTAAATGAAGGATTATCTCATGCTAATGATAACTTGGTGGCCACATTTCCTTAAGGGTAATTTGGATAGTTTCCAAAAATTGGATTAGGGTTTTAATCCATGTATAAATACCCCATATGTTCATGTAACCCTCCCCTCTTCTCTTAGCCTCTCTTCCTCTTAGTTAGTTTTAGCTTAGGATCAAAAATAAACAAAGCTTTCTTTTCTTTCTTTTCATAGCTACTTAGCCATTTCTTTTCATGTAACTTTCCTTTTTTGTGCAATGTTAATTAGTGTTCTTTTCTATTTACATGTTTCTTTTCTTTCATGCTAGTAATGTAGTTTATTTAATACAAATAACTTAGCTTTTATTCAATTAGATCTCTTTTTTATTAGCTTGCATTTTCCTTTTCTTTTTGTTTCATGTTGCTTTCTACATTTGTTAATATGATAACAAATATGAGAGGCCAAATCCCTTTAATTTAGGGGTAATGAAGCTCTCTTATCATGTTGATTTAACATTTTGATCATTTATTCTCTTTTTTTGTGCTTAATGGAAATGTTTGAGCGGGTTAAATTGTTGTTTTAGCTTTGAATTGATAGCCTATATTGTCGACACCAAATAGCATATGCTTAAACAAACAATAAATACAAATTACCTCTTCATCTACATATGATTGTGGTTATGAAGTGAATTTTAAAATCAAAATTTATTGGCCTATACTTCTAATCAATAGTTAATAGGTCAATGCTTAAAATTGTTTTTTTCCAATTTCGTTGTCAATTTTTATGAGAGTTAAAAGTGATTTAGTGCATCTGTTATAGTTTGATGGTTTATATTGAGTTAACTAATAGCACAAATATTCTATACTTATGATAAGCACATCAATTTATTTCATTAATGACTAAAACAGAGATCATAATTTCATTTTGTTGATTTATGTGATCTAGAGAGCAGATTTATCTCAAAATTGCCTTTAAACTCTCATATTTTTATCAGTTTTCTTTTGCTAGTTTTTCTACATTTTATCTTAACAATCTCAAACTCCTGGTTAATTTGATTGAATAGAATTTTAAAAATCTAACAATTCTTTGCGGATCGACCCTTATTTGCCACGTACTAACATTTGCACGTCGTGCATTTGCGGTTATTTTTATCATAAATTTGATCGACGGTGTTCTAACCGATAAGTTTCCGTCGACGAATAAATTTTCACAAAAACTTGTTCGAACGGCCAATTTTCTAGAATATAGAATAGCCGATCAAATTTAAATTAAAATTAACCGCAAGCGCATGGCATACAATGATGGTATGTGTCAAATACTGGTCGATCCACAGGAAATTGTTAGATTTTAAATTTCTATTCAATCAAATTAAACCAAGAAGTGTGAGTTGTTTTTAAGTTATAAAATGTAAATAAAAATAAACTAGCAAAAGAAAATGGATAAAAATATGAGAGTTTGAAGGCAATTTAGAGGTAATTTCCACTCTCTAGATCACATAAATAAACAAAACTTGAAATTATGATCTCTCATTTTTGATCAGTGGGTTTAATTGATGTGTTTATTATAAGTACGGCATATTTGTGCTATTAATTAGCTCAACATAAGTCATCAAACTATAACACACCTATTAAACCACTTGCTAACTCTTTTGAAAAATGTCAATGAAGCTGAAAATAAAATCTATTTTAAGAATGACCTCTTAATTATTGATTAGAAATATAGACCATCAAATTTTGATTTAAACATTCACTTCATTACCATAATTATATGTATATGAAGAGGTAATTCGTGTTTGTTTAGATATAGCCTATTTGGTTTCAACAATATAGGCTATCAAATTCAAAGCTAAACAAAAAAATATTTACCACATTCTATCATTTCCATTAAGCACAAAAAGAGATCAAAATGAACAAATTATGTTGAATCTACATAATTAGAGAGCTTCATTACCTCTAAATTGAAGGGGTTTATCCTCTCATATTTGTTACCATATCAACAAATGTAGAGTTCAACATGAAACAAAAAGAAAAAGAAAAAGTGAGCAAAGTAAATAAAAGCTTAGCTACTTACATAAAGTAAAGATCTACATTACTAAAATGAAAGGAAGAAGCATGTAAATAAAAAGAGAATGAACTAAAATTGCATATAAAAAAATTACATGATAGGAAATGGCCAAGTAGCCGTAAAAAGAAAGAAAACTTGCATTTTATTTTTGAGCCTAAACTAAACTAAAGAGGCTAAGAGACTAAGTGAAGAGAGGAGGGTTGCATGAACATATGAGGTATTTGTACAAGTTTTTAAAGCCTAATCCAATTTTTGGGAACTATCCAAACTACCTTTGAAGAAGTGTGGCCACCAAGTTATCATTAGCATAAGATAATCCTTCATTTAAATATGCATGAAACTTTAATGGCCATTAGCATGTGCATTAGCTCCTAATTACACATCAAGTTAGGTGGCTAGGTGGGGTCCTCCATGTTACATGAAATGAATTATTTCCATCTTCATTCTTTTGTATTCTCTTGTGCATGCATTTTTTCCATGTAGCCACTTGTAATTTGAATTCAAATACCTATAAAATAACATATTAATTTCCAAGTAAATTTTCTAAAATTAATGTATGCATAAAAATGACCATTTTGCTCCTATATGAAAATTAATATATGACAATTTAAAGATAATTTGAATTTTGGTTTAAACATGTTAAAATACCCAATATGATCATTTATTTAATTTAATTAGATTAAATATGGAAGTAAAAATATGCATATATAAGTGCACATCAAATACCCCCACATTTATCTTTTTATTAGTCCTCGAATAAAAAAACTAAGATAAATCCGTTTTCGTAGGAAGCACGATTGCATTGAGCATATGCACCAAGCTATTAAACCTCTAGATGTCCCTAGTAGGACTAGTGTTGTCTCGTGAGGGTTTTCAGTGGATAATAACCACAAAATCCAAATGAAATATGAAAATATTTACAAAATACAAGATTTATTAACAAAGAGGAATGCAAGTTTTAAAAATATTTACTAATGAAGGATTTACTTTTTAATTAACATGAATAAGTTAAATATAAGTTTTGGTCGTTATCTTGAAAATTTAAGTCATTTACTCATCGAAACGTCCAATAAAAATTAAGTTATCATAACAAATAGACTCTAGCTTGGCTAGATGTTTTAGTTGATAACACAATGTAACTATGAAATGGATCCTTAGTTGATTATCAAAATTTTTCAAAGTGGTATTTTCATTTCCTTTCAATAACAAGTAAAATTAGAGCTTGAATTTTGATTGCTTTCTCTCTCTTATTTGAAAATTTTATTGATATTAACAATATTTGCATATGCCTATCTCAAAAAACTGAGGCTAGATATATTACCCGTACACTGCCTTTCTCGCTTACGTAAAGGGAATACAGAGCATGATGAGTGAACACACGAGTGTGAACACCTATCGACTATAAGTGTTATTAATAAAAGAACTTTTATATTCATATGTCTTACTCAAATAATCTAAGGCCAGATATATTGATCGTGCATTGTCTTTCGGGCATACATAAAAAGGGTACAAAGCGTGGCGAGTGAACACACAAGTGTGAACAAATGACTCTAGGTGTTAATAAAAAATATATACATATACACAAATATATTTTTTGTTTGTTTTTTGTTACACACATATATATATATATATATATATATATTTCGTATTGTTTTTTTTTGAAGAGAGAATTTTGCAAAATCATCTTAGCACTATTTAATTTAGAAGATAAAAAATATTCTATCCTTTACTATAAATTCACCACTTTTTAAAACAAAAATTTTAAATTAGGATTTACGTCATAATTAACACGTATAAAACTTTCTGTATGCTAGTTGAACCATCGTTATTTGTAATCAAACTATAGTTTCATTTTTGTTGAGACAAATAAATTTTCAAAATTTTTAATTTAATTAACAAAAACCATATATTTATCCTATAGTGTTTCTTTAAAAACAAATTAAAATGCTAAAAAAAAATCTTTTTGTTTTTGATTTTTTTTAAATTTTGACAAGAAAATGTAAAAATAAACCATGAAAAATAAAAAATGAAGATGAGACCACCCCACACTTGATTTGATTGCGTCCCACAGTTAACACAAGTGAAAGGAGAAAACTAAAATAAAAACATAACCTATATTTACATGAAAATAAAAGGATTATTATTTATAAGACATCAAAAAATATGTCATTAAAAAGTAAATGAAACGGTCTTCCAAAGACCAACTCATTTGTCTCAGCAAGTTTAAGAGACACATCTTAAGCTCGAAAAACCAAATCATAAAACATTTCATAGTTGAATGTTGATTTGAAAAAACGAATGTCATCTTATTAAAAATTGTATGAGTTGTTTTATTTTCGATGATTTTTGGGGTCGATGGAATAATTGGTTGAAGTTCAAATTTATTTTCACTAAATTGAAATCAAGCTCATCATTGACAAATTCTTCAAAATTATTGATTTTAAAATCGAAATGGTGATTTAAATCTACCCCTTCAAAATTCACCAACTCATCGTCGAAAAGTCCAAAAAATTCATGTTCATTAAATTCGTCTCCTATGTTGGATTATCAGCAACTTCATTTAGTGTATCGATTTCAAAATCTAAAGTTGTTGTATTCAAATTTTCGAAATTGGAAAAAGAAAGATCGAATTTTAAATCTAAATTTCTCACCCTTAAAGGAATTGAAATCCTACTCAATTACCAAATTTTCAACAACTTCATTAAGATCGTCATTTTTATTAGGAAAGCTGTTATTTGAAAATCATCAATTTTGGTAAAATATGGATTATTGTTTGACTCATCACACGTTGGGATTTGATTTTGTTTCTCATGTTGTTTCATGTAGGTTTCACACAACAAATCTATGCGATCATCGTAAATTTCGTTCATTTGCTCAAAAAAATCAATTTTACAATTATTAACTTGAAAATTTTCACTTTGAAAATTTTGAGAACAAAATTTTTCACCATAATTGAAACAATGCCTATTGCCAAAAAAATTTAAAAAGTTGTTTGCATTTTGTTTTGATTTTGGAATACATTTTGGAGTTCGAAATTGAATTGGCATTTTCAAGAGTCGACGGTAGTTCATCATTTTGAAAACTTTGTTGTTCAAAATTCGAATTATTTGTATAATATTTTTCATTGAAATATCCATACGAATTTGGTGTGAAATTATAGGGATTATATTGATTTTCACAACTATTGTAAAATTCTGGCGAGTGAGAAAACAGAAATTCGGACATTGTCGATAATTTTTTTGGTTTTTTTAAAGGAGAAATATTTACCAAAAGGAATTTATTTTTTAAAAGGGAAAATTGATTTTTATTTTGTTTTTTGTTTTTGAAAATATTTTATATTTTTTTGGATTTTTGTTTTTCTAAAAAGAATATCTGAGTAAATTTTTTTGGATTTTTTTTATTTTGGTTGAAAAAAAATTCAAAAGAAAGGATTTAAAAACTAAATTAAGAAATATTTACAATTTTTTTCCTTTTTTTCTTTTTTTTTAAATATGCATGAATTACTGCAACTAAATGGATGCAAGGGTTTAATTATGAATTTTCTGTCCTAAGTAGCTCCTAACCCAAAATATATAATCACACTTTGTCTTAAATCAACAAGATACTTCTCAGCCAGGTAACAGACAGGATTTATCGATGCATCACGATTCACCGTAGCAATGAGCCGAAGATTTAAGTACCTTCAGAGAAATAATTCAGTGTAATATTTATGAATCACCGTAATATTTATAACTGATTATTGCTCTGCCGTAGCCTAGACACCAAGAAATTAAATTGTCAAAAGAGGACAACTTGTCAATGTACAATTAAGAGTTATTCGATGTCTAATCGTTATTATTAATCAAAATTCTAGGATGAAATGCAAAGCAGAAATTAAACATGTTTTAACAATGCAACTAAAACGAATTTTGTTTTTTTTGGATTTTGAAATTTTATTTTACAAATGAAAATGCAAGCAACCAAATCCACTTAAATAAAACTGGAAAGGAAAGCACGATACCAAAGCGTGCAGAATTATTAGCAATTTTATTTTTAAGCGGCAATTTTTTTAAGCAAGCAAACAATTATTTTAGCAAGCACTTATGCCATCCACAACCTGAAATATAAAAACAAGATATATGTATATATAGTTTTTTTGAAGAGACTAAAACAAATTAAACTAAAAAAAATTCAAAACAATTTGTTGTTTGTTTTTTTAAATGAAAGAAAAATAAAAACAAGAGCAAATTTTTTGATTGATTACCCTATGAAACAAAAGCTAAATATTTTTTTTTTAAGACACTCAACACTCACACTTCACATTAGGTAAAATAAATAAAAAATTCAAGAAGAAGACGAGACTCAAGATATACAATTTTTTTTAAGTCAAAGAAGAAAATAAAACAAAACCAGGGAAAACAAAATATTTGAAACTCTTTTTTTTCTAAGAAAGAACTAGAACAAATCGTTATATTAACAAAATAAAACTTGTTGGTTTGTTTTTTTTCTTTTTATAGGGAACAAAATGAAAAATGAACTAGAGAAAGAAAACTAACAAATAAAAATGAAAATAAAAACAGGAGCAAGAATGGACCCGACCCGGCGTAGTCAAAATTATGTTAATAAATAAAAGATCAGAACAAAAACGAAAAATAATAATTATTACCAAACAACTTTTCAAATCCTATTGAAGAACAACTTCTCACAAACGAATAACTTCTCGCAACCGAAATCAAAAATTACAGAGCCAAAAATGTCTGAATTCAATAAATTTCCATCCCAAGCAAATATCCAGATCGTTATATTGAGAAATCGCGATTTAATGGGTGTGTTATGATGGTCGCGGCTTTGGGTGTTTTGGGTTTTCGATTTGAGTCGAGGCACGGCAATTGGGTCGTCAACTGGAGATGGAGGTGAGGCGAGTGAAGATGGTTGGTTTGGTTCGTGATTAGGAGTCGCGACAGGTCGCGATTTGGTATTTCGGCTGAATGTAAGTGGCAGTGGGTTATCGAAGATGTTGGTTGCACTTGTATGTGACGTAGCTGTTAGTTTGGTCGAATGTTGTGACAGGTAGCATGAGTTGCAAACTGTGGCCCGGGTCTGGTGATGGGTTTTGTCTGTGATGAGTTAACAGTAGATGAAGTTGTATGCAGTTTTGGTTGAGTAGTGTTGTTTGTTGCAGTGGACCAGAAAAGAATTGTATTGTTTGTTTCTGGTTCGTATGGTATAACTGATGAAGTTTAGTCGACGATAGCCACAGTGGGTGGTTAGTGTTTGTTGAACAGTGAGAGGGATATTTGTTTGTGGTAGTTGTCAGAGATAATGAAACAGCAATGTTGTGACTGGTTTGATGGAGTTCAGGGTGAAATAGAGAAGTGGGTATGATGTAGAGCAATATGGTGAACCAAAGATTGTTGAAGGCAGAGGCATGGCAATGCAGCAGCAGGAAGTGATGCAGTATTGAAGTGTTTGCAGTATGGCGTGTGTAGGAGTTTGTATGAAGTGGTAGACCAGTGTATAGGTATAGGTAGAATAGGTGTCCATGGCAGTTTGTAGTTTGAGGGTGGTGATGATGTTGATTTCGTGTTGCTGCTTGAATGTTGAATTGATGGTGAATGTTGTGGAGTAGCCAAATGACGGTAGTGGCGGTTAATGTATGGATGGAGTTATGGTGTTGAGTTGCTGAGGTGGTTCGTGTGTTTGTTCGATGATAAAAAAGTTTGTATAGGAGTTTGAATGCATGTATCAGTTGTGTGTAGTAGTTCAAGTGAGGAAGTTTGTATGGGAATTTGAATGTATGTATCAGTTGTATGTAGTAGTTCAAGTGGGCTGTTGAGTTTTGGTATTATGGCTAATTATGGCGGTAGAACTGATCAGGCAAGTGGGAATGAAGAACAGGCAAGTGGTATTGCGGGGCTGTTGAAGTGGAGGAGAAATGGTGAGGCGACAGAGAGAGGCCGGTGAAGACAGTGTAGCAGGGGTGCAGTTTGTTGGGGCAAAGTATTGTAATGTGCAGGCAGAAATTTTTTTACATGAAGGTAGAGTATTGTACGCACAGTGATATGCAGAGGAGCACTGTGCAGGCAGAAAATTTTGTTGTTTTTTTACTGTTTGAAAATGTAAAGACAAGAAGACAATGAAAGAAAAGAAAAAAAATGTAAATGTAGAAGTACGGATGCAAACAAAAAGGATTTTGTTTTGAAATTTTGTTTGTCTTTTTATTTTTTAAATGAAGAGATGCAAATGCCAAATGAAAATAAACTAGAAAACAAGCTCACAACAAATTGAAAATAAAAATCAAACAACACACACAATTTATTTTTTAAATGCAAGTTAACACACAATAAAATTGAAAAAAAAATTCGAAGAATAGGAAATAAAATCAAAACAAATCCTCGATAACCATGCCAAAAACTTGGTTCCGACGGCCAATTCTCTACCATATTAGAAAATAGCCGATCAAGTTTAAATTAAAATTAACCGTATGCGCACGGCGTACAATGTTAGTACGTGTCGAGTACGGATCGAATCACATGCGGCTGTTAGATTTTGAATTTCTATTCAATCAAATTAAAGCAGGAAGTGTGAGATGATTTTAAGTTAGAAAAATGTAAATAAAAATAAGCTAGCAAAAGAAAATAGATAAAAATATGAGAGTTTGAAGGCAATTTAGAGATAATTTCCACTTTTTAGATCACATAAATCAACAAAACATAAAATTATGATCTCTCATTTTTTATCATTAGGGAGTTTAATTGATGTATTTATCATAAGTATGACATATTTGTGCTATTATTTAGCACAACATAAGGCATAAAACTATAACACATTCGTTAAACCACTTGCTAACTCTCAGGAAAAATGACAATGAAGTTGAAAATAAAATTTATTTTAAGCATGACCTATTAACTATTGATTAAAAATATAGATCATCAAATTTTGATTTAACATTCACTTCATTACCATAATCAAATGCAGATGAAGAGATAATTCGTGTTTTGTTTGTTCAAATATAGCATATTTGTTGTCAACAATATAGGCTATCAAATTCAAAGCTAAACAACAAAATATTCATCACATTCTATCATTTCCTTTAAGCACGAAAAGAGATCAAAATGAACAAATTATGTTGAATATACATAATTAGATAGCTTTATTACTCTTAAATTAAAGGGGTTTAGCCTCTCATATTCGTTATCATATCAACAAATGTAGAGTTCAACATGAAAAAAAAACAAAAGGAAAAAGGTTCAACTGTAGAGTTCAACATGTAGAGTTCAACATGAAACAAAAACAAAAACAAAAACAAATGTAGAGTTCAACTGTTGCTAGAGCTCGGGAGCAAGTTCTTTCTATCCCTGTTTGGTTTTTTTTTTCGCATATCCCCTCTGCTCTTCAACCGCTGATTGGTTTCAATTGGCTAGCCTGTAATATTGGTAAACTGAGATGTTTTGACGCCAATACTGTTGCTCGCGCAAAATTGGTGTATGCTAAAGCTCTGATTGAGATTTCTCCAGATAAGCCTCTTCCTTCCTCTATTCCTGTCCAGCTAGCCGTTGGGCATGTTGAGGAAGTCCGCGTTCGTTACGGTTGGGTACCGGATATCTGCGTTTCCCGTCACTCCTTTGGTCACCTGGCCACTGCCTGCCTGCATTCTGTTGTCTCCGTGTCTGCGCCTAAGATCCCGTTGCCTCGCCCCCCGCTCCGGAAATGGGTCCCTAAGTTCTCTGCCTCTGTCCCTCCTCCTGCAGTTCCTATATCTGTCCCGAGTTTGCCTCCTTGTCCTGTTGTTCGGCCTGCCTCTCCGTCTGCTCCAATGGTTCCATGTGATGACTCTGCTGTTCATTTACCTTCTCCTGTTCCATCTTCGTCGTGAGCTCCTATAGTTTGGGATGAGTCTGAGAGGTGTTGGGTTGATCTCTTGTCTGATGTTAGATTTAACCCTATCCCTGATTCCTTTTTTCGATTTGTCTCTGATGATCTTTTGGACCTTAGATGCCTTCATTATGTTCCTTCCGGTGATTCTTTAGTCCTTGATATGGATGGTCTGCATGCGAGTTCTAATGTTGTCGTGTTAGCTGATTCTTCTTGGGATCGTTCCTTTGTCTACTCCCCTGATTCTGTTGATTATGATCCTTGTCTGGTTAGTCTCTTCCGCCCATTTGCTGGTTTACTTGGGAAGGTCCCTTCAGTCTCTTCCTAGGTGTCTTTGGATGTTGGGAATCCTACCTCTTCGGAGGAATCTTAGTCTAGATGTTGGTTTTAATACCGTGGCATGTCGGTCACAGTCCTGTGCTTTATTTATCCTCATATAGTAGTTTAGGCGCTTTTGCCTTTCTCCCGTACTTCAAATTTTTATTACGTTCGTAATAAAAAGTGGACGGTCCACTATAAAACCGGCTAGCCTTGCCAAAAAAAAAAAAGGTGAGCAAAGTAAATAAAAGCTAAGTTATTTGCATAAAGTAACGATACACACTACTAAAATGAAAGGAAGAAGCATGTAAATAAAAAGAGAATAAACTAAGATTGCATATAAAAAAATTACATGAAAGGAAATGACCAAGTTACCATAAAAATAAAGAAAACTTACATTTTATTTTTGAGCCTAAGCTAAACTAAAGAAGCTAAGAGACTAAGAGAAGAGAGGAGGGTTACATGAACATATGGGGTATTTATACATGTTTTAAAAGCCTAATCCAATTTTTGGAAACTACCCAAACTACCCTTGAGGAAGTGTGGCCACCAATTATCATTAGCATGGGATAATCCTTCATTTAAATATGTATGAAATTATAATGTCCATTAGCATGTGCATTAACTCCTAATTGCACATCAAGGTAGGTGGGTGGTAGGGTCCTCCATGTTTCATGAAATGAATTATTTCCATCTTCATTCCTTTATATTCTCTTGTGCGTGCATTTTTCCATGAAGTCGCTTGTAATTTGAATTCAAATTCCTATAAAATAACACAGAAATTTCCAAGTAAATTTTCTAAAACTAATAATGCACAAAAATGACCATTTTGCCCCTATATGAAGATGAATATATGACGATTTGAAAATAATTTGAATTTTGGTTTAAACATGTTAAAATATCGAATATGATCATTTATTTAATTTAATTAGATTAAATATGGAAATAAAATTATGCACATTTAAGTGCACATCAAATACCCTACACTTATCTTTTTATTCATCGTCGAACAATGATAAACTAAGATAAATCCGTTTTCATAGCGAGCACGATTGCATTGAGCATATGTAACAAGCCGTTAAACCTTTAGGTGTCCCTAGTAGGAGAGTGTTGTCTCGTGAAGGTTTGGAGTGGATACTACCCAATGAATCCAAATGCAATATGAAAATATTTACAAATGTAAGATTTATTTACACAGAGGAATGCAAGTTTTTGAAAATATTTACAAATGAAGGATTTACTTTTGAATTAACATGAGTAAGTTAAATATAATTTTTTGTCATTATCTTGAAAATTTAAGTCACTTACTCATCAAAACATCCAACAGTGGGTCATGGAAAAGGCGGTCATGCCGAACACACTTAGTAAGCCACATCTATAGTATCATGCAAAAGAGTGAGCCATGGTCGAATCATGTAATGCAAAGAGTGATCCATGGTCGAATAGTAGATGCTCGGTGTTATATAGTGAGCCACGTTCTTATAGTATCACGTAAAATAAAGGCATTATACTGCCACTAATAGTTTTCAAAACTGATACCTATATAGGATCAGATCTAGATGATCAAAGCATAGTATTGAGATATTCTCTCCTCTAGGCACTAATTTCAATTTTCAAAGCCCTTTAAACAAGGATCAACTTCATGATGGGAATGGAACGAACAAGCCAAGTATTCAAGCATGATATGACGTTATTCTTTCCAAAGTCTGCCATATATCAACCATGTTAGGTGAACTTTGGGGGCACGTGTTACACCATGATTTCTACAAAGTACAAATTTCAAACATTTAAGATGAAAGTTTCTTGGCTTGTAATTTCGCGATCCATTGTTTGGCCTTCAACGAAGGCTTAAGAAATAGACTTAGTATCTGAAAGCATGAGTCAAAGTGTCGATCGAGATCAAGAACATTGTCCAGCTAAGATAAGAAGCCTAACCAAGGGCAACAGTTGCCGGGACCAAAAGCATTTCAGCAAGTATCAATAATCAATGGCTCAGATAGCCTAGGCCGAAAATAGTGGTCAAGATAAACAGAAAATGTCCAAGAAGCTATACATAAAAGCATCATGTCAGCAATCCGCATCAAAACGCACTCAACCAGATGATAACAAGCGTTCAAATCTAAGCCGCACATAGCAAGCCGGGTCATCAATCCAAAAGTAGATACCTGCACCAATAGAAGAATCTTAAATTTGAAATAAATAAAGGACCACCTGCTACAATAAAGGGTTAGAAAAAAGAATCTATGATATCCCATTATCATTCAATACTTCTTACCCCTTTTAGAAAACTTTAGCTTAAAAAGACCATTAATGGCAGAATTTTTCACGAATGTACTTGTAAATCAAAATAATCAATAAAGTCCAGAGCAGAACTTTCAAAGTTGATGCAGGGATTTGTTCCCGAAAGACTATAAATCTTGTTTCGCTTTTCCCTTTCGAAAATTTATTTCCTGTCTAGTTTCGGTAATTTTCAATCAGAGTGCCGGACCAAAAATCAATCTAACAACAGTTGTTTGCTAGTTAATTTATTAGGGCAGGGCTAGTTAACCCATATGGGAGTTCTTTCAAAAATGGTTGGGGTGGTCCGTGGAGCCGAGTACACAATAAGAAGTAGACAAAGTAGTAAATCCCAAAAAGAGAAATAGAGTACGACAAAATGTATGAAAATCCATCGTTAGGCACTATGGGTGTCCTCGAGTTATATAGTGGTGAGGGCGTGACATGGCAAGGGTGATAGATCCTAGCCGAGTGCTAATTAAGAGATACTAGTAGGGATATTATCTTGGTCCATTTTGGAACCATGGGATATATATATATATATATATATATATATATAGCTATTTGTTATCCCATGGTTTAGGATGCTTTATTATTGAAATAAGATGTATACCATGTAATGTGATATTGTTATTTTTTCGGACCCAGCCGCGCAAAACAGACGCTACCGAAATTTTTCATAAATTTAGGACCTAGGAATTTTTTTCGTGGAAATTGGGTTATTTTCAAAGTTATATTAAAACTAACTAAGTAATTTAATTTTTTTATAAATTGACTATTTTGAATAAAATATATCTAATGCTAGATTCTTTCTAGTTCCTTTTCGAGGACGAAAACTTTTGAGTGGGGGGGATTGCAACAACTTATATTTTTGACAATTAAAAATATTAAATTAAATAAGGTATTGAAATTAAAAATTGTCTGAAATTCAAAAGTTATGATTTAGTGTTTTTGTATTAAAGGAAATATCACATGTTTATTTATTTGAAATGTATTGTAGCTTAGATATTGATTACAGAAATAATAGATCTTATTTAGTAAGAATTTATAACATATGTTTGTGTACAATGAATTTAAATTTATAAAGGAAACAATTGATTATTTTCCATCATATTTATCTTGTCCGTTTTGAAATTCACATGTGTAATCAATTGAAATTAATAGGTGTAAATTAATGTAGCTTATGTTTTATGAAAACAAAAGGAAAAGTTTGATTTAATGAAAAAAAATATTTTTATCAAATATATGAATGTTTCATTTGTGAATATATGTTTAATTTCATTAAAATGAGGAATAGAATGATTTGATTAAAGGAAGAAACATATGTTTATTTGAACTGCATTTTAGCATACAAATTGATTACAAGAATAGGAAAATCATTTATTTAAGTAAGTTATTTACTACTCTGGTCTATGAACGACAAATTTATAAACATGTTTAAATGGCTAAAGGAAATACTTGCTCTTTATTTCATCCATTTTAGTTTGTCTATTTTGAAATTTAACTTTCTAATTAATTGCAATTAATGTAATTGAAATATTTCACTTAAAATGAAAGATAACATCGATTGCAATCAATAGATTTAATAAAAGAAACGCACATTTTGTGTTAAACAGAAAGCGCGTTTTAATGGAAATAAAAGATCATTTTGGAAAAACCAAATTGAACATTTTAATTTTTAAGGTAAGTATAATTTTATTTATTGTGAATTGATAAAAAATTAAATGGATACAAATTTGAGTATTATTTAAGTTAATGAAATTAATTTGGTTACGTTTCAAAAATTGAGTTCAAAAGGTTATGCTATGTACATGGTCCCTTCATTTATTTTGTTATTAATTGTTGCATGTACGTTTTAAAATAGTTGCCTTATTATTAAATACTTGATCCATTCATTTTTTCGTTCTATTTAATAAATAAGCCTAGAATTTTAGGCTGTATTTAATTCTTTTCATCTCATTTTTGGTTGTACAAAATTTCACTTTCTTTTGGTTTGCAAACTTTCTCATTCCTACGTACATTTCTTTATGCATTATTAATGCCTGAAGCTTTCAAAACAAAACATGACTTTCATTTTTGTCCCTCCACCTTCATTTTCTTATTAGTAAGTAGCCTGCCACTTTATTTCTTCTTTTGCAATTTGTTTCTCCTGAGACCTCATACTCGTTTAGTTCAAATTATGCTATGCTGAAGCTATATTCTCATCAGCAAATTGTTCACGTTTTTAAACTTGTCCCTTTATTTTTTCTTGTCGCCACCTCATTTCCTTACTTATATCTCCATTTCAAATCTTTCTTTTCCCTAATCATTTTAACGTGAGCTTGGAAATTCAAAAGCTCTCATTTTTACAAATTCAAAAGCTTTCTTTTATGAAATATGAGTTTAATTTTTCATTTTTCCTACACGTTCTACGGTCAACTTAGTTTGTTCTTTCATCTTTACCTGGAAACTCATCTTGAGAAAAACGTGAGTATTAAACTTTGTTTGTTTTTTATTTAATATGTATTTATTATTATTTTAAAAATATTTCTTATAACATGACTATCTTTGACATACAAGCTTCGAATCATGTGCGATTTCTTTCGTTAGATTCATATTTATTTTCGGACAATTGGAAACCGGTTTGGTTGAATTTGGAGACGGTTGAAATTTTAGGCTTTTGTTGGATTTTTAATGCGCTATAAATTAAAGGTGAATGATTAAACCACTCACGCGATAATAAACTTTCTGATGTTAGTTAAATTGAAATCATGAAGTGATAAAAATTTATTGATTGTTGTTTGGCAATTTAAATTTACATTTAAATTGAAATTGATATTGAATTGACATTTAAATTAACATTGAATTTAATTGCTAGTTAAACACAGACAATTGATAACTAGTAGCTGTTGTGATATATTGGTTGATTTGAATCTTCATTGTTATTGGATGCGTATTAATTGATTTTGGACGTACGTTGCTTATTTATATGACATATCCTAGGTTATTACCCTATTTATTATGCGCTATTATATAAACTGTCATTTGTATTATTTGAATTGAACTAAGAAATAGGTCGAAATGATATATACCTATGTAATTTAAATATAGATTGAAATGATATATATATATATATATATATCATTTAAATATGGGTTGAAATGATATCTATCCATCCATGTAATTAAATTGGAATAACTAATCATTTGGCCATAGGGTAGAAAATTATACACGGGCGTCGGATTTTGTTAAATTAAATAGTTTTAAATATTAAAATTGGATATGTTTAAATGATATTGTTTTAAAGAAATAAAATATGGATTTATATGAATTGAATTATTTCTAATTCGAGGTTTGAAATGTTGAAATTGTTACTGCTTAAATGAAATTGTTTAAAGGATTTAGTTCGAAATCTTAAGTTGAAATTTGGGAATGACTTAAATTTATTGAAAGTGGATTTTTTTTTAAGGTTTCAATATTAATTTTAAACTTTGAATTTACTTAAATCAAAATGGTTTTAAATTGGTTTCAAATTTTTTGGATATGAAATGGATTTAAACTAAATTGTTTGAAAATTAGTATTTAAACTGAAACTTTCGGCCACTTGAATAGAACCGTTTAAATTGAATTTGAAGTAAAATTTGAAACCGTTTTGAACCAAGGCTAATTTAAATTGAATTTAGAATATGAAGTTTATTTGAATCTAAAGTAGAAAAATTGAATTCGTTGTGATTTGAAATTAAACCATGAGTTCAAATTGTTATGAAAGAAGAAATAGTTTTAATATAAACTATATTAATATGTAAACTATTTTAATAATCAAATTATTTTAATTTTTAAACTATTTTAACTATCAAAACTATTTTCAGTATATAAACTATTTTTATGATCAAAACTATTTTCAATATTCAAACTATTTTAATCATTCCAAACTATTTTTCAATTTTCAAGCTATGTTAATTTTTCTAACTATTTTCAATATTCAAACTGTTTTAAAAGTGGGAATTACTTAGATTTGAATCATTGATTTAATTAAGAATGTTTTGATTTGAATGTGTTACCTATTTTGAATTTGAAATGATTTTTGAAGTGAGCCTGATATTTTTATATGAAATATGACTTGTTCTTAAAATTTAAAAGAACCAACCGGTGTGTAAAATGACGTTTGTTTATTAAAGAAACCAGGGCTGGATGAACGACATACTCTATATTATTCTATCGGAATCGTTTTAATAACCGTGTACGCGATGGATGTTATCCTGAATGTGGAGGTTGAATTGGCGGTGTGTACTGGAATAAAGAAAGAGAATGATGATGGATGATCCCGACAATTGTGCTAATTTGAAATGACTAAAACAGAAGCCTATGTCTGACAAGGGGTTAGCTACCTTTAGGGGCCATCACCCCTTCATATTAATATATTGATTTTGATTTGATCGGTGCACCTGGATTTGATTTTGAGGGTGGGTGGTGGACTCGGTCGGCAGTCGTCGCTGCGAGATGTTACTACCAGCCAGAAAGGGTAAACTGGTAGAATCCTACCTTGGGTACTGCCTCACGTTCCTAGTCGTACTTTTATCCTTTTACGCGCCCACTACAATTTTGTTTTAGTATGGTAGCTATAGGAGACTCACTAGCTACCACGTTAGTGGTTGTGTTACAGAACCTACATAGACTACCTGCTTAAAAACGTGTTAAGGGGGATCAATGTAAAGCCTTAACGCTATTTTAATACTTTGCTGATAGACACTACATATATAACATATCTTACTATATTTAGATAGTTTGATGGATCCTTAGGAGATGGAAAACCACATAACATCTCTTAAGTTATTAAACTCACGTTCTACACTTGATAGGAGATGGAAAACCCCTTAAACATTTCTGAAGCTATTACACTCATATTTACTTGTTATTGATTTACCTTACATTATAACTTTTAGTTCCGACTCGACTGTTTTGCCTTTTCATTACGCTCAGGTCTACCCGAGTATTTCAATGTTTGAAGATATTATTCCTTGAAGATGAAGATGGAGTTTGCTAGAACGGTCTTTAATATTATTATTCTGCTGCAATATTTTGGTATGTTTGTTGGTTGTACTATGAATATGTTGTAAAAAAATTGAAATCAAATGCATATTGTAAAACAAATTCATGAACTATTTATTTGATTATTATATTTTGTCATTCCACTACGAGATTATATGTTTTCCTTTCCTTTTCTCTCTTATTTTCTTATTAAACCACATCGGCAATCTTCCCCTTCGAATGGTTTGAGTTAGACATGTGTGGTTTATTGTTGCCCTGAATTATCCAAAAAGGTGGGTCGTCATAGTATATAAGTTTGTAGGATAACCCAAGAACTCTAGGGGGCATATTTTGTTAGGAACTGAAGATAGTGATTTTGATGACAAGAACCTTTGTAACTTATTTTATTATAACTTATATACTAACACTATTGTCTAGATATATATGAATGATATTATGCAGGATATATATAAGACAGGTATTGATTATTGAAGACTGTACAGTATAAAGATCAAGAATGAAGAAATCAAGTTTGAAGACTCATGAGTATCAAGATCAAGATTTCAAGATATGTGTCTAGTTTTTGTTAAAACTTCATAATATCATGGAAATCTTCATTCCGAATTTCATTTGGGATGGAACCCATTTCTACCTTCATGGTGGCTTGCAAACCCACGACAAGTAGCTTACAAACCTACGACAAGTGGCTTACAAACCCATGAACATCCTGGTTTTGTACAAGTTCTCGAGTCCTGATGTGATGAGATATTCTACAGGAAGAAGCTTGCAAAATTACTTCAAAATGGTTTTACAAAACGATTTTCAAAACTTCTTTTCAAAATGTTTTAGCCTTAAAAACTATCTTTTCAAATGATTTTCAAAAAGATGTTTTAGCCTTAAAATGTTATTTGTTTATGTGTTTTAAAACATAGTAAAATTAGTTTATTTTACTCCAGAATCATTTCATCTTATTTTCATTTCAATACCATTTTCAAAAAAAAAATTACATTATTTTTAACAAGGGGATTTCGACATCATGGGATACCCCATGTTGACATGGTGGTCGTTGAATTCAAAAGTTTCAATTTTCAAAAAAAGTATCTATTCGTCTAAATCTCTTCACGAATGGTTTTGACCATTGGTGCTTTATAAATAGGCTTCACAAACGAATTTTTTAATCATCTATTTTCATATTTTCTTCACTTCTTCTTCTTCACAAATCCATGTTCTATAGTTTTCATATTTTTAAGATCGTGCCGAAATTCTACCGAATTCTCAAGTGAATCAAATTATAATCTCATTCTTGTTTGATTCTCTGCCCTCTCTCGAAGATCAAAGTGCTATTCGGAGTTATAGGATCAATTTGTAATCAAAATTTTATCGAGTCTCTCTATAAGGTGTGGTTGTGCCTGGAAATCAATTGGGTAATCTTTTTACCCGTAAATCAAGAGAGTTTCCCTCGGGCTCATGAGACAGGAGGGTACCTCAAGGCCTTTATAAATTGAGGAGTGTAATCTCGACACTGGTTTAATAAAAATCTATATGAGGTGGTTTGCCTTGGTATAGAACTGGATGTAGGGTAACACCAAACCAGTATAAAATCCGGTATGTTCTTTCCTTTTACTGCTTTTTATTTACTTTCTGCATCCGTGTTTGATTCTATGATTAAGTTCTGCATTTTTTTGTGTCATAATTTCAATTTAGTTCATATTAGTCTTATAATTCATTGAACACTATTCACCCCTCCCACTAGTGTTAAATTAGCCTTAAGTTCCTTAATCCGTTGTCCCCTTCAATTGATATAAGAGCATAGGCTTTCATAGTTTTCATAATCTGAAACTTGAAAAGTTAAAAGTGGCATTTTTAAAGAAATTTTGTTAACATTAATTTAAATTTATGCATTTCATCAAAGTATCATAAGTCCGCATATAGTTTTTATGAAAAATCAAGTTATATACCGAATTGGTTTGTTATGCAGGAACAGACATGTTACATGGCTTTTGGAGAATCAACAACCAATGGACAAGCTGTGCGAATTGAGAAAGATAAATGGATACTTGATAGTGGATGTTCAAGGCATATGACTGGAAATCCCGAGATACTCAATGACATTATATACCAAGATGGTGGATTGGTCAACTTTGGAGATAACTCAAAAGGATATGTGATTGGCATTGGCAATGTCGGTAATTCTAAAACTCCTCTTATTTCTAATATTTTGCTAGTTAGGAATTTAAAACATAATTTTCTTAGTATAAGTCAACTATGTGATGAAGGATTTAAAATTAAATTTGGAAAAGATAAGTGTCACATCAAAAATAATAAGTCTAATATTATCTTTGAAGGAATTAGGAAGAAAAACATTTACATCCTTAGTATGAAAGTTACAAATGATAGCTTATGTCTTTTGGCTAATACAAGTGACCCTTGGATTTGGCATAAAAGATTTGGTCATTTGAATTTCAAACTATTATATAGGTTATCAAAACATGACTTAGTTAGAGGTTTTCCCAAGTTAAATTTTAAAGTAGATAGTATATGTGATGCTTGCCAATTAGAAAAACTTAAGAAAAGTTCATTTAAATTAAAAGATATGATTTCTACTTCTAAACCTCTAGAATTACTTCATTTAGATTTATTTGGTCCATCTCAAGTTCAACCAATTAATCACAATAAATATGTTTTTGTAATTAAGATGATTATTCTAGATATACATAGAAATTTTTTCTTAAATTTAAAAGTGATGCTTTTCAATTATTTAAGAATTTTGCTAAAAGAATTCAAAATCAACTTTCTTTAAAAATAAAACCTATTCGTAGTGATCACGATGGAGAATTTGAAAATGAAAATTTTGATAATTTCTGTAATCAAAAAGGAATTACTCATAATTTCTCTTTTCCAAGAACTCCACAACAAAATGGAGTAGTAGAACGTAAGAATAGAACGATTCAAGAGTGTGGTAGAACAACTGATAGTAACTTACCTAAAAACTTTTGGGCTGAAGCAGTCGATACAGCTTGGTATATATTAAATAGGATTTTAATTAGACCATTAACTAATAAAACACCGTATGGATTACTTTACAATAAGAAACCCATAGTAGCTTATTTTAAATTTTTCGGTAGTAAGTGTTTATTCTTAATACAAAAGATAATTTAGATAAATTTGAACCTAAATTTGATAAAGGTATCTCCATTGGATATTCTAACAGAAGTAAAGCGTTTAGAGTTTATAATTTGAGAACTAACACTGTTGAAGAAACAATGCATGTATCTTTTGATGAAAATTTTAAAGATACTGTACAAATAAAAGATAAAGAAGATTTTGTAACTTTAAATAATGAACCTAATGAAACTAATAGTGAAATCATTCAACTTAATAAAGGAATTAAGCTATTAAAAGATCATCTTGTAGAAAATGTACTAGGAAATATTGAATCTATAGTTAAAACAAGAAATCAACTAAACAAATGAGAAATGTAGCTTTTATATCAACTATTGAACCTAAAAATCCAAAGGAAGCATCATCTGATGATTCATGGATTCTTGCTATGCAAGAAGAATTGAATCATTCACCAGAAATGATGTTTGGGAACTTGTTCCTAGACCTGAGGATAAAAGTATAATTGGAACAAAATGGGTTTATAAAAATAAAATGAATGAACTTAGTGAGGTCCTGAGAAATAAAGCTCGTTCAGTCGCGCAAGGTTATTTTCAAGAAGAAGGAATTGATTATGACGAAACGTTTGCACCCTTAGCAAGACTAGAAGCTATCAGAATTCTACTTGCTTTCACAAACTACAATAATTTCAAGTTATATCAAATGGATGTTAAAAGTGCTTTTCTAAATGGTTTTGTAAAAGAAGATGTTTATGTAGAACAACCTCCACTTCTTGAAGATAATAAAATTTCAAATCATGTATATAAATTAAAGAAGGCTTTATATGGTCTGAAACAAACTCCTAGAGCCTGGTATGAAAGACTAAGATCTTATTTACTACAATCTGGTTTTGAAATTGGCAAAATAGATACAATTCTTTATATTAAAAGAAACAAAAATGATATTCAATGAATAAAAATATATGTAGATGATATAATAGTTGGATCAACTAATAACGTAATGAATAAAGAATTTTCAGATATAATGACTAAAGAATTTGAAATGAGTCATATGGGAGAACTTAATTTCTTCTTAGGACTTCAAATCAAACAATTAGATAAAGGAATTTTCATTAGTCAAGAAAAATATGCTAAAGATTTAATTAATAAATTTGGATTGGCCACTTCTGGTGGGAAACCAACTCAAATGACAACTAATGTAGCTTTAAGTAAAGAAGATAAATCAAAAGATGTTGATCAAAAATTATATAGGGGAATGATTCGTTCGCTGCTTTATATAACATCAAGTCGTCCTGACATCATGCCTAGTGTCTGTCTCTGTGCAAGATACCAATCTATACCTAAAGAAACTCACTTAAAAGCGGTTAATAGAATTTTAGGATATGTAAAACATACTTTAGATTATGGTTTATTTTATCCTAAAAACGATGTATTTGATTTAATTTCATACTGTGATGCTGATTATGCTGGTTTAAATCAGACCGAAAAAGTAAAAGTGGAACTTGTCACTTTGTAGGACATTCTCTGGTTTCCTGGTTTAGTAAGAAGAAAAACACTTATCCTTGTCAACAACTGAAGCAGAATATATATCTGCTGCTTTGCCTTGTTCTCAAGTTATATATATATATATATATATATATATGCAATAAACTTTAAAAGATTTTGGAATTACTATAACTAATCACCAATTTATTGTGATAATACTAGTGCAATAAACATATCTAAGCATCCAACTCATCATGCTAGAACAAAACATATTGATATTATACATCATTTTTTTAGAGATAATATAAGTAAAGAAGTCACAACCCTTGAATATATTAATATTGAAAAACAAATTGCTGGTATATTAACCAAACCATTAAATGAACAAAACTTTACTAAATTTAGAAGAGAACTAGGTATATGTTCATAAACTGAAATATAAATTAAATAATACAAGTATAGTTAATAATTAATATAAAAAAAATTCAAAAATTGAACTGGGCATGTCACATGACCCATCCCCCCTATGTCGACTTATAGGCCGAGATTTTCAAATTTAAATTTCCCTATAAAATTAGTTATTTGGTTATATATTTATATATTTCGACTTTTACTCCTTTTCTCCATTCTCCTCTCTGTAATAAACTTCTAAAACAGTAATTTAATGGCTTCCACCTCTAATAATGAACCTTCTTCAACCACTTCTCCTCATTCTACCCCTTTTCAACATTCCACACACATATGAGTCATCAAACTACAAGAGAAGATGAAAGATTTACTTCAAATGATGGTGGAATTCAAGTAAGTCAATTACGAATGGTTAAATAACAAGATAGGCAAGGCAAAATCCTTAGGAATTTACAAAAATTCCTTATGGATAACCGTACCAATCCTATTATCATCGAAGAATCATCACAAGCCATGAACTCTGAAGAAAAAGAAGAGCCTCTAGAAGAACCATAAGAGGATCAAGAAGAAGAACGTCCTCTGTCGAATCTGGATGTTCATATGGACGAAGACGATGGTGTGATTTGTGTTGGAGAGGTCCTTTTTAATGCTAATGGGAACTTGGTTGAACAACGTGGAAACTTTTGTCTTCACTATCCAAATTGTTCGGTCCACAAATCACCAATAGTTAAGGGTCATCGTTAATCTTTTTTTTGTTTTTCTCTTTCTTGATTGTACATTAGTTTGTTAATTTGTATATAAGTGTTATCTTAAGGTTCTTCTAAAAACAATCTTTGATGTATAGAAATATAAATTCCAGTTAGGATGTTATAGAAACATAAACTTCTTAATAGCGTGTAAATCTTCATTCCGAATTTCATTTGGGATGGAACTCTTTTCTACCTTCTTAGTGGCTTACAAACCCACGATAAGTAGCCTACAAACCTCCGACAAGTGGCTTACAAACCCACGAACATCCTGGTTTTGTACAAGTTCTCAAGTCCTGATGTGATGAGATATTCTGCAGGAAGAAGCTTGCAAAACTACTTCAAAATGGTTCTTCAAAACGATTTTCAAAACTGCTTTTCAAAATGTTTTAGCCTCAAAAACTATATTTTCAAATGATTTTCAAAAACATGTTTTAGCCTTAAAATATTCTTTGTTTTTATGTTTTAAAACATAGTAAAATTAGTTTATTTTACTCCAGAATCATTTCATCTTGTTTTCATTCCAATACCATTTTCAAAACAGATTTTACATTATTTTTAACAAGGGGACATCGACATCACGAGATACCCCATGTCGACATGTTGGCCGTTGAATTCAAAAGTTTCAATTTTTAAACGAAGTGTCTATTCGTTTGAATCTCTTCATGAATGATTATGACCGTTGGTGCTTTATAAGCAGGCTTCACAAACGAATTTTTTAATCATCTATTTTTGGATTTTCTTTACTTCTTATTCTTCATAGATCCATGTTCTATAATTTTCATATTTTTAAGATCGTGCCATTGTTCTGTCGAATTCTCAACTGAATCAAATTAGGATCTCATTCTTGTTTGATTCTCTGCCCTCTCTCGAAGATCAAAGTGCTATCAAGAGTTATAGGATCAATTTGTAATCAAAAGTTTATCGAGTCTCTCTATAAGGTGTGGTTGTGCCTGGAAATCAATTGGGTAATATTGTGGCCCGTAAATCAAAAGAGTTTGCCCCGGACTCATGAGACAGGAAGGTACCTCAAGGCCTTTATAAATTGAGGAGTGTAATCTCAACACTGGTTTAATAAAAATCTGTATGAGGTGGTTTTCCTTGGTACAGAACTGGATGTAGGGTAACTCCGAACCAGTATAAAATCCGTTGTGTTCTTTCCATTTACTGCTTTCCATTTACTTTCTTCATTTGTGTTTGATTCTTGTGATTGTTTTGTGATTAAGTTCTACATTGTTTGTATCATAATTTCAGTTTAGTTCATATAAGTCTTAGAATTCATTAAACGCTAATCACCCCTCCTCTAGTGTTAAATTAGCCTTAAGATCCTCAATCCACTGTCCCTTTCATATTTTCCACAATGTCAAAGAACAAAAAGTTGTTGTTTCCATACATGTTGTCTTTTTGAAAAAGGAATTTCTATATAAATAAATCAATACCGAAGTTGTAGACTTAGATGAGATCCAAGAAATGAATATAAAGGCTAAGACGGCGAAAGAATCAAATTCACCGGTACACAAAAACATGTAACATATTAGAAGTTCTAATGGGGAATCTTGTGCATCTGGGAGAAACTACGATTGTAAACGATCCGTATTTTTAAAGATTGAATATTTAAAAGTTTATTTAAATATTTAATTGTTAATTAAATGATGGCCCAGTAATGTGATTTTTCGCATACAGCTGAATGAGGATTCATGACCACTTCCGTTGAGTTTGGATTGACTTTGCGAATTAAAATGAGTTTAAGGATTGCTATATTTCATGATTGGACAATCCGATAGCCAAAACAATTTTGAAATATGCAAAATTAGCCTACCGAGGCGTAGTCCTAGATGGAGATGTGGTTAGTGCCATTGTATCCGAAAAAATGAGGTGATATAAACAAACGAGCTTCATGATGCGCAGACGCGTCGTGGTATCGTACGGACTCGAATTGCATAGCCATGTATTTGAGAGATTAAATAAATGGAAATATTTTATTATAAATAGATTTTGAAAACTTCTCCCTCCAAATATCGTTCTCCCCTTATTGTTGCATTCAAATCCATGGCCTCTCCAATCTTTACCTTCAAAATTGAGCTCGAGTTAAATACTCAACTAAAAATCACAAAACAAATTGCATCAGATCAGTATCAAAGAGGGCTTCGATTCTATACCTTAGATCTTGTGTTTTGTGACGCATTGCTGAGGTCAAATCTATAGCCGTGGATCTAGGGCTTGTGTTTGATGGAGATTGTAGCGTCGATCTTCGAATCAGAGATTATATTTATGCTTCTTGCATCGAGATGCACCTCTTGCCGGATTTTGGGCTTGTCTGGCCAGCCAGAGCAAATGCATCCATTGCCTTGGATGTTAGCTGCTGATGGGTAGCTAAGAGGAGTAAGGGATCAGTTGAGATGGTGACATGTCCGGGTGTAGAGATTTGGAAGAGAAGCAATTTAGCGAAGACAATTCGAGATTTTATTGAGCGATTGGGGATAAATCAAAGAAATTGGGATTGGGATTGTAATATGCACAACCTGATACTTTCATTCATGTATAGGTATATGTAATAGAAAAAGGATTAGATTTAAGAAGGTAATTAGTTAATTATTTAATTAGTTAGTTAATGAAGATCCTTATATTTGCCATATCTTTTGCATATGACGTCCGTTTTGGATGCGGTTTCTTTCTTTTGGATCGTATTAGCGAGATCTACATTTTGGCAGTCGTTTGGATAGATTTGGCTGAGGTGAGTGATATTGCTCTTACTTTACTATGAGTGGTTGTTTATTGTTATAATTACGCTCAGGAATGAATTTTGGATTTTAAACGTGATATCACTATTATTATGCGGCAGCTATATTTTTATAAAAGAATATATAATTATTTTTAAATGATTTATAAAGAGTATCACATATATTCCATTGTTGTGCCATATTTTAAATGACGTTCTAGATGGATGTATGGTTATTTGCATGTATGGATGTATGGATGCATGTTTGACTATTAGGCTTGTTTGTTATTTAGCTGTTTTGGTTGAAAACGTCGATTAGCGGTGATTTGATTTTAGGAAGTATCTTATAAGTTGGAGTTCCACACACGTGAGAACCTAATAAACGAGATGAGCTATAGAAGAGGATTTGGTATACGTGCCGACGGACCTAGATTTCAGAGTGGATGTCGGACATTTTTGGTTAGTCTGTACTTAAACGTTCAGTTAAATACAAGACCAAGGTGAATGGTATTGACCATAGTAGAGTGGTCAACATCCATCACTGTTGTCGATTGACGATTTGGCTGGTATGTGGCTTGGACATTGATGAGATACAATGGTGCGCAATGCGATGGTTTGTTCATGTGACTGTTTTAGGGATATGATGTTATAACTCTACGCCGAGTGATATTGATGGTGAGGTAGGAATGTGGTGCTTCGACCTGGTTGTCTGATACTGCAGAATAGTGACTCGAGGATGTATGGAGTGAGCACCAAGATGTTTATATCAGGACTATATGGATCATGCTAGATCTTGGGATTTGGATGGCATGATAGTAGTGTTCCTCGATCAAGAGCTCAGGTAGTGAGTAGGATCGAGGATGTAAGCTCGGATTGGAGTGATGCTATAGATAATGGACCGGGTTGAGTGTTAAGGCTCTGCCCAGAAAACTGTAGTGAATAAATAGGGTTCAGATCCGTATCGAGTGAGTAGGGCACGATTGATATGTTTGTGCGTAGGGATTGTAAATGACTCAGAGTGTTTTGGTTGTGTTCAAAGCGAGGGTACTATATGCGGAGGCACCTTAGGGCCGGTAGCATCAATTTGTACCCTGGACCGATAGGGTCTAGGTCAGGTGCTACAGGCGTATCACAAGAGACAACCATGTGAAGTTTTCTAACCAGCAAGTACAATCAGGAACCAGGATTTCCACTAGTCCTTGATAGATTTCGAGGGTATTATGAGTCATCATATGTTTGGCACATTGGGTGACAGTTAGTATTGTTTGATGGTTGCTATGTTTGTTATGGTTGCTCACTAGTCACCTATCACCCTAGCGATGTCACATTAGGTAGGTATTATGGTAGGGATACCAGGATACCCTGAATTAAATTAGTCTGGAATAGGTATGGATGGAGATACCTAGATACTTGAAGTTTACTTAGTATGGAGTAGGTACCATAGGTGGAGATACCTAGGCGCCTTGATAGATACTGAGTATAGTATACCTTTTTACGATGTTATAGAGTAGCATATTACTTATGTTATGTGCTGACTCTGTGGTTGCAGGGACATGTTAGGTATGGTTTATATACATTCTGTTACATATGTTGTCGACTTTTGTAGTATTTTGAGATTTGATATCACTCACACTAGACTGTTGTCTGGCTCGAGGTTTTATGCTTTGCTTCCTATTATCTTGGGTACTCTTAAATGAGTATGTTGAGAGCAGGTGGATGATTATGAAGTTCTACAGGTGTACCGACAAAGAGGTGACACATACTTATACTTATATGTGCATTTGTTATTATATTTCCGCCATGTGACACTGTGGAGCCTTAACAATGTCGATTTGCCATTATGAGACAGTGTACTAGTTGAGTTTACTTTCCTGTTGTACAAACTTTATTATGGTGTTGTATAACCTTGGGGATCTTTATTTACATGATTATTTCACATTGTTATTGTTGTCTCTCTTGTTTTATACCTGTGTTGATTATTATATTTACTCCGATGCGATATGCGATATGCAACATGTAATTTGGTTATTTGATGTTTCCTTTTCCTTATTTTCCATTCTTTTCTCTTCTATTTCTTCATCCTAATTCTTTTTCTTTCCTTTAACTACCGTTTTACCCCATGGGTGTAAAGTGGTTGTTACATTTGGTATTAGAGCAAAGGCTACCCGATTAAGCTTAGTTGATATCGTGATCTAGTAGAGATAAGGTAGGAGTTATTGCCTTAGACTAGATCTTGAGAGTGTATATCTACGAGAGAGTTCGTATTTGTTATATATTTTGGTTTTCCATACTATATAGTAGTATATATAGTATAAAAGTTGAGTGCACACATAAGCACAATTGATTCAGTTTTCTTTGTGAGAGACGGATCATCCTTTTTATAGAATAGGAATGATCTGGCATGAAAGAAAAATTGATATCGACACTATCTTTAGAGTTATGTATTAGGTAGGATTGGTGCCACTATCCCTCATTGATAGGATATGTTTGTAGAGTTGGTGCAGATCATTTTTAGGATGCCCAATTTTTCTAGGGGTTTTGCTGCTTAAGTGCGATTGGCTAGAGTCAACTTTTTGGAGCTGTAAACAGACCAGGGTAGTCTAGGAGGCAGGCCATTCCTTAGAATAGAGTCAGCTATTGGAAGGCAAGATTGGTTGGACCAAAAGTTATGCCTTTAAGGCATAGGGTGTCCAAACAGCTTAGGAGATTAGGGGTTCTAGCGGTTGCCCTAATTAGGTGATGGTACATCCATGGGTGCATATTTTAGGCAGGATGCATCTGTTGTGTTCGTTAGTAGCACGAATGGCTCTTTGGAGTTGTTTGTTGGTTGTTGTGAGCTGGATGAGATGACGAACATATGCATACTCCCATATGTTGATGACTTGTTCGATCATGTCTATAGCATGAGGATGCTCTCTTAGTTGGACCCTGCGGTGAGGTTGCACTAACTAAGAGTAATTTGGAAAAGTGTGCTGATTATAGTATTCCACACACTACCTTGATTTTAGGTTGGTTATGCCATTTGGGCTAACCAATGTGTTGGCATATGTTGAGGATCTGATGGACCGTGATTAGAGTGGTCACTTGAGTAGTTTGCGCTTATGTTCATTGAAGATACTTTCGTCTACCCATGAATGGAAGAGGAGCACAAGACATGATTAGTGGTGAGATTCTGATGGTATCACTCCTGAAGTAGGAGAGTGAGATGCTTGGGTCATGTTGTTTCAGAGTAGGACGTCATTGTAGATCCTTTAGTTATGGAAGTCCGGATTCTGGATAGATCCAAGATAGCAGTATCATCAACCTATTGTTTAGGAGTGGATCGGACTTTTGTTTGCGACATGAGGTGTAGACACGCTTTAGTAAGTCTGATCAAGAGATTGACGAGTGCATTGATAGTACTCATTCTGAGCAGGAATGAAGAGATGATAGTATGCACTTGCTTGTGGTACTTAAATGCATGTGTAGTGATGTCAAGAGGTAATATTCGACTCTTGGTTCGGAGTTGGAGGCGATAGAGTTTGTTTTAGGAATTTGGAGACACCATCTGCTAGGAGAGGAGTTTGAATTGTTCAGTAATCCCTTATCATTATAGTATTTCTTCTTTGAGAAGGATCTTTATCTTCACTACTAGCAATGGTTGGAGATCTTAACCTCCTATGGATTTGACATTCTAGATATCTAAAAGGGGAAATGTAGTGGTTGATATTTGAGTGGGAGACATACCATTTTGGAAGTGATATTCCTAGAGTGGATATTGCTTGAGCTTATCACTGGTTATGACTCTAGGACTCGATGAGTTTTGGACGAGTGTGATGGTTAGTTTGGCCATCAGACCTACTTTGATTTAGCCGATTGGAACTAGTCAGAAGTGTTAAACTAGACTAGTGGAGATCATAGCTAAATTAAAAGAGTGAGTAGTGTTTGGAGAGATGAAGTAGGGCTGACTCGACCGAGATTGTTGGTTCTTTAGGGATGAGAGATGTTTGTTCTCGAGCAGTGGGAACAACTGTTTTAGGACTGCATCAAAGGATTGCCGGTGACTGAGGATAGAGAGGAGCATTTGAGGCGTAGCCGATTGGTTGACATATGATGCTAGATTTGTATTCCTTAAGTTCAGTAGTACGACATCCGTTTTTATTGTGTTGTGTGGTTTGAGGGATGGCTGTTATGATTCCATTGTATGCCAAGAGCATTGTAAGTGGCCGAGACCCATTGTTCGATAATGGTGCTGGGAGAACTTATAAAAGTCATTTGGATATTTAGCAGTAAATGAATTAGATGATATCAAGACTTAACCATAGACTTAGAGACCTCATAAGCTTATTCGTGCCCGTAGATGTGATACGAATCAGGTTAAGGGAGGTCGAAGAAGTAGTAGGGTTTAGTGGAATGAAAGCGAAGGCGATAAAGTATAGTAGACCATAGGGAGCATGAGGACCGTTAGTCCGGAGCTCTTTAGATGATGAGATTTTATTTTTACCGTCAGCTTTCATTATCGATATCATATTGGATGCTTATACTAGATGGTTTAGTATTCCACATGCTAGGATAGACATGAATGTTATTTTTGGATGTTTGGTCTCATGTATGCATGTTTGATTGGATTGTTAGCATTTGAGATGATAGCCTATGTTTGCATGGTTGTTAGACATGCGAGATAATTATTATTTGGTATAACATTCTGGTTAAATGGTGCTAGAGATGATCTAGTATAGTTAAAGATATGAGCTGTATACATATCTTTGTTATAGTAGAGTTTTTCGGACTTAGTCATCCAAAGGAGATTCTGCCGAATTTTTCCAGAATCTGATAGATTTTTGAGGGCCGATGGGTTAAAAGACATTCTCTTTGCTTTGAGATTTTGGGGACGAATTTCTATAACGAAAAGAGAATGTTGTGGCCCATATTTTTAACGATCGGATATTTTAAATATTTAATCGTTAATTAAGTGAAGGCCCAAAAATGTTATTTTTTGCTTACAGCCGAATCAAGAGTCGAGACCACATCTATTAAGGTTGAATTGGCGTTGCGAATTAAAATGAGTACGACGATCATTATATTTCGAGGTTGGATGATCTAATGGCCAAAATGGTCTCAAAATATGTGAAATTAGCTTTATGGGGTGTAGTCTCAAATGGAAACATGGTTAGTGCCATTGGATTCGGAAAACTGAGGTGGTGTATGCAGACGATTTTCCTGACGATCGGACATGTCGTGTAATCGTACGGACTTGAAAAGCATAAGTATGTATTTGAAAGATTAAATAAATGGATAATATTTTATTATAAATAGCTTTTGAAAAATTCCCTCCAAATATCATTTTCCCCTTATTGTTGCATTCATATCCATGGCTGCTCCATTCTTTGCCTTCAAAAACTGAGATTGAGTGAAATACTCAAATAAATTCACGAAACAAATTGCATCGGATTCGTATCAAAGAAAGCTTTGATTCTGTACCATAGATTTTGAGTTTTGTGATGTGTTGCCAAGGTCGACCCCATAGCCGTGGATCTAAGGCTTGGGTTTGATGGAGATTGCAACATCGATCTTCGAACCAGAGATTATATTTGTGCTTCTTGCATCAAGACACATCTTTCTTTGGAGTTTGGGATCATCCTGCCAACCAAAGAAAAATGCGTCCATTGCCTTGGACATTAGCTACTGATGGGTTGCGAGGAGGAGTAGCGGATCGGTCAAGATGGTGATGTGTCTAGGGTGTAAAGATTTGGAAGAGAAGTGATTTAGCGAAGACAATTCAAGATTTCATTGAGCGATTGGAGAGAGATCGAAGAGAGTTGGGATTGTGATATGTACGGTGTGATACTTTCATTCGTGTACATGCATATGTAAGAGAAGAAGGATTCGATTTAAGAAGGTAATTAGTTAATTATTTGATTAGTTCGCTAATTACTTTCTTCTATTTTCCATATCTTTGGCATACGAGGTCCGTTTTGGATGCGGTTGCTTGCATTTGGATCGTATTGGCGAGATCTACGTTTTGGCACTGGTTTGGGCAGATTTGGCAGAGGTGAGTGATATTGTCTCTCACTTTACTATGAATGGTTGTTTATTGTTATAATGACGTTTTGGAATGATTGTTGGCTTTTAAATGTGATATCACTATTACTATACAGCAACTATGTTTTTATAAATGAATATATAATTATTTTTAAATGATTTATAAAGAGTACCACATATTTTCCATCGTCGTGCCACGGTTAGGGAATTATTAGATTAGATCTATTATAGATGTTATTTCCTAAATTGATTGATATGGATGGGTTGTTTATGTCGTACGTATGACGTCTAAATGGATTTATGGTTGTTTGGATGTATAGATGTATGGATGCATGTTTGACTGTTTGTCTTGTTTGTTATTTGGTTGTTTTGGTTAAAAATGCCGATTAGTAGTGATGTGATTTTAGTTAGCATCTTGTACATTGGAGTTCCGCACATGCAGGAACTTAATGAACGAGATGAATTATAGAAGAGGGTTTGGAATATGTATCGATGGACCTGGATTTCAGAGTGGATGTCCAGTTTGGTCAGTACTTAACCGTTCGGTTAAGTACAAAACCAAGGTGGATGGTATTGACCATATTAGAGTGGTTAATGTCCATCACTGTTGTCGATTGGCAATTTGGTCAATATGTGGCTTTGACGTTGATGAGATACTGTGGTGCATGAACTGATGATTTTTTCGTGTGACCAGTTTAGGGATATGTTGTTATTACTCTACGAAGAGTGATATTGATGGTGAGGCAGGGATGTGGTGCTTCGACCTAGCGATTTTGACTGTGAAGCAGGGATGTGGTGCTTCGACCTGGTAGACTGATACTGTGGATAATGACTCAATGATGTATAGAGTAGAATCCAGGATGACAGTATCAGGACTGTATGGATCATGCTAAATCTCGGGCTTTGGATGGCATGATAGTAGGGTTCTTCGATCAAGAGCTCAGGCAGTGAGCAGGATTAAGGATGGTAGCTCGAATTGGAGCGATGCTATAGATAGTAGACTTGGGTGAGTGTTTGGACTCGTGCCTAAAAAACTGTAGTGAACCAATAGGGTTCAGATCCGTATCGAGTGGGTGGGGCACGATATACATATTTGTGCCTAGGGATCGTTGATAACTCAAAGTGTTCTAGTTGTGTTTAAAGCAGGGGTACTATATGTGGGGGAACCCAAGGGCTGGTAGTGCCAGTCTGTACCCTGGACCAGTAGGGTCTTGGTCAGGTGGTACAAAGGTATCACAATAGAAAACCGTGCAGGGTTTTCTAGCTGGTGAGTACGGTGAACACAATCGAGAACCGAGATTTCCACTAGTCCTTGACAGTCTTCGAGGGCCATATGATTCATCATATATCTGGCATATTGGGTGATAGTTAGTATTGTTTGATGGTTGCTATGTCTGTTATGGTTGCTCACTAGTCACCTGTCACCCTAGGGATGTCACAATACGTAGGTATTGCGGTAGGGATACGTGGATACCCTAACTTGACTTAGTGCGGAGTAGGTATGGATGGAGATACCTGAAGTTTACTTAGTATATATGTATCGTAGGTGGAGATACCTAGACACCCTGACAGATACTGAGTACGATATACCTTTTCTATGATGTTATAGAGTAGCATATTACTTATGTTTATGTACTGACTCTATGGTTGCAGGGACAGGTCAGGTATGGTTTATATACCCTTTGTACCATATATTATCGACTTTTATGGTATTTCGAGATTTGATATCGCTCATATCAGATTGTTGTCTGATCCGAGGTTTTATGTTTTGCTTCCTATTATCTTAGGTACTCTTAAATGAGTATGTTGAGATCAGATGGATGATTTTGAAGTTCTACAGGTGGGCCGATAGGAGGTGATGTTTATCTATACTTATGTGTGCATTTGTTATTATATTTCCATTATGTGACACTATGGAGTCTTGACAGTGTTGATTTACCATTATAAGATAGTGTACTGGTTGAGTTTACTTTCCGATTGTATAAACTTTGTTACGGTGTTGTATAACTTTGGAGTTCTTTATTTAGATGATTATTTCACATTGTTACTGATGTCTCTCTTGTTTTGTACATGTGTTGATTATTATATTTACTCTGATGCGATGTGAGATATGCAGCAGGTAACTTGGTTATTTGGTATTTCCTTTTACTTCTTTTCAATTCTTTTCTCTTCTATTTCTTCATCTTAATTCTTTTTCATTCCTTTAACTACAGTTTTGCACCGTAGGTGTAGGGTGATCATTACAACGATTTCCTTGCGAATGGCAAGAAAGAGGACTGCATCTTAGAAGACAACACTCCATTCTCATTCCACCAAGCACTGCAAAGTAATAACTCCGCACTTTGGCTTGGAGCAATGAATTCAAAATGGATTCCATGTACAAAAAAAATATATGGACTTTGGCTGACATACCCGAAGGGATAAAACCTATCAGTTGCAAATGAAGAAGTATGGACTTACGAAAGCTAGGCCAATTGCAAAAAGATTTCTTAAAATTCAAGGTGTTGATTATGACGAAGCGGTTTAGCACGTAGCAACGCTTAAGTCCATTCGGATAATGCTAGCTATTGTTGTGCTCTACGACTATGAAATTGGAAAATGGACATGAAAACAACTTTTCTATATGATGATTTAGAATAGACCATTTACATTTTGTAGCCAGAGGGTTTCTAGGTCAACGTGAGTGAGGAAAAGCCTTAAAAGTTGCTAAGATTTATTTATGGTCTTAAACAAGCTTTAAGTAGATGAAATAAGTGTTTTTATAAAGTAATCAAGTAGTCCAGTTTTTATCATAACAGAGAAGAAGAGTGTGTGTATCGAAAAGAACAAGGAGGTTCTATAATGTTTTAGTTTTATACGTTGATGATTTGTTACTGACTGGCAACGACATTGCATTATTGGAACCGGTAAAAGCTTGGTTATCAAAGAATTTCTTCATAAAGAATTTGGGAGAATCAACCTATATACTAGGTATAAAGATATATTGAGATAGATATAAAAAGCTATTGGGACTGTTCCAATCCCATACATAGATACCATACTAAAATGGTTCAATATAGAGAATTCCAAGTGCGGGAATGTTCTAATGAAATCTTGGACGTCCTTTCTAAGAAGGACACTCTTCATACCAATGAAGAGAAAAAGCATATGTAAAGTATACCGTATGCATCAAAATTGGTTCCATAATATACGCCACGATATATGACGAGTGCCTTACACCTCTGGTACCTAATATACCAGTATAATGCGTTGTGGAGGTACCCATCCGATGTAGGATGGTAGACAAGAATATAACATATAGAAAAATCCAAGCATGGAACCTGTAGAATATCTCACAGCACATAGAAAAAATATAATATGATAACATATATTTAAAATGGATAAGACAATGATATAATCAAATGAACCATAAATAAAAAATCAGAGTGCATCAGGTTCATAGACTATACAAAAACTAAATAAAGAACTTATACAACTCAAGTCTCCAAAAAAAACTCTATAACGTCCCTAAAAATACAAGTACTGACATATCTCCATAGTACTGCACATCAGAATATAATGTAATTGAAAGTGTAGCCTCCTACTCGTACTCCGTACAGCCATGTGCGCTATCTAGACTTGTTATCCCTAATCTACTCATTTAAGATTACCTGATATAAAAAGCAAAGCATAAAACCTTGGATCTGACGACGGTCTGGTGTGAGCGATGCATCATCTCAAAAAGGCGATAAAACCATATATAGTAAATAGGGAAATAGGGTATGGAGAATCTACCTATCATGTTCCTGCATCCAAAGAGTTAGCACATAACTATTGATATATGCGAATCTACTAACGTAGCCATAGTGTACTACAGTCGAAGTACAATATCCAATGTCTAGGTATACGGTCGAAAATATCTGCATTGTGCGACACACTAGGGTGATAAACAACCATGAAAAACATAGCATCCATCAAAAAATCCTCACCATCACTCGTGTGCATTGGATGTATGATAACTTGTATTGCATAATCGCAAACCAGGATCCAATTAAAATCCTGGCTTCATTGGTGCTTGAATCCATGTCACTTCGAAAGGCTAGGAACTAGGCCCATAATTGCAAAGCCCAGGGTAATATACTATAGTAAGATCTGGATATAATCATAAATCCAGGTAGGCGTCCCCACATACCCCTTCTTTACAAACATAATAGAAGCCTCTGAGTTATCAATGATCCATCTGCATGCGTCTGCATAATGTAACTCAATCATTTTTCCACCATGGCTATCTCCATAGTATGGCACAATCACAAATCCCACTCACAAGCACCCCATCATCAAACTTTCCCTTGTGGATCACTGCTATGTCTCTTGTCGTTAAGTGGTCATGTTCGAAATGCCTTTATACACCCATTGTAAGTCATAAAACCATCGTAACATGTCCCCGAAGGCGTTGTCATTGTTGACGTCGGAGCACCATGCCATTGCCTCACTAGTCGCTATAGGAAATCCAAGGTCATCTCGAGTTGTCCCAGAGTCATCCATCCTTGCTCCCTATCAACTCATCAAAGACCCCAAAACTCTGGCATAAAGTACATCCGTGCCATGCCCAGAGCCTATAGCCAAACCCTGTGCTCCTCCTCTATTTGGTCAACCCTCTAATCGAATCAAGCAAGACCCTAAAAGCCAACAAAAGCACTCAAGAACAAACCAGTTTCGTCATTCAGAACCGGACTGAGCCATCCACCGAACCACTTCCACCGTCTAGTCCCGGACCAAGTCCACCTCATGAACCTTTTTCCGTGTTCAGTCACCAAAATAGCTCCACCACTGAACCAATTCCATTGGCCATAACCGAGCCAAGGCAACTCCTCTCCAAAGCCCGAGCATGCCTAGCACCGACTTGAGCCACCCACTAAATCAATTTCCTGTAGCACTTCCGACTCCAAATTTTACGCCGGTTTCACCACTAAGCCATATTCTTTGACCCTTATGCATTCTACGTATAATAATACAATTCTCAACAATCTCGAGTCAACCCGTGAAAGCCCTATTCCATGGTTCCTAACTCTAAGTCGCTTCGATGAGCGTTCTAAACCATACAAGCATAATAGCAAACACCATAATGACCAAACAACATTCAATCATGTAAACATACGACAATTAATTGCAAATTATCTATAACATGTCTCTAATATAGCCTAACACACATCAAGCCAACCCTACATCAGACTAACATGATTACAACTTTAAAACATTTTAAAATCATTTCTTTAGGTTTCATTTTAAAAAAGTTTTAAAACATGATTTTGAATTTAAAAAGGGTTTAAAACATTTCAGAGCATGTAGATACATATATAGGAAGGTGAGAGAGGATAACGCACTCACCAAAACCTCCAAAATCCAAGTTTTTCTCGCAAATTAATGCAAATTCGAAAAAATAGCTAAGATGAACCTTCCAAAAATGTAGGTGTGAAGATATCTAATGAATTTCCTTGCTAATCTACCACTAATCTATGATTCAGACTTGATTTGGAGAAGAAAAGATTGGGTTTTGGATGAAGATGGGTTAACGGAGGCTTGGATCTATTTTGAGAAGGGGTAAAAGTGATTTGGGGATGATGGTTCAACCTAAAGTAGTCTTCAAAGATGAAATGGTTTAGTAGGTTTTCCTCTAAACTCACAATTACCCATTAAGCTGCTCCAAAAATTATCAATTTTCAAACGGTCATATCTCCTAATCAAAAAGTCCAAATTAATATGTGACCACTCTATAGAAAGAGAACCATCATATTCTTTCATTGAATGTTATATTGGACTCTAATTCGACATACCTGAAAAGTTATAGACAATATACGTTTTCAAGGGTAAAATCGTCCGGAAGAAATTCTAAAGGTAGGAGATGTCACTAATAGGCATTTTACTAAAGTTATAAAGTCATACGACCTCATATGAATTTTAAAACAATATTTTACGGTCCTCCGGTATGGAAAAAAATGGGTTGTTACACTCTCCTCCTTTAGGAATTTTTCCCTCAAAATTCCAACACTAATAGAGTTAGGGGTATGTCCTAGGGCAATTATGTAATTTGTTACAAATATCTAACTCGTTGACCAAACTTGTTCAAAGTAAAGGTGTTTTATTTCTATTATATACTTGATATAATGTGTTATATTAATTAATTTAATTAAAAGTATATTTAATAGAAAATCTATAGGTGTTGTAATCGTGTGTAATTTATCACAATAAATATAAATATACCATTTTAAATATTTCTAGTCAAGATGCATCGAGTCTGGATATTGATGTATCCGTTGAAACAAAAGTACGTAACACTCTTCAAATGTTGGGCAGTGTATTATTCATGACTGCTAAGGACATCAAGAGGTTACATACTGATAGTTATTGTATAACTATGGAACAACTCACTGTATAGTTTTATGTTTGTTAATATAACTGAGGTCAAATATAAAATATAGACATGACTGACTTACACAGTTCTCTTGGCTTGAGAATACTGTGGAACTTCAATATAAAAGTTCACCTTTTATTATAGTCAAATCATTATATAGCATTCCATCGAGTGACTATAGTTGGATCGAGTAGAAGTATTGGAAGTGTAGCACTATTCAAGAGAGGATTCATCTCCTCGGTTATTTGGGGTTAGTATCACGGTCAACTCAAAGTCAAAATCTCTGGACAGAGCATTTCACTTAATAATGATTGTTATTATTGAACCTGGTCTTTGTGTTTGGATTATAGAGTTGAATATAGATGATGTTAGAATTTTGACCATTACCAAATTTCATAAGTCCAAAGTGATATAGTTTTAATGAAGAGAATTGGTGTAAATGAATGCACAACTAGGTAACGCTTAATAATAAAGTGAAATTGGATTTTACCGAAACTAAGTGAAACTTGGCCAAAATATCACACCACCCGCCAAGCAACGTATAAACATTAACATTCTAATAGTTCGATGTTAATTGCCGATCCAATCTACACCTGACGAGTCACATGAACGAAATGGTGAATTCTCTTTAGACCAAATGATATAATTAGTTTATAACTGTCATAAATTAATTAATATATATATATGAAACATTGATTATAAAATTTTGAATATGATTTGGGGAATAAATATTATCGTATATATTTATAATAGTTATGAATATATCGATCGATATGCGATAGCGACAAGAAATTAAATTAGATCTAATTAATAATATATATTTAGGCTTAAATGGGCTATTAGCTCATGATATTGGGAAGCTATTTTTGGCAGCAAACATGAGGTATAAGAGCGGCTAAAATTGGGTATAGGGTTTTATGGTTATGGATGGTTGATATTTGGTGAGAAATTGTATTAGATATGATCCACATATCTCTTTATTTCAACCACTATAAAAGGGCCCTTAACCTTAACTTTAGAAGGAATTTTTGGCTGTCTCCATTCTTCTTTTGCTTTTCGATCCATACCTCCAAGAGCTCCATCAATACTCAAATCAAATCGATTTAAATGAACAGCTATTTGATAGCAAAGGGTGTACGGTTCAAGTATTAACAGTCTGCCGAATCGAGTAAGTTTCAGTGGAAGGAAAACTCATCGTTACAAGGTATACTTAAGGGCATTAGTTTTAGGTATATGTTTTATTTTCTAAGATATATAATCTGCGAATAACTGCATGTTGTTCTTATATGTGTGTGTGTGTGTGTGTGTGTGTGTGTGTGTGTGTGTGAATTATATTGTTCGTTAGGTGAGATTCCTGTAGGTATTCACATATAGATTGGTTATGTATATGTGTTTATCAAATCATAAAACATTATTTTACATGAAGATTTTATATACATAGCCGAATTAATTTTATTTTATTATCATTATTTTATTAGTTAATATATTCATATATCAATATGCTAATTAATTTAATTATTTGACCTGTATTGAACTACATAATTATACCATGTAAATAATTAAACTAATATTTTACAAATGTATATTTTCACCAACTATAATTTTTTTTTGATTGTAAATAATTTTTAATAATTATTTAATATATTTTAATTATTTAAATCAATGTACGAAACTAACAAATCATATAAAATAAATTATGCTTAGAAAGTTGGATTTCAATTTTTCTAAAATTATTTGTCATCATAGAAACTCACAACCAAAAGATCACATTTTTTAATCTATTTTTATATTTTAAAAAAACAGGAAAATAGGCAAATTGAAGAAGTTGCACAAAAATTTATTTTCAAGGACAATAAGTTTGTTTTTCAGGAAATTATTGTCAAGGACATAACTTCTCAGCATTTTACCATCAAGGACAGACCTTCAGTATTTTAGCCTGAAGGACAACTTCCTTTAGGTATCAATTTTTAGTTATTGGTAGCAGTTTTTAAGTATCAGTTTGTAGTTATCGATAACAGTTTTTAGGTATCAGTTTTTAGTTCGGTAGTAGTTTTGGAAGAATGCTTGTCCTTATGAATAATTTTGGAAGAACGTTTGTCCTTATGACTAATTTCAGGAGAATGTTTGTCCTTGTGGTTAAAATATTAAGGTCGTGTCCTTGAGGCTAAAAATATACAAATTTTTGTCCTTTAAATTAATTCTCCCATTGTTTTTTTAGTTTGAAAGACACTTTTTAGTGTAAACAGAAAATGATAGTTACAACTTTCATTCTATGATTTACATTAAAAAGTATCTTTAAGACTAAAAAGCAAACTTCTTGTCCCTGGAACTAATTTTTCTTCAACTTTTTTCCTAAGCCTAAAAACCTCTTAAAAATGATTTATTTTAGGCAGAAACTATTTAATTAATAAAATATAATAATTTGATTTGAAAAATATGATTTTTTAAGCCTTAAAATATTATTTCCGATTTTATGAAAGTTTAAAATTTGAAAAATATATTATATAAATATTTTCTATCATTTACTTATAGTTTTTTCACTAGTTAATTCATAATATATATTAAAAGAATAAAATTTGAATCTGTTGTGTATTCATTTAAAAAATGATTCTTTTTATTTTATAATATATATAAAAATTATTTTAAAACATATTTACATTTAATTATTGTATTCATACATATATATTATATATGTACGTATATATTAAAAAATATATTATTATATATATAGTTATGTTACTGATACATGCGTACATATATATATATTATATAATAATTTAAAAAAAATATTACATATTTATATATACGTATTTGTGTGTGTGTTTATTTAATATTTTGTATAATAATATTTATATGTGTATAAATCCATAATATTTTTCATAATACACACACACCCACACTTTATATTTATATATATTAAGTATAAATGCATACATACATACATATATATTTGGATAACATACAATACATATAGGATGAGCTAACGTGTTCGTTGCATTGTAAATCCCAACATCTATATACGGGTATGTTATACCCTACAAGGAATATCATGTCACACATGCATATACACACATATGTATATGGTACATATGTATACTTTATATTCTATTGAACATAATTAAATAAATATCAATCAACATTTTATAAATTAAAACGAGATATTTGATTTTATGTAAATAAATTTATAAATGTTCTAGATAAATTAGACTTCAAAGGCCCAACAAAGTTCCTATAAGGCAAAAAATTGAAATTCACTCATAACTTCTGCTCGGACTGGCCTAGTTCCAACAAACACAAACGAAGTAAAATAAAACATAGATGCCTCGCATGCCTAACATCAACGAGCAAACATATCAAACATCAAACATGTACACAAATGTAAGAAATGATATCTATGCACAACTTAGTATGCAAGATACTAAACTACCCTATATGGTATCTAAAATGAAAGTAAATGTGATAAACAGAAGTCTTACTAAGTAAAGATCTCTGGATAAGCAGTCTTCCTGCTCTCCTCGATCTCTCAAGTACAATCACCTTCCTTTTACTCCATTGAACCTTCGCTATCTCTACCATTGTCCTCCTAAGTGCTTCACATCACGTTCGATGATACGAATAGCCTATGAGGTCTCAATGTTTATTGTTCAATCTTGATACCGTCAAGCTGATCCGGTTGAACTAATACGTCTGAGTCATGCAGTAGGCTGTGATGTCTCACCCCGAGACCCACATTAACAAAGAGTATTACTGGGTAATACTGTTTTCTAATGCAGAGAATAGGGTTGGATAGGAGCAATCATATATAGTCTTGTCTTAAATGTCTATTGAATACATCGACAATGCCATTTTTTTCTCAAGTTATCGTATGTTTTAGTACATTACTTTTCGAAACAAAATTTCAGTATTTTAAATCAAATTTCCACAATTTATATAGTGGAACACATTGTGCATGTCTGCCATCTTCTGAGGTAAGTCGACTATGCATGCTAGATACCTGATCTTCTCAAGTATCGGAAAAGGACCAACGAATCTCGATGCCAACTTCCTCCTAGTACCAAATTGAACAACATTCTTCAGCGGAGAGATCTTAATAAACACCATATCACCGACGGAGAACTCTAAATCACATCTTCTAGCACTTTTGTCTTTCCTGACCAGCTTTCATTCGTTTTCGAATGATCTCGATCTTTCCCGAAGTCTCTCAAATCATGCTTGGCCCAAGTATTAGTTTCTCGCCTGCTTCCCACCAGCAAGAAGGAGCATTGCACGGTCGACCATATAACACCTCAAACGATGCCATACAGATACTGTAGTGATAAATGTCGTTGTATGTGAGCTCTACTAAATACAGAAGATCGTCCCATGAGCCGCCGAAATCGAGAATGAAAGCTTGCAAGAGATCCTCCAGGATATGATTCACCCTCTCGATTTGTCCATTAGTTTGTGGGTGATAAACTGTACTGAAATGCAGCTTCGTTCTCGATGCCTCTTGTAAGATCTTCCAAAACCCGCTAGTGAGCAAAGGGTCTCGGTCGCTTATAATGCTCTCCGGCACACCACGGAATCACACAACCCACCTCACATACAACTCGGCCAATTTGGATGTCGTCCTACTAGACTTGACGGGTATAGATTTAGCACTCTTCGTCAATGCATCGACTATGACCCAATGCTACCTTAACCTCCCCTGCTCCTCGAATATCCATCGATGAAGTCCATCAAAACTTATTCCCATTTCCACGTTGGAATCACGAGCGATTGCAGCAAACCACTTGGCATCTTCTGCTCTGTCTTTACTAACTAACAGTTCATATACTATGAGATGAATGCCCCAACACCCTTATTTTTCCCATCCCAATAAAATGTCTGCTACATATTATGGAGTGTACGTCCTTTTTTATGATAACAAATATATTTGTATATTGACTTTGTTTTCAAAGTGCGTTACATTTTAGAAATCAAAATGTCAAAATTTTGTTTATAATTGAATAGTCAATCGATATATTTCATTTGCTTGATTTGCACGCATCACATAGCAAACACTAGACACGCCTATTTTTATCTTTAAAAATAATATGTATTTTATTATTATTATTAAAAAGTAACTATTGTAGGAAATTGCAGTAAATTTTCGTTCAATATTAACAAATATATATTACATTTAATGTGTGCCTAGTGTTAAAGGTTTTCTTAAAAGAAACTGGTTGTAGTGAAGTTTCTTTTTCTAAAAAAGAAATAAATAAAGATTACGTGATAGAAAAGGAAATACATCGTGCAATCCAAATCAAACAGTATCCCCTGATTGATTGGAAATATTCTACACATGGAAGGATAATTGTATTAACTGATTGATTGGAAATATTTCAGCAACAAATATCAAAGATGGAGAATCTCTCAAACAAGGAAAGGAAAATATCATTCAAATGGAAAACATTTTGCAAATATTTTTCTAGCTCTCTATAGGTTACAAGCTCTTCTTCCTTGTTAAATGTTGGAATTCCTAATAGCAAAATGAATGAAAACACATAGTCCCACATCGCCAAAATTGCAAGCTATTCTAGTATATTAATAGCTTTGCAATGAAGGGGTAGAGGCCTAGGGGCATCCAAATGTTTGCTTTGTTGTAAGGAGGGAGATCATGCATCTCCACCACACACGCGCGCGCCGCCGCCGTCCGTCCGACCGACCCGGGTTCGGATTTGGGTTTGGGTTTGGGTCTAATATGATCCTATTTTTACTGCAAAACTGGGCCGGGTTTTTTAACAGTTGCAGGCTATATGAACAGACGTAACTGTTCATAAAGCGGACGCAGATTGACTGATGGGGTGCGTCTTTTGAAGCGGGCGCGTGTTTCTGGCAAACAGATGGAAGCGGGAGTGAACTGTTAGATGCGAGCGAGTGCGACTTGACTGAATAAGCACGAGTGAATAGAAGAGGGTGCGGCCCAACTGAAGAGGTGCGGCCGAACAGATGCGAGAAGCAGGTAGGTGCGACCCGTTAACAAACAGCAACAGTTCAAAAGGCAATGGGTGCGACCCGTCAGGCGGACGCGACTGTTCGAAGGGATGTAGACGAAATTATAAATAGGAGAGAATCCTGATCACATTCTCAATCAATTCCAATTCTAGTTTCTTCTTCTCTACTGCACTAAACAATATATCATAGAGTTAACATACTCATTACAATCTCGTGTAGATTACGTCTGTTGTATATTGGGAGACTTTAAATAAAGTCTTAAGGAAATTGTTACGACAAGCCTCAGATGGAATATTCTCCTTCAAACCGGTTCGGTTTATAATTGATTTATATATATCATTTTTGTTTCTACGTTGTGCTATTTCTTTAAATAGTATAATGTTTGATCTATCGCTATAGTTATTATTACTATAGTTGTTAGATTATGGTTGTAATTTAATTACGACATATTGCTTAATTTAGCAAATACAAACTCCCGGAGTAGTGGAAATCTTATTGATAAACTTATTAGACGAGTTTATAATTGATTATTCTCTGTTTTGGTATACTAGGCGTATAACATTAAATTCACCAGATACTTCTCTAACACATATCATTATCCAATCATCTCGTTGAACATATAGAGATCAACAAAGCACACCTCATCAATCATTATCATCGTCATCATCAAGTTGCTTCAGCCGGTCCCAAACACAACTGCAACTAAACCAACGGTTTTCAAACATCCAAGTCTGAATCATAGAAAACTCGAGAATACAAGGCAAGCACAACATTATTCACCTAACATTCATACCTGACTATGAGCTCTAACCAGTTCACTTCGGCAATAATCATAGTAGACCTTATCACTATCACAACATCTTTGCATTAAGTTTCTAACGCAATAGGCTTGTTCGTCAGAAGCAACATCGACAATCAAGCATAGTGGTTATTAATATCTCATACCAACCTCACAACACACAATAGGTTGCTTCGGAAAAATTTCCACTTTTAGACGATAGCAAACATCTCATGTCACATCGACATCGAAATCACTTCGCATGTTTTCAAATCCACAGAGTTTCCATCTCTAGGCAACAATAATGATGACAGCGAATTAGTGTGGTAGTCGGCATCATTCCCAATCAGTAGTGCTCTTTGAAATCGACAATGGTAGCGAATTTGTGTGGCAGGCGGCATCACTTCCAAACAGCAGCAAGTCATCATCAACGGCCAATCACCCTGAAACGACCAAAAGGGTCGACATCACCATAGACAAGACGAGCTTGAAATTCAGCCTTCTCGAGTGGAGCAACCCAAATGAACGTCAAGGTTGAATAAAATTTGAGCAGTCGTGAGAAAAAATATATATTAAAAAGTGAAAATTAGCCACAAGGGCCTCTTTAGTAAGTGGAATTAGTTTCTAGGACACATAACTGAAATAATTACTTTTAAGGACGAAATGCAAAATAATTAGTTTCTAAGGCCTAAAAACCTATGAAATTATGTCCTTGAAAGTAATTTGACTGCTAACTTGTCCTTGAAAATAATTATTCTGCTGACTTTAGCCTTGAAAGTAATTTCTTTAAATGTGTGTCCTAGAAACTAATTGTACTGCAAAGTTTGTCCTTCCGGTGAAAGGAGAAAGGGGAAGAAAAGAAATGAAAAGAAATGAAGGATCCTCACATGTTTTTCACAGAAGAGAATTTTTAGATTGGCCCCTCACATTTCAAAATTTGTTTTTTGGAAATAGTTGTATTAGGGGCATTTGTTTCATTTCGTTTTGTATTTAAATTTTGATTTTTGAACTCTAGTTTCAATTAGGTTTGAGCTACATGTTATAGTTCAGGGATTCTGATCTCAGGATATTAAGTTCAGACAATGTTACTAGGCATAGGTTTAGTATATTCATGCTAGCAGAGATTGCGAGTTTACAGGTGTTGTAAGTGTCAGAGATAATACTCTAGTAGTAACTTTGGGGGCATCGGTAGGCTTTAGACCAAAGTTGGGTATATTTGTGTGTTATCTACTTTTTGAATTAAAATTTCTGCATTATTTACTTGTTTATCTATGAAATATTTTAAATACGCTATTCACCCCCCTTAGGGTATATTGCACGACCCTAACAAGTGGCATCAGAACATGTTGTTAGGAAAACCCTGATATCATGTCTTACCCTCGCTGATATATTCTAGTGAGAGTCAATCCAGTGTTAGTTCGCCTATTTTTAACGGAGCAGATTTTTCAAACTAGAAATTTAAAATGGAATTTTATTTAAATCCATTAATTTTAAAATGTGGGATATAATATAAAAGGGATGTGATATGATAGATGCGACGACCCACCTTTTCCAAACAACTTCAGCTGACAATAAACCATCATTGTCCAACTTAATCCATTCAAATTAGAAAGATCACTAATTTGGAATTTTAATATAGAATCAGATACAAAATCACACATAGAATAATACAGAATCTCGTAGTGGAAACAAATAATATACATAGCAGTTCATGAAGCTGCTAAACAAAATACATCAGAGTTTTAGACTTTAATTGTACAATACTAGAGATACATAGAAGTTTACTGATACATGCCTAAAATGAAGTAGATAACTAATACTGGATAGAGTTGATTCTTCGACCAAGTCTTCGGCTCCCAAAATAAGCACTGCTCACACACTACAATACTCAGGCTGACCCAAGCATAAAGCAAAACAATATACTTGAGTCAGGACTAGAAGTTCTCATGTAAGTAGTCCTACTCAAGTGAAAATGTACAAGTAACTCAAGAGATGTTATGGGATTTTCCATCTCTTAAGGATCCGTTAAACTATTTACATATACGATAGAATACGCTATATATGCAGTGTCTATCAGTAATATAAAATATCAAAATAGCGTCAGGGCTTTACATTAATCCTCCTTAACATGTTTTTAAGCATTGTCGTATAGTTTGCACATGAAACACCAGTAAACCATTGGTGGATAGGGATGCGCCGTGATACGGCAACACTAAATCAAAGTTGTAGTGATCTCGTATAGGGATAAAAGTATGACAAGGCACGTGAGGCAACATCCAAGATAGGATACTAGCAGTTCGGATCGTAAGGCTGGTGGTGACGCATCATAGTTATGACCGCTTATCGCATTCGACACTTCCATAATCGGAGAGGGGGTCACTAATAATAATTAAAATAGAATACTCAACAAATAAGTGCGTCCGCTTAGGGTAGCTAGCCCACTTGACCTTGTCAAGCAGTCCAGTTTTAGTCATTTCAAATTGGCACAAGTGCCAGGCTAATTCATCGCCATTCTCTTTCTTCAAATCCAGCAATCGTATACCAAATCCAACCATCTCGTTCTGGATCATCACTCAATGTACACAGTTATTAAAGGGGTTCCGGTATTGACAGAGAGTATATCCATATCTGGCCCCGGTCTCCTCAATAATCAACATCATTTTCACACCGATTGGATATGTTATTAAATCAAAATATCTTTTATTTTCCAACATCATATTCTCATTTGACTTCAACAAAAATTTAGATTTAAAGTCCAAAAATTTAATCAAATCAAGTGATTCAATTTTGCTAAATTATCCAAATTTAATAACTTTCAGATTAACCGAGTTAATTAAGTCTTAAATAAAAAAGTGTAATATTTAAATATTTAATTTAATTAAACTTCAAAAATTATCTTACTTAAACACCGCTAATCAAAATTAAATTCAAACAATTTAATCATTATATTTTTAATTCAATTAAATCAATCAAAGATTTTTTTTCAACTCTTTATTTTCAAATTCCTTTTTTATATTTTAATTCGATCAGTTAAAATTAAAATTAAATTAAATCTTCATTTAAAATTTAATTACGTATATAATATTAACACTTAATTAAATTTTAAATAATCAATTTAATGAATTTTAAAATCGTTAACATTTATCATAACCATTATTAATTAATTTCATAATTTAAAATAGTTCAATTAATCTTTTCATTTCAAAAATTAAATTCATTTAATAGATTTCAAAATTAAATATTAACTTCGACATAAAATTTAAATTATAAATTCACATTATATTTCCAAATCATTTCTTAATTTCAAATTTAATTATTAAATATCCAAAATAAATTTCAATTAAGCAATCAATGTTTATTATTTAATTTTCTATCCTAGGCCAAGTGATTTAATTTGGGTATTTATCATTTCAACCCATATTCTAGTTCAAAATTTCAATGTCAAAATCAATGCATACAACAACAATATAACAGTGACAGGTGTCAATAAAACAATCATCGTCCAAATATCAAACTTTTCATAGTTAATGGGTTTTCATGCAATTGGGATTCCAATCAATAATTTCACTATTTTAACCAAATCACATATCGCAATGTCAATTATCAATGATTTCCAATTTCAATTTCAATATCGATCATAATCATCAATCAATTATATATAGCATAGCATGATACTTGCAATATGAAAATCCAATCATGAGCTTAAATTGCTCATCTTCGCGGCTTCAAAAAACGAACACGGACACGGTGATACGACAATATGGGCACGTGCACGCACTAAATTTGGAAGATGACGGCTGCTTCTTTTTTTCCTTTCTCACTCACGCATGGCCTCCTACTCCTTCACTACACCATGCTTTCCTTCACATGCACGTTGGTCACTTTGCCCTTTTTTTTTATAAACTAGGCTGCTTTATATATATATATATATATGTATGTATGTATGTATGTATGTATGTATGTATGTATGTATGTATGTATGTATCACAAGCACGCACAGAGGTGGGAAGAGGAGGTTAGGCTAGGTTGTTCGACTGGGCGGTAGAGGCCAGTGGCAGGTCGAAGGAGGTCTAGGCTAGGTAGAGGAGGCTTGGGGGGGTTGCTGGTTCATGGGTGGAGGTTGCGGGTTCGTGGGTTGAGGTTGTACTCGGGTGGGCGAGTGGTAAGGCGGAGGGAGGTGGTTGGGTACTAGAGCTTGGTTGAGTGGTAAGAGGGCTGTCTCGTGGGTGCAGGACGAGGTATTCGATGACCGGGCATGGGTCGTGAGGGTGCAGGTTGGGTTCGTGGGGAGAAGGCGGTTTGGCCTGGGCTTTATTTACTTTATTATTTACTTTTATATTTGTATTCCGCACAAGTAAATAGTTTAGTTAATATACATATTACACGATCCTTAGTCACTTTTAGAGACCTTGTTTTGAAATGGTCTTTCAAGCTACGTGGGCACTTGATCCGAATTAGGAAGGTCCCAATGTGATTGCACTGAAGCTTGGAGATGGAATTTCCAAGTTGTTGATTGTTGATGTGATCCTACTTCCATCGAAATGGAATAGCAAGCACTTATAGCACAATTTCACTAGAATCCCTTTTTCAAATTAGGCATCCTCTTCATTGGGATTTGATGCAATAAGGTAGGGAGTGTCACCCTTTTGTTCCAAAATAAAGTTGACTATTAGAATCATTGGAACTGTATTCTTTAAGCCTGATATTGTGCAATGTGATTAACAACACAATTAGATATTCAATGTCTTGAAAACAAGATGTACAAGAACCCAAGATAGGTACCGATAATCTCCTTTGATCCCTGATCGAGTCTTGAAAGTATAATCTTACTAGGGTTGATTGGATGATCTGCCCTATACATCTATCTTTGACCAATGATCAAAGCTATGCATTTCAGAGGCTAATTCTCATAGATAGGAATCAATGAGAACTTGAATATTTTTAAATATATTGGCGTTTCCGTTGAAATTAGTAGATAAGCTATATAACCATGGCTGCATTGATAAGACGACCACATTTATGATCAAACATGGCATGTTTGGTCAATGATAAACTAGGTTGATCGATGTGAAGTGGTTTTGGTCTAACCAAATGATGCACGCTTGACATAAGCAAGTATAAGATATAAGCAAGTATCATATATAAGAAAGCATCATTTAGTTTGTTCAAAGCCTCATCCTTGAGTGTACCAATCTTTTCAGCTCTAAAGCTAGGACCGGGCCCTGGAGTTGAAGTAGAGGTTGGAAATAAGACTATGACAACAACTGTTGCAGTGGTAACGACATTCAATGCAAAGGCCAGAGCTAGATGAATCTTCTAAAGGGTAATTATTGTGGGTTGACCTAAAAGTTGACATATAGAACAATAAAGATTAGAGATGTCCATGGGGAGACTAAAGCTTCTCAAAAACCAAAGAGAAAAAGGATATACCACCTACATGTAAATATTTAGGCAAATGAGACTTATCGATTTCCCTTTCCTTAAGAGCTCTTTAGAGTGGAGGCAATGAGGGGGAAATCGCCGGTGGGGAAAAGGCAAGGTCCTTCAAGTTATAGCCTTTTGTGGTAGCAACATGTCATGTGCTATAGTGATGACGACCTCACGATTGTTGCCGCGGAAGTGATGATTTCTACCATTGACTTTTTTGAGTATATATGGCAACGTCCGCACGATCCAATGAGCTAGGACCAATGAGGGTCCTGGTAGACACCTGTTCTTCAACTGTAGCTTCCGCTGCCTTGAATTTCCTACCCTCTTCTAAGGCTATTAGATCTTCTTCATTTAAAAGCTCTCTCTTTAGCTTCCATTCATCAACTTCATTGCTAAATTCTTTAACCCTCCTTAGAATCTCCTCCCAGAACTCGGTTAGTGTAAGAGGGCAACGACATCCTAACCATTTAAGATGTTTTGTTTTGACAACTTTAACAAAGAGTTGTAGGCGGTTGGCGGTATCTTCCTCGGCCTTTGTCATTTTGGCCTTAAGATTAGTAATCGTTTTTCTTCATCGGCCAACAAAATTCTTAAATTTATAGACTCGTCCATCGAAGTTTGGGCCATTTTTTTGGCTTCTTCTCTTAACTCCTTTTTCATCCTTCTAGGCCTCTTGAACCTTAATATCTTTCTTGAGGCCATCATCATGAATATGGGAAGATCTCAATATTTTTTGAGAACCATGCATGTAGATTGTGGATCGCAGCCTCTTTAACATGCTTTCTCTAGGCCTCTTCAATGGCTAATTCTTTTTCTTCATTCTCCTTCTTATGCACATTAGCTCTTTCTTGTAGTCATTGCATATCAGACCGGGTTAGATCTCTTAGTGTCAAATCTAAGTATAATTAACTAATCGGCACGATTGACATCCAAGAGGCCTTAAGCCATCCCTTTTCATTGAAAAGATACTCTGCAACCTCATTCATCCTGTTGATGCATTTACTATGTAGTTCTTAGAAAGGTCTTTGACATCATAGTGGAATTTGACCCCTTCCAAGAAAAATTCAGGAAAAGCTACCTGTATCTTTGTTGTAAAGGCGAGATACTAGTCTTCGAGGGGAGGAGTAGTGTGGACGATTGATATTTCTTTACCAGCCTGTGTGTCGATGAGAAGCGAAAGGGCTGATATTTTTGAATTTGCAGGGAGATGCGACTGGAACTCTAGTCCGCATAGATATAACGATAATGGTGGGTTGAGAAGATTGTGGAAAGATAGACTGAGAAGATTAGTGAAATTGAGAAGACTATAAAGACGAGCTATTGGTGTGATGATCAAAATCGTGCCCTGAATGATCACGTGATTCTCTATAGTCATTGTGGCGATGGCCTCTTTCTTTGTCTTCAAGCCGTTCTTTGTCTTTTCTCTTTTGCCTCTCATTTTTTGATTCATATTAGGGCTACGGTGAGAGTTAGAGCCTCCTAAAGAATGGTAGTAATAATAGCTTGCGCCCTCACGAAGCCTTTCGATTCTGCTGTTTCCCTCCATAGTACCTAAAAAGAGCAAACAAATGTATTAGAATCAGATGACTGGATTAAGAACAAGTGCAGAGTGACTATGCCCGTGATCCTAGAAGTGTGTAAAGTGTTAGCATGTCCTAAATAGCTCTCAAAGATTCGAAGATAGCGTCACTAGCATCTTAAAAGGTTGACACTCTTATAGGGTCTTAATGTGGTTCGAATGTGCACTGGTGGGCCTTGATGATGATTTACTTCGTCTTGAAGGGTGAAGTGATCGAGGTGTCTTCAGGGATGTCTTCACGGATGATTCGTTTGCACTGACGCCCTTGTCTTTGTCTTCTCCTCCCATCTCCTCCTTATCTGTAATTTTGTTTTCTTAATTTACCATATCTTTTGCAAGAGCTTTGTCATCTTCTTGATTCCTGCCTTCTTATGATTCATTATTGTCGGAGTTAGGAAACTCCTTAGTTTCCAAGTTGACCCTACGAGAAGCTGTAGGCCTCAAGAAGCTCGAGCTATCCTAAGAATAAGTGAATTCAATCGAACTCTCCATCCATTATAAAGAAGCTTGTTAGGCATAAATTTGGTCCTTACACAACTTTAGTCATTCAAGTTGGAAGAAAGTCCTTGATTCATCATGTAATTTAATAGTTGCATATGTTAGTCAATAGTTCAAGGAAGTCAAATTTGCAAACTATTCAAAGTATAAGTCCTAGATTACAAAGCTTTGATTTCAATTTAATCTAATGACCATGAAATCCGAACAAGTTCTTTCTCATACCCTTGAGAAAAAATGAAAATCAAGGAATAAGATAATCTGGAATTTGGCTTTTTTGGGTGGAGGTACATTTCTATTTATAGAGAACTTAAGCCATTAGATGTTTGACATGTGGCACCGTGTCAAATATAAACTGTCATGATATGCATGGCACATATTCGAAGTGGCATGTGGCTCATCTTCTTTCCCTGGTTGACAATTTGTGTTGTTGATGATCCGGTCATAGCTTGCCATATAGACAGTGGACACTATTAATATGTATATTAGACAACATGCGACAACCCCGAAGTATCATTAATTTGACAGCTTAATTCATCAGCATGCAGTAGCTTTGCATTATAACCCTTCGATAGCTTGATTTATCAACATGCAATAACTTTAAATTGTTATTCTTTGGTAATTTAATTACTTTATGATCATGCAATATCTTTCTTTGACTCAACCTTCGATGGCTCTTATAATCACCATGCGATAGCTTATATAAATCATCCTTTGGTATCCTTCATATTCATCATTCGGTAGCTCTTAAAGTCATTCTTTAATGCCTCTCATAGTCACCATGCGACGGCTTGTACAAGCCATCCTTCGACAACCTTCATATTCATCATTCGATGGCTCTTAAGAGTCATTCTACAATGACTCTCATAGTCACCATGCAACGGCTTGTATAAGTCATCCTTCGATAGACTTCATATTCATCATTCGATAGCTCTCAAGAGTCATTCTTTGATGGCTCTCATGGTCATCATGCGACAGCTTGTATAAGTCATCCTTCTATATCCTTCATATTCATCATTTGATAGCTCTCAAGACTCATTCTTTGATGGATCTCATAGTCACCATGCTACAACTCTAAGTTTATCAACGTTCGTTAGCTAGCCTAGTTAACCCACGATAGCTTTAAAACCGTCATTCTTCGATGTTTAGTTATTATTAATCTGCGATGAATCGCCTTCAACCCATGATAGTTAGGACATCTAGGTATAACATTTCCCCCTTCCTATAATTTTGTTCGATACTTTAGTATAAACAATCCTTCATATTCTTTAAATTTTCCATTTTGGTGGTTATGTGATCTATTTACAATCTAGCGGTCGTTTTCATTTCTCTCTTTTTCCTATAAATAGCTCATCTTCTTCCTTTTCTCTTTTACCAGTCTTTCTAAAAATTAAAACCGATTTCTATTCAGTGCTCGTCAACGATAAACTTTAATTCTTTTAAAAATTTCCCATTTGGTAATGATTTCCTGCCAATACAACTACTATTGGTTTCGCTTCTGTTATTCAATTTAATTAGACCATTTTTCAACTTTAATTTTCTATGAGACTGATACTATTAACTTTTATGTCGATGGTTTCCTTAGATTTCTTCCTAAATCGTCATTTTAATATAACTTTATTTGCTTTGGTTATTGTTATTTTTTTTGGTGGGTTTCGGGTTTGGTAGCCCCAATACCTATTCATGATAAATCCAATCTATCAAGGCTCGATGGGTCATCATGCAATAGCTCATCTCTTGATGAGTCAACAACCAAAACCTTTTATATACTTTTAATGTTCACCTCACAACAACCCGTCGTGCAATAGGTCAATGTTCGAAGGCTATTATGAATTTTATATTTAATAATCTAGTGCTCATCATGTGGCAACTCATGTTTCGGTGGGTCATTACGCGACAGCTTATCTTTCGGTGAGTCAATCCTCGAAAACATATATATACTTTCAATGTTCACCTTGCGACAACTCATCTTTCTATAGTTCAATGTTCGAAGGCAATTGTGAATTTTACATATGGAAACCTGACGCTCATCATGCAATAACTCATGTTTTGATGGGTCATTATGTGATAACCTAAGATACTGCATGATGATTAATCATTCGACGCAAGTAATTTATCATGTGATGTCTTGTTATTTGAAAGCAAACTAGCTCATTACTCGATGGCTTATGCTCAGAAGTAAGTCTCTAGAAGTATTTAAAATTTACTACTAGTTTACTTCCATTCACGACCTTTTCACATATAGAATAATGCCATGTACAAGAAGACTATTTTTGCTCGTTGAGCATACATGAAAGAAATTATTCTACTGCATCAAATTTGTCCTTAATTTCAAATTCGTGTCATACTTCTATGGCAATTTGGTACATTTTGATAATGTTAAAACATCAGTGTTTATTTGATAATTTTTTTATATTGTATATAAAATGGTAATAAGATCGAAAACAAAAAAAATTATAATATGAAAATATTACAGAAAGTGTATGTGTACATACCTATACACATATGACATAATAATAGAACTCTATTAATCATGCATATCAAATGGTTTTTCTAAACATATATTCACTTCATAAAGAAAATAAGAGATATTTCAATTATTTTTGATATACTAAATTTCCTCCGCCTATTTAATGCTTATTATTAGTTTATCAATAGGTTATAGGTATCATTTAAGTAACCTTTAATTAATATTCAGGTCATTTTTGAGTAACATACAAATATGGTTTAAAATTTAAGTTATTTTATGCCAGTTCTGTAAAAAGTGAAATAATCTTGATTTTGAAAATATGCCAAATTATCACTCATTTTATGTTTCTTTTTTTAAGTGACCGTATTTGGAAATTTCCATTTTTATGAAACTGGAAGTTTATGATTTAAAATGTTCATGCCTTGATATTAAAGTTTGATTCCTTACGATTAAAATTTTGTTATCGCTAAATGTCATCACAAATATCATGGCTGGGGGCCAGAATGAAGTTCTCAAAGGGTCTTCTAAATCCTTAAGCTCAAGAATCCTTCAAAAGGAAAGCTTTACATTTCTCATCGATCGTATTTTACAGAGCGAGAAGATGTCAATTCCATACTACAGTATTTTGGTTATATTAGGAGTCGAAACTAGGATCCAAGTCCCGATGACGAAATAGATGCCCCTTTATAAGGATTTTTTTTCTTTCACTCCCATTCATATCTTCCACCCTTGCTATTTATATTTTAACCCCACCATATCCAGTAGTTTATCCTCCATTAAAATCGCTCTAGTCCAGTTGAACCCAATTCCTACAATTATATTGATTCTGTCTTCATATTGTTTAAGGAGCTTGAATTGGAAGACTTGTCCCCATCCATTTTATGTTTATTGGTTACTTTCCCAAAATGAAGGGTCAAGCGAAAGACTTCATTTACTACATTTGCCCTGTTGACGCTCGACTAATAACTAACTTTATTAACAGAACCAAGGACTAGAGCCACAAATTCTTTTCCGTAAGATGTTTTTCTCAAAAATCACTAGAAGATTTTATATTCCTGGTAAGTTATTTTTCTTTAACTACTGTCATCAGTTTATTATTTGTACTAACTTCATTAATTTTTACTAAGTCATTCTTGGTTGACATTGTCAGCTATCGACTCAAAGAATTTTGATCCCTAGGTTATGGTCAGGACCAACCGATTCAGGGATATTACCGTGTATCCTATGAGTCGCTTGAGACTTCTTACTAAAGAAAAACTAAGAATGTATTGCCTAATTCAACCCCCCATCGATTTTTAAGCTAGCCGCCAATAATGAAGAAGAAAAGGTTTGGTCCTGCAACCTTTATTGCTGCCAAGCTTGACATGTTTACTGTAAATTCATCGATACAATATCTAACCTCCTACAGTCCTGGATATTCTTTAGGTTTCACCCTTTCCTTTCTTTTGCATTAAAGAAGATTAGAATTTTTTATAACACTTATCACATAATAGACGTGCAACTGGTTGGCACTGCCACTTTGTCATCACGCAAAGATCCTTCGAATCTACCTACTTTGTCAAAGGCTATAGGCACATCACCACTCTCAAAAGAAACTTAGTCCACTTTTATATCCATCATGGGAATATATCCCTACGTCAACCAAGGAAAGGAAGTGAAATAGCTCTAGCAATGTGACCACTTCTTCCGAACCTCCATTTAAGAAGTCTAAGGAGATCGACCCTACTACATCTTTGCCTTTAGCCCTTATATCTAGCACTGATGCTACTATAGTCACCCTTTTGATTCAAAGCCCATTTATCAATGTTACTGGCTCTCTTTTTCGTGACTCTACAACTTTCCTTCAACAAGCTTTAGGGCTAAACCCTCTTTCTTTCGAGGATGTTCCTCTTTCTCCTTCCACGATGGAAAGTTCTTGTGCTTTAAGTTTTGAGGAGATACTAATGAGCATTCCCATCTCCCCTTCCACCATTTCGCTAAGCTTCTCGAAAACTTCTACTTCACTTTTTAAGGAACCTCTCACTTATCTTTTGCAGCATCTCATTTTGGTATGGTTTCTCTCCTTCTTCTTACTGCAACAAGTTATAGGTTTTAATCATTCCAATAATAGTTCTATGTCATGACTCCACTTAGATTGGAAGGCACTTATTTAATTTCAAGCAACCGTCCTTGATTTCCTCTCAAAATATGCCTTCACAATAGAGACACTTTGCTTTCCAAGAAAGTCTCCACTCTTGAGAACTTTTTATGATCCAATCTAACAATGAGTCACTACTTGTTGAAAAGACTCCAACTATGACCCTCTTGGACATGGAAAAGAAAGGATCTCAAGAATTAGAGGATAAGGTGAATGTTTTGAAGGGCGTGATGGTATGACTCAGTAGGAAATTTTTGATCTTAAAGCGACCTTAGCTTGGGTTCCCATTTTAGGAAAAGAGTTCGATAAGAAAGACCTTTCCATTGGCAAATCAAAGTTATATCTACACATCGTCAAATCCAAAGTTTCTTCCTTCTTAAATGATGTTATCCCTTGGTGGAAAGGCGAGTTCTGACGCTATCGTATTCATTGCTTATTAAGATAAAATTGGTCGATGCTCGGATATGGACTTCCCTTCATTTCATGCTACGGGAAAAGATTGCAAAAGAAAATTTGATATTCTCTTAGATTGCATTCTAATGGATTATTCTGAATTTTAGGACGGGGCTTCTATAGACCATACTAATTTTTATGCCCTTGACGATCTCCCATTAGATGATGATGATGAAGAATTAGGAAGTGAATGAAAATAAGTCTTATGATGATAACGATGACAACGATAATATCATGGGTGATGGTGTCGGTGATTCTGCCAGAAAATAAATCACCGAGAAAGGATAAGGATGATGACACAAACTAATGTGGATCTACAGCTCCTCAAGATCCGAGTCACACATCTAATTTCCCTTCTTCTGATGCCGACAAAGGGTTTGATAAATCTCCACATACAAGTTCCGCTAGTGGATCAATGCTTTTTGAGCCAAGCGGCTTAGGTTAATCTTCTTCTGAAGCTCTTAAAGTTTGATCTTTTAGGCGAAGCATCGTAGCGACTCCTCGATGGGTAATTTATTCTCTCAGTCGTCGTCTTTAGTTCATTTTTCTTTATAACCGATAGCCCTTAATATAACTTAATTACCAATGAGAAGGACAAATAGGAATTCAAAGAGATTATATTAGATAAAAAGGAAGGGGGAAAAGATATTGTTTGATTGTAAAAAAAAAGCCTATCCATGCTAAATTTTAGGACGGGGATTCTATTGACCATGCTAAATTTTTAGCCCTTGATGATCTCTCATTAGATGTTGAAGAATTATAAAGTGATGGAGAAAATAAGTATGATGACGACGACGATGATAACGATAATATCATGGGTGATGGTGTCGGTGATTCTGCCAGAAAATAAATCACCTAGAAAGGATAAGGATGATGACTCCAACCAAGGTGGATCTAGAGCTCCTCAAGATCCGAGTCACACATCTAATTTCCCTTCTTCTGATGCCAACAAAGGGTTTGATAAAACTCACATACAAGTTTCGCTAGTGGATCAATGCTTTCTAAGCCAAGCGGCTTAGGTTAATCTCCTTCTGAAGCTCCTAAAGTTTGATCTTTTAGGCCAAGCATCATACGACTCCTTGATAGGTAATTTATTCTCTCAGTCGTCGTCTTTAGTTCATTTTTCTTTATAGCCAATAGCCCTTAATATAACTTAATTATCAATGAGAATGACAAATATGAATTACACAGAGATTATATTAGATAAAAAGGAAGGGGGAAAAGATATTATTTGATTGTAGAAAAAAAGCCCTATCCATGGAATATCATGCTTCTTCTAGCTTCCAATCTCCTCTTATCCCATATCCTCCTCCAGATTCTTCCCCTTCAGCCCCTCAGTGTATCCCAATCTCTAATGATGATGAACTCACTTTGGTCTAAACTAAATGGTGTAAACGTTAAGCCAAATTCAAACCTACACACTATTGCTCTTCCGCTCATCCCAAAACTAATCAGCACAATTTAGTGTATGGAATCAGCGTACCCTCAAATGGTCGAAATAATTAGCTAGTGTCTATCACAAATACAATCACTAACCCTTATGCGTCGACGAAATCATCAGATATAAGCTGTGCATCGAAGGACGTGGTTATTGGTAATTATATCCTAATTCACACAGCTTTGAAATATTAACGACCTTTTGAGTTTAACACACTCAATTATGCAAAAATGTCCATTGATTTTGTTCAAAAGGCTAGGCAACAATGGGATAATGTTACAGTCATGTAAATTGTTGGGACTAAACCATGTTACCCTTTCTTTAAAGCCTACATACATAGAGTATGGAAACCATCAAGTGATTTTACTATTTAGTCTAAAGAAAATGATTTTTATGTTATTAAATGTGAAAGGAAAGATGATTGTGAGAAGGTACTAAAAGGAGGCCATATTTCTAAAGTAAGAAATTAATGGTGATGAAAAGATGGATGTTATGAATGCAAATAAATAAGAAAATATTACATATAATTCCTATTTTGATTCCTTTACCAAGGCTGCCACTATATTGAAAGACGAAAGAGGACATAAGTCGTATTGCATCAGTCCAAGGTAACCCAATTAAATTGGACAAGTTGATGGAAGGACTAACTAAAATAGCTTAGACAAAAGTGCTTGTGGAAGTTTCAAGCCTATTTGGTTACCTGAAACAAATCCCAATCCCAACCGAGCATGATAGTATTATAATGCAAGAAGTTAAATATGAGTGGAAGCCCTTAAAATATCTAAATTGTAACAGTTTTGGACACTCAGAAAGTATTTTCCAATTCACTGAAGTTTGGATGCTAAAATCTATTACTACGAATATGCCAGGTATAAATGATATGGAAATTGATAATACCATGCAGGATTCAGAAGGCACTGTTATATTAAATTGATTTCTATTCGATGCTCGTCAACAATAAACTTCAATTCTTTTAAAAATTTCTCATTTGGTAATGATTTGCTGCCAATACATCTACTATTGATTTCGCTTCTGTATTCAATTTAATTCGGCCATTTTTCAACTTTAATTTTCTATGAGAATGATACTATTAACTTTTATGTCGACGGTTTCCTTGGGTTTCTTCCTAAATCATCATTTTAATATAAATTTATTTGCTTTGGTTATTGTTATTTTTTTGGTGGGTTTCAGTTTGGTAGCCCCAATACCTATTCATGATAAATCTAATCCATCAAAGCACGATGGGTGATCATGCGATAGCTCATCTTTTGATGAGCCAACAGTCGAAACCTTTTACATACTTTCAATGTTCACCTTACTACAACCCATCGTTCAATAGGTCAATTTTCGAAGGCTATTATGAATTTTATATATGATAATCTAGCGCTCATCATGTGGCAACTTATGTTATGGTGGGTCATTACACGATAGCTTAACTTTCAATGAGTCAATGCTCGAAAACGTATATATACTTTCAATGTTCACCTTGTGACAACTCATTTTTCTATAGTTCAATGTTTGAAGGCCATTGTGAATTTTACATATCGAAACTTGATGCTCATCATGCAACAACTCATGTTTCGATGGGTCATTATGCAATAATATAAGATATTGCATGATGATTAATCATTTGATGACTGGTTTTTGTAAGTAATTTATCATGTGATGTCCTGTTATATGAAAGCAAACTAGCTCATTACTCAATGGCTTATGCTCAGAAGTAAGTCTCTAGAAGTATTTAAAACTTACTACTAATTTACTTCCTTTCACGACCTTTTCGCATATAGAGTAATGCCATGTACAAGAACACTATTTTTGCTCATTGAGCATACATGGAAGAAATTATTCTACTGCATCAAATTTGTCCTTAGTTTCAAATTTGTGTCATAATTCTATGGAAATTTGGTACATTTTGATAATGTTAAAACACCGGTGTTTATTTGATAATTTTTATATATTGTATATATAATTGTAATAAGATGGACAACAAAATTTTTATAATATGAAAATATTACAGAAAGTGTATGTGTACATACATATTCACATATGACATAATAAGATAACTCTATTAATCATGCATATCAAATGGTTTTTCAAAATGTATATTCACTTCATAAAGAAAATTAGAGATATTTCAATTATTTTTGATATATTAAATTTTCCCCGCCTACTTAATGTTTATTATTAGTTTATCAACAGTCGATAGGTATCATTTAAGTAACCTTTAATTAATATTCAAGTCATTTTAAGTAACATACAAATATGATTAAAAATTTAAGTTATTTTAATACCAGTTCCGTAAAAAGTGAAATAATCTTGATTTTGAAAATATGCCAAATTACCACTCATTTTATGTTTCTTTTTTTAAGTGACCTTATTTTGAAATTTCCATTTTTATGAAACTGGAAGTTTATGATTTAAAATGTTCATGCCTCGATATTGAAGTTTGATTTCTTAAGATTAAAATTTTATTATCGCTAAATGTCATCACAAATATCATGGCTGGGGCAAGAATGAAGTTCTCAAAGGGTCTTCTAAATCCTTAAGCTCAAGAATCCTTCAAAAGGAAAGCTTAACATTTCTCACCGATCTTATTTTACAGAGCGAGAAGATGTCAATTCCATACTACAATATTTTGTTATATTAGGAGTCAAAACTAGGATTCAAATCCTGATGACAAAATGGATGCCCCACTAGAAGGATTTTTTGCTTTCACTCCCATTCATATCTTCCACCCTTGTTATTTATCTTTTAACCCCACCATATCCAATAGTTTATCCTCCGTTAAAATCGCTCTAGTTTAGTTGAACCAAATTCCTACAATTATATCGATTCTGTATTCATATTGTTAAGGAGCTTGAATTGGAAGAGTTTGTTGAGTCACAAGTTTTATGAAGGTTTTGATTTCTGACAAATAATAAAGGCGATCGACAAAACAAAGACATCATGGCTACATATGGTACTCTAGATTATAGGTTGATTATTTGATATTGTATTAGTGATAAACTTGTTAAAATCTATCCTCAAATAATCATGCATTTCAATATAATCAATATATATACATTTGAAATTGCATTGCACATTCACTATGCAAATTATCAGAGACCGGTCGACCGGTAGTAAAAAAGGCGATCGACCGTTTCTGCATAATATGCACAATGAACGTGCACACATGCACATAACGTATATATATTTGAATTCCTGTCTACTGGTCACTTTTTAACCTGTCGACCGTTTTTAAACAGAAAGCAATTTTTTCAAAAGACACTTCTCTTCTCCAAAGGTTGCATCTCTTACCTTTCACCAAAGATCATATCTCTTAATGGCAACTACTCACAAAGAGTTACAACCATTCTTATCTATATAAACTCATCTAATTCGTTGATTAAAATAACATGATTATATATGCTTTTACTCTAATCTCTGATCTTACTTTATATATACTCCTGCATTCTAAAAGCTCTCAATTATTTATTGAATCATTGAAACTATTTCATATCTTTTGATTCAATAAGTAATATACTTTCCTTAATCTTTTCAAAACATCGTTTCGCATACTTTGAGGATAAGATTATAGGAAGGGTGTACTGATAGTGACAAATCCGTGTTTTCAAGAACACAAGTTGTCAACAACAATTGTATTTGTTCTTGTGTTGAAGTCCTCTGTGTTGTAAGAGGCAAGTGTTGAAGTCCTCAGTGTATTAGAGGCGTGAAATCCCGTTCGGTTGCTCGGGTGTTGTAAACCTGTTCCTCCGGGTGAAGCGAGGTTGTTAATAGTGAAAATCCAGATAGAAGTCTGGGACTGGACGTAGGACGGTGCTCCGAACCAGTATAAAAATCTCTGGTGTGATTTTTCTATTTTTTATTTACTATGCTATTATCATCTATTTCCGCATTTATATTGTAGTCCATATTACATGATCCGTGTGTACTATATTAGCACATATAATTGTATACACACCGCACTTTCAGAGTTGTCCCCATCTTTTTTTTGTTCATTGGTTACTTTCCCAAAATGAACGGTGAAGCGAAAGGCTACATTTACTACTTTGCTCTGTTGGCACTCGAGTAATGACTTACTTTACTAACGGACCCAAGTACTAGAGCCACTAATTCTTTTTCGTAAAATGTTTTTTCTCTAAAATCACTAGAAGATTTCATGTTCCTGGTAAGTTGTTTTTCCTTAATTGTTGTCATCAATTTATTATTTTTACCAACTTCACTAATTTTTACTAAGTCATTCTTGGTTGACATTGTCAGCTATCGACTCAAAGGATATTGATCCCTAGGTTCTGGTCAGGACCAACCGATTCGGGGATGTTACATTGTATCCTATGAGTCGCTTAAGACTTCTTACTAAAGTAAAACTAAGAATTTACTCCCTAATTCAACCACCTCATCGAGTTTTAGGCTAGCCTCCAATAATGAAGAAGAAAAGGTTTGTTCTTGCAACCCTTGTTGCTGTCAAGCTTGACATGTTTACCGTAATTCATCGATACAGCATCTGACCTCCTACAGTCCTGGATATTCTTTAGGTTTCACCTTTTCCTTTCTTTTGCATTAAAGATGATTAGAATTTTTTATACCACTTATCACATAATATACGTGCAACTGATTGGTACTGCCAATTTATCGTCAGGCAAAGATCCTTGGAATCTACCTGCTTTGTCAATGGCTATAGGTACGTCACCACTCTCAAAAGCTACATTGTCCTCTCTTATATTTATCACTCGAAGATATCCTACGTCAACCAAGGAAAGGAAGCAAAAAATCTCTAGCGATGTGACCACTTCCTCTAAGCCTCCGTAAGTCTAAGGAGATCGGCCCTGCTACATCTTTGCCTTTAGCCCTTATATCTAGCACCGATGCTACTATAGTCACCCTTTTGGTTCAAAGCCCGTTAATCGATGTTGTTGGCTCTCCTTTTCATGACTCTACAACTTTCCTTCAAAAAGCTTTAAGGCTAAACCCTCTTTCTTTCGAGGATGTTCCTCCTTCTCCTTCCACGGTGGAAAGTTCTTGTGCTTTAACTTTTGAGGAGTTACTAATGAGCATTCCAATCTCCCCTTCCACCATTTCGCTAAGCTCCTCGAAAACTTCTTCTTCACTTTTGAAGGAACCTCTCACTTATCTTTTGTAGCATCTCATCTTGGTATGGTTTCTCTCCGGCTTTTTACTACAACGAGTTATGGGTTTTAATCATTCCAGTACTAGCTCTATATCATGACTCCACTTAGATTGGAAGGAACTTATTTATTTTTTAGCAACCGTCCTTGCTTTCCTCTAAAATATGCCTTCACAATGCGGACACTTTGCTTTCTAAGAAAGTCTCTACTCTTGAGGCTCAACTTTTTATGCTCCAATCTAACAATGAGTCATTGTTTGCTGAAAAGACTCCAACTATGACCCTCTTGGACATGGAAAAGAAAGGATCTCAAGAATTAGATGATAAGATGAATGTTTTGAAGGGCATGCTTTCTTAGACTCAACAGGAAATTTTTGATCTTAAAGCGACCTTAGTTTGGGTTCCCACTTTGGAAAAAGAGTTCGACAAGAAAGACCTTTCCATTGGCAAATCAAAGTTATATCTTCACGTCATCAAATCCAAAGTTTCTTCCTTCTTAAATGACGTTATCCCTTGGTGGAAAGGCGAGTTCTAACGCTATCCTATTCACTACTTATTAGGATAAAATTAGTCGATGCTCGGATATGGACTTCTCTTCATTTCATGCTATGGGAATAGATTGCAAAAAAAAAAATTCGACATTCTCTTAGATCGCATTCTAATGGATTATTGTGAATTTTAGGACGGGGATTCTATTGACCATGCTAAATTTTTAGCCCTTGATGATCTCTCATTAGATGTTGAAGAATCAGAAAGTGATGGAGAAAATTAGTCTGATGACGACGACGATGATAACGATAATATCATGGGTGATGGTGTCAGTGATTCTGCCAGAAAATAAATCACCTAGAAAGGATAAGGATGATGACTCCAACCAAGGTGGATCTAGAGCTCCTCAAGATCCGAGTCACACATCTAATTTCCCTTCTTCTGATGCCAGCAAAGGGTTTGATAAAACTCCACATACAAGTTCCGCTAGTGGATCAATGCTTTCTAAGCCAAGCGGCTTAGGTTAATCTCCTTCTGAAGCTCCTAAAGTTTGATCTTTTAGGCCAAGCATCGTAGCGACTCCTTGATAGGTAATTTATTCTCTCAGTCGTCGTCTTTAGTTCATTTTTCTTTATAGCCAATAGCCCTTAATATAACTTAATTATCAATGAGAATGACAAATATGAATTACACAGAGATTATATTAGATAAAAAGGAAGGGGGAAAAAATATTGTTTGATTGTAGAAAAAACCCTATCCATGGCTTATCATGCTTCTTCTAGCTGCCAATCTCCTCTTATCCCATATCCTCCTCCATATTCTTCCCCTTCAGCCCCAAAGTGTATCTCGATCTATAATGATGACGAATTCACTTAGATCTAATTTAAATGTTGGAAACGGTAACCCAAATTCAACCCTACACGCTATTGCTCTTCCCCTCATCCCAAAACTAATCAGCACAATTTAGTGTATGGAATCAACGTACCCTCAAATGGTCGAGATCATTAGCCAGTGTCTATCACAAATCCAATCACTTACCCTTATGCCTCGACGAAACCACCAGATATAAGTTGTGCATGGAAGGACGTGGTTATTGGTAACTATATCCTAATTTACACAGCTTTGAAATATTAACGACCTTGTGAGTTTAACACACTCAATTATGCAAAAAAAATGTCCATTGATGTTGCTCAAAAGGCTAGGCAACAATGAGATAATGTTATAGTCATGTAAATTATCGGGTCTAGACCACATTACCCTTTCTTTAAAGCCTACATACAAAGAGTATGGAAACCATCGAGTGATTTTACTATTTAGTCTAAAGAAAATGATTTTTATGTTATTAAATTTGAAAGGAAAGATGATTGTGAGAAGGTACTAAAAGGATGCCATATTTCTAAAGTAAGAAATTAATGGCGATGAAAAGATGGATGTTATGAATGCAAATAAATAAGGAATTAAATATTACATATAATTCCTCTTTGAATTCGTTTACCAAGGCTGCCACTAGATTAATAGATGGAAGAGGACATAAGTCGTATTGCATCAGTCAAAGGTGACCTGATTAAATTGGACAAGTTGATGGAAGGACTAACTAAAATAGCTTATACAAAAGTGCTTGTGGAAGTTTCAAGCTTGTTTGGTTACCTGAAACAAATCCCAATCCTAACTGAGCATGATAGTTTTATAATGCAAGAAGTTAAATATGAGTGGAAGCCCTTAAAATATCTAAATTGTAACAGTTTTGGACACTCAAAAAGTATTTTCCAATTCACTGAAGTTTGGATGCTAAAATCTATTACTGCGAATATGCCAAGTATAAATGATATGGAAATTGATAATACTATGCAGGATTCAGAAGGCACAATCTAAAATAACACATATGGAAATATACAACATGATAACAAATATAATTTTGAGGACATTCGTCCAGAAAAGCCCAACTAAAATAACATGCAGGGTAATGTTGAAGTAAATTTTAGGTCTGGATGTTAATCCGATTATGTACAATCGACAGTAGTTATTGGGATCAAAATACATCACAATCTAAATTACACTCGAAATGAGTCATAAACGATGAAGCATTTGACATAGAAATTGTGTCTGAAGGTGATAGTGTTGTGCCTTTGGATCATCTGACCAGTTTGCAATAAATTCAAACTCAGGTCAAAATTCCACAGTCCAATATGCTACCAGGTCTAAAACAATTTGGAAAATCAGATCCGATGAAGCTCTCTTCGAATTTAAATCTTCGATAGCTTTAGATGTCATTGATAATCTTGCATGAAATTGTATGGTTAATCAGCTAAAAAGAGAAAAGAAAAGAAAAGGCTTAAAAAAAATCAAAGCCAACAGAGGCCACTTCTTCCCCTGACTCAAGTAGCAACCCCTCCTCATCCAGTTAATAGAGTTCCTTATATGGAATATTAGGGGTATGAACTCTTCCTCTAAGCAATTAGAAATATTACAATTTATTAATAGTGATAGATTTTTTCTGAAACTAGTAGAAAATAAATTATCAGCTCATAGCATTGAACAGTGAGTGCTAAAGCTAAATAATAAATGGAAATTTACTCAAAATGTAATCTTGAGAATAAGAGTAGAATTTTTATTATTTGGGTGGTCTTCTAACAGTTTGCACTGTAGTGATCAATATATTACATGCATTCTTCATAATGATAATGGATTAAGCCTGATATGCACTATGATATATGCTCATAATTCACCAGATCTAAGAATGGAGTTGTGGCAATAATTAATAGATCAAGCTAATTAATTCAAACTTCCATGGATTACCCTAGGCGGCTTTAACACTATATTATCCAGTTAAGATAGAATCAACCAGGGAAACTGTAATTCTTTGGGAGACACAGAATTCATGAATTGCACTAATACAGCAAACCTTCTTGAACCAGAATTTATAGGAAATTATTTTACATGGAGAGGTGGTTTTGCAATACATGGTAAAATTGATAGAGTTTTCACCAATAAATTATGGGTGAACAAATTTTCAGAATTTGCGGTGCATTTTGATAATCACTTTGTTAGTGATCATACTCCCATACATGTCAAGTTTAATCCTACTTAAGCAGTTAATGCAAGAGTTCCTTTCAGGTACAATAACTCATGGTGTTTAAATACAGAATATCAAGAGATTGTACAGCAAGCACCAAACAACAATGTGCAAGGTAATCCCCACTATATTCTGCCCAATAAAGTGAAACCTACAAAATCAACACTAAGATGATGGCAAAAATCAAAGGGGAAATAGTCAAGTCTTATGCGATCAACTTAGGATCAATGCTAATGATCTTTATTAAAAATGGTTAGCAATCCTCTTGATGGAACTATTGTCAAGGAATATGAACACACAATAGAACACCTCTCCAACTTAACGAGGAAAACAACAATAGAAAATATTCAAAGAATGAAGCCTAATAGGTTAACTCAAGGGGATAGAACCTCAAAATTTTCCATAGTATAATATCTATTCCATAATCAAATAACAGAGGAAAACACATTCTGGACTTTAATGGCAATCTTATATCAGCATTAGAAAAAATTAGGCATAAGGCAATAAATTATTTTGTAGATATATTTAATGCTGCAGAGACAAGAAATCAATTTCCAGGCATCACTTGTAAATATTTCTTTCAAAAATGCAAGAGATAACTTGAATAAGTCATTGTAGTTATAAGAAATTAAAGAAGCTGCTTTTAAGATTAAAGACAACGGCACCCAAGGATCAGATGGCATGGATTCAAAAAAATTAAATTACAGTAGGAGCAGTTAAAAATGGATTTATCGGAAGCCATGCTGGGTATTCAAGGAACAAGTTAAAGTATTAAAGAAATCAATTGTACCTTTATATTTTGATACGCAAAAACCTAATCCTGAATTAATTACCGACTATAGACCTATCTCTGTATGCAATGTTATATATAAATTCCAGCAAACATCATATGTAACAGAATGAAAATATACGTGCATGAACTTATCTCTATGAATCAGAATGCTTTTATTCTAGGAAGATTAATAACTTAAAATTCTTTGATGGCTATGAAATGGTTAGTGGTTTTAATGAAAGAATACAAATAATCTATGCTTGAAAATTGATTTACGTAAAGCCTATGATAAGACTAACATGGAATTTATTCATCATAGGCTGATAATGGGATTTCCACACAAATTTGCCAATTTAATCTATGAATCTATATACACTCCCCCATTTTCATTGCTTATTAATTGGTCACCTCGTGGACATTTTGAAAACAATAGGAGATTGGGGTAAGCGGATCCCCTATCCCCTTAATTATTTGTTTTCTATCACCGTGGAATATCTCACAATTTGCTTGATATTGAATATTTAAGTGACAACATAATTCCAATATATCTTGTTCATCCAATAGCAACTCACCAATTGTATGCTGATGACATACTAATTATGTTAAAACCCGCAACAAATGATGTAAGATTCGAAATTCCGTTTTCCGTTTCCGTTCCGCTCATGGATAATTTTAAAATTTTCGGTTCTGTTTCGAAAATTTCGGAAGTTCCGTTTTAATTCTTGTTTTCTAATTCCAGTACCTTTTTTGCTTTAATTTGTTATTTACGTTAATATAACATTCGATATTGTCATTAACTTATAGTACATTTTTTAAATTACATATAACACATTGATTAAAAAACCATTGTTTAAGAGTATGTATGGTTCATTTGAGATTTTAAAATTTTGGTCAATTTTTGAAATTTTTATTATGATTCGATGTAAATTAACAAAAGTATAACAACTTTTTTTATCCATACACATGATTTTTTGTCAATTTATTTATCGTCTCGTTTAATTTGTTTTCCTTTTTTAATTACTGTATGTTTGTTGTAATTTTTTTTATTTTTTTATAATTTTTTTCAATATTTGAAAAACAAATCCGGAATTTAGACCATAACCGGAATTTTGACCGGATTCCGTTCCGGTTATGAGCGGAACCGGAACGGAATCACCGGAATAACCGGAATTCCGCCGGAACCTTTAACCATGCTGTAAACGCCATTGATGTAATTATGCATGAAATACACAAGAATGCGGTTCCGCTAAAGAATGAAATAAATCAAGCATTTTTTTTAGTAAAGGAGTTGCCAACAAGCAGACCTTAATAGACACAATCAATGTAAAATCTGAAAATCTTCCAATAATTTATTTGGGGATCACACTTTCTCATAACAAGTTAAAGTCAAGAGATTTTGGCCCTCTAATTGAAAAAATTAACAAAAGATGATCAAAATATAGCAGTAAACAAATTAATATTAATGGAAGTTGTAAACTTATTAAAGTAGTCATATTCCCAATGATATATTTCTGGATGCAAATCAACCAATTGCCATCAAGCATTATCAACAAGAAAAATTATGATTGTGCAAACTTTTTATGGAAATCCAAATCTCATAGAATGTCTTGGAATGATGTTTGTAAAACAAAGAATGAAGTTGGTCTGGGAATAAGGAGATTATATGATGTCGCCAAGGCAATTTCTATTAAATTAGTTTGAAGTATTTAGAAGGTGATAGTTTATGGGCCAAATGGTTGAAAAAATACTTTAAAAATAGGAATTTCTAGATCATTCAACTCTGCCCAGGAACAGGTTAGGAGCGGATATATTGAATTCAATTGGTGCAAATTGATCGGGAATTCTAATTGTCCCTCCAAAATGTCCTTATGTGCTTTATTAGCTTGATTGAATAAGTTAAACACAAAGGACAAGATCGGCAGATGAAATAATACGATAGACTTAACATGTATTCTCTATATTCAACATCCAGAAGATATCATCTTTTATTTTTCAGCAGCCACTATTCTAAATCCCTATAGAACATAATCAAAAGGAAACTCAACATCAAGGGAATCAACAACAATGGCATCAACCAAATTGTCGAGTACTTAGCTAAGCTCAAACGAGTAACATCGAGTTATAGTCATCTGATTAGTTTTTCAATCACCATGATAATATGGCACATGTTAACCCGCCTTTTGGCAAGGCCACAAATATGTGGACTTAACTAAAACAACTTCACGATTATCGAGGCTGAAATATGATGGATTCAGTTAAAGTGGATGGTGTTCACTTGGATAGATGATAGGTCGTTCAGTCGGAATGAAGTGGTTCGAAGTGTTTGGAATTCGACCTTGTGGCTCGGACGTTCGGCATTGGAAGTCGCTCGGTATTAGAAGTCGCTCGGCATTAGATGTCGCTCGGCATCATACCTCGCTTGGCATTGGAAGTCGCTCGGCATTGGATGTCGTTCGGCATCATACCTCGCTCGGCATTGTACCTCGCTCGGCATTGGACGTCGTTGGGCATTGAACATCGCTCGGCGTTGTGGTTTGGCCTTGGTTGTCATTGGGCATGCGTGGGTCGGCATCAAGTGGCTCGGCATTGATGGGATACGGCTCGGCCTAAGTGGCTCGGCAAATGCCGCTCGGTCGGGAACGAAGGATGTACATGGTTCGGCAATGGCCTTAATGGGCCCGGACTACTAAGGAAGCCCAACAACTCAGGATTTGCTTATAAATACAGCACGTGGGAGTTGAGAAAAAGGATCTTCTTATCTCCACTCTTTAACTTTCTATTTTCTAAGGCTAAAGGTTACTATATTAGTTTGTAACTGTAATTGATTCGAACATCAATAAAAAGGAAACTTCTGGAGTGGACGTAGGTCGGAGTTAGCCGAACCACTATAAAATCTTTGTTATTTACTGCTTTCATTTTATTTTCGATTGTTCTTCATATTATTACTCTCTTTATATATTCTATATGTTATTTATAACCGTTAGTTGGTGCTTTCATTTACGTTTGGGTGTTAGTGACCAATTTTGACGCTAACATTTTGGTGCTTTTACTGAAAAGGCAAGCCCTCAGGGATCTTAAAGCAAGGAAAGCGGATTCTAGGAGGCAATGGCTAGGCCATCAGCAAGGAAGCAAGTGACAGAAAGGAGCGATCAGGAAGGAAGTCAAGAGGCTTCCTCTGAAAATGGAGCAGGTCAAGCATCCATCTACATCACCAGAAACGAGATGGAAGCAATGTTGAAAAGACAAGAGGAGATGATGCAGGCTCTTCTCAAACAATTTACACAAGTAGGAAATGCAGGAGCCCAGATCCGTGAAGATGGATCGGAAGCGCTCAATCAGCAAGCGGAGGGAATGGCTCAGCAGGGGGCAACCCCAATCAGCAGACGGCTATCAACCTGGATGGATCTAGACTCGAGGGCATACCACCAGGAAATGCTAGACCAATCCATAGGAGGATACCAGATGACGCTATGCAACCCGACATCAATAGGAGTGCAGGAGTACGAGATGAGGAGTAAGTGCCGGAGTTTCCTCGTGAACTCATGGGGCAGACTGGAGGCAACGGACTAGGATTACAGCTCGGGGACAATGACGGATTAGCGGAGATGGTCATACGGGCTGTGAGAGGTGGATTTGTAAACAAAGACTTGGAGGATGTGAATAGGAGTCCCTTTAGACCTAATATCAGGCAAGCTAGGAATCCACCAGAATTTAAGCTACCAACGTTGGACATGTATGATGGGAGAACGGATCCCACCTTTCACCTGGAAAGATACGTGAGACATATGGAGGTACTGGGGGAATCGGATGAGGTCATGGCTCGATGCTTCCCATTGTATTTGATAGATATCGCAGTTATGTGGTTCAGACAGCTGCAGAGTGGTTCTATTGGTATATGGATGGAGCTGATTGAAAGGTTTATGAGACAGTCTCGGGTCCATATAGTCAGACCCAAAAACGTAATGACCTTGACATCGATGAAGCAATGGAAGGGAGAGTCACTTAGGAACTTCTTAACCAGGTTCAATGCAGCGGTAGCCTCAATGGATCAACCCGATCCATCCATCGTTTTGATGGCAACAGTCTCAGGAATCGTGGATAATTCAGATTTCAAGATATCCTTGGAACGGGACCCACCAAGGGATCTCAGGGAGTTCTACCATAAGGCGGAAAGGATCCTGAGATAGGAGGATGCGTAGGCTGAGAAAGTAGGGAAAGAGGCTGAAGCTTATGCAGTGAGGGGTGGAGGTCCATCCAGGGAGGATCCAAGTAAAGATGATAAAGGAAAACGGAAAACGAATGGCAATGGTGGCACTTCGAAGAGGCCTCGAAGGGAGTCAATGTTTTCTTCTTACACAGATTAAATTGAGACTCTAGAAATTATTTACTTGGACACTCGAGGGCGCCTCCAATATCGAAGGCCGGTAAAGAGAGAGCCTTCGGAATACGAATGGACATCGGGAAAGCATTGCCTATTCCATGAGCTGGATGGACACAACACAAACGACTCTAGGCGATTGAGGGATATCATTGAGGAGCATGTAAGAAATGGTCATCTACCGCAGTATGTCAGGAATAGAGCTGTGGCAGTGGGATAGGAGCGACCACTGCCTACCTCGAGCGAAGGTGGCACTGGATCTGGGCAATGTCAGCTCATTATCAACTAAATAGATTTATGGTTTTGAATAAGTAATAGAACTCAAAGTAATACGGCTAGGTCACTTACACACGTACGAGATCGAGGACGGTCCCTAGGCGTGCTCTGAGATGACGAAAAACCGTACTACTTGAGTCTATGAAATCCTACTTTCTTTCTATTTTTCTGCAAATTTTGGTTTCCTCTTTCGTACCTTGGACATTTACTTTTCTTTGGTATGGTTTTGGAGTTTGGATTGAACTCCCGGTTTGGTTGGTTTATTGGTTTTCCATTTTGGTTTGGATGTTTGATTTTTTATTTGGATTTTGAGTAGGACTTTTGATATGGATTTCTGGTTTTTTGATTGGATTCGCATCAATGTATTAAACAGTTTAGGTTTTGCGATCACTATCCCGACCGGAGAGATGGGGCAGTGATCGTGAGTTACGAATCCCTTTGCCGAAGAGCGATGGAATGGACTCGGGCGGAATGTAAAAAGTCCTTGGCCGGAGTGCCGAGGCCGATGAGTATCAAAGTCCGTGGTTGGAATGCCGAGGCCGGTGAGTATCAAAGTCCTTACCCGGAGTGTCAAGGCCGGTGAGTATCAAAGTCCTGGCAGGAGCACCGAGGCCGGTGAGTATCAAAGTCCTTGGCCGGAGTGCCGAGGCCGCTGAGTATCAAAGTCCTTTGCCGGAGTGTCGAGGCTGGTGAGTATCAAAGACCTTGGCCGGAGTGCCGAGGCCGGTGAGTATCAAAGACCTTGGCCGGAGTGCTGAGGCCGGTGAATATCAAAGTCCTTGGCTGGAGTGCCGAGGCCGGCAAATATCAAAGTCCTTGGCCGGAGTGTCGGGGCCGACGAGTATAAAAAGTCACTGACTGGAGAGTCGAGGCCGGAGAACATATAAGCCCTTGATGAAAAAGTCGAGGCTGGAACAAGATATCGCGATCCGGCGAGGTCTACGAATTCAAGGTTAAACCCGGAGAGGTCATGGACTTAATAATATGGTTATGAACATGATATGAACTCCGGATATCGGATTTGAGGCTGTTCAAAACACACCTTCCAATAGCAAGGCATGTTTTGGGGGGGAAGTGTTAACCCACCTTTTGGCAAGGCCACGGATATGCGAACTTAACTAAAACAACTTCACGATTATCGAGGCTGAAATATGATGGATTCAGTTAAAATGGATGGTGTTCGCTTGGATAGATGATAGATCGTTCGTTCGGAATGAAGTGGTTTGATATGTTTGGAATTCTACCTTGTGGCTCGGACGTTCGACATTGGAAGTCCATCGGCATTGGAAGTTGCTCAGCATTGGATGTCGTTCAGCATCGTACCTCGCTCGGCATTGGAAGTCGCTCGGCATTGGAAGTCGCTCGGCATTGGATGTCGTTTAGCATCGTACTCGCTCGGCATTGGAATTCGCTCGGCATTGGATGTCGTTTGGCATCATACCTCGCTCGGCATTGTACCTCACTCGGCATTGGACGTCGTTGGGCATTGAACATCACTCGGCGTTGTGGTTTTCCCTTGGTTGCTGTTCGGCATGCGTGGCTCGGCATCAAGTGGCTCGACATTGATGGGATATGGCTCGGCTTAGGTGGCTCAGCAAATGCCGCTCGGTTGGGAACGAAGGATGTACATGGTTCGGTAATGGCCTTAATGGGCCCGGACTACTAAGGAAGCCCAACAACTCAGGATTTGCCTATAAATACAGCATATGCGAGTTCAGAAAATGGATCTTCTTCTCTCCGCTCTCTGACTTTCTATTTTCTAAGGCTAAAGGTTATTCTATTAGTTTGTAACTGTAATTGATTCGAACATCAATAAAAAGGAAACTTCTGGAGTGGACGTAGGTCGGAGTTAGCCGAACCACTATATAATCTGTGTTCTTTACTGCTTTCATTTTAATTTTAACTGTTCTTCATATTATTACTCTCTGCATATACTCTACCTGTTATCTATGATCGTTAGTTGGTGCTTTCATTTACATTTAGGTGTTAGTGACCAATTTTGGCGCTAACAACACATTTTGTGTGAAAGAAACTCGAGAACATGAAATAACATTCAAGCACCAACAGATACCAGATCTATTATGATAATCTGAGACTACAAAAATTTACTTTCACAAACAACTTTCACTAATGCAGATATTAAGTTTTAAGAACATATCTTTATGGAATTCGATATCAAAATTGACTCAAATCCTTAAGTGTAGGATTTAGTAACACCTATAAAATTTAATAAGAAATTAAAAATCTTGTAAATGTTACAATTTGGTCATAGAGATTGCTTACGTTAATGGCGATTTTTTGATTAATTTCCATACATAATATGTTAAAATCGGAACTCAAACGAAAAGTTATTTATTGGTTTATGGGGTTTCTCTTACATCATTGATGTTAGTAGCATTGGAGTTTTGGAATTGGACTAAAAAGGCCTTTGTGCTTACAGCTAAAGTAATTAATATGGTACGTAAGACATATTTCTTATCTAAATTATACCGACCAAGTACAATTATGGTAAAGCTTGAGATTTTCATTCACCAGATATTTATTGTTCCGACCCACTCCTCATTACAATATATAGGTTAGAAAAGACAATGTTGATTTAGGAGATGAAAGTGGAGATGAAGACTTGTGACAATTACCTATCAATTTACGCTTTTAAAATATTTTTATTGTACCCAGTTACGACAGTTATTTAGTTTTGGAATATTGTACTATGGAGGTTTTACGTGAACATGTTGTTACATTTGATGATAACATGTTATGTTTTTGAAATGGTTATCTTTTATGAAATGGGTAATTATTTCTAATATTATATTTTATCCATTCCGCCATGACATTTTGAAAGTATAGATAGACAACTCTGTATACTCTGTATTGTTTAAATTTTATCCACTTAACAAATCACCTTGAGATGGGCCTTAAGTTCAACGAGCTTTTATTGGATCAAAATTAGGTCCATTTCAAATCGGGTTGTTACATTTGGTATCAGAGCATAGGTTACCCGATTAACGGGGATAGATATATGTATGAGTGATGAATTTGTTATTTTGAAAGTATTTTCAAAAATATTGGTTTATATATAAACATGTATGTATACTTAATTTAAATTTAATAAATTTCGACTATAGAAGTAATTGCAACCATATTCTAAAAGGATTGGCGAGGTGACTATGTGTTGCAAAAAAATTAATAGGTTAAGGAATGTGCGACGGAGTTTATATCGTAAGAAAGGTAGATGGAAAACATTGTAACTATTAAAATTAATAGGATAATAAGTGTGCAACAAATAGGGAGTTACTATAATTTAATAGTGATAAAAATGAAATACTTAAAGCGATTATTAGGGTAACCATGGAAGGTAAAGAAGTTTTAATAGGAAAAGTTGGATGATTAAATAAATGTTTTTAGAAATTGTTCGGTTAGAATAATAATCATTTATTACTAATAATCAACATTCATAGAATTAATAAATAAGCAAGTTGGGTAGTAATTAAATACTACGAGGTAGTATAGCTGTGATCGTAAAATTGATTAAAGTGATTTTTGGAATGGTTTGAATAGGCTTTCCAAAGGATTTATTGAGAAGTTGTTTTTGAAAGGAAAATAGAAAATTTGAAAATTCATAAACTAGAAATTTTGTTAGGATAAAAGTTCGTGAATAAAAAGTTTTGGGTAAAAAGGGTTTTTCATTTTTGAAACTTTTAGTTTATGATTTTGGTTGGATCAAAAGTTTTTGATTTGAAGATTCTCGTAATGAGATTTTTATTTTTGCAATAAATGTAAAATAAAATGTAAGTAGGACTTGAATATTTTTCTATTTCATAAATTTAGAAGTTCTTTAAAATAATTTCTTTTTTTACGGAAATGAAACTTGACAATAAAACATTTAAATAGGAGAAATATAAACATAGGTAATATTAAAAGATTTAGATAAGAATAACATTAGGAACATATGAAATAGGATTAGCAATTTAGTTAGAGATAATGTAGGGGAGAAGTGATGTGAATGTGATAGGACAATAATGGGATGAAAGTTATTTTTGTCTACTTTGCTTTTCATTATTTAAGGTTATAAAAGGTGCTTTTGGATGTATTGAATTAAAAGAACCAACTTTTAAAAGAATAAATCTTTGATGTAGAAAGTTTTTGAAAGAGAGAATTATTTTGCTCTTTTTTCGGATTAAGCAATCCTTTTTGAATTTTTAATAGTTTGATTAAATAATTCAGTTTTTGAGTATTTTGGGTTAAAAACCCTATTTTAAAAGAAGTAAGTCTTTGAGGTAAAAGTATTTAAGAAGGAAAGAGATGTGTAAGATATGGATATTTTTTCCATTGTTTACACTATTTATTTCAATAAAAGAAAAGGAAATAATCCCTTGTAATTTTAAACAAAGCCAAAATATCACATGTGGTTAATTTATAGAAGATTATAATGGTAATCCTTTGGGGAGGATTTCTCTAATAAAATAAAATATGGAAAGAAATATTCTAGTTTAGAAATTAATAATTAGAAATAAAAAATATATAAATAATGTATTAGCAGCGGTATTCATATTAATTATAAACAGCGTATTAATTATAGGACTGGGATTTAGGGACATTAATTATAGATTTAATGGGCAATAAATTTGTAATTAATAGAGAATAAAAAGGAATTAAATAAGAGACTAATTAAGGAATTTAATATGGTATTTGTAGAGGAATTGAGTACTCATAATAAGTGAATTTTGAAACTAGTAATAGATTGAAATGGGGTAAATAAGGATTGATTAGAGACTATCAATTTTGACATTAGTGACCAGTCAATAAGGGTAATAAATATTTACTAGAACTAACAAAATAAATTAAGAAATGTTGGTAATGGTGGAATGATATTCTAGGAATGTACGTCTTAAATTTGTAAGAAGCATTAGGACCCTAACATCAACAACACCAGTTGATGATTAATGGTAGCTTCCTGTAAAGTTTTATTTTAGATTTTTTAGGTTGTAATCGCTAGTTCTTTCCTTTAGGAAATTTAAGTGTTTGATATGGTATAAAACATGTTTCTATTTAACCATTATGTTGATTTTATGGAGGAACATCGTAAATAAGGAAATTTCTTAAGGGCACTTAACTAGCAATAAACCATAGGTAATGCTGGAAGTTAGTAAGAAAACTGGGATAGAATGCTTCGAACCCAAAGCTTGCATAGCGTCACCCTTCATCCTGATGAGTTGATATATATAGGGATATGAAGATACTTTTCTAATTAATCAAGAATGAAAAGAGAGTCGTTGAATTTGTTTCCAGACGTTTGATGTGCCAAAGGATTAAAGCTAAGCAAGGCAAGCCCGGAGGATTGTTATACCATTGGAGATTCCAACTTAGAAATGAGAATATATATCAATGGACTTTATATATGGGTTGCCTAGAGGAAATGATACTACTTAGGTTATAGTAAATTGGCTCATTTTATTTCCGTTAAGGGTAGTCGGACTGCAGCATCTCTAGCGGGGGCTATGTTAAGAAAGTGGGGCAACTACATAGAGTTCCTATTAGCATTGTTAGTGATAGAGACCCTTTTTCCACTAGGAAATTTTATAGGAGTTCTCAATCATATTTAAATTTTAGAAGATCCGTTGAGCATCAGGAATTTTGGAGGACCTTGGAGGAAGTAGAAGAGACTAGGCAGCGAATGAAGGATGCACAGGATTGTCAGGACTCCTATGCTAACAGGCAAAGAAAGGAATTAGAGTTTTCATTTGGGGACATAGTATTTGTCAATGTTTCCTAACTTATAAAGGTTATGAGGATTGATGCTTCCGAGGAGTCGAGGCCAATATTTGTTGGGCCTTTTTCAATTATAGAGAGAGTGGGGGAAACTTGCTTATTGGGTGGAGCTTTCGGACTAGTTAGCGGGAGTCCATGACGTCTTTCGTGTTTCATACTTGAGGAAATGTCTACGTGACATTGCTTATGTAGTAGAGCCTAATCAGTTAATTGATGTAAAATCTGAGCCCATCGCCCCCTGGCCATGCACACATTATAGAACACGGTATTAAGAGGCTTCATAGTGGAGAAAATTGGGTTGGTTCGAGTAGATGGAGAGATAACCTAGCAGAAAGCATATGGAAAAACGAAGAAAATAAATGAAGGTTTCTCATGCCGAGCTTTTCTTCGGTAAACTTCTCTGTCCCGAAATATAGGTATTTGGTTGCATCATGGTTGCTCGTTTGTATGGTAGAAGATGGTCGCCACGCTTTTTCTTGTTATTTTTGTGCTTACATTAAACTTTATGTACATTTAGGATGCTTGCATACATGCTTATATGTCATGATTTTTCATTCAAGCTAGGATTGAGCTCAGCTGTAGATGTTACATACATATCACGTTGCATATTTGGTTGAGCGGATAGTTGTGTAGGTTATTGTAAAAAACTTGATTGTATAACATGGTGGTTGAGTGCATGTTACATTATATGCCTTAGGTGATTTCGGGAGGAAAATCCTTTTTAAAGGGAAGAATGTAACACCATATAAAATTTAATAAGAAATTAAATAGTTAAGTAAGGTTAAAAATGGAAATTTATTAAATGTTATAATTTGGTCATGCAGGTCGCACCATTGCCCTTGCAGAAATTTTCTAACCGATTTCCATATATAATACGTTGAAATCGGAGTTCAAACAGAAAAGTTATGAAAGTTTGAAATTTTCGAATTTAAACTAATTCAAAGGATTTTAAATTTAATACTTAAATATTTGAATTTTGAAAATTTTAAAATTTTAAAATTTGAATTTAAATAATTAAGTTTAAGGGTTATTTAACGTTTAATTAAGCATCACAGTTAACATTAAGTATAAGTTAAAACGAGCAATAAATAATAAGAAAACGAAAGTAAATAAATTGGGCGATTTTGGGTTCAAGAGGTCGATCGCCTCTAGTCAAGACATCAACCACTAGAGGTCAATGGCTTGGGTATAAGGGGGTCGACCATTGAAGTTGAAAAATAGTTGTTTTGAGTAGCCTAAACGGCCTGGATTTGACTATTTTAATCTGATGGTTCTGCTTTCTTCTCACCTCTATAAATAGAGGCATAAACGCCAACTTTTCTACATAAAATTTTGGTATCATCAGCGAAGCTCTGTCAAAATCTTTTCCTTGAGGTTTTCACAAACATTAAACTTTCTGGTAAGTAATTCTAATCCCTAATCTCTCATTTAAATTAAATTCATCGTCTTTATCCTCTTCATCTTCTGATTTTTAAAATCTAATATACACAAAAAACACAAAATCTATTTATTGTATATTCAAAAAGGAAAAATCTAACAGAAAATTAAGAGTAGTTTAAATCAAATTTTATCTTCTTCTTCTTTTTCGGATTTCAGAATCGGTTAGAATTTTCAGAGGGAAATCTGAAAAAGAATTAGGAGTGGTGGAATCAAATCCAAGTAGAAGCAAACAATTCTCTGTGAGTGGAAGGATCAAGTTTTTCACATATATTTTTAATCGAATAGTATTTATTTGGATTTGATGTATGCCTTGGGAAATTTTGGTAAACAAAAACATGACATCTAGAACCCTTGGAATTTCCCTAGATAAATGTCAACCTTTGAACAAGTTAGAATTTCAATTATTTTGTATTACTATAGTAGAATCAGATCTATGTTGAGATTTAAGCAATTTATAATCTATTACACTTCATCTCTTTTGATTTTTCTTGTAGTTTCAAAGGATTCTAAAAATAAATAAAGTTAAAAATGGTGTGCAAAGTATGATTTTGATTATTTGTAGTTTGCACTACTTATTTTTGTAAATTATAATAAATATGAATCCTAAATGTTGGATAGAATATAAAATGAAATTGTATGGTTTGTCCCTTGAATAGAGGAGTTAATTCTATTATATTAATATGACATAAGTTTGGAACTATTCCTTTTTATTCATAAGTCAAGTTGTTGGCTAAGAATATTAGTTATTATATTGTTTGGAGCTTGAGACTCGTATAAGTTTGACATTTAAATTAATAAGCATTTTCTTCGCATGTTACTGGAATATTTTATTCGAATCTCATGCGCGAATGCATGTTTATATATATATATATATAATACTAAAGTATTGATTATTAAAGTTAATAATAACGAGATACTTAGAGCATATTGAAAGTTTTGATTAGAATTAATATGGTAGTAAATAATATCAATTTTGTAGGAAGGTAATTAATGTTAATTATGGGAATTAATCCATAATTAAAGGCGTAATAAGTGGTTTCCTTATATGACCTTAACTATTTATTGTGTAGGATAGAGTATATATACAATTGGTATATATATGAAGTATAACTTAGTTATATAGATGCGAGGTCAGTCTAAAGTTAGATAGAACTCTACCCGATTAAATATGGCTACCGGTAGTGTAACTTTGGAAACCGATATGGGACATCACCTATAATAAATAACCTCGGTGAATGTGAGATTAGTCCTAAGTCTATGAGATAAGTCTCTTGTACTTACGAATAATTGGACTAATATGAGACGCCATGGTTTGGGTTATGGGTCATAATTACACTATTGATATGATAGGAGGAATCTTAGAAGGGGTCCGCTTCGGGTTAAAAGTATTAAATGGCTATGGTAGGGCTCACTTATTTCTTAGGAGAAGTATTAAGTCACCAAATTAGATTTCTTGTGATGTCACTTAGGGAGAACTATGTAGGGACCCTCCTTGAGATTTGGTATTAAATAACGGGAACTTGCCTATTTTATAGGTCCTAAATGATCAGAGTTTGCCCAATTCCTAATAAAAAAGTATTAAGTGGTTTGGAGGTTCTCCCTCGCATCTTTAACGATAGTCACATTATAATTTCGAAATAGGTTAGGTATTAAATGACGAAAGTCTGCTTAATCCCTAATAAAAGGTATTTATTGGTTTGGGGGCTTTCTCTTGCATCATTGATGTTAATAGCATTGCATGGAATTGGACTGGAAAAGCCTTTAGGATTACAATTAAATTTATTGGTATCGTATAGTTTTAAATAGGCAATACATATGCATTTTCTAAATAATGTTGCCCAATTACAATTATAATAAAGCTTGAGATTTTCATTTCACCGGACATTTGTTGTTTTGACCCGCTGCTTATTACAACACATAAGTTAGAGGAGAAAATGCTGATTTAGAAGAAGAAAGTGAAGATATAGACTTGTGGCGGTTACCTATCTGTTTATGCTTTTAAAATATTTTTACTACATACCTAGTTCAGACAGTTGTGTTATTTTGAAATATTTTACTATGGAGGTTTTATGTCAACATGTATTGGTAATAACAAGTTATGTTTCTGAATTGTTTTTCTTTTATGAAATGGGTACTTGTTTTTTATATTATATTTTATCCATTCCACTCTAGGATTCTAAAAGTATAGATAGATAGCTCTATATACTGTGTATTTTTTAAGTTTTATGAACTTAACAACTTTCCCTGAGATGGGACTAAAGTTCGAGAGGCTTTTATTGGGTCGAAATTAGGTCCGTTTCATGGTGGTTTATTACAAATATACTTCTAATTTTGCTTAGATCTAGCTTTACCATCGGATCAACTCGGGTAATATTTGGAGATCTTTCTTTATGGCTGCTCCTTGATTTGTTAATGTGAAGTTTCCTTTCGTTCTAAAGCCATTTTTGCTTGTAGGTGATTGCTATAGAGATCAGTTGAATGCAACTGTTAAGAATGATAGCAACAGGGAATCCCCGTTGAATATAAGGAATGGTGGTATGAACCTAGAAATATTTTATTACAAACGTATGGAAGCCATGAAAAGAACCCTTAAAGGAATATGGAATGGTATTAAAGTACAATTTTGCAAGTCCTTGGGTATACTCGCATGAAAGATCAAGGATATAGAGAAAGTAAATACCAGAGTTTAAGGATCCTGTTCAGAGATTGTGATTGAGAGAAGATAGTGGTATGGTTGGAGAAGAGAGTAATCAAATCCACATAAAATATGTTGGTTGACTCAAGGTTAGAGGAGGCATGAGAAGTGGTAGGAAAATTATTCCATAAACCAATTTTTGATGAGTTATTCTAAATATACATAGTTTATATGTCTTACCCACTATCGTGTAGGAATGCACAATTTATCTCATAGTAGGGTGTAATAATTGAAGTAATGGATGAACCTCCTTTATTAGGAGCCAAGGAGGTAAGTTAATTCATAGTTAAATGGCGTACTAGGAATATCCATCTTAATCTAGTAAGAAGTGTTAGGACCACAACATCTTTACACCAGTTGACGATGAACGGCAGCTTTCAACAAAAAATATATATATGATTTTTTGGGTTTTAATCACCAGTTGTCTCCCTTAAGTTATTGCAAAAGCATACAATATGATATGAGGTATGTTCCTATTTCATCACTGTGTTGATTTTATGGTTTTATGGATGGGATTAGACCGTTATATACACACACAGACACACATGTATATAAGGAAATAGTGTAAATAAGAAAATCTCACAAGGACAATTAACTACCGATAAAATATAGGCAAAACTAAAATAAATTATGAAGTTAAGTTAGCAGCTAAAAATTAAAAATGCTTAAACCCCAAAAAACCTTAGGATTTTGGGAAAAATAAATTTTAGTAAGCTAAAGACAAGGAAATGTTATTGCAAAATCATAGGTCACTACCCTTTGACTTAAAAGCTAAAATTTATAATACATTGTAGGTAGTTTGTTGTTTTAGAATAAAAGAAAAGGTTCCCTAAATCTAAGATTAACTATACAATATTAGGGTCAATCGTATACATTAACTCATAGACCGAGTCCCAGTTATGTTAAGACGTAGCCTAGTTTGTTTCAAGGATGGAGTGGCAAATGTTTAGAAATATTATGTTTAAATGCTTTTGAAATTTTTTGTCTAAAAGCTTTTGAGAAGCCGGATTTAAATGTTTTTGAAAAACTTTGTCTAAGTGCTTTTGAAAAGAAAAATGTGTTTAAATGATTTTGGGAATTTTATTTTTCAAACTATTCTACAAGATTGATTGGAAAAGGAAGTGGATTTTGATGGAAATGATTTTTTTCGTTTTTCTAGTGCCACATGCTTAACATAGGGCAAGTTGACGTGTTAGTGGATATGAATTTACCATCCGATAAGGGTGACAATATACTAAACATAGATAATAATAAGGGAAAACGTTGTTTTAGCATTGGAATTTATATGTTCATACCTTATTGATAGTAAACAAAAACTTGCGCTTAGGATAATTATGTTTTAAAATCCAAAAATAGATCTCTCCTTATGCAAATTTTACTCAGAAAAGTTAAAGGGGAAGAAGAGAATGTTTCAATTATGATAAGTATCAAAAAACAGGATGGAATTATAAAATTTTCCACTTATTTTTTTCTAACATAGGAGTATGGAATCAGAATAATAGGATTTTCAAAATTCTCCGATGTTAAAAATTATGGGCTAGGTTTTGGATGGTAGGGAGTGGATGCAAAATTTATTGAGCCACGCTTCTACTTGTGGGAGTGTGGAAATTTTTGCATGACAAACGATTTTTGATTTTTGAAAACCTACATATATATAGAACTGCCAGTATGTATAGGTTATTTGCATTATATTTTCGAAATGTTTTTAAAAGAATGCATTCATATAGAGGCGTAGATTTAGAATCATTTTGCATGCATGTTTTTATATGTTGCAATACATCATAAACTTGTACATGTTTGTCTTTAAATTGGTTGTACGCTAATTGATTGGATAGTTAGTTGCATGCTATGTTACATGATTCAACCCTTGGGGAATCTTGAAGATGAAATTCTTTTGAAGGGGGACGAATGTAACACCCCGTGAAATTAACGATAATTAATAAATAATTAATAAACTTCAAAAATAGAATTTTTGAAAACGACGGAATTTGACCATGAATATGCACTATTGTGTTTATGGTGAATTTCTAAGCAACTTTCGTATCTGGAGTTTCGTGATCATAGCTCAAAATAAGTAGTTGTTAGTGTTTGAAGTTTTCGAGACGAAAATAATTAATAAACAAAAATAGGAAAATAATAATAATAATAAATATAGAACCTACTGGTTGACTCCCTCTTTAGGCCGGTCAATCGATTATAGAGGAGTGGTTGACCAATCGTTAAGTGGCGGTTAGGGTTTGAACCTTAGCCAAACGGTCTGGATTCAGTTATTTTGATTTAACAGTTATGGTCGATTCAAACCCTTATAAATATCAGTCTAAACCCTCACTTATCTTCTCATATTCATGATCCAAGCAGCGAAGCACAACCATTTTCCCTTCTCCACTATTTCTATAAATTATAAAATATTATATATTTATATAAATTGGGGAATGAAAGAAAATAAAAGAGAAGAAGCAAATCAACATTGTGAAAGAAAAGGTGATTTCAATTATTATAAATCTGTATTAACCTTAACCCAAATCTCTTTTCGTATCTGTAATTCTAATAGTATGTATATACCTTGTTATACATATTCTTTTTGGTTAGAATGGAAAAAGGAGTCAAGTAAAAAAATGGATTTGGATTTGAGAGATTTAGAAAGCTAGAAAAGTGAGTGAAAAATTATATAATTTATTTCTAACATTGAAATTTATATCATTGAGTTTTATTAAATTATTATGCTTATATAAGATTTAATGGGTTGTGGGCTTATAACAAACATATAAGATTATCACCTACATAATCAGCAAAATAGGTAACTGGAATAAGAATAGCTTGTATAACCTAATAGGGAAATTTGAATTCAGTCCCAAATATTTATAGAATGTTTGTAAAGTTTTAATGTTTATTCCAGATTTAAATTAGTAAATTAGCTTTTCCTAGTTGACTTCGAATATGAATTTCAATATTTTAATTTATTTGGAGTGGCATATAATTAAGTTATATCTATTTCCGCATAATTTCCATAAATTATCCAATTTCAAATACACACACACACAAGTGAGTCGTTTGGATTAACAAGAAATATAGCAAAAAGGAAAGAGATATGTAAAGTATAGATAATATTCTTTACAGTCTACACCATTTGTGTCGATAAAATAAGAAAAGTAATGGAGCAAAAGCTTCATTTTTAGGTAATTTATGAAAGTTGTAACAGAAATCCATTATGGAAGGACAACTCTTATAAATTAAAACATGAAAAGGAATATCCTAGTTTAGTCATTAATAGTTAGAAATAGGATATATGTATGTATGTATGTACGTATTTATGTACGTATGTATGTATGTCTAACCGCGCTTATAGATTAAAAATGAATATATATATATATATATATATATATATATATCGTAATGTACAACGATATTCGTATTAGTTATTAATAATGTAATAATTACAGGACTAGGAGGTTGAAAAGGAAGGAATGGTAATTCTAAAGGACAATAACTACAAGTTTAATGGGCAATAAATTTATAGTTATAGAGAGTCAAAGAAATTAAATGAGGACTAATTAGAGAATTTAATATGGCATTTATGGGGCAATTTAATAGACATAATAAGTGGATTTTGAAACGGGTAAATAAGTATCATTAGTATTGTCTACTTTTGACATTAATGACCAATTATTATGGACAATTGACATTTACTAGACATAAGAAGGAAACGAGTTAACCAAAGCCTGAGCGTACGAAATATGAATAATTATGTTGCGAACAATAAAGTATTAATACTATTAAATATACATAGAAGGCAATATAGTTTTCATAGTAGGAAATTATATAGCTTCAATCATACGTTTAGAACGAGTATGAATTAGTGGGTCTGGCCCAACACTTAGGCTTTGGGTGTTTAGTATGGCTTAGTGGGTTGGGACGCGAGGTCAATAGACTCATGCAACAGAACTTTGTCCTTCATTTAGAGGCTACCGTTAGTTTTATATAGTGAAAATTAGGCCCACGTCCTTATAATTAAACTTAGTCCACGTAAACTTCTCCCGTTTTAAAACATATATTTCTGATCCCTATTTTTGTTTGTGGCTAAATTTATTCCATAAATATCCTTGTTTACCTCTTTTGCTTGTTATAATGGTTGTCATGATTTCGATTGCAAGTTTTTGATTCTGATTCAGTTCGATCATTTTTTTAAGATATTATTTCAGATTCATGGCTTTATCTTCTTTTAGGTAAAATATTGTTTGGATTTGTAGCCGATTTTATTTGTTTTTCATTGATATTGCAATATTGCTTGTTAATGTTGTTATTTTTTTTGTTTTTTATTTTAAAGTAAATGGAAATTACAAGTATTCTACTGTTTATTTTAGCTAAAAAATTAATGCGTGTGTATAGGATAATGTTCGATGACATATTTTGTTAATTTTGATTAAGTTCAGATTTGGCTGGTATTATTATAAATATTTTACAGACTTGTCCGCAATTATTGTGTGTGGTGAAAATGCTATGTAAATTACTAGTAGTTGCTGATTTATCTGCAATTTTTTACAATTATTGCTTACATATCAGGAAATAATATTGATATTTCAACATGCTTGATTAAGCTCAGATCTATGATGATTTATCTGCATTTTTTACAAATATTATTTACATATCAACATATTATTAATATGTGCTGATTTATCTGCAATTTTTTAAAGTTATTGCTTACATATCAACAAATAACATATATATTCTAGTTTTTTTGTTATTTATTTTTTTGCAATTGTTATTCTGTTTTTTTTTTCAAATTACAGTGTTCCTGGTGATGCTGGTGTGCTTGTGCTGCTGAAGTTTGGGATATGATAGCTTTTCGTTACATCTTCATTTTGATAGTTTGGTTGCTATGTTGAGAAGTGCTATTTATGGTAAATGGACTGAATTGAGTTCATTATCATTTGAATTATACTATGTTAGAGATGGATTGAGAAGGAATATTGAAACTAATTTTGATCTTCAATCTATTTTGTTGTTGGCTGCTCATAACCGTGAGGATTACTTTGTTATTTCTGTTGATGTTATTCCTACTAGTTTTTCAGCAACCAATATTAGGTCAGATGTTGTTTCTTGTAGTAGTGATTCCTCATTTGTTAGTACCAGTGATTTTAATATTCAATTCAGGCAGTTACATAGAAATTATTCCAATTAATCTTTACGGGTGTTGGTCAATGATTTCCAGCTGGTGTTACTGAATTTAGGCTCAGTTTGATAATATGTAGTATTAAGACTAGGTACAAGCTTGATTTGGTTAAGAATGATAAGGAAAGAGTTACGGTGGTTTGCTCCCGAATAAAATGTACTTTCAGGATTCACGCTTCTGTCGAGTTTAATCTTCCTGGCTATTTTGTTATAAAGAGATTTCAACCTGAACATACTTGTGGTGCTAGAATTCATGATATAAATGATCCTCCTGTTTCAAGTAAATTGATTAAATTGTTTGTTTATGATCATATTCAAGCTAATCCGTTAATGTGACGAAGCACGTTATTAAACTATTTCAAACCGAGTATAATATCATTTTGAAGTATTATTTTGATTATAGTGGGAAGAGGTTGGCTTTAGAAGATTTACATGGAAGTGATATGATGTCTTATCACCATTTGAAGTCTTTTTGTGATGCAGTCGTCGAAACTAATCCTGGTAGCAAAGTAGTTTTGGAGTGTAATCATGATACTTGTCAATTTGAGAGGGTTTTTATTGGTTTTGAAGCTTGTGCACATAGTTTTCAATTTTGTCGGCCTTTAATATTTGTTGATGCTACTTTTATGAAGGGTTGAGCTCAAGGTTGTTTGATGGCTGCTACTGGTAAAAAGGGCAATGATGGTGTGTTGTTGTTTGTAGTTTAATGTATACTTGCATCAATATCAGCAATAATTATTATTTATTCTGCAATATCATTATTATTAAAAAGAAAATATCTTACTAATAGAAAAAATTACAGAAACCGAAGCAATTTTACAAAAAAATTGCCGAAAAGTTCACAATAGTTTGATGCAATGAGAAATTTTTCTACAGTAAATATGGTAATAGTTGCAGTTTTGTCTGCACTTTTTCAACGTGTTGTTCAGCTATTTATATATTTGTTGTTTTATCAGGTTTTTTCTTATAGCAGTTGCGATTGTGTCTGGTGAAGATGAAAATAATTGGATTTGGTATTGTGAACAGCTTAAAGATTTTTTGAAATATGATAATAGAAATTTTGTTTTCATTTCTGACTGTTATCCTGGTATTCTTGTTGCTATTCCAAAAGTGTTTCCAAATTCAGTTCATGGTTCATGTTTATATCATTTGAACAATAATTTAAAAGTTGCTTTAAAATCTGAATTTTCCCTATAAAAAAAAATGGTTGATAGATTTGTTTGGACATATTGCATGTTCTTCTAATTTGGATGATTTCAATGTTGCATTGAAGAATTATAAATATGCTGGTGGTTCTACTATGGCAAACTTTTTGAATGGAATTCCCTTTGAGAAGTTTGCTAATGTTTTTTTTCTATTTGTCGTTATGTTGAAATGTCATCAAATTGTTCAAAGAGTTTCAATAAATGGATTTTGGAAGCAAGACATTTACCAATCACTGCATGCTTGGATAAAATTAGAGTTAAGTTAATGAAGCTAATTTCTAACTATCGAGAACTTGCTAATAGTTGGAATAGTGTTGTATGTCCAGTGAATGAAAATCGGTTGAAAAGTTTTCATTTGGAAAGAGCTTCGTGGTTTTTTATAAAATCAAGTGAACATGTGTTTGAAGTTCATTTTCCTGTTCGTCAATCTGTTGGTTTAAAAAATCGGATTTGTTCTTGTAACTTGTAGCAAATATATGGTTTTTCTTGTGCTCATGTTGTTAGATGTATTTTGAGTTGTGGAAAGTTGAATGTTCATGATTACATTAAAGATTATTTCAAAGGTGTTTATTTTCGATCGGCGTATTCTCATCCAATCAATCATGGTATAAACTTTTTGAATGAAGATGTTTTGATTGAAGATGTTGTTATAGCACCTCCTAAAGGATAAAGAATGCCTGGTTGACCATCATCATCAAAGAGGATAAAATCTGCTGGTGAAATTTCAACGACCATTAAATGTAGTATATGCAAGAAGTTGGGTCATAATAAAAGGGCTTGTTCACTGAAACACATATATATTTTTTTCTTTGGGAAAATTTTACTACATGGAGTTAACTTTATGTTTTTGTTATTCATTTTTATAGTATTTTCTCTGTACTTAGGTTGGATGATTAATTTTTGTAATGTATTAATCATGTTATGCTTTTATTAATCATTATTGCAGTGTTTTCTGCAAGTATTATGATTGATTGCACATATTTCTGCAGTTTTTCTAAATTTTTGCTTATTAGTTATACCTGTTTTGTGAATACTTCTTTTTATATGAAGATGAAATTTGTATCATTGTTTGCCACTAAATAAATATGGTATATCCATATGTATGTGTAATTGTTTTTAACAAATCTGGAGGTATCAGCAATTATTTGTTTTTTGTACTGACATTTCTGCAATTATTTGGTGCAAGAATTTCGAATAATTACTTACATATGGAAATATCTGTAATTATATGTTTGTGATGTGTTGTTTTCTACAACTATTTTAAATAACTACATATTTGCGGAGATATCTGTAGATATACGCTTTTGTTGCTGACATTCTGCAAATATTCTGAATAGCTGTGATTAACTTTAGTATTTTGATAACTGAATTCAATTGTAAGAAATTCATATATAAAATTTTGATAATAAACTCTAATATCGTGTTAACCCAGTGATGTTATCTTCCAACTGCATAAGTTTAGCAAAATATGTATATACATTTTAAAATTCTTAGAGAAAACATTACAGTTTGATATATCAAATATTTCGGTTTTCTTCGGATAGTAAAAACTTTTGTTTCAAGCTTTCTTCTAAGCACTAACTATAAGATTTGTAAGATAGAATTTGATATGCCAATTTAGCTCTTTGTAAATCCATAGCTTCATATGTGGATTGAGGATCATCATTATTGATTTGTTTGCTTTTACTTCTTTCTTTTATAATTCTCATTACAAAAATGTCACAGTCAACTCTGCAATAATTGAAAAATATTATGAAATTGTTAGAAAAAATGTTCTATGGTATCGAAATATTTGTACATTTTTTGTTGTGGTGTACTTACGAATCAGAACATTGTTGTGGGCTGTTAGCAAAAGTGATTTGGTTTGATGGTTTATGCTCTCTTTTTTCCAATTTCTTTAGTAAGGTTGTGATATAAACTCTCTATAAAGAAAAAAAAAGATTTTGTTAAAAAGTTTATTTTCCTTTGATTTATTCATTTTTCAATTTACGTACCAGCTTTCTTGCTTCCTTCTGATGTTCCCCTTTATGCCGTGGTTTTATGGAATCATAGGGAATTCACATTCTATCTTATTTAACAAACTCCAGGAGTGTAAAATGTGATTTTTGGTGGATAGGGAAGAACATTTTATTCCAGTTTGCAAAAAATTAGCTGCTAGATTAACGATTAGGATTTGTATTACCTTCTTTGAATTGTTTAGTAGAAATGTCTGTAGGAGCATATATTAGCAAACTGAATTTAAGAATATTTGAACAAATTCTTCATTAAAAGATTATAAGACTTACAGCGGTGTAAACATTGAAGTACAAATTTTCTACATGGGCTTTATGCAATTCATGCGAATACCAGTCAATGGTCTAAAAAAATTATTAAAAGGAAATAGTGGTAATATATTTGTTGATAAAAGACTATAATATGTTTTGCAGAAAAAACAATATGTGCATGGAATTTTGAAGAAAAATCAACGAGTTTGATGAAATGTTGCTGACAAATTTGCAGATAAATGTAATTGTTGGAGATAAATGGAATTATACTGAAAAAACAGTAAGTTTAACGAAATGTTGCTGATAAATCTGCAGATAAATGGAATTGTTGCAGATAAAATAACAAGTCCAACGAAATGTTGCTGATAAATTTGCAAATAAATGGAATTTTTGAGTAAAGTTCTACCTGGCCTTCAAAAAAATCTTCCTATTATTAGTTCACCAAGTGTTGTTCTAGTTAAAATGATGTCATCATCTCCATTCAGGTGTGCACTTTTGCTGTGATATAACGAACAATATTATTAAATGTTTGCATTTCTAAAATATTTTCTAATATGTCGATAGAAAATTTACATAATCACTTTTATTTCAGCAATTATTGGCATACTTGGCGATTTAAAGAATTATGTACAGTTAGGACTTTGTTTTACCTGAGGTTGGAGTTATTAAAAAATTCCTCCAGCGGCTTGATTTTTTCTTCAAATAGACTTCACACATTTGACCATTTGCTAACATTTATCTTTGTAGTGGTTGATAATTCAGTTAATCTAGGTTCAGATTTGTATTCTTCAACTATTATTGGTAGGATTTCTTCTTGCTGTTTTGCCTTTTTTGATTTTTTTTAGTTTTCAAATCCACTTCTTCAGCTGATTTATACCTTTTTTTGCTTTTCAATTTCCAATTTTTTCTCTTTGCTTTCTTCGGTTTTTTTTGTGCTGAACTAGATATTTCATCTTCTGTTTGTCTGCCTTGTAGCTGTAGAAAATTTTAAATGTTTTCACCTGAAATTAATTTGAATGTTGGTGAATATTTCATGCTTGGTTTTCAGAATACAATTTTTGTGATCTGAATGTCTTCAGCTTTTTCAACTTCTGTAATTTCGTATTCTTGTTCAATATTTTGTTTTCATATGCAGTATGAGTTTGATTTTCTGTTCCTCAGTCCTTTGAGCTAAAAGATATATTTTCAATTGAAGTATTTAGTATTTATGATATAATAATGAATTTTATTTGTAATTTTGTGAATTATTATGAAAAAATAAAGAATATGTTGTAATTTTTAATAGTTGTTGCATTAATATCCGCAATTATTCTTCAACGGTGTATTTTTGATATAGTAAGAATATTGGCGGATATATCATCAAATTTGTTTAATTTTTGCAATCTTGTTGAAAAACTATAATTATTCAAAGTATTATCAAATGAAGGATTTTGTTCGATTACTTTATCTTCATCAACTGTTTTTGTTTGTTCATCTTCATTAGGATCCTTTTGTTTTTGTTCGAAATTTCTTTTTTCCTCACCGTCGTCATCTTTTCCTTTTTGTTCTTCTTTTTCTTCATATTTATAATTGTCCATAAGAAGACGTTTATCTTCAAAGTTTGGATTTCCTTTTGTTATGTCCTTTGAGCTGAAATATATGTTTGAAATTCAACTATTTAGTGTTTTTGAAATAATTATGGATTTTATGTGTTATGTTGCAAGGTATTATGAAAAAAATGAAGAATATGCTACACTTTTAAGTAATTATTGCAATAATATTTGCATTAATTGTTTAACAATGCATTTTTCATGTAGTTAGAATAATTGCGGGTATATCATCAAATATTTTAAATTTTTGCATTCTTCTTGAAAAATAATGTATTATTCAAAGTATTACCAAATGAAGGATTCTCTTTGGTTTCATTACATTCATTTTCTTCAGTTTCGTTTTCATCCATGGAGTTCAATTTGCTACCACTTATTTCTTTTATTGGTTTCTCCACATTCTCAGATTGTGTGGATGATGATGATTCCATATATTGTCTCATTAGCTTTCTTAGTAGTGTATTTTCGGCTTGAAGTTTTCTGCTGTCCAATTCAAGTTTCCTTATTATTTCTTTGTATTTTTCTTCTCTTTTCTTGTACAATGCTTCTTATTCTTCATCTTTTTCTACTACATCTTTCAGCAATTTTAGTTCTTCTCCTTGAAAATCCTGAAATAAAGAATTGAATTAAAATTGAAGCTTTAGAATATTTGAATATAATTATGTAAGAATTGTGAATAATAGCACAACTGTGTATAATTTTAATTATGATTGACATGTATGTCCATAAATATTTTTAATAATGGCAGAAAAATCTGCAAGTATATGGAACATTGTAGATATATGCTTAATAATTGTAAATATTTGTAGCCCTATGTGTGGTTTTCCTATTTATAACTGTAGATAAATATGCAATTGTGTATAATAATTGAATAATTGCACCTAAATGCTCATATACTGCTAATAACTGTAGATATATCTGCAAGTATTATTAATTGTTATAGATAAGTTTGCAAAAATATAGAGTACTGGCTGTTTTTGTAATGTAACTTAACAATTCTGCAGATTATATTGTAGTTATACTTACTCGGTTGTACTTTATGGTCATTAACATTATCGTCTTGGTTTTGATATATCCTATTTGCTAGCCAAGGGATATGAGTTGCCGTATTCCATTTTTAGAGATTTCAAAATTTGTGTATTTCACAGATCCACCACTGCAAAAAAGACAATTAGTATTAAAATAAATTATTAATTAATAGGAAATATATCTAATTAATCAAAAATTTAATACCAGTAATAATGTAACACAACCAATTATTTTCCTTGGTGTGTCAATATATTTTTCAATTTGATTTATCAAATATTTGTGAATGGTTTTGGGCCAAGATATCTGCTGCATTTTATCTTCACAAACACAATGTGGAATCATATTCCAAGACATAGTCGAGTTTGGATTTAATATTAAGAATGTTGCAACCAAACGCAGTTGCGAAAGCTTTGCCATATCTGCTTTTTCTTCTTTTGATGTTCCTGTCATTGTTGTAAATAACTCCCTTTCTATGTTTTTTGTCGTTGACACTTGTCTCTCCTTCAAAGTGTCTGTTGATGAATGATTTAAACTGAACATTGCTTTTGTCCTTTTTTTCATGTGGCCAGAAGTTTTGATTAGCTAACCATCTGTAGGAATTGCTAATAATTGGCTTATATCATTCTCCGTGAATGTTTGTAACATATCTCCAAATTTGAAGCAGTTCAAGTTCTTTCTGTAGGCTTTGAAGATTATGTCTATAGTTTTTGAATTTTTTGGTATAATTCTAATATAGATCAAATCAATGCATTTGTAGAAAGGTAAATTTTAAAGATATTTTGTATGTGATAGTTTCAACAATTCTTCTTTTTTAATCCTGCTAAGGACATCAATGAAAGGCCTCAAATTGTTTCTATAGTTGTTTTCTATTGCAGTGATTTTCTCTTCACTGATTCTTTTCCTTTTTTTTAGTATAATCTTTGAGCCCGATTGTTCTTCAGCAAGAACAAATGATGTTCCCTAAATTACTATTTTTCCTTGTTTTATTTCTTCCTTTGTGTTTTTCTATAAAAGTACTTTAAAAATTATTAAATAAATTTGAACAATCTAATAATATGATAGGTGATGTTAAATGCTTGCAGTTATAATGAATTTGCAAAAAAAACAGAAATGCATGCACTTCTCTTAAATAATTGTTGTCTTTTCAACAAATTTTAAGGTATATTTGCAAATTTTCATGTATGTGGAATTGTTGCATATATTTCAGCAATTTTAAAAAATAATTGCTTATTTTTCAACTATGATTTAAATTACCGTAAAAAGGAAAATATGTTATTATAGATATTTCCAAAATTTTCTTCACTTTTTCCAAATAGATCGGTAATCCAATGAAACTATTGAAAAAACTGTTAACTTATATGCAACTTTTCTTGTATATGTTGTAGTTGCATATATCTCAGCAGTTGTAAAAATTATTTGCTTATTTTTCAGCAACAATTTGAATAACTATAAATTTTAAAATATGGCATTTGTAATTATAAATATCATCAGATTTTTATTCACCTTTTTCCAAATATATTGGTATTTCAATGAAACTACTCAAAAAATCGCACACAAAAATGAGTTTAATCTGTTTAATTGAATTATTGCTGAAAAGTAAGCAACTAAACTGAATTCTTGCAACCATATATGATATTGTCAGTAATGCTTATTTTTGTTTATACGTAAATGTTGCAAAGATATTCAAAAGTGTTCAATATAGTTGCATATTTGTCTGCAATACTGCAAATAATTTACAATTAACTATTCAAAAAATTACACAAAAAACTAAGTTTAATATGTTTAACTCATTTATTACTGAAAAGTAAGCAATTAAGTGAATTATTGCAGTCATATGTGATATTGTCAGTAATGTTTATTTATTTTCATTTATACATAAAGGTTGCAGAGATATTCAAACATTTTCAACACAGCTGCATATGTGTTCTACAATAATTGTGAATAATTAACTTTAGTATGTTATTTACTGATAGATTTGTAATTATTATGAAAAATTACAGCCAAATAGTGAAATTGATCAAAAGTATTGCTTAAAAATGTGCAAATAACACATTAATAACATCTGCTTTGAAATTTGAAGAGAACAAATATTTTTTTGAACAATTTTTAACAAAAAATGCAGTAATTAGAGTAAGCTTTACAATTTATCGTTTGCATTCTCAATTTTGTGTGTAATAGCATTTAAAAGTTCGATTATAAGCACGGCTAACTCGAAAATGTCTCTAAATCACTTGCAAAAAACCCTAAGATGTGTCGAATAAAAAAAAAGGAATATAAATCGACTGCTGTAGAAATTGAGATATATCACCGTCGATCTTCCTATTTTGCCTTGTTTGATCTTGAATACGTCAGATTTGTAGTTGATTTAGGTTGTTTTGCTATTCGATTTTGTAGATTTCTTGGATTTTAGAGAAGAAAATGTGATTTTGAGGTGGAATAAACGTCGACTGATGAAAAAAGCTTGGGTTCATGGTTTTAGTATGATAGATAAGGGTAGTTTTGAAAAAAAAATAAGCCATGTTTAAAAATAAGGATGATATTTATATGTTTTGTATCCAAAGGATTTTTGGTGAATTATGAGAGTTATTAAGGATGTATGGCACATATTCCCTTTTATATACTTACCTCTGATGTGAGACACCTTCAACCATAGGACATGTGCGGAAGGGATATGTGTTACAAATAGGCAGGGAAAAATATACCGAGGATTCGTCTCGGATTTAAAGTATTAAATGGTCCAGTGGCCCATTACTTTTAAGGAAATAGGCTTTGCTTCACTTCCACTAAGAGATATTAAGTAACCGAAAGGGGCATTTTCCTTGACTTACTTAGGTTAGTCTAAACTAGATGTCACCTAAGGAAGGTCAGCATGTAATGTCATTATTTTGTACCGGTATTTGGTAGTAGATCTGGCATATAGGCTATGACCACCAATGGTCTTGAGTAGGCATAATAAAGACTTGGGTTATGTCTTGATAGATTTTGCTTCCTACAGTGTAGAATCTGCATGGGAGACGCACAGACATCAAACTAGATGGTTAGGTAAAAAATTGTTTATTGGAGGTAGGCTAGTTAACACTTAAGTGAGTCTTTAAGATGCATTAGTAGTACGACAATTAAATTATAAATGAAAAAGCCATATATAGGTGTCATCGGTCACTGTAGCTAGAACCGATTGACTAGAATATGCATTGCAGGGGACCCGCTTTAAGACCTAAGGTATTAAATTGTCATTGGATCTGCATAAATTAATGGTATGGATAAAGTATGTAAAATTTTCAATTACCAAAACATTTTTCTGACCCCCCTTCTCATTACGACCCATGGGATAAACTTAAAGATACAGGATACTGGAGCAAGACAGAAACCATAGATGGAGAAGTCTTCTTGTTTATGCTTAGTGTTTAAAAGGCAACTTGACGTCCAAGGAATAATATTGGTTCTAAAGTAGTAGCCTTAGTTAATATGTATAATATATTATGTTCTTTTTATTGTGTTGTAAGTTTATATTAATCGCACTCTGATATACTTGAAATTTCAGGTTACCAAAACCAATTATCCATACCTTACCGGGTTTCGATTTAGTCAAAATTCGAGCCCATTAAGGTGCAGGTTATTATAAGATCAAAAGTTTGACTTATGTTTTGACTCACAACAAGAGCAGGAATATGATGTGAAGATTGCCTAACTGAACCAACTCATTTTTGATTTAGAAGTCTACGTAATGAAATATAATAATGAGTGCCACTTGTACGAGCTTATATTGACTGAGGGCAAAGAAGAATTGCCTACTCCCACTCTAACCAAATCTCCCAGGAGGGCACCTTTATGTTCCCCTTCTTCATCTTGGAGTCATTTGGCATGTGGAAGTGGCGTATTAACTCTAGAAAGAGAATCTGATGAATTTAAAAAGTTAAGTAAATCCTTTAAGTTGGAGTGTAATCAAAAAGTAAAGGATTATTGGAACAAGAAGTTTATCGAAACATTCTCGAAACGTAGATTAGAAGTCGAGATTTTGGAGCACAAAAAGAGTGAGCTTTCACAAATGATTAAATTGCTTGAAGACGATAAAAGCAGGCTACCTCATAAAGTTTCTCAGTTGAAGAGTGCTAACAAAACTTATGAAAAGCCACTATTGATTCATATTAACTCCGTTGACTCCCTCAACGTTATCCGTCACAAGAAAAAAATGAAGAAATATCTTCTTATGGTCGTTCAACATATTGCGGACCTCATACTGCATTAGAACAGTTAAAGAATGAGGTAAAGTACTTAAAAATCAACTAGATTTAATGTAATTTTATTTCGCTAGGGTTTCTTATCTTAACTCTCTAATTGATTATTTAACTGAAGTCATAGTTGCTTTTGGCTTCAAAATCGACTTCACCCTCTTAGGTGTGGAAAGAAATAGCAAATTAAGGAAAGCGGTTCTTTCTATCTATTAAAGATATCAACACTTCTTCCAAAATGGATGCTTGGAAGCTCTCAAAGAAATGGGAGGTCGTAACATTCCCTACTTTGAGGTCTGAAGCTAAGCATTGCAGATGTTCTAGTCATCTATAATATTAAATTCCACTGACAATATACGGTAATGTTAATGGTATCCATAATATCGAAAGTACATGAATATGAAAGAAAATCAACATAGATTTCAAAATAATTTTTTTGATTACATTTCAAATCAGTATTTCATATTCAATTACATAATCATAAAACGATTTCCAGGTTTTGATCAAATATAATTATTACAAATTACGTCAATAGTGACATATGAAGATGCCCCATTAGACGATCAGGGTACTATATAGACATATCGATCATAAATACATCACAACGGAAATAATACTAAATAGCTCCTACATAGCTAACTTTGAAAGTGTATGTGTAGTACTAAGGATCGTGTAATATAATATATAAATGCGGAAACTGATAATAGCAGTAAAATAAAAATTAAAGTAAGCACACCAGGAATTTTTATACTGGTTCGAACTTCCCATTCTACGTCCAGTCCCAGAATATCCTCTGGATTTAGACTAAACCCCTCACTTAACCCGAGGAATAGGTATACCACACCTGAGCAACCGAACAGGAATTTTTCCGCCTCAATAGCCGAAGAGGACTTCAACTTAATACAAATAATTTATTGACGAGTGTGTTCTGAATAACATGGATTGTCTTTTGATAGTACAATTTTCCTATAATCAAATTCTATATGTAGTGTGTGTGAAGATTTAGAAGGAAGATAATCTTGTAGAATCGAATTATATAAATTAATTCAGAGATTCTAGCGATATTGAATGATAATGAATGCTTTTATTTGTAGAAATAAATAGAGAATAGATTTCAGAAAAATAAACAAGAATTAGTGATTGTAGGAATGAATTAGACCTGTTTATATAGTTGTAGAATAGTTACAATGTTTCGTGAAGAGTTTCAATCAAAGGCTGTGACCATATCTCTTGGATTGAAGGTGATTCCTCTTCACGAACGGTCGCAACTCTTCAGAAAAATAGCCGTTATTTCCAGATCGGTCGACTGAAAATTCTGGCCGGTCAGCTGAGTTTAAAATCGTGTATAAAACAGAGCATATCTGTGCACTAACAATAGGTTCGATCAGCCGAAAATTTTGGCCGGTCGACCGACCTGATGTTATGTGCATAGATCATATTTTTTCAAGTATAAAGCAATATACAACTATTTGTATGTGCGTGTGACTACTTAAGGAATGATTTTAACAATATTCTAAGACTCAATATAATAAAATATTAATACTAATCTCTGGATGTAGTCTTGTCTCCTTTGTAGTGCATTATATACTTTTATTCTCTTTTTGTCGCCTTTGTATAGTATTCTCTTTGTAGTTCGTCTCATGATCTCAAAAGCTTGTGTCATGAACCAAAACCCATGAATCAACATTCTCCCCCTTTTTGATTGATGACAATACTTATGTGACGAAGTAGTATATATTGTAATTCTCCCCTGAATATATGGCGACTTTTCTGCAAAAACTTGTTAGCTTCCATATATTTCTTCCCCTTTGTCATCGACAAAAAAAATACTTATGATACATAAAATTTAAGAAAAATACGAAATCATGTATCAAATTTAGGAACATAGAATTAAATTAACATACCGAAAACAAATAAAATGTTAATGATACATTACTTAACACAGCATAAAATAGAAATATTGTTCACAATAAAAACAGAATAGAAATAATCCAACAAGATCACTCCTCATCATCGTTGGAATCCCAAAATTCTGGACGAATATTTTCCTCAGGAGGAGGTTGTTCTTTACCACGACGCTGAGTATGAGAAGTATGAGTTCCTGTTGTTTCTGAACTTGTATTTTCCGAAGTTGACCGAGAAAAATTAGGAGCTGGTCTTTTTCCGGGAGCAAGATGAGAGGCACCGGCTTCAGAAGTGCATGATAATGCATCCCAAAGATTAACAAAGAAGCCTTTGATCTTCTTGAATCTTCCGTCTATTTTCCGTAGACGGGCATCTAAAACCAATTGATTTTGAGCCAGAATATCAATAGCAGCGCCGTACCAAGTCCAGATGTTGGTCTTTGAATTGTGGACTGACGAGTTAAGCGTTCCATAGAATGAGTGGTTGGATGTGGTGTGGAATGGCTACGGCGTAGTTGATCTCTAGAAGTAGCACGCCATTGATTAAATGCTATAAATCTTGGTGGAGCATCCGGCAACTTCATTAATTTAGTAGTTCTTGAATCGAAATGATGAACTTTGGTAGTTTCGGATTCTGGAGCATGTGAGATTGAGTTGTTGATTAATCTCATTATATATTCTCCATAATAAATATGAAGCATCTTGCCTTGATTAAATGAGAGAAACTCATCCATAAGTAACTGTGTCCAACTAACTCTTATATTTCCACATATAGCATATAAGGCTTTAAAATTCTCAGGATACACTAAGTGGCAGGATCCGCCTCTTGGAACAATGGATTTCATCATGAAACGATGAAAAGTCTAGCTTTTGGTCCAAGAGATGATGTTTGTCGTAAATCTATAGCATCATCTTCAAAAAAGAGATGGCTTATTTCGTCGCGTCTCATTACATTGCAATCCACATCATGTAATGATATTCCACCTGGTCGAGCATTCAAAATATGAGTTATTCTATCTATTGAAAGAAAAATTAGCATACTACATACTGATGTCCATAATTTTCAGTGTTTCTAGGAGGATTAACAAGGTTTAGGTTAGCAAGAAATAATTTGACCATAATGTGATTAATTTTCAAATTGTTCTTTCTATGGTCAAGAAAAGTATCAAGCCCACTTTCAATTGCGGCATTTTCAATACCGTAAGAAGAGAAATCGACATAACTTACGAAGGATTCCTCGAAGATCTTGGCATCTTGAAGTTTAATCCATCTTTCGAGTGCTTTATCACTCACAAGCCATGAGGCTATTTGAGAATCTGCTGGAGTTGATGAAGAAGCACCAGTAGTTTTAGTTTTCTTTCTAGGAGCCATTGAAATTTGATAAATTTTTAATGGAATCTGAGGTAGAAATCTGAAATGGGGAAAGTGAAAAAGAGGGAGTAGGTGAAAAAGTGAATAGATGGATTAAAATTTGTAACTGGCTGCAACAGTTTTATGTCGTTCGGTCGACCGAAACATCTGGTCGGCCGACCGACACTGTTAAATGAACTGAAGGAGTTTTCGGGAAGGGATTCGGCTGACCGACTAAGTATTTTCGGTCGACCGACCCTATTAAATAAACAGTAAAAAAACTTTCGGGAAGGGTTCGGCTGACCGACTCAGGATTTTCGGTCGACCGACCCTGTTGTTCTGCCCAGTTATGCTTGTTTTGTTAAAAAGATATACAAAGAGAAATTTTATTATTTTGAATGATGTTAATACAACTTATAGAAAATTAGCAACATATATATATATATATATATATATATATATATTAAAATGCTTAGTCACCGGTTGTTAATATCAACATTCCCAAGAATATGGAGATGGAACATTCTCTATAGGTGACCACATAGGAGCTACTGGTGATTGAGCAGGATTTGAGGAGGTTGAGGGTCTAGTTGTATGTTTAACAATGTCTTCCTTTTTTGACGATATGGCCATCCGTTCTAAAAAGCTCAAACGTCTTGTCGTAACTTTTTATTCATAGTATAACTCCTTTTGTAGTTCCATTTGTTGCTGTTGATAGTCGTGTATCTCATCTATTTTTTGTTTAGTTGAAGGAGATAAGACCGTAGTTTTCTTGCCTTTCTTCTTTTCCGGTGTATAACCGGTATGAGTGTTCACCCATGGTTTCTAGCCATGTCGTGGGTCTTTATCCGGGGAAGGAGAGAATTTAAGGTCACGGTTAGGTAAGGGAAAAATAGGATAGGGTCCGTTTTCAGGAATACGATCGGAATCATCGTCCGGAGATGTGTACGATAAATGAGAGTTTTCGGAATTGTAAGAATCATTGTTGGATGACATTTTCAAATAATTCTGAATATAAACTTTTCTTAGTAGTTGGTTAAAACCTGAACATTGTTTATATACGAATTTGTTTACTTAAAAACATGTGGTTGAGAGTTAGTATTTAATTATAATCACAGGTAATTAATAGCAAAATAATTTGTAAAAATAGTGGTACGAAAATACAGTTTAAACTAAAAAGGTGATTGAGACAAGAAACAACTATAGCTCAAGTGGCTATAATACACCATATAACAAGCAAGTAAGAGGTCATGGGTTCAAATGACACTTTGGTCAGAAAAAAAAATTGTTTTAAACATTTTGCATATTTTTAGTTATAACTCTTTTAGAGACATTATTCCTAAATCTCGTCTAAGTTTGATAAAACTATTTTCATTTAATGGTTTAGTAAAAATGTCAGTAATCTGATTTTCAGTATTAATAAACTCTAAATTTATTAAACCTTTTCCCAAACAATCACGAAGAAAATGATGACGAATATCTATATGTTTTGTTCGTGAGTGATTGACAGGATTTTTAGAAAGATTTATTGCACTAGTATTATCACAATAAATTACAGATTTTTCAAGATGACAATTAAAATCCTGAAGTGTTTGTTGCATGTAAATGACTTGTGCACATGCCAAAGTAGCAGATATATATTCTGCTTCACATGTCGATAAAGAAACGCAGTTTTGTTTTTTACTAAACCAAGAAACTAAGGACCGTCCAATAAAGTGACATGTTCCGCTAGTACTTTTTCTATCCGTCCGACTTCCTCCAAAATCAGCGTCGCTATAGAAAACTAATTCGAAAGGACATTCTTTTGGATAAAATAGTCTGAAATCTTTGGTTTTAGTTAGATAATGAATAATGCGTGTGACTGCTCGCATATGTGATTCTTTGGGATTTGCTTGAAATCTAGCACATAAACAAACACTCATCATTATATCAGGTCGACTAGCTGTTAAATATAATAACGATCCAATCATACCACGATATAGTTTTTGATCAACACTTTTTCCCTCCTCGTCTCTATCGAGATGAATCGTTGTGCTCATAGGAGTTGGTTTGGCAGAAGTGTTTTCCAGACCAAATCGTTTAATTAAATAATAACAATATTTTTCTTGATTAATAAAAATTCCACTTTCAATTTGTTTAATTTGTAATCCAAGAAAATATGACGATTCTCCCATATGAGACATTTCAAATTCATTTGTCATTATAGTTGAAAATTCCTGACATAACTGATCATTTGTTGATCCAAAGATAATATCATCAACATAAATTTTAATTATCAAAATATCTTTCTTAGTTTTCTTAATGAAAAGAGTTTGATCTACTTTACCAATTTCAAACCAGATTCTAATAAATTACTTTTAAGACGATCATACTAAGCACGAGGTGCTTGCTTTAAACCGTATAAAGCCTTTTTAAGTTTATAAACATGATCCGGAAATTTTTCATGATTAAAAAGAGGTGGTTGTTCAACCAAAACATTTTCTTTTATATAACCATTTAAAAATGCACTTTTAACATCCATTTGATAAAGTTTAAAATTATGAAAACATGCAAACGCCAATAAAATTCGTATGCTTCAAGTCGGGCTACTGGAGCAAACGTTTTTTTATAGTCAATTCCCTCTTCTTGATTATTTCCTTGTGCAACTAATCTAGCTTTATTCCTAGTTATATTTCCTAGTTCATCTGCTTTGTTTTTGAAAACCCATTTAGTACCAATGACCGATTGATCACTTGGTCTAGGAACAAGTTCCCAAACTTCGTTTCGTTCAAATTGATTTAGTTCCTCTTGCATGGCAAGAATCCAGTAGTCAACAGTTGAGGCTTCTTTTATATTCTTAGGTTCTATGTTAGAGAGAAAAGCTACATGACCAACTTGATTTAATTGATGTCTGGTTATAACGTTCGTATTTACTTCTCCTATTATATTTTGTATAGGATGATCCCGTAAAATTTTAGGTGGAGATTTTGTTATATTAGTAGTAATGTTTGTATTTTTCAGTAATTTCATTAATATTATCAAAAATTTCGCTAGTAATACTGTTTTTATTCTAAATAGATTCATCATCAAAATCGATAGTAATATTTGGATTTATATTTTTAAAATTTTCGTCAAATGAAACATGTAAACTTTCTTCAATAATCTGAGTTCTTTTATTAAAAATTCGATAAGCTTTACTTCGTTCTGAATATCCTACGAATATTCCTTCATCGGATTTTGGATCGAATTTGCCTAGCTGATCTTTAGTATTCAAAATAAAACATTTAGAACCAAAAACTTTAAGATATGAAATATTTGGTTTTCTTCCATTTAGAAGTTCATATGGAGTATTCTTAGTTAACGGTCGAATGGAAACACTATTCAATACCTAACAAGCAGTAGCTACAGCTTTTGCTTAAAAATGTTTTGATAAAGTGGTTCCATTTAATAAAGTTCTTGCAATTCTTGTAACGTTCTATTTTTTCTTTCTACAACGCTATTTTGTTGTGGTATTCTAGGAAATGAAAGATTATGGTTAATACCTTTCTTGTTACAAAATTGTTCAAAAACTTCATTTTCAAATTCTCCTCCATGATCACTTATGATATTTTTAATTTTAAAACTTTTAATATTTTGAATTCTTTTAACAAACACTTTAAAATTATAAAAAGTATCACTTTTATTTTCTAAAAAGAAAATCCAAGTGTATTTAGAAAAATCATCTACAATAACGAACACATATCTATTATGATTAATAGATTGAACTTGAGTTGGACCAAAAAGATCCATGTGTAAAAGTTCAAGTGGTTGTTCTGTAGAAATTACTTTTTTTTATTTAAAAGAAGATTTTGTTAATTTTCCAAATTTAAATGCATCACAAAATATATTCGTTTTGAATTTCATGTCAGGTAAACCTTTAACTAATTTATTTTTAGCTAATTTGTTGATGGTTTTAAAATTGATGTGACAAAATCTTTTGCGCCAAAGACAGGAATCATTTTCCTTAGCCATTAAACACAAATTTGAATCATTTTTAACGTTCATATTTAAAATATAAATGTTTTTATCTCTTATTCCTTCAAAAATAGTGTTATGATTTTTATCGAAAATATTACTTTTATTTTCTTAAAAAGTTATATTAAAACCTTTATCACATAACTGACTAATACTCAATAAATTATGTTTTAAATTTTTGACTAATAAAACATCAATAATGAGAGGTAAATTAGTGGTACCGTTGCTGCTGACATCGCCTTTACCGATGATATAACCTTTAGAGTTATCTCCAAAAGTGACTGATCCTCCATTTGAGTAGATAATATTTGATAATATTTCTTTGTTTCCAATCATATGTTTTGAGCAACCGCTATCTAAAATCCATTTTCCTCTCCTTTTATGTGGTACCTACAAAAATTCATAAAAAGTTGGTACCCGTTTCTTTTTAGGGTCCTAAGAGTTAGATCTTAGAAAGCCAAATCCATATGGGTTCAGAATTCCCTTTACAAACATAGTTTTTGTTATTATGAACAGTTTCCATGAACATTTTGATATGTTTATTTCTGATCAAAACATTATTTGATTTTGGAATCCATATCTTAATGGTTTTAGTGTTTGAATAAACTTTTTCTTAATATCCTTTTTAATATTATTATTAATCCTACTTTTAGCAAATTTATTTTGTTTCTTAAATCCTAGTCCAGATTTATTGTTAGTGAATTGAGAATTTTCTAGTATTTTGGAAAGATTCTCTCTTCCTTTATTGAAATTTGAGACATTTTTAGATATGTCATAAATTTTATTTTTAGACTAAAATTTTCTAAATCTAAATCTTTAATTTTAGAATGTAAACTATTAATTTCAAAAAATAAAACATCATCTTTATTTTTCTGAATTTCTTGTTCTTCAGATATTGAAGAAATTTGAGAAGATAAGTTAGAATTTGATTGTTGAGAAATTTCAAGTTCTTCTTCTAATATTTTCTTCTCATCTTTCAGCATATCTACTTCTAAGACTGTCCTATCTAATTTTCTTTGTAAATCTTTATTTTTCTTTTTAAGTTGCTTTGCTAAGTCTACTAATTCAGAATTAATTTCAATTAAATCTTCAAAACTAAGATCACTTACATCGTCTGATGAAGCCATGAAGCATACATTTGCTTGCTCATTTTCACTTTCAATTTCTGATGAGGATGATGAGTCTGTGTCATCCCAAGTGACTGAAAAAGCTCTTCGTTTGGTTCTGTCCTTCTTAAAATTGCTCTTTTTACGTTCTGGACAATCCTTCTTCATGTGACCTTTCTTGTGACATTCACAACATTCCATTGCTGAAGATGATGGTTTGCTACTGTTGGTATTGTTGTTGGAATTATTTTTGTTTCCCCTGAATTTATTTCTTTTAAATTTCAGAAACTTTTTGAAATTTTTAGCAATCATTGCCATATCTTCATCTTCTGAGTCGGAATCATCTTTTTCTGTTGAAATGCCACATTCTTCTTTTCTTGTGCTACATTTCTCTTTGCCTGTAAATTTACTTCGTAGGACATTAAATTACCTATCAATTCTTCTGGTTTTAATGTTGACAAATCGCTAGCTTCTTCAATGGCTAGGACTTTTAAAGAATTTAAGATTTTTGTGACAACATAAAAATCAGTAAATGTATGTTCGAATGATAATAGAGCATGATAAATATCCTAGAACCTAGAGTACATATCATTTATAGATTCATTTGGCCTTATTTTGAAATTTTCAAATTGATTTTTCAACATAGAAATTTTGCTTAATTTTACTTTGTTCGTTCCTTCATGTGTTACTTTAAGTGTTCTTCATATTTCATAACCAGAAGTGCACATGCTAACTCTATTGAATTCATTTCTATCTAATGCACAAAATAAAATATTCATAGCTTTTGCATTTGATGTAGCATCTAGTTTTTGTGTGTTACTCCAAGTTGAGTATTCTCCAGTAGGAGTTGTGTACTCTCTTTGTATAACATTCCAGATATCAAAACCACTAGATTGCATATAGATTCTCATTCTAGTTGACCAATAATTATAATTTAAACCATTAAAAAGTGGAGGTCGTGAAGTTGACTGACTCTCTGTGAAACTAGTAGTTTGTGTCATTGCCATATTACTAGAAATAAGTATCAAATAACTTTGTGACGGTTATAGGATAACCTGGCTCTGATACCAAATGAAAGTGTATGTGTAGTACTAAGGATCATGTAATATAATATATAAATGTGGAAACTGATAATAGCAGTAAAATAAAAATTAAAGTAAGCACACCAGGAATTTTTATACTGGTTCGAACTTCCCGTTCTACGTCCAGTCCCATAATATCCTCTGGATTTAGACTAAACCCCTCACTTAACCCGGAGGAATAGATACACCACACCTGAGCAGCCGAACAGGAATTTTTCCGTCTCAACAGCCGTAGAGGACTTCAACTTAATACAAATAATTTGTTGACGAGTGTGTTCTGAATAACACGGATTATCTTTTGATAGTAAAATTTTCCTATAACCAAATCCTCAAGAATATGTAGTGTGTGTGAAGATTTAGAAGGAAGATAATCTCGTAGAATCGAAGTATATAAATTAATTCAGAGATTCTAGCGATATTAAATGATAATGAATGCTTTTATTTGTAGAAATAAATAGAGAATAGATTTCAGAAATATAAACAAGAATTAGTGATTGTAGGAATGAATTAAACATGTTTATATAGTTGTAGAATAGTTACAATCTTTCATGAAGAGTTTCAATCAAAGGTTGTGACCATATCTCTTGGATTGAAGGTGATTCCTCTTCACGAACGATCGCAACTCTTCAGAAAAATAGCCGTTATTTCCAGGTCGGTCGACTGAAAATTCTGGCTGATCAGCTGAGTTTAAAATCGTGCATAAAACAGAGCATATCTGTGCATTAACAACAGGTTCGGTCAGCCGAAAATTCTGGTCGGTCGACCGACCTGATGTTATGTGCACAGATCATATTTTAAGGCTATAACGGCTTTAACTAATTCGAAAGGTATGAATGTGGCAACATGGGTATTGAATAGTTCAAATGCAGCTATCCTTTTGAAAGCTTTTTTTAAAACAAAAGTAAGCGACAACTCTTTCTAAAGTTCCTTTCTAAAAACAAAAGCAAGTGGCAACTTGTTCGAAAGCCTTTTTTAAATAAAGGTAAGTTGATTGATTCGAAAGCTAATTAGAGTGGCTTCACCCCCTTCGGAAGCATGCCTTCGACAACATCATTCCTTCCGCCTTTCTCCAATGCACTGCATACCAATTGCTTGATATCAAGTGCATTGGTTTCAAATAGGTGCGAAAGGTCTAACTGGGCATGGTGATGGAAGCAAGCTAAGGAAGTGGCGAAGTTGTAATTCGAAACAAAACTGGTTTATTGCGTTTCAAAGTAATTCATTTCACCTAACTTGTCCAATTTGTCATAATATGATTGGTTGCCCACTCTTTATCAAAATTCTTTTATAAAACGTGTAAAACATTTAAGTGCTTTAACTTAAATAATTTTATAACTATAATAAAATACTTAAAGAAAATTCCCCTAAAACCACAATAATTCACTTTTAATTTATTTTCTAACATACATAAATTTCAAACCCCAAGTCATCATATAATAGTCTAAAATAATTTAAACCCAATATTAACTATTTTCTCTCATAAAAAATTCATAATAAATCCACAATTACTTAAAAAATTATGAAACTTGAAACCGCTTCTAAAATAATGTTTTTGATCATATATCAAAAATGCAAATCATTTGAATGTCATTTAATCTGTTCTTTAATTTAAACATATCATAAATCCATATGAAATCTTATAAATCATCAACAAGCGTGTATATATATATATCTCTTTAAACAGACATAACATGGCATATTACTTGCAAAATAGTTCTGATCAAATCTTGAAACCGAGATCATTATCAAAAGTGAGATGTAAATTAAATTATTCATCTTAGCTTGGTGTTAAAAAGGTTGAGATTTGCCCTTTGATTGATTTTCTTAAGCTTTCTACTTGAATTCTAGCTTTTCTTCTTCTTGAATCTCCTTAATTGATGGCCAGCTGAGCTCGATAGGGTTTTTATTTTTGTTTGTGAATGTTAAAATGAATAAGGAATAAGAATGGAAGGGTTTAGTGTATTAAAATAAGGATGTTTCCATTTACCCGTAGCATATTCTTCCAGCGTACTTATTTTCAATTCTCTTTTGCTTATACATTCATTAAAGCATGACTCCTTCTAAATTAACAAATCTTAATCCCGTAACTATCTACATTATTTCATTTAATTTATCTAATTAAATATCCTAAATAATGTTAGTCAAAACTAGGGTCATTACAGACTCCTCTTCTTAAAGAATTTTGTCCTCGAAATAACGATAAGATACTTAAAAAAACAAATATAAAGGTAAAACATACCATAAAACAAGTTACGATAAGTGTCACTAATCCTGCTCTCAATTTCTCAAGTATAGTCTCTCTTGTCGTCGCTCCGCTGGACTTTTACTAATCTGACTGCCTTGTTCCTTAGTCTCTTCTTATTCCTCGCAACTATACGAACTGGTTTTCTAACTATAGTCATATCCGTTCCACTACTAGGTCCTCTAACACAATCGGTGCAATAATAGTTTCTAGATCCCAAATATACTTCCATAGATGAGAAATATGAAAAACACTGTATGCTTGCCAAACTATTCAGTAACTCCACTCTATACACGAGTTTCCTGATCCTTTCTATAATAGGAAATGGTCCAACGAATCTTGGTTCCAATTTTTCCTGATTTTTCAAATCCGATTACACCTTTTATTGGTGACACCTTGACAAAAACATGATCTCCGAATGAGAACTCTAAGTCTTTTTGACTTTTATTAGCATACTCTTCTGTCTATACTAAGCTTCCTTCATCGTGACTCGAATTAACTCAAGCTTTTCTACAGCTTCTTTAATCAAATCTAGACCAAGAATTAGTCAATCCTCGGTTTCTAATCGACAAATGAAAGATTTGCATGGCCTTCCAAACAAAGCTTCAAATGGTGTCATCCCAATACTAGTCTGATAACCGTTGTTATACGGCAATGTTAATGGTATCCATAATATCAGAAGCAAATGAATATGAAATAAAATCAACATAGATTTCGAAATAGCTTTTCTGATTACATTTCCAATCAATATTTCATATTCAATTACATGATATCAAAATGAAAACTATGTTTTTATCAGATATACATATTACAAATTACACCAAGAGTGACATATGAAGATGCCCCTTGGATGATCATAGTACTGGACAGATAAATCAATTATAAATACAGCACAATGGAAATAATACTAAATAGCTCCTACATAGCAAGCTTTGCCTCTAACACATCTTCGAAAGCTTATTCGTCCAACCTGCTAAACTTGAAAAGTCCTTAGCTCTCAATCTACTCAAATTAAATTTTGAGCACCCGAGAGTTTAAGGGGGAAAACTTGAGTCAGACATAAAGCCTAGTGTGAATAATACTATTACATCTTCATTCTCTGATATTAAGTGGGGCCACGTTGCTTAGCGGAACGAGTTTCCCCTCACTAATATCCTTTTAAAAGCATATCTTTTGTAAGTCAAAAACCTTGAATCAAATTGATTATAATGATAATAGCAGTAACATATACGCACATAAATTAGGTAATCAATGGACTATCTATATATACTATAGTTTTATCTGCCTAACTATTAACCACTGGCTGACTCGGGCCTAACAGACATAATAAACATTCTAACTTTTGTTAGACGGGATACTGGGCTATCTGCCCTTAACTATCCTCTTCTAGGTCAACTGATCCTAACGGTTTTGCAGGCTAACCAATAGCCAATTTTTACACTGTATAATCCCTTCCGTGTGTAACATTATTTTAGTCCGATCAGTGGCAAAGCCCTACACACTATAATTTTGGACTTATTTGAGCTAGGGGCTAATAGCGAAAGTATAAGGCATGACCCCATACCAGTCTCATCCGGTCCTCTAATATTTGACTCATAAACTTAGGATTAACTACCCCATCCAATTTTCCTTGAAAACTTTTCTTTCAAAATGATTTAACCCTTTTTAAATCATACCTGAACAAGGAAAATATGCTCTTTTCTTTACTCAAAATACTTATTCCATAATATATGCCTTACACAAAACAATGTTGATGAAATCAAAATCAAGGGGGATTTCTATCCCATCAGAATAAGTTAAAACCCTTTTCTAACTTAGAAAACTTTAGGTTATAAGGCCAAAACAATACCTTCGAAACCTTTTCTTAAAACCTTAAAAGATCCCTTTCAAAGTAATTGAAAGCATCTCTTTCGAAACCATTTAAACTTGTCATTCGGAAGCATTGAAAACCTTCCTTTCAAAACACTTAAAACTAACCTTTCAGAACACTTAAATATACCTTTCGAAAGCATTGGGTTCAAGTAAGGGTTTGTGGAAAAATTTCTTCGAAACAATTGGGTTTAACCTTTTAACTAAAGGGTCATAAATAACAAAGGCGAAAGCACTACTTTCGAAAGCAATAATCCAAAGTAAAGAAAGAGGATTTCAAAACCCATACTTTCGAAACCTTTGCCTCCAAAACCATTTAAAAGTGGTTGCACAAACTTTTTGAGAGAACTAAAAAAGTGGCTTTAAAGTTAAAAGGCGGAAGCACCTCTTTCGAATACATTGTTTTAAGGTTATAAAGGCCTTAACTAATTTAAAAGGTATGAATGCGACAACATGGGTATTGAATAGGTTCAAAAGCAGCTATCCTTTCGAAAGCTTCTTTTTAAAACAAAAGTAAGCAGCAACTCTTCGAAATCTCCTTTCTAAAACCAAAAGAAAGTGGCAACTTGTTCGAAAGCCTCTATTCAAATAAAGGTAAGTTGATTGATTCGAATGCTAATTAGAGTGGCTTATGTCCCTTCGAAAGCATGCCTTTGACACCATCGTTCCTTCCGCCTTTCTCAAATACACTACATACCAATTGCTTAAGATCATGTATATTGATTTTGAATAGGTGCGAAAGGTCTAACTGGGCATGGTGATGGAAGAAAGCTAAGGAAGTTGGGAAGTTATAATTCGAAAAAAATTCGGTTTATTGCTTCTCAAAGTAATTTCCTTTAACGTTCCCAGATTGTCAAAATATGATTGGTTTCCCACTCTTTATCAAAATTCTTTTCCAAAAAGGCCGCCAAATTCAAAATTTACAATTAAAAACATTTTAACAAATAAGCCCTCCTCCTTAACAAAATGTGTAAAACATTCAAGTCCCTTAACTTACATAATTTTATAGCCATAGTAAAATACTTAAGAAATTCTCCAAAAATCACAATAATTCACTTTTAGTATGTTTTCTAACTACATAAATTTCATACCTAAAGTCATTATATAATTGCCTTAAATAATTAAAACCCAATATTATCTATTTTCTCTCAAAGAAAATTCATAATAAATCCACAATTACTTAGAAAATTATGAAGTTGAAACCCACTTCCTAAATAATGTTTTTGATCATATATCAAAAACGTAACTCATTTGGATGTCATATAGTAGGTTCTCTAATTTAAACATATCATATATCCATATGAAATCATATAAATCATCGACAAGCATATATATATATATATATATATATGTTTAAACAAACATAACATAGCATATTACTTGCAAAATAGTTCGAGTCAAACCTTGAAACTGAGATCATTATCAACAGTGAGATGTAAATCAATTTATTCACCTTAGCTTGGTGTTAAAAAGGTTGAGATTTTCCCTTTGATTGATTTTCTTAAGCTTTCTACTTGAATCCTACATTTTCTTCTTATTGAATCTCCTTAATGGTGGCCGACCGAGCTCAATAAAGTTTTTAGTTTTGTTTGTGGATGTTAAAATGAATAAGGAATGAAGAATGGAAAGGTATAGGGTACTGGAATGAAGGATGTTCCCATTTTACCCTTACCATATTCCTCCTACTTACATATTTTCAATTCTCTTTTGTTTTTACATTCATTAAGACATGGCTCCTTCTAAATTAACAAATCTCAATCCCTTAACTATCTACATTATTTTATTAATTTATCTAATTAAATATCCTAAGTAATGTTAGTCAAAATTAGGGTCATTACAGAAGTCCTCCAATCTTGTACAAGGAAGTCGGTTCAACTAGTGAATCGTACTCTTTCCCTTTGGAAGTTAAAGGGAAAGGAAAAGAGTCGGTTTACCAACATCACCTCTTCCTCGTCCTCAAGAACCGTAAATTTCAGGAATATTTTATTGTAAATGCTAATTTTATTGTGAAGAATAATCATTGTATATTATGACTTTGTGTAAAAGATCTCACGTACCTGTTTCGTAGTACCTTTTAATTTGTTGTCTGTTTGTTCCTTTTAATATCGTCACTACGCTCTTTTATTAATGTTTTTGCCATATTGAATGATAGAATTTGATGACTTTGCCTTATATTTTACTTTGCATCGATATTTTTTATAAGGCTTTTGGAGCGGGTTTTATCTTCCTTTGTTCGTCTCCCTTGAATAGTTGTTTTGGTTTGGGCCGATAGCGAGATTAATGTCTTAATTAACCACCACTCTTTGGGTGGTTTCTTTGGCCTGGGCTTGCGACGGGACTAAAGGCTTCTCTTCCGCCTCCCTTAAATAGGTTCTTTGACCAGGCCCGACGGCAGGATCAAAGGCTTAATTAACCATCACTCGTCAGATGATTACTTTGGCCAGGCCTCACGGTGGGACCAATAGTCCCCTATCCATCTTCCTTGAATGGGTGCTTTAACCAGGCTCGACCGTGGCATCAAAAGCTTAATTTACCATCACTCTTCGGATGGTTGCTTTGGCTTGGCCTTAAGGCAAGACCAAAGGCTTATTGTCCATCTCCCTTAAACAGATGCTTTGACCAAGCCTAACAGTGATATCAAAGGCTTAACCATCATCTATACATGGTTTCTTTAGCTGGTTCTTATGGTAGGACTAAAGGCTTCCCGTCCATGTCCATTGGATAGGTGCTTTGTCCAGGCTTAACGATAGGATCAAAGGCTTATTTGACCATTACTCTTTGGATGGTTGCATTGGTCATGCCTTGCGACCGGACCAAAGGCTTTTCTTTGGCTTTTGTTCCATTTTATTTGAAGTCCACTTCATAAAAAGATGGCCTTGATGACCACTTTCCCTCTTTATCACTTGAGATCTTATTTGTCCTTTCTTCTAATTCCCTGAAGTTCATGTTTAATGAATTCTCATAACTCTCCCTTCCTTACATAATATTTAGTGGTGTTTGATAAAGCTCCACGATCACTAGTATGGTGCCCATTTTCTTTATGGTAATAGTAGTATTCTCCTCTTTCATGTCTTTCTTCCTTTCTAGGGGTTTTCTTAGAAGCCTAATAAACTTTTCTCTCATGATAAAATATACTATCTTTTGAGAAATACAAGCTCTTTGGTCCTCTAGTTGTGTTATTTCTTTGTTTGCCTTTGTGCTTTTTTTGTGGATTCACGGCTTTCTCATGGTTCTCATCCAATCACCTTTTCATTGTTTGAGGTTTTTTTTACGAGAGTCAAATTGACAAGATCCTACGATTTCCAAGCAAATTTGTCGAGGCCATAATTTATTTCTGTTTCGAAAACTGTCCCTTTAACTTGAAGTTGCATGCTTCATCTAGCTTGAACAAACAGATCATTTCCTGTTTCGATATTATTTTTATACCTTTGACTTGGACTCTCCCTATTCAACTTGTTTTCTAAAGCGAAAATTGGCTCTTTTCCTACATGTAATGGATTCAAACTACATTTATTTGGGTTATATCATGCGATCCTATTCTTTTCAACTAGAGTTCAAAGGGGTAATTTCCTTACATATATTTCTCATTCCTTATTAATCGTTGAACACTTCATGAATGGTTCAAGATATTCAAATGCAGTTATGACGAATCCTGTTGAGACTTAGGAGAAACAAGTTTGGTTTAGTAGGAAGGAATGTTAAGGCCTTGAGCTCAACTCTCAGTGAAAGCGCCACTTTATATTAGGTAGAAATTTAGGCCTTATACAACTTCAAGACCCAAGTTGAAAGAAGGCCCTTGATTCGTCATACAATTTAATAGTTATATGTGTAAGTCAATAGTTCAAGGAAGTCAAATATGAAAATTATTCAAAGTACAAGTCCTAGATTTCAAAGCTCTGATTTCAATTTGATCTAATGGCCATGAAATCCCACTTTAATTTTTTTCTTACACCTTTGAGAAAAAATGAAAATTGAGGAAGAAGAGAATCTAGAATTCATCCTCTTTCTGGGGGTACATGTTTACTTATAGATAAATTAAGCCATTAGATGCTTGAGATGTGGCATATTGTCAAAAAAAGACGACCATGATCTACTGATGTGCACATGTTTGAAGTGGCATATAGCACATTTTCTTTTCCTGGCTAAGAAGTTGTGGTGTTGATGATCCAATCATATCTTGACATGTAGCTAGCGGAATGCTGTTAATATGTATATTAGTCAACATGGGACCACACAAAAGTATCATCATTCGACAACTTAATCAATAGCATGACAGCTTGCTTTATCAGTATGCGGTAGATTTAAGTTGTTGTTCTTTGGTAGTTTACTCTATCATCATGTGATAGCATTCTTTGACTCAACCTCTGATGGCTCTTATAATCACTGTGCAATAGCTTGCATAAGTCATCCTTTGATTGCCTTCATATTCATCATTCAATAGCTTTCAAGAGTCATTCTTCGATGGCTCTCATAGTCACCAAGTGACGGCTTGTATAAGTCATCCTTTGATAGCCTTCATATTCGTATAGCTCTCAAGAGTCATTCGATGGCTCTTGTAATCACCATGTGACGGCTTGTATAAATCGTCCTTCGATAGCCTCATATTCATCTCTCAAGGGTCATTCTTTGATGGCTCTCATATTCACTATGCAATAACTTGTATAAATTTGTATAAATCATCCTTCGATAGCCTTCATGTTAATCATTTGATAGTTCTCAAGAATCATTCTTCAATGGCCCTCATAGTCGGTGAAAATTTGTATAAGTCATCCTTCGATAGCTTTCATATTCATCATTCGATAGCTCTCAAGAGTCATTCTTCGATAACTCTTATAGTCACCTACAACGACCTATATAATTCATACTTTGATAGCCTTCATATTCACTATTTGATAGCTCTCAAGAATCATTCTTTGATGGCTCTCATAGTCGCCCTGCGAGAGCTTTGAGTCCATCAACTTTTAATAGCTAGCTTGGTCAACTTGTAAAATCTTTAAGAACATCATTCTTCGATTGCTAGTTATTATCAATCTGCGATGAGTTGTGTTTAACCTGCGACAATTAGTACATTTTAGGTATAACAAAGCAGAAACTAGCGCATGCGAGCGTCGGTGAAGAGACATGAGGTATACCTTAGACCTAGATCGATTTCTTTAAGAAATTAAGGAGTATCTGCCATAGCAAAAGTTAGAGTTTAGTGAGGAATATCTATAAAAGATATAGAAATAAAATTAGTCACTTAGGAAGAAGAAGCCAAGGTGTGATGAAATAACCGAAAAGGAGAGCTTACATCTAGAAAGCCAAAAGAGACTGAAGTCTTCAGGGCACCAGATAAAGAAATGATCGTCCTTAAAATGACTTATTTTATTGTGAAACCCCTTAAAAACCTTACATCGGTTGAAAGCTTCGATCGTCATCAATTAAGGAGTCCCATTCCATCTTTAGAAGTTAAGTATAAAAGATAGCTCCTCGATGGTTGGAGGCTGTCCCACATGTATTACGAACATAATATAGAGAGAGTTCACAAGGGAATACCCATTTGATGTACTTAAGATGGGGCTAGCCTAATGATTGGAGAACGAATTTCAGGAATTCGTTGAATGGAGGCACAGATCCAGAAAGGCACATGTACCATTTACATATGGTGTAACATAATGGAGGAAGGTGAGCCTTTTTGGGATTTTGGGAGAAAACATCATCATCAAGAATCCTATGTTTTAAGAAGACAGGCCTTAGTTCTTTGGCAATCAGCTTGGAAACTGTGGCATCTAGGGGTTATCTAGAATCATGAGAATGGGGTGATTGTCCTTTGGGATGAAAGGTCCATGGGGTCTTGCTAGAGAGACAGCTTGCAATTAAATTTCTTGGGTAATTGAATGCCTCATCCTTGATGGTGCAAAAGTAGATGTTGAGATAGAGGATGAAACTGCTACCAGAGGCATGGAAGGGCCAACATCTGTATGAAGACGAGGATATCGTCTAAGTCAATCATACTTTACTAATCTCAACAACAAATGTGGTTAGGTATGATTTATTTAAATGCTTTACTTTGATTAAAACCCGTATAGCCGAGGTATAGAGTCTAACAGATGTCAACGTGTATTGACCAATCGGATTTTGTACATATACTAGAGCAGCTGTAACACCCTGCTCCGACATGCTTGACTAGATAGTGAGTGCTACCCTTATAATGTGGTGCTATGATATTAATATCACGTCCACAAGGAAAAGTGCTACAATATTAAAATCATCCAAAGTAAATAATTTCAAGAGAAAGAAATATTATACATACATACTTGCTTTACAATATAATATACATAGGGTCTTATTTTCACACACACACACACACACACACATATACATACATCTAGATTTACTATACTAAACAAAAGCTAAGAAAAATTATTTACTTTGGATTTTCCATGAAAAGTCCCAAAATTCAGCTTTACTTACCCAAACCTAAAATGTTAATATGCGGCATTATGAGCAACGCTGACTTAGTAAGGAATATATTTAATCTAAATCTTAAATCATGTCACAAAATTCTCTAAGTTGTCCAAACCATATTTTAAAGTACATTAGTGTACCAAACATATATTACGTAAGTAAAATAGGTAAATTTTCTCTAAACATATTTTCCAAAACTAACTCGATATATATAAATATTTTTGGTAAACTAGGAACATAACAAACCTAAAACCCAAGTCAAAATAAATTTGAAAACACATGGATCTAATCCGAACACAGAGTAGGGAATTAGACCTTGGGAACTTTTTATCCCATCGTGGCTAGCATCCTAACACATAGTATGAATGTACTCTATCTCCTAACGCACATTATGAAAATAAAGTAATAGTGCACTGTCCTAGATCTTTTATTTTTTTACCGCATTCCTCAAAAAGATAACATAGTTAATGTTCTAGTGAAAAATCACAATTCATAAGTATATATAAGTATTCTTCAAAATATTTTATAAATATAAACCAATATAGGTTATTCTTTCTTTCAAAGGACTAAAGCATGAGCTGTATATATTTGTAAGTTTTTACAGAACATGATTTTTATTGAATAAAAAAACTTTCGTACATATTATATGAAATCAAAATCGGGTGTATAGTTCAAAAGTCATGGCCTTGAGAAGGGAAGGGTATTTTTAAACTTCATTAAAAATTAGCTTATAGTATTATACATATTTCGGGTTAAACCAACTTTTGAATCATTTACTTTGGGAAAATGCCAAAAGTCACAAAGACAAATTTTTAGTAGATAATCATATGTTTATGTGCAATTTTACGGATTCCCATTCGGGTTTATAATTTAACAGTTATGAAGTTAGGACCAAAGGGATTAATCCAGGGTCCACCGATTCAATCCAAGTCTTAAATTTTCACATTTTCATAAGGTTTTGGGTCATTATATTTCAAATTTGACCAAGTGATAAACAAGAAATTTATAGGTCATCAAAATACCTTTTAGTTGCACTTGGTTGAGGTCAGTAATATTAAACACAGCAAAAGATATGTCTATAACATTAAAAAGGGTTAAAATAATGCAACATATAGATTAAACATACTATAAATTACACACCACTTCACGGGATCACTTGAAAATTTGAAATTAGATAGTTTCCTCATCTTAGTGATTATAGTTTCAACCTATGATTTAACTCCTTAGCTTTCCCTAAGATCTTCCTTGTTTTTTAACCTTTATTTAGTTTTTCGGTTTATGAAAGTATGAAAACCAAATGGAATTACCATCCTATTTATATCCCTTCTTCAAAGCCATTTTTTTAATTGGAACTTGTCCTCCTTATCCTATGCAATTAATAGTGTAAGGACACATGCCCCCTTGGTTTCCGTCTTAATAAACATGGTGATTCTACAAGCTTGCGCACATTTAGCCTATATGTCGCTACATCCTTTGAATTCACACTTAAAGTCATCTCATGCTTTTCCATATGGAATTTCCATGTGATCGTACCTACTAATGTTAAATTTTAAAATTTTAAAAGAATTTGAATAAAATTGTAAATTCAAAAGGTTTTACGAGGTTAGGACCGTAATTTTCTCATTTTCGAACTATCCGAACATAATTACGGTATTTTATTTCCAAGTTATTTTTAACCTATTAGATCACAAGATTAACTTTTAAACTTTGAAACAAAGTTGTAATTTAGTATTTCATTTAAAACTATTGTAATATCATTTCATTTTGATTTACAAATTTTACAAACACACAAGAAAGTAAGTTGATCGGGGTTTTTATAGCAGAGCAATATGTCAACCTGTGTAGTTTGTGTCTATAGCATGGTGCATGAGAGCATTCTATGTAGACGACTCGCTCATGCTGGAAAACAAGCTCTGTCGCATGATGGAACTGTGCATTGGATTTTACTCATTATCGTAGAATGAAAGATAGTGGAACTATTGTCCAAAGCGACATGGAGCTATTATTTGCAGGATCACAAGATTGTGAATCACGACTTCTAGCGTTGTTGAACAAAAACACCCAAAGTGTCGACACTTAAATTCGATAAATAACAAGGTGCATTCAAATCAATAATTTCTTGAAAGTGTCTCATTGGAACACGAGCCACCGATCCATATTCGACCATGACTAAAAAAAGACTTTCATCCCCTTCTCTTTCACCATTTCCACCATGCCAATGTATTGGACCAAAGCATTTTCTCAAAAACCCAAAGTGGATCTCGGTGGTGATGGAGGGAAACGAAGGTCATAGCCCACGTATAATCGGCGGTGGCACAACGTCGACGTGGAAAATGACAACGGTGGCAGCGAAGTCGAAACCCACCTTAGACGAATAATCGGGATCCAAGGAATGGTGGAGTTCAAGTACTCCATAACGAGATGTTAGTGATTTTAACAATGACAATGCTTGAGATGTGGCGATGGCGTAAAGAAGGCAGTGGCAATTGTGGGTTTGAAAATTCACATGGCACGAAGACAAGAAGGTTAAGAAAATGGAAATGGAGGCATAGAAATTTTCTAAGTGTTTTTTTATATATAACTAAAAGAACAAATAAGTATCGACCAAATCATGTAGGTGTCGAGAAGTTTTGGCCCTCATATTATAATAATAAGTGAAAAAGGATGAGGGGAAAATCTACCTAATAGAGAAGCAGAGCAGCTTCTATAAAATTGAAGACTTTAACTTTTCCAGCAAAAAGAAATTATTCGATGATTATGTAAAGCAATGAACTAATGTTCTTGGAATGGACATGATGCTTCAAGACAGCAGTTGAAGGAATGAAGACTTCCTTGCAGATAACATCCAATCACTTGTCTCGATCCAAAGCATGTTTTGTTGCGATGAAAACATACTTTGGGAGACAAATGTTATCCAACGTTTGAACCTAGTGACATCTAAGTGGACCGGGACTTTAGGATAATGGTGAAACGTATCAAGAAACTTAGGAGGTGTCAGGAATGATGGGTAAATGGTGCACATGGAGTTTGGTCCAAATTTGCACAAGGCAAATCAAGTCGATACTGACTTGTTCGATCATGTTGACACTATGTTGTTTGACCATGAGGGCCTACCTTAAACTTTGGATGATGCCACTTGACACTTTGGTGGGAAAAAAAATATGAATGGACAAACTATGTCAGTACAGACATGATTTGAGAGGCTAATTTTATCAATGAAAATCAAAGGCTTGAAGACTTAAGCAAATATGAAGAAGAATCAATGATGCAAGTGAGCAAATCATGCCGGTATTAAGGAAATCATGTTGGTACCGAGTGGTATGGATTGCTAATTTTGGCATGATGTTTGTGCCTTAAAGCTTGGATCTAGCTTATTACATGTTCCTACGTGCGCTAGCGACTTTGAAGGAAGTATTCGACTATAAATACACGTGATTCAACAATGAAAAGAGGACTTTGGATACCTATCTCAATTTTAACAACTAAGTTTCTGCCATTACTCGTTTTCAATCATTTCTTCTCGAAAATCAGTGTGTACATAGCGAAAGCTGTAATATTTATTGAAACAAAGTTGATAGTGGACATAGACAATTAAACTAAAGTCAAACCACTTTAAAAATTGCGTCTTCCCTCATTTTTTTATTTCATTTTTATTTGATCATTCTCGTTTTTGTATGATTTTGGGATTTGTGTCAAATTTTAGCACAAAAACTGCAGCAAAATAGAGAAAGAAATCACCCGTAGGAGTTGGTATGGATACATAATTTTTACCATCTTCTTGTTAATGTCAATAACAACATAGAATATTAGAGGCCTAGATTCACCCTAAAAACAACTTGACGTAGCACATGTGCTAAATTATTACAAACCTTCAATTTATTCTCTATTAGTAAATAAACTAGATAATTTGAGTTTTAATAATTTCTGTCACCTATTACCCTATGGACGGAGAGGTAATAATAATAATTGACAAGGAAGTGAAGGGGGAGTTATTGTACTATGGGATTCCAATATTATGAATCTTTCATCTACTGGTTTTAATATGCAGTCTATAAACTGTGTGTTTAAGGTTGCATGTGGATTAATGCTGTATATGCAACTAATTTTGAAAATGATATGTATATTTATGGTCTGAATTAATTAACATTAATAGATTGTAATACACCCTAGGCTATGATGGGTGATTTAAATACTGTACTGCACACATATGAAAAAGTGATGATACATCCATCTCTTGCGGTGTACTAAACAAAGTAAATAATTTCATAATAAAAACAGGTTCAATTGAACCTAATATATGTAGCAACAAATATACATGAAGATCCAGTGAGTACAAAAATATACGATGCAAACTAGACAGAAGACTAGTGAATCCAATATAAGTGGCAACAAGTTTTTAGTGTGAGTTTTTATGCAAATACTTGCACCTTTTGAAAGTGCAAGCATTTAAATTTTAAATTGTTAGTATTTGTAGTTTAAATTGTAACAAGTGGAAAACAGAGCAGTGACAAACTTTGAAAAAAAATTAGGCTGAAGGACAACAAGTTTCATCTTTGAGCCATACGACAAACTTTGAAAAAATTAGATTGAAGGACAATCTAATTATAGCTAGCATTTTGTAGTATAAATTGAATATAATGCTAGTTATAACTAGCATTTTGTATACTGAAAATTGAATATAATGCTTGTTGTAACTAGCATTGTCTTTCAGTTTATTTTTTATTTATAAAGTTTGTCATTCAGCCCGAGAATAAAACTTGGCGTCCTTCAGTCTAATTTTTTCGAAAAGTTTCATCTCTTTAATTCCCTCTTGTAATAAAGTGTAAAGATTTGCACTTAATTGTATTGAGTTTAAAATTTATTTTCAAGAAGGAATGACGAGGATTTTAGGCTCAAGGAAAAAGTTGCAGAAAAATTTAGTTTTAGGGACATGAAGTTTGCTTTTTAGGCTAAAAGACACATTTTAGTGTAAACCACAGAATGATAGTTGTAACTATCATTCTCTGTTTACACTAACAAATGTGCTTCAGACTAAAAAGCAAACTTGCTGTCCTTGAGACTAAATTTTTTTCGCAACTCCTTCCCTGCGACTATTTTCCTGAAGGAATGACCATGTGTTTTAAAACTTAATTATGATGGTTTGTAAAAGGAAAATAGCGCTAATCAATCCATGAGAATTTAGTCCGCGGATGCGGCGCAGTGGAAAGGAGCCTTGGGTTCTGCTAAAAAAAATATCCATGGTGATTTGACGTAGCTCATTTTGCTAATGAACTACTTAATTGTTCTTATGATAGCCCTTCTTCCTGGTGGTACATGATCAGAACAATATTTTATTTCTTGTTATTGTATTTGTATGTATTGAGTTTAATTGAAGTTTAAATAGCAATCATTACTCGGTGCGGTCAGACAATTACCTATCAAAATAAAATTGTAGGAAAATATGGAATGGAATAAAAGCCAACCATCTTTGGCCCAAATAAATACACTGTTTTCGATGTCTAGGATATTTTCGAACTAATGACATTCAACTAATGTGGAACAAATAGAATCTTAGTATTATCTTGTTGAAAGCCAAGCTGTACTCAGTAATATACGTGGTTGGAAACGATGGAACCATGTACCTTCCACTGTGCTGTCGTTCTCAAGTGGGAACATGCAATGCACTGAAATTGTTTGTTGAAATGCAGCTACCAAATACGTATTAGAAAAATCACATGCTTTTATTTATTTATTTTTTCCTCGAGTATGATATCTCAGATATTAGACTTGGTCTTCCATGACATCCTCTTGATACTTGTTACATAATATGACTTGGTCCTTCTCTCTTTTAAAAACAAAGTCAATGAGAAATGAGTTTCGACTTGACTAGTTTACTTTCATCTTTTGTCTCCTTACACTTCTAGATATATGTGTGCAAAAATGGATCTACTATCATTGCTCAAAGATGAGTTATCAAGTATGGTATTGGAAATAAAGTATTTGGTTGTTGGAAGAGACTGCATCTCTCAATTATTAACTTTTTTGGAAGAAGCTGTGTGTATTCTTGAAGAAATTATTATGATCCAAAAGCATGGTGATTTTGTTACTATTATTGAAGTTGTTAGGGAACAAGTTAATCAAATCAGGAAGATGGCAAAGGACTATGGTGGCAATTTCAGTAAAATTTATCTCCTCCTCAATTGCAGAAGTATCTTGAAACCCAATATTGAGGTAATTGCTAAGCAAATAGGCTCTGCCTTAAGTCAACTTTCCATAGCACAAGAATTAAATAGAAATTTGCTGCTGTTTGAATTTGAAACAAGCCCCACTGAAGATGAGGTCTTGAATGAAATTAACATACAAATCAGAGATAGGAATTTTACTCGATCCAATGCAAATAACTTGCTTATGCTCATTGCAGAAGCAATTGACATTGAAAAAGATGCTTCGACCCTAAAGAAAGAATTTGATGACTTCAAGAATGAGGTTGATAGTTCTCGAAAGAGCATGGATTTTGCTCATGCAATTCAAATGGACCAAATTGTGTCCCTTCTAGAAAAGGCGGATGCCACATTGTCATTGGAGGATAAAGAGATAACTTATAGTAGAAGAAGAGATTCGTTAGGCAGTCGAATTGTAGAGCCATTGCAATCATTTTACTGTCCTATTGTTGGTGAAATTATGTTAGACCCCGTTCAATTATCATCGGGTCATACGTTTGAGAGAAAAGCAATAGAGAAGTGGATTAAAGATGGTAATTTTACTTGTCCGTTAACCATGACACCTTTAAATGATATTACTCTTAGAGACAATATAGTTTTAAAGAAGTCGATTGAGGAGTGGAAGGAGAGGAACACTATCATTAGAATTGCATCTATTAAAACTATGCTTATATCTGGAAAAGATGAAGAGATAGTGAAAAGCCTTCGCAATCTATTGGAATTATGTGAAGAAAAAGAACTAAATAGGGAATTTGTTGTTTTGGAGAACTTAATAAAGATTCTAGTTGAGTTTCTTGGAAAAAGTAATCGACTTTATAGGAATTATTCTCTGGCCATACTTAACCTCTTGGCGAATGATGGCAATGATATTAAGGTAAATTATGTATGCTAGTAAACTACTAATCTGACAATATATGTAAAATTTTAAGAAAAGAAAGTGCAATTGTTTCATATTTAGGGGTTAATCGCTGATGTGGATAATTCCATCGAATTGATTGTGCGTTCTCTTGCACGAAAGAGCGAAGAGCGAAAATCAGCAGTGGCCTTGCTTCTACAACTTGTTCAATGTGAATGGATAAGAGATAAGATTGGCAGTGTTAATGGATGTATTCTTCTTTTAGTGACTATATCAAATGGCGATAGCAATCAAACTTCTTCTGATGCAGAAAAACTATTGGAAATTCTTTCCTCTTGCGATGAAAATGTGGTACATATGGCAAAAGCTAATTATTTTAACCCACTTATAAAGCTTCTTAATTCAGGTATTAAGCTTTTAAGATCGATTGCTATCATGCATTTGCCTTTAAACTTCTTAGAGTTTAAGGTTTTTATTTTTATTTTTTGCAACAAAACAGTGGAATTTTTGTCCTGTAATTTTAAAAACCAATCAAATAATTTAGGAGTAGATAAGTGGCCATAATGATTGTTTCATGATTCGTGTCCTATAAAGCAGGAACATCCATTTATGTATACATGGAAATTCAATTTTATATGTTAGCTTTGTTTAAACTTCAAGGTCTACATTTTTTATAATCCTATTCCTCATTGATTTTGTATTATTCCCTTGTAACTATTCAATGTCAACTGATAGATAAGTGGACCGAATGATAGTTCATGACCTATATAACATGAACACCCATTTGTGATTACATGGAATGTTATAAGTAACTGTGTTAGAATTTCAAGACTTGCATTTTTTTATATCCCTATTCCTCCTCGACCTTCTGTTATTCCCTTTTAATTATTCAGTGTCAACCGATAAATATTAGATTACAGTGTGAATGTGAAATTGAATCCATATGCAATGTGCAATGAGTTTTCTTTTCTAACTTTTTTTAATAGTGGTCATTAGCCAATGTGCAATGAATTTATGTTGCATTTTTGCATCCCACTACCATCAAAGCTGGATATACAACTTAAATAAGCACTATCCCCCCCCCCCCCCCCCAGATTATGTTGAGTAAAAAGATTTCTATTTTATTTTTAATTTTTAGAAAACTAGATTCATATTACAGGTTCGGACGATGTGAGAAAAAAGATGGTGTTAACATTGTCTGATATGGAGTTAACAGATCATAGCAAAGACAACCTTTTTAAGAATGGAGCGCTTTTACCTCTTCTAAATTTAATCTCTCACCACGATACAGACATAAAAATTATGGCCATTCAATCAATTCAGAACATCTCGAGTTTGCATTATATAAGTATCCAAATAATACAAAAACATGCAGTTCCTTCACTTATTGAACTGCTACGTCATCAATCTTCTTCCTCTTCCATTTTGCGAGAGTTGGCAGCTAATACTATCATGTGTTTGGCTAAATCTTTATATAGAGTTAAAGATGGTGAGTCGGTACTATTTCTTGATTCAGATGAGGACATCTCATGGCTTTTTTCATTGATTATTACTGCGGAGCCAACTATACAGCGATGCATTGTTCAAACTTTCTACTCTTTAGTAAGAGTTTGTTCAGCCAAGGATATGAGAATGAAGCTGAGACAGGTAACTTGATATGTGTAGAAGAATCGAACTTTCTACATGTTTTTGTCTTTTGGTTTCTGAACTTGACTATAACCAGTGTATGCTTAGAAGGATCAAACTTGAGTTTTGTGACTACATATGAGACGTGCTTAATGCTTAAAATGTAATTTATACAGATTTAATGTGATGTAACTAATACAGATTTACCAAATCTACTATTTATTTCTTAGATTTACTTAAGATGTGGTGTTGGAAATATAAGTAAATGCGGACGTGTTTGTTTTGCACTTTGAGAAGTGCTTAATGCTGAACACACGTGTACATTATATATACATGTACATGTACATGTACACACACGTGTACATTGTACATGCACATGTATACATACGAGGAGGGATCCAGGGTCCTCCATTTTTAGCACCTTTGTAGCCCCTTCATAATGCATGGATTCTACTGCTTGTTTCAGTTTTTAAATGGTTATTCAAGTAATAATACATTAAATAAATTTGAAATTCTGATTCTAAACCAACACAATCATTACTAGTCAACCTAAAGCAATAAGATTTGTCATTGTCAACAAACTCTTGTTTCATTATTCCTACAGTTCTCAGCAACAAGAGTACTGATTCAACACTGTGAACATCCTGACCTTATCTTACGAGCAAATGCTGTGAAACTACTCTCATGCTTAATAGAAGATGAAGACGATAACCACATATTAGAAGCAAATGCAAACAACAAACTCTTAAAGTCTTTGATATCGATATTTGAAACTTCAAAAGACGATGAAGAACTCTCCGCTTCAATGAGTATCATTTCTAAACTCCTTTCAACCAACAATCAAGTTGAAAGTTCAGAAGCACTTTCAAGCATTGTTAATTTTCTAACCAATGCCAATCTTAAAGACCTGTCTAAAACCCCTATAATAGAAAATGCCATCATAGCGATTTGCAAGCTTACTGCATCAAGCAATCAGGATACTCAAAAGAAGGCTGCAAAATCTGGAATTATTCCTATACTTGTACATATGTTAAGGACAGGGACTTCATTAACAAAAAAGCATGCTGCATTAACACTTGCTCAGTTCTCAGAAAATTCACTGTCACTTGCAAAATCAATAGAAAAGAAAGGACGCTTCCTTTGTTGCACAACTGCGCCTGAACATGCATGTAGAGTTCACTCAGGAGTCTGTTCAGTTGAAACTAGCTACTGTCTTCTAGAAGCAGAAGCAGTAGAACCACTAATCAAGCTTCTTGAAGAAGGCGAACATATTGTATCTGAAGCTGCTCTAAAAGCATTATCAACACTAATGGACGGAAAAATGCTACAGAATGGTAGTAGAATAATATCAGAAATGAAAGGTATTATGGTGATTATACAGCTGATGAGTACTTCACAAGAGATTGAGTTACAAGAAAATATTTTAAGAATACTGGAAAGAATATTTCAGCTGGAGGAGCATAAAAAAGTATATGGCGGTTTGGCGCAGATGAATTTGGTTGATATAGCACAGAGGGGAAGTGGGACTGTTAGAGCTTTGGCAGCAAGAATACTCTCATATTTGGATGTGTTGCATGATCAATCCTCATACTTTTAAGAGCTTCAAGATTGTGGTTTGAATTTTTTTTATAAACTTCATAAGTTATTTTTTTAGTTTTTCTGCACATTAATGTGTGTTCATTAGGATGATTAGTATATAAACTTTGTGTTGTGTTTATGTTGATTCTTGATTCTGTACGTTAATCTGTTTATGCTCAAATTTTATCCTTTACAGTATTATTTGCATCCAATAAGTATAAATTTAAAGGCAAAAATAGCTTCAAGATTAGTGTGTAGTGAGGGAAAGATAATTATCAATCACTCTCTCTCAGGTCTCATTCTTAGTTGATTTCAAAGAAAAATTGCTATTGGATGTATGTAGGATTATTGCATCGAATATGCGAGAATTTGTATTGAAAATACAACTGCTTGGCACATTCCACTATTGATTGTAAAGAAAAAGACGTTCTTGTCATTTGAGGAAAGTCAAAAGAAAATGTGTATCTTGGAACCTGAGGAAAATAAGGATCGTGAAGATGTATTTGCCACCCATGTAAAGCAAATTGCAATAGTGGAAATTCTGTACGGAGAGTACACGACGAAATGTAAGATTGATAATCCGAACTGGTAGAAAAATTCCTAGTGTCATTTGTTTTACTAAATTTACTTTACTTTGTATACACTTTTTGATTATCTCCTTTATTTGTTACGAGCATTACAGCACGCGCTTCGCGCATGATAAAGGCACCTAAATTATTTTTGTACAAATTGATTTGTTTAATACGTTAAAAATAAAATGTTTTCCACAAATATTTAGTCATATGTTTGCGTTGAATCATACGCAGTTAATTTGAATTTCTAAGTTGTAATATCTAATTTTTTGTTAGTTTAAAATTTTATTTATATTATTAATTTATAAAAAAAAATTTGTAAAGTAGTTTATTTGTTAGATCCTATTTCTAAGTAATATGAAGACTTGATAATATTTACAGAGGAAAATTTGAATCTGTAAAGGAAGCTTAATTGGTATATCCTATTTTTAAGTTATACTAAATTTTGATAATATCTGTAAAGATAAAAATTTTGGTATTTCACACTGACATCAAAAGAGTGTGAACTAAATGTATGACAATATTTAATAAAAAAATACACATAGAGGCAATTTTGAAAGTTCGCAGTTGGGCCAAAAGTTTGCGCTTCCAAGCCAACTATTAATAAAGATTTGTTTATTGATTTGAGTAAACAAACTTTAAATACCCAATTTAATTTTTAAATGGTTGATATATACTATTCACCCCCCTAGTGTATTAATAGCTTTAAGACCTATTCCGCATAAGTATCGTAGGGTAACTCACATATCTCACATTCTGTGTGTTTAAAATCCCTTGTGAAGTGACTCACATTTATGGACATCACATTTGGTATCAGAGCGCATGGTTTTAAAAAATTCATTATTTGATTTTTGAAAACTTAAATGGATAATAACATTATTAGTTACTTCGTGATTCATGTATTCAATTATATAGAAGGTTATTTGATAAACGTGATAACGTATCAAAACTCAAATTTCTTATGTTAGAAAAATTAAAAACTTGTGAAAACAAGATTGCTGAACTCGAAAATGAAAATTCTAAATTGAAAAATAATACTTTGATAGTTGATGATATTTTAAATGAAAACAATTTAGAAGTTGGTGATTTGAAAAATCAAAATGATAAATTACAAATTTTCAAAAGAATTCAGATTCGGCTAGTCGACGGATACTTTCGAATGCAGATAGTGCTATATTTGTATCCGCAACCAAAATTATTTTTGAATACGGAATATCTACATCTGCGAATACGGATGGATATCAAATAATTGTCTTATCCGCTAACGACCGATAAATCAAGAAACATAAATGGAAAACTTTAGTTTAGCATTAAAATTTTTCAATCACATTGATACATGAAGTGTTAAAAACAAAAAAATATAATGATAATAAATAGTTTTGAGCAATTATTATGCATTCGGTGTCTATAATATAAACTTTTAACTTAATAAAACAATAAATAAATATATTTAACTGTACTAAAATACGGATAATTCAAACTATAATCTTGAAAAATACCGAATGAATAATTTTCTGATGCAGATGTCTTCGTATCAGCATCCGCATCCGTTTTTTATGAATATCGGATATTTATCACCTTTCGAATACAGATACAGACAAATTTTGGATTTTTCGAATACCCATTGACAGCCTTAATTCGAATACTCAAATTTTATCTCTTAAAAAGGAGAATTGTGCTTTAAACGATAAGAAATCTGAATTAATTAAATAAATTGATACTTTGAAAAATAGCAACGAATCTTTTAAAAAGGAAAATTATGGTGATAAAATTAAATTTGACGAGCCTGATGAAAAGTTCAAAATTTAACAAAGTTCAAAGTAGTTTAAATCCAATTTTATCAAATTCTAAACCTTTAAATAATAAAAGTGGCTTAGGATACGATTAGACTAACTGTAGAAATAGTACTATATACGCTTTCATGTATAGTAAAAAAGTTAATTGTAGTACTAGATTTCGAGTAAAATCAAAACCCACCTTTTATAGAAATTCAAATACTTATGTAAGCTCTAATGTTTTTAATATCTATAGAAGTACCAAACGTTAACATGAAACATGAAAAAAAAAATTATCTAAGTAATTGGGTTCCTATTAATTATAAAAACCTAGAAAAATATATTGATGATTTTAATGAAGTTCATTTATCTCATGATTATATTTTTAAAGGGTATTCAAATACTTATCTTCTCAAAAACTTAACCCCACCGACCCTAAAATAAAATAGGGTATTAGTGCGCATATTTCATATTTTTCAAGTAGCAAACAATGCAATAAAGATGGAGAAATGGATACCGGACAACGGATGTTCAAATCATAGGACGGGAAAATCCACAATAATGCGATATTATGTGCAAGTATGGTGGAACAGTGAACTTTGGAAATAATTCAGAAGGATATATTATTGGTATAAACAACACCATAATTCTTAAACTCCTTTTATTTCTGATGTTTTAAAATATTGATTTTCATTCTCCTCTTGAGTTTTATTTACATATTTTATGTACTACTATATATACAAACTCTATACATATTGTCTAGTTGTGCTTAAATGATTCTTTTCTGTCCATTTTTATTGATGACAAAGTGGGAGAAAATAAAATATACTAGGCAAAATAATAAGAGTGTATAGAATCATGGGAGTTAAATATAAAAAATTAATATATTTTCATCTCTAAAGTATTTATACAGTTGTCATTGTCAAAAAGAGGAGATTGTTAATATCCTGAGTATTGATTTTGATAACAACAACCATATAAATATTGCCACTATCGTTTCTCCGAATTATGCAACATTTTCAGAATATTATGAAGACATTCTACAAATATTAACAATAATTCATTGCAAGCAATTGAGTATACATATGAAGATTAATCAGAGTAAACGAAAGAACTAAATGGACTTAAGATGGATGGAACACAAATGCTTCAATGACAAAGATATTTAAAATATTCATTGAGTTGGTTTGAGTTGTAGAATTTTGTTAAAGGCCCCTTAGCACATATCCTTGAAATTCTTCTTTCATTTAACTCTATTTTAATTCCTAATATCTTCATATAAGCAAACAATTATAGTTTTGAGCATTGAAGTCTCTTTTCGAATTTTACAAAATGAAAACTAGAACTGTGTTGAGTATGTTGATATACTATTGTGGTCTATGTTGACATATCCGTTGTGACTATGTCGACATAGATGCATGTATGCCAATATACCCATCAACCATATGTCGATATACTAGCCGTTGAAGAATTTTTCAGATTTAAACGAATGGACACTTCTCTTTAACCTTTCACTAAAAGTCGTGTCTCTTTATTCTCCATATAAATGCTCTGGTAAATGAATTTTAACATATAATTCTCTCATTTTCACTATATCTTTCATTTCTACACTTTTGTGAGAAAGATCTATTTATATTCTTCCGTTCTCTTTACAAATCCATACTCTTTTTCTTCTATTCTTCAAGGATTTGCAAACCATACATGATCAGAGAGTTTATACTTGAATTGTCATTCATTCTCTCTTTGTTCTCATCCTATTCTTATTGATTTAACTGGCAAATTAGTATAGGAGGTCTATAGGATCATTGAACAGAATCTGAAAGAATCTATGTTGAAGATACAACTACTTGCTTTACTCTACTGTTGCTTGTAGAGAGAAAGGTGTTTTTGCCATTCAATGAAAATCAAGAGGAAATGTGTATCTTACCATCCGAGAAAATTCAAGATTGTGAAGGTGTACTTGCCATCAATGGAAGTAAGTTGTTATGGTGGAAATTTTGTATGGGGAGTACATGACTAGTTGTAGGATTAAGAAACCAAACCAGTATAAAAATTCCGGTGTCATTTACTTTACTGCTTTTACTTTATAATTATTTTATGATTATCTACTTTATTTATTATTTGATTACTTATCCGAGTATATAAACTTTAAATTACCAAGTTAATTTCTAGATAGTTGATATACAATGGTCACTCCCTCTAGTATATTAATAGCTTTAAGACCCATTCCACATACATTGATGATTTTATTAATGAAGTTCATTTATCTGATGATTATGTTTTTAAAGGGTATTCAAACTCTTAATGGATTTGTCTTCCCAAAATTTAACCCCATATAATCCAAAATAAAATAGGGTACTAGTGCACATATTTTATATTTTCAGGTACCAAACAATGCAATAAATAAGGAGAAATGAATACTAAATGAAAGAGTCAGTAGTGTGTTCTAGAGGCAATTATATAATGTATTACATATATCTAATTTTGAAATCAATCTTGTTTGTACTAGCCATGTTTATTTTTATATACTTTGATATATTATGATATAAATAATTAAGCAATAAATTTAACATTAGGGATTCCTTTTGTTATAATAAAGTGTATGCCAACTCATATGTGTATGCCACATGCTGGAGATGGAGAGCTTGGTTTGACGTTATTACATAACATTTAAGGTATATAATTAAGAAAATCCTTATATAAAATGTTATGCGATTATACTTGCAAATAGTTGCAATCGTGAGTAACTAATCACAAAATGAAATAGCAAGGTGTTTTAAAAAAATTTGGTCAAGATATTTCAAGAAAGGATATCGATATATCCATTGAGGTCGTATGAAACGCTCCCCAAAAGTCGGACGGTGTATTGCTCATGGATGTTGAGGACACCAGGGCATTATGAACTCGTAGTTATTGGATAGTTATTGAATGACTTATTCTAGAGTTTCTTGTTGGTTAATGACAATCGGGTCAAACATGAAATCTCAGGATAAAGTTTACGCAGTTCCACTAACTTGAGAATACTATGGAAGTTCAAGCTGAATACTCCACTTTAATTATAGTTAAATCATGACATGTGATCTATTAAGCTATTATAGTTGGTCTGTATTGGAACATTGGGAGTGAAACATTATTCAATAGAGAATTTGTCTCCTATGTTGTATGAGGTTAGTATTATGGTCAATTTTAGTCAATTCAAAGTTAGAATCTCTTCTAAAGTAGTACAGTTATGTGAAGACCCAACTCCTCGACTTTTAGAAATTGACACTATTACATTATCGGTATTCACATACTGTAAATCCAAGTGCCGGAGAGGTAGATCATCATGGGGTAAAAGAAAATAAAGGTAGAAGACAAAACAAAATAGAATCTCACATCGCATTCAACATTTAATTATACATATGACTAGTACATGCAATTACTCCAAATTGCTCCATTAGAGTTTTGGTACGTACTAATCCAACCAAAATAGTTATAACTGCCTATCCTCACAAGTGTTGGTAGATACATAACAAAATACAGTGTAATCAGAAATAAATAACTATATGTATAGGACCCTCCAGCTCCATGCTCTATCTAAAATGCTCCGAGATTCTTCCACCATGTTCCATGCTACCTAAATACTTGGCTGCCTGGAAAAATAGGCATCTAGAGTTTATGGAAAAAGGAAAATAAACTCCTGATCAGTTATGGGACTGGTATAAAAAACTCAAATTACGGATATTTGAAAACAAAGGGTATTTTATAAGACCACATCGCACATAAACATGGAACATGTTTTTACCTTATTGACGCAGCGTGGGAAGCGAATTCGACGATGTAAATCGAATCCGTCCAGGATCTCACACGATTAGCGGAAATAATCGGTGAATCAATGATAAATCGATGAATTTAAGAATACCAAAAGGCCCAAATCCATTAATCACGAAGATACCGAATTCTAGCAATCTTCGACATGTTGATCGCGCACGATGCCGTGAGAGAAGATCTTCAATTCTTCGAACGTTGATCAAGCGCATTTGATTCCATGAATTGGCTTTAACAATCGTTGATTCGAGCGCGCTCCAATAACCGAAAGTGGAGATAGGAGATCACACTCAACTACCAATTTCAAAAGAGGCACAAAGTACTCAAACAAAGTTTTATTCAAAATCAACCTGTAATTACAAATGAACAACCCCCCTCTATTTATAGGGTTTTACAACACACTGCACTAGGTCGTTCACGACCTTACAATACGCAACGATTCACAACCTAACAAAGGCCGCAACCTACGACTCATAAGCCATCAACAATGACAACATTGACAAGGTACAAAGCGACCTAAACATACAACACAGTCAAACGACCTTACAACCTAAAAAAAAGTACAAATACAACATAGCGACATAACAAAGCAACATACGACATAATATGTACAAACGGCACACGACTTAACAAGACCAGGCAGCGACCTAAAAACTGAGCGACTTAAGTGTGTACACGACTTAGCCAAACGCGCCTCAAATCCTCTTCACGCGACTTAGCTAAACCCGCCTCAAATCCACTTCACGCGACCTAAGCCTTACGCGACCTAACTAGGTCGTTGGAGTTTGGTTGGAGCGACCTAAAAACTTGCTGCATAATTCGTTTCCACTGCTTATCTCCGATACCTCGCTAGGTCGTTCCATATAGGTCGTTTGCGACCTAAAATGCTGTGACTTAATGAATAATGCACTAAGTATCTGTTGCACTCCATCATCCTTCTCGTTAGGTCGCTCGCGACCTAAGACTACATCGGTTTGGGCTGCATCATCCTCCCCTGGTTGGAAAAAATTCGTCCTCGAATTTAAAAGTTCTTCCCCATTCGATTGTTCATCTCCATACTAAGGTATAAGGTGTTTTACATTAAACACGTCAAAAGTGTACACATCCTCCGGCAACTTCAACCTATAAGCGTTTTCATTGATCCGTTTCACAATCTTTACAGGACCAATCTTTCGAGCTTTAAGTTTATTGTATGCTCCCACTGGAAAACGATCCTTCGTTAGCACAGCATATACTAACTCTCCTTCATTAAATTCAACACTTCTTCGCTTTAGATCCGCAGATCGTTTATACTTCTCATTCGTCTTCTCCAATCGTTCCTGAACGATTCTATGGCATTCTGTCAATCCATCAACGAAATCAGCAGCCCGCTTAACTGTCCCCTTCGGTTGTGGTACTATCGTTAAATCCAACGGCCCTTTTGGCAAGCTTGAATATATAATCTGAAATGGACTGAATCCGGTACTACGGTTGATAGCATGATTATGAGAAAACTCTGCTTGACATAACTTCACATCCCAACTCTTCAGATTATCCTTCACAAAACACCGCAACAAATTTCCCAGGGATCTGTTCACAACTTCAGTCTGTCCATCTGTCTGTGGATGATAAGCACTACTGAATTTCAACCTTGTTCCCACCATCTTCCACAAACTTAGACAAAAATGACTCAGAAATCTGGTATCCCTGTCTGAAACTATAGATTCCGGTAAACCATGCAAACGATAGATCTCTCTAAAGAACAACTGTGCCACATGGACTGCATCCGTCGTCTTTTTACAAGCAACAAAATGTACCATCTTCGAGAAACGGTCCACCACAACATATATAGAGTCATTTCCCCTTTGAGTTCTAGGCAAACCCAAAACGAAGTCCATGCTTATATCTACCCACGGTTTTGTAGGAACAGGTAAAGGCATATATAACCCTGCATTTGTAGTTGTCCCTTTCGAAACTTGACAAACATGACATCTACGCACAAACTTTTCAATTTCCCGCCTCATCGATGGCCAATAGAAAGATTGAGAAATCAACTGGAATGTGCGATCCCGTCCAACATGTCCTTCTTCGTGCAACTCTCTTACAATTTTCATCCTCAAGCTACAATCCGGTACGCACAATCGATTTCCTTTGAATAAGAATCCATCTACCAACACAAACTCATCAGTACTCCCATCCTTAACTTTCTCAACAATCTTCGTAAAGTAAGGATCTTCTTCAAACAATTCTGGCAATAGTTCAAATCCTGTCACTTCAACCTTCATCGTTGTCAGCAAATGATTCCTCCTGCTTAAAGCATCAGCTACACGATTCGTCACCCCTGATTTGTGTTTTACAACAAAAGTAAACTGCTGTAGATACGCGACCCATGAAGCGTGTCTGGCTGAAATTTTGTCCTGCCCTTGCAAATGCTTCAAAGCTTCATGATCCGTATAAAGAACAAACTCCTTCTGAAACAGATAATGTCTCCAGTGTTTCACAGCTTGAACAATTACGTAAAATTCCACGTCATAAGTGCTATATCTCAACTTGGCTCCAGACAATTTCTCACTGAAATAAGCAACTGGTCTTCCCTTCTGACTCAATACTCCACCAATCCCAACTTTCGATGCATCAGTATGTAGCTCAAACAGCAATTGAAAATCTGGCAATACTAGAATTGGTGTTGTCGTCAACAGTGTCTTGATCTTCTCAAAAGATAACTCTGCTTCCGCTGTGCACATGAACTTCTTTCCTTTCATGCAATCGGTTACAGGTGCCATCACACTACTAAAGTGTGGAATGAATCTTCGATAAAAAGATACCAACCCATGAAAACTCCTCACTTCAGTAATTGTCTTGGGTTGTGGCCAACTCCTGACAGCTTCTACCTTGCTTTCATCAACTTGAATACCCTCCATTGATAGAACGTATCCTAAAAACAAAACACTGTGCGTCATGAACACACACTTCTTCGTTGCAGCATAAAATTTCTCCTATCGTAGAATCAACAGCACTTCTCGCAAATGTTGGACATGCTCTTCCATACTCCCACTATAGATCAAAATATCATCAAAGTAAACTACTACGAATTTCCCAATGAATGGTCTGAAAATCTGGTTCATCACGCTCATGAAAGTACTCGGAGCATTTGACAAGCCAAACGGCATAACCAGCCATTCGTATAGACCTTCCCTGGTTTTAAAAGCAGTCTTCCACTCATCATCCGGTCTAATACGAATCTGATGGTATCCACTCTTCAAGTTAATCTTTGAGAACACAACAGCTCCACTCAACTGATCAATTAAATCGTCGAACCTCGGCATAGGAAACCTGTATCTCACAGTGATCTTATTTAGAGCCCGACTGTCCGTACACATTCGCTAAGTCCCATCCTTCTTCGGTACCAATAAGGCTGGCACTGCACAAGGACTCAAGCTCTCCTGAACACGCCCTTGTTCTAACTACTCCTCCACCTGCCTTCTCAGTTCCTCATGCTCCTTAGGACTCATCCTGTAATGTGGCGTGTGTGGTAATAGTGCCCCTGGAACAAGATCAATTTGATGCTGAATGTCCCTCAACGGTGGTAACTCTGTTGGCAATTCTTCAGGAAACACATCACTGAATTCTTCCAATGCCGGCTTTACTTCCTCTGGAATTTCAACAAATTCAGTAGCTTCATGTCCAATCAACAAGAACACCTCTGGACTCTCCTCTACCTCGTCAACAAACTCTTTCAAAGCCAATAAAGTCTTCAGCTCCTCAATCTCTTCTGACTTGCTCTCTCCTTGCTGTCTCTTCTTTGGAACTAAAATGATCTTGACACCTTCAAACATAAAGCTGTAGCTATTGGTTCGACCATCATGTTGCACTGCTCGGTCATACTGCCATGGTCTTCCCAAAAGCAAGTGACAAACATCCATCTCCACCACATCACACCAGATCTCGTCTTTATACTTCTTCCCAATAGAAAATGGAACACGAACTCGCCTGTCCACCTTCACCTCTCCTCCTTTCCTCAACCAAGCTAACTTGTAAGGATTTGGATGCTTCTCTGTTTTCAATTTCAACTTTCTCACAGCTTTGGTAGAAATGATATTGTCACAACTTCCTGCGTCAATCGCAAACTTACACACCTTCCCCAGTATAGTGCATGTCGACTGAAAGATATTACTCCTTAACCAACTAGCCTCTTCTTCCTGTTTTGGTGTCAAACATGATCTCCTCAACATTAGATTACATCCTTCATCTCCTGACGCGATATCATGTTCATTCCCCTCAACTGGACTAGAATAATCTTCACCAACATCCTCACCTTCCATTTCAGCAATCATAGTTCGCTTCTTTGGCTTCGGACATTCATTACTCTTGTGACCCACTTCCTGGCAATTGTAACATTTGAAACTGTTGTTGACCCTCGCCTTCGCAACCTCATTCACAACTGGTTTACTGACAGCTTTAGAAACATTGGAACTCCCACTAGCACCTTTGTTTTGAGTATTGGAACTTGGAAACACACCACCTCCTCGTTTTCCCTGCTTCTCCCAAGCCAACGCTTTCTGATGTGCTTCTGCAACAGATCTCGGATCAAACATATTCACCATATCTTGAATCTGTATTCTCAAATCTCCAATAAACCTAGCAGTCAATTGTTCCTCTGTCTCCATTATATCATTCCTGGCAATCAATTGATAAAATTCATCAGCATAGTCATTAACAGTCTTCGTTCCTTGCCTCAGATTCTGCAACCTCTAATACATGAGTGATTGATAATTGTAAGGCAAGAATGTAACCCTCATCAACTTCTTCATCTTTTCCCATGATTCAATCTTTGACTTCCCCATTCTCTCCCGCGTAAGTTTAGTTTGCTGCCACCATGCTAAAGCTCTTCCCCTCAACCTTGTAGCAACTAACTTCACTCTTCGATGCTCAGGAACTTCTTTGAAGTCAAAAATCTCTTCAACATTAGACAACCAACCCAGAAACTCCTCTGCTACCATTCCACCTTTGAATTCAGGAATTTCCGTCTTCATCCCCGACTCCCAACATCGATCATCTTCTACATCCCTGTACAAATTTCGAAGTTGGTCTCGATCTCGATAATGAATGCTAGCTCTATCACCCTCTTCATCAAAATCAAATGTACGTCTATATCGATCTCGACCATCAACATCCCTTCGATCACGCATGTCTCTTCTACTATGTCTCTCTTCTTCTCGATATGGTTCATACTCAAACTCACGTGGAGTTCTTCTCTCTTCATGTCTATAGTCACGGTGATCTCTTCTCGATGAAATTGATGTTTATCTTCTTTCTCTAAAAGATTATGGCGATACCCTCCTCGCTTCCGTAACCGATGGCGAAACTCTGTTTCCTCCTTGGTTCGAGTTTGGCGACCTTCTCCTTTGGTTCATATCAATCATCAATTTCTCCAATCTACCAATGCCTTCATCCAACTTCTTATTGAATTTATTGCTAATGCGTTGTTCCATCTGTTCAGCATCTTCTCTCTTGTATAAATCTTCAACATTTTGATGACGATTAGCTCTTCTCGGCGGCATTGTCGAATCAAACAATCTTCAACAAACACAACTTCAATACTTAGCTTGAAAAGATTTGGCTCGTCCTACACTTAGCTCGCACGGCTCCTCTAGCTCGACTTAACTCAAGCTCGGCTTCTTAGCTTGGTTCAACACTTCAAGCTCGTCTCTACACTTCACTTCAAAGTTATGTACAACTTCAACTTCAAACTCCTTGGCTCCAAGACTCGGCTTAGCTATGATTGGCTAAGTCTAGCTCTGATACCAAAACTTTACGCAGAGGATAGACGGATTGACGACGAAATGAAGATTTCGTGTCAAACTAATCGAAGAACAATTAGATGAATCAACGATTCTAGCAATCTTCGACACGTTGATCGCGCACGATGCCGTGAGAGAAGAATTCTTCGAACGTTTATCAAGCGCACTTGATTCCGTGAATTGACTTCAACAATCGTTGATTCGAGCATGCTCGAATAACCGAAAGTGGAGATAGGAGATCACACTCAACTACCAATTTCAAAAGAGGCACAAAGCACTAAAACAAATTTTTATTCAAAATCAACCTGTAATTACAAATGAACGACCCCCCTATTTATAGGGTTTTACAACACACTGCACTAGGTCGTTCACGACCTTACATTACACAACGACTCACAACCTACGACTCATAAGCCATCAACAATGACAACATTGACAAGGTATAAAGCGACCTAAACATACAACACAGTCAAATGACCTTACAACCTAAAAAAAAGTACAAATACAACATAGCGACATAACAAAGCAACATACGACACAATATGTACAAACGGCACACGACTTAACAAGACCAGCCAGCAACCTAAAAAGTGAGCAACTTAAGTGTGTACACGACTTAGCCAAACCCGCCTCAAATCCTCTTCACGCGACTTAGCTAAACCCGCCTCAAATCCTCTTCACGCGACCTAAGCCTTATGCGACCTAACTAGGTCGTAGGTCGTTGGAGTTTGGTTGGAGCGACCTATAGACTTGCTGCATAATTCATTTCCAATGCTTATCTCCGATACCTCGCTAGGTCGTTCCATATAGGTCGTTCGCGGCCTAAAATGCTGTGACTTAATGAATAATGCACTAAGTATCTGTTGCACTCCATCATCCTTCTCGTTAGGTCACTCGCGACCTAAGACTACATCGATTTGGGTTGCATCACTTATGATAACCAAATCATTTTCTATGCAAAATCAAGGGATATTATTTTTAATGACTTTCCTTTGAAAATGCTTTTCAAGTAAATATACATAATCTTAGCTGAAATTGTTACATTATTAAATTCCAACATACTATGTTCTATAATCAAGTTCGAAGGTACTTATTAGAGAATGAATTTCCATATAATGGCAGATAAGGAACTACCTTCTGCATAGTACATCTCTAGAGGGATGTATCGAGGATCAACAACTTTAAAACCTCTGGAACTGGCAAGACCGACCCACCCACAGACCCATCACCTCGATCATAATCGACCTATCTGGGATCCCATAGCATACAAAACATACTCGACATATACAGAGTAATCTAGAAAGTTGCAATCATACCCTAATTGTTGCGAACCACATATCTATATGGCTTGCACCATTTAATCCATTTCCAGGTGATGAGGCCCGAGGTAACGATTATCTTTCATATAACACATTCCACTTTGAATGTCACATTTCCAATTCCATCACACTCCATTGATTTCTATAAATGTACAACCTCTGAGCTTATACGTCTCGGAGAAGGGTGTTAAGTGTAAGAGAATTACTTCCTACACCACCAAACAAATGTACATTCGTAAAAACCAATGTACATGTATGTTGGAAATGCAATGTCAGATATTTGTCCGTACAAGTTGTCCAGGAATAGAACAAACTGAAGGAACTCTCCTACCACATCCTGTTGGAAATCGTCTCTAGGATTAGAAGCGATCAGCCCTTGCATCGAAGATCAAATGAAGATACTACTGCCACATATATATATGATATGAGAAATTTCCTTCAGGGGGCAGTGACAAGCAGCCCTTCATTCCATTTATTATCATTCCAGGTATTCACTTCGAATATGTAAATTGGTTTGAAGTGGTTTTTGGATAAGAATTACTCAAATCCGACCCTGGTTCCTTCGAACCAGTCATCCATAAAAAAGATGCTAGGTAAATAGTTGTTTATCATTTGATTAATAACTTTCTCTTTATTAAAAATATCTTCTAGAGATATATATCTTTGAAACATTTCTTTCTGGTATATACGGAATCATTAAGTCTCTCTTTAACTTTGGAAACGCCAAATCATTTTCGTAAGTCATACTGGAAACATTATAGAGTTAAAAAGGGTCGATAGAAATTATAATAATTCTACTCAATGTCAATTTCCGTATTTTACCTTTACTATCCGTCTAATAATGGTGAAATCACATTTTAAATCATATGGATAGTATAGATTCCCTCCTCGGAATTTAATACCAAGTGTAAGAAGATTGTTTCTATACGATCCAAGTTGTATTAAATTTGGAAAATTGAAATATTTTTACTTGCTTCGTTTTTGATATTTCGACCTTATTTATTCCTCGTCCATCAAAACGGCCAAATAAGCCAAGGCTCCTGAGCATCTCCTTAGTTTATGCACCTCACATCCAGATCTCATGAATAGAAAAATCCAGTCTACTCATCGACTTATAGAATCAAGATTAAATCACTTAATTACAATAGCTTTTCTGTAAATCCTTCATTTAAACTCTTTTAAAATAAATTATAAAACCCTCAAATCAACTTTAAAATACTTAATTATTTATTAGAAAACATTTATAAAATATTTGGGGAAAAATATTTACGTTTAAAGTCATATTTCAAAAGTTATTCAAGGTACTGCAAAAAGTGTTGCGAATAGTGTTGCTTGTAGTGCTTTTAAGGCTTATTTGATAAAAACAACTTTTCTACCATTTAGATGTCGACTTTTATAACTCAAATCTTTTTTTAAAAATAAAATATTTATAGAATTTATCCCATAATTTAAAAGAATTAAAAATATCAATTTTAATAGAATTTGTCGCTTTGGTTTTCGAACTACCAAAGCGCGACTATTAAGAAAACTTGTTTGGCTCATATTTCAAAATCTGCTAAACAAAATCTTGATCCTTTTCTTTTTTTTGAAAACTACGATTGTAAGAGTTTGACAAGTTCTTATTTCAAAGAATTTCGACTCGAAATCCATCGTATAAATGGATTTAACATTCTACGAAGCAAAATCGCAAACTAACATTACGCGACGCATCTATTTTTGACTCAACTTTCATAACTTTCCAAACTTCACCAATCTGGGTTTTAGTGTTTATAAAATATTTACAAATTATTTTTAACTATTTTAAAGATGTTTAACAATCTTATATACACCATTTCATTTATTGAAGGAAAGTGATTTCCTTTGTGATATTCGACGTGTATTAAACGTGAATCATTTCAACATCAAAATGAACATATAATCAACATCCAAACTTGATGATCAAACAAAGTAAACAACCATAGTAAAAAAACATTGGACTTACTTTAAAACAGCTATAGCTCCGCTACGATCGCACTGGAGCCTACTGAATCGAGCCTTTGACCTTTTGGAAGGCTCGACCTATGCTTGATAATGGAGGTAGGATCAGCCTTGGTTGGTGGAAGGTGTGGCCGAAGATTGTAGAGGTGAGAAAGAGTGGATCTGCTTTGGTTTTGGTGGGTTTTAATAATATATACTTACTATATAATTTGAATTTCTATTTGCCATAATTTTTGATACCAATTTATTTAGGTGAGAAGCCATTAAAGTGGAGTATAAGAAGTCAAGAAGCTTTAGGAGTTTTATGAAGAAATGAAGTGAATGAAGTGAAGAGAGATGGATGTTATTTATAGGAAAAAGTGAGGATGTAAATATCATTATATTTCTACACAAATTCATCACCATTTGCTCATCACCCCACTCCTCTCCAACCTCATCATGTTCGGCCGTGTATCCCCTCGTGTGTGTGTACCCATGTGTTTGTACTTTAGATAAAAGAGGTTGACTTTGGCTTACTTAAGTGTTAAGTTTTATTAAATATACCTTGATATTTTGTAATATATATATTTAGGTGTATAAGTATATTTGTATGTATATATGTGTTCATGTATATGTACATGTATGTGTGCATATGTATATCTCAAATGATTCGCAATGTTGCACAACTTCTCTACGTTGAATCGTTACGGATTTCGATTTCGTTTTCCTGTCATATTTTCTCTCCTTATTATATATATATATATACACGTAAACAAAGTTCAATAATAATATTTCTGTCATTATATAATAATTAAAAGGGCTTGTTTAATAATTAAAATAATTATTAAATCATTTAAACTCAATTTAATTTCAAAAATCATTTACTCCAAAATAGTGATGTCATAAAGGGATTTTACTATCAAAAATAAAATAATAATTTTATTACATATTCTCACTCATATACATAAACGAGTGTATGTATCTAGCTCCATGCACAATGTCAGATGGTCTAAGAGCTATTTATTGATAAAACGATTTTTGGTCATTTTATCAATATATCTTCCGAAGTATATATTTTGTAAATATTTATTCAAAATAAGATCAACAATATTATTTATTGTTCAAAACATTATCGGTTATGTTAAAAAATCTTATTATATTTGAATATTTCAAAAAAATTCCAAAGTGATGAATTTGCGGGTCGTTACATACTTCCCCCTTAAAATAAATTCGTCCTTGAAATTAAGTATATGAAGAAATTAACTCCAAAAGAAATATATATTTTGGAAAAGGGAAATATATACAAGATATGATAAGTGACCATACCACAGGCGGTGAGTACACTATCTAGATACTACATGCAAACTATACATCAATCCAAAACTCAGAATAAGCTTTCTCATTCTATCCTCCGTTTCTCATGTGCAGTGTTTGGCATCATCACTCTGTTGAACTTTAACCAACCTTACCACCTTCCTCTTCAATCGCTTCTCATCGTGATCCACGATTCGAGCCGGTCCTCTGCTAACTGCCAAATTTGGTTCTGCTTCTAAATGTTCCTAGGCAGCTGCTTCTAAAATATATTCCAAATCATGCACATATTTCCATAGATGGGATATGTGAAAGACATTATGCACACCAGATAACCTTTCGGGCAATTGCATATGATAAGCTAATGGACCAATCTTCTCAAGAATGGGAAAAGGTCCAATAAATCGAGGTGCTAACTTCCCTGCCTGACCAAATCTTACCACTTCTCTCATTGGAGAGACTTTCAAGAATACAAAATCTCCAACCGAGAATTCCAAATTTATGTACCTTTGATTAGCATATCTCTTCGGCTGCTTTGGACTTCTTTCATCTTCTTTCTAATCAAGTCTTTTTCCTGAAGCTTCTTGAACCATATCAGAACCAAGTATTAATCGATCTCCAGTTTCGATCCAACATGTTAGAGATCTACATGGATGACCATATAAAGTTCGTATGGTGCCATGCCAATACTTGCTGATAGCTGTTACTGTAGGAAAATTCCACAAGATAAAGATAGTTTTTCATGAACCTCCAAAATCTAAGATATAAGCTCTCAAAAGATCTTCTAATACTCGATTTACCCTTTCAGTTTTCCCATCAGTCTAGGGATGATATGTGGTGCTTATACTCAGCTTTGTTTCTAGGGCTATTTGTGATGCCTCCCAGCACTTACTAGTAGGGTCTTAATCACTGACTATACCGCTTAGGACACCACGAAATCGAACAATTCCCCTCATGTATATCTCTACAAAACTTGCAGCTATTCTCGTTGGCTTTACGAGGGTAAAAGTATGCACTTTTGGTCAATCGATCAACGATAACCCAAATGCCTTTATTTCCCTTTCTTGATTGAGGTAAGTTGTCGATGAAATCCATCCATATTTGGTTTTCCAAGTCAGAAATTCAAGAGGTTGAAGTAATCCGGCAGTCTTTTGCTGATCACTTTTGATCTGTTGATAATTTACACATCTGTTGATATGGATAGAGATATTTTTCTTCATACCATCCCACCAAAAAGTCTTCTTCATTTCTCGATACATTTTGGTAACTCCAGATGTACCGAAAGTTGAGAATTGTGACATTCTATTAAAACTTCTTGCCTTATCCTGTCAACATTTGGGACGCATACTCTTCCATTCATCCTTTATATTCTTTGATCACTACCTTGAATCCTATCAACTTCCTGGTACTGTGTTATTCTCCACTGCTTCGACCATCTCTGGAATAAACTGATCTCTGATCTGGTTCTCTTTTATACAGTTAATCAAAGTTGGATGTACTATAAAATAAGCTATAACGGCTAATAGTTCAAAGATTTGTGATATGTAAAGAGTTTGAACCTCTCACCTATTTAAAGAAGGAATATTATTTACTAAGGTCAAACAAAATTAATCAAAATAAACTATGAGAAATTCTTACCCAATAAATAAGGTCTCCAAATCTTTAGTGCGAACACAATGGCTAATAGTTCTAAATCATGTGTTGCATAATTTCTCTCATGCGTCTTTAACTACCTACTAGCATATGTGATAACCTTTCCACATTGCATTAATACCACACCCACTCCTTCTCTACAAGCATCGGTATAAACGGTTAAACCCCAACTTTCATCAATAATAGTTACAACTGGATTTGTAGTTAACTTTTTCTTAAGTCCTTGGAATTCTTCTTCACATTTTGGCGTCAAATTTAACATTCTTAACAATCAATTCGTTAAGTGCCGAGAAATCTTGGAGAAGTCCTGAATAAATCTCCTTTAGTATCCTGCCAATCCTAAGATGCTGCGATTGTCCTTCAGAGTTTGTGGTTGCTTCCAATCTAAAATGGCTGTAATTTTTTTGGAATCAATTGAGATTCCTTCCTTTGACACAACATGTCCAAGGACCCTTACCTTTTCTTCCTAGAAGTGGCATTTTAAGAACTTAGTCTTGAGCACACTTCTTCTTAATATTTCTAGTACCATCTCTAAATGTCTTTTGTGTTCTTCTTCGGTCTCTGAATATATAAAAATATCATCAATAAAAATCAACACGAATTTATGGTGCGCATCTTTGAATACTCTATTCATATGGTCCACAAAATAAGCAGGAGCATTGATTAGCCCAACAGGCATAACCAACCACTCGTAGAAATCATTTGGTCATCTGAATGCAGTTAAAGGAATGCAATCTTCTGCTATCCTTAATTGATGGAATCATGTAGCTAGGTCCATTTTTGAGAATGCTCAAGCACCATGAAGTTGATTAAACTAGTCATCAATACGGGGTAGAGAATACTTATTCTTAATCGTTTTCTTATTTAGGTCTCGATAGTCTACACATAGTCTTAGGGAGCTGTCAGACTTTGCGACAAAAACTACTGCTGAGATCCAACTTGAGCGACTTGGTCTAATTAGTCCTTTCTTTAACAATTCATCCGTTTGATTCCTTAATTCATTCACTTCCTTGGGGCCATTCTTCGAGAAAAATGAAAAATAGACCTCGCACCGGAAATTAAATCGATTCAAAACTCAATTTCTATATGTAGGGGTAGACTTTTAACTTTCTCAAAAACATCTGAAAATTCCTTAACAATTGGTGTTCCTTCTAGATGTTTTTGAAATGAATTTAGAGCATATACAAAACTATCCGTTACTGGTAGGCCTGTCAATGGATACCCAAAAAATTCGAAATCCATCTAGATCCGTATCCAAAAAAAGGGATATTGTCTGAATTTCCGAAAAATGGATGCAGATATCCGATATTCGAAAAGAAAATCGGATGCGGATGCAGATCCAAAAACCATCCGTCCAATCCAAAATTAATTATAATAATAATAATAATTATTATTATTGTTTTATTATTTAATGATGAACTTAAAATATACTTAGAAATGAATTGTTCCACTTTGAAAAACTGATTAGTATTGTAGTGTGTGTATTGTCATTTGAGAAAGTGATTGCTTTTTAGTTCAAAAATATTATTATAATAAAAATCTTATGCAATTTCAAATGCAGATATTTTGGATATTTTTGAATATCCGGAAATATCCTCTTTTTATTTTCGGATGCGGATATTTTCGGATATTCGAAAAGTATCCACGGATGCGGATGTTAATTCTCAGAAATCCACGGATATCGGATGCAGATTCAGATGCGGATGCGGATGTGGATATAGCTATATCCGCATCTGTTTATATCCGTTGACAGCCTTAATTACCCGACTTGATTCTTCACACGTTATTATAAAAGGTTCACTTCTTTTATTTTCCAAATGCACCGTCCTTTTAACACAATCAAGAATAGTCTTATATTTAGAAAACTTAATCATACCGAGTATAATCTCAAATCCAATAAAATTGAGGACGATTACGTTACATGAAATTTTTAGGGTAGGTTGGTAACTTGTACTTTTTCCCAAACTATGCCGAGATTTATTTTACCACTTATGGGTTTAGAGACATGGATAGGGATATCTAATATCTTTGTTGTAAGTTTCAATTTGTCAACTAATTCTTTAGAAATAAAACTATAGGAAGCCCCAGTATCAAATAATACTAACTGGATTGTCACTAATGCAGATATTACCTTCAAGAACTCTCTTGCCCTTTGCATCAGTCGAAGTTGAGGGTTCATCTTTAAAGGAAAAAGCCCCGATTTGTTCTCCTTTCTTTATCAGTGGGCAATCCTTCTTCCGGTGCCCTGGTTTGTAGCAATTCCTATCCTGAGCCTTAGGATTCTTACAGTGGTGGCAAAATGACCCTTCTGTTGGCAATTGTAACAAGTAATATCCTTCAAATTGTTTTCTCGCGGTCCTCCTTCTAGCTTGCCTTGCCATGGGTTTTTCTTAGAATGGTTGAACTTCATCATCTTTCGATTATTGTTGCTACTTTGGTTTATGGGCGGACTCTTTTTGTCTAGAGTTTCATATCGGAAACCCATGTTTACCAAATCTACAAAGGTTCCCTTTATATGTTCGGTCATCCTGTCCTGATATTGCCCCTTCATCCCAGCGATAAACATTTCATTTTCGTTAAAGGAGTGTCTATTAGACCCAATCCAAAATGGGACAATTCACTAAACTTTTTGAAACACTCCTCCATGAACATCTCTCCTTGCTTTAAATCCATAAAACTCCAATGAAGGTAGGATCTTCTTACAGCTGGCATATATTGTTCTTCCATGACTTTCTTAAACCGTCCCCATGAGAAATTATCTTCCGAGTCATTCAAAGTTATGGACTCCCACCATGCTAGAGCCGCTTCTTGTAACTGTCAAGAAGCTAAGAACCTTTTCTGCTCATTCTCGATATTCAGCCCCTTAAAAATTCTTTCATAAGAGCAGATCCAAGCCTGAACTTCAATAATGGACTCCATTCCTTTGAATGGTTTACCACTCAAACCGGTGTAATCTTTGCATAGAGTAGCAAAGTTAATTTGAGACTGCATAGGGATTACCACTTCATTAACTATCTTAGCATTTGATCAACCGTTGGTGGTTGTAGTATTGTTACCTCCCCTTCGTCCTCTTCTATTACTCATCTCCTACTATCTGCATATAGTGTTTGCGCGAAAAGTAGGCAAACACCTCCAAGTCGTGTGATTTAGTTGATTTTATGTGATTCTTAATGATTTAGATGAGTTATGTAAATATGAAAAAAGCAGGGGCTGAAATGTAAAAGACACACAGATTTATAGTGGTTCGGCCAGAACGTGCCTATGTCCACTTTATATGTTATTATCTTCTATGTTTCAGATTACAAGTACAAATGCTTTGTGTACAAGTATATGAAAGTAGTTTGAAAGTTCCTTCCGTGCTTGAGCTCTCAAACTTGTCTGCCATTGTTGTACCCCTGCCCCTCTATTTATAGAATGGGGGTAGGGGGCAGGGGTCTTGGAAGTATATAGCTGCTGGTGGGCCCGGGCTGAAGCAATCTGGACTGGCAATCATCTGGTTCGACGGAGCTTCATTCGGCATTGAGTTTGGACCGGTGGTAGGTATGGACCGGTGGTATGTGTGGACCGGTGGTAGTGAGTGTGGATGTGGACCGGCAGTAAGGTGGTTCGGTGCTTGTTTGGACCGGTTGTGGAGATGGTCCGGTAGGCCTTTTGGTCCGGCATAGGGGTGTGAAGGTTGGTGGACCGGTAGTGTCTGGACCGGTAGGGGAGTTGGTTCGGTGGATAGTTGGTTCGGTGGAAGGAGGACCGGATGAGTTGTGACGACCGCCCATGACTCCCGCACCAAATCAAGGAAATAATGCGCTAAAAGGTGTGCCAGGCAGCCATGGACGATAGTCAGGGTAAAACAAAACAGAAGAATCTCTATCGCATAACTCACAGCGCATGGATAAAATACAATAGAGAAATATAATATAGTGAAGCTCCATAGAACAGAACATCATCATATAAGCATCACAGTAGTTTCATACAATCATCTACTCAAATCCATACATGAAAGCCTCACTACAAATCACTCAACCAAATACAGCAGCGGATACCCAGTACATATAGTAAGAAAACTAATATGCAAAGCCTCCTGCTCGTCTTCGTCATCTTTAGCGTAGAACTCCTAGCACAGCACCTGTCACCTGCTACCTAGTCTGCCCATCCCGACATGGATGAACAGCCCAAGGTAATAAGAGGAGACATAAAACCTTGAGTCAGACAAAGTCTTAGTGAGCAGTAAATTAACTATCAAACATACCAAAAGAGCATAAAGGATAAAAGGAATAGGAACCAAACCATCCCACTCCACCTCTTTCTACAGTGATAGCCCCAGACATACACTAAGGAGAAGCTAGCATAACAACATAGACAATTAAGGTAAAGCGAATACCACTCGAGTCAAGGACGATGTTTTCCAAATACAAACCCCCAAGGCCTAAACCAAGATCAGATAAGCACCCAGAAAACACCGCTCTTGAAGCCGAATGATAATACAACCAAACATCCATGACTCTGGCTATCACTGTTATCCTTGCCTCGATTTCACCGTTAGTTGAATGACCATCTGTCAAGGGCTAATGGTAACCCCGGTTCTAACCATAACTCCGCACACTGCCTTGTGCCTAGGACTTATCTACTTTGCCCAGAGTACTCAACTACCTACCTGTAGTCTTTTGGGTGTCCCGACTACCTACCTGTAGTCGTTATGGGCGCCCCATGTACTCTTGCTTTTGAGCATGCTAGAACCTTCAACAACGACGAGATCCAAGCCTCCTAGCCATCCTTCTTGACGACTATCCTCATACAAGCTCAAGCTACCTCTTGAACAATCCATTATCAACCAACTTGAACTACTCTTCAAGTTATCAACATGCTTGGAATGATCCCTGCTTGGATTAAGCCAAGACTCACATCATACTTCGCTTCATCGCATCAAAGCAAAGTCTCAACTCAACAACATGGTTTGCCTCATCAAATCATGGCAAAGCCCCATCTCAACATCATCCAATCTATACATATGAGCTTCAACATCCGCTACATATGCCTTAAGCAGCTTTCACCATTCAAGAGCCTTCTTCCATAGCTTTTGAATCCTCTTTCATCATCTTGTTCCAAATCAACTACTAGCTAACTTGGAAACAATCAAATCAATCATACATTCAAATAATCAATCATTCAAACAAGATCTATTAAGCAATTTAAGCAATATCAATTATAATGGCAATTTCGTAAATAAACGAGCAAAAGTCCAACATATGTGAAATCATGGTTTTTAGCATAGATCTATCAATTATAAAACATGGGATTTGTCTCTAATGCTTATTAAACAAACTTGCATAAGTAAACATCTTCAAAAACCATGGATCTAGACTTAGATCTAAGAAAAATGCATGAAATCTCTAACTTTAACACCCAAACATGCCACCAATCCAATATACTCCTTTGGATCCGCGTGAGAGATAACTACCACTCACCAAATCACCAAAACAACCTAAAATCAATCAACTTCAGATCTGGACAGCAAAGATCAAGGCTTGATCCGGCAATATCTCGTCTCAATCGATGAAATCTAGCTCAAACGGATGAAGATCTTCAACTTTGGCACTTGAATCTTCAATCTAAATCTTCGATCTTGGATGGATGTTAGAACTAGATTGGAATAGAGAAAAGAAGGTGAAGAAATGTTGTAGTCGAGTCTTCAAAATGGCAGCACTTCGTCGCTTCAAAAACCGGTGCCAAAAAGTGAGCCAAACCCCTCTATTTATAGGCTGGATCAACCATGAGTCGTCGTCCCTATGAGTCGTCCACGACTCATCATGAGTCGTTGCCGACTTATCAGCCCTTACCGACTCAACATAACACTGCCTACTTACCATGAGTCGTTCACGACTCATTGCCATGACGACCTACCCCAGCCGACTCAACTGCACAGCCTTCCGACTCAAGCCAACGACTCAATACACCAAGGCACAAGGTCATACGACTCAAACCCAAACCGACTCAACACCTACCGACTCACGACTCAAGACCAGTGCCGACTCAACATAAGTCGGTCACGACCTAAAAGCCTCCGACCTAAGACACTGCCGCGTTTTCCCCAAGTCCTAAGTCGTACGACGACTCAACAATACACACTCACGACTCAACTATGATGCCGACTCACGACTCATCAGGCCCTACGACTCAAAACCCTGCCGACTCATTACCCACGACCTAAGCCTAAACCCCTTAAGTCGCTACACCCTTAACCCGTTAACTCCTTAACTCGGCAAACCCTATGAGTCGTAACTCGTTGACTCGGCCACACTTCTTATCTCGGCCCTCTATGAGTCGGTCATCCTATGAGTCGCCTAACTTCTTGAGTCGGTCCATCCTTATCTCGGCCAACACTTTAAACCGCTACCCCTCCTTGAGTCGGTCCCCTATGAGTCGGTCACGACTCATCACTTGTACCCGGGTTAACTTCTAAACGACTCAAGCTAGAAGCAACACAAACAACACTATCGACCTGCAAATTCTACGATTTATCGACTCGTAAAATACGGGTCGTTACATTCTCTCCCCCTTAGGAATTTCGCCCTCGAAATTCCAAGCAAACAACAGCAATCACAATTATTCCGCATGCCTACCATCCATAGCAATCAACAAACCATGCATCCAATTCTAACCTAGCATGCAGAATTCTATGACTTAGAACAAGCTACAAATTCATGAGATGTCACGACACTTTAGGGCCATACCTCGAAGAGTCCGGGATGAGCTGCCTTCATCCTCTCTTCCTCCTCCCATGTACAGTCGTTAACATCATCACTCCATTGTACCTTGAGCAACGTAATCGTCTTCCTCCTAAGCTGTTTCGTATCGGTTTCAACAATACGAAGCGGCTTACGAGGTCTCGAAACAACAGGATCAACCTCCAAGTCTTCACAGCTATCAGCAGAAACCACCGTAGTTGGGTCGTGCACATACTTCCGTAGATAAGATACATGAAAAACATTGTGCACACCCGCCATCTTTTCCGGTAACTCCAATCTATAAGCGAGCTTTCCAATTCGCTCGATAATCGGAAATGGTCCAACAAATCTCGGAGTCAATTTCCCTTTCTTCCCGAATCTAACAACATTCTTCAATGGGGAAATCTTCACAAAAACCATATCACCCACATCGAATTCCAAATCCTTTCGACGATTATCTGCATAACTCTTCTGACGATCCTGGGCTGCCCTCATTCGTTGCCGAATGATCTCTATACAATCCGTAGTTTGACGAATCATCTCTGGCCCAAGCATCAGCTTTTCTCCCGTTTCCAACCAACATGTCGGAGAGTTACACGGTCTTCCATATAATGCTTCATATGGTGCCATACCAATACTCGACTGATAACTGTTATTATAAGCAAACTCCACCAAATGAAGGTGATCTTCCCATGATCCTCCGAAGTCCAAAACACATGCCCTAAGAAGATCTTCCAAAACTCGGTTGACTCTCTCAGTCTGACCATCTGTTTGAGGGTGATAAGCTGTACTCAAACACAATTCGGTTCCCAGGACTTCCTGGAAGCTCTTCCAAAATCTACTAGTGAACAATGGGTCTCGATCGCTCACTATACTCTTCGGAACACCATGGAAACGAACTATCCACTTCACATACAGTTCAGCCAACTTTGATGCAGTCCTAGTCGATCGAACAGGAATGAACCTTGCACTCTTGGTCAAACGATCTACAATGACCCAAATCCCTTCATTCCCTGCTCTTGTCCTAGGTAGACCATCAATAAAATCCATCGACACTTGCTCCCACTTCCATGTAGGAACCTCCAATGGCTGAAGTAATCCACTGGGCTTCTTCTGCTCAGCCTTCACCAACTGGCAGTTCATACACTTGGAAATAAAATTTCCAACATCTTTCTTCATACCTTCCCAGTAATAAGCTCTCTTCATATCCCGATACATCTTATTTCCACCTGGATGAATTGTCAACTTTGAGTGATGACTTTCCCTCAGAACTTCATCTCTCAATCCATCTACATCGGGAACAACCAGTCGTCCTTGCTTTCGGAGCCAACCCTCTCGATCGACCTCGAATCCCTTATCCTTCTCCGGGTCCAATCCAGATTCCAAATCACAGATAATCTTGACAAGCTTATCATCTCCCTTTTGGCTCTCGCCAACCCTTTCCACAAGAGTAGGCCTTATCGATAAGTTTGCCAACATCTCAGGTTCCAATTCACATCTAGGCCTGAAATCAAATCCAGCCAAATACTCAAGACTCTTCCATTCCGAAAACATGGCTCCCAATCCTGCATGTCTTCGACTTAACGCATCAGCCACTGCGTTACCTTTCCCTGGAGTATAGGCTATACCAAAATCATACGATGCTAAGAACTCTAGCCACCTTTGCTGTCGAAGATTCAAATCCTTTTGGGAAAACAGATACTTCAACGACTTATGATCTGTAAACAGCTCGAATCTAACTCCCAATAGATAGTGTCTCCACATCTTCAAAGCAAACACAATCGCCGCTAACTCCAAATCATGAGTCGGATAATTCCTTTCATGCGGCTTTAGTTGTCGACTAGCATACGCAACAACTTTATGCTTCTGCATTAGCACCGCTCCTAGTCCAGTGCCACATGCATCGGTGTAAACCACCATCTCATCATTCCCACTTGGAATAGTCAAAACAGGAGCGCTCGTCAGTCGCTCTTTCAGGATTACGAAAGCTTGCTCACACTTATCATCCCATCTGAACACTTGGTTCTTCTTCGTCAATCCTGTCAACGGTGCAGCTATCTTGGAAAAGTCTTTGATAAACCGACGATAATATCCTGCTAATCCAAGAAAACTTCTCACATCAGATGCATTCTTAGGCCTAACCCAATCCTGGATCGCTGCCACCTTAGCGGGATCAACCGCTATTCCATTTCCAGAAATAACATGACCTAAGAACCTCACTTCATTCTTCCAGAAGTGACACTTCGAAAACTTAGCCTTCAGCTGATGTTTCCGTAAGATTCCTAAAACAATCCTCAAGTGCGTCTTGTGCTCTTCCTCAGTTCTGGAATAAACCAAAATATCATCCACGAACACAAGCACGAACTTATTCAACTGATCTCTGAACACTCTATTCATAAGATCCACAAAATATGCTGGCGCGTTAGTCAACCCAAACGGCATTACCAGCCACTCATAAAACCCGGATGGTGTCCTGAAAGCAGTCTTCGGCACACTATCCTTCGCCACTCTCAACTGGTGAAATCCCGTTGCCAAATCCATCTGAGAAAACACCTTAGCCTCGTGAAGCTGATCAAACAAGTCATCTATTCTCGGCAATGGATACTTGTTCTTCTTAGTCACCTTATTCAGCTCACGATAATCGACACACAACCTCAACGATCCATCCGCTTTGGTTGCGAACACAACTGGTGCACCCCATTCGGACACACTTCTCCGAATGAATCCTTTCCTCAAAAGGTCATCAACTTGCACCTTCAGCTCTTGCTGCTCCCTCGGTGCCATCCGCCTAAGAGGCATCACAACAGGTCTGGCTCCCTCAACTAGATCGATACGAAACTCGATCTCCCTATGCGGCGGCAACCCTTTGACTTCGTCAAAGACATCCTCAAATCCATTCACAATAGGCACTGATGACAGTCCATCCCGTGGAACAACCAGCGAATACATGAAGCTCATGAAGACGCCTTCCTCATGCTTACATCGTATCACAACCTTTCGCCCTTCCACATTCCCGACTGTCACCTCCAGCCTCTCACAATCAATCCTAGCCGCATACTTCCTAAGCCAGTCCATACCCAAAATAATTCCGAACCCCGCAAAGTTCAGAACAAAGCAATCACAAACAAACGAGCAATCATGACTCGACACAACTAGACCACGACATAACATACACAAACATGACGAACCCCCTACCGGATTAGTCACAACCAATGGCCTATCAACAATATCCGGTTTCATACCTAACCGGCTTACCAAATCATCACAAACAAAAGAATGCGACGCTCCAGTATCAAACAACACTCTAACTGGAACACCACAAATAGAAAGAGTACCTTGAACAACCACACTCTTCCCCTTCTCTTCAGCAGTAGGAGCTTTCGAAGACGATGGAACAGCCCCCAAAGCATAGGCTTGCACAACCTGCCTATCTTTCCTCGGTTCTGGACAATCCTTCTTGATATGTCCCAGCTTATCACAGTTGTAACACTTTCCCGGCACTTTGGGATTCTTACAATCTTTGTAAAGATGGCCCTTCTGCTGGCAGTTATAGCAAGTCACTTCACTCTTCGGCTTCTTCTGGCCATCCCTACCCCTCTGTTGCTGTTGTTTCCTCTTCTTATTGCCACTCTGCTGTGGTTTAGATCCTTCCCTGGTTACAGAAACGACAGAACTTTCCCTAGGAAACAAACTCTCATGCCTAAGAGCTTTTTCCACAAGCTTCTCAAATGGATCGTCCAGATGATCCACTAACTGCCTCCCAAGATAAGCATCCAGACCAGTCACAAACTTTTCATTCTTCTGGTAGGGAGAATCAATATACGATCTGGCATACTTAGACAAAGCTTCAAACTCAGAAATGTACTCAAGAACAGGCCTTCCCCCTTGCTTGAGCTCCACAAACCTCTTAAACAAGACAGATTTCTGGGAAGTAGAGATGAACTTAGCTTCAAATCTAACTTGGAATTGCTCCCAAGTAATCTCTTCTTCTGGAGTATCGATGGTGATAGAATTCCACCAATCAGCAGCTCTTCCCTGAAGCTGTCTCGATGCAAGCTTCCTCTTAGTTGCATCCTCAATCCCTAAGTCACCAAAGATTCTTTTGCAAGCATCAATCCATCTCTGCACCTCAATAGTCGACTCCGTCCCCAAGAAAACTTTCCCTCCAAGAGCAGTATAATCCTTGCAAAGCTTGGCAAAATCCACCGGTCTCGGAGCTTGGACTTGAACTCCCACATCCACAGATGATCCTGAAGCTGGTATTCTCCTCATGATTGAAGTCATCATGGCCTCAAACATAGGAGCATAATCAACAGCTTCCCTAGCATCACGGCTACCCCTCGCAGCTTGTCTCTCACTTCGACTCATCCTTAGTATCTGTAAAAAGAATGATTAGAACACCTTAAGAAACAACTGCATAAGGAGTTCAAATCCTTCTAAGCTACTATATCATATATAGTAATCATTCATCAAAATACAATTACGCCTCTCATACGTAGTTACGTCAGCGAGCGTTGGCTAAAATCGACTAACCAAAGCTCTGATACCAAATGTGACGACCGCCCATGACTCCCGCACCAAATCAAGGAAATAATGCGCTAAAAGGTGTGCCAGGCAGCCATGGACGATAGTCAGGGTAAAACAAAACAGAAGAATCTCTATCGCATAACTCACAGCGCATGGATAAAATACAATAGAGAAATATAATATAGTGAAGCTCCATAGAACAGAACATCATCATATAAGCATCACAGTAGTTTCATACAATCATCTACTCAAATCCATACATGAAAGCCTCACTACAAATCACTCAACCAAATACAGCAGCGGATACCCAGTACATATAGTAAGAAAACTAATATGCAAAGCCTCCTGCTCGTCTTCGTCATCTTTAGCGTAGAACTCCTAGCACAGCACCTGTCACCTGCTACCTAGTCTGCCCATCCCGACATGGATGAACAGCCCAAGGTAATAAGAGGAGACATAAAACCTTGAGTCAGACAAAGTCTTAGTGAGCAGTAAATTAACTATCAAACATACCAAAAGAGCATAAAGGATAAAAGGAATAGGAACCAAACCATCCCACTCCACCTCTTTCTACAGTGATAGCCCCAGACATACACTAAGGAGAAGCTAGCATAACAACATAGACAATTAAGGTAAAGCGAATACCACTCGAGTCAAGGACGATGTTTTCCAAATACAAACCCCCAAGGCCTAAACCAAGATCAGATAAGCACCCAGAAAACACCGCTCTTGAAGCCGAATGATAATACAACCAAACATCCATGACTCTGGCTATCACTGTTATCCTTGCCTCGATTTCACCGTTAGTTGAATGACCATCTGTCAAGGGCTAATGGTAACCCCGGTTCTAACCATAACTCCGCACACTGCCTTGTGCCTAGGACTTATCTACTTTGCCCAGAGTACTCAACTACCTACCTGTAGTCTTTTGGGTGTCCCGACTACCTACCTGTAGTCGTTATGGGCGCCCCATGTACTCTTGCTTTTGAGCATGCTAGAACCTTCAACAACGACGAGATCCAAGCCTCCTAGCCATCCTTCTTGACGACTATCCTCATACAAGCTCAAGCTACCTCTTGAACAATCCATTATCAACCAACTTGAACTACTCTTCAAGTTATCAACATGCTTGGAATGATCCCTGCTTGGATTAAGCCAAGACTCACATCATACTTCGCTTCATCGCATCAAAGCAAAGTCTCAACTCAACAACATGGTTTGCCTCATCAAATCATGGCAAAGCCCCATCTCAACATCATCCAATCTATACATATGAGCTTCAACATCCGCTACATATGCCTTAAGCAGCTTTCACCATTCAAGAGCCTTCTTCCATAGCTTTTGAATCCTCTTTCATCATCTTGTTCCAAATCAACTACTAGCTAACTTGGAAACAATCAAATCAATCATACATTCAAATAATCAATCATTCAAACAAGATCTATTAAGCAATTTAAGCAATATCAATTATAATGGCAATTTCGTAAATAAACGAGCAAAAGTCCAACATATGTGAAATCATGGTTTTTAGCATAGATCTATCAATTATAAAACATGGGATTTGTCTCTAATGCTTATTAAACAAACTTGCATAAGTAAACATCTTCAAAAACCATGGATCTAGACTTAGATCTAAGAAAAATGCATGAAATCTCTAACTTTAACACCCAAACATGCCACCAATCCAATATACTCCTTTGGATCCGCGTGAGAGATAACTACCACTCACCAAATCACCAAAACAACCTAAAATCAATCAACTTCAGATCTGGACAGCAAAGATCAAGGCTTGATCCGGCAATATCTCGTCTCAATCGATGAAATCTAGCTCAAACGGATGAAGATCTTCAACTTTGGCACTTGAATCTTCAATCTAAATCTTCGATCTTGGATGGATGTTAGAACTAGATTGGAATAGAGAAAAGAAGGTGAAGAAATGTTGTAGTCGAGTCTTCAAAATGGCAGCACTTCGTCGCTTCAAAAACCGGTGCCAAAAAGTGAGCCAAACCCCTCTATTTATAGGCTGGATCAACCATGAGTCGTCGTCCCTATGAGTCGTCCACGACTCATCATGAGTCGTTGCCGACTTATCAGCCCTTACCGACTCAACATAACACTGCCTACTTACCATGAGTCGTTCACGACTCATTGCCATGACGACCTACCCCAGCCGACTCAACTGCACAGCCTTCCGACTCAAGCCAACGACTCAATACACCAAGGCACAAGGTCATACGACTCAATCCCAAACCGACTCAACACCTACCGACTCACGACTCAAGACCAGTGCCGACTCAACATAAGTCGGTCACGACCTAAAAGCCTCCGACCTAAGACACTGCCGCGTTTTCCCCAAGTCCTAAGTCGTACGACGACTCAACAATACACACTCACGACTCAACTATGATGCCGACTCACGACTCATCAGGCCCTACGACTCAAAACCCTGCCGACTCATTACCCACGACCTAAGCCTAAACCCCTTAAGTCGCTACACCCTTAACCCGTTAACTCCTTAACTCGGCAAACCCTATGAGTCGTAACTCGTTGACTCGGCCACACTTCTTATCTCGGCCCTCTATGAGTCGGTCATCCTATGAGTCGCCTAACTTCTTGAGTCGGTCCATCCTTATCTTGGCCAACACTTTAAACCGCTACCCCTCCTTGAGTCGGTCCCCTATGAGTCGGTCACGACTCATCACTTGTACCCGGGTTAACTTCTAAACGACTCAAGCTAGAAGCAACACAAACAACACTATCGACCTGCAAATTCTACGATTTATCGACTCGTAAAATACGGGTCGTTACATGAGTCTCACCGAACGACCATGTTCTTGTATTGCCGAACGAGGCTTCATATATGGAAATGCCGAATGGACTCTGGGCTGGATAGACTTCTATGCTTGTGTTGAGCCTGGCGTTTGTCGAACGAAGTGGAGGTTGTAAGCCCGGGTGAAACTGTGACTTCTCGGTCTCGAGATCTTCTGGGTGAGAATTCGCCCAACATTTGCCCCCCAAAGTGGGGCACGTGCTTGCATGTGTCGCGCTTTGTTTCCCTGTGGTGGAAAGGCTTGTTTCGTAATGCCATGGGCTGGATGTTCATATCTTGTTGATGTCCTGCGAAGGAATTTATAGCTTTAGTGTGATTTCAAATAACGACCGTTCGGGATCGAAATATTCGAGACGAAGTGAATCGTGTCGTTCGAGGCGAGAGAGTGTGCCCCGAGGGGGTTTAGCATTATCGATGCCAGGTTCACGTTAGAGTGGATCCCTGGATCGTTCGTCAAGGTGGTTTATCGCCAGCTCAGAGCATGCTTAGGGATCGTTCGCGACCTCGTACATGTGTAAGTAGCTTAGCCATTTCATAATTATCAGAATCAAATTCCCATTTAACCGATGAGCTTAAAAAAGGATGTCAAAGTGCAAATTCTCACGACGATAGGGTTAATAGCCATTCAGAGCGTGCCTATGGACCGTTCGTGGTCGCGTACACGTGTAAATGATTAACCCACGTTGGTGAGAGATTTACGACTCATTCATTGTTATCATATTCTCTACTTTATTAGTAGGTCCTAGAGTTCAGTACTTATCTGAGCGAGGCGCCTTGCGTGCCCCCTGTTTCTGGTTTCTGCTGGTAGAGGCAGCTTCATTCGGTTTCGAGTAGGTATAGGTTTTCATTCGGTTGGAGGCTGGTCCGGTATGGATAGTTTCATTCGGCACTTCGTTGGTCCGGTATATGTTGGTCCGGTAGCCGGACCAGATGGTTCGGCAGTTCTGAGCGCGCCTATATATAGAGCTACACCCCCTTAGTTTTTTTTTACCGAACCAGAGAGCCGAACCAATTCTTGACCGAACCATCCTTCTGCCGAACCAGTTTATACCGAATCAGGTATATATATATTTTTTGCCGAATGATCTCTTATCACCGGATGAACCTGTTTGCCGAATGTACACGAAGTGTATTGGATTGCCGAATGAACTAGCGTCGAACGACCTTGGTACTCTGGTGCCGAATGAACCTATCATTCCACTACCGAACGAGATTAACTTATACTGCCGAATGAGCTTGATATTTTAGTGGACTTCCGGACTTATGCATTCTTTTTTGCTTACATCTTTGTATTCTTTGTTCTAACAACCTGTCTTTTCACTTTTGTGTATGCAGATAAATGTCTCGCAAGGCGGAAACACGATCAGACAGACGGAAATCCAAGGATGGAGGAGAGTCTTCTTCCGTGCCCCCAGCCCAACCAGGATCCGGGCAGCATCGACCTATTCCGAGGTCGTTAGTGGACGGATATGGTCCACAGGAACTTCTGGTCTCCCCTCCCGATTGCTTTCCTAGCTCCCTCAAGGAGGAGCAACTTGATGTTATATCCCGTTCCTTCGGGATAGACAGGGCTCGCATGCTGTTGCCGGGAGATGGAGTGTTGCCGTATAATCCCCCCGAAGGCTACTTTGCTTACAGCAGATATCATTGCATGTGTGGTGCTATCCCTCCTATCAATGCCTGGATAGTTAGCTTTACCACATACTTGAAGGTGGCTCCATTCCAGCTTCAACCGAACTCTTATGCCATTCTGGTGAGCCTTTTCGTTATCTTCCAGAGGAGGTACGGGCGCCCTCCTTCTAACCGGGAAATTCGATATTTGTATAACCTGAGAGGCTACAAGAAGGGGTCTCCGTATATTAGTCTAGAAGCGGCCGTGCCCTTCAAACCGGTCTTGGACTTATATTCAAAGTTTACCATGTTCAAGAAAGAATGGTTTTTTATCAAGGACGATTCTGTTTCTTTCCGCCTTTTCACTTCCGGCTGTAAGATAAATTTCATTTATATTTTCCATGTTCTGACTGTAGTGCTTCTTCTGACACGCTTCTATTTCTTGCTAGCGACAGGTGGCATTGCAGTCGTGGAAGATGATTCTTTGACGCGGATGGCTGCTGAAATAAAGGCCATTCCCGCACGAGACAGGTCGGCTTCGTTCCTGATCAGGAACGCTACCCTCCTGGAGTACAACTTGATCCAGCCGCACCAGTCCGTGGTTAAGCAGAGGGACACGGTTGAGGAGAAGGCCGCTAAAGCTAAGGAGGGGGCCACGGTGAAGAGTGGCAAGAGGAAGCCCTTTGCACAACACCCAGTCGTGGGAGGTAAGAAGCTTAAGGACTCTGATGGCCCCTCTCCTAGTACTCGTCCGATCATCCCGGAGGAGGAAGGCGTGGAAGAGGGCGAAGGAGGCGATATGGGAGGAGAGTCAGAAGGCGGAGGAGATGGCGATGGAGATGGTGATGGTGATGCTGGTGCCTTAACCCTGGGCAAGACCCTGAACTGGATGAGGCTCTCCGTCAAGCCTTCGGGGAATCGGAGGAAGAATCGGAAGCGGAAAAGGCAAAGGAGGCGGGCAAGGCTGTGGCTGGTGCCGATCCATCCCCTAAAGGATCCTCAGGTAGGGTAACTTCGGCGGTGCAAGGTGAACTTTTGACTTCCGCCGATTCCATTTTCGATAAGGACTTAGGAATATTTTATGGTTCACTTCCGTCCTGGAATGAGATTCAGGACTTATTGCAGTACCCCACTCCTCCGCAGGGTTTGTATAATAGACGTGCCTTCTCACTTTTCTTTCTTTTTAACTTAACATGTTTCTTGAATTATGGACCATTGTATGTTCATAACACTTGTTTTTTACTCCAGGGGCAGGCCAGGCGGCTAAAACGTCGGACGTTCGACACCGCCTTGAACAATTCAAGCTGATGAGGGCTTCTGATAAGCCGAAGCCTCTTACTGGTCGTCCTGGGGACGTGGTCAAATACCGTCCTCTTCTTGGGGTCATTGAAGAGAGCATTCAGAAAAAGAAGAGGAGTCGTTCCTTATTTGAGCCTTCCCCTGGTCCGCAGCTTCCTGTTCAGCCTCCTCGTGATACCACGGAGGAGAGCACGGAGTTTATCCCCCCTCCACCTCCTTCCAAGAATCCCACTGTTATCCGTATAAGGCGTCCTGACATGCCTCGTGACCCCTTTGCCGGCCATCCTGATTTAGATCCAAGCTCTCGGGATATTTCATTTGATGAGGCCACGGGTGAGCACCTCCTTCCCCGCAACCCCATGGTACGAGTGCTAGACGAGGCTAAGTCCCTAGATCTTGATCTGCTTACCACTCGGGTAGTTACCATGGGAGACGAAGCCAAAGCTAATATCGATCGGGTGGCTGAAGAGAACAAGAAGTTAATGAAGTATCATGCTCAATTGGTCAAGGCCGGGGAGGAGATTGGGAGTGCTAATATTCGTTGCGGCTGAAGGTTGCCGATCAGGCCGAACAGCTTGCCGGTCAAGCCGTTCAGATTTCTCAGCACGAGAAAGCCTCCAGGCTGCTGAAAGAGACCATGGAAAAGGCTAGTAGGGCAGAATTACGGAAGATGGAGGCCGCCTGTAAGGAGCGGATCGACATGGCCATTGCGACAGTGGATGAGGTTCGGAATGCGGATCTCGAGCAGGTAGAGGAGTTGTCTGGAAGGCTTGAGGCCGCGGAGATGGCTCAAGTCAAGTTAAAGGAGGAGATGGAGGAGATGAGGAGGTCTCTCCAGGCTGACTGCTTGAGATACCGATCAGAGAGGGATGTCGCTGTCGCCAAGTTGCAGTCTTCCGAGGCCCGGGTGAAGGAGTTTGAGGAGAATGAGGGGATGATGGACGAGATGCTGCAGGACATGTACTTCCGCACTTGGAAGAAGGGCAGCTTGTCTTGGATGGATGACTATCCCCGGGTCATGGCCAAGATATATCTTCGGGTTTTAGAGGAGGCCAGGGTCAATGCGGGTAAGGAAGGTGGAGTGGCTTTTAGTCTGGATGTGGTCACTGCTCAGTTCTCGAAAGAGGAGCAAGCGGCGGTGAAGGAGGGGATGCGGTTGCTTGCTGCGGAGGAAGCGGGTGTGTAACTGGAGGATGAGGACCAAGCGGTGGACGCTGGTGAGTTATTCTTCTCTTTTCCTTTTCTTTCTGGGTTTCCATAACTTGATCGTTTATCGTTTGTTTAATGGATTCCTCTTCTGAATTGGACAGGTGGAACTTCCGATCAACATGCTGGGGGCTCCGGCCCTGCGGCCAAGTAGGCTTGGGAAGTTGGTGATGGAGAGTGGACGCAGCTGGTTACTTGTCCGGATTCGGCCACTTTTTTTTTATTTCTTTTTATCGTCGTTTACGTTAGTCCAAAACATTGATGTGACTGTAATAATATTATTTGCATAGAATAACTTTGTGTGATTTTATAATATAAGCTGATTTTGTTATGTTTAAATGTTGTTGTCATTTTGATGTGCTGCGTGAGAAGTATAACTATGTATATGCCTGTGATTTTAGTTGTGTTTGATGTTAAGCCTTTGCTTGAAATATAATTTCATGTTTTGCAATGTTAGTGTGACGTATGAATAAGCTATAGTTATGTATTTATGTACAAGAGAAGAGAGTACCGCCCTTCATGCTTTATTTGCAGGCGGTAGTTTTGAGCGTCTTGTGTAACTGATCATGGATATATCTGAGTACCTTGCCACCCAGTACGCAGGCTTAGATTCTCATGAGTGAATGCTCCCTATTTGGTTTCCTGTACTTTAGAGTTTGTTATACAGGATAGGAGAAAAGTATTTAAATGAAGTGGAAATATAGAAAAAGTAAAACTTCCAGTCACGGAAGGCCGTCGATGTGCTTAAGTTCGTGGCAAACGGGTTTTGTAGTCACTTTCCCTAGCTGTGGGTCTTGGAGACATTTGTCACCCATCTTACGCCTCCGCGGGGAGTTTTCTTTTTTACCACAACCGCACTTAAGACACATCGGAGCCGAGATCGCACACGGTAACTACCTGAACCATTATGGTCCGTAGTCGTGGGTATTATTCGATTTACCGTGGCCGGCTAGCGTGGGTGCCATTGGCCGTGAACTACCCCTGGCTGGCCACACCTTATGTTGGGGCTTAAAGTAGGTTCACAGTTGCCGGCGAGCCGAACGCCGTAATGAGCTGCCATCGGCTATAGTCGGCCTTTATGATGACTTATAATCGGCTCATTACAGTTGGCTTTAAGGGCAGGCGCGAGCAATGAGTTAACCCGCAGCAGAGGGATGCTGGAGCAAAAGAGTCTCATTGGCGAGTGCATAGAATCGTAGCGTACCTGTTAGGCCTTGTCCAGATGAGGCCGTGGTGCGTCTTGAGTGGAGATGCCATAAGATTTTGTTCAACAGAAAAGGATAAAGCTTAACAAGCAGCCAAGATATAAAGGAACAAGTTAAAAAGAGACAAGATTTTTTAAAGTGGTTCGGCATGAAAATGCCTACGGCCACTGATTCTCTTTGTTAATTCACTTCATATGGGCAGTACAAGTTAAGAAAAGTATCGACGGAGGTGTCGGATGTTCCATGCCCTCTGAAACACCTCTTCGTCCACTGTTGACAAAATATAAGCTCCGTTGTGGAGATCTTTATGAATTACATATGGTCCGTCCCAGATGGGGTCCAGTGCCCCGGGGCGCGGAAAGATTCGCCTGAGGACAAGATCTCCTTCTTGTAAGATGCGATGCTTGACTTTGGAGTTGTATAGTGCTGCCACTTTTTGTTTGTGAGCCGCTGCTTTGAGTGCTGCATCGTTTCTCCTTTCCTCAATCAGATCCAAAGACATGAGGAGGAGTTCTTCGTTTTCCTCTGGATTGCAGTGGATCCTACGGTGGGAAGGAACAATAGTCTCAACGGGGAGCATTGCTTCCGATCCGTATGCCAAAGAGAAAGGAGTATGTCCCGTTGATGTTCTGAAAGATGTGCGGTAGGCCCAAAGTGCCGTAGGAAGTTCATCCACTCAAGCGCCTTTTGACTTTTCAAGCTTCTTCTTGATTAGGGTTTTGAGAATTTTGTTGACAGCTTCGACTTGTCCGTTTGCCTGAGGATAAGCTACCGATGAGAAGCTTTTATGAATTCCATGCTCTTGGCACCAGTCGGCGAATTCTTCGCTGTCAAATTGGAGTCCGTTGTCTGATATGATCTTGAGTGGTACTCCGTACCTGCACAGAATATTTTTGATCAAGAAGTTGATAACTTTTGCTGAAGATATTTTATTTAGGGGTTCCGCTTCCACCCATTTGGTGAAATAATCGACTGCCACTATAGCATATTTGGCTCCGCCTCGGCCCGTTGGCAGTTCGCCAATTAAATCAATTCCCCATACAGCAAAGGGCCAAGGGCTGGTCATTTGAGTAATCTCATTTGCGGGTAGTCGAGGAATCTTGGCAAATTTCTGACATCTGTCGCATCTCTTGACGAAGTCTAAGGCGTCTTTGTTTAGTGTGGGCCAGTAATATCCATATCGGAGTATCTTTTTCGCCATAGTTTGCCCTCCAGTGTGATCTCCGCAACTTCCTTGATGGATGTTGAATAAGATTTCCTTGGTTTCCCTTCCAGCGACGCATCTGAGTAAGGGGCTAGAGAAGCCACGCCGGTAGAGGATGCCTTCTTGTATTGTGTAGTGGGGAGCTTTCCTCAAAATTCTCCTGACTTCATCACGTTTGTCTGGTAGTGTGCCGTCCCGCAAATATTTCCGGATAGGAGTCATCCAAGTTCCTTCTTCAATTGCAGTTATCATATTCACTTGTTCGAAACTTGGGGCTAGCTGCCTCGAGATGGCTAGTGCTCCGGAAATGGTGCTATTCTTCGTACTAGCTTGCTTTGCTAGTTCATCGGCCTCTTGGTTATCTTCTCGAGGAATGTGTTTGATTAGATAATGGTCCAATTGGTCGAGCAACAGTTTGGTTTTCTTTAGATATGCTGTGAGTCGTTCTCCTCATGTCTGGAATTCTCCTAGTACTTGGTTTACGATAAGTTGAGAATCACTATGAAGACATAAAGAATTGACTCCAATTTCTAAGGCAAGCTCCAATCCCGCTATTACTGCCTCATACTCCGCATCGTTGTTAGTGGCCGCAAATTCCAACCTTAATGCATAGTACAGCTTTCTTCCCCTGGGGGTGATTATCACAATACCTGCCCCCGAGCCTTGTTCGTTCGATGCTCCATCTACAAAGAGGTTCCACTTGATGTTTTTTGCTATTTCGAACTGATCCTTACCTTCGTTGGTAGTGAATTCGGCAATGAAATCGGCCATGGCTTGCCCCTTGATAGCGGTGCGAGGATGGTAGGTGACGTCATACTGACTTAGTTCAATGCACCATTTGAGGAGTCGTCCAGAAGTGTCGGGACGATGGAGCACCTGTCTTAGTGGCTGATCGGTTAGAACTCTGATGGAGTGAGATTGGAAGTAGTGTCGTAGTTTTCGTGACGCGATCAATAGACAATACGCCAATTTCTCAAGTTTAGGATATCTGGCTTCTGCCCCCGTAAATCTCTTACTTATAAAGTACACTGGGCGTTGTGTGCGGTCTTCTTCTCTTACCAGGGCAGCGCTTAGAGCATGAGATGATACAGCGAGGTATAGGTATAGCTCTTCGCCTTCGTTTGGAGTTGAGAGTACTGGTGGTTTCTGTAGGTGTTCGATCAGGTTAAGGAAGGCTTTTAAGCATTCATCGGTCCATTCGAACTTTCCTTTGTCTTTCTTGAGAGCTTCGAAGAAAGGGACGCACTTGTCAGTTGCTTTGGAAATGAATCTGCTTAGGGCGGCCACCTTTCCGTTTAGGCTCTGCATTTCTTTTCGGGTGGAAGGTATTCTTATTTCTTTTAGAGCCCGGATTTGTTCAGGGTTTGCTTCAATTCCTCTGGAATGGACAATGAATCCTAATAATTTTCCCGATGACACTCCGAAGGAGCACTTTAGAGGATTCAGCTTCATTCCATATCGTCGAAGTACCTGAAACATCTCGCTCAGGTGGCTTACATGATCGTCGGCTCTCCTGGACTTTACCAACATGTCATCCACATATACTTCCATAGTTCGTCCTATTAATTCCGCGAACATCTTGTTGACGAGGCGTTGATAGGTAGCTCCGGCATTTTTGAGTCCAAAAGGCATGACTTTGTAACAATATAATCCCCGGTCAGTGATGAAGCTAGTGTGGTCTTGATCGGGAGCGTGCATGGGAATCTGGTTGTATCCGGAGTATGCATCCATAAAAGATAAAAGTTCATGCCCGGCAGTGCTGTCCACAAGTTGATCGATTCGGGGGAGCGGGAAGCAGTCTTTCGGGCAAGCGTCATTTAAGTTGGAGAAATCAATGCATGTTCGCCACTTCCCATTAGCTTTCTTTACTAGTACCGGGTTAGCTATCCATTCTGGGTAGATGGCTTCTCGTATGAAGTCATTAGCAAGTAGGTTCTTTACTTCCTCATCGAGGGCTGCTGATCGTTCTGCTCCCATGCTTCTCTTTTTCTGCTTTATCGGTACCTTGGTGGGATCGATGTTCAGCATGTGGCATGCTATGTCTGGGGAGATTCCTGTCATATCGGCATGTGTCCATGCAAATACATCTAAGTTGTGGCGGAGAAAGTCAATAAGTTGATCCTTCAATTCTGTTTTTAGCTGAGATCCTATTTTTAATAGTCTGCTTGAATCATGTTTGTCTACAGATACGAATTCCATGGCCTCTGCAGGCTCAGCGGTAGCCTCCTCCTCCTTATCCCTGGGGTCTAGTTCATTGAAAGGATCGCTGGTGTATCGAAGAGGAGGGGCTTTCTTTAGTTGCTATGCTTCCAAGCTTTTCATGCAGAGAGTGGTCTCTGCATCTTTCCCTTTATTCTTTCTATGGTTATTGCGAAGTTCAGTTACATAGCAATCTCGAGCGGCGTCTTAATCTCCTTCAACTTCTCCTATTCCGTTATCTGTTGGGAATTTCATCTTTAGGCACCACGGGGCTAGGACAATTTGGAAGTCAGATAAGGCTGGTCTTCCCAAGAAGGCGTTGTAGGCCGAGTGGTTTTCTATTAGTACGAACGTTTGTTTTCGCACAACGGAGCGGGGATGACTTCCTATTTCGACGAAGAGGTCAAGTTGCCCGAGGGGCATTTTCGCATCTCCAGTGAAACCGTGCAGGGGTTTGTTGCAGGGAGACACATCCTTCATTGACAGTTTCATTTTGTCGAAAGCATGCTTGAATAGGATATTTACGGAGCTTCCTGTGTCTATTAGAATTCGGAAAACTTTAGCTGGACCGAACCAGGCAGAGATGACCATGGGGTCCATATGCGGATATTGTCTTCCTTCTAAATCACGCCTACTGAATACGATGTCGTCACTCTCTCTCCGTTTCGGGTGGTGTTCTTCCATAATGGAGTGAACATAGCCTTCAGCATTTCTAAGTGACTTGCCGTATCTTTCCATCTCTGCCCAGCTTCTGTCGGCGATGTGTGGTCCTCCCGAGATGGTATGGACCACTATCTTCTCTTGACTAGAGCCACTGGTGTTGCGATTCCCTCCACCTACTTCTGGGACGGGTCGCTTTGAGTTCTCATTGGCAGGAGTTGGAGTCCTGTTCTGACCTTTCACATAGCGTTCCAGCCTTCTTCTTCTGATGTGTTCTTCGATCAAGTCCCGGAGATGGTGGCTTTCATTGGTGTCATGTCCGTGGGATTCGTGGAAGCGGCAGAACTTTCCAGACTTGAGTGCGTTATTAGATTCTTTCTTGTGCGGGGGGCGCTTGTATCCGAGTTCGCCCTGAGTGGCTAGAAAGATGTTTTCGATTGTTTCATTCAAAGGAGTGTAGGAGTCAAATCTTGGTCCTGGTCGATATTGGCGTTTTTCAACCTTCCTGCCCCCAGCATTGTCTCTAGATTCATTTCTTCGAGTGTCCTTAGCTGCAGCGGGAACCTTGTCCGAAGTTGTCTTACCTTGTTGCCCTGACTGCCTCTCAGTGGCAGCGTCTTCAAGTCTCATATACTTTCCAGCTTCATGGAAGAAATCAGGTAAAGTAGCTGGTTTTTCCTTAGTTAGTCTTCTAGCGAACTTGGTATCTGGGTGTACACCACTACAGAGGGCCATTAGGGTGAGCTTCTCATCGACATCTTGGACTGCGGCCGCTGCGGCGTTGAACCGGGTTAGATATTGTTGCAGTGTCTCTCCGGATTTCTGTTTGACATTGGATAGAGAATAAGCATCCTTGGGTTGTTCTACATGGATGCGGAACTGGCTAATGAACCTTTCTTTCAACATCTCCCATGAGCTGATAGATCCTTGGGGTAGATGGCAGAACCAGGAGGTAGCTAGATCTGCTAGGAATAGCGGAAAGCATTTACACAGCACCCCTTCTGTTGCTCCGCTCATGAGCATATGCTGGGTGTATCTTTGTAAGTGTACGATGGGGTCGGAAGTTCCCTTGTAAGGTTCCATGGTTGGCATTTTCCATTCCCGGGGGGTGATGGCAGTTTCGATATTGCGGGTGAAGGGGCTGGTGACCCTAGCGCCTATTCTTCGGTCCCTTTGCTCCCGTTGGACGCATTCTCTAAATAATCGTGTCATTCTTTCGTCAGAATTTGGAGCGGATAGAAATGAACTTGGTTTTTCCCTACGGGATCGATCTCGTCCAGATGACCTGTAGGGATGGTATAGTCTATCACTTCTGACGTTATCCAGTGGTTGCCTCTGGCTGCTCGGATGCATGCTAGGACCAGCTACAGTTGCCCCATGCCTTGATCTTCCCCTGTGGGGTTCTGTTTCGAGCATTTCCATGGGGTCAACTTCGGGCTGGGTTCTAGCTCGGCTCCGTTCAGCGGGGTTTCTATGATTAGGTGGCATGACTGGCTCAGCTACATCCGACCCTCGCCTGGCGCCTCCCCCACCGGGTTCGGTTCCAAGCGCTTCCTCGAATCGGAGTTCGAGCTGAGTCCGGGCGCGGCCCCTATCATTGTTGTTCCTGTTGATGGCTTCCTCGAAGAGGGAAGACCTTTGTTGTCTCCGAGATCCTCCAGATTGAGATTCATCCCATGATTCAGTGTTGCGGTTGGATTCTTCGACATCCCTTAAGCGTGACATGAGTTGGTTCACCAAAACTTCTTGTTGGGATGCGAAGCGGTTAGTCACTTCCACCACAACTCTGTCTAGGTCTGCTCTAGTGATTACTGCCGGTTGTTCCGCAGCAGGGGCTGTTGGAATTGCCTGATCTACATGTGGCACCGCTGCTGTAGTGGGATGGTTCTCTTGATCTGGATCCACTGGATTTGGAGCGCTGCTAGTTGCAACGTTCTTTCCCTTGTTGGCGTCTTTTCTTGGCCTGGAAGTCATGTTTCCTAGGCAATGAATGGTTCTATTGGGAAAGAAGGTTGAATGAGGGAAGCTGAAGCTTCGAGTTCGAAGCTCTCAGTGAAAGCACCAAAAATGTTTGCGCGAAAAGTGGGCAAACACCTCCAAGTCGTGTGATTTAGTTGATTTTATGTGATTCTTAATGATTTAGATGAGTTATGTAAATATGAAAAAAGCAGGGGCTGAAATGTAAAAGACACACAGATTTATAGTGGTTCGGCGGGAACGTGCCTACGTCCACTTTATATGTTATTATCTTCTTTGTTTCAGATTACAAGTACAAATGCTTTGTGTACAAGTATATGAAAGTAGTTTGAAAGTTCCTTCCGTGCTTGAGCTCTCAAACTTGTCTGCCATTGTTGTACCCCTGCCCCTCTATTTATAGAATGAGGTAGGGGGCAGGGGTCTTGGAAGTATATAGCTGCTGGTGGGCCCGGGCTGAAGCAATCTGGACTGGCAATCATCTGGTTCGGCGGAGCTTCATTCGGCATTGAGTTTGGACCGGTGGTAGGTATGGACCGATGGTATGTGTGGACCGGTGGCAGTGAGTGTGGATGTGGACCGGCAGTGAGGTGGTTCGGTGCTTGTTTGGACCGGTTGTGGAGATGGTCTGGTAGGCCTTTTGGTCCGGCATAGGGGTGTGAAGGTTGGTGGACCGGTAGTGACTGGACCGGTAGGGGAGTTGGTTCGGTGGATAGTTGGTTCGGTGGAAGGAGGACCGGATGAGTCTCACCGAACGGCCATGTTCTTATATTGCCGAACGAGGCTTCATATATGGAAATGCCGAATGGACTCTGGGCTGGATAGACTTCTATGCTTGTGTTGAGCCTGGCGTTTGTCGAACGAAGTGGAGGTTGTAAGCCCGGGTGAAACCGTGACTTCTCGGTCTCGAGATCTTCTGGGTGAGAATTCGCCCAACATATAGTAAGGAAACATCTTTAGAAATATAGACGAAATTTTCTTAGGGAATGAGTATAAACTTAAATATACTTATTCGGATAATGTTTCAAATATACGCTCTCTCTGACTAAACCCATTCTAGGGCCTTACTGGCCCTATCTCTAATGAGTTGACACCATCCAGGCTTAGGTATTCACTCAACCATAAGCTCTGATGCTAAATGTGATGAACTAACTCTTCGACCCTCAAAAATCGACACTAATACATTTTCGATATTCACGTGCCATAAATCCAAGTGTCGAAGAGGTAGATTATCATGGGGGAAAAGAAAATAAAGATAGAAGACTAAACAAAATAGAGTCTCAAATCGCATTCAACATTTAGTTATACATATGACTACTACATGCAATTACTCCAAATTGCTCCATCAGAGTTCTGGTATGTACTAATCCAGCCAGGATAGTTATAACTGTCTATGCTCATAAGTTATGGTAGATACATAACAAAATACAACAAAATCAGAAATAGATGACTATCTATATAAGACCCTCCAACTTCACACTCCATCCAAGATGCTCCGAGCTTCTCTCAACATGTTTCATGCTACTTAACTACTTGGCTGCTCAGAAAAATAGGGCATCCAGAGTTTAATAGAAAAGGAAAATAAACTCCGGGTCATTCATGAGACCGATATGAGAAACTCAAATTACGGATATTTGAAAACATATGGTATCTTATAAGACCACGCCGCACATAAGCATGGAAAGTGTTTTTACTTTATGATAACCAAATCATTTGCTATGTAAAATCTGGGGATATTATTTTAATGACTTTCTTTTGGAAACACTTTTCAAGTAAATAAACATAATCTTAGCCGAAACTGTTACATTGTTAAATTCTAATATACTAGGTTCTACGATCGAATCCGATTTCCAAGTGATGAGCCCGAGGTAACGATTACATTTCACATAGCACATTCCACTTTGAATGCCACGTTACTAATTCCATTACACACTATTGATTTCTACGAAGTATAACCTCTGAGCTCGTATATCTTGAAGAAGGGTGTTAAATATAAGAGAGTTACTTCCTACACCACCAAATGGATGTACGTTCGTAAAAATCAATGTATGTGTAAGTTGGAAATGCAATGTCAGATATTTGTCCATACAAGTTGTCCACGATTAGGACAAACTGAAGAAACTCTCCTACCACATCCTATTGGGAATCATCCCTAGGATTAATAGCAAGAAACCCTTGCATCGAAGATCAAATAAAGATACTACTGGCATATATATATATGATATGAGAAATTTTTCCCGATGATCAGTGACAAGCAGCCCTTCGTTCCATATATTATCAATCCAAGTCTTCACTTCGAATACGTAAATTGGTTCGAAGTGGTTTTAGGATAAGAATTACTCAAATCCTACCCCGGTTCCTTCGAACCAATCATCGATAAAAAAATGTTAGGTAAATCGGTGTTTATCATTTGATTAATTACTTTCTCTATATCAAAAATATCTTCCGAAGATATATATCTTTGAAACATTTCTTTCCAGTATATATAGAATCATTAAACCTCCCTTTACTTTGGAAATTCCGAATCATTTTCATAAGTCATATTGGAAAACATTATTGAGTTAAAAAGGGTCGATAGAAATTATACTAATTCTACTCAATGTCAATTTCCATATTCAACCTTTACTATCCATCGAATAATGGTGAAATCTTTAAATTCACATGGAGAGTACCGGTTCCCTCTTCGAAATTTAATACCAAGTGTAAGAAGATTATTTTTATACGATCCAAGTTGTATTAAAATTGGAAAATTGAAATTTTTTATACTTGTCCCGTTTTGGACATTTTGGCCTTATCTATTCCTCACCCAAGAAAAAGACCAGGTGAGCCAGGGCACTGGTTGCTCCTAAATATCTCCTTAGTTTAACTGCCTTACATGTGGATCTCATGAATAGAAAATTCCAGTCTACTCATCGGCTTATAGAGCCAAGATTAAATCACTTAATTATAACAGCTTTTCCTTTAAATTATTTATTTAAACTCTTTTAAAATAAACTATAAAACCTTCAAATAATCTTTGAAATACCTAATTATTTATTTTAAAATATTTATAAAATATTTAGTAAAGAATATTTACGTTTAAAGTCATATTTCAAAAGTTAATAAAGTACTGCAAAAAGTGTTGCGATTAATGTTGCTAATAGTGCTTTAAAGGCTTATTTAATTAAAACAGTTTTTCTCTCATTTAGAAATGTATTATTATGACTCAAATATCTATTAAAACATTTTAGAAGATTTATAGAATTTATCCCATATTTTAAAGAATTAGAAATATCAATTTTAAAGAATTTATCGCTTTGTTTTTCGAACTGTCAAAGTGCGACTATATTGAAAATTTATTTTGCTCATATTTCAAAATCTAATAAACGAAATCTTGATCCTTTTCTTCTGTTTGGAAACTATGATTATAAGAGTTTGGAAAATTATTATTGCAAAGAATTTCGACTTCGAATCCATCGTGTAAATGATTTAACTTTCTACAGCGCGAAATCGCGAATTGCCGTTACGCGACGCACCTATTTTCGAATCAACTTTCATAACTTGTCCAAACTTCACCAAATAGGGTATTTGTGTTTATAAAATATTTATAAATCCTTTTAAGCCATTTTAAAGAGGTTTAACGGACTCATATACACCATTTCATTTACTAAAGGAAGTGGTTTCCTTTGTGATATTCGACGTGTGTTAAACGTGAATAAAATAAACATATAATCAACATCAAAACTTGATGATCAAACATGGTAAAAAAAACCATAGCAAACATATCACATCATCATTATATATATAAAGTTTATCACTTGTTTTTTTTGATAGGGCTAACTTTAAAATAGCTTTAGCTCTACTACGCTGAAGCCTATGGAATCGAGCCTTTGATCTTTGGGAAGACTCGGCCTATGCTTGCTAATGGAAGTAGGCTCGGCCTTGGTTGGTGAAAGGTGTGGTCGTGTGTTGTAGAGGTGAAGAAGAGTGGATTTTCTTTGGTTTTGATAGGTTTTCATAATATATACTTACTATATAATTTTAACTTCTTTTCGCCATAATTTTTGACACAACTTTCTTTATGCAAGAGCCATTAAAGTGGAGTATAAGAAATGAAGAAGCTTTAGGAATTTATGAAGAAATGAAGTGAAGAGAGATGGACTCTATTTATAGGCAAAAGTGAGGATGTAAATATCGTGCTATTTCTACACAAATTCGTCACCATTTGCTCATCACTCCACTCCTCTCCTACCTCATCATATTCGGGCGTGTATCCCTTTCATGTGTGTGTACCCATGTGCTTGTACTTTAGGTAAAAGAGGTTGGCTTTGGTTTGCCAAATTGTTAAGTTTTATTGAAAATATCTTTATATTTTGTAATATCTACGTATAAGTATATTTGTATGTATATATGTGTGTTCATGTATTTGTACATATATATGTACATGTATGTGTGCATATGTATATCTTAAATGATTCACAACGTTGCATAAGTTTCTACATTGAATCGTTACGGATTTCGATTACGATTTTCGGTAATATTTTCTCTTCTTATATATATATATATTTGTAAAAAAAGTTCAATAATAATATTTCTATCATTATACAATAATTAAAAGGGCTTTTTTTACTAATTAAATTAATTATTAAATCATTTAAACTCAATTTAATTTAAAAAATCATTTATTCCAAAGTAGTGATATCATTGATGATGTCATAAAAAGATTTTATTTTCAAAAATAAAATAAATAATTTTATTACATATTATCACCTATATACATAAATGAGTGTATATATCCAACTCCGTGCACTTTGTCAGATGGTCTACAAAGCTAATTATTGACAAAACGGTTTTCGGTCATTTTTTCGATATATCTTTCAAAGTATATATTTTTGTAATATTTATTCAAAATTAGATTACCAATATTATTTACAGGAAAATGGGCCGAAGGAAAAACACATCATGTTTTTTTGCTTGAGCGACGCACAGATTTTTTTTCTTTTTTAAGGACGCGGGTTTTATAATTTCGACTGAAGGAAAAACTTGAACAAAATTAAATCATGCGTCTTCTTCAATCTCGTTCCTTTTCAATCTCGACCTCAAATCATGCCGACTACCAAAAATTAAATTGATTTTTGCTTCTCCTTGAATAAAATTCCCCGCTCCGTCATCCCAAACTCACTGTTGCTATTCACCTAAAGATGCCGACTTGAAGATGCATCTCACTTCACCATTTCTCTCAGATGAAGATTGAGATCGTCGCTCCTCTATTCTAAATTGCTTGAGTCGAGTTCGCCATTCTCGTTGTGCTTTGTGATATCGAGAATAGGAGACGATGCTATGAGCGCTTTGAGTTTGAGTGCATCGCCACCTGCTTGTGAACGCTATGGAGTTATAACACGATTTTGATCTTAATTGGATGTTTGACATGTATTGGAATTATTGATGATTGGTAATGTTTTTTGATCAGTTTTTTGTTTCTGTGTGTGATTACTGTATCTTTCATATTATTATGCTATATGAAACTAGCATTTCTATGTATATTACACAATTTAATCTTTTATTGTTTTATTATTTTGTATTTGATGTGGAATGTTGCTCTTATTAGTTTTAGATGGTGTATTTAATATTGATTGTATTTCTGGTAAGCTTCAAGTTGTTGTTCATAACTATAATGCTATATTAAACTATCATTTTGCATATTGTAAACATGACATTGGACTTCATAACTCAAATGCTATGTTAGACTATCATTTTGTACGCTTGAAGTATGCTAGTGGACTTTGTGATTAAAATGCTACATTGGATATCATTTTGTATACTGTAACTTTGATATTGGACTTCGTAAGTAAAATGCTATATCAAACTATCACTTTGCATATTTTAAATGAGATAGTTGACTTCATGACTTAAATGCCACATTAAACTATCATTTTGCATATCATAAACATGGTAGTGGACTTTGTGATTAAAATGTTACACTAAATCCCAGTTTGCATATTACAATCATAATATTGGACTTCATAATTAAAATGCTACATTAAAGTATCATTTTGTCAATTTTGAACATGATAGTAGACTGCATAACTCAAATGCTACATTAAACTATCATTTTGTATACCATAAACATGGTAGTGAACTTTGTGATTAAAATGTTACATTAAAAAACACAAATGCTATATGTAGTTATCATTTTGTATATTCTATTCGTGGTAGTTCTCTTTAGAAATACTTATTTCATTTTGTATATTCTATTCATGCTAGTTCACTTTAAATATACTTATGCTATATTCAAGTATCATTTTGCACTTTTTTCGTCATTATTCAGTTGAAATATGCTTATGCTATATCTAATTACCATTTTGCATAGTCATATAATGATACTATATTTGAAAGTACAAATGCTATGTTAGTCTACCATTTAGCATATTAAACCCAATCTACTGTGTCTCAAATATAGAAATGCTATATCTAAATATCATTCGAAATTCATGGTACTTTTTAGACTGTTTTCTTCTTCTTCTAGATTCTGCTTTTCCATTCGTTTCTTAGATCTTGAATTTGCAGCTCTTGAATTCAAAGGTCGAATAATTTCTGACATAGGTTTGGGTTGAGGCGTCAAGTTAAGTTTTCTCGATTTTGGAGAAATCGACGTCGACAATGGAAGATCCAATTCGGTTCGAACATCGGCAAGAGAGAGGCTTAGACGATGGCGGCTTGGACGACAACGACTTCAGATGACGATTGCTTAGACGGTGGCGGCTAGGGCAAGCAGTAGCTGAAGGTAGACGGCAGATGGGGTAAACTTGGACGAAAGCGGAGGAAACAGTTGAAGTCGGAAAATTGAAAAAAAGCGCTACTGTCCTTCTGCCTAAATTCTAAATGTTGCGTCTTTGGTTTAAAAATTGGTTTAAAGTTTTTCCTTTAAATTAATTACCTCTATTATTTATTGTTCAAAACATATCATTTATGTTAAAAAATATTATATTTGAATATTTCAAAAAACTTCTGAAGTGATGAATTTAAGGGTCGTTACAAGTTAATAATAAAAATGTTATTATTGAACCAATGATTTTGTTTTTGAACAAATTAAGTTGAATGGGGATAATATTAAATTTTGACTAATACCATATTCCATATATCCAAAGTGATATAGTTTGAAGAAAAGAATATGTAAATTATCGTTGCTAAAAGGTACCACTTAAGAAAAATATGAAATTGGATTTTACAAAAAATATCTATTAGCGATGAAAGTCTAAACTATCATACCACTAGCTAAGGTGATGTGTTAACGTTAATATTTAAACTTTCAATGTTAACCGCCGACAAAATTGATATCTTCGAGTCTCACAACCGCAATTGTAAATACTCTAAAAAACCATATGATTTAATTAGTTTATAAAAGGTTATGAGTTAATTAAATTAATTAGTAAGTAATAAATTAATTTAATTATTAATTTATTTAGGGTTTTGGATGTTGTTAGTAACTACTTGGATGTATATATAAAAGATATTTATATGTGTGTATCAATATACGGTATAAGTACATATTTAAATAGGTTTTAAATAGAGATAATTACTTAAACGGGCTTATGAAAATTTTGTTCCATGCAGGTAAATTTATGGTCAGCAATGCTAGGGAGAGATTGATGTTTGGCTTGATTTAAAATTAAATAAAATTAAAGGAGAAGTTTTAATAGAGATAACATGAAAGGTTTCATTCTTCCTATTAAAATAAAATCACTCGATTTTCTCTCATTTTATGCTTACCTTTATCCTTTCTTTTCTTCGTCCTTTTCATGGCTAGCCTCCTCATTAATTCATGACTGAAATCTTATTCCCTTTTACCCAAAAATTAAAGCAAATAAAATTAGATAAGTTGGCTTATCTGGTTCTAGCAAAGTTTGGTTGTTAATTCTAGGAATATAAGCAGACTTTCCAGATCAAAATGACAATAGTTGGCCAGATCTATAGACACAATTCCTATTCATATTTGCATATTTTAGATGTAACTTTCGTATCATTATTTTACGTGCATCTTATCATCTCAGCATTATTTATAATTGATGGTATAATATAAATGACTGATTAAACGACATAATTTAATTTACTCAATTATTTAAAAATTATATATATACATACACACACATGTGTATGTGTGTATGTATAAAATTATGGTTTCCAACATATAAATGATTAATATACATGTAATTATTTTCTAATGTCATACAATTTTTTTAATATGTTATATTATTTTTATTTCAATCACTTTTGAAACATGAAATACATTAACATCTTATTTAAAACTTAATATATGTATTTTAATTTTAAAATTCCATTTTGACCTTTTTAAATTAAAAATACTTTCTTTAGCCTAAAATTATATTATATATATGTGATACATATATATATACACACACAAATTATTAATAAATTTGTGAATATTGTTAACCCGCCATTTGGCAAGGCAACATACAGACGGATTTAACCCACTCGACTACATGATGATCGAAGTTGGATTGTCATAAATAATAAACATAATCATGAGGCCAGGATATAACATAGTCGACGAACAAACAACACAAGATGTTTAAAATATGGTTTTGACAAAAATCGATTCGCATCAAGTTGCTTGGAGTTTGCTTCGAGTCACCACCATATTTACTTTGGGTTTTCAGACAGACTACTTCGGGCCAGAGAAGGGTTTGCTTCGGGTCTTCGATGGATTGGCGTACTTACAAGCTACTTCGAGTCATCAAACACCACACTTTTAGTCAGATACAGGTTCACTTCGAGTCAAGCAGGCAACTACTTCGAGTGGATCGATCAACAACCTTGGATTCACATCATTTCGTATCTATCGCTTTACCCCTTCTTCGTATCGATACGGCTTCGTGTCCATCAAGTTTACACCCTCTTCCTTCGTATTCGTCGAGTGTTGGCATCGGTCTGTGTTCGTATGATCAACTACCACCCACTTCGTATTAATCCCCCCTTCCACACGTTTCGTATCGATCATCAAATGGTCGATACGAAACCTACCACTAAACAATCGATACGAAGAACATGTACCAACATCGAATGGTACGAAGCAACATGTAAGCATGGATACGAATACGCCCCTAAATAACAATACGAAAAGTAATATACGGGATGGATACGAAAAGCATGGTCTAATGATAAAAGCGGTCCATCGGCATAAATTATAGATCTCACATGAAGTATCGCTCCACGTCAACACCACTCGCCTGATCGATACACATATGATCGATACGAAGGCAGATCGATAAGCGACTATGGATATGAACATGACAGCCAACTTGCAAATTCAACTTTGGATTGATCATAACTCAAAATTTACAAGTCCAAACGTCTTCAAATTTTCACTATAGCTTACATACCACTAGAAGAACGTTCATGATCGATCCCATCACCATTGGACCATTTTTGGATCGATATGAAATGCATAGGGATCGATCCTGAACCATCCCGGATCGATCACGTGGGCCCATCCACATGGGAGAAGAGGTATTCCGAGATCTAAGCCAAATATTTTCAAACTACACCTATAAATAGCAACCCTATGCCAATAGAAAAGGGACTTTTTACTCTTCTACGTTGTTACTCTGCTACAACTCCATCGTAACTTGAGTATTATCAATTATACTATTGTAAACCAGCCGAGAATCATCAATAAACAACAAACTCTTCAAAGTGGACGTAGGCTACAACGCCAAACCATTATAAACCTTGTCTTTTTACCGATTTTCATTTTAACTTTGAGTGTTCTTCATATTTATATCCTCTACATTTTTTCTATCTGTGATTTGAGACTGTGAATTGATGCTTTCATCAACAATCGGATGTTTATGAACAATTTTGGTGCAAACACTTTGGTGCTTTCACTGAGAAGGACTAGCACCCACTGTACCGGATTTGGAGCTCAGATTTGGAAAGCTAAAGGGTTAGATCTAGAAGGAACCATGGCTAAGAAATCAACAAGGAGACAGAGAACGGAAAGGAGTCAGTATGAAGGAAGTCAAGAGGCCTCTTCAGGAGCTAACAGACCTTAATTTTCATAACAATAGATGAGATGGAGATAATGATAGAGGCTATGTAAGAAGGGATGCTGAAAAGGCTGGAGGAAATGATGCAAAACCTACTCCGGTAGATTGGATAAGCTAGAGCACAGAATCGAGAGAACGAAGCAGTTGGAATAGAGGGAATCTAGAACCAAAGTCAAGGACACGAAGCAACCAGGATTCATGATAGAGCGGGACCATCGGGAGCAGCCCCTAAGCCAGAGGGCACACCCCTTGATCATGTTGACCCAATTCCAGGAAGAATACCAGGCAATACTATGCAGTTTGGCATCAAAGGAGGAATGAATGCTCGTCCAAGAGAACATATCTCAAGATTCTCTCATAAACTCGGGGAGCAGGTCAAAGGAAATAGACAAGGACCACCACTTGATGACAGTGATAGATTGGCAGAGATGGTCAGATGATCCATGAGAGGAGGATTAGTGAATAGAGATCTGGAAGATGTGAACAGGAGCCCCTTTGCTCCCGCAATTTGGCAGGCTAGGAACCCACCTGAATTCAAGCTACCTACACTGGAGATATATGATGGGAGGACGGATCATGCAATTCATTTGACGAGGTATATGAGGCACGTGGAGGTACTGGAGGCATCGGAGGAAATCATGGTCTGGTGTTTCCCATTGTATTTGATGGATATAGCAGCGTTGTGGCTCAGACAATTAGAAAGTAGCTCCATTGGAATATGGACCAAGTTTATCTAGAAGTTTATGAGGCTATTTAGAGTTCACATCTCGAGGCCCAAGAATGTGATGAGTTTGACAACACTGAAGTAGAAAACCGGGGAGTCTTTGAGGAGTTTTCTAACCTGATTCAAAGCAGCGGCGACATCGGTGGATCCTCCCGATCCATCCATGATTCCGGTGGCAGTTGTATCTGGCATAGCCGATGGCATGGAATTCAGGAATTCATTAACAAGGGATCCACCTATGGATCTTGGATAGTTTTACCATAAGGTAGAAAGGTTTCCGTGACAGGAAGATGCAAAGGCTGAAAGAGAGAAAGGAAATGAAGTTGATGTTTATGCAGTCAAAGGCGGGGATTCGTTCGGGAAAGATTCGAACAAGGATAAAATATGCACAAAGCAGAGAACAAATTTGACGAGTCGAGGTGACCATGAAAGGAGTCAAGATTTACCTCTTATTTGGAGCTGAGCGAGACTATAGAGTGAATATATCAAAAAACAAAGGGGTAGGTTCCCTACCGGAGGCCAATGAGGAGGGATCCAACCAACAATGAAAAGAAATCAAACAAATACTGCTTATCCCACGAGCTAGGCGGCCATAGTACGAATGATTGCAGGCACTTGAGGGATGAGATAGAAGGACATATTCGGAATGGTATATTGTTGTAGTACGTGAAAAGGCGAGTAGCGATGGTGGAATAGGAGCGGCCGCCATCTGCATCAAATGAGAACGACTCTGGATCAAGGCATCAGCTTATCATCAACTGATTGGAGTAATGACGAATAAGTAGAAAACTCCACACTAACATGGTTAAGTCGCTTCCACATGTATGAGATCACGAACGGTCCTCGGAATGCTTCGAGACGACTATAAACCGCAGCAGTGGAGGTGTTTGCACTTTGACATTTATGTTTTGTTTTTGTTTTCTCTTTTGTGCATCTGGACTTGATCTAGTTGGACATTTTTATTGTAAGACTCATTTGAATGTAATTCTGATGTTTGTGATTTCAAAATTCGATCGCGAACGATCACAATTCTCCTCGAACGGCATCCGACTGCGAACGGTCACAATTCGCCTCTAATGGCACCCGCTCGAATGGCATCCGACCACGAACAGTCACGATTCGCCTCGAAAGACATCCGACCGCGTACGGTCATAATTCACCATGAACGGCACCTGACCACGAATGATCATAATCTTCTTCGAACGACATCCGACCTCGAACGGTCACATATCGTCCCGAATGGCATACGATCTCAATCAATCGCTATTCATAATCAGGTAAGATTATTGATCTCTTTACAGGTCATCAACAGAATACGAACATCAAGCTTATGGCACTATTAAACACACTTTCCTATCACAATGCATGTTTTGGGGGGCAAAGTGTTAACCCACGTTTTGAAAAGGCAACATATAGGCGGATTTAACCCACTCGACTGCATGATGATCGAAGTTGGATTGTCATAGATAATAAACATGATCATGAGGCCAGGATATAGCATAGTCGACGAATAAATAGCACAAGATGTTTAAAATATGGTTTCGACAAAAATCGAGTCGCTTGAAGTTGCTTGGAGTTTGCTTTGAGTCACCACCATGTTTACTTCGGGCTTCCAGGTTGGCTATTTCGGGCCAGAGAAGGGTTTGCTTTGGGTCTTCGATGGATTAGCGGACTTATGAGCTACTTCGAGTCATCGAACACCACATTACGAGTCAGAGACAGGTTCACTTCAGTTCAAGCAGGCAGCTACTTCGAGTGGATCGATCAACAACCTGGGATTCACATCATTTCATATACATCGCTTTACCCCTTCTTCATATCGATACGGCTTCGTGTCCATCAAGTTTACACCCTCTTCCTTCGTATCCATCGAGTGTTAGCATCGGTCTGGGTTCATCTGATCAACTACCACCCACTTCGTATTAATCCTCCCTTCCACACGTTACGTATCGATTAGAAAATGATCGATACGAAACCTACCACTAAGCAATCGATACGAAGAACACGTGCCAATATCGATTAGTACAAAGCAACATATAAGTATGGATATGAAGACACCCTCAAATATCGATATAAAAGCAATCGACGACATGGATACGAAAAGCATGGTCTAATGATAAAAATGGTCCATCAGCATAAAATATGGATCTCACCTGAAGTATCGCTCCACGTCAACACCACTCACCTGATCGATATGCATATGATCGATACGAATGCAGATCGATACGCGACCATGGATACGAACGTGATAGCCAACTTGCAAATTCAACTTTGGATCGATCATAATCAAAATTTACAAGTCCAAACGTCTTCAAATTTTCAATATAGCTTGCATACCACCAGAGGAACACTCATGATCGATCCAATCACCATTGGACCATTTTAGATTGATACGAAATGCATAGGGATCGATCCTGAACAAGCCCGGATCGATCACGTGGAGGAGAAGAGGTATTCTGAGAACTAAGCCAGATATTTTCAGACTACACCTCTAAATAGCAGCCCTACGCCAATAGAAAAGGGACTTTTGGCTCATTTACTCTGTTACACTACTGGAACTCCATTGTAACTTGAGTATTGGCAATTATACTGTTGTAAACCAGTTGAGAATCATCAATAAACAGCAAACTCTGCAAAGTGGACGTAGGCTACAACGCCGAACCACTATAAACCTTGTCTTCCTATCGCTTTCCTTTTTAACTTTGAGTGTTCTTCGTATTTATATCCTCTGCATTTTGTCTATCTATGATCTGAGACTGTGAATTGGTGGTTTCGTCTGCAATCGGGTGTTTGTGACCAATTTTGGCGCAAACAAATATTATGTTGATATTGAAATAGTTTAATTTAACGTGTATATATATACATAGGTTAAATTAATTGAAATTATTTTTAGCTTCATAATTATGTGTATATATATGTGTGTGTGTGTATTTATAATATTATTACTTAGTTAATTAAACATATTTTACACTAATCAACTGTTATCTGGATCTGAATTTGAATAAATCTTACCAAATCAAACATAGAAATTTTAATCTTAAATTTAGAATTTAATACATCATGTCAACTTATGTTAAAATTTTTCAAATTGGATTTTATGTCGTTAATATACATATTCCAATATTTTATAACCCCACATGCACATGCATGCACACACACACATATGTACGTGTGTATGTGTGTCAACAATTGAATTGACGTAACTAAAATATACACATAGCGAATATATACATGGTAGATATAAATCGCAAATCTACACACACACACACACATATATATATTAACCATGTCATTGTGTGTTTACTGTATGTCATATTAATCATGTTACTATTACACATCATCATTTGTATGGAGTTTGGTATAGTGATATTCAGATGTTTGCAAATGAAGAAGGTGGAATCAATTAAAATTTTCACCTTTATCTCTTTTCTTTTTAAATGTTGATGTTATTATATTCAGATCTAATATAATTTCATTCATATATTTTTTTAAATCACCAAGCACTTACACATACTTTATATATAAAAATATATGTGTCATATTATGTGTGTGTGTGTATGAATATACTAGATGTATTCATACTCATTTATATATCACACCTAATTAATGTAGATTAATTGACTAAAAAATAAAATGATTTTATTAAAACAAATAGACTGGGTCTAGTGTTAAATATTAGATTTCGTAGGCCACTAAGATCCATTTAAAGATTTTTTTTTCAAATTTACTCATTTCATCTGTTGCAAAACATACTATGTTCCAACAATGGTATCAGGGCCCATACAGTCTATGCTATCATAGCAGTCAGCATTTGTGGCCAACTAATAAATTTGTCTATCTAATGGATGTCTAAAATAGAAATAGTGTCCAAGCTTGGGGTTAAATAAAAAGTATTCTCACCTTCCTAGCTACTAGTCTGGCACAAAGGGTGGAGTAAGATCAAAAGGTTGGCCAAAAGATATAAGGACTAGAGCTATTTGGGCCTTTGGCTAATTTTCAAACTAAGATGTGAAAATTTTAAATATATTTCAAATTTAAAAGTTAAATTTGAAATAAAAAATAAAATTTTATAGTGGTTATATAATAATAAAATTAAAATTATTTAAAGAAACTAAATAACTAATTTTCAAATTTTAATATATTTATTAATATGATTAATTAATTAAATTAAGTAATTAATAAAGAGTGAGTTAACTAGAAGCATATGTACTTAATATATGTATGTAACAATAATTGATATTATTATATGTTTCTTCTAAAATAGTTTTAAGATAAATAAATTAAATGTCTTTAATAACTTAAAGTATTTAATTAAATAAAAAGATTTATTGAATAAATAAATAACCAGAAGTTAATTAATTTTGTGAGAAAAGTGAAAGATCCTCCCGTGGAGGAGAGCACTCATATAATTTGACTTCACACTTAAAGAAGACGCTACTAATAAGCCTAGAAGGTAGCAACCCCTTCTCGTACATTGAAAAAAAGGAAAAAAATCCTCTGAAATCCTAAGAGTATAAGTGTAAAATAAAATAAAATAAAATAAACTAATGATAGTAATAGACTAGCCACTGGTGATATTAATCAAAACATAACATGAAAAATAATCAAAAAGCTTTGTAGTAGCCTATAGTAATGTTACCTTTGTAAAACACCCCATGGTCCACCTGAGGCTAGAGTCTAAAAGGCCCGCAAGGTATGATCCATCCCCGTAATACAACATCCACCCTCCAGCGACGTGTGTTGTCTAGTCCTTAATAACCATTTAACTGAAAACCTCATTGAAAATGTGAGACAAGCGCGTATATATGTATATAAATAAATGTTTATATACCTATATATGCGAGAAAAGTAAAACGATATCAAATAGCATAATGGAATTAGTTATCAATCGGTACGATATCATTCAGATAGTTATCTTCATTGGAAGAATGTAATGGGTCGTAAATTATAAAGGAGTAGTTTCTCCCATTGGTATGATTAATTTTAAACTTGAAGACGTCGGTGCATCTTTTTACCTTTCGAGTAAATTTCCTAAAAGATTCTTTTTTCATTAATTTATAACTATGATTTGAAACTAAATTATAACTAAAAAGTGCTTGGTGTAAATTAGACTATCAGTTGGAATGTTAACATTATTAAACATACATTCGGTTTCTTTCAAACCAGAAATACCAACAAGTATTATCTTTAGCATATCGCATTCTAAAATTGTTCCAACAAGAATCGTAGTTAAAATCAGAGTTTGTCATGTTGAAGTCAAAGATATTAAAAGTGAATACAAGGATAGAATTAGTTAGGGGGCACTAATAATATAGGTGAATAAAATTTTCTAGGTTTAAGTTGCAAAATACAATTCAAGTGTGTTTAGTCTTTTATGTTAGATAAACCACATATGCAACTTAGTTTTGGGTGGAGCGTTGACTTTCCAAACACTTAAAATAATATGATTTACCACCTGAAAATTTTAAAAACTTGTAAACCGAGATTGGAGAATATGCTTGGATATTATCCAAACACTGAATTTTAATGTCACACTCATTGTCTAAGATATACTATTCTAGCTTAGTACAAAATAATGCAAATTGAGTTAGGCAACACCTTTAATTGCATGGTTCAAATCAAAGTTCCATGGATATTCGTTATGCAAACCATACACCTCTGAAATTAAGGCATTTTAAAGCTACAAATATCATAAAGCTCGTGAAACTCGATGCAAAGTGGTATAGCGGAAATCCAACAGTCGTGCCAAAATGACATGTTGTTGCTTAAATAAACTATGTTTTTAATCCCAATGTTAAAAAATTTAAAGTTTTTTATAATGGATTTCTAGAAGTGGGACATGTTGTTTGTGTTGGGAGTGATGTGTTGGAGATTGTAGGAACTACCATGAAATTGATTTGAAATAAATTCTTTCCAAATAAGGTTTACATTATTATTATTAAATTTCCATATCCATTTTCCTAGTAGTGACACATTGAAGTTGTGCAAGTTTATAATTCCAAGGCCACCCTTTTCTTTGGATTTGCAAATTATTTCCCAATTAATTAGACAGTTAATATTACTGCATGAACTATCCCCACCCTACAGAAAATTTCTTCTAATAATATTAGTTTTATCAATTATCCGTTAGTAAAAAGATAAGAAGACATCTAGTAAGTCGAAAGAGCTGATAAAACTGAGTTTATAAGAATGATTCTGCTAGCTCTAGATAAAAATCTATTGTTCCAAGAGGATAGATTCCTATTAATTTTATTGATTATTATTTGCCTATCCTCCTTTTTTAGTTTAATTGGCCTGATTGCAAAACCTAAGTAATAAATATGAAATTTCATGATTTTACAATTTAGAGTATTAGCTACAAGATATTCAACATTATCTATATCATTTAAGATTAGAACCAAACTCTTGTCAAAATTGATCTTTAGGCCCAAAAGCATTTAGAAATTATATAAAATAAAATTAAGTTTTGTAACGTGCCTTTGTAAATGAGAAGTGAAAAGCACGGTATCATCGGCAAACTAAAGAATTGAAAGTCCTTCGTTGGTGATGTCTTCACCAACAGTTGCAAGAATGCCATTTGAGGTAGCTAACTTAATAAAATTGATTGAAAACATCCACTGCCAAGTTAAATAATAAAGATGACATGAGGCCGCCTTGTCTTAACCCATATTTTGATTGAATTTTATTACCTAGAATGCCATTAACAATTATACTTAGTTTATGGTTTTAAGCAAGGCCATACTCCAACTTACCCATTTGTAACTGAAACCCCTAGCCAAAAGTAAATCATTTAGAGAATTTTAATCAATCAAATTAAATACCTTTACAAAGTCTGATTTTAAAAGAGCAATGGCGATACTATTTTACAGCAGTGATTTATAAATTCATGGAAAATGTGATCCCATCAGTCAGTTTCTATCCTTAATAAAAGCGGACTTGGTAATATCGATTAAGTTGTTCGTTTTAGTATTTAACTTATTTGCTAATACCTTTGAGATTATTTTAAGAGAGTAATTAACTAGCAATATAGACCTAAAGTCCTTAAGCTCTTTTGCATCCAATTTTTTATGAAGATGTATTACAGTAGCAAAGTTAAATCTTCCTAATTGCAAGTTACCATTATAAAACTCATTAAACATTTTAGTTATGTCATATTTTAAAACATAACAAAATGTCTTACAGAATAAGATTGGAAAACCATCTGATCCAGGTAATTTATCGCTTGGCATATACTCGATAGCCCTAACGATCTCCTCTTTCAAGAATAAAATATCCAAATCATCTAGTACAACCCTAGAATTTTTAGAGTATATGTCATTCTACCTAGATTTGATTTAATGCCCTCTGTTAGATCCAAAAATTTCTTTGTAGTAGTTAGTGAAGGCGATATTGAACTCATTTTGATCAAAATTTTGTACATTGTTAATAGTCAACGAGGTTATAGAGTTAGTACGCTTGCATCCATTAGCTACTTTATGGAAAAAAATTATATTTTTGTCTCCCTTGTCCATCCATTGAACATAAGACCTTTGTTTCTATTTAATTTCCTCTTGCATAATGACTTTGTCTAGATCCTATTTAAGGTTTAATAGAATGTTTTGTTTTGATAAGTACAACACTATAGTTTCTTCTATTTTGTTTAGTCTTAGAATTTCTGAGAGTAATTTTTCATTTTTAATCTTAGTGTTGCCAAAGACATTTCTACCCCATTTTCTAAGAAACATTCTTAGGTTCTTAAGTTTATTGACGAAAACCTTTGCTATATTTCCTGAATATATAATATTATCATTACGCATTGAGAGCTATTTGTTAGAAACTAAGCTGGTAAAATTATTTCTAATAACCACATCTGTTCGAACCTAAATGGACTATGAATTAAGAGGTGGTTATTACAAAAGAGAATAATAGGACAGTGGTCAGAGTACAATTCGAAAGCCCTGTAACATGCAAAACTAGGAATCTTTCCTCTATTTCTTCACTAATGAAGAAACGATTTGGGAGCCCAACGAAGGGGCGTATCTTGTGTTTGACCAAGTGTAGCGCCTATTAGTCAATGGTAATTCAATCAAATTACCTCGAATAATAATCTGATAAAACTCCTTAATGGCAAAGATGTTGCCTTCTCTAGGCAAGTGCTCTTTAAAAAACCTAATCACGTTGAAATCTCCACATATCACCCACAGGCTGACAATAAGGGACCTAAACTCTAGAAAATCACTCCAAAGAACCCTCATATCAAGCTTATTATGTGGTCCGTAAAAATTAGTGGCATTGATAAGGTAGGCATCTCTTAGATCAGTAAAAATAAGGTGCATCGAGTGTACATTGATAGCCGATTGAATAATCTTAACACGGTTTTGCTTCCAACCCACTAATAGACCTCCCAAGCTACCCATAACAGGGAGATAAACCCAAGATAGGACCCCCTAGATTTCTATAGAAATGGTAATCAGGATGTTTTATTTTAGTCTCTTGCAAAAAGACAATGTCTATATTATTATCTTTTAACAAAGACCCTATATTGTAGGATTTGCTAGCTAATGTATCTCATAAACTAAAAGAATGAACCCTTACAAGTTCTTTACTCGTACTTTTTTCCACATTTCCACATTGGAATGATCTATATCAAAAATAAAACTAGTTATTCTAGATAATCCCAGCACTAATGGGTGAATAATTCAAAACAGTAGGACAGTAAGTGATACCTAAATGAACATCCGAACTTAAATGGTTGGTTAATTAATATTTAAACATACATATTTTGATATGCATATAATAAACAACTATAAATGTTATGGTAAGTTATTTATCCTAAATTGTTTGAGATGGACAGTGTAATTTTTTTTAAATTTCATTACAATTTTTTTAACTAAATTAGTTAATTAATAAAGAATTAAAAATTAATTAAACATGATTCATTAAAAAATTAAAAGTTAATTAAATGTGATTTAATTAGCAAGAACAAAAATTAATTAAATATGATTCAATCTATATACTCAAAATTAATTAAGTATTAATAAATTAATTACAATCCAAATTAACTAAATATGATTTAATTAACAAGATACGTGTATATATATATATATATTACCTAAGTTAAATTAGATTATAATAGTTATAAATAAATTAAAATTATATAATTGTATGTGTACAAATATAATTTAAGTGGAACTGAAATAAAGCTAAAATAGATTTTTGGAAAAAGTAAGTATGTAAAGTACGTGTACCATAATTTTAGATGTTTTTGACACTTGAATCATGAGGGTGTTTCATCAAAAAAATACATTATTCCTTAAATCAATATCACTCTAATGTGTATGTGTCTATATATATATATATTAAATATTACAAAACTTTAATATATAAAGTTATCCTTAGTCACTTATATATCGATATATACTTGCATATTCACTAGTTGTTAAGCAAAACTCAAGCTAGGGACGTTATATGGAGTATAGTATATTGCCAAGACGAGGTAAGATATATGCATGTATTTGTTGAGAAAACTTAAGGTATGCGCATATACTTAGGCCATTATGAAATGATATGTAAGATTAATCAATCTCTCTTGATTTGTTGAGCAAACTCAAAGTTCGGGTTGAGATTAGGGAAAAGACCATAGTTAGGAGTTGTATATGATACAAATGATAAGGAGTTATCTATGACTAAAGAGACTATGATTTGGTGAGAAAACACAAGGTCAGAACCCTAAGGTAAGTGAGTCCAAACACTCTCTAGAGAAATCGAAAGATTTCTATATTTCGCTTATGGTTTTCAAAAATATAAAATTCAAGTGAGAGCATTATTAGATGAATGAAATTTTATCATTTAATCGTTCTAATATTGCAAGAACATATGCTATACAAATTTAAAATAATCAATTTCGATATATTTTTGCAAATAAATAATTAATGAAATATTTTAATTAAAAATATACAATTGGACTAAGTAAGGATTGACATTGAAATATAAAATATATTTACTATTAAGTCCTTTAACATGTTGTTACTTTAAGACCTATGCTAGAGCCAAATAATACAACTACTAAATATATTCATACCTCGGTCACTTAATTGTTCATTTTCCCATGACTAATATTGTCTTCTATGAGTTTTGAACTCGAAAACAATATAATAATACAAGTATTTGATCCATATTCAATCATATATAAAGTTTGTGTGGTGAAAGGTCGCACTAATGTTATACAAAATCTCGATGAAAATATTTCACCCGAAATGGGCAAGTAAACCATAGTGCAAGATCAGGTGTTCAATACGATTGGGTACAATGAGAATCTTGTTGTGTTAAAAATGACACTAGACAAAGGACTAAAGACTGATATAGGAGTTCGATCACCAAAATGTCAGTTTTCCCGTTTCACTTACGTGCAATCTATTTGTATCTTTAAAATATTAAGGATGTCCAAATGTGCTTTTGTTAAAAACTCAGTGTACTCTTGTGGTAAGAGTTTCCTTTTGAATGGTTTGATAATTTGGATAGGAAAGTAAATTTCAAAAGTTATTGTAAAATAGGCATATACGGGATGAAGAGAGGGAATGCTTACCTCTGCTTCATGAAGAAACATCGAAAACGGGAACCGTATAAAATACTAGTGGATACTTAATATGGAAAGAGAAATCTGACTTATATTCCAAGTGCATTTTTATAGAAAATTGTTTCCTATAAGAGTATTACATTAATTTTAAGATATTTGATCTGAAGCTCTCGACTGTAAATTGATTATAGTAGACGAAAAAATTGCTCATAATAAGTGATTGAATCTTCACATTTCATGCACCATTATTGTACTAGCGGAAATAGTGGGAGCGTAGCATATGATACTTATTAAGGATGCATCGAAACATGAAAGATTACTTTCGCATATAAACCTAGTATTTAAGAAATAACAACTATTTCTGCATTGATTTAGAATAATTTTAATTTTATTTTATGATAAATATTATGAGAATTCGTTATAAAATAATCTGTTATAATAACAGTATTTGTTTTCACAACCATGTTGGTGCATTAGCTATAAAAAATATAGAAGCATCTAAAGTTGTTATAATTATTTTGAAATTATAGAATAAGCCATATTTCTAAGAAATAATTCTTTAATTATATGATTATGAATCATGTGGTACTCATTAATTGTATCTTAAAAGATTAAGGACAAAACACGCATTCAATGGGAATGGCCATAGAGTTAATGAACTCTTCGAATTGATAAATATAGATGTATGTAGTATAAGGTCTATCGATACCAAAACCAATCTACTTACTCCATTAAATTCACCCATAAGTTGTCATAGACATGAATATGTATATTTGATACACAAGTAGTATATCATTGATAAGTTCAAAGAGTTCAAAACAAAAGTAGAAAACATAACATGCATAGGAATAAAAATAATTTGATTTGATTGAATAAGTGAGTATACGGAAAAGAGTTCCCAAAGTACCTAAAATGAATAAAATTTTCAATCTCAAAGTCACTCCACTTATGATACATAAGATATATCAATAAGGAGTAATCAGACTTTATTGGACAAAGTATGTTTGATGATGAGTAATGTTGATATAACCTCTTTCTATAAAGGATATGTATCTAAGAGTAATTACATATATTAAATTTATTTTCATCTAAAGCATTGTTTACAAAATCATATAAGATATGAATTAATATAAAACCCATATATGCTTTATGTCAAAGAGTTGATAGTTTTAGTGATTCGAGAGGCGTCACGTAAAATTCAATCACAAGGGATCTTATCCGAACTACCCCAAAGGGGGTTGGGACCAATCAACAATGATTGAAAAATTTATGTTATGAACATAAGTTCCATAAACTCAAAATTAAATTAGTTTTATGTAAATATTGGATAAGATCCAAACACTCTAACGTGAAAATTAATTATATAAGATGAAAAGACATTAACCGAGCCTAAAATAGACAAAACTCAATAGCCTGTCAAATACGAATTCTCGCACATTAAATCAAAACCATGAGTTTATTATCATTTTTGGGAAAATGAATTGTTAGTTATAACAATTTCATTAATTGTAAATAAGCTATAAAGAGTATAGACTTTATCATATGGTACGATGCTTAAATCTAGAAGAGACTCCAAATTCGTTATTGGAATACGATTTTGATTGATGTACCTAAAGGGATATGTCAAATTGACCGCGAGCATGTCTACGAAAGGAAGGATGATGCAATTGGAATATGATAAGTAACAATTTTGAGAATAACATTGTAAATTTCAATTATTGAAATTGGTGTAATAGATTTAGCAATTAACGCACTTAAGTTAATTCAGATTATACTCGTATAATTATCGTGCAATATGACCATGAATTTTGGTACATCTTGGTTGGAACGGAAATTCTAAATAATGATTTAAAATAGACTGTTTGCACATGATGACCAAAACATTACGACGTCGGTGGGAGCGACGGCTGGGTTTGTAATTGTTGCATATGATCCAAGAAATGATATATTAGTATCATTCGACAAGAGTCGGAGTTTAGCAAATATTTTGACAAAGAGACCAAATGGTTTGATTTTCAGTCAAAATGCATAGCGTGTGTCTATACGAAATAATTTAAGAGTTCTAAAATATTTCAAAACTATAAATAAGGATGTTGGGATTGCCCGTAACGATATATGTAGACATCATATTAAAATGTTTAATATGGAGCATATGAGATGGATTCCTAAATCCATTTGCAATAGGAATTATCATACATGTTATGATTATACAATATCATACTTTGCTTCTGTATTTAATGCATTGAGCGAATATCAAATTCGATTTAATTTCATTAAATTGCAATTAAAAGTATTCTCAAGTATTTACAAAATACTAGAGAATTTTATCGAAACAATGAACTCCTTATGAAGGAGTATTCAGAATCGAATTTTATAAGCGATATAGAATATGCTATGTCAACCCTAAATTAATATTCAACCTTAGTTAAGGATCTTTAAGTTGGAAATTTTCCAAATGAGAGATGGTGGTTGATTCAACTAAAGGCCAAGTACATTACCATGAATAGCACAACAATAAATGCACTATACATAAATGCACATATTTATTGCTAAGCTTGGGGTGATTCCAAATGTTGAGAATCTCATGATATTGTTTTGGGAAAACTATACTGCATCACAGATGATAAAAGAAATTAGGGCTCACAAGATGTCTAGATACATACTTTGAAAGTTCTACATGATAAAGGTAGTTTATCGATGATGGAGAGATGTTGGCTGATAGAGCAGATAGTAACACAATATAGTTGATCCATTCATAGGGGACTAGCTCAATCAGTTTCAAACTATTCAGAGAAACAGGATTAAGATTCCATAATTGACTCCAAGTGCAATAGTGAGATTGACTGAGTTACTGATATGCCTTAGGGGAAATTATGTAATTTGTTACATATATCTAATTCTACAGTCAATCTTGTTCATAGTAATGGTGTTTGTTTTCATTTATATACTCTATTGTATTGTGATATAAATAATTAAGTAATTAATTTAAGATATAAAATTAAGGAAATCCTTAAATAAAATATTGCATGACTGTAGTTGCAAATAGTTGTAGTCTTGAACAATTAATCATAGAATGATATATAGCATACTATAATTCTTGCTTAAATTTCATATAATTTCTAAAACAAAAATTATCTGTAAAATTAATCCAGTTGTTAATATTTTAAAATAAATTTAGAGGATCTTTCTTATCAAAATAAATCTGTTCATTATGTGTGTGTATTCAATATATATTAAGCCATCTCTTTATAGCAAAATAATCTTTATAAAGATATATACACCTTTACAATATTTCATTAAGTTTTTTAGAATCGGTATACTAATTTAAACAAATTTAAATAATAAAAACTCAAAAATAAGAATCATTTTGCTTGCAGCATGGAGCTTATAACTCCAAAAAAAATTCAACCGATTGACGATTTCTTGGAGCATTTTAACCTTATGTGATCCTTAACCATTTAGTATAAGAAACCGTCTTTTCGACCCTCGAAAGTCGGCACTTAATACATCATGGTATTTAAATGTCGACCATTTCAGTGCCCGAAAGGCGGATTGTTAGGGTAAAAGAAAACGAACAGGGAAAATAGAATCTCATAACAGAACGACAATTAATATAACAAAGATAGTAAAAGCTATCACTTTAAAGTACAAGGTATATCAGAGTTAAAAAAACCTCATCAGCCTGGAAAGTTATAACTCACGACCTTACAATTATTGATGGGTATAGATAATAATACTTCAGAAATAAAAACACTATGGTAGGTGAACATCCAACTCTACTCCATGAGCTCCATGTCCCACTAACAACTTGGAAAAACTCGGTCCGACCCAAGCATTATAATAAAATAACACCCGAGTCAATCTGGAAACCAAGCATAAAAAAACTCAAGAAATGTGGTGAACATATAATAATTCTGTATGACCACACCACTAAACATGGAACAGTTTTTACCTCATAAGAAGAACTTCCATACATACATGAAAGAATAGAAAAAAAATCAGAAAAAATCCAAACAAGAAAGGATGAAACAGACAATATCAAAATCCAAACTTAAAGAATGGACAGAAATAATTAAACATAGAGAAGAGCTCAAGGCACATCTCGATGCAATTAAGAAAGGATTAACTCCAAAGTTCGAATAAAAAAAGAGAATGAATTTATCCAACTTTACTTAGAGGGTGCACCCTCCTTATCGAAAGTATACCTCTAGAAAATATACTTGAGAGGGTCATATACACTGTTACTCTCTCGAAAACCTCCAAGCCGTACCCCATCCACTTTACCGAAAATCTGAGAATTCCACATCTTTGTGCGTATACCATTGAAACTAATCAAGAGTAGATATGATAATACCCTAATGGGTGCAATCCCACATAGCTTGCCCCCACTCGCTCTTTTTTTAGTCATTTTTGATAAAGGATATCAATGCTCAAATGAGCAACAAATAGTCTTACATTGATGAAACACTAAAAGATGGCGAAATCAAAATGGTAGTCAAGAAATCAACTATCGGGGATAACAAAAATGATTGTATATGGAAATTAAATCTTTTACACTTATCATAACTCGTCAATCCTGAACTAGCACTACACCGGGGAAAACAACGAAGCCGGACAAGTAAGGGTAGTGTTGCTTCCCTCCTTATCACGACATCATTCTTAACTTTAAGACTAACAAGAGTTCCTTCAACTTTTAGTGCCAAGTGTAAGACTAAATATTTTCTATAAATGTATCAAACTTTTAAATTCATTTGACTCACACTTGTGCTTGATTGTCGCATCGTTGATATTTGTAAAACTCTTTAAAAATATTCATTTTAAAGGGATAATTATATTTCTTAGTGTACTAAAAAAAGGTAAAAAAAAATAGATGTCATTAAAACATTGTTCACTATAAACCCAAAAATTTTTACACTTTGCATTATTTTTAAACATTTGTTTTCAAAGATTTTCTCATTTATAAACTATCATTTAACTTTAAAACATCATTTATTGTCCTGGAAGATAATAAATCAATTTAACATACTTGTATAAATTTAAAATAATGTTAATCATCCCCAAGGATAACTGATATAACTCTTTTATAAATTTAAAACCATATCAATTATCCCAAAAGAAAACTAATCAAATTTATAATCCTTTTATAAATTTTAAAACAACATTAATTATCCTAAAGGGAAAATGATAAAATTTATAATTTTTTATAAGTTTAAAATAACATTATTATCCCAAAGGAAAATAAATCAAATTTATAATCTTTTTACAAGTTTAAAATAGCATTAACTATCCCAAAGGAAAATAAATCAAATTTATAATCTTTTTATAAATTTAAAACAACATTAATTATCCCGAAAGATAATTAATAAAATTTAAAATTCCTTTTATAAATTTTAAACAACGGTTACCCTTTATTTCAAAATCCTCAAAAATACTTGAAAATATAACTTGAACAACTTTCAAAGTGCAAAAATGCGACCAAACATTTAATTTGTAAAAATACAAGCACAAGTTAAACACACAAAGATTAAAGGAGATGATATTTCATAAGTGACAGTATAACGGTAATCGCGATAACGACACTTAAGCAAATCAAACAGTATGTCACAAATATTGTAACCAAACAATAATATAAGCAACAAAATAATATAAGTAAATCAATATTGGTGCGAAACCTCTTGGGGTATCTCTACAAAAGTCCCATGTAAATCACGTATATGTATGTGTATTTCGAAGTGTTCCATAGCAATCTATTCGCTGCATATACACTTTGACTTCCTCTTTCTTTTGTTCTCTATAACTCAATAATTATTTATATCATCCGCCTCCAAGCAGGAATCAAATGCAAACAAACAATCAAACAACAATATATAAACTATCATCCAAGCATTCAACAATAATCTATAGCAACATTGTTATCATATAGTTTATTTAGAGGTGAGTATACTCACCAATATTCTAGTTGATGTTTTTGTATTCCGATTAGATCTTAGCTCGAAATTCTACTAGCTTCAAATTCAACGAATCCAACTCCGATGCATGGATAACAATGATACGAGTCCAAAGCAATAGACCGCATCCAAATCCGACCTCGTATGAAAGAGATATTCGTTTTATAATTTGGGATTTAAATAAGTTAACTAAATTTATTAATTACACACTTAAACAAATTACCCTCAAAATCCTCTTCTTCGCTGGTTCTCCAAAACCATTCCCGTACACGAATACACACATAGCCATATACATGCACACCATACACCCTATCTACCTTGATTCTCCATGCAATCCCAATCCGACAAACTCCACATCGAAATCTCCTTCCGACCCACCACCTAACTTCACACTCGACGTCACCATGGTCATCACGACCTGGCAGCATCCCCATGCGACCCCAAATGTCGTATTCTTCCCTAAGCGATAACACACCACCAAAAATTCACCACATATGTTCCTCAACACGACAAACACCACCGTACCATCCAATGTGCCTAAATTGCCTCAATTGGCCTAAAACCCAGACCCTAGTTCCTTCTCTATACGTCGAACCTCCTTAATAATCGTCGCACTCTACAAACTTCACCTAAATTTGAAGCCTATACTCATACAAGTTCAAAGAATCTTGTTTTTGCAATTTTTCGTTAAGTGTAGAGTTTGATTTTAATTTTTGAATGGATGCTAGGTTATTATCTTTACAATAAATGCAGTGTAGAGAGAGGAAGGAAAATGAAAAATAGGCAAGGAAAAGTCTTAGGTTAAGTGTTGTTTATTTTCAAGTTTCTGGTGCGTTGCTACATAGAATTTCGTTCGCGTATGCACTACGAACGACAAAACAAAAATACGATCACGTATAAAAATGCAACGTGATCCCAAAACAATTATAAAATACACTGATTAACTTATTTTGTGAGATTTCAAAAAATACCATCGTTTGCCAAAAATACGTCAAACTACAATTTAAATATTTTTCAAATTAAAAATTATGAAAAAAAACTATAAATTCATTTAAAAATACGTCATCAGAAATCAAGTCGTTTTATTAACAATTGATTTTCTTGTTATTTATTCTAACTATTTATTATTGTAAATAAATTTATAAAATGAATTCAGCGTTATTATTTATTAATTAAAAGGAGTTAAATGAGGCTACTAAGTCCATTTAATTAATACAAAATTCATAATTTAAATATTTAAATAATCCCTATGTTTGAATATAAGTTATTTATATTTTAAAAAGCAATTATTTAAATATTCAAAATTAATTAAATATTCAAAATCAAAATGACAAATTTTTTACATATGGTCATTGTTCCGATGAACTTTCGACATGGCATGACCTTCTTTTGAGAGCACTACAGCATATTATTAGCATGCAATGACAAGAATGTATATAGAATGATATAAGTGAATTTGTAATCGAGGGTTTAGGTATTTTCAAAGTGTTCAAAGCAACATCAACCAATACATGCAATCCAACCCATACCAGAGCATAATAAAACATATATATTGTAACAACCTAGTATTTTATGATTATTTCTTTTTGTTTATTTTATTTATTTAAATTAAAACTCCTGATTTAAAAAAAAACTTTATTATATTTATTAAAATGTATAAATTTTATTATTTTAAATATAAATTTTGATTTTTGCGTGAATTATAATTTCAAACCTGAATAATTTGAATATTTCCAAAAAAGTGGATTTTTGGTCAATCTGGTCAAACTTTGACTTTCAAAATTAAAATTAAAATATTTGAATTCTTTAATATTATCTTTTATTATGAAAATAAATTTAATTTCAAGAATACTTCTTTTTGTTTCGTTGAAATCCGATTTATATTGTGAAAGTTATGCTTTTTACAATATTGTGTGTAAATTGATTTATTTAATAAAATTGTCTATTTTACATTATATAAATAATATTTTATTTGTCATATCATGTTCAAATATATGTTATATGACATATTAGGTATATATTTTTATTTTAAAACATTTTAAAGTGATGTTGTAATTTTTCCAAAGCTTATTGTATTTTATTTTCAATTTTTAAAAAACCTAGTTTCTATTTTTAAGCTATTTTCTTAATTAATTTATATCTATCTAAAATTTATTTAATCATTTTCTTTCATGCTTTTTTTTTGTTTTTATTCTATTTATTCACATTTTTCACGTATTTAAAAATGAATAAAGAAAATAAGAAATATGAAGAGTTTGAGCCTTTCATTTACCTTAGACTTTTCATATTCTTTTACCTTTTCATTTCAAACAACACTTGCATTCAATTTGGCTGACCATCACTTTCTTCAGTCGAAAATTTCTCCATTTCTCATGCAAAAGAAAAACATTTCTCATCTAAATCATTCGGCCTTCATTTCTGAACTTTTGGTAATGGTTTCTACTCTTTTTCTTCTTGTTTTACTTATTTTTCTTGCCTTGCTTTCACCTATGATGCTCGGCCTTGAGCTCCTCCATCACCATAGCTCCTCCACCACCACATACTAGGTTGCAAACCCCTCCTACCACCTCTGACCATTCATGGCCATGCACCACTATGTTGCAAAGTTCCATAAAAGATTGCATTTTCCACTTGAATGCATGCTAGCCGAACTCAACTTGCTTCACCACTCCATACACCCTCTCGGCCACCACTTACACCACCTTCTCCAGCCCCTACCTGACCCAAAGCCAATGCCACACCATCCTCTAACGTCCAGCAGGTCTGGCCGTGCCACATAAGGCCATAGCCGTGACTTGTTGTTTCATAAAAGTGCACATTTGCCTTGTGTTTGTACATTTATGCCATTAATCACTCAACAACTTCCATACCTTCACTACCGTTGCTAGGCCAACCATACTTGACCCATACCTGACCAAATACACCCCATGGCAGTGCCTTATCATCCTATAGGTCGAGCATGTGATTTGTGGAAGCAAGTGCAAGTTTTTGATTAATTATTGTTCCTTAATTCTAGCTTGTTTAATGTCATATTTTGGGTTGAAATTCATGTTATATGTATTGTTTTGTTTCATATGCACAAGACAACTACTTTGGCTCTCCCACACTTGAATCGTAGTCGTGCTTTTGTGCCTTTGTGGATCTTAGTTTGTGTGTTTGGTTGTTATCTCCAGCTTGTAGAGGTGAGTATTTCTCACCAGACCTTCCGTACTTATATAAGTAGTAAATTGAAACCCTGTGAATGTGTATATATTATTATTATGTTATAACTGATTATGCTATGATCATATGATGTCCACCCTATTTATACACCTTTCATATCATTTTTTACTGTTATATGATGTTATTCTGTTTATTTATATCAGTTTATCACACTGCAAGTTCCCTGTAGATAGAATCACTATGGGTTGAAATGATACATACCCGAACGGACTTTAGAATAGGGAAAAATCATTATGGGTTGAAATGATAGGCCTGAACGATTTTTATTTATTTCATTTTTACTTGGTATTACGGGTTTGAAATGATAGAACCCGTATTTTCTTTGTAAATTATGGATTGAAATGATATATTATTCGTATCATTTTACCTAGGCTAGAAAATGATATACAGACCCGTGGTTAAAATATAATTTTCTAACTTTTTTAAAATATTTTAGAAATGTAAATATTATAATATTTTGATTTAAACTTAATTAAAAATGATTTTATAAAGCATTATTGATTTTCTAAAAATTTATAAGTGAAATAAATCAATGGTAAAGTTAGAAATTTGAAATATAAGTTATTTTGGCAATTATGATTTGGTTATAAATGGAATTTAAATTAAGTAAGAAATATGATAAATAGATTTAAATTTGAATTAAAATGAATTTAAATGATTTTTATAAAGTATTAAAGATTTTTGAATAAATTAAAAGGTGAAATAAATGAATATTTAAGTTGAATTTTGAAATATAACTTAAATTGGAAATTTATGAATTTTGTTTAAAAGTGAATTTTAAGTTAAGTAAATAAGATGAAAAATAAGTTATATTTGAAAATTTAAACTTAAGTGTTAAGTTAAACTTTAATTATAAGAATTGAAATTGAATGTGTGAATTTAATATGTGAATTATTATTAAATATTGATTTTTGAATGAAAATTTAACTTTATAAAATCATAAATATAAGGGTATTTAAATGATTATTTTAAAAGTGAAAATATATAATTTTATTGGTTCAAATGGTTTAAATAAAAATTTAATTGTTTGTGAAATTATAGTTAAATATTTGGAATTTAATTAACAACATTTTTGAAATGTTATTATTTCTAATGTAAAGGATATTACTGCATTTGTAAATGTTGTAGTTGTTAGAAATGAACTAAATGGCCAAATTTAATTAAGGGCTATTATAGCAGTTTGTATGTGCTGTAATTGTTGAATTTAACTAAGGTTTTATTTGAACTAAAGTAACCCTATTACAACATTTTTTAAATGTTGTCTTTTGTTAAATTGAATTGTTTTAAAAGTAACTTTCCGTAGCATTTTTTAAACGCTGCGAAATTTGAATTTTCATTATTTTAATAAATTTAAGTGAATAAATGAACTTTGAAAGATTTAAATTTTGGAAATTTAATAATTTAATTATTAAGTAAAATAACTTTATTTTAATGATTTAAATGAAGTAATTTGTTCTGAAATATAAACTATTTTGAAATCTATGTTGAAATGGTATTTTAAATAAAATGAATGTGGTTTGGGAAATATGATATTTCGATATTTTGAAACGGATTTTGAATGATATTGAATTTTGAAATGATATTTGATTTCAAAATATAAAATACCATTTTTGAATTTTAACCACGGGATGTATTTACTTTATGGTTTAACTGATCCTTAGAGGATGGGCGATCCCAAGCATCCTTTAAGTTATTGTGCGTTACTACTACAGTTCACCTGAGTTGGTTTACATTATATAAGTATGTGTGTCCTGACTTGAGTGTTTTGTGTTTTACTTTACGCTCGGGTCAGCCTGAGTATTTACAGCTTAGCTTTGGATTTCTTTTCTGGAGCTAGGGATCACTGGAGATTCTGCTTGTCTAGTTATCTGTTCCCTTTCAGTTTCTGTTGTTCTATTTCAGCTCTAGCATTTATAAACTGCTATGTATTTGAGATTTCTATTGTATATGTTTTTCAGACTGATATTATCTATTATCTTTTTGAGAGATTGTTATAGTAGCTTCATGAACTACTATGGTATTTTAAATTTCCGCTGTGAGTTATTATGATACTTCTGTGTCTGTGATTCTGTGATTTGTATTTCATTTTCTCCAAATTTATTTACAATGCGGTATTTTGAGCTTCAAGTCCAGCATATGTGGATGCGAATGGCTGAAAATATAGGGTTGTTACAATTGGTATCAGAGCTTTGGTTTTAGGCAAACCATGACCTGTAGAGCAAAAACTCATTAGAGATAGGGTAGAAATACCCTAGAATGAGTAAAATCAATCTCAGAATCCTTTCTTTGTGAGAGAATGTATTTTTGAAATATAAAATGATTTCCAAATGATTTTAAAGTATTTTCAAAGATTATTTTGGTATAAAAAATTTCCTTATTTCGAAATCAAGATTTTTTTTAAACTTCATCTCTTCGGTATCCACCTTGTTAGAAATCTCTTGGTTAGGATTCTTATCGATTAGGATTCCTTAAACTTTGGAACTCTCCCACTTGTTCTGAAATCCAGTCTTGTCTTCCCTATTTTATCCTTTTGATTTTGGGAGATTCCATAACTCCATCTTGAATGACCTCTATAAAGATCGGCGGTTCCGTAAATCTTTGAATGATTGGTAAAGGGGTGAAACTCCTTTACAATTGGCATTGATTAACCGGAGATTTTTGTATCCTCGGTTTACGATGCTATCTACCTTCTACTATACCTGGATTCTATCTCTGGCGATCGAATGTTGATTTGCCTTAGATTTCCGAATTGATTATATTCCTGAAGTCTCGGTGGACCGGTCATGGTCGCCCACGATTTATATAGGCTTATCCATCTTTTATTTGGTAATTAAATTATCTCATCTTAGTTCGAGCTTATCTTCGAACTAAAATTCTATTTGATTATAGTTCCTCTAAATTTGAATCTCTATTTGTTTTGAAATCCATCCTGTTTGATTTTATTTTGAATTTGTGCATACATCGAAATTATTATTTTGATAAAGATGACCACATTTTATATATAAAAGTGAAATGTTTTCAATGCTGATTTTATATATTTTAAAATGAAAATTTGAAGCTTTGAAAGGATTTGAAATTTTGAAAATTTATAAGAATTTGATTTATATAAAATGATTTATAACTGAAGGGTTTTGAATTTGAATTTCGAGGAATCGAACTCCGGTGTTTTGAAATCGGTTTTAGGATTTTGGAAAATATACAATAATAATATGATTTAAAGATATTTCTTCGAATAAAAATGTTTCAAATGCATTCGAATGAATTCCAATGATTTCGAAGAGATTTCAAAGAAGTTTCAAGAAAATAAAAGTCCAAAACCCACTTATGTCGCTGGAAAATAATTTCGATGATGAATGCATGCATCATCGACATTGATTTTCGAGTTTCTGAGTGGGGTAGAGGCCACTCTAGTAGCTTTGCTATGCGAGTGATTTTGTGAAACCAAATTTTGATTTCAGATTTTGAAGTATGGTTTGATATTCGAAAGATATGTGTATACATATATTTGAAATGATTTAAAGTAAGCTGGTGTTCAGTCCTCGAGATTCAGATTTATTTTGGTATAACCCTATCTTTTGGAATTGGTTTACTGATTTGTAGGTTATTTCCAACTCTAGAATTGAAATTATGATTTCTTCGACTATTTTGAAGGTTCGAGCACCTCCAAATCAAGGTTAACTTTTCAAAGCTAAGTAATTTTGAAAGATATAGGGTATTTGATAAATAATATAAGTTTAGTTTGGTATGATTAAAGTATAAAGTAATATGATTTATATAAGTTTGAAACTTTTTGTTGAGTGAAATAAATAAGACTATTTTGAATTATACTAGTATGAAATATAGATTTGAAATGTTTTGAATAAAGTATATATTGAGTAATAATCTTTCCAATGGTAAATTGGATTTTTCATATAGAAATAAATAGTTTGAAGGTTTTAAAAAAGATGGTTCTAAATTTTGTAACCATTTTAGATATTTTGATGATTGAAATGGTTTGGAAATGATGTAATCTTTATTTTGATAAAGAATGTGAATTTGAAATGATAATTAGTTTTGAAAAATGAATATTTGAAGTTTATATTTGTATGAAAGGATATTTGGTTTACTTGTAATTTGAGTTTATTTAAAAATGATGAATTTATGAAATGAATATTTCAAAACTAAGTAACAATGAAGTAAAATTTGAGATATATGAAATTATAAAAAATTTAGTTTTGGAATACGGTATATTTAAGCTTTGAAATATATAAGAGATCGAATAGTTTATTTTATGGATAAAATCTTTATTTGAAATTTGATAATATTTGAATTGGTTTTGTTGGAAAACTAAATTGAATTGAAGCTGATGGTTTGAATTTAATTAAAATTGGAAATTTTAGATTTGGGTTTAATTGAATAAATTTACGAAATGTAAAGAATTAATGGAATGGTTTATGATTTCAAATGTATGATTTCGAAAGGTTATGATTTTCAAAGTGTAATGATTTCAAATATTTTGGTTTCGAAAGATTTATAACTTTGAAAGTATTATGATTTTTGAAAGTGAATATATATTTGAAATGGAAATGAATTTGTTTGACCTAAGTTTTGTTGATTTGGAAATTTGGATTATTTTCTAAATCTATTGTTTTAAGAAACTTTGAAACTAAATATATGTATTTAGGAAGAAATGATTTGGTGAAATCATATATGATTTTAAAACTAAATTGATATTGAAATGGTTTGAAATTAGGAACCTTTTTTATTTAAATACTTTGATTTGGGAGTTATCGAACTTATATAAAATTGATTTGTATAAGTATGAAGTGATTTGAAACTATTGATTTGTAAAGGTACTAAATTTGTAAATTGAAATCTTATATAATCGAGGTCTATATAAGTGTGATTTGATATACTATTGATTTTGGGAAGTATTTGATTTGAAAATGAAATCTTATATATGATGGACTTTATATAAGTATGAATTTGAAAGTGATTTTGAAAGGTACTATATGATACATATTTTCGAAGTAAAGATATGGAAAGTGCCTTCTGCTTGATATCCGCTTTGTGGCCACATTGTGGATTCATTCTATCGATATTATTCTCTCTGATTTGGGTTTTCCGGATATGATACTCGAGTGTCCATCGAATTCCATGGCGATCTCCATGGTCTTACGAGCGCGGCTGCATAGCTTAATTCACAGGGGCTGCGAGAGCCTAAGGGTACGGATGTTTTCTGGGGGATCCAGACGTAACCATTGTGTATCTATGATCTATTGGGTCGCTTGGTAGCGTAATCCGCAGGGGCTGCGAGTGCCTAAGGGTAGAGATTCTTCCTAGAAGATTCAGGCGTAACCATTGTGTATCTACGGTACTACCAGTCTTCATGGCGTAATCGCAGGGTTGCGGTAGTCAGCCTACGGGTACGGATGTTTCCTGGAGGATCCAGGTGTAACCATTGTGTATCCACGATCCATGATCGACATGTTTGGTTCGGTTGATTTGTTTGGATTGTACTTTCCATATCTATTTTTTTTTAAAAGGTTTTCCAGTATTTTCACTGGGTGTTGAAACAAGTCTACTAAGTACCTGGAGAATTCTAGCTTTGCGCCTGATTAACGCATTGCCAGAGTCTGCAGGAACGAAAGTAAACTTGTTAAGATATCAAGTTATAAAAGTATTTTTATAAAGTATTATATAAAGGATATTTTGATCATTTATTTTACTTGTCTAAATAATTTAAAATGTTTTAAATATTGTTTACTTTGAACTATCAAATTTGAATCAAATGACTATTTATCATATTAAATGTTTAAAATGTTATAAATATAAAATTTTAAATTGAAATTTATATGGTTATAAAATAATGGTTCATCCTTGACTTTCAACCTACTTTTCCTTCTAGCTATTTCTACCTTCTTCCTCTTTGAGGGTCCTTTCTACATTGTGGGAAAAGTTGGTTCTTTGGCTTATCGTTTGGATTTGTCCAAGAAGCATTCTGGAGTACATGATGTATTCCACGTCTCGCAGCTTCTCTAGTATCTTCTTGACCTATCTCTTTTGTTCAGCCTTCTGCTCTTGATGGTTGGGATATTGACCCTAATTTGACAGTCGAGAGTAAGCCACTTCGTATTGTCGACAGAGGTACGAAGCAGCTAAGAAGGAAATCTATTAGTTTGATCTTCGATGAGGTACTGATGATCGAGATTGTACCTGGGAAAAGGAGGAGAGCATTGGTGCTTCGAATCCGATTTTTTTTTCCAGGTACTATTTGTTGTCTATCATGCTTTTCTTTATTTTTCCTTGTTCGTTCTTTTCGAGGATGAAAAAATTTGAGTGGGGGAGAGTGTAACAACCTAGTATTTTGTGATTATTTCTATTTGTTTATTTTATTCATTTAAATTAAAACTCTTGATTTAAAAAAAAATTATTATATTTATTAAAACGTATAAATTTGGTTATTTTAAATATAAATTTTGATTGTTGTGTGAATTATAATTTCAAACCTGAATAAATTGAATATTTCCAGAAAAGTGGATTTTTGGTCAATCTGGTCAAACTTTGACTTTTAAATTTAAAATTTAAGAATTTGAATTCTTGAATTTTATATTTTATTATGAAAATAAATTTAATTCCAAGAATACTGCTTTTCGTTTCATTGAAATCCGATTTATATTGTGAAAGTTATGCTTTTTACAATATTGTGTGTAAATTGATTTATTTAATAAAATTGTCTATTTTACATTATATAAATAATATTTAATTTGTCATATCATGTTCATATATATGTTATATGACATGTTAGGTGCATATTTTTATTTTAAAACATTTTAAGGTGATGTTATAATTTTTCCAAAGCTTATTGTATTTTATTTTCAATTTTTAAAAAACCTAGATTCTATTTTTAAGCTATTTTCTTAATTAATTTATATCTATCTAAAATTTATTTATTTATTTCCTTTCATGCTTTATTTTGTTTTTTTATTCTATTTATTTACATTTTTCATTTGTTTAAAAATGAATAAAGAAAATGAGAAATATGAAGAGTTTGAACCTTTCATTTACCTTAGACTTTTCATATTCTTTTACCTTTTCATTTCAAACAACACTTGCATTCAATTTGGCTGACCATATCACTTTCTTCAGCCGAAAATTTCTCCATTTCTCATGCAAAAGAAAAACATTTCTCATCTAAATCATTCGGCCTTCATTTCTGAACTTTTGGTAATGGTTTCTACTCTTTTTCTTCTTGTTTTACTTATTTTTCTTGCCTTGCTTTCACCTATGATGCTCGGCCTTGAGCTCCTCCATCACCATAGCTCCTCCACCACCACATACTAGGCTGAAAACCCCTCCTACCACCTTTGACCATTCATGGCCATGCACCACTATGTTGCAAAGTTCCACAAAAGATTGCATTTTCCACTTGAATGCATGCTAGCCGAACTCAACTTGCTTCACCACTCCATCACCCTCTCGGCCACCACTTACACCACCTTCTCCAGCCCCTACCTGACCCAAAGCCATTGCCACACCATCCTCTAGCCTCCAGCAGGTCTGGCCGTGCCACATAAGGCCATAGCCGTGACATGTAGTTTCATAAAAGTGCACCTTTGCCTTGTGTTTGTACATTTATGCCATTAATTACTCAAGCAACTTCCATACCTTCACTACCGTTGCTAGGCCGACCATACTTGACCTATACCTGACCAAATACACCTCATGGCAGTGCCTTATCATCCTATAGGTCGAGCAAGATATTTGTGGAAGCAAGTGCAAGTTTTTGATTAATTGTTATTCCTTAATTCTAGCTTGTTTAATGTCATATTTTGGGTTGAAATTCATGTTATATGAATTGTTTTGTTTCATATGCACAAGAAAACTACTTTGGCTCTCCCACACTTGAATTGTATTCATGGTTTTATGCCTTTGTGGATCTTAGTTTGTGTGTTTGTTTGTTATCTCCAGCTTGTAGAGGTGAGTATTTCTCACCAGACCTTCCGTACTTATATAAGTAGTAAATTGACACCCTATGAATCTGTATATATTATTATTATGTTATAACTGATTATGCTATGATCATATGATGTTCACACTACTTATACACCTGCCATATCATCTGTTACTTTTATATGATGTTATTCTGTTTATTTATATCAGTTTATCACACTGCAAGTTCCCTGTAGATAGAATCACTATGTGTTGAAATGATACATACCCGAACAGACTTTAGAATAGAGAAAAATCGTTATGGGATGAAATGATTGGCCTGAACGAATTTTATTTATTTCATTTTTACTTGGGTTGTAGGTTTTAAATGATGAAACCCGGGTTTTCTTTGTAAATTATGGATTGAAATGATATATTATCCGTATCACTTTACCTAGGCTAGAAAATGATATACAGACCCGTGGTTGAAATATAATTTTCTAAATTTTTTAAAATATTTTAGAAATGTAAATATTATAATATTTTGATTTAAACTTAATTAAAAATTATTTTATAAAGCATTATTGATTTTCTAAAAATTTATAAGTGAAATAAATTAATTGTAAAGTTAGAAATTTGAAATATAAGTTATTTTGGCAATTATGATTTGGTTATAAATGGAATTTAAATTAAGTAGGAAATATGATAAATAGATTCAAATTTGAATTAAAATGAACTAAAATGATTTTTATAAAGTATTAATGATTTTTGAATAAATTAAAAGGTGAAATAAATGAATATTTAAGTTGAATTTTGAAATATAACTTAAATTGGAAATTTGTGAATTTTGTTTAAAAGTGAATTTTAAGTTAAGTAAATAAGATGAAAAATAAGTTATATTTGAAAATTTAAACTTAAGTGTTAAGTTAAACTTTAATTATAAGAATTGAAATTGAATGTGTGAATTTAATATGTGAATTATTGTTAAATATTGATTTTTGAATGAAAATTTAACTTTATAAAATCATAAATATAAGGGTATTTAAATGATTGTTTTAAAAGTGAAAATATATAATTTTATAAGTTTAAAATGGTTTAAATAAAAATTTAATTGTTTGTGAAATTATATTGAATATTTGGAATTTAATTAACAGCATTTTTGAAATGTTATTATTTCTATGTAAAGGATATTACAACATTTGTAAATGTTGTAGTTGTTAGAAATGAACTAAATGGCTAAATTTAATTAAGGGCTATTATAGCACTTTGTAAGTGTTGTAATTGTTGAATTTAACTAAGGTTTTATTTGGACTAAAGTAACCCTATTACAACATTTTTTAAATGTTGTCTTTTGTTAAATTGAGTTGTTTTAAAAGTAACTTTCCGTAGCATTTTCTAAATGCCGCGAAAGTTGAATTTTCATTGTTTTAATAAATTTAAGTGAATAAATGAACTTTGAAAGATTTAAATTTTGAAAATTTAATAATTTAATTATTAAGTAAAATAACTTCATTTTAATGATTTAAATGAAGTAATTTGTTCTGAAATATAAACTATTTTGAAATGTGTGTTGAAATGGTATTTTAAATAAAACGAATGTGGTTTGGGAAATATGATATTTTGAAACGGATTTTGAATGATATTGGATTTTGAAATGATATTTGATTTCAAAATATAAAATACCGTTTTTGAATTTTAACTACGGGATGTATTTACTTTATGGTTTAACTGATCCTTAGAGGATGGGCGATCCCAAGCATCCTTTAAGTTATTGTGCATTACTACTACAGTTCACTTAAGTTGGTTTACATTATATAAGTATGCGTGTCCTGACTCGAGTTTTTTGTGTTTTACTTTACGCTCGGGTCAACTTGAGTATTTACAACTTAGCTTTGGATTTCTTTTCTGGAGCTAGGAATCGCTGGAGATTCTGCTTGTCTAGTTATCTGTTCCCTTTCAGTTTCTGTTGTACTATTTCAGCTCTGGTATTTATAAACTACTATGTATTTGAGATTTCTATTTTATATGTTTTTCAGACTGATATTATGTATTATGTTTTTGAGAGATTGTTATAGTAGCTTCATGAACTACTATGGTATTTTAAATTTCCGCTGCGAGTTATTCTGATATTTCTGTGTCTGTGATTCTGTGATCTGTATTTCATTTGCTTCAAATTTATTTACAATGCGGTATTTTGAACAATTCAAGTCCGGCATATGTGGATGCGAATGGCTGAAAATATCGGGTTGTTACATATATTGAGGAATTCAACAATATAAACATATGTAGCATACATAGCAAAGGAAGGAAGTTACACTAAAATTTTGATTTTTGATGCTTGAAAACCATTTTCTTTGCTTCATGGACCAAAACTCCAGCTTACATTTTGTTGACCCGAGGTAAATTAGACATTAAAATCTAAAATTTACGCGAACTATGTGATATTATAGGTCAAACTAAGGTTATAAGCATTTCCCTTTATAGTTTGAGCTCAAATAGCTTGGAAAGTGAAGTTTTGCTCAAAATTTAGCTTAGGGCTGCCGTTATTGAGGATTAGAAGCTTTAGGACTTCAGTTTGAAAGTAAAAATGAGGATGAAGAAATTTTCTTGGATGGATAGGTTTATTAAAATGGTTTTGGGCTTGAAAATGAACTCTGAAAGCCCATTTTTATCAAAAGAAAATGCATTTACCCTTTATAACATTACTTCTAACTAATTTCTTCGCTTTATAAGTCATTTTAAGGCATTAATTTTTTTTTCCAAATAGTGAAACCATTTTCTCCCAAATTTTATTTCAACTTAAAATAATTTTCCAATGACAAAATTACATTTCTAACCCTCGAAAATGTTTCTCAATGCTTATTTATCCATCCAAAAATAATTTATACTTATTATTATATTTTATTTTCCAAATATAAATTTTAATAAGCTTTTTAATCCATAAAACACATTTTGAATTGTAAGTTCAAAATTTAAATCAGTATTTGAAATCAAAAGAATATTTTATTAACTTTTCACAAAATAATTTCAAATTTTTATTTATCAATCATTATTTCAAGTAAAACATCGAATAATAAGTGTAATCTTATTTATTGAATATTTTACCTTTTATCTCATTTAAAATATGCCCAACCTTAATTTGACCACATATTTGGTCAAAATGCACGGTTGATCCTTTGAATCAATTAATTATCTCATTTAAGCTCCTTTTCAATATGTACATACATCGTTCTCATTGATTTGAAGCTTCAAGTAAATAATTAAAAAGGCTATAAAAATTTTAATATAACATTTGGGAATTAATTTTACATTGGTCAAATTTGGAAATAACTAATAAAACGATTGTGTTAACTTTCTAGTGTGAACTCGGTCCTCAGTCAATATTTAAACGGTTTAAATACTGAAGCCTTTATAGACTTTATTGAAGTACAAAATGGAGCACCAGATTAATGCTTATGGATTATTTAGACAAAATAGAATTTCTAATGTATAATAAGCTTTACATATATTCGTTTTGTCATCATTATATCACTTAGATATCTAGTTTTTTTTTTCTAAGGTCAAAAAATCTATTAATATCCATATTTAATTACGTAAACCACTTTAAAGTCCTTGGTTTAATCTGATAACATTTACCAGTTAACCAGTTTACTCTAGCCAAAGATTTTGATTTTAAGTTGACTATTAATTACAGTAATATCGACCTTCTATAGAAAAGGTGACGAATTCTTTCTTGAGTACTGTTTCGCTTCAAGTAGTTCAATGTGTACCCAATTATGGTTGTGATATGGTCGCCATACCATGTGTTTGACCATAGTAAAAGTACAGTCTACCCACTTAAGGTTGATAGAACTCTTAAATCACATTACTATTATGTGTCATTGCCATGGGATCTTTTATTTTGACTTGGTTGTAAATTGTGATAACCTATAAAAGACTCATCGGTCGTTATATGATTGTACCACATAATCACAAGCACGCAACCCCTTGGTGCTTCCAATAGTCATGAGTAGTACAGTAGTCTCATTTGATGTATCAGTATCCTTTTCTTAATACATCTTGACTAGGAACATTTAAGGAGTAAGCATTTAGGTATGGATTTAATACTTATAGTCACGTACACATTCGTAACATCAATCGATAAAAATACTTCTCATAAGGATTTTCTACTTATATATTTAATGTGTTTATATCTTCATAAAACAGCATATATAAAAGAAAATAAAACGAAAAGCATACTTCATTACAAATAAGAATCATTTATTGGAGTTAATTTATATAATAAATTATATAATTGCCCCCATTTAACTCTATAAAATATATATGTTGTTATATATTTAGTATGTAGCTATACGTGCATATGCAAAATCATATAATGTGTATGTATGTTCATATAGTACAAGTTCTAGCAATGTATGTATTTTATATATTTATAAAACCCAATAACAATATTTGTGTGTGTGTATGTATGCATGCATGTATTTTATGTTGACATATATACAATGTCTTGTTGAACAAGTCACCCTATATATACATGTACACTAACATACAATTATATACTCACATATATACGTATACTTCTACACTTAGATGCTTATACATATTTATGGATATCTATTATATATACACATACACATACACACACATACATATATAACAATATCATACAAGTTTAAATACTTGTTAAGACCTAACTAGCTAATATTGGTATCTGGTATGTATCGGTCAAGTACCGATATGAGATATTTTAAAATATCAAGATATCTGTAAGACATCAAACATGTGTAGAACATGTTATAAATGATACTATAATATGTTACAATGTTATATTGATGTTAAGTTTTCAAAATTTTGGATAAATAATGCCAAAATACTGTCAAAGGCTGATTGCATATAGTCTACATATTACAATCCGTTTATTGAAATATTCTATTAAATACAAATCATAATACAGGCTCATAAAAATTGAGATATTCATATGCTATATATCTTTTCTATTTCTTCATTTTTATAATATATTCATTATTTCTTTAGTCATCTAATCATCTATATTACTGTACTAAAATTTTCATATTTATAGTTTCGTCGTTTTTATTTTCACTTAATTTATCGAATAAACAATGTTGATTTGATACCAGTTACTACTTTAGCTCATTTCATATCATTATGCCAAATAGATAACTTTACTACTCTTCTATTTTTAGTTCTTTGTGTATGATAATAACTAATAGAATGAATTTTCATAAGCTAACTTATCTATTATAAATAGTGAACAAAAATAACTAAAAAGAGAAGTAGCTTTTTCAATTTTATGATCTTGTTTTTAATGATAAAGTCTTCATAGAAAATAAAAAACATATAAAATAATGAAAATAAAGTCTAGATACCGTCATTCACCGTATATAAAAAACAAATATTGAGAGTGTATAGATTTATAAATACATTTTCTCTGATACATATAATAATAAATGATATTCTTTAAAAAGATTGGGTGTTTTACACTAAATATCGAAGTGATATATCGACAAATATCGAGCGGTTTATCGGTAATGATATTTTAAGGGATATTTTGAAGAAGTATCGGCTTAGGGACGATATGAGATATATCGACGATATATCAGTGATATTATCTGATATTAACTACATAGGTTAAGACTTAATGAGAAAATTGAAAATAATATAAGCCTAAATATGACCTTTCAAATATCTGTCAATGCATTTAATAAGATTTAAGGCACCAATTTATTAGAAATAATATGCCTAAATGTAACGTTTCAAATCTCATTAAATATTATTTAATACACCAATTTATTAGCATAAACACACCATAACATCAAGTGCTTTAAATTTATTGAAGATCTTTTTTGAAATTTGGCATAAATTATATGCTTCCCAATGCATTAGATACAATAATAGTACCAAAGCCAACATTGTGTTAACGTAAATAACTAGCCAACATTAAGGTTGTAACTACCCACTCTTTTCGACTTCACATCCAATGCACGAATCGACGTCAAAAACCTTAGAACCGAATGGATGAGTCGTGTAGGTTGCAATATAATAAGCATATAACCATCACGGTCAGATTAAGTACAAACTTACAGAGTACCATAGCAGAAGAAATAAAATATAATACATTAATAATACCCATAGGCACATCAACATAATATATCTACAATGTCAAATATGTATGTTTGAACAATACAAGTACATCCCAATCCATATAAATAGTCAAAACCAAGTTACAACACTAATTTACATCATACATAATATATACAAATGAGTCTCTGATACCTTCTTGTCTCCAAACTCCATCAACCTGTGTACACACACAAATATAAAAGGAAAAATATAAGTGAGTTAAACATAAGTTTGGTGAGTGAGCCATACTTTACTATACGTATACTATAAAAATGATATTATAACATGATACGAGTCTATCGTTCGGTCGCCTCATGTCTTGTCATCACGTCATGCCTAACTATCGTACACATCTAGTCATACAGCATCATCACTCTACGGACTCACTTCCCTAGACCAGCCTCATGCCCTACAGGGTTGTTTGTTGCCCTTCGTCATGTAAATCACTTATAGGACTCAATTCCTTAGATTGCCAGAAGCCAACAAAAAAGCATGTTGTTCTTGTACTAATTAGACTCACACCCTGGTCTACCCATAGCCTATAGGCTCGCTTAAAATCCACTTCCTCTACATGACCCATTGAAGCACCATTGAGGAGCAACGTAATACTTGGGCTACCTAATTGTATCATAAGTCTGCATCTGCATTTGTATCTATATCCATATCTGTATTCATATCTATATCCGTATCCATACCGTATCCATTTCTGCCATATCTATATCCACATCTGCATCCATATTCATATCCCATGACCTCTACCTGCACCACATACTCGTTGACTTTTATGCCCATCATCATATCATGTTTCTGCATCGTAATAACATACATATCCATTTCAAATGGTAACAAATCATCATACACATTTACTCAATTTGTAATTCCATCGTTTCCCCTATTAATAGCCTCTAATCGCCTCTTAGAAATAATAGGAACTTGATCTGAATTGATAATTATTAATTTATATAGGCCCTTACACAGTGCATTCTGACAACTTATTTATGACATGCATATGGATAAAAGTGTTACGATTCTGAGAATAACCAAGGGATTATAGGAAACGGGCAACAATCATTAGCATTTCCTGGAGCGGTGCAGTGATACGTCGGTCTCCTATCTGGATGACTTAAATAGAATCACTTTTGATGATTGTTCTTATACATAACCTTATTAGAGAATCGATGATTATATGAGACACTGTAGGCCAGCTACGTGTTTTCTTGTTACCCGAGTTACCCTTATAGTACCATATGAGTATTAGTTATTGCTATCATGCTTTGTATGTTTACTTTACTTGAAGTCTACACGTCTTACTATCATATTTATGTATTGTTATCCAGCCTTTTGACCAGGTAGGCTTCGAATAGACTGGACGAATAGAACTTAGAGTTATCAAGGCAGGAAGCCTAGAGAGATAACCAAGGAGTTTAGAAAGCAAGTGCAGATAGAGTCTTGGGATAATAACCAAAATGACTCAAGACAATACAACTGTGGGATCTCCAAGTTAGGGATCGGTACCGACTTCTACTTGGGGATTAGTACCGACCCCCAAAAACAACTTGGATGGACCCTATTTTCTACCCACATGTTTATCTTGATGCCAAGACTCTATTTCCAAAGTCATTTCATTGAATAACCACAATTCTTCATCAATCTCCATGAACACTCGAAACTACAACTTTGTTCTCCTGTAACTCCATCATTTGGACTCAGAAGCAAACTAATATTGGTGCAAACTACTATGAAATCACAAAGCTAACTGTAAGACGTTCCGAAGGAAGAAATCAAAGATACTAAAAAAAGGTGAACTTGGGGTTCGGTACCGACTCCCACTTGGGGATCAATACCGACTCCCAGACATTGCTGAGGTGATGCCTATTATTTTGAAAGAATTGGTCAAATTCATGCACAATGACTTGAAGATATTTTAAATGAGATTTTAGGCTCCCTACTTTTATAAATAGGAAGGTACAGCTCATTTTTCTGGATCTTTTTTGGCTCTAGCTCTTATATTTCATATATTCTAGTATTTCTAAAATTCTAAGTGTTGGAATTATACCGAGTCTCAAGAACTTCTGCCCCCGTGTCATAAACCAGCAATAAAATTTTAAAAGTGGATGTAGGCCAAGCTTTTCTGAACCACCACAAATGATTGTGTCTCTCTTTTTCTTTGTTTTCACTTAGATTTCTTCATATCTTATTCTCTTCTATAACTTTTGGGTGTTTGTACCATTTTTTGTTTAAACATTTTGGTGCTTTCACCAAGAACGATATTCTCAGGCCATTGGATCCATCATCTTCTATTGGATTTTCTATATCCAAGAGATATATCTAATTTCTCTATCTTTTAATTCTACAACTCAAATTTGCAAAGATCTACGAAAAGCTTTCTTTCATGGTCCCATCAAGAAGAGATCGTTCTACCAATTTTAGAGCTACCACTGAAGTTGAGAATCAGAATACTCAGACAGGAAATGGAGTTGTCCAACCAGTTCAACCCAAGATCCAGAGTCCAATTAACATCGTGACCATAATGAAGATGGATTTGATGATGAAGAAGATGGAAGATAGATTCCAAGCTAGCCAACAGGAGATGACGATGCAACATAGCTTGAGGCTGATGAATGAGTTAATTCAAAACAAAGGCAGACATAATAAAAGGAATTCCAACTCAGAATTAGAGAGTTCTTCTTCGTCCAAGCGAAGACGGAGGGAAGGAAGGTAGAAGAAAACTCAATACGCCGTTGGAACATCTATACAAGGAAGAGAACAAGCCCCATGCTCAAATTTAGGGATTGGTACCGACCCCACATGGGACTACGTACCAACCCCCAAAATGGTGGGCCATCCTTTGGAAGGCAGTGTAGATGCCATCCTAATGTGCATATTTTCACCACCATATTGAATCTATTTAAATTAAATAAATGATCATATTGGGTATTTTAACTTGTTTTAACCAAAATCCATATTAATTCCAAATTGTCACATATACATCTTCATATAGGGGCAAAACGTTCATTTGTGTGCACATATTTCTTTGAGAAAAATTAATTGGAAATATATATATTTGTAGGAATTTGATCTCAAATAGGAGTGGTTTCATGAAGGAATATGCATGCATAAAGAAGATACAAAAGAATGAAGATGTAAATAATTCAAAGTGAAGAACATGGAGGACTCCACCTACCCACCACCTTAATGTACAAACTAGAGGCTAATGCACATGCTTATGGAATTAATGGCTTCATGTATACTTAAATGGGAATTATGACATGCTAATGATTACTTGGTGGTCACACTACCTCATGGGCATTTTGGACATTCCCTAAAAATATGAATTAGGGTTTCATACATGTATAAATACCCATATTTTTCATATAATCTCTCCCTCTTCTCTTAGTCTCTTTTTAGTTTAGTTTAGCTTAGAAATAAAAAGACAAGCCCTCTTTCCCTTTTCATGGCTACTTAGCCATTTTTATTTCATGTAATTTTTTTTTATGCAATGTTAATTTGTGTTTATTTTACTTACATGCTCTCTTTCTTTCATGCTAATAGTGTAGATTTTATTTATGCAATTAGAATAGTGTTTTTCTTCTTCTTTACTTTGCTGTCATTTTTCTTTCTTTTTGCTTTCATGTTGCTAGCTACATTTGTTAATCAAATAACAAATATGAGAGGCTAAACTCTTTCAATTTAGGGGTAATGAAGCTCTCTAATTATGTAGCTTCAACTATTTGTTAATTCATGCTCTCTTTTTGTGCTTAATGATGATCAATGAAGTGGTTTAATTGTTGTTTTTGCTTTGAATTTGATAGCCTATATTGTTGACACCAAATAGGCTATGCTTAAACAATCACTAACACTAATTGCCCCTTCATCAAAATATGATTATGTTAAAAGAAAGTGATTTGAAATTAAAATTTGATGGTCTATGTTTCTAATCAATAGTTAATAGGCCATACTTAAAATAGATTTCATTTTCATTGTCATTTTTCATGAGAGTTAAAAGTTGTTTAAGGGGTGTGTTATAGTTTGATGGCTTATGTTGAGCTAATTAATAGCACAAATAGGTCATACTTATGATAAACACATCAATTAAACTAACTAATGACCATAAAAGAGAGATCATGATTTCATATGTGTTGAACTACATGATCTAGAGAGGGAATTTATTCTCTAAATTGTCATTTAACTCTTATATTTGCTTCTCTTTTCTTTTAGTTAGTTAGTTAATTCTCTAGCTTAACTCTCATTCGACTTTGGTTTAATTTGATTGAATAGAATTTTAAAATCATCAATTCCCTGCGGATCGACCCGTATTCGCCACGTGCTACATTCGTACACCGTGCGCTTGTGGTTATTTTTATTTCAAAATTCGTTCGACGATTTTCTAAACCGACAGAATTTCCGTCGACGAACAAGTTTTTGGCGCCGTTGCAACTCTCATCAACCATCACAGTGCCATAAATCACAACCTGATCCCATTTCGCACTTACCTGACTTCGAAACTGCTCAGCCTACCACCGACAACAAAACAGCAGTATACACCTCTGCCAATAAACTGCTAGCAAAGTAGCATACTTCCCACCTTCAAAGATCATCACCAACAACAACCGCCTTTCTTCACAATTCGTCCTCCCCCAACCCCTTGCCGTCCATCACTGGCTTCACTTGAACTACATCTCCCGCACCTTCCTACAAGTTCAAAACTGCTCCACATACTGGAACTACACCTTGCCTACAGTTCGAAGCTACCGCCTTTCACCAAAGCACCATCACCAGTGCCGCACAATCAACAACATCGAACTCCTTTGAAAATCGAACCACCCACTACTTTATCCTGAAATTGCTTCGCCATCTACCTCGACTTCAACCAACCCAAAATCACAGCAGCACCATAAAACAATAAAACTCCGAAAGTCGTGACCATATTCCACCAAACTCAAACCACGAATCGCCTGCCTTCAATCCACCATCGCCTCATCACCTCATCTGAGTAAAACCACGAGCACGAGCTTCGGTTTTGAAAATTGATTGTAAGAGTTTTAGATTTACTTGTGTTATATTGATTGCTAATTTCGAAAATTAATTGTGGGTTTGTACTGTTTGAACGAGAGAACTATTTAGTTTGGAGTGTGGGCGGGGCTTTTAGGGTGTGTGCATTTGTTTTTACTTTAGTTTGTTTTCTTTTAATTTAATTTGTTTAGTTTAGTTTGTTTTTCATTTGACCTTTGTTTATCTCTAAATAAAAAAAATTGCTTTCTTATTGTTTAGTTTTGCTTTATCCTAAAAAAACAAAAACAAAAAATTGTTTTGTTTTGTTTTAATTTGGTTTTGTTTTAATTTGTGTCAAAAAAAACTTGTATATGTATCTGATTCCTTTTTCAGGTTGCCAAAGCAGATTGAAAGAGCTTGCTCCGCTTAACTGCTGCCAAAAGAAATAAAATTGCTTGCTTATAAAAATTTGCACCCATGCATATTGTTTTATTTGGTTTGCATTATTAGTAGCTTGAATTTACATTTTATATAAAAAAATTCAATTTTTTTTTCATTCGTAGTTGCATTGTTAATACACGTTTAATTTATGCTTTGCATTTCATCCTAGAATTTTAATTAATAATAACGGTTATACAATGATAACTCTTAATTGTATATTGCCAATTTGTCTTCTTTGAACAATTTAATTTCTTGGTGTCTAGGCTACGGCAGAGCAATAATCAGTTATAAATATTACGGTGATTCGTAAATATTATACTGAATTATTTCTCTGAGGGTACTTAAACTTTCGGCTGCATTGCAACGGTGATTCGTGGTGCACCGATAACGCCTGCCCGTTACCTGGCTGAGAACTATCTTGTTGATTTAATACAATTTGTGATTATACAATTTTGGGTTAATTTAGGATAAATCATTTGTAATTAACCACTGCATTCATTTAGTTGCATTAGTTCATGCATATTTTTTTTAAAAACAACAAAAAAAAATTCAAAATCCAAAACTCAAAAAAATATGTAAATATTCCTTCTCCTTTGAAATTTTAAATCCTTTTTCTTTTACATTTCAAAAATCCAAAAAAAAATTAGAAAAACCAAAATCCAAAAAAATAAATACATAAAACCTTTTCAAAAACAAAGAAGAAAAAATTGATTAAAAAAAAATCAATTTCCCTTTTGAAAAATAAATTTTATTTGTAAATACTTTTCCTTTATAAAAAACAAAAAAATTCTTGAAAATGTCCGAATTTCCCCGCATACATGAATTTTACAACAGTTGTGAAAATCAATATAATCCATATAATTTCACTTCAAATTCTTATGGATATTTCAACAACAACTATTGTTTAAACGATTCGAATTTTGAACCTCAAAATTTTCAAAATGATGACCAACCTTCAAATCTTGAAAATAGCATTTCATCTTTACTTGAAATCGCTACACAACAAAATCAAATGATAAATAAGTTGTGTAATTCATATTTGTGCTATAACTCGAATCAAAGTTTTCAAAATAATCAAAATTTGGATTCACTTCAAAATTCAAACAATTTCGAGTATAACCCATGCCAATTCAATTTTGAACTCCAAACTGAATTTCAAAATCAAAACAAAAATCTGATCCAATTTTCAAATAATTTTGGCAATGGGAATAGTTTCAATAATGATACTATTGGAAACCTTGATTATCAACAAATTCAAAATGAAAGTTTTCAAATTAATAATCATAAATTCGATTTTGTTGACAAAATGGAAAAAGATAACGGGGATTTATTACTTGAAAAATACAAAAAAATTCGTGAAAATCATGATCAAATCTCAACTTGCGAAGAATCAAATAATAATCTACCATTTATCGAAATTGACAATTCTTGTTCTCAACAAGTCCAAATCAAAAAATTTCAAGTTAATAATTACAAATTTGACTTTGTTGAGAAAATGAATGAAATTTACGATAATCACACGAATTTGTTAATTAAAACATTCGAAAATTTTTGTGAGAAACATAATCAAATTTCAATGAGTGACGAGTCAAACGATAATCCATCTTTTACCCAAATCGATGATTTTCAAATAACAACTTTTGAAATTGATAATGACGATCTTAATCAAGCTGTTGAAAATATGGTAATTAAGTTGGATTTCAATTCTTTTGAGGGTGTGGAACCAAATTTAAAATTCAATCCTCCTATTCTCGATTTCGAAAATTTGAATTCAACAGCTTTGGATTTTGAACTTGAGATACGCAATGAAGTTGTTGATAATCCAACAAAGGAAGACGAATTTAACGAACACGATTTCTTTGGACTTTTTGAAGATGAGTTGTTGGATTCCAAAGGGGACGATTTACATCACCATTTTGAAATAAATAATTTTGAAGAATTTTTCAATGACAAACTTGAATTTCAGTTTGGTGAAAATAAATGTGAATTTCAATCAATCGTTATATCTACCCCAAAAATTATCGAATATAAAATAACTCGTAAGATTTTTAATAAAACGACATTCGTTTTTCCAAATCCACACTCGACTTCAAAATCTTTTATGGTTTGGTTTTCGAGCTTAAGCTGTGTCTCATATACTTGACGATACAAATGAATCGGTCTTTGGAAGACCGTTTCATTTACTTTTTGGCAATATACTTTCTGATGTCATGTAGATACATTTCATTTTCATGTAAATAATAATAAACGTGCCTTTCACTTGGGTTGAATGTGGGGACACAGTCAAAATCAAGTGTGGGGGGAGACTCATCTTCTTCTTGATTTTTTAGGATTAATTTTTCATTTTTTCTTCCAAAAACTCAAAAAATATATTTTGATTTATTTTTAAAGAATCAATATAGGATAAATATATGGTTTTGGTTTATTAAATTTAAATTTTTGAAATTTTTTTCTTAACAAAAATAAAAATGAAGTTTGATTACAAATAATAATGGTTTAACTAGTATATAGGAAGATTCATACGTGTTAATTATGAAGTACATCCTAATTGAAAATCTTTTTTTAAAAAAGTGGTTGATTTAAAGTAAAGGATATAACATTTTTTTTGCCTTCTAAGTTAAATTGTTCTAAGATGATTTTGCAAAACTCTCTCTCTCTTTTAAAAAAAAATATAAAATAATAACATCCAAGTATGCACTATCACTTAAAAGTCCTCGCGGTTATACATGGATGAATTACTTGGAATCTTTGGTTATGTGCTTTCATACTCATTTAAAAGTCCTCACGGTTATGCATGTATGGAACACATGTAAAAAAAACAAACATTATAAAAACCACCTACGGTTGATAGGTGTATGCATAAAAGTGTGTGCACTCGCCATGCTTTGTACTCCCCTCACATAAGCCCGAAAGGCAGTGCATGGGTGGTATTTCTGGCCTCAGTTTACTTGAGCTAGGTGTGTAATTTTTCTTGCAAATAATGAGAGAGCAAGCAATTGAAATCCTAGCATTACTTTTACTTAGTTGATTTGATTTGTTATTGAAAAGAAATGAAAATACCACTTTGATCAACTTTGATAATCAACTAAGGATTCATTTCATAGTTACAATGTGTTATTAACCAAAACAACGAGTTAAACTATTGTCCATTTGTTATGATAACTTGATTTTTATTGGAAATTCTGACGAGTAAATTACTTAAATCTCAAGATAATGACCAAAACCTATGTTTAACTTATTAGGGTCAATTTAAAAATAAATCTTTCATTTGTAAATATGTTCGAAAACTTGCATTCATCTCTTTGTAAATAAATCTTGCATTTTGTAAATATTTTCACCCTGCATTTGGATTTTGTGGGTAGTATCCGCTGAAAACCCTCACGAGACAACACTCGTCCTATTGGGGACACCTAGAGGTTTAACGGCTTGTTGCATACGCTCAATGCAATCGTGCTCCCTACGAAAACGGATTTATCTTAGTTTTCTTTATTCGAGGACGAATAAAAAGATAAGTGTGGGGGTATTTGATGTGCATGTAAATGTGCATGTTTTCACCACCATATTGAATCTATTTAAATTAAATAAATGATCATATTGGGTATTTTAACTTGTTTTAACCAAAATCCATATTAATTCCAAATTGTCACATATACATCTTCATATAGGGGTAAAACGGTCATTTGTGTGCATATATTTCTTTGAGAAAAATTAATTGGAAATATATATATATTTGTTGGAATTTGATCTTAAATAGGAGTGGTTTCATGAAGGAATATGCATGCATAAAGAAGATACAAAAAAATGACGATGTAAATAATTCAAAGTGAAGAACATGGAGGACCCCACCTACCCACCACCTTAATGTACAAACTAGAGGCTAATGCACATGCTTATGGAATTAATGGCTTCATGTATACTTAAATGGGAACTATGACATGCTAATGTTTACTTGGTGACCATCTATCTCATGGGCATTTTGGGCATTCCTCAAAAATATGAATTAGGGTTTCATACATGAATAAATACCCATATGTTTCATGTAATCTCTCCCTCTTCTCTTAGTCTCTCTTTAGTTTAGTTTAGCTTAGAAATAAAAAGACAAGCTCTCTTTCCCTTTTCATGGCTACTTAGCCATTTTTATTTCATGTAATTTTTTTTATGCAATGTTAATTTGTGTTTATTTTACTTACATGCTCTCTTTCTTTCATGCTAATAGTGTAGATTTTATTTTATGCAATTAGAATAGTGTTTTTTCTTCTTCTTTACTTTGCTTTCATTTTCCTTTCTTTGTGCTAGCTACATTTGTTAATCAAATAACAAATATGAGAGGCTAAACTCTTTCAATTTAGGGGTAATGAAGCTCTCTAATTATGTAGCTTCAACTATTTGTTAATTCATGCTCTCTTTTTGTGCTTAATGATGATCAATGAAGTGGTTTAATTGTTGTTTTTTGCTTTGAATTTGATAGCCTATATTGTTGACACCAAATAGGCTATGCTTAAACAATCACTAACACTAATTGCCTCTTCATCAAAATATGATTATGGCAAAAGAAAGTGATTTGAAATTAAAATTTGATGGTCTATGTTTCTAATCAATAGTTAATAGGCCATACTTAAAAATAGATTTCATTTTCATTGTCATTTTTATGAGAGTTAAAAGTTGTTTAAGGGGTGTGTTATAGTTTGATGGCTTATGTTGAGCTAATTAATAGCACAAATAGGTCATACTTATGATAAACACATCAATTAAACTAACTAATGACCATAAAAGAGAGATCATGATTTCATATGTGTTGAACTACATGATCTAGAGAGTGGATTTATTCTCTAAATTGTCATTTAACTCTTATATTTGCTTCTCTTTTCTTTTAGTTAGTTAGTTAATTCTCTAGCTTAACTCTCGTTCGACTTTGGTTTAATTTGATTGAATAGAATTTTAAAATCATCAATTCCCTATGGATCGACCTGTATTCGCCACGTGCTACATTTGTACATCGTGCGCTTGCGGTTATTTTTATTTCAAAATTCGCTCGACGGTTTTCTAAACCGATAGAATTTCCGTCGACGAAAACATCCTTGGACGTGCTATTGAAGGTTTGAATCTGGAAAATCACAAAATTGCTGATGGTGTTGCTCACGGGAATCAAACATGGGGGATGCTTGATGAATGGGTCCCCTGGAGTTTAGGGAGCCTAGGTATCGAGCAACTTTCCGAGAGCGTTCGCCGGGTCCAACACTTGGAGCCGGACTCGATTACCGCCATTCAATCAAACTTGTTGACTTAGACTATTTGGAGGATATGGTGAGGAGGTTGGTTAGTGAAAATAGATCTAGAACCTATGATGATTGAGGAACTTATGCTGGTCGGAATCTGTTTACAAAGGACCTCCTTCACACGAGGTATCCTAGGCAACACTTATTGAGATATGAATGACACATGGATTCAATTAGGACTTCGGATGTTGTGAAGTGTCGTTGTTTTCCAATTTTCTTAGAAGGGGTGACTATAATATGATTCACTCGGCTTTCGCCGAGGTCCATATCATCTTTTACTGAATTGTCATGGAAATTCATAGAGCAAATCTGTTTGCACACCTCACGTCCGAAACACGTGATGTCAGTGTCTAATGTTTATCAAGCTGAAGGGGAGTCATCAAGGGACTATTTGAATCGGCTCAACATGGCTATAATGGAGATAATAGATCTAAAGGAAGATATGATACTAATGGCGCTTTGTAGAGAAATTCACCCCGACTCGATTTTGGGGATTGGATAGAAAGAAAGCAACCATCGATAATGGAAGCTTTTATATAGGAAAACTAATGAGCATTTGTGTCGGGAGGATGTTCATAAGCATCTACGGAGGACAGATGATGGAAGTTCAAATGAGCCAATTCAAAGTAAAATTACTATAAAGCAATCTAGCGGAAGCTCTGAGAATGTTGATGTGAAAGTTGGTAATCAGAACAAAGGAGGAAAACAAAACAATGATGGGCCAAAAAAGGGAAAGGCAGATAATAGGAGCCGTTTCAAAGGTCCCAACTATGACATTACACTGAATTGAACAACCCGATAGACAACATCTATCTGGCTACTCAGAATACCGAACCGTATAGGAAGCCGGCTCATTGCGAGTCAACTGTGAAGGAAAAGAAATAGGGTGAGTTCTGTAGATTATATGAGACTCGCGGTCATAATACTAATAAGTGTAGACGCTTGTGTGACATGATTGAAGACTTAATAAGGAAAAAAATGAAACAATATATGAAAGCCCCGTAGGATGGTGAGCAAGGAAATTCTAGCGCCCTTGGATCGTCTTCTTAGCGAGGGAAAGTTGAGCCTGGTGCTGATGCATTCAAACGGCCAGAAAAACGATTAGTGATTAACACAATCATCGGTGGGCCTCGTCCAACCGATAAGAGTTTTGCGAAAATGGATAGATATATTGGAGTTTTAAAGCATGCTGAGAATGAAAGTGACTATGCTATCAAGGATGGAGGTTCAGCAAAACAATCTCAAACCATGACGGACGATACTGTTTTCTAAAACAGGGATGCTGATGGAGTGGAGGCTGCGACAATTGACCCACTCATGATCTTAGTCACGACTGGTCCTGCTGTTGTACGAAAGGTGCTTGTTGACTGTGGAAGTTCAGTCAATATTTGTTCAAAGAAGCCGACGATCAAATGATGTTGGAGGAGAGAGATTTGAAGCCTTGTAGATCTCGTATACAGGGGTTCAATGGGATGGCTACTTAAGCCATAGAATTTGTCGAATTACCGGTGGAACTTGGTGAGGACAACCGCAGGCGAGTGCTGGTCGTGCCGTTTTTTGCGTTGGATATTTATTCTGCTTATAATGTATTCTTGGGCCAACATGCCCTAGCTGAATTTAGAGCACCCATCACTTCTTAGTGTTTAACCAAGAAATTCCCTATCGACAATAGAGTGAGGATCATGCACGGAGATCAGGTGATTGGCTGTGACTGCTATGTCGCTGAACTGAAGGAAGCAAGGCGTAAGGAGAAAGAAAAGAGTGTAGAGGGGGTCCTCTGCATAAAGGCTTTGGACGCATAGCAACTTCCGCCTAAGCCTCGACTCGGGAAAACTAGTCGGCTCTACAATGACATGGACCAATGAAAAGAGCCGGAGGGCGGACGAGCAGCTCCAACCGAGTTGACAATCGTTGTTCCAGTCAACAGAAATGACCCAAGTAAAATCCCGAAGGTTGGATTTCAGCTCGGTACTAGTGTGATGAGGGAGTTGGTTGGTTTTCTTTGGACAAACCTGGATATATTTGCTTGGACATACTCGGATATGCGTGGGATCTCGTCCGGGATAGCAAGCCATGCATTGAACATAAATCCCCAATGCATTCTGTGAAACAGAAGCGCCACAGCCCGGGTCTGGAGAGATCCGCTGCACTCAAAGAAGAAGTGGATAAATTGAAGGATAACGACTTCATCCGCGATGCCTTATACCTGGATTAGATATTTAACACCGTTTTGATGGAGAAAGCGAACGAGAAGTGAAGGACATGCATGAGTATTGGACTTGAATAAGACATGCCTGGAGGACAGCTTTCCACTACCGAGGATAGATCGGTTGGTTGTTTATTCTTAATTGTTTATTGTTAATACCGTTACTGGATAACACATTATTTGAAAGCGTTATATTGTTTGTTATTTTACCTTTATTTCTTTTTGTTTGTAGTCCGTAACGCCTCACAAAAAGCGACCCCCGAAACAAAACAAGCCTGCTCTCAACATTTTCCTCTCCCTCCAAACAATTCAGACCGCGAACTTTTCCATTTTTGCTTTTATTCAACCCTAGATCAAAACCCACGAAGAAATCAACAATCCAAAATCGAAACGCTCGGCATCTCTGAATTTTCCAGCGAGCTGGTTTTAAGAAGTCGGGCCTTCGTGTGGGGATGGGTAAGGCTTATATAGTTGAAGTAGAAAAATCCTCTTGATTATTTACTCGGGTTTCATGTTTGTTAATGTAGCATAAGAAATGGTTTTAGTTTGAATTTTCATTACTTTTGTTTAACAATTAGGTCTCAAGATCTTATTCAGATCCTAAAAAAGATGTCTTACTTGCAGGAAACTGTCCGAAACTGTCCGAGTTAACCTATGATACTTGATTTGGTCTTGCACTTTTCAGATCATTCTCTGCAACTGATTATGTTGCTGCACAGTGCCTGAGGTATGTTTATATCTTTGTTCTGACATTTCAACAAGACAGTGAAGAAGAATCTCTGAATTACTAGCACCATCATGCAGTCATCATACTTTCTATCTTTCCTTAATTTATTAATTGGATGGTTTGGACATGTACATCTAAGAGCTTCCTGAAACTCAGTTAGGACTTATGAGATATAGGAGTTCAAAGGCAAGACACTAGTTGTAGAATAATATAATATAGTCTTGTACCATTTTGAACATTAAAGCATGTACGACTGATGTATGACTGTAGCGGGATATATTTAACATCACCAAGGAAAGTGAAGAGCTCAGGTCTGTATCAATGGTGTTTTCTATACTTGAACATAATTTGAAAGTTGAAAGTGTTCTTAATTTAAACACATAAGTGATGTGGACCAATATGTGCAACAAATTTGAAAGGAAAATGTTTAAGCACAACATTGACTAAATGGCTAAACAAAAGTGGATGATAAGATTTTAGTTTCAACAACTGTGATTAAAAACACAAGTATAAATGGCATATGTAATCTAGTCTTGATTTGAAACTACGATATGTACTTCACTCAGATTCGTCTAATTTCATCTAGTGATTCTTGATATGCTTATCATATTTGATATTTTGATATTGTGGGGCTGCTCACCGATTTCATTTCAGCTGCTAAGGTTTTTTCCTATTCATTTCTGATGATAACGCTGTGTCACTGTGTTTAAGGCTTTAAGCTTTTAGCCCTCCATCAATATGAACTCCTGCAGAAATCATTTACAAGCTATTATCACTTTTCCTTTTGTTATGTTAGGGATGTCTAGTATTTCCTTTTTTTTAAATTGCACTTGTATTATCAGAAAAAAATAATCGGAAAACTACAACTGACATTGCTGCCCCTTCTGTACTGACATTGCAGCCCCTTTTGTATATCGATAGGAAATGTTAATAAAAATCAGATTGTATCAACAAGCTATCATCACTTTTCCTTCTTATCTGTTAGGGATTGTTCTGAAACACTTTACATAATTCCTCCAGGCTGAATATAAAAAAAGGAAGCGTTTGGCATACATCCCTCCTATAGTTTGCAAATACACAAAACATCCCTCCATTTTATATATATGTTTCCGGTCTTCCGTTGTAATTTCTCTCTGCACTTCATCGTTCCTGTGAAAATGAAATAAATAAACAAAATCGAATCACAATCTACTGAATAAACTGAAATCAAGGTGACTAGAACATTGATTTAGAACGAAAACAATACCAAATACTCATTTTAATTAATCGAGAAGAATCTGAAATCAAATAATGGAAAGTATAATCAATTAGAACATCAAAATCAAACAGTAAAATTGAAATAGCAAAAGAAAACAATAATTTGTATGAAGATGAATTCATTCTTCACGAAATAAAAAATTATAATATATCAGCAATAATTTAAGAATATTTGCAGCTAACAAATACAAATATTAATAATATTTGCAGTTTTTTCTACAAATATTCTTAATATTTGCAGTTTTAGTTGCAAATACATAGAACATTTGCAGTAAAAAATTTGATTACTTGATAAAACACTCTTACAGCTCTAACATATATTATTACATGTTTTACTGCAAAAATTGTACATATTTGCAGTATTGTAAGCAAAAATTCTCAATATTTGCTGATTTTTCTATAGTTTTTCAGAATAATTGCAGCAATATCCGCAAGTATTCATAATAATGGCATATGAAAGTAAAAATAATGAATACTTGCTAAAAAACATGCAGCTTCAACATATATTATTATTATTTTTTGCAAAAATACTGAACATATTTGCAGTATTATAAACAAATGTTCTCAAATTTTGTAATTTTTTTGCAATTATTAAGAATAATTGCAGCCATAACTGCAGTTATTCATAATATTTGCAGAAAAAAGTAAAAACATTCATAATATTTGCATTGGATTTTTAATGAAAAAATTGACACTATTTAAAGTTTTTTATGCAAGTACCATCAATATTTGCATATTTTTCTACAAATATGGAGAATACATGCAGAAATATTGCAAATATTGGAATATTTACATATTTTTATGCATGTATTTTCACCAATTGCAGTTTTTAATGCACATATTTGCAAGTATTCTTAGTAAATGTAATTTTTATGCATGTATTCTTAATTATGAAGCTCAAATTTATCTTCCTAATTCAAAATATTGAAATTAACAATTGCAGAGAAAAATTCTTACAGAAATACATATACATGTATGCAAAAAATTTCAACATTTGTCGACTTTTCTGCAATTATTCTGAATATTTGCACCAATGTCTGCAAATATTCTTAAAAATCGCAGATTTTTCAGCAATTATTTTCTATTGTTATTCACAATATTTGCATCAACTTCTGCAATTATTGAGAATAATTGCAGATTTTTCAGATATACATGCAAATTATTCAGAACAATTGCAGATATACGTGCAATTATACATAATAATTGCATATATCTCTGCAATTATTTTGAATAATTGCATACAAAGATGAATGCAAATGATTTTAAGTGAATAATTATTGATTTTTCAGCAAGTATGTATTATGAATATTTGCTAAATTTTAAATGAATAATTGCAGAGGATTTTTTTTAAATAAAAGCATATTTATATACAAACATTCCCAATATTTGCTGACTTTTTTGCAATTATTATGAAAATTTGCACCAATGTCTGCAAATTATCTTAAAAATTGCTGATTTTCCAACAACTATTAAAAATGTTTGAAGGAAAGAACTGTATGAATGTTATTCTAGGTAATATTTGCAGTATTTATGCACATAACTTCAAATATCAAACTGCAAGCATTTCTCATTATCAATAATGAATTTAAACATCAAAACAACACCAACAATGTGTGCCTAATTATGAAGATAAAATTCATCTTCCTAATGCAAAATATTGAAATTAACAATTGCAGAGAAAAATTCTTATAGAAACGTATATAAATGTATGCAAATTTTTTCAATATTTGCAATTATTCTGAATATTTGCACCAATGTCTGCAAATATTCTTAAAAATTGCAGATTTTTCAGCAGTTATTTTCTATTGTTATTCATAATATTTGCACCAACTTCTACAATTATTGAGAATAATTGCAGATTTTTCAGATATACAAGCAAATTATTTAGAACAATTGCAGACATACGTGCAATTATATACAATAATTGCATACAAAGATAAATACAAATGATTTTAAGTGAATAATTGGTGATTTTTCAATAAGTATATATTACGAATATTTGTTAAATTTTAAGTGAATAATTGCAAAGGAAAATTCCTAAATAAAAACATATTTATATGCAAATATTTTCAATATTTGTTGACTTTTTTGCAATTATTATGAAAAATTGCACCAATGTCTGCAAATAATATTAAACATTGCTGATTTTCCAAAAACTATTAAAAATGTTTGTAGGAAAGAACCGTATGAATGTTATTCTAGGTAATATTTGCAGTATTTATGCACATAACTTCAAATATCAAACTGCAACCATTTCTCATTATCATTAATGAATTTAAACATCAAAACAACACCAACAATTCATAGAAAATAAAAAACAATTCATTTTTTGTAAACAAGATTGATTCGTCTTCAAATGGTTGCACTTTTTTTATTGAAATCGAGAATTAAACACTTGTTTGAAGAAAACTCAGCTCGACTTTCAATTTGATCACAAGAAACTGAAGAAGAAGAAGAACCACGGCTCGACTTTGAAGCGCAGGAGTAGTTTAAGAAAAAAAATAGGTGTAAAACAAAAACAGGGACGTAGAAAGTATGTTTTTTTGGACAATGACCGACTTTGAATTAAGTTTGGTTTTGGGGATGTGCGCATAATATTCACTAAAAAAAAAAATCTAATCTATTACATGAGTATCATTCAGTTAATACTATAATTTTGATGATATATTCTATTTAACTACATAACTCGTACACTCTTAAGTATTTTACTCAACTTAATAAGTCCTACACAGGAGAAGGTTGATGCAGTATCATATGGAAATTTTCAGAAAGGTTGACATCATTGTTACACCTACAGCCGGGTATGTTTACATTTTTTAATACTACATTTGTTTCATGCATACATGGCCTCTATGCCATTTTTATATTGCTAGACTTAATTATTTCTATATTGCTAGACTTAATTATTGTTGTAAAATATCCAAAATTCCCTTTAGGGTCTGGTATAGTGGATTATATTGAAACAACATTATTACACTTGCTCTTAACCATAAATTTGCCTAGTTTATTTTCTTATCATTGTTAACCCTCATTTTCATCACATTTAGTTAGCTAACTTTAGTTTATGAAATTAAACATGGTAATATCTTTACAGAAGTGCTTTTTATACTTTTAAAAGGAGAAATATTTATGTTACACTGTAAACTTTTTATATGCTTCACTAGTCATCTACAAATATTGGAGTTATTCTTATTTTGGGTCAATTTGTAAAACTAATAACAAAAATAATCATATTTACATACTGTTTACAAAAGTAGACCAATAGAATGTGCCAAAATGAACTGGTGATTTCATATCTTGCCGATGTAAATGTAAAAATAGAAGAAAAATACATTACAGCAATTTGAAATAGCTTCAGCGTATTTTGGTCAAAGTGAATTGATTTTGTAAATAGTTTCCAAATGAATCTGTTTCTTTAAGGAGATACCAAATTCTCCAAAGTGATAGAGAGGTCGCAAAAATTTCATGATAAACCATTCTATTGTCTTGTTTAATTCAAGAAATTTAGCCCCTTAATGATGTTCTCATGCTCCTATAATGAATTCTTTCCATCTATTGCAGCATCACTGCACCGAAAATTCCGTCAAGTTCTCTTAAAGCAGGGGAGTCTAATTATGAGGTGTCAGGTCAGTTGGATTAACTTTCTCACAGTTTCAGCTCTTGTATTTCTAACGAGTTTTTAGTAGCTTTTAAAAATCATTACATTAATGATTTTTCCTTGCATTTGTGCAAATTAATAGTGGAACTTGCAATTACTAAATCTAGCAAAAGCTTTTATGTTTCCTTCGAATTAAATAGTTAGAGCACTAAATTTGCATCAAATTTTCTACAGTCTGATTCAAGGTTTAAATCTTTATATATTGAGAAGAACAACATTAGGTTATTTGTAGTTATTTCACAAAATTCATTGGGGGTTCGCATTTTGAAAAAGGAAATTTTTCGATATTAAGCTTGGGAGAAAAATTATTTCAACTTTAGGTCTCACTGTAAACCTGTTACAAAAATATGCCAGGTATTCAACATGTCAGGTTTTGTGCTTGGCACAAATTTATAGTTTCTGCTTGCACTCTTTGAAAGTGCGCAAGCAAAAAATTAATTTTAAAAAAATCATGCTTGCACATTTTCAAAGTGCGCAAGTACAAAATGCTGGATCTACTTTTATAATAAGTTTTCAGTAAGACCTTAAATTAAAATTAGTCTTTTTCTCAAGCCTATTATTAAATTTAATCCTCAAAAAACCTAAGTTTAAATGTCTCTCCATCTAAAATACACATTGCGTGTATGTGGAGTTTATGCATGCATATCTGGACATTCCCTAAAACCATACTTGATCCGCAAATTCATTTCCGATGAGCAAAAAGAATCCACAAACTTATTTGAATTTTGCTTCCATATTAATTGAAATGTGTCTTCCCTTATTTGAAACATCAGGCTGAAATTTCGTATTCACAAACAATTCAAATTTTTTGTAATAATTCCAACAAGATCCTTATGATATAATTCAATAAAAAATTATTGATGCAAATATTTATAATAATCATAATAATTAACTAAGTTTATGATAATTATAATAATATCAATACTAATAAATTATAAAATTGACTAAGTTTCATAAAAAATAACTAAGTTTAGAACAACAACAACAATAATAATGAAATGATAAAGTATTAAAATTTAACTAATTTTTATAAAATTTAACTAAATTTAATAACAATAATAATAATAAATTAATTAGCTAAGTTTATAAAAATTAACTTCGTCAACTAAGTTTAATAAGAATTGAAGAAGTTTGTAAAATTAACTAAGTTTAAGAAAATTAACTAAGTTTATAATGATAATAACAACGACTAATGTTTATGAAAATTAATTAAATTTATTATAATAATAATACTAATAATAAAATAATAAAAATAAATTATAAAATATTAACTAGTTAACTAAGTTTTATAAAAATTAACTAAATTTATATAATAATAATAATAATAATTTTAACTAAGTTTATAAAAATTAACTAAGTTTATATATATAATAACAACAACAACAACATGTTTATAAATATTAACTAAATTTATATAATAATAATTGTAATAACGACTAATAATAATTATTATTATTAAATAGCAGCAGCAGTAATAATAATAAAAGTAACAAGAACAACAACAATAGTCATAGTAGTAGTAGTAATAATAATAATAAAAGTGATAATTATAAAATATTAACTAAGTTAACAAAGTTTTATAAAAAATAACTAACTTTGTGTATAATAATAATAATAAATTAATTTAGTTTATAGTAATAATAGCAACAAGAACAACAACAATAGTGATAATAGCAATACTAACACTAAACAAACAAAGTTTATAAAAATTAATTAAGTTTCATAAAAATTAACCAAGTTTAGAACAACAACAATAACAATGATAAATGATAAACTAGTGACCAATTTAACTAAGTTTTACAAACTTAAACTAAATTTATGTAATAATAGTAATAAATTAAACAAGTTCATAAAAATTAACTTCATTTGATGTGAACAAGACACCACTTCCATTTATATGGCATCCTCATCACATTCACTATTAAGACTTCTGCATATGAAACTATATAGCACATGAACAAATATAAACATGTAATTGGGTTATTCGAAGAGGAAGAAGAAAACAATAGTTTTTGAAAGCAAAGAAATAGAAGCAAAAAAAAGGGTTCAAAATTTGCAACCAAACACACCTTTGTCCGGTCGATTTCATATAGGACAGAAACCGAACACATCTCTGTCCGGTCCGGTCCTGTCCGACCGATTTACACGCCTAATATTTGGTAGTTTTGAGTTCAAATTTGCAACTGATATATAACAAGGAGGAATGTAGATTATTATGCAAACTTGGGCTGATGATATAAAATGATATTTGACTTGTGAAAATAATGAATGAGACCATCCTTTGAAGATGGGACAAGTTTACGTAATTGTTGTAGTTTATAAGCATTTCTTTAATTTACTCTGTGTAATTTTATTTGCAGGTGCCACCTACCCACTATATATTGGCATGGAATATATGAGAACACACAATTTCCAACTTGCAGAACAGGTACTTGAATATCTTGGTCAATGTAGTAATAAGGTTATTTTGAATTCCCAAGTTCTGTTGTATAAGCTTATTTATGCAATTCACGCTTTGACTAACAACATGTAAATGTACTTATCCAATTCCAAACTACTATCAGCTGCTTAATTTATTTGTTATTGAATGTTTTATCCTCCACTCCCATATCTTATTAATGACTCATCGTGATCACTAGTCTATCATGGCATCGAAAGTATTATATTGATTGAAATATTACATGAAGAAGTGGGCAAAAATTTGCCTTGTATCTATCTAAGCTTGTAGAATTATTTTCATAGGTTTTTAATTAACAATGAAAAAACTTTCAAGCTTATATGCCATCTAAGGTGTAGATTCATGTGTTCAAAACAACAATATACGGTTTAGTATATGCTCATATTTACCTACTTTTTTGCGATGTTCTTAATTATTAGAACACTACCATGCTATCCTTGTTGTTAAAGGTAAGTGGATGTTTTTTTCTCCTCATTCCTATTGCAAATGAAACTAGCTTTATGCTAAAATATATTTGCTTCAGTTTTTTTTTGCAGTCAAAATCTATATGGCTCTCTGATCCTTTGGTGTACATTGAACTTGGGGTAGTTGCATATCATATGAAGGAGTAAGAAACTTCAACTCTCATATCAACTGTTATGTTTTCCATTATGCAGTAAGATATAGCACTATGATGACTGTTATGATTATTTTTCTATGTTCACTTAATGTTTGCAGTCATCAAAAAGTAATTCAGTGGTTTGAGAAAACATTATCTCACGTAGCTTCTTCACTGAATGAAACATGGAACCAACTTTAGTGAACCTTGCTCATTCGCAGAGAAAGCTAAAGAATGTGAATAATCGTCTGTACAGTTGTAGCTACAACTCATGGTTTACTATTATTTTTAATATTTGCATTTGAACTCAGATTGTAATGGATAATATGTATATGTTTGATCATGTTTAATACGATGTATGTATATATTTGGTATGTTTGATATAATGCGTTATATTTTCTAATTATTATATTCTTCGACTCATACATTGTTCATATTGTTATGTGTTTAAAGAAGATTCGTTTTGATATGCTATAACTAAATTGTAATATATAGAAGGATGCATCAAACATAAAAAAATAAACCATAGCATTTAAAAAGCGTTTTAGTTATATAATATAAACGCTATAAAAAGGTAACGTAATGCATGTGTTTACTGTCAAAGGATAGCGACTTAAAAGCGTCATAGAAAAAAAGTATCATAGCGGTAATATGTTGCTATAAATATTCTGCTCTTTTCTGTAACATGTTGATACAGAGATGTTTTATAGTGGCAGTAATGCGCTATTCTCTATAATACCATAGCGGTATATTTGTGCTATGAAAGCTTTATTTTATAGTGGCTTTTTTGTGTTATAAATTCGCCATTGGTTTTTATAACATGTCGATATACAACGTTTATCGAACTGCTATAGTTTTGTTTAATAGTGGTTATGTGCCGCTGTAAAAGACTCTTTTTGTTGTAGTGGGCCATTTATAGAGAAGATCCTTCACACGAGATACCCTCGGAGATTCAACATGGCAACGATGCCATTGTACGGAGAAACAACAGATCCTATGCAACACTTATTGAGATATGAATGGCACATGGATTCGGCCAAGGCTTCGGATGCTGTGAAGTGCCGCTGTTTCCTAATTTTTTTTAGAAGGGGTGGCTACAATGTGGTTCACTTGACTTCCGCCGAGGCCCGTATTATCTTTTGATAAATTTTCGAGGAAATTCATGGAGAAATTCTGTTTGCACACCTCACGTCCAAAACACGTGATGTCATTGTCTAATGTTTATCAAGCTGAAGGGGAATCGTTGAGGGAGTATTTGAATGAGTTCCACATGGCTGTAATGGAGATAACAGATCCAAAGGAAGATATAGTACTGATGGTGCTTTGTAGAGGAGTTCACCCCGACTCGAATTTTGGGGATTGGATAGAAAAAAAGTAACCATCGATAATGTAAGCTTTTTTGGAAAGCTAATGAGTATTAGTGTCGGGAGGATGTACATAAGCATCTACAGAGGACTGATGCCAGAAGTTCGAATGAGCTGATTCAAAGTAATATTATTGTAAAGCAATCTAGAGGAAGCTTTGTGAATGTTGGTAATCAGATCAAAGGAGGAAAACAAAACAATGATGGGGCAAAGAAGGGAAAGCCAGATAATAGGAGCCGTTTTAGAGGTCCCAAGTATGACAATTACACTAAATTGAAAAACTCGATAGAGAACATCTATCTGTCTACTCAAAATATCGAACCATATAGGAAGCCGGCTTTTAGGGAGTCAATTGAGAAGGAAAAGAAGTCGGACAAGTTCTTTAGATTCCGTGAGACTAACGGTCATAATACTAACGAGTGCAGGAACTTGCACGACATGACCGAAGATTTAACAAGGAAAAAGAAATTGCAACAATATGTGAAAGCCCGTAGAATGGTAGGTAAGGAAATTCTACCGCCCCTAGGTCATCTTCCCCGTGGGGGCGAGCTGAGCCTGGTGCTAATGCATTCAAGCGGCCAAAAAAACGACTAGTGATTAACACAATCATCGGTGGGCCTCATCCAGCCGATAAGAGTTCTGCAGAAATGGATAGATACATTGGAGCCTTAAAGTATGCTGAGAATGAAATTTGCTATGTTGTCGAGGATGGAGCTTCGGCAAAACAATCTTGATCCATAACGGACGATATTGTTTTCCGAAACAGGGACGCTGACGGAGTGGAGGCTCCGACAATTGACCCACTCGTGGTCTCAACCACGATTGGTCATGCCGTTGTCCGAAAGGTGCTTGTTGACTGTGGGAGTTCAGTCAATATTTTGTTCAAAAAGGATGACGATCAAATGATGTTGGAGGAGAGAGATTTGAAGCCTTGTAGATCTGGCATACAAGGGTTCAACGGGATGGCTACTTAAGCCATAGGATTTTTCGAATTATCGATGAAAGTTAGTGAGGGCGATCGCATGCGAGTGTGGGTAGTGCCGATTTGGGTGTTGGATATTTATTCTGCTTATAAAGTATTCTTGGGCCTACCGGCCCTAGCTGAATTTAGAGATGTCATTGCTCCCTGGTGTTTGACTATGAAATTCTCTATCGGAAAGGAGAGGGAATGATGCACGGAGATCGGGTGGCTAGTTGTGACTGTTATGTCGCTTAATTAAAGGAAGCAATGTGTAAGGAGAAAGGAAAGAGTGTAGAGGGGGTCCTCTGGATAAAGGCTTTGGACGCATAGCAACTCCCGTCTAAGACTCAGTTCGGGCAAATTAGTCGGTCCTACGATGACAATGATCGACGAAAAGAGCTGGAGGGCGGTTGAGCAGCTCTAGCTGAGTTGACAATCGTTATTCTAGTCAATAGGGATGACCCAAGTAAAATCCTGAAGGTTGGATCTCAGCTCAGTACTGGTGTGATGAGGGAATTGGTTGCTTTTCTCTGGACGAATCTAGACGTGTTTTCCTGGACACACTCAGATATGTGTGGGATCTCTCCCGGGATAGCAAGCCATGCATTGAACATAACATCCCAAATGCATTCATGTGAAACAATAGCGCCGTAGCTTGGGTCCGGAGAGATCCGTTGACCTCAAAGAAGAAGTCGATAAGTTGAAGGATAACGGCTATCCGCGATGCCTTATACCTGGATTGGGTATCTAACCCTGTTTTGATGAAGAAAGCGAATGGGAAGTGGGGGACATGCATTGACTATTCGGACTTGAATAAGGCATGCCCGAAGGACAGCTTCCCACTATCGAGGATACATCAGTTTGTGGACTCAACTGCTGGACACGAGCTACTCTCATTTATAGACGCGTACTTCGGATATAATCAAATCTCGATGCACGTCCCAGATCAGAAACGCACAAATTTCATCTTTGACCTCGGACTCTCATTCCTTTTGGGTTAAAGAATGTAGGAGCAACTTACCATAGGTTCATGATTCGAATGTTTAAGACCAGATTGGACGATCAATGAAGGTTTATGTGGATGACATGCTTGTGAAGTCATGGCGTTCGAGGAATCATGTCGATGATCAGGTGGAGATGTTTGTTGTCCTTCAACAGTATGGAATGAAACACAATCCATTGAAATGCTCTTTCGATGTTTCATCGGGGAAGTTCTTGGGTTTTATTGTTAACTCCCACGGGATTGAAGCCTACCCGGAAAAGAACAAGGCTTTGAGAGAGATCGAAGCCTCGAAGACAATTAAGGAGGTCCGAAGCTTAAATAGGAAGGCCGCCGCTTTGAGTCGGTTCATCTCCAAAGCCATTGACAAATGTACACCTTTCTTCGTGGTGATCAAAAGGGAAAAGAGAAACTTTGATTGGAATCAAGACTGCAAAGATGCATTCCAGGCTCTGGTAAATCATTTGGAGAGGCCTCATGTTCTCTCAAAACCGGTGGATGATGAGGATTTGTTCTTATAGCTGGCAGTGTCGATGCATTCCATAAGCGCCACACTTGTGCGTGAGTTGTCCCGCATCCAGTGACCAGTTTATTACATCAATAAAGTATTGACATGAGCAAAGAGAAACTACCCGATATTGGATATTGATTTCATCCAGAAAGCTCCGCTTCTATTTCCAAGCTCATCTAATCAACGCCCTTACCAGCCAGCCTTTACGATAAGTCTTACAACGACCAGTGACTTCTGGAAGGCTGTTAAAATGGAACATTGAATTGAATCAATATGATATCACTTATCACCCACGAAGAGCAATCCAGGATCAAGCCTTGGCGGATTTCATAGCTGAATTCACTGCGCGAGATGATCCTCCGGAGAGCAGCGGGGAAAAGGAAGTTGGAAGAAAGATGTACATGGGTGATGCATGATAGAGTTAGGGGTAGCCCTAGGGGAAATTATATAATTTTTTACATATATCTATCTCGTTGACCAATCTTGTTCGAAATAAAAGGTATTTTCTTTCTATTATATACTTATATAATGTGATTATGTTAATTAATTAACTTAATTAAAATTATTTTAAAAGAAAAATCCATAAATGATATATTTTGTGATAGTAGTTACAAAGTGTTGGAATTGTGAGTAATTTATCAAAACGAAACAAATATACCATTTTAAATGTTCCTAGTCAAGATGCATCGAGACTGGATATCGATATATCCGTTGAGACTGAAGTACGTAACGCTCTCCAAATATTGGGTAGTGTATTACTCATGACTGCTGGGGGAACATAGGGGTTACGTACTAATAGTTATTGGATAACTATGCAATGACTCGGTCGATAGTTTTCTGTTGGTTAATATAACTAAGGTCAAAAAGAAAATATCGATGTGACTGATTTACACAGTTCTCTCGACTTGAAAATACTATGGATCTTCAATATGAAAGCTCCGCTTTGATTATAGCCCAATCATGGCATGACGTCTATCGAGTACTATAGTTGGGTCGAGTGGAAGTATTGGAAGTGAAGAACTATTCAAGAGAGGATTCGTCTCCTCGGTTTTATACGGTTAGTATCACGGTCAACTCAAGTCAACTCAAAGTCAAAGTCTCTGGCCAGAGCATTTCAGTTAATAATGATTGTTATTATTGAACCAAGGACTTTGTATTTGGACTATATAGTTGAATGTGGATGAGGTTGGAATTTTGACCGTTCCCAAATTCCATAAGCCCAAAGTGATACAGTTTTGACGAAAAGAATTGGTGTAAACAAATGTCATAATCGTGTAACGCTTATTAAACTAAAATTAGATTTTTACCGGAAATGAGTAAGCGATAAATTTGGCCATAATGTCACACCACTTGCTAAGTGACGTGTGAATGTTAACATTAGAATAATTCGATGTTAATCGCTGACCAAATTTACACCCAAGAGTTACACAATTAAATGATGAATTCCCTTAAGACCGAAAGATTTAATTAGTTTAAAATTGTTATAAATTAATTAATATTTATGAATATGATTTATGAAATATTAATTATAAAATTCGAATATGATTTGAGAAATAAATAATGTTATATATATTTATAACAGTTATAAATATATCAATCGATATACAATATCGACAAGCGATTAAATTAGATTTATTTACATAGTATTTTGGATTGGGCTTAGATGGGTTTAAGGCCCATCATTAGGGCTGCAAATTTCGGTTTTGGGAAGGTCTAGGGGTGGCTAAAACATAGACAATTGGCTTGGAGATAATGGGTTGAGATCAAGTGAGAACGGGTAAAAAGGTTTTCCTCATTTCTCTCTAATACAACCATATATATATATATATGTATGTATGTATGTATGTATGTATGTATGTATGTATGTATGTACGTATCTCTGAAAATAATGATGAATTTTTTTTGGCCGCATTACCTTCTACACCGTTGGTTAAAACATAGCTCTCAATCCACTTCAAAATGCTTAAATATATTTCAAACTAAGATAATATTATTCGATAGTTAGAGATCGGTGATTCTGAACTTGCAATCTAACGAATCAAGAACAGTAAAAGAAAAGGAAGTCACTGCTCCAACGTGGATTCAAAGGCATCATTAAATTGGTAATTTTAATTCATATTACAATAAATAAATTATATTGTATGATCCTATAACGAGCAATTTCATATTTGTTTAAATATATTGCTACTATATGTTTAGTTAGGTGAGATTTTGTAAGTAGATGTGGTTGTCACAAATCAGTTTGGTTATGTGCATAAATTGTTTATTATACTATTTAATTTATGTATAGACAAATGTTTTTTACTGTAAAAAATCAATTTTTGTCGTTAATAATTGTATATACATATATTTAATAACAAATTCATATATATATATATATTAGTGTATATTTCTCTCTCATAATAGCATATATGTATATATAAGATATATATGCATATATATGATCTAAATTTTTTAATACACTTATTTATATATAATATGAATTTATAAATTCTAAAATTAATTATCATATATATATTCATATTTTTAAATTAACATTTATTGAATTTTTAAATTGTTTATTATATATAAAATAATTATTACATTAAAAATTCAATTTTATATTTAAAAAAATATTAGATCATTTCAAAAACGTATTAAAAAATTTAGGAATTTTTCAGTAAAGTTTATTATTTTTAATAATTAATATTATTTCGGAAAAACTTTTATGATTTATTAAAAAAAATTGAAAAATTCTTAAATTTTTTTTGTAATCTTTCATTCATGATCCTATAATTTTGAAAATTTTAAAATTTGAATTGTTTAGTAATATATCATTTTATATTAAATAATTATTGCCGAAATCAATGTATTTGTTTTTAAAAATAATATTTCAACTTTGAAAAATCCCCAGATTTTTCCTAAGCATCATTTTATGATCCTAGATTTTTGAAAATTACAAAATTTGAATTTTCATCAATAAATTATTTTATGTTAATTATTTATGGATGAAAATATTATTTTATTCATAATATATGCAAATTAAAATACTAAAACTATTATGTTTGCAAAACTATGTTAATTTTGAATTATAAATAATTTTTAATAATTATTCTCTCTCTTTATATATATATATATATCTATATATAAATGTTTTATGTTCGTATATTACATATAATATATTTATACATACATATTTGTGCATGTGTATTTCGTAACACATATACATGTACATATTTGGATAACATACATGACATATAAAATGAGCTAATATGTCTATTGCGATGGAAATCCCAACATCTACATATGGACATATTATACCTTTTACGGATTATTATGTTACGCATGCACTCGCACATATATGTATATGACACATTTATGTATAAACTAAATCAAATAAAATTAATTTCATATCTTAATATATTTAAATTTAAATAAAATAAATGATTTTATTTAAATGAAATGTAGAAATGTTCTAATTCAGTTAGACTTCATAGGCCCAATAAAAGATCCAATAAGGTAAATTTTTTGACATTCATCCATAACTTCCACTGTGGGCTAGTCTAGTTTCAACAATGTTATTAGAGCCTAATAGCATATGCGGTTTAATTTAGTCATATTAGAGCTACCTAATTAAGCTTTCCCACTAAGTACGACGCCTAGAAAGGTAATGTCTAGGACTGGAATTGGGTAATCAAGTAGCATGTCCTACCTAGTTATCGGCTTAGCCCAAAAGGTGAAGTAAGCCCAAAGCTTGCTCATAATAGAAAAGGCCCAACTAATTTGGGCTTTGGGCTAATTTTCAAAATCGTTTTGAAAATTAATATTAAAGGTTTTAAATTTAATAGTTAAATTTAAAATAAAACATGTTTATGATAAAAATTATAATACTACATAAGTTTTCAAAATGTTTGAAAATATTTATATAATAATTTCAAATTTATTAATAATATTAATAAAATAAATTAACTAAATATGTTAATTAATTAATGTATATATGCATGTATTATATATGTTGATATATTTTATGTTATTTTAAAATTTTTAAGTATACATGTACGTATATAAGATAAATTTTGAAAGTAATAAATTTTAATAAAAATTGTTTAAGTGAATAAATTAATTAAAAGTTAATTATTTAAATAAAATACACATATATACGATATATGTGTGTTACGGTATAAAGGTTATAGTATACACTATAAATGTTATAGTAGATATGTCCAACATAAAAGTTATATTGGAATATTAATTTAAAATTAGTTAAAGAGTTAATTGATTAAAATTAGTTAGATAAGATTTAATTAATGAAATATTATACGTAAGACTATCATACAAGTAATATGAAAGATAAAAGTTATATAACAATAAAACTTATATGATAGAGGCATTTCACTAGAAGGACAAACTTTATAGTCCAATTAGTTTCTAGGACATACATCTACATAAATTAATTTCAAGGCCAAAGTCAGTAGAATAATTACTTCTAAGGAAAAAGTCAGCAGTCCAATTACTTTCAAGGACATAATTTTATAGGTTTTTAGGCCTTAGAAACTAATTATTTTGCATTTTGTCCTTAAAAGTAATTATTTCAGTTGTGTGTCTTAGAAACTAATTGCACTTGCTATAGAGGTCCTTGTGACTAATTTCCACTATATGATATGTGTATAAACTAAATGTGGAACATTAAAGAAACTGAAATAGACTTGAGAAATATATACATATGTAGATGTGTGACACTTGAATCGCTAGAGTATTCATAAGAAATATATTATTCTATAAGTCGATATCACTAATATATATTGAAGATTATGAATCTACAATATAATTCTGTCCTCTACCATATATATATATTAATAAATTACTTACATACTCCTTAGTTGTTGAGCAAACTCAAGCTAGGAATGTTATGCATAGTAATATTAATATATTGAACAGATGAGGTAAGATAACTATATGTATTTGTTGAGAAAACTCAAGGTACATATATTATACTTAAGCCATCACGATATGGTAGGTATGAGTGAATAATCTCTTTCGATTTGTTGTGCAAACTCAAGGTCGAAATGAGATTAGAACAAGGAAAAATAGCTTAGGAGTTGTATGTGATACAACCGATAAGGAGTTATCCGTCGTTTGTGAGGCTATGATTTGTTGAGTAAACTCAAGGTTAGGATACCAAAACAAATGAGTCCTAACACCCACTAGTGAAGTTGTAAGACTTCGATGTTTCATCTTGGGGTTTGAAGTAACATAAAAGACTAATTGAAATGGTAACATTTAACATTTCTAATATTATAAGAACATATGCTATATAATGTTATAATTATCTACAATGATAAATTTATGCATTTAATACGATTGGTAAAACGTTTGTCAATTAACATATATAAACAAACTGAATCGAAAGTTGACAAATATAAATATAATATATACTTACTAATAATTCTAATTTCATGTTATGTAATGTTTCTATACCCATGCAAGTTCCTAATTTCAACTACTTAATGCATTCGTAATTTGGTCGCTTATATGTTTATTTGGTTTAGACCGTGTATTGCATTTTATGAGTTTTTTAATTCTAAATGCAATTCAAGACTATGGATATTTGATCCATGTACTTTCACATATAAATGTTATATGGTGAACAGTCATAGTTTGTGTTGTACAATATTTCGATGTAGTTAGTTCATTTGAAGTAAGCCAATAAACAGTATTTTAAGATCATGTATTCAACTTGAATAATTTCAAAAGGATTATATTGTGTTAATATAACACAAAACCATAAACTACGAGATACATCTAAGAACTCGATCGCTGAAATGTCATCTTGATCGGTTTACATAAAGTGCAACATATTTGATGTCTTAAATGTTAAGAATAATCAAATGCGCTTTTGTAAAAAGTTTGTTATAATATTGTAGTAAGGTTTTCTTTTGAATAGTTTGACCATTTAAAAGAAAAACAAATGTATAAGAATAGATGTAATTTAAGGTAAAGTTGGAATGAAGAGAATGAATAGTCACTTCTGCTTCATAGAGCAACATTGGAAACAAGAATTGTAATAATAATTGATACTTAATATTGGAATATAAAATATGATTTTTATTTTGAAATTTATTTTCATATAGAAAATTGTTTTATATAACAATTATTTCTTTGAGTTCAAGATATTTGATCAAAGAACTCTCCACTGTAAACTAATTGCAGCATATGAAATAAGTAAACAATATTAACAATAAGTGAGTGGTGGACCTCTAAATTTAGTACGCTATTATAGTAATGGTGGAAATAATGGGAGCATGCCATATAGCACCTAATGATTGCATCAAATTACAAAAATTATTTTCGTAAAATGTACCGAACATTATTTGTGAAATAATGTTTATTTTCGATGTTGACTGAAAAATAGATATAGAATATTCATTATGAAATAGAATTATATTATGGAACTTTTTTTCATAGTAAAAATGATGCAACAAAAATACATATTTGTCTAATATTATTTACAGTTGTTTTGGAATTATAGACTAAGCTGTAGTTTTCAAAAATAATTTACTATATGATTATGAATCATATGATACAGGTTAATTATATCTCAAATAATTAATGGCTATGCACCACCTGTTCAATGGGATCAACATAAGAGTTGATGAACTCTTTGAATTAATACATATTGATGCATGCAATCACAAGTCTATCAATACCAAAAGGGTTCCACATACTGTGTTATATTCATCGATGATTTATTACCAACATGAACATGTGTGTTAGATACACATGTAGTGATTTTATGATAAAACCGAAAGATTATAAAAGAAAAGTAAATAAAATAACATGCAATAGAATAAAATGTTTGATTTGGTCGAATAAGTGAGTATATTGGAAAGAGTTCCAGATCTACCTAAAAATGAATATAGATTAAATCTCATAAGTCACTTCTCCATGTGATACATAATGATGCATCGATAAGGAGTAATCGGACATTGTTGGACAATTTATGATTAATTGTGAGTGAAGTTTAGTTAGTTTCTTTCTAGAAGGTCACGTAATTAAGTGTAGTACACAAGGTTGATATTATTTCATCTAAAAAGTAGTTTACAAAATCATACAAGATAAGGGTTTGTAAGAAATCCCAACATATCCTAGGCCAAGGAGTTGGTAGATTGTGCGATTCGAAAGATTGCACGTAATAATTGTTCATGGGGGATCATGTTTGAATCTCCAAAAAGTTTTTTGGAATGGTCTGTCATCAAATGACAAATTTATGTTTCAAACATAAATTTTGTAAACTAAAATCAGTTTTATAAATAAAAAGGTTCATAAAGCATTTATGAATCCCTATTCTATTTGCACTAAGAAACAATTGTTGTTTCAAGATATATCAACTTCATTGTGAAGGAATTTCTTTGAGGAATTTTTGGTAGTTAAATGGAATTGGATCCGATCCAAAGATAGAACTGATTATATGAGATGAAGTGAAATTAACTAACCTAAATGAAGACATAACATTAGAATGTCTAATACGTATTCTTGTACATGGAAGAGAAATTATGAGTTTCTTATTAATGTCGAAAATATACATTACCCTCGGTTGTTCAATTAAACCATTAAGATCGTTGACTCTATACGGTATAACGCGAAAATCTGAAAGAGTTCCAAGTACGCTATCAAAATATGATTTTGGTGGTCATAACCAAAGAGATGTGATCCATCGGCCAAGATTGTGTCTTTGTTGGAAAGACTAATGTGGTTGGAATTAAATGAGAAATGTTGATAAGAATAATATCGCAAATTTCAATTGTTGAAATTAGCATAACAAATTCGGTATTCAACATGCTCAAGTTAATTCAGATTTACTCACAAAATTATCACTCGATAAGACTTAGTGTTTGGTACTTATGTGTTGAAACGGAAAATTCTAAACAATGATTTATAGTAAGCCGTTTACACATATTAACCAAAAACGCCTCGAAGCCAATGGGAGTGATATTGGATTTGTGAGTCTTTGGATATGATCCAAGAAATGATACGTATGTATCATTTTATAAGCATCAAGATTGAATAAGTATTTTGATAGAAATATCAGAAAGTTTGATTTTCAATCAAAATGCAGAGGAAGCGTGCGTTCATAAGAAAGAATGTTAAAAGGTACATTGATATTTCTAAACTATAAGTAAACAACACATTGTTGATCTTAACAATATGCTTGTATTAAAATCAAATTTAGTTGTTTTAATACTCAATTTTGGATTATAAGTGATTTCTTTTATGGTGAGTATAAAAGATATAGGAATTGTCCCATAAAGAGCATCATATTAAAAAGAGAACTTGTAAGTTGGATTCCTTATGCATTAACAATAGGAATTATCATACAGATAATGTTGTGTACGATATTGTGTTTTGTTTATGTATTTGATACATGGGGCAAATATAAAATCCAGATTGATATCACTAAATGGTTGTTTGAGGTTTTCTCGCGTATTTATGAAATACTAGAGAATTGTTTGTAGAAACAACAAACTCGTTATGATGGAATGTTTGGACCCAAACTTTTATAAGTGATATTGAGTATAACATGTCAATGTTAAATTTTAAGTTAAAATCTTTAACTTGAAAATGTTTCAACATAAAAGTGATTGTGGTCAATTCAACGAAATGCTGAGACCATTAACTTGAACAGCGCTACAATAAACCAATGTATATAATTATAAGTGCACAAATTTATAATTGAGCCAAAGGTGATTCCAAATGTTGAGAATCCCATAATATTATTATAAGATAACAATGTCATGAAATTGGTCATGATAGAACTTAAAGCTCACTAGAAGTTGAAGGACATACTTCGAATCGTTCCACATCATAAAGGCAGTTTATTAGTGTCAGAGAGACTTAATCGACAAAGTAGATAATTAAAACATAATAGCATACCCATTCACTGAGGGACTGACCTAATTGGTTTTGATAAAACTGATTGGAGAAGTTGGAATTAGATTCCATAATTGACCCTAAGTGTAAGTGGAAGATTGATAGAGTTAGTGGTATGCCCTAAGGGCAATTATGTAATTTGTTACATATATCTAACTTGTTGACCAATCTTGTTCGAAATAAAAGGTATTTTCTTCCTATTATATACTTGATATAATGTGATTATATTAATTAATTAACTTATTTAAAAGTATATTTAATAGAAAAATCCGTAAATTGTATATTTTGTGATAGTAGTTACAAAGTGTTAACTTTGAGTAATTTATCACAATGAAACAAATATGCCATTTTAAATGTTCCTACTCAAGATGCATCGAGACTGGATATCGATGTATCCGTTGAGACCGGAGTACGTAATGCTCCAAATGTTGGGCAGTGTATAACTCATGACTGTTGTGGGGCACCTAGGGATTACGTACTAATAGTTATTGGATAACTATGGTACGACCCGCTCGATAGTTTTCTATTGGTTAATATAACTAAGATCAAACAGAAAATATAGATGTGACAGATTCTCATAGTTCTCTCGACTTGATAATACCGTGGATCTTCAATATGAAAACTCTGCTTCGATTATAGCCAAATTATGGCATGACGTCCATCGAGTGACTATAGCTAGGTCGAGTGGAAGTAATGGAAGTGAATCACTATTCAAGAGAGGATTCGTCTCCTCAGTATATGCGGTTAGTAACACAATCAACTCAAAGTCAAAGTCTCTGGCCAGAGCATTTCGGTTAATAATAACTGTTATTATTGAACCAAGGACTTTGTATTTGGAATATAAAGTTGAATGTGGATGAGGTTGGAATTTTGACCATTACCAAATTCCATAGTCCAACGTGATATACTTTTACGAAGAGAATTGGTGTTAACGAATGTCACAACTGAGTAACGCCTATTAAACAAAAATTGGATTTTTACTGAAAAAGATAAGCAACAGATTTGGCCATAATGTCACGCCACCTGCTAAGTGACGTGTGAACGTTAACATTAGAATAGTTTGATGTTAATCGCTGTCCAAATTTACACCCAAGAGTTATACAGCCGAAATGATGAATTCCCTTAAGACTGAACGATTTAATTAGTTTATAATTGTTATAAATTAATTAATATTTATGAAATATTAATTATAAAATTTGAATATGATTTGAGAAATAAATGATGTTATATATATTTATAACAGTTATAAATATATCGATCGATATACAATATCGACAAGCGATTAAATTAGATTTAGTTCCATAGTATTTTAGCTTGGGCTTAGATGAGTTTAAGGCCCATCGTTGGGGCTGCAAAATTTCGGTTTTGGGAAGGTCTAGAGGTGGCTAAAACATAGGAAATTGGCTTGGAGAAATGGGTTAATATCAAGTGAGAATGGATAAAGAGGTCTTCCTCGTTTCTCTCTAATACAACCATACACACACACACACACACACACACACACACACACACACACACACATATATATGTATGTATGTATGTATCTCTAAAAATAATGATGAATTTTTTTGGAAGCCATTACCTTCTACATTGCTAATTAAAACATAGCTCTCAATCCACTTCAAAATTCTCAAATATATTTCAAATTAAAATAAAACTATTCGATAGTTAGAGATCGGTGGTTCCGGACTTGCAATTTGACGAATCAAGAACAGTAAAACGAAGGGAAGTCATTGCTTCAGTGTGGATTCAAATGCATCATTAAATTGGTAATTTTAGTTCATATTACAGTAATTAAATTATATTCTATGATCCTATAATGAGCAATTTCATATTTGTTTAAATATATTGCTATTATATGTTTAGTTAGGTGAGATTTTGTAAGTAGATGTGCTTGTCACAAATCAGTTTGTTTATGTACATAATTTGTTTATTATACTATTTGATTTATGTATAGACAAATGTTTTATACTGTACAAAATCAATTTTTGTCATTGATAATTGTTTTATATATATTTATTAACAAATTCATATATATATATATATATATATATATATTAGTGTATATTTCTCTCTAATTATAGCATACATGCATATATAAGATATATATATATATATGTGATTAAAAATATTTAGTACACTTATTTATTTATAATATGAATTTACAAATTCTAGAATTATTTATCATACATATATTCATATTTTCAAATTAGCATTTATTGAATTTTTGAATTGTTTATTATATACAAAATAATTATTAACTTAAAAATTCTATTTTATATTTAAAATAATAATACATCATTTCAAAAACATGTAGAAAAATTTAGGAATTTTTCAATAAATTTTATTATTTTTAATAATTAATATTATTTTAGAAAAACTGTTTATGATTTATTAAAAATAATAATTTAATTAAAAAATTCTTCAATGTTTTTCATATCCTTTCATTCATGATCCTAGAATTTCAAAAATCATAAATTTTGAATTTTTAATAATATATTATTTTATATTAAATAATTATTGCCGAAATTAATGTATTTGTTTCTAAAAATAATATTCCAACTTTGAAAAATCTCCAGATTTTTTCTAATCCTTATTTTATGATCCTTAATTTTCAAAAATTGTAAAATTTGAATTTTCATTAGTAGATTATTTTATGTTAATTATTTATGGATGAAAACATTATTTTATTCATAATATATACAAATTAAAATACTAAAATTATTATGTTTGCAAAACTAAGTTAATTTTGAATTATAGATAATTTTTAATAATTGTTCTATATGTATATTTATCTATATATAAATGTTTTATGTTCATATATTATATATAATATATTTATACATACATATGTGTGTGTGTATTTTGTAACACTTATGCATGCACATATTTGGACAACATACATGACATACAAAATGAGCTAATATGTCTGCTGCGATGTAAATCCCTACATCTACATATAGGCATATCATATCTTTCACGGATTATTATGTTATACATGCACTCACACATATATGTATATGATACATTTATGTATAAACTAAATCAAATAAAATTAATTTCATATCTTAATATATTTGAATTAAATAAAATAAATGATTTTATTTATATGAAATTTAGAAATGTTTTAATTCAGTTAGACTTCATAGGACCAACAAAAGATCCAATAGGGTAAAAGAATTGAAATAAACCCATAACTTCCGCTGCGGGCTAGTCTAGTTCCAAAAATGCATCCAATGATCGGTGTTCTGGTGCTGGAGTTATGCTTGTCACTCCAGATGAACATCCGATTAGCTACGCCTTGAAACTCGATTTTCAATAATGAGCAATGAAGCTGAATACGAGGCCTTGATTACAGGACTCAAGATCGCCAAGGAACTGGGAATAAATACTTTACACATTTTCTGTCCCAGTTAGTGGTATGTCAGGTTCGAAAAGAGTATCAAGAAAAAAGATCGAGGCTAGCTCCTTCTTTAAACCAGGTTCTCGAGCCACTCAATGACTTTGAATACTATATGATAATACATATTACCAGAGATCAGAATGAAAAAGCCCATTCATTAGCCAAATTGGCTAGTTATGGGGATTCATAGCTCATGGGCCTGGTCCCGGTGGAGGTACTTTTAGCTCCAAGCATTAACCAGATGGATGTTGATTAGGTCTTGGGGACTGAACCTAAAAAGGAATCATGGATGACTCCAATTCAGAATTATTTGCAAAGAGTCGTTCAAGAGAGAAGGAATAAACGAGGAAAAATCCTTCGACAAGCTTTGAGATATGTCATGCAAGAAGGAATACTATACAGGAAGGGTTTCTCTGTCTCTATGCTAAGGTGTATCCTCACAACAAAGCCAAACAAGTTCTAAGAGAAGTTCATGAAGGGGCATGTGGTGACCACACTAAGGAGGCAAACCTGGCAAAGAAGATCCTTCATTATAGATATTTCTTGCCTACTGTCCATCGAGACGCAGCTAACTACACCTAAAGATGTGAGAAGTGCCAGAGATTTGCTAAAATTCCGATGGCCCCGCTGATGGAAATGACTCAAATGGTCAATGCTTAGCTGTTTGCAGTTTAGGGCATTGATATCATCGGTGTATTTTCGATATCTAAAGGTAGAATAAAGTACGCCATCATGTCAGTTGATTGCTTTACTGAATGGGCTAAGGTGGAGCCATTAGCCATGATTACCACGAAGAACGTAATCAACTTTTTTGTTCGAAATATCATATGTCGTTTAGAAGTTCCTCAAGAAATCATTACTGATAATGGACCCAATTCGATAGTATGGAGTTTAAATATATCTGCCGTTGACATTGCATAGAGAAGAGTTTTGCAGCGATGGCACACCCCAGGCAAATGGACAGGTTGAAACTGTAAACAAGATTTAATATCCATTCTTAAGAAGCGATTGGAGAAGGCCAAGGGTATGTGGGTTACTGAACTTCCGTTAAGGCTTTAGGCTTATCGAACCACCCACAAGTCAGCGACTAGTCAATCCCCATTTGCCCTAGCCTACGGATTGAATGCTATGGTTCCAGTTGAAATTGAAGTACCTTCTCATCGAGTGACTCGCTACGATCCACGGACTAATGAGAAACTCCTGCTAGAGTCTCTTGAAATGATCAATGAGAAGCGCGATGCGACTGAGTTGAGAGCAGTCGGTCACAGACACCAAGTCGCTCGATATTATAACACCAAAGTTAGGAGTCGAACCTTTGAAATCCGTGACTTGGTTCTCAGAATCATCCCTGGTCATAAGAACTTGGGCCCGGTTTGGGAGGTCCGTACGCAATAGAGGAAAAGCTTGGAGATGGTACTTTTAGGTTGGCAATTAGGGACGCAATCTCACTCCCGAGGGCGTGGAATAGCGAGCATCTACGATGCTATTTCATATAGAGAATAAATTTGTAAATAACCGGCTAGAGTCATGCAATAAGATATAATTCTGTCACTTCCCGTCTTTAATCAAATAAGACTTCAAGCCAGAAATTCTGTCTCACCATTTCTTAAGAGTTGTGTCTTGACATACTCGAACGAATCTACATATGATTAATGCAATTGCATAGGTACCCGAAGATAGGTACCGATCAAACTTATGCAGTCCATGATCAGGCCCATGAAGTCCCTCTTGATGTTTGGAGATTGACATCAGCTAACTCTTGCCTTCAGATTGGAGGTAGGTGTATAAACATAAGCCGGACATGATATGATTATCCACACCCTAATTTTTGCTCCATGAGTAGGAGCAAGAGCATAAACATAAGCCAGACATGATATGACTATCTATATCCCAACTCTTGCCTTCGAATTGAGGGCAGGAGTATAAATGTAAATCGGGTAAAATACGTTCATCCGTAAACCCTCTTTCCTTCGAATTGGAGGTAGGAGTATAAACATAAGCCGGTTGCGATATGACTGTCTACATCCAAACTCTTACCCTCGGATAAGGCATGGGTGTATAAGTCAAAGTGAATGTGACACGTTCGCTGGCTTATTTAACTCTCATCCCTGGACTATGGGCAAGAGTACAAATGAAAGTGGACGTGATAAATCCATCTAATCCCTAATATCCTGCCCGTAGTAGGCAGAATGGAAGATCCTTGCTTAGAGTAAAGTGGTATCCAATTTTCAAGCCTTCGCTCGATGCCCAAAATTAGACGTGATTGAAGCATGAACATCCCAGATTAGGATGTATGGGCTACAATTTGAAGTATTTAGCTTAAGTTTGCGCCCGCAGTTTGGTGCAATCGGGACTTATTATCCTGGAAAAGGATACTTGAACCACTGCTTTAAGTGGTTATCCTTAATGATTGCTTTATAATCACTAGAGCGGTGTGAGGTCGGCAAACTATAAAATGGACTAGGATTTGTTTCGAAAATGATCACTAAAAGAAATAAATCGCAAGTATATTGAATGGAAAGCGTATTTCTTAAGTACTTAGACAAAACTGAACAAATATTTTACAAAACAAAAAGTTTTTGTTATTAACATTAAACCAGGAAAGCTAAGTAAAAATGATTCACACCAAAAACTCAAAAACCAAAAGAAAAGGACGAATCCATACAAAATCTGCCAAGAAACCAAAATAAGCTATAACTATTTCGAGCTAAGCGAGGGTCTATATACGCTACAGAAGCCTATCACTAATTCTTCGGATTGTGTCTCTTTTGTTTCTTCTTGGAAAAGAGGGAAGCTTTACTCGAGATTTCTCCTTGACTTTTCCCCCTTCCTCTACTTCCTTGCCTTTGGGAGGAGTTCTTTGCGAAGATCCAGCAGGGACACTCTGGCCGCTCCTGGGTAGAAAAATGGAGGTTGGAATGCTTTCTGAAGACATTTTCATCGTGCTCTGAGTGCTTCCAAGTGGATGAATACGTACAGGTGAGAAGATGGTCTAGTTTGGCGAGGCTACAAGTAGAGGAATGGGAAAAACCTCCTCTTTCTCTAGCTTAACTTCAATGACTAACGTATGTTGGGGCTTAATATCACACAAAGTGTGACCCGACAGAGCTCGATAACTCTAGTGATTATAACATCTTCATCAACATGTGTCTCTTGAGTCTCGCAGATTCCTTCTTCCAGTAGAGCATCAATCATTTGTGCATCAAGGCAGGGTTCATCTTTAATCAGGACAGTTGGAATGGTTATAGAAGATGCAACAGTCACTAATTCTGCTGTAGGCACATGTAGTCCCAACTGAGAGCCCTTATCATGAAGTGGAGCAATGGTGGGTTGACTTGAAGCTTGAGAAACAAAGAAAGAGAGTTTAGCTGTGTTAATTGGTGACACATCCACTTTCTAAAATACTAGAGAAGTCAAAGAGATACCTTCTTCGGTCTGAAGCTCCGTGTGGGCCAGAGTGCCACTGGAGACCCCTTCTGGAATAGGAGAGAGAACAGTGGATTTTAGGATCCGAGGTTTCTACGAATCATATCTAGAGTCAATAGTGGAATTAGGGGCAGCTTGAGTCCTAGGAGTTCCACCAGCTATAGCATCATGACGCGCAGATCTGGAGCCTTTACCTAATTCTTTTTGAGCGGTAGTATCAAGTTTCAAAGCAATAAGATGCTGGTTATCACGGGGAGATGGGTTATATAGTTCCATCAGCCCGTATTCTCACATGAACTTGGAAAATCTTCCAAGTTTGGAGTTGCTACCGACTCCCAAATCAGGGATCGAAACCGAGTCCCAGACAGAAAAACACACACACACACACACACACACACACATATATATACAAGCATACTTATAGTATATGCGGATGTGTGCGAATGCCTATGTACATGTGATGAGCCATGTATGTATATACCCAATACTTGACAACTAAAGTTGAGGGAAAATTGGATTTATACCTGAGGAACTCTAGGTCAGAATCAGCCTAAAATCATCAGACGTGGAATAGCAGATCACGAGGTCACATTCCAGATTTATGTCATAGATGTTGGAAAATCGTCACGGTGAATCACTACAGACATAACAATTCATGAAATCGATTCACGAAAGGATAACGACAATTCAGAAAACATAGTGGAATCCTTCACGAAAATTCAAACTTTTCTCGATTCAAAGCACATCATGTTTTAAACGAGATGTGCTTTGGAGGGCAAGTGTTATCCAGCCTTTTGATCGGGCAGGCTTTGGATGGACTGGACGAATCGAACTTGGAGTTGTCAAGGCACAAAAACTAGAGATATAACCCAGGAGTCCAAAAAGCAAGCTTAGATAGAGTCATAGGACAATAACCAAAATGACTCAAGATAATACAATTGTGGAATACCCTTAGTTGGGGATTGGATCGACTCCTGCTTGAGGATCGGTACTGACTCGTAGAAACAACTTGGGTGGGCTCCATTGTGAACCGGGTTTTCAACTCAGCAGAATTCAATGGGAGTTAGAACATCTAGATTAAACCGAAATGGCTCGAAACTTGATCGGAAGGCCCAAAAATACAAGACAAAGGACTCCAGGAAGTTTGATTGAAAAATATGCTATCTTTTCAGAGTGGCACCAATCCGATCCAATTGGATCGGTATTGATCTGAATTGTTAGTTCTTGGTGGTCCAGTCCTTTTGCATTATGACTCTATGCCTCAACCAAACTCACCCAACAAGTTTGGTAACATTCCAAGCATCCGAGTTCAATAAGTGAAGGTTCATCTGATTCATAATACAGTTCAATCTAACCCACATGAGAATCATCATCAAAACAAGTCAATAAGCTACGAAATCATACAAAGAGCATCATTATGAAGTAAGAAGCTTGACCAAAAAAATTAGGGCCAGAAATTGGCTAATGATTTGGATCGGTGCCGATCCGATTGGATCAGATTGGTAGATCTAAAAGGTTGGCCAGTTTTGGCTCTAAACTTCCCAAGCTCTCTCTACATGACGACAATAGGCTTCTTACAAAGCAATTCCCGACCAAAGTGCTTTCCAACCCTTATAAATACCATCTCATCTGCAATAGAAAAGGGATCGACTCTAATCTCTATCGAAAATTTGCCATTATTTCATCACTCTTATTCTCCCTCACAATAGTCATTAAAGGGCAACTGAGATCCTTCTGGTTATCTCTAACAATGGTGGCTTGATCTAACTTAGGAAAGAAGAGTCATATTGTAATTAAAACTCCTTTGATAGCAGTTGATCAATAAAAGTTATAAAGTCGACGTAGGCTTCATTAGAAGTCGAACTACCATAAAAATCTCTTGTCTCTTTACTTTTTAAACGATTTACTATCGTTTTTCTAATTTATTTTCCTTGATAAACAGGGCTGGTGCTTTCACACTCAATACAGGGTATTGATCCAATTTTTGGGTTAACATTCACCGAGAACCCAACTCAAGCTTAGTTCTAACTATCTACTTTGCATCGAATAGGTTCAGAATTTAGATCCTCAATCTCAGCTTAGAAGATTTGCTGTTGAAAATCAATAGCACAAGGAAGAAAAAGAACTACCTTTGGAAGTTCTGTAGGAGCTAACACCGGAGATCAAGTGCTAGGATCCTCCATTCAGCATGATGTTGTGACTAAGGGAGAATTGAACCACATGGTTGATGAAATTAACCAGAAAATGGAATACAGTCTAAAGGCTCTTATGGACAAGATAGATGCTCTCTTAGTGCTATAATCACTAACTATTCCCAAAACGGCACCTAAAGTTGAGGCTGCAGCGGAGTAAGAGAATCCATCTGTTTCTGGCCTAAACATGAGAATCAGAAGGCAGAAGCAAAAATGAGTAGTGGGTGGAGTTCCATGAATCATCGTAGAAGGAAACACAAGCACTCCACCAACTACAAAGCAAACTACTTCAAACTTAAATCTCGGGGAGAAGACCCCACATGAAGATATAGCAGTGGATCTCTTCGACTTTGAAGATGGTGAGCAACTTGATGATGACAAATGGAAGAAAATACTAATGCACTCAATAACGGCAGGGAGGTCCAAACTGTCCCCACTCGACCAATCGCAAGTAAATAGAACTCCAAGGGAGCGACCCTTCAAAAGACAGGAGACCTAGGATTTAGCCTACTTACCAAGATAGTTTGCAAAATCAAACACTTGGAATAGTCATCAACAGCCAACCCACAGACCACCGGACATTGGAGGCATGTATCGCGGATATGATTAAGCGCTTGATGAATGAAAGTAAGGATAAAAGAGATGACAAATGAGGATCCACTTCAAGCTGGACTCCCTTCACTAATGCCATTATGACTGAACGGTACCTTGAAAAGTTTACTATGCCGACCATTTCATCCTACGATGGAACTAGAGATCCGAAACCTCACTTGTACAAGTACAGTTGGTACATTGCTGGAGCGAATGCTTTAAATGTTATTCGATGTAGATGTTTTCCAATCTTCCTAGAGGGAATTGCCTCTATGTGGTTGTTCAAGCTCCCACCAAAATCCATCTCCACTTTTAATAAATTAATAACAAAATTCCTTGATCAGTTTAGACTTCACACGGCAAAACCAAAAGACGTGATGTCCTTATCTGGTCTATTCCAGGAATGAAATGAATCTTTGAAATCCTTCATGGATCGGTTCAACACCACAACGACTAAGTAAGTAACCCAAATGAAGATATGGTCTTCATGGCCTTGGTCCGCACTATTCACCGCGACATTGAATTCAGGAAATGGATCAAAATGAAACAACCAACCACTAAGAAGGACTTTAAGCGAAAGGCAAGCCAGTACTTGAGATTGGAAAAGACGGAGAAGCTAGAAGGAAAAATTAATAACCCACAACCAACCAATGCTGGCTAGAATGGTTTGGCAACTAACCAAGGTGCAAACTCCTCGGGAATACTATCGGAAGGTGCTAACCAGAATGGTATGGCAGCTAACCAAGGAGGGGAACGAAAAAAGGAAGAACTACAATACCAACAAACCAAATGGAGATAACAAGAAACTTAAGGCTTGAGGCTCGGAGGTTACACCTCGCTCAGTGATACTCTAGAAAAAAACTACCTTGCTACACAAGGGACCAAGGAGTATAAGAAGCTGCCTACAAAGGAAACAACTGAATAGGAAAAGCGTTTCGAAAAGTACTACCGTTTCCAGGATACACAAGGTTACAACATGAATGAGTGCCGACACCTGAAAAACCTGATTGAAGAGCTGATTCGAGAAAACAAGCTTCAGTACTATGTGAAGTAACCATAAAATCCTGATCATCCTGCTGCACCCAAGCTCCAAAAGATCAGGGAAACCAAGTTGGAATCAGCGAAGAGGGATCCAAACGAACCGACCAAAGACTCATTATCGGAATAATATTTGGGGGACCTCATCCCACGCAAAAGAGTTTGGGAGAAATGGAGCGATACGCAAGCTCATTAAAAAATGCCCCGATAGATTCATGCTTGGCGATTGAAGACAGAACTTCTGCCAAGCAGCATAGAACCCTGAATGATGATATCATATTTCAGAACCGAGATACTTAAGGAAAGCTCCAACCCTCGACCCCATGGTCGTGTCGGTAGGAATCAGACCACTGTAACGACCCGTAATTTTTGATAATTAAAATTTTTAATTTAATGAGATTTTTGAAATTTAATATTGAGGAAAATAAAAATTAGTGAATTATTAATAAAAGTTGTGATAATGTAATGAAAATTAACTAAGAGGAAACATAGCAAGGTTAATTAAAGTTAATAATTAATGAACTTGAATGAAATTCCAATTAAATGAAATAATTTAAATGTTATAACTTGGTTATAAATTGAATGTAAGTAAATAAATGTAAGTGTGTATAAACTTTTGAACTAGTACATAGTTGGTGGTAATATAATGAAATTTGTGTTATAGAGGTAAGTTGTAACATTTGTTTACGATAATAATCTGAAAGGTGTTATTAATGTGATTGAAGGTACATGGTGACTAACATTATTATAGGTTACACATTATTTAATATATTAAAAATTAATTGGGAATCAATCGCAGTCAATTCACTTAATTATTGCGGTTATTGAAGATTAGATTTGTAAGTGAAATATAAGAAAAACAAATGTTAGTATGGAATTAATTAATGAAATAATACAGTGTTAATGGTAAGTAATAAACTTGTAAATGTAAGTAAAAGTAAATAGGTGACAACTAATATATGTTATTTATTTATTTATTTATTTAGTGTGTTAAATAAGATTAGTAATCAAATTGCAATTAAAGGTAATAATGTTAATAAATAATTAATTTAGTGCAATCCCAATTAATTGAAAAAAATTGCAAGGTTAAAATTGATTGTAATTAATAAATTAGGAAATAAGTTCAATATATATTAATTGACGGAATAATACGTAATAAATTGTAATTTGATAAAATCAATATTAGATAATGAATTGCAATAATTGTTGGTTGATAATAAAGTATGAATAGGATAATGATTGTTTGAATAATAAGAATGGGAACCAAGATTTATTTATTTATTTGAATTTAAATTAGGGTAATTGGGTTTATTGAAATTAATTGATATTAAATATTTAAATGTTACGTTAATGGAGATTAAGATGAACTTTGAGAATAATAATGTAATAAACCATGAACCAATGTTAATTTTATCTATTTGGTGATAATGGATTGAATAACAAGATTTAAAATCAAATAAATGGATTTATTGGAATTTCAACTGATAATTTGTGAATTTATTTAAATTTGAAATTTAATACGGTATTGGGTAAATTAATTAACTTAAAATTATTGTCTGAACTTATCTGAAATATTTTGAAGGTTTAAGAAATAAAAAATGATGAAATTTGTCAATTAAAGAATTGAAATTTGAAAATTTTATTTAATTAGTTAATTTATTAATTTAATTTATTTATGTAAAAATAGCCATTTTGGCCACTGATTTGGATTTCGACGAAACCAGTTTCATCGGATCCGTAACGGTGAATTATTGTAGGATTTCAAGTTTCGTAACGATCAGACTTGTCGTTTGATCGTACGGACTCTAAACCCCCAGAAATCAATTAAATTGAAATCAATTTGAAATAACTTAATTTTTGCATAACTTCTTCATACGATGGAATTTGGAATTTAAACTTATTCCATCAAGTTTAAAATATTTAAAAACATCTATTTTGATATATGGGTTGATCCAATTTCATTCCGGAGTCGAAACGGGCTTTTCTGGCCACTTTATCGTTCAACGCGTATATCAATCGTGTCCATCTATTCTATTTCAGCCTTGCCTATATATACCTCGTTATAAACTCTAATTGTTCCTCATTGTTATTTGTCTGTACGTACAGTTCATTATGTTCCACCTCATCTCAATGGCAGACAATTCTAGATCCAGTTGCAAATCAAATTCAAAGCAAAAATTTCAGTCTCCACAAACTATATCAAAATTTATATGGATTTGAAGCTCTCGACGAGCGCAAGTCAAATCCGTGATTCGTTTTTTGTTTTGATTCATCGTTTGATTAGTAATCATCGGAGAATTTTCAGCCATCCATTGCATCGAAATCAAATGAGGCTGATCGACAAATCGATGGTGCAGTCGTGTAGAGAGGATAGAGGGGAGCGCATCTATATGGTTCGTTCATCGATTCGACGGTTAGATTGTGCACGAAATTTTGATTAGGGCTTAGGTTTTGGTGGTGGCTGTCCATTTTGGTGCGACCGTTGGCGAACCGGAGGAGGGGAGGTCTCGTGTGGGCGACGTTGGCGAGGCTTTGGGGGCGGTCGGCGTTTGGGAAGGCGGCGCGGTGCGTTGTTGAGCAGGCCGAGATGACGGCGTGGTTACCGAGCACTGTAGCCCTAGAATTTTCGGCTGGATTCGTTCGATAGCGTAGAGTAGATGCTAATGTGGTATTTTTTTTTAAAGGATATTGTATCATTTATTTTAATTTATATTGTTGATGTTCTAATATGCGTAATTCTCTCGTACAAGGTCCCTTTCACGCTTGGTTTTCTCTGCTAGGTTCGTATTGAAATTCTGGACTTTTTGGCGCTGGTTTGGATGGATTCTGAGATTGTTCAAATTTTGGGTTTAAATTAGATTTCAAATTCAATTTAAATTCGAAAAGTGAGTGTTTTAACCCACTTACAACTTCTAAATTTCTTATGTTTGTTAAATTAATTTTTGATGTGATTAGAAATTTATTTATGACTGTTTGGCATATTTTATTCATCATCTTAGTTAAATTGAATTTATTGAGTTAAATTGTAATTTAATTTATTATTACATATAAACTGCCAGTTAAATTGCTATTTAATTTATTATTGAATATAAACTGCCAGTAAATACTTGTTATTTATTATCTGTTATATATTGATGTTATTGTTTGAATTGGGTGATGATTGTGATAAATGATTGATGGTTGATATTGGATGAATGGATGTTGTAATTCATATGGTTATAAACTGCAAGTTGTTATGCATTTTTATTTCATTTGGGATTGCGGTTTGAAATGATATATAACTGTATTTTTATTTGAAATTATGGATTGAAATGGTAAATATCCATATCACTTGACCATAGGATAGAAAATTATATACAAACACCGTTGGTCTATACTTAAATATTTTGAAAATGATTTCTATGGTTTTAGATAGAAATATACGGTTTAATGAATATTGATTTTTTTTGATATTATATAAATATTATTTTATATATAGTTAAATTCTTGAATTTAAGCTATGTATAAATTTGTTTAATAAAAATAAGTTTAATAATGGAGTTTGATTTTATTAAAATAAAATATGGTTAAGTATTTAAATCATACTTTAATATGGAGGTTATCATGATTTAAATAAATTAAGGTTAGAAGGTAAATTGGAAATTTATTTGAAATTGAGCTTATCTAAAAATTAAACTCAGTAAGTTGATGTAAAATTTATTAATTTGAAATTTTAAAAGGGTATGGTTCTTATAACTTGATTTTGGTTTAGAGTGATTTAAATGAATATCAAGTTGATTTAAATGAATATATCAAGTTAAATAAATTGGAAGAATATTCAGTTATTTGAAGTTTAAAAGTTTTGCTTAAATGATATTGGATTTATTAAGTAAACATTTCAAATCTAAATAATAGTAATTGAATTTTATATATATGGAATTATCAAAGAATTATTTTTGAAATGGTGGATTTTTTTTAAAGCTTTGAAATATGTGGAAATTGAAATGGTTTATTTGGGGGTTCAAATCAGTATTTGGAATTGATTTGTGCAATTGAAGAAGCTACTTTATTTTATAAAGTAATTTAATATTTAGGCCATTTAAGTGGTGAAGTATATTTCAAAGTTATGGGTTTCAAGGTATTATGATTTGAAAGTGCTATGATTTTGGAAAAAGGATATATTTGAAATAAAAATGATGTTATATTGATTTGGGTTTTTATAAAAATGATATCATATTGATTTGGTTTTAAAGAGGAAATGATATCGTATTTATATGGTTTTGAAATGGATATTATATTCTGGTTTTGAAGTATAAATTACTTTGAAATGACCGCGGTGTTATAATAATGTTTGGTTGTTAAAGAGACCGGGATCGGAAGTTATCATACTCTCTGCCAACTTCGTAAATCACTTTAAAAACCGTGTATGCGGTGGAGATTCCAGAATGAAGTAGGATGGTGGCAGCGTTTTCTTTGAGGTAAATAGGTGGACCCGACTGCCTTGAGTTGGCATAAGGTGGCTAAAACAGGACCGATTTACGGGCTAATGAGGTAGCACCTTTGATCGTACACATCCCTTCGATATTATACTCTAACTTTTGGATTTATTCGGTGGCCACTTTTGATTTTTTGATTTGGGGTATGGCTCGAGGTGGGCGGTAGCTGCACGCTACGCGTTACCACCGACCCAGAAGCGTAATTTGTATATCTACCCTGATATTGCCTAATTGTGTCGCGTCACCTACCCTAGCGCGCCTTGTACGAGTTTGGTTTTCTCTCGTAGCCCGTGGAGTATTTAGGGTAATCTCCCGATCTGGAGATGCGCTGATACTGGATGGACTACTGGGACTATTACGTGTTAAGGTGGAAAATGTAAAGCCTTAACGCTATTTAAAAGTAAGTTTATTTTACTATAGACATTATTATAATAGCGAAATATTACTACATAGTAAATAGTTTAACGGATCCTTAGGAGATGTGAATCCCAAGCATCACTTAAGTTACTGCACTCACTGGATAGGAGATGTCAAATCTCGTAAACATCTATGACGCTGTTCCACTCATATTATTTACCATTGATTTAACATACATAAGATCTTTTAGTTCTGAGGAGTGTTTTGCATTTTCAATTCGCTCGGGTCAGCCTGAGCATTTCAGGATTTGAAGGCCTTATTTCTAGAGGACAAAGACGAAGATTTTAGTACTATTATTTATTATTATAATTCACTACATCATGTATTCCGCTGCATTATTTATTGTTCTCTGGTACGTGTAACTCTGATATGTATTATATAAGTATAATCGAATATTTTGTAAAACAGCTTCATGAACTGTTTATTTGATTATTATATTTTATCATTCCACTGCAAGATTCTATTTTGTTTTTTCCTTTCTCTGCTTTTTCTTATTCATCCCATAACAATCCGTCCTTCTGTATGGTTTGAGTCGACACGTGTGTCTACTTAGGCATACAAAATGGCGGGATGTTACATCTGGTATCAGATCTTTGGTTTAGCGATAAACCTTAGCTTTGTGGGGTCTAACTCTTTACTAATAGGGTAGTAGTACCCTATGATGAGTCGCCGAACGTATATATATGAGAGAGCATATTTGTTAGTGTTATAAAAGGTTTTTATATTGTGTTAATTTATTCCGTTTTGTATTTATAAATTCTGGTTGGTGCATAGGACGCTATGACATCAATAGGGATTTCTAAACACTTAATAGGATAGACCGACACAATATTTGTTTTGAATATAGGTGAATGAAATAATTTTGCCTATTATATTTTCTATATATAAAATAATTAATTTTATAAAGGTTATATTTGGTTGTAATATATTGGCTGTTAGGTAGTGAAATTTTTAGATATTAGTTGAAAATAAGATTGAAATAAAATGAATAAAAGGTTGGAAATTTAGAATTTAAGTTCCAGTTTTGAAACTTCCTTTCAAATGATTTTGGAATATAATAATAATATTATTTAGAAGTATTTTTTGATATAAATATTTCAATATGATTTGAAAGAATTATTTTAAAGAAACTTTGGAAAGAAATAAGTTCTGTACTCCCCCCTCTGTCGCTGGGAAATAATTTCGGTGATGAGTGCACGCATCATCGACATTCATTTTCGAATTTCAAAGTGGGAAGACACTGTAGTAGTTTTTCTGCAGATTTATTTTGATAAACAAATATAAATTTTAAATTGTTTTAATATAATTAGATATATATAAGCTATAAGTATGTACATTTATCTATTATTTTTAAAATGATTTGAAAATTTAACCCGATATTTAGTTCTTAAGTTTCCGTTAATTAATAGTTTCAATTATTGTAGTGAAATGGGTTGTGACTAATTAATAATTGGAACCTTTAATTAAATAAAAGAATTAAATGCTAAGTTGTAAATGAAATTTCCAGAAAGTTGAAACGTGTGATCTATAAAAAGCAAAGGATATGATTATTGAACATTAAGTTAATTAAAAGAAATAAAATAAACTTGTGTAACTTTCAATTACATCCTTAAAAGCATATATATAACGTACCAAATATTAAAAGTTCCAATGCTTGTAAGAAATGTAATAGGATATTATACTAGTAAACTTGAAGTAATGAAAGTATTCAATGAAATTCTTTAATAAATAAGAATTTAATGTTATAATTGTTGTAAACTTAAGTATGACTGAAAGGCCACTAATTAAATATAATAGAAAAGTTATAAAGAAATGACAATAAACTTAAGTAAATGAATTAATATGCAAAGAAATTGAATTAAACATGAATACTATATATAAATGAAAATCAATATTTGTAAGTAATAAATGAAATAGATATTAAATTAATGAATAGAAGTAGAAGTTTGTAAGAAGTAAATGAAAATTTAAAGTATGAATCATTATATAAATAAAAAAAGGAATGAAATAATAAATGTTATGAGATGAAATTAATAAGAATAAACTTTAATAATGTTAGAATTTGTTGTTTGTTTTGGTTTATGGTTGTTTGGCCAAGGATACTTTAAAATTATTTGGATGTATGAATAATCTATTCAGTTTTATTTAAGACTGTTGAGTAAATGGTATACTTAATAGTTTATTTGTCATTCTATACAATTTAAAAGTGTCTAAGCCTGAACTAACTACTTGTTTTGGTTGACGTGGATGAACTAATTGATTGTGTTGAGTTTACATGATGATTGTATATTGTTGCAAGTGATTTTTGTTTATATTGGTTTGTTTGTTAGTGGTTGAAACAACTTCAAATATTTCATTTTATATAAATTTTAACTCTCTTTCGGATTATATAAGTGAAATACAGGTTATGGAAGCAATTGCTACTGCTTTTGGTTTCATAATTAAGCTTTAATTGCCCGACAAATATGTACGTTTTTGGATTACGGTTTATAACGTTAGTATATTAGTTTTCCCGTGTTGGGATACATATTATTTTGAAAAATATGTTATATATTGTTATATTTGATATTATATTTTCTTCCGAGCCTCTCTGTACAAAGGAGACTCTGCCGAAATTTTTCGTAAATTTTGGACTTAGAAGTTTTTTGAAAAAGTTTCCCAAACTTTTTTAATTTAAGTATAAAAGATTTAGTGGTTGTAAAATTGGTATATTTTATATAAAATAATTAATTTTGTAAATTCATTTGTTTATAAAGTTAATATTTTTGGATAAGATATTGTTACTCAATTCTTTCTTTCCCCTTCTTTTCCTTTTCGGGGACGAAAAGTTTTGAGTGGGGGAGAGTGTAACGACCCGTAATTTTTGATAATTAAAATTGTTAATTTAATGAGATTTTTGAAATTTAATATTAAGGAAAATAAAAATTAGTGAATTATTAATAAAAGTTGTGATAATGTAATGAAAATTAACTAAGAGGAAACGGTAACAAGGTTAATTAAAGTTAATAATTAATGAACTTGAATGAAATTCCAATTAAATGAAATAATTTAAATGTTATAACTTGGTTATAAATTGAATGTAAGTAAATAAATGTAAGTGTGTATAAACTTTTGAACTAGTACATAGTTGGTGGTAATATAATAAAATTTGTGTTATAGAGGTAAGTTGTAACATTTGTTTAAGATAATAATCTGAAAGGTGTTATTAATGTGATTGAAGGTAAATGGTGACTAACATTATTATAGGTTACACATTATTTAATATATTAAAAATTAATTGGGAGTCAATCGCAGTCAATTCACTGAATTATTGCGGTTATTGAAGATTAGATTTGTAAGTGAAATATAAGGAAAACAAATGTTAGTATTGTATTAATTAATGAAATAATACAGTGTTAATGGTAAGTAATAAATGTAAGTAAAAGTAAATAGGTGACAACTAATATATATTATTTATTTATTTAGTGTGTTAAATAAGATTGGTAATCAAATTGCAATTAAAGGTAATAATGTTAATAAATAATTAATTTAGTGCAATCCCAGTTAATTGAAACAAATTGTAAGGTTATAATTGATTGTAATTAATAAATTGAGAAATAAGTTCAATGTATATTAATTGACAGTATAATACGTAATAAATTGTAATTTGATAAAATCAATATTAGATAATGAATTTCAATAATTGTTGGTTGATAATAAAGTATGAATAGGATAATGATTGTTTGAATAATAAGAATAGGATTCAAGATTTATTTATTTATTTGAATTTAAATTATGGTAATTGGGTTTATTGAAATTAATTGAAACTAAATATTTAAATGTTACGTTAGTGGAGATTAAGATGAAATTTGAGAATAATAATGTAATAAACCATGAACTAATGTTAATCTTATCTATTTGGTGATAATGGATTGAATAATAAGATTTAAATCAAATAAATGGATTTATTGGAATTTCAAATGATAATTTGTGAATTTATTTAAATTTGAAATTTAATACGGTAATGGTAAATTAATTAACTTAAAATTGATGTCTGAACTTGTCTAAATTATTGTGAAGGTTTAAGAAATAAAAAATGATGAAATTTGTCAATTAAAGAATTGAAATTTGAAAATTTGATTTAATTAGTTAATTTATTAATTTAATTTATTTATGTAAAAATAGCCATTTTGGCCATTGATTTTGATTTCTACGAAACTAGTTTCATCGGATCTGTAATGGTGAATTATTGTAGGATTTCGAGTTTCGTAACGATCGGACTTGTCTTTTAATCGTACGGACTCGAAACGCCCAGAAATCAATTAAATTGAAATCAACTGAAATCAATTTGAAATAACTTGATTTTTGCATAACTTCTTCATACGATGGAACTTAGACTTGAAAATTATTCCATCGCGCTTAAAATATTTAAAAACGTCTATTTTGATATATGGGTTGACCCAATTTCGTTTCGGAGTCGAAATGGGCTTTTCGGGTCACTTTATCGTTTAACGTGTATATCAATCGTGTCCATTTATTCTATTTCAGCCTTGCCTATATATACCTAGTTATAAACCCTAATTGTTCCTTATTGTCATTTGTCTGTACGTATAATTCATTATGTTCCTCCTCATCTCAATGACAGTGATTCTAGATCCAATTGCAAATCAAATTCAAAGCAAAAATTTCAATCTCCATAAACTATATCAAACTTTATATGGAATTGAAGCTCTCAACGAGCGTAAGTCAAATCCTTGATTCATTTTTCATTTTGATTCATCGTTTGATCAGTAATCATCGAAGAATTTTCAGCCATCCATTGCGTCGAAATCAACTGCGGCTGATCGACAAATCGATGGTGCAGTCGTGTAGAGAGGACGGAGAGGAGCACATCTATCTGGTTCGTTCATCGATTCGACTTTTAGATTGTGCATCAAATTTTGATTAGGGCTTTGGTTTTGGTGGTGGCTGTCCATTTTGGTGCGACCGTTGGCGAACCGGAGGAGGGGAGGTCTCGTGTGGGCGACGTTGGCGAGTCTTTGGGGGCGGTCGGCGTTTGGGCAGGCGACGCGGCGCGTTGTTGAGCAGGCCGAGATGACGGCTTGGTTACCAGGCACTGTAGCCCTAGAATTTTCGGCTGGATTCGTTCTTTAGCGTAGAGTAGATGCTGACGTGGTAATTTTTTTAAAGGATATTGTATCATTTATTTTAATTTATATTGTTGATGTTCTAATATGCGTAACTCTCTTTTACGAGTTTCGTTTCACGCGCGGTTTTCTTTGCTAGGTTCGTATTGAAATTTCGGACTTTTTGACGCTGTTTTGGATGGATTCTGAGACTGTTCAAATTTTGGTTTAAATTGGATTTTAAATTCAATTTAAATTCGAAAGGTGAGTGTTTTAACCCACTCACAACTTCTAAATTTCTTATGTTTGTTAAATTAATTTTTGATGTGATTAGAAATTTATTTATGACTATTTGGCATATTTTATTCATCATCTCAGTTAAATTGAATTTATTGAATTAAATTGTTATTTAATTTATTATTGCATATAAACTGCCAGTTAAATTGCTATTTAATTTATTATTTAATATAAACTGCCAGTAAATACCTGTTATTTATTGTCTGTTATATATTGATGTTATTGTTTGAATTGGGTGATGATTGTGATAAATGGTTGATGGTTGATATTGGATGAATGGATGTTGTATTTGACATGGTTATAAACTGCAAGTTGTTATGCATTTTTATTTCATTCGGGATTGCGGTTTGAAATGATATATAACCTTATTTTTATTTTAAATTATGGATTGAAATGATAAATATATGTATCACTTGACCATAGGATAAAAAATTATATACAGACACCGTCGGTCTATGCATAAATATTTTGAAAATGATTTCTATGGTTTTGGATAGAAATATACAGTTTAATAAATATTGATTTTTTTGATATTATATAAATATTATTTTATGTATAGTTAAATTCTTGAATTTAAGCTTTGTGTAAATTTGTTTAATAAAAATAAGTTTAATAATGGAGTTTGATTTTATTTAAATAAAATATGGTTAAGTATTTAAATCATACTTTAATAGGGAGGTTATCATGATTTAAATAAATTAAGGTTGGAAGGTAAATTGGAAATTTATTTGAAATTGAGCTTATTTAAAAATTAAACTCAGCAAGTTGATGTAAAATTTATTAAATTTGAAATTTTAAAAGGATTTGATTCTTATAACTTGATTTTGGTTTAGAGTGATTTAAATGAATATCAAGTTGATTTAAATGAATATATCAAGTTAAATAAATTGTAAGAATATTCAGTTATTTGAAGTTTAAAAGTTTTACTTAAATGATATTGGATTTATTAAGTAAACATTTCAAATCTAAATAATAGTAATTGAATTTGATATATATGGAATTATCAAAGAATTAGTTTTGAAATGGTGGATTTTTTTAAAGCTTTGAAATATATGGAAATTGAAAAGGTTTATTTGGGGGTTCAAATCTGTACTTGGAATTGATTTGTGAAATTGAAGAAGCTATTTTATTTTATAAAGTAATTTAATATTTAAGCCATTTAAGTGGTGAAGTATATTTCAAAGTTATGGGTTTCAAGGTATTATGATTTGAAAGTGCTATGATTTTGGAAAAAGGATATATTTGAAATAAAAATGATATTATATTGATTTGGGTTTTTATAAAAATGATACCATATTGATTTGGTTTTAAACCGGAAATGATATCGTATTTATATGGTTTTGAAATGGATATTATATTATGGTTTTGAAGTATAAATTGTTTTGAAATGACCGCGGTGTTATAATAACGTTTGGTTGATAAAGAGACCGGGATCGGAAGTTGTCATACTCTCTGCCAACTCCGAAAACCACATTAACAACCGTGTACACGGTGGAGATTCCAGAATGAAGTAGGATGGTGGCGGCGTTTCTTTTGAGGTAAATACGTGGACCCAACTCCCATGAGATTGCATAAGGTGGCTAAAACAGGAGCGATTGACGGGCTAATGAGGTAGCACATTTGATCGGACACATCCCTTCGATATTATACTCTACTTTTTGATTGATTCGGTGGCCAATTTTGAATTTTTGATTTGGGGTGTGGCTCGAGGTGGGCGGTAGCTGCGCGCTACGCGTTACCACCGGCCCGGAAGCATAATTGGTATATCTACCCTGGCATTGCCTAGTTGTGCCGTGTCACCTACCCTAGCGCGCCTTGTACGAGTTTGGTTTTCTCTCGTAGCCCGTGGAGTATTTAGGGTAGTCTTCCGCTCTGGAGATGCGCTGATACTGGATGGAATACTGGGACTATTACGTGTTAAGGTGGAAAATATAAAGCCCTAATGCTATTTAAAAGCAAGTTTATTTTACTATAGACGTTATTATAATAGCGAAATATTACTACATAGTAAATAGTTTAACGGATCCTTAGGAGATGTGAATCCCGAGCATCTCTTAAGTTAGCGCACTCACGTTTGACACTGGATAGGAAATGTCAAATTGCTGACGCCGTTCCACTCATATTATTTATCGTTGATTTAAATTACATAAGATCTTTTAGTTCTGACTCGAGTGTTTTGTCTTTTCAATTCGCTCGGGTCAGCCTGAGCATTTCAGGATTTGAATGCCTTATTTCTGGAGGACGAAGATGAAGATTTTAGTACTACTATTTATTATTATAATTCACTGCATCATGTATTCCTTTGCATTATTTATTATTCTCTGGTATGTGTAACTCTGATATGTATTGTATAAGTATAATCGAATATTCTGTAAAACAGCTTCATGAACTGTTTATTTGATTATTATATTTTATCGTTCCGCTACAAGATTCTATTTTATTTTTTTCTTTCTCTGCCTTTTCTTATTCACCCCATAACAATCTGCCATTCTGTATGGTTTAAGTCTGACATGTGTGGTTTATCATCGATTTAAACGTACAAAAGAGTGGGACGTTACAACCACCCTTGGTCCAATGAGTATTGGTGGATAGTGGTAGCTCTGCCAATATACTATTCAAACACATATTTGATCAGATGAAGATCAGTATGAAAGATGTATCCGATTGTCGAACAAAGATCTAAGGATTCACTGATGAACCTAAGCAACCCGTTGGAACAATTTATTTGCCCGTAGAACTAGGGGAAGGCGGCCTAAGGGTCGTCCTTATCCAAACCTTTGTGTGATATGCACGTAAATGTGCATATTTTTACCACCATATTTAATCTATTTAAATTGAATAAATGATCATATTGGGTATTTTAATATGTTTAACCAAAATTCAAATTATTTTCAAATTGTCACATATTCATCTTTATACAGGGGTAAAATGGACATTTTTGTGCATTTATTAAATTGTGAAAATTTACTTGGTATTTTCTATGTTGTTTTGTAGGAAATTTGGTGAATTTTACAAGTGATTCTATGATGAAATATGCATGCACAAAAAAACACAAAGGAATGAAGATGTAAATAGTTCAAAGTGAAGAACATGGAGGACCCCACCTACCCACTCACCTTAATATACAAATTAGAGGCTAATGCACATGCTTATGGAGTTTATCGCTTCATGTACACTTAAATGATGATTAGTAGAAGCTAATGATTACTTGGCCTCTACACTTTCTCAAGGGTAGTTTGGTCATTCCCCAAATTATGGATTAGGGTTTCATGCTTGTATAAATAACCCCTTATGTTTCATGTAATATCCTCTTCCTTAGTTCCTCTTACTTAGTTTTTAGCTTAGGAAATAAATCAAAGCTCTTTTCTTCTTTTCATAGATACTTAGCCATTTTCTTTTCATGTAACTTTTTTATGCAATTTAATACATAGTTATTTCCTTTTCTTGTTTATTTCCATTCATGTTGTAGTGTAGATCTCTTTTATTTTATGAAGTAGAATAGTTTTTCATTTAACTTAGCTCTCCTTTTCTTTTCTTTTTCTTTCATGTTGTAAGTTGCATTTTTTAATCAAATAACAAATATGAGAGGCTAAACTCCTTTAATTTAGGGGTAACGAAGCTCTCTAATTATGTAGCTTCAACTATTTGTTAATTCATGCTCTCATTTTGTGCTTAACAACGATGATAGAAATGATTTACTAGCTGTTTTTGCTTTGAATTTGTTAGGCTATATTGTTGACACCAAATAGGCTATGCTCAAACAATCACTAACACTAATTGCCTCTTCATCAAAATATGATTATAGTAAAAGAAAGTGATTTGAATTTAGAATTTGATGGTCTATATTTCTAGTCAATAGTTAGTAGGCCATACTTAAAATAGATTTCACTTTCATTTTCTTTGTCAAGTTTCATGAAAGTTAGTAAGTGTTTTAAGAGATGTGTTATAGTTTGATGACTTATGTTGGCTAATCAATAGCATAAATATGTCGTACTTATGATAAGTACATCAATTGAATCACTAATGACATTAAAAGAGAGATCATGATTTCATGTGTTGAACTATGTGATATAGAGAGTGGATTTATTCTCTGAGTTGTCACTTAACTCTTATATTTGTTTCTCTTTTCTTTTATTAGTTAGTTAATTCTCCTTTTCTAGCTTAACATTCTTTTCAACATTGGTTTAATTTGATTGAATAGATTTTTAAAATCAACAATTCCCTGCGGATTGACCCATACTTGCTATGTAATTCAATAATACGTCGTGCGCTTGCGGTTAATTTTTATTATAAAATTCGTTCGGCTATTTTCTAACTCGATAGACATTTAGCCGTCCGAATTAGTTTTTGGCACCGTTGCCGGGGATTTGCTTTGATTTTGAATTTCTATTCTTCGAATTATTTTTTTATTTGATTTTTGTGTGTTTAATTTGTTTTGTGTGTTAACTTTCATTTTAAAAAAATTATGTTGTTTGTTAGTGTGTATGTTTATTGTGTGACTTGATTTTGTATGCTTGTTTCTTGTTTTCTTGTTGTTCTTCTCTTTGCATCTCTAAAAAAAAGTACATAATTTCATAAAAAAAAAGCGTTTACACTTCATTAGCTCTGTTTGAAACTGTGTACATTGCATTGGTTGTTTCTACACTCTGTTTGCATTTCATTTCTGTTACATTTTGTTTTCATAGTTCTGTTACATCTTAAGTTAAAAAAAAACATTTCTGTTCTTGCTCTCCTCTGAATTCTTCACAACCATCTCCTTCAATTTCATCAACCAACCCACTCCTCCAACCAAACAGACAAAACTGCCCTGTCTACAGCCATCTCCACTTTCTTCATCACGACCATACTGTCTTTATATCTACTTGCTGTCACCATACTTTCTGACTACTACAAACACATAGCCTGACCACCATACTTCCATCATCACCAAACATAGCATCAAAACTGCTCTGTGCATCATCATACATACTCCATCAAAACTTCTCTATGCATCATCATACATACTCCTTCATCAAATACGTCTGTCACATCCACCATCACCATCCCAAACACTCCTCAACTTCATACTGCCATCTTACATTGCTGCCCCATCCAATATTACATCACCAAGCACACACTCTAACCTATTCATCTCTCAACATTCCAAAGTAACTAACTCACCAAAACTCTACCCAGTGCATTATTTCTTACTCCTCCTCCTTCATTGCCTAAATCTCCAACACTTCCCATTGCCAAACTTCACCGTTCATCCACCAATATCACTGACTTTACATCACATACAACTACAACAGCTACAAACCTTCTAGTCACTGCTCCCCCTCTGAAGTCACTGACCATTCATTAACCCTCCACTTCTTCTGACCATCACAAAACTCTACAGTCCTATACTCAAACAACACTTCAGATTATCCTATACCCAAAACCCAGTAACCATCAAAAACGACTCCACATTCACAACAACAAACTTTACACTGCAATCAACACTACTACTACAAAATACTCTCACTTCACCTGACAGTTCTGCCCACTGCTTACATCACTTCTCTGCCAACTATATCACACTACCACATACATCAACATACATCATCAACTACAACCAAGCAATAACAGAACCTCCTCCTCTTCCATCTACAAATTTCGAACGGAAGATCCCAGTCATCAATCACCTGCATATCCTCCTTCGCAACCTCCTGCAAGTTCAATAGTCAACCAACTTCACCTGAAAGCAATCGAACAACCCCCAACAGATCATCCTCCAAATGCCTCTGCAACCAAATCGTGATCGCAAGCATTGAAAACAAAAAAATACAATCAACTCCAGCAACTATCGCAGCCGCATCAACCACCTCTCTACGAAAACCACGGCCTCAAACACTCCTCCGCATCCACCCAAAATCCTCCGCGACCACCTTCAATCAAACTCCCTCTAACCCATCTGCCTGAATCGAACTCGACACTACTCCACCTAACATCTGGCCAAAATCGAACACCTGAGTTAAATTGGCTGTGAAATTTGGATTAGAGATTTTGATTTCTGTTTTTGTTCGAGATTTTGATTTTTTCCCCGGCTAATATAAGTTTGTGTTAGTTTTATTTGGGGAGTGCGTTGTAATAAATTTAGTTTGGGCTGGGTGGGCTTTGTGGAATTAAATAAACTCTTTTATTTTCTTTTTATTAACTTAAAAAAAAGGTTTGTTTGAAATAAAGAGAGTGTTTATAAAGTTTGTTTCTTGGTTTTTATTCCTTTTTTTAAGTTTTTCTTTTTTGTGTGATATATATATATATATATATTGTTAAAAAAAACCTACTTGTATATATTTTGTTTGAAATTTTAGGTTGCCAAAGAAGAAAATCAAAAGGAATTGCTAGCCAAAAATTGCTTGTTCCACTGCTTAGCTTGCTTTAAAAAAAACCGCCGCTTAAAAATAAAATTGCTAATAATTCTACAGGCTCTGGTATCATGCCATTTTCCTTTAATTTTATTTGAATTGCATTGTTGGTTGTTTCATTTGCATTTATTTATAAAAAATAATTCAATATCCAAAAACAAAAACAAAAACAAACTTCATTTTAGTTGCATTGGTAAATTCACGTTTAATTTCTGTTTTGCATTCATTTCATCTTATTTTATTTTTCTAAGGGAAATACCCCAATTCAAATAAGGTGAGGGATTTCATCACCCTTTCCTTAGGCCACAAACGCATTTCATCGTAGAATTTGACTAATAAAAAGCGGTTAGACATAGATAACACATAACTGTACACTAACAAGTTGTCTTCTTTGAATAATTTATCTTCTCGGTGTCTAGGTTACGGTAGAGCAATAATCAGTTATAAATATTATGGTAATTCGTAAATATTATACTGAATTATTTCTCTGAAGGTACTTAAACCTTAGGCTGCATTGCTACGGTGATTCGTGGTGCATCGATAAATCATGTTCGTTACCTGGTTGAGAACTATCTTGTTTATCTAAGACAATGTGTGAGTATGCAATTTTGGGTTAACTTAGGATAAATTATTTGTAATTAACCCCTGCATTCATTTAGTTGCATTAGTTCATGCATATTTAAAAAAATAATTCAAAATTCAAAACTGAAAAAAATTGTAAATATTCTTTTCTCTTGAAATTTTTAAATCGTTCATTTTGACTTGTTTTTAATCAAAAACAAAAATAAATATAAAACCTTTTCAAAAAAAAGAAAAATTTTGAAAATTCAAAAAAAAAAAATCAAAATTTCCTTTTGAAAGGTAAAATTCCTTTTGTAAATATTTTTCCTTTCTAAAAAAAAAACCAAAAACATTCTTGAAAATGCCCGAGTTTCCTCACTTACGTGAATTTTACAATAGTTGTGAAAATCAGTATAATCCATACGATTTCACTCCAAATTCATATGGATATTTTAACATCAACTATTGTTTAAACGATTCAAATTTTGAATCACAAAATTTTCAAAATGACAAACAACCCTCGAATCTCGAAAATAGCATTGCATCTCTAGTTGAAATCTCTACACAACAAAATCAAATGATAAACGATTTGTGTAATTCTTATTTCTACGATAACTTGAGTCAAAGTTTTCAAGGATTTCAAAATTTGAATTCAATTCAAAATTCAAACGATTTCAATGATAACCCATACCAATTAAATTTTGAACTCCAAAATGAATTTCAAAATCAAAACGAAAATGTGATCCACTTTTCAAATAATTTTGGTAATGTGAATAAGCTCGACTACGATGCGATTAAATTTTTTTGTTCTCAACAAATCCAAATCGAAAATTCCCAAGTTAATAACTACAAATTGGAGTTTGTTGAACAAATGAATGAAATTTACGATGATCACATGGATTCGTTTTTTGAAACTTATATGAAACAACGTGTACAACGAAATCAAATCCCAACGTGTGACAAGTCAAACGATAATCCATCTTTTACCGCAATCGACGATTTTCAAATAACAACTTTTGAAACTGAAAATGATGATCTTGATGAAGTTGTTGAAAACACGGTAATTGAGTTGGATTTCAATTCTTTTGAGGGTGTGGAACAAAATTTAAAATTCGATCTTCCTTTTCTCGATTTCGAAAATTTGAACACAACAACTTTCGATTTTGAACTTGACATATGTAATGAAGTTGTTGATAATCCAACAAAGGAAGAAGAATTAAATGAACACAATTTCTTTGGATTTTTCGAAGACAAATTGTTAAATTCCGAAGGGGTAGATTTAAATCACCATTTTGATTTTGAAATCAATAATTTTGAAGATGTTTTTAATGAAAAATTTGAATTTCAATTTGGTGAAAATAAACTTGAATTTTAACCAATTATTTCATCGACGCCAAAAATCATCGACAATAAAACAACTTGTACGATTTTTAATAAAACGACGTTCGTTTTTCCAAATTAACGTTCAACGTCGAAATCTTTTATGGTTTGGTTTTCTGAGCTGTGTCTCGCATACTTGAGCTGTTTCTCGCATACTTGGCAAGACAAATGAATCGGTCTTTGGAAGACCGTTTTATTTACTCTTTAACTGTATATTTTCTGATCTGTTGTAAATAATATGCTTTTCATTTTCATTTAAATAAAGGTCTTTTTTTTATTTTTATTTTTCTCCTTCCACTTGGGTTGACTGTGGGGACATAGTCAAAATCAAGTGTGGGGAGAGACTCATCTTCATTTTCATTTTTTTTCATGGTTTTTTTCCTTTAAAATCTAAAAAAAACCCAAAAACAAATTTTCTTTTCGATTTGTTTTTAAAGAAACACTATAGGATAAATATATGGTTTTGGCTTATTAAATTGAAATTTTTGAAAGTTTATTTATCTTAACAAAAATAAAAATGAAGTTTGATTACAGATAACAATGGTTTAACTAGTATATGGGAAAATTCATACGTGTTAATTATGAAATATATCCTAATTGAAAATCTTTGTTTTAAAAAGTGGTTGATTTAAAGTAAAGATATAACATTTTTTTTTGTCTTCTAAGCTAAATGGTGCTAAGATGATTTTGCAAAAATCTCTCTCTTTAAAAATAATAACAATAACATCCAAAATATTCATTCTCATTTAAAAGTCCTCACGGTTATGCATGGGTGAATTACTTGGAATCTTTGATTAAGTGCTTTCATACTCATTTAAAAGTCCTCATGGTTATGCATGTATGGAACACATGTAAAAAAAAGAAAAAAAGAACAGACTTAATAAAAACCACCTATGGTCGACAGGTGTACACACTTGTGCGTACACTTGCCGCGCTCTGTACCTTTCTCACGTAAGCCCGAAAGGCATTGCACGATTGGTATATCTGGCCTCAGTTTATCTGAGCTAGGTGTATGCATATAAAAATTCTTTTATTAATAATGCCTACAATCGATAAGTGTTCACACTTGTGTGTTCACTCGCCATGCTCTGTATTCCCCTCACTTCAGTCCGCAAGGCAGTGCATGGGTAATATATCTGGCCTCAGTTTACCTTAGTTAGGTATATAAATATTGTAAATATCAATTAAATTTTCAAAAATACAAGAGAGAGTAAGCAATTGAAATCCTAGCACTATTTTTAACTTATTTTATTTGACTTGTATTGAAAAGAAATGAATATACCACTTTCATAAACTTTGATAATCAACTAAGAATCTATTTTATAATTACACTTTGTTATCAATCTAAATAAAGAGTTAAACTATAGTCTATTTGTTACGATAACTTGATTTTTGTTGGAAATTTTGACAAGTAAATGACTTAAATTTTCAAGATAATGACCAAAACCTACATTTAACTTATTTGTGTCGATTTAAAAATAAATCCTTCATTTGTAAATATTCCAAAAACTCGCATTCATCTCTTTGTAAATAAATCTTGCATTTTGTAAATATTTTCATCCTACATTTGGATTTTGTGGGTAGCGTCCGCTGAAAACCCTCACGAGACAACACTCATCCTACTAGGGACACTTAGAGGTTAAACGGCTTGTTGTATGTGCTCAATGCAATCGTGCTCCCCACGAAAACGGATTTATCTTTGTTTCCTTTATTCGAGGACGAATAAAAAGATAAGTGTGTGGGTATTTGATGTATACGTAAATGTGCATATTTTTACCACTATATTTAATCTATTCAAATTGAATAAATGATTATATTTGGTATTTTAACTTGTTTAAACCAAAATTCAAATTATTTTCAAATTGTCACATATTCATCTTTATACAGGCGTAAACTAGTCTTTTTTGTGCATTTATTAAATTATGAAAATTTACTTGGAATTTTCTATGTTGTTTTGTAGGAAATTTGGTGAATTTTACAAGTGGTTCTATGATGAAATATGCATGCACAAAATGAACCAAAAAGAATGAAGATGGAAATAATTCAAAGTGAAGAACATGGAGGACCCCACCTACCCACCCCCTTAACATACAAATTAGAGGCTAATGCACATGGTTATGGAGTTTAAGGCTTCATGTACACTTAAATGATGATTAGTAGAAGCTAATGATTACTTGGCCTCCATACTTTCTGAAGGATAGTTTAGTCATTCCTCAAATTATGGATTAGGATTTCATGCTTGTATAAATAACCCCTTATATTTCATGTAATCTAGTTCCTCTTACTTAGTTTTTAGCTTAGGAAATAAATCAAAGCTCTTTTCTTCTTTTCATGTAACTTTTTTATGCAATTTAGTACATGTTCTTGTCTTTTTCTTGTTTACTTCCTTTCATGTTGTAGTGTAGATCTCTTTTATTTTATGCAAGTAGATTAGTTTTTCATTTAACTTTGCTCTCTTTTCCTTTCCTTTTTCTTTCATGTTGCAAGTTACATTTGTTAATCAAATGACAAATATGAGAGGCTAAGCCGCTTCAATTTAGGGGTAATGAAGCCCTCTATTATGTAGCTTCAACTATTTGTTAGTTCATGCTCTCTTTTGTGCTTAATGATGATGATAGAAATGGTTTACTAGTTGTTTTTGCTTTGAATTTGATAGCCTATATTGTTGACACCAAATAGGCTATGCTTAAACAATCATTAACACTAATTGCCTCTTCACCAAAATATGATTATGGCAAAAGAAAGTGACTTGAAATTAATTTTTGATGGTCTATATTTCTATTCAATAGTTAATAGGTCACACTTAAAATAAATTTCATTTTCATTTTCTTTGTCAAGTTTCATGAAAATTAGTAAGTGCTTTAAGGGTTGTGTTATAGTTTAATGGCTTATGTTCGCTAATCAATAGCACAAATATGTCATACTTATGATAAGCACATCAATTAAAGCACTAATGACCATAAAAAAGAGATCATGATTTCATGTGTTGAACTATGTGATCTAGAGAGTGGATTTATTCCCTAAATTTTCACTAAACTCTTATATTTGTTTCTCTTTTCTTTTAGTCAGTTAGTTAATTCTCCTTTTCTGGCTTAACATTCTTTTCAACATTGGTTTAATTGGACTTAATAGATTTTTAAAATCAATAATTCCCTACGGATTGACCTGTACTCGCAACATACTTCAATAGTACGCCATGCGCTTGCGGTTAATTTTTATTATAAAATTTCGTTTGGCTATTTTCTAACTCGATAGACATTTAGCCGTCCAAACAATCATAGATGAAATGTTCTCCTATAATGCTTTCTTAGGTCAGCCTACCTTAGCAGAATTCAAGATTGTTTTATCCCAGTGGTGCCTAACAATGAAATTTCCAATAGAGAATGGAGTTGGAGTGATCAAAGGAGACCAAAGTGTCGTTAGAGAATGATACATTGCTGAGCTACATGAGTCTATAAGTAAAGAAAAATCGAAGAATGTGGGGAAAAATCTCTACATTCGTGAACCATCCACATAGCAATTACAGAGCCGCCCCTAGCTTGGCGACCATAACCGATTCGACAAGGCTTTGGACCCTGAAAAAAAGAGTTTAGGGGAGGATCGAGTAGCATCAGTAGAATTGATAGTGCCCATTCCAGTCGATATGGATGACCCAACTCGGGTCCTGAAAATTGGGTCACATCTTGGAAACAAGATGCGACGGGAACTAATCAAATTTCTTTGTGCCAATCGGGACATATTCACTTGGATGCATTCCGACATGTGTGGGGTATCACCAGAGATAGCATGCCATGCATGCAACATTGATCCCAAGTATATGCCAATAAGGCAAAAAAGGCACCACCTAGGACCTGAACAGTCCAAAGCACTAAGAGAAGAAGTGGATGAGCTGATGGAAAACGGTTTTATCCGTGATGCAACCCATCCAAAATGGGTATCCAACCAAGTCTTGTTCAAGAAATCCAATGGAAAATGGTGAACTTGTATCGACTACTTTGACTTAAACGAAGCTTGCCCAAAGGGCAACTTTCCACTGCTAAGGATCGACCAGCTTATGGACGAGACAGCTGGACATGAATTTCTCTCATTCATGGACGTTTACTCGGGATACAACCAGATCATAGTGCACGAACCTGACAAGGAAAACATTAGCTTTATCACAGATCTGGGATTATACTACTACAAATTGATGCCGTTTGGCCTAAGAAGCTGGGGCAGCTTACTAACAACTGGTGAATGCCATGTTCAAACATCAAATTTGGAAGACTATGGATGTCTATGTAGATGATATGCTAGTTAAATCGCACGTAGCCGTAAATCACTTAGAGAACCTTGCCAAAATGTTTAAACACTCTGCAAGTATAGAATAAAACTCAATCCACTTAAATGTCACTTCGGGGTAGCCGCAAGGAAGTTCTTAGGATTCATTATAAGTGCTAGAGGCATCGAAGCTAATCTCGAAAAAATTACCGCTTTACGGGAAGTTGAGGCCACATGGAACAAGAAAGAGTTACAAAGCTTGAATGGAAAAGTTGCAATGCTAAGCCGGTTCATCTCAAAAGTAACTGATAAATGTACTCCATTCTTTGACACACTAAAGAAGGAAAAGAAGAACTTCAAATGGAATCAGGCTTGCCAGACTGCATATGAAGAACTGCTGCAACATATGTAGACTCCGCCAATCCTATCCAAGCCCGTATACAGAGAAGACTTATTCATCTGCTTAGCAGTCTTTCCTCGTGCATTGTGTGCTGCGCTCATACGAGAAAAAGCTAAGGTCTAGGGACCCATATATTATATTAGTAAATGATTCATTGGAGCCAAGAAGAGCTATCTGAAACTGGAAAAGCTAGCATATTGCCTCTATATTGCATTTCAAAAGTTATGACCATACGTCCGGGCACATTCGATCAAAGTACTAATAGATCAACTTTGAAGCAAGTGTTGTATCACCCTGAGACCTCTGGACGGCTTATAAAATAGAACATCGAATTAAGTTAATATGAAATCACTTACCATCCTCGAAGGGCGATCAACGAGCGAGTGTTGGTAGACTTCATTGCCGAGTTTACAGTATGAGATAACAAAGAAGAAATTACTCTGGAAGTGGAGACACGCTGAAGGTATTTCATCGATGGTGCACCTAACAACTTCTGTTTGGGGGCAGGAGTCGTGCTTGAAACTCCCGAAGGACAATCCGTTTGCTATGTCTTACACTTGGAATTCCCTGAAACAAACAATGAAGCAGGATATGAAGCATTGATAGCCAGGCCGAAAGTTATGAAGGAACTTGGGATAAAGTCCATACACATCCATAGCAACTCTCAACTAGTTATTTGCCAGGTGAAAGGAAAATATAAAGCCTGAGGAGAGAACCTTGCTCCATATTTATCTAAAGTGCAAGAATTGCTAAATAACATCAAACATTACACCATAACTCATATACTGAGGGAACAAAACATGAGGGGGACTATCTAGCCAAGCTGGCCAGTTCCAGAGGAGCTCAGTCATTGGGACTAGTCCCAGTTGAAACTCTGACCAATCTAAGCGTGGGTGAGATAGACGTTGACTCGATTTTTGAAACAACCGAAGAACCAGAAACGTGGATGACACCGATCAAGGACTACCTACTTATAGGAACACAACTCGCAGACAAGAATCAATGGAAAAAGCTCATTCAAAAGGCACCACGGTTTGTAGTACAGGATGGGATACTCTACCGAAGGGGATTCTCTACCCCTTTATTCAAGTGTGTGACCAACGACGAAGCTCGAAGAATCCTCAGGGAAGTTCATGAAGGCGACTGTAGAGATCACACCGACGGGTAAAACCTTGCAAAAAAGTCCTTCGATATGGGTAGTTTTTGCCAATAGTAAATCGCGATGCATCAGATTATTCCAGACGGTGTTACCAATGCTAAAGATTCGGCAAGATCAAAAGAACTCCTTCAATAGAGCTAAAACAGATGGTCAGCCCATGGCCATTTGCAATCTGGGTAATCAATTTTATTGGTGTATCGCAAATAGCCAAAGGAGGATCCAAATACGCTATTGTTATTGTTGACTACATCACCACATGGGCCGAAGGGGAACCGCTGGCCACTATTACCATAAAGAAAGTTATTAACTTTGTCACTAAGAACATTATTCGCAGGTTTGGAGTGCCACAAAAAATCATCACGAATAACGGGACTTAATTCGAAAGAGCTGAGTTCAAAGACTTTTGCAAACACTACTGAATCAAGAAATTCTTTTCTGCTGTTGTACATCCGCAGGCAAATGGACAAGTGGAAGTAATGAACAAGATCATCAAATCCACCATTAAAAAGCGGCTAACTAAAGCTAAAGGGAACTAGGTTGATGAACTTCCACTCGCACTATGGGCTTACAGGACAACGCATAAATCTGCAACCGAGCACTTCCATCCGCCCTGGCGTTTGGTTTAGAAGCAAAGATCATAGTCGAGCTAGAAGTCCCCTCTCATCAAAGGAAAAACTTCAATCAAAAGCGGATAAAGCGGCTCCTGCTTAAGTTGCTCGATATGGTCGATGAGAAGAGGGAAGAAGCCGAGTTAAGGACTATTACTCACTAGAAAAGGGTCTCATGATATTTCAACTCGAAGGTCCGCAACCATACTTTCGAAGTAGGATACCTTGTCCTTAAATGGGTCTACCATGTACCAGGAACATTCAGACCCAACTGGGAAGGGCCTTATGTGATGAGCCAGAAGCTAGGGGATGGCATGTTCAAGCTAACAACTGTTGATGGGACCCAAATTATCCGAGCTTGGAACAATGAATTACTGCATTATTATTTTATCTAAGATTATCTTATGTATTTCCTATTTCCCACAAATAAGCCATCCCTGAATATCGGAGGCACTGTAAATAAGCAGAACTTGTCCAACTTTTATTAATGAAATTGCATTGCTTTCTAAACCAATAAAATTGTGTTCATAAAAGTAACCTGCTGAGTTGACTGGGTCAAATCAACTCAAAACATCCAATCGCTACTTGAGATAGTGGAACCACGCTAAAGTATGCCCCATTTACCCACTGAATTGATGGAAGCAAATCGACTCTAACTGTTGGGTCGACGAAACTCGATCCCTGCCTTCTAAGAACTGGTGTTGCTCCGGCGGCACTGGGAAGGCCCAAATCAAAGCCGCGCATTTCGTAAGCCGAGCACCGCCTCTTGGATTGTGGAATCACATCCAAGCAAACGCAATTACCTAAGTTGAGCAACATGTAAGCCATGCATCGCTTCTTGTTTTGCAAAGTTACGACCATGCAAGCCTCGATCCCACTGTGCGCATTTCGTAAGCTGCACACTACTACTCGGATCAACAAAATTACATCTAAAGACGAGGAACTCTCATATTACTGAAAATCACATACTGCCCCTGAAGCCAATAAAATATCACTCCAAGGAGTTATATATACGTGTGCGCGATAGCCTAAATGTAAGCATCGCGATGAAATCACTAAACAAAATTTCAAGTAATCAGTGTAGCTCTGACATCGCCAATTACTTAAGTATGTAAATCACTTGAGTGCGTAAATTACTCGCCGTGAGGCCACTAAGGAGCTTCACAGGTATCTCAAGCCAGAAGCTCCCAAAGATAGGAGCTGTAGCATAGACCTAAGTGGAGGCATCCAATCTCTTATCAAGTGTTTGGAGTAAATAGCCTCATGAATTAGGGGGCGCACACTCAACCAAAGTAGCAAATACTTCCTAGTACTATTACTCCAAACAAAGAATTTTGGCTTTAATTACAGGACTAAATAAAATAGTGATGAATGAAATAGAGTGGCATAAGTGCATGAAACATAGATAAGTAGAAAAGTAAAAGTCAAAATTTGAACGGTTTTATTACTTATAATGTTTCTTATGTACAACAACAAATAGCGGAGGCTATGACCACACAATATCGGCCAAAAATAGGAAAATACAAACACCATTATTGCAACAACAAGAAGAAGTGCTAAGTAAAGATTCTGCACTTGTATAAAAAGTAACCAAAAAAGAAAGAACTCCGCTTTACGAGTACACGAACAAATCATGACTTCTTGTCACTGCTTCCCGTTTCGCCTTTCCCACCTCTGATCGGCAACTTCTCAGGTTTCTTCGCTCCCGGGGTGATCTCGCTCTCTAAAACATGGCCAATGGTGGACCCTCCTTTGCCTTTTTGCTGTGGGATCTATGAGAACTCTTTGACGATCACTTTTGCTCTTCAACCATCTCTTTCTTCACCACTACCATCTGCTGCTCGGCCTATGCTTTGTCTGTTTAGCGAGCTTGATCTACCGCTCCCGTGTATCAGTAGCTGCCAAGCCTTCCTCTTGGGATAGTGTGGGGTCATCCCAACCATGCAGCACTGCAATTTGCTTGGAGTGCGAACCGGGCTGTGAGCCAAATGCGAAGACGATGGTTGATGAAGTTAGAATGGCAGCAGATTCGACATCATGATGAGGAGGTAACTCGGTAGGAAGAGAGGGTTGATATATAATATCTGAATAAAGGGCGCTTATCTAGGCAATTTTACCAAGCATAAATTTAAAGTCTTCAAGCATGGGAGAGATAAGAAAATTACCTGCTGTGGGGGTCTGTTCATGCGCCACAACTTCATAGCCTTTGCCACTACCCTCCTTTGATGGCTGCACAATTACAGGGGAAGTAGAAACGATCCCCTCGTCAGCATGAATATGCAAAAACTGCTCACCAAGACCTGAAGGAGAATGCCCAGTTACAGCCTTAGTGGCGGCCGCGGCATCAATAGCTTCTCCCTCTCCAATCTCAAAATTCTTGGCCCTCTACTAAAGCTTGGCGGGATTCTTCATTCTCGCATGCCTGAACCAACTCCTCTTCGGTGTAACCGCCACCCATGTCCCAGACTACAGCAAGCATACAAGGGAACAATGGACCCAAGTAACTAAGGCTCCCATGGTGCAGTACGGAGTTGACATAGAAGCCTAAAATGGAAGCATCCAAGCCTTGCACCTTCTTTGCGAAGGTATCCTAAAGCTCTTAAAAGATGGCTTCTGTGCTAGCCTTCTTTATTACCAGCTGCTTTTTCTAAGCATCCAAAGTCGAAACTTGTTCGGAAGATATTCAATTTCTTGAGTTTTTTCGATGATGGTTTTCTTCTGCGTCTCAATTATTGTCTCGCTTATCCTTAGCTTCTCTTTTGAAGCCGCCTCATCAGTGTGGCACTTCTTTATTTCATCTCTAAATATGAGTACGGCTTGGTCGATGGATTCTTTCAGCTCCTTAAACAAAGAATCACTTTTACTTTCTCTCTCTTGAGGGCATCATCCCTCTCTTTCTTCAGTGCCTCAATCTTCGCATCATGATCCATGAGCCTCTTCTCGTACTCATCCTTTTCGGACTAGAAGAGAGAATTTCTTGGTAGTTGTTTCGATAAACAGTAGACAACTGCATGCATAATTTTTCCCACCCCTTGGCTTGCTCCAAACCGCTCCGAATCGCATGGAGATGAAGTGAATAAGATTTGGCACAAACTGACTTCGAATTGGGCTTATAAAAAACAACCCCTCTTAAGAACAAGTTAAGGAATGCAGCTTGTAAATGCGGGGGACCAGCAAGGAGAATGTAAGGCACACACCTAGAAATTAGGAGAGAGACGGTCATAGCAGCTTGAGTGGAGGAGGTCACAACACCGAAAGAAGGAACATTTATCCTAGTGGAAATAGGAAGCTGTGAAGTGGGTTCTCGCTCTTGGTCTCTTTTCGGCCGCTTTGACGGATCTTCCTCTTTTCATAGCCAGTTCCTCTATCATGGCCTTGATCTTTCTCGACACGACGATGCTCTTCTGCCTCCCTATCCTTCCTCCTCTTCCTTTTCTCATCAATCTCCCGAGGAGCATGGTACCTTTAAGAGTGTCTCTGGGAACACTGAGACTCCAATACTCGATCAAGATCACTGTAAAAGTCATGAGACATGATTCTTGTAGCAAATGATAAAACGTCTTTAGAAAAGAGGCATTTGATGAATTAAAACTTCCTAGAAAATAATAGTAATATAAAGTGTGTGATCCTAGTGAAGTGTGTGCGGTAGTTTAACGACCCCAACAGAGTACACAAACCTGATCGGTCACCGACTAATGTTAGGACATTGATTCCTGTAGGGTTGATCTGAGTAAGCTGGGAAAGCAACCCTTTTGAAGTGAATTCATCCATCAAGTCACCCATATTCACAAAAATTTCGCTTGAATCTCCTAAGTCAATATCGGCACCTTCCGGCAAAGAGCTGGATACATGTTCATTCTTGGGAGAAGCTCCTTCAATGGGCCCTTTCAAAAGTGGTAAGAAAGCATGTCTAGGGCTCAACTCCAAGGCCCTATTGCCTAAGTTGACGTCACCCTCACGAGTGTCCCACTAGTACAAAAAATGCATATTGCTTCGCCTCATTTGCATCGGTTGAAGTAAAAACTGATGCAAATAGAACTATTTGCATCAGTTCTGTCTTAATAACCGATGCAATTGATACGTGGAAAACAATAAGTAATAAAAAAAATCAAATTTGCATCAGTTGTCATCAACAACCGAAGAAAATAGTTCGATGCAAATAGTTTTAGTCGCATCGGTTTTAAATTGAACCGATGCAACATCCCCTTCGTTACGCACTTTCGTTAATTACCGCCCATTCTAATTTTTTCTACCGCCGCTTATATTTCTATCGTTCCCCTAAAAATTATTTTCCCTGCTTCAAAACAAAAAACCCTAAAAATCGCCCACTGTTGTCGACGTCTAATCTGGAGGTGGAGTTCGCTGCATCAATTTCGTGAAGTTTGATTCCTCTACAAACTTGTTGGGATTTGAATCCTGCAATTTAAAATTATCTGAACTGTCGACTGCGTTGCTTTTTAATAAACTCGAGATCTGAAGAGCGATGCTTGGAAATATTTGCTGCTGCCGATGACCACTTCGCCTCGCCTGGAAGTACCTGCGACGTCGTCGAAGGTTCTGAATGTAGAAAGTGAATCACGCCTTGCTTGCGAATTCTTGACCTGCTTGCTTGATGTTGACGTCGTTGATGGCAAACTTGAGATACTTGATGTTTTTTGAGATTTGAGATGCTCGAAACGGACTGCTACTCTAGTGCGGATCCGAACTGAGTATGCTATATGATGTTTTGGTTCGTGCTAATTTATGCAATGTAGATGATAGCCTGTCCCTTAATTCTAAAAATCTTGGTGATTTAATTAGTGGGACAAAGTTGTGTTTGCAGTCGATTGCGTCGAGGAGAGAAGGGGTGGATCTGGCGATGCTTATTCGTCTGACTCTGGCATCGGACTTAGTTGCTAATTTGGTCAGTGATGAGTGAATCTTCTCCTTATCCCCTGTTAGTAAAAAAAAGATATGCTGTAGCAGTTCAATATGTATTCACTATTCCTTAGTTGATCTTGTTCTGTTTCGATTTGACGTGACAAGGAGGTGGGTAAAACTTTAGTTGCAATTTGATATGAGATGTGGAGCTAGTATTTTGAAAAATGAAATTCATGGTTGATGTTTGCTATCAGTAAGGGAAGTGTGATGTTGATGTTGAGTATATGCATAGATTATGTTGAGTATGTGTGAAATGTTGGCCAACAAAATGTATATATGCGTATGTACTTGGTTGCAGTGGGATGTAACTGTGAAACTTGATGGTGGTTTTTGATGGTTGTGGGCTGGTTTCATTTATTCATAGCAGGGGTCTGGTGGAAGAGGATAGCGATTGTAATGATATGTTATTGCAGTCATGACGGTTGATGGAAGATCACTGGTTTGTGGAGATGAATGTTAGATAGAGATGAGCAAAGATGAGCAGAGATAAGCAGTTGTACTCAGAGCTGGTTATCTAGAATGACAGTGAGGATGATGTATAATTTGCGTGGGCAGTTCTGTGGTCGTATGATTTGGTGGGAAGAACTTCTTCAGGTGGTTTAAGTTTCAATAGATGTTGCATTGTAGTTGATATGCCTCTAGTATATGCAGGCTATCAGTGGATTGAGATGTTCACAGTGGTATTTGTAGTAATGAGGCTGTCGATTTGTGCCTAGTAGTAAAGTATGGTATTCGAGTAAATTGCCTATCAATTGGCTATGGTTATAGAATATCTGCAAAGATTTTACAGGTAACCTGTGTTTTAGTTTTCAGACTTAGTTGAGTTTGCTATTTTTCTAAACATACTATGATTTATATTTTACAAGTAACCTGTGTTTTATGTTTTCAGACTTAAAGAATGTGATCCACATACTATGATTTATATTTTATATTTACTTCTCGCACAGTCATCCACATACTTTTTTTTCATGAAATTTTTATTTTATACTTACAATCCATCATCGAAAATGCATATTGAAATAGTTCTTACAACATAACCTGGGTATTCGACGATCGATCTTACAATTACATATTGAATTAAATTACCAGTAGCAAATATGACACCGGAGATGCAATTCGGGACTTACCACAATCTTCCACATTTGTGCACTGAGGTATTTTTGTCATTTTTAAACATCTTTCATCATTTGCTTACTTATATATGTTCTTATGCATGCTGATATACTTTGCTTCGTTGATATGTAGGCTGATGATGCGTTCGAGTAGGCTTAAAAAGCTAAGTATTCCAACATTATTTATCTTTGATTCTATCTTATATCATAATTAGTATTTATATTATAGTTCGAATGTCTAGTTTGAGTAGATTGATGTCAAATTGATGTTGCTCAAGGACGTGTTCTTCGCTGTTTCGAATCGATTAACTCGCCAGCTATCATTTTTGGTGACGAATTTATCAACGGTCATTTTTTATTAAACTGCCTTTTACATCTTTTCATTTGGGTTTAGTTGATTAAGACTTGGTCATTTTAATGTTTAGCTTTCAATCACAGATGGATGGACTCTTTGCGCTGTTGGTTGACAATGATGTAATGGAAGATTTTGAGAAGTTTGTGAACAAAAAAAAAGTCATTATGTTGTATCAGGTATTGGCCTTTCAAATTTCTTGAACAGAGCGTCCGTGTGTGTATGTCAGTGTGTGTGTATGAATACAAGAATGTAATTCCCAACTACATTGCTTGGCTACAGAGGAAAGGATAATTAAATAGTCTTTCACTTTGGAAACAACATGATCATCATTGGTGATTAAACATATAGTATTTGACCACTCAAGAATTTGCTAGTGTGTCATAATATATTATACAGAACATTACCTGAGAAGATCCATGTATCAATTTCTCTTGAGCATCAGCAATAGCAGACAGTAAATATAGGTTGTGCTCAAGTTTGGCTTCAAGCCTGCAGTTAGTTACGCAAAATTTAACTAAATTAAGTAGCTCAGAACTTTGTTTTATTTTCATATTATCAGCGTGATCGTAAATATTGAGCTATGAATATAGATTTGGTTCATAGACAAATGGGACAATATATACTGGTCATACATGTTGGGTATACTTACAGTGCACTTTCTTCTTTCCTTCCAGTGTTCTGCTACGATAGAATGGTCATAATCAACCACTTGTTTTCATCTAACTTCTGCAAACATAATTCAATTAAGAGTGTCAAAACAACATACAAAATTCATATACACATTCACTATAATAAACAAAACTACCCACCTGAAAAAATAAAAAATAAAGATTCTAAATGTATGCTCAAAAGTCAAATATTTTATTAATCTCTGCATCAGCTAAACACTTTATTTTGATAAAGCAATTGTATTTTCATTAATCTCTGCATCAACTAATCTCTGCATCAAAAGTCAATTTTTTTTGCAAGTACTTAGGTTAAAACGTAAACATGTATAAATTACCCTTTCAAAGTCAATCAAATGTCAAAAAAAATTTGACATATAGAGTTGCTAATTTTTTTTCTAATGATGTTCCTATTTTATACAAGAGTGAGACAAAGATAAATTATTTCAAGTCCATATGATTTATATAACATATTAATGATCAACTGAATTCGGTGCAGAATACAAATTAAATCATGCAAACCAAATAACTTAACAATCAATAAAATGTCATTGTTGTTCAGAAATGAATATTAATAAAAGAAGTAATTTGCACGTAAATAATATAAATTTGTACAAAGAATAGAAAATAATATAAAAACCTGTTGGATATCTTCAGTTTTCAGTGAAGACAACATGATCAGTGTAACATTGAAATTTAACATCTTTTGATTTTCTGTTAAGTTTGGCTGAAAGAAAAGAGTTTTGAATATGAAGAGGTGAAACTAATCTATGAAGTATTTAATATATTCTGTAGGATTTATTTTATTTCCAGCTATGCCTATATCTTTTTATGGAATTGAAATGCTATTCTTCACCTTTTCCTTCGCTTTTACTTCAAATTTGTAACACAATTTTCTTTTATCATAATTTATTTTGTACATACATTTGTCCCTGAACATTATCCTCTTCCCTATTTATTCTTAACTGTAATAATGTTGTGTATATATGCAGAGTCATACTTGTGGGTTTTTAGCTCGCTTACATTATAGGAGGACGAGGAAGGCATCTATTACCACTCAGTGCGCCTGGAGAGGAAGACTGGCCAGAAGGGAATTAAAGATGTTAAAACAGGTTGGCATTCTTTTCCATCTGAAGCAATGCTTTCTGGTTACTTGTTTATATTTTTAATGAATGGCAAGACAGTGTGTACAGGGAGATGGGTATGTGCAGTTGCAAGTTGGTGATGCTAGTTTGGTTGTTGCAGGGTTATGGATGTTAAAGTATTTTTCGGTAGTGAATGTGTCTTACTGATGCTGTGGCAGGAAGGAGGCGTGGCAATGGTATTGGAATTGATGATTAGTTTGTGATGGAAGTGCGGTTCAGGTGTTGGGTACGAAGTGAAGGCAGGTTGGTTTGGTGATGAATGATGATGGGTGAGAAGGTTTGTGATGGTAGCACTGGTATGGAATGTTGATGATGGAGATATGGCTTAAGTATGCAACAGTGAATGGTAGAGAGGAGGAATGCACTGTGCACTGGTATGGGGAAGTGCACTTGACTTTGGGTTGGTGATTGGTAGTAGGATGGCACAAAGAAGAAGTTTTGCAAGGGTATGGGATGTTATGTGTTGGTAGTTTTCGAATGATGGTAGTTGATGTGGTTTGTGGAGAATGGTGCAGTATTTTGCAGGTGGTAGAAGTGAGGAATTGGTAGAAGCAAGTTCAAATGTGGCAGCAGGGTGGTTTTGACGGCAGTAAGTTTTGTGGTGAAGTGGTGAAATGGAAGTGATGGTGAAATGAAAGTGTATGTTTGTATGAGGCAAGGGCTGTTGAAGTTAAAAGGCAGTTTGTTTTGAAGATGGAGGGAGGAATTGTTGGTGGTTTTGCTGTGTTGTTTGGTTGTTGCTGAGGGAGGAGGTGAAGGAAGAAGTGATTTGGGATGGTTGCAGTGTTTGGGTGGGAGAGAATGTTGACAGAGGAATAATTAAAGGCAGAAGTGCAGCAAGGTAATGCACAGCTTGGTTTATGGAGAAGCGGAAGTTGAAGTTTATGGGATGTTAAGCAGTTGGTTTGGAGTGGTACTGGTTGTGGTTATATAAGATGCAGAGGCAGGTGAAGCAATTCAGTTTTTGCTATGGTATATGCGTTGGATAGGATGTGAAGGTGGTCTGAAAGTAGATTGTTGATGGAATTTCTGTGGCAATGTTTGCTTGAAGTGTTGATGTTTTGTGGTAAGTAGTGGAAATGTTTGGTTGAAGTGCTGAACACTATAATTGAAATATATTTATTTGGTATTACCTTATTCAATATGTATTTGCCGTTCAATTTGATTTTAAATGACTATAATATTGTATGCAATAATTGTTTTGTTATGATATGTATATATTCGTTGTTAGAAATAACCAACGAAAAATAGGAGACTTTTTAAAGCCAATTGCTCCAATGTTGCTCCGGTTGACAGTAACAACCGATGTAAAAAATGTCTTGTTGCATCGGTTGTTACTGCCAACCGGTGCAATATAAAGGACTGGTTTTAAGCCAAAGATTTTATGTTGCATCAGTTTTATTGACAACTGATGCAAAAGATGACTATTTGCATCGGTTTTACAACTGATGCAAAAAAAAAATTAGTTAATTGCATCGGTTGCATATGCATCGGTTGTAGAACTGATGCAACAGGGGGGTGAACAACCGATGCAAAGATTGAGTGTGAAAGCACCAATCATGTATATCAAGGCAAATAAAATAGAAAAAACAATAATAAATCGCAGAAAAAGTAAAGAGACAAGAGATTTTTATAATGGTTCGGCTGTTAACGAAGCCTACGTCCACTTTCTAACTTTTATTGATCAACTGCTGTTACAAAGGAGTTTGAATTACAATATGATTCTTCTTTCCTTAGTTAGATCAATCCACCATTGTTAGAGACAACTGAAAGGATCTCAGTTGCTCTTTAATGGCTATTATGAGGGAGAAGAAGAGTGAAGAAATAATGGTAGAGTTTCAACAGCGATCAAAGCTGATCCCTTTTCTGTTGCAGATGAGATGGTATTTATAGGGGTTGAAAAGCTCATGGGCTGAGAATTGCTATGTAAGAAGCCTATTGTCATCATGTTGAGAGAGTTCAGAAATTTTAGAACCAAAATTAGCCGACTTTTCGGATCGGTGCCGATACAAATCTTTAGCCAATTTTTGGCTTCGATTTGTTTGGACAAGCTTCTTACTTCATAGTGATGCTCTCCATATGATTTCATAGCTTGTTGACTTGTTTTGATGATGATTCTCTTATGGGTAAGATTGAACTGTATTCTGAATCAGATGAACCTTCACTTCTTGAACTCAGATGATAGGAATGATGATTATCCATAAGATTTCGTAGCATATTTTTCAATCGAACTTCCTAGAGTCTTTTTTCTTGTATTTTTGGGCCTTCCGATCAAGTTTCGAGTCGTTCTGCTTTAATATGAATGTTCTAACTCCTACTGAATTCTGTTGGGTTAAAAACTCGGTTAACATTTTCCCCCAGAGTACGCTTTCGTTAATACAAGGTGTGCTTTGGAATTGTTTATTTTTGGGTTTTTGTTTTAAGGAGTTTCATTGGTCGTATCTAGCCATCTTGAAAAGCTACATATAATGTATCGGCTAACTGTCCAGTCCTTAGTGTGAATTCCATTGTTTGTAATTGTGGATTAATCTTGACTTTGATAATTTCTAGAATGAATACGAACAATGAGTAGGTCGAAAAGGGAAAATGACCATTCAGAGGAGTAAATTTGGATCGGTACTGATCCAAGTACTTGATAATTTTTCCACCTTTCTCTTCCTTTTTATACGAACCAACCCCCTACTTCTCTTTGTTTCCATTAGGTCCGAGCCTTTATCCTCCAGTCGACCCGATCTCTTCAAGCCCTAACCTGCTGATCCAAGCACTCCATCCATTTAGGAGCTTCCACCGTCGATCTCCCACACCAACACCATCAGCTGTCGCTTCTTGGAGCTACTACCATTATTCTAAGTAGGTTCCACTATCGTGATCTCCTCCGTTTTGAGGCATTGCCGATCCAACCCATTCAATACCCTACTTTGGTTTTTCTTGAATCAGAGATCAAACCACTTTCCTCCATTAGATTGGTGATGTGGATTTTGGTGTATTGCTACATTAATGGTTAGAGATGAAGTTGTGTTGGCGATGGATACAGTGGAAGATTCAAGGTGATTGTGACTTTGTGGAAGGAGATAGTAAATCGAGTCTTAAATTCTTCACGAAACGAAGCCAGAGTTTTGCCCTTGTGCTCGACATGTTTTGTTATCTTCATCCAAAGAGTTAGAATTAACTTGCATTAAGTTACGCAGTCAGTATTGGCACAATGTCTTGTGGATCGATTTTGGTTTTTTTGGGAGACCATAATAGCTTAGAGTAGCATCTTGTATGCAGCTCATGCTGTTATCACTTTCCATAGAACTAAAATCGACTTATGCTTAGAGTTCTCTACTCGATTCGGACCCATCGATCTATAGTCGCTTACTTTGGATTGATCCTATCATTGCACAGTCAGTATACTTGGAATAAAAAGGGCTTTCCATGTCACTTTGGACAACGGATCTGTTATTGATCGTTGATCGATAATGGGTAAGTATATAAAAAAATTAATAGGTGATACGGATTGCTATTTCGGTGTGAGTGAACCATCTACACGAAATGGCTTGTTTATAGCGTTCAGGACACTAAACCCATTCCTACTTAGATTACACATCACACACCCTCGGTTAATACTTGGAATTCGATTGTTGGTTGGTACATGTCAATTATCTTCCGGATATCAAGTATCAACTACGCTAGGGTCTATAGTTTAGAGAATAGGCATGCCTGACCTGCTTTGAACACAAGCTTCCTTATATAGAATGACGCACAAATCAGTTGATGGGAACTCACTTCTTTCTAAAGCGTAGTCATCGTCGATCCCAACTGGATTCGCCTCTTCCATAACTTCAGGTCAATATGGTCACCTAATTCCAGTCGGTCCCATCGTCGATCACACTCCTCCTAACTTCAGAGTCTTGCTTGATCCTCTTGAGAAAGCTCCTTCAATCCTTACACACAGGATGTTACATAGAATTTGCTTGTAATCTAGTATCCCAGAGGACAACGTGCTTTCGCCATCGAGAGGAGAATTTGCTCATAAGCCACCTTTTGGATATGTGCCTTGCCACCGATACATATGCATGTATAGTACAGTGCCCCCGTTCAATCACTTCTTAATGGCAACACTACAGAACATAGGGTTGGCTCCATTCCAGATTCTTCCAAACGGATATGCTATGCCATCATGCTTATATGTTCTGTTCATGAAGACGCTCAATTGTTCCCTGAGTTGCAGTATCTTCTATTATTCAGAAAGAGAGAGGCTAACCCATCACTTATTTATATGGAGGCGAAACGCAGCTGGAAACTTATACTTGATCTTCGCAGCAAAGTTCCTTCATTAAAGAAATAGTTTTTTTGGCTAAATGTCTGGAGGGATTCACCTATTTATGCACCATGGGGGGGTAAGTCTCTTTCACCGTACTTGGAATTTCCTTTAATTTTTACAGGTCTTTTGAATGATCGTATAATCCTTGCAGTTCTTCCAAAGATTAATAAGGATCCGACACTCGGCACTGTTCTTAGCACCCTAAAAGAGGTCGATGCTCGAGAACGCACAATTAGTTTCTTTCTCATATTTGAAAATCTTTGCCAATGTTGGCTTTTATACCCTGGGAGGTCCGTTGGATTCGTCAGTGCTCCTTCCCGCTCTAGAGCTCGGACCCGTTCTGTTTCTTATTCTCATGACTCTAGTGAAGATGATGATGATGATGATGATGAGGAAGAAGAAGAAAGTGACCCATCTGATGGGTCAGGGAAGACCCCTGAGGAGATCCAAATTCAAGTCAGGGGCGATAGTCCGCTCAAAATGCCATCGATCCTAGAAGAGAAGGAAGAAGAATTTATTCAACAGAAGGGCAAGGCTCCGTTAATTAAAGGGAAGGAGGAAGGAGAGATTAGTGAGGAGCATCCACTAAATGAGGAAGAAATAGATTGGGACACTACTACAAAACAGGTCATCTACGGTGTTGATCCATTTTTTGGATTAACACCCATTTTCTGCCTATATGTTTATTTTGATACCAAGGTTCTATTTCCAAAGTCATTTCATTGAATCAACGCAATCCTTCATCGATCTCCATGAACACTCGAAACTACAACTTTGTTCTCCTTAAACTCCATCATTTGGACATGGAAGCAAACTAATATTGGTGCAAACAACTATGGAATCAAAAAGCAAATTGCAAGACGATCCAAACCAAGAAGTCGAAGACACCAAAAATGGTGAACTTGGGATTCGATACCAACTCCCAGATATTACTGAGGTGGTGCCTATTATTTTGGAAGAATAGGTCAGATTCGTGAACAACGGCTTGGAGATATTTTAGACAAGATTTTAGGGTCCCCACCTTTATAAATAGGATGGTATGGCTCATTTTTCAAGATTTTTTGGCACTAGCTCTTATATTTCATATATTCCAGTATTTCTGAAATACTAAGTGTTGGAGTTGTATCGATCTCAAGAATTTCTGCCCCTAAGTCATAAATCAGCAACAATATATTAAAGTGGACGTCGGCCAAGCTTTGTCTAACCACTATAAATGATTTTATTTCTCCTTTTCTTCATCTTCAATTAAATTTCTTCATATTTTATTCTCTTCTATAACTTTTGAGTGTTTGTGCCATTTTTTGTTCAAACATACACACACACCCTCCTCATAGGGCCAAATAGACGAGAGTTTCCTTATCTCCTTAGGATTGATGGTCTAGATATTGTGTTCTTTTATAATATGGATGTTGTTGGGTGACACATATTTATGTGACATGCGTATGATACTCTTTTTACTATATATTGCAATGTATATTCTAACATTGCTTTTTAGGCATAATTTGACCCGTGTATTATTTTATAATGCTTGGGTCAGTCCGAGATATTTTGGATTAAGGTGTAAAGTAGCTTGTTTGACTTATGGGATTCCTTCGGAGGTTAGTATACATGTTAGGATGACTGTTTCTCTTATGTATTTTTGTAGTATCATTTATGTATTATGATGATGTATTTGTTGGACTATGATATGTATATTTTATGACAGTGGGCATTATACTAGCATTTTGTTGCCCACCTTGACATTGTACTATTTATGTATTATATTTTATCGCTACAATTTGGCTTTGTGATCTTTGATTTATTTATCCTGTGTTATGAAAGCCACATGTATTTATTAGTTTGTGCTGATACTATCTACATAATGGTAAATGATATATAATATGAGTTATGTATTAGTATTATCCCAAGGTAATAATCACTTATGCGAACCCTTATAGCCTCATTCTACGTATATCAGACGGTGTTACCTAGTAAAACTCTTTGGTAATATGGGTATAGATGTGGGGTGTAACAATTAGTATCAGAGTAGGTTTAGAATAATAAATAATATAAGAGACACCAGTCATTAGCCTTAAGTGAACTTATGAGTCTCTATCCTTTGGGTGTTGTGTAGATCACCTTAGTATAGACTAGCAATACATGGTGATTACTAAAGTAGTCACCTTGGGGCATACTTTTTATTTGTATGTTTGAATATATGAATATATTTATCTTGTTTGTTCTCAATGTGAATCTCACTTTAATGTAGAAGCAAGAATGGCTGGTGGTCGAGTTACCCAAGCTGATGTCGAACAGTCTAGTGGATCCAATAATGAAGGTGTGTATATGACCACCGATTAGTTGATCGAGCTTGTGTAGAGAATTTTGGCATCTAGTGTTTCGTAATTCCTAATCCTCTAACTCCTCGCTTTGATTTTTCTTCTATGTGTAATGACTATGCAAGCCTTAGAGGGAAGACCTTCAAGAGCACCGTGGGAGTTTTTGAAGTTCAGGCGTAGCTTAGGACATGTAAGTACATCTTTACTCGCATGGGAGTCTTTGATCAATAGAAGGTGCAGATTACCTCTAGTTAGTTGTAGAAAAGGTCTCCTGATTGGAATGAGTTGTTGGTAGTTGAGATTGTTGAGGTCGAACTGACTTGGGATCAGTTCCAGCTTCACTTTGAGCAGAAGTTTCTTCCCAATGAAGAGAAATCATTCATGTCTAGCAAGTTCATTGAGTTGAAGTAGGCGTAGATGTCAATGGTAGAGTATGTTTCCACCTTTGAGGATCTTTTGAAGTATGGCACCTATCTCATTAATACTCCTCTCAAAAAGAACCAGAAGTTTGTTTATGACTTGACTAAGACTTTAAGGAAAGCCTTACTACCACAGCTTGAGGCTACAATTGAGGAGCTGGTGGACACCTCTTTGAGACTTGAGGAGGCTGAGAGGAAGAGTGGAGATGAGAGGAAGAGGAGTAAACCTAGATTTGGTCTTAAAAGGAAGTTCCTATTCAAGAAGTAAAGGCCCATATTCTAGAAAAAGAAGTAAGGCACACTACACCCGCAAGAAGGATACTACTTAGGCTATTTGCAACAATTATAGGGAAGTAGGTCAGTATTCCAAGGAGTGCAGCAAGCCTAGACATGTGGTTGGTCTTAAGCTATATAGAGTCTGTAATGAGACAGGTCTTTTCTGTTACACTTGCCTAGCCTTGGGAAGGGTAGAAAGAGTGGGAATCTTTATGCTTTAGAGACCTCTTGTGGACCATCTCAGACTAAGGGAAAAGCTTATACCATCCTTAAAGGTGTTATTCTATTTAGAGATTCTTCTATTAGGGTTCTTTTCAAAAGGGGCACATCTCATTCATTCATATCGAAGGAACTGGTTGACGGATTTAATCTTGATGGGGTTTGCCTTGCTACCTCTTTAAGGATTGCTAATCCCATATGGGGATATGCAACATTTAGGAAGTTATGTGAGAATTTTGCATTGGACTTATGTGGTTTCTCCTTCTTGTGTGGTTTGCATGAATTCGAATTTTTTGGATTTGGTATTATTCTTGGAATAGATTAGTTTGATCGATATGAGGCTCACTTATTATGTTTTAACGTAGTTATCACTCTTAGCCATTCAGATTTCATTGAGCTACTCAACCTAGCTCTTGGAAATATGAATCAAGGCTCGAGTGTTTCTCTTTTTTCCTTAGAGTCTCCTGAGAAGTATTTGCGAGAATCCCTACTACCAGAGGTTATCTTGATGTGTTTAAGCCTATCATAGATTTACCTCCGAGGCGGGTTATAGAGTTCCATATTGATCTTTTTCGAAAAGCTCAGCCAGTTAGTTGTCCTCCTATGAGGATGTCCGCCAAGGAGAATGAAGAACTTAAGAAGAAGTTGTCAGAGTTGGAAGGTAAGCATTTCATTCAATCTAGTAGGCCACCTCGGGATGTTGCAGTAGTGTTTGTGAAGGAAGCGGCCGGTTTCCTTAGGTTGTGTACAAATTATCAAAAGCTGAACAAGCTCATTGTTGGATATTCCTTTCCCGGAATTGGTGATATATTCGATAGGCTAAGCGGTGCTAAGGTCTTTTCCCAGCATGACTATAGTACCAGATTCCATTAACTCCGTATTATAAAGGATAACATTCCATTAACAGCTTTTCGAACTAGATATGGCTCTTATGGGTGGCTTGTGATGCCATTGGGTTAACGAATGTGCCAGTATATTTTGTCGATCTAATGAAAACAATTTTCAGAGATTGTCTTATTAATTTTGTTTTTGTATTCATTGATGACATCTTGGTCTATTCTAAGTTAGGTGGAGCACGAGAAGCATCTCAAAGTTATTTTGGAGACACTTAGATGGAATCAGTTGAATGCCAAGTTCTCCAAATGTCATTATTGGAAAAAGGAGGTAAAGTTCTTAGGTCACGTTGTATCAGAAGATGGTGTTTCTGTATATCTAGCTAAGATTAAGGTTATTCAGAATTGGAAGCAGCCTGAGACAGTTACAGAGATTAGAATCTTTCTAGGTTTAGCTAGTTATTGTTGATGCTTTATAATCTATTTCTCAAAGATTGTGCTACCTCTTACTAATCTCACTAGGATGAGAATTAAGTTCTGATGGAAAAATATAATGAGACGGCTTTTCAGAAGCTAAAAGAGTTACTTACTCATGCACTTCGTCTTATCATACCATAGGGTAACTAGGACCTTGAAGTTTATACTCATGCATATGGCTCTGGATTGGTATCAGTTATTGTGTTGAAGGGCAAAGTAGTTGCTTATGCACTTAGGTAGTTGAGGCCTAATGAAGTCTGTTATGCCACCCATGATTTGGAGCTCGTCGCCGTTGTCTTTCTATTGGAGACATGGCAACATTATCTGCATGGTGAGAGTTTTAGACTTTATACAGATCATAAGTCATCAAAGTATTTGATCTCTCAGAAAGATCTCGATATGAGGCAACATCGGTGGCTTGAATTTCTTGCAGCCTATGACTTTGAGATTCGATACACCTCTGCGCAGGGGAGTAAAGTAGTTGATGCATTAAGCAAGAAGCATCATGTAATTGTCTCCATGATGAAAGTAGAGTGGAAGGTCTTGAGCTGCTTTCCATGTGTGATATCCATGATAGAGATTTGATGGTTGGTTCGAGTGTGATGTTGGCCAGTCTTGTTGCCTGACCATGTTTGATTGATTGGAACACTGATGCTCAAAGGAGAGACTCGATTACTCTTGCTCTTATTTAGATGTTGGAGTCTAGTGATGTTAGTGATTATCTTGTTGGCTATTCTCTTGATGCTCACGGTTGCTTACGGAGAAGGGATAGACTTGTTGTTCTCAATTTGGATGGCCTATGTAAGGAGGTGATGGATGATTGCCGTCATTCATGCTATACTATTTACCCCGGAGGAAGTTATATATATATATATATATATATATATATATATATATGGATATGAAGTGTCTGTATTGTTGAGAAGGGATGAAGCGTGACATTAAAAAGTATGTGAAGGGATGTATGACTTGTCATCTTGTAAAAGTTGAACATCAGAGGCTTAATAGTCTTCTTCAGCCATTGGAGATTCCTCTATGAAGTAGGATCAGGTATGAGTTGAATTAAAGTTTCCAATGGATCACTATATAAATCTTTGTGAAAAATCTAGTGAGGATTTCTGTAATGTTGTGTTCTTTTCAAGTGTTTATGGATTTTGTGGATGGCCTACCTCGATCCAGGAGTATTCATGATAGCATTTGGGCAGTAGTCGATCGCTTGATTAAATCAGCACACTTCATATAGGTAAAGTCAAGTAGCACCGCTCCATATTCATCTAAGCTTTATTTGAAGGAGTTAGTGGACTTTATGGCTTTCCCAGTTCCATTGTGCATGACCGTGATCCATTATTCACTAGTGGCTTCCGGAAGAATCTTCAGTCGGTTTTGGGTACAAGCCGAACTTTAGTATTGCATATCATCTGCAGACCGATGGTTAGGCGGAGCGAGTTAACTAGGTTTTAAAGGATTTTCTTCGTTCTTGTGATCTTGACTTGGGAGGTAGTTGGGAGGATCATATCTCTATTTGGTTGAGTTTACTTACAACGACAACTACCAATCCAGCATTGGCATGGCAACATTTAAGGATTTATATGGTAGACTATGTCGTTTGTCTTCTTGTTGGCATGAGACAAGAGATAATAAGCTTGTTCTCCATGCTATAACGCCCCACCCCGAGACTCACCTTAGTAAAGAGAATTAACGAGTAATTCCGTCTACTAAAGCGGAGAATAGGGCTGGTTAAGGGTGACCATTTATAACTTTGTCTTAAATGGCATCATAACTTGTCTCATCTCCTCGACAAGTGAAAACATCGTGATGGTTCTCATCGACCATACTCCTACATAGGAGATCTCAAACCATAATACTTACCAAATATTGGTCATCTTAAATAATTCCAATAAATAGGAATTATAAAACTCAAAATACGCCATAAAATGGCAAAACATCTCAGAATCAATAATCTCAAATAGCTTCGATCGTACAAGTCCGGAAATTAACCGAAATAGTAAACGCACATGTCCCATACCACATGTTTTACTAAATCGTTTAATTCTCTTTCTCATAGGTTCGAATAGTGTAAAATTGTATGTTTTTTATATAAAATAGTTTACTAGAGAAAACAAGTTTCTAAATTTTTTTCCGGAGAAGATTAATAAAACCAATATTTGAACTTCCTTTATTATAGGAAATAAATAGATTTTATATTAGAAAAATAATTTTAAAATACTATATAATAATTTGAAATTTCCATTTATTTCAAAAATCACTTCAAAAATGGTTTCGTGAAAACCGTGCTCGAAAATAATGAAAAACAAGGAAGATAACTCAAAACCGATAACTTGAGTTCAATATGAATTCAATTCAAATTTAACCCAAAATCAATTCAAATTCTATTTAAATTTGAATTTCAAATTCTCCAAATATAGCTAGCTTATTGATAGGCATCATAGCTCTCAAAATATCTCCAAACAACATCAAAATCGAATAAGAATGAGAGCAAAAATAAGTTAATACAATTCTAAATTCAATGAATGTTTGTTGCTGTCATCTTGCTCTTAGGACAGCAACATACAATCATAATTTCGACCAAGCAAACTTTAAAATTACAGAAAACACAAAGATTGAAAATTGTAGCACATTGTCTAAGCTTTCCGGAACATCCAAAATTATCAAATTCGGTTAAGAAGCGAAGAAGTTATGACTAATTTTGTTTCAGCTTCAAACACAGAGCAAATATAGATTTTGCTCTCGGGATAGCTGAAAAAAATTCAATTTTGACATAGCTAACATAAAAATTACAGAAAACTAAATACATGAAAGTTGTAGATAAATGATTTAGCTTTCAAACAAAAAAAAGATCATTTAATTTGGATATATGGTTCAAAAGTTACGACTGAAACAATTTCTCAGATTTGAGTTTGTTAATTCTGTCGTTTAAACAATAGGCCAGCGACAAAGAAACAAGTTTTTGAACATTTAAACATCAAAATTATGCAAAACACAAAACATAAAAGTTGTTCCGTATAAAAATTCCTTTCAACTGAAAAAACCACACTCAATTATGACTTATCAATCAAAAGTTATGATCATTTTTATTTCAGATTTCAACTTAGAAAATTGACACAACAGAGCATGTATCAGTTTCAAACCCAAATTTGATCCTTTAAATTACAGAGTTTAACAAAACATACAACATGAAAGTTTTAGAACATGGTCCATATTCTATTAGAGAAGCTTTTGAGAAGATAAAGTTCATTAGATAGAGGATGAAGGAAGCTCTGGACCGGTAGAAGTGTTATGCAGACCGTAGGAGGAAGGATACCGAGTTTGAGGTGATATTGTCTTTCTTAAGATATCTCCTTTGAAGGGTGTTACGAGATTCGATAATTCAGGAAAGCTTGCACCTTACTTTGTTGGCCCTTTCCTGATTATTGAGCATATTGGTTGTGTTGCATACTAGTTGCTCTTCTCGATTAGTTCTTGGGTATTCATTATGTCTTCCATATCTCTCATTTGAGGGAGTGTTTAAGGAACACCGAGAACATTTTGGAGCCATAGCATGTTAAGGAACTCAAAATTTCTTCATATTTGATTTATATGCAGCATATGATCTATATAGTTAACTTGGAGGTCCGAAAGCTTAGGGTTAAGAGAGCTCGTTGGTGAAAGTGTAATGGTCCGACAACCCGTTGGATTGCACCTGAGAGACAAGAGAGTTATGGCACAGACCTATACTGAGTTATTTTCCGATGAACATGATTCTGATATATCTTGTTCTCTTTCTTGGTTTGTTTGATTATTTTGTTGTTTTGATAGTAGACGATGAGATAAGCTGGAATTTATTAGCTAAGTGAAAGATTTTCCCTAAGGAAAAATTGCAAGGACGTAATTTTCTTTGGAATTTTGGTCTATAACTACCCGTAGTTGAGAAGGGATTAATTAGGACTTTATAATGAAGGTTTAATTATTTAAAAAGAGTTTTAAATATTAAAATGTTGATAAATGTAAGTAATTTGGAATTTATACGGTAAAATATTTTATAAAGCAAGGAAAAATTTATTTAGGTAATAATTGATTTTTCTAGTTAGTATAGTCATTTTTAAAAAGGTTAAAATTATTTTTAAAATATACTAAAGTGGTTAAATAATTTTTATAAAGTTAAGTATTAAAATTAAATAAGGTTAGAAATTTACACCAGAGGAAAAACTTAGAGTGGGAGTTTAGAAATTTATCTTTATAAATAGGCTTATAAGAGAAAATAATTATACTAATGGGGTTAAATTATGGAAATTTATTATTATAAAAATATAGAGGTGATAGCTAAACACTTATGGAAAATAGGTATAATTTTTATTTGAAGGTTTGAGCTAATTTGAATAAGATGAAAAATGGATTTGTAAAAATAAAGAAGGGAAAATAAATGAATAAAAGAATAAATGTTAGCCCATTAAACCCATTAACACACACTTAGAAAAAGCCTCCTTTCTTTATTATTCTTGTTATATTCAGAATCATCCCTTTTGCTCACAAATATCACCTCCCATTTATAGTTTACATTATCATATAACATTTTCATTTTAAGGAGTTAATAATTAAAACCATACCTTCCATTTCAAAAATCCATAGAAATAAATTCTCTAAAATATAAATATCAAAATATATCATTCTCAACACTTAACTACACCACTAAAGAAGAAGAAGTTGGAATTTCTCTCAAGTTTTGGGTTCTTTGGAATGTACGGTAAGTGGAGATTAAAAGGAAGGAAGAAGGATTAATACATCTCGATGAAGAAATTTGGTGGTTGCTACTTCAGATGAGTGCATTTTACACTTACAATTTATGTAAGCAATGTAGTATTAGACATTGGTGTTGTGTTGTACTTGTAAAATAGGATAGTTAGCTTTTTCTCCTGCTATTCATTGTCCACTACTATTTACAAAACCCATGTATTGCTCGACCTCCCATTCACTATATGTTGATTTTATGTACTTATGTGATGCGATTATATGATGTTTGGTTATGATTTGGAGCGCTTGAAGTTGTGTTTGGACGGAGAGGGGGGAGAGGGAAGGAAAATGTTATAGAATTGACGACAATAAGTGACAAAGCCTGGAGCACTACGACAACATACCATGTCCCAACGGTCGACAGATCATGACATGAGTGGTCGACCGCTTGTGTCGTTGGTAGATCATGTAGGATCGGTTTCACCCTAGAGGGGGAAGGGGGTGAAAAGGGTCTACTAAATGTTAATGCAAAATTTAAAAATAAAAATAGAAAGTAATGCAGTAAAGATCACACAAGTTATACCCAACTTCGGCAAAAACTTGCCTATATGCTGCCCCCAATGTTTCTACTAGAAATTAAGTAATCAGACGCTTACAAAAACATGTAAACTTGCAATACTCGCTAATTTGATTTACCTAACTTTAAGCTCAAAACCCTGCCACAACTCAGCCACTGAGTTGCGAATTCTCGAACTACAAAACCATAGATCGTAACCTAGTTAACACTAGAGTTTTTAAATTTAAAAACAAAAATACAAAAGAAATAAAATTAGAACCCCTAATACAATATAAACTTTAGCCCAAATAAAACATCGACCCAAATAAAATTAATTAGAGAATGTAGTGTATCTCTTTTATTTTGCCAGCGCACTTTACTTCTTTGGCCGATCTCCTTTTGTATTTGTTCCGATTTAGGGTTCCAAAAATTGAAGCCTCCGATTCAATTGCTCCATCGATTTAAGAAGAATTGTCGCCTTGAAGCTTTGTCAGTCGCTGCTTTCTTGATTCCTTTCGGTTGCTTTGTCGTTGAGTTGGATGATTTGAAAATTGGTACGTAATTTTTATTTTATTTTCTCTGTTGATTTTCTTAAACTCGAATGATGATTTTTTTTGTCAATGGTGATTTTGGTATTTGTAAGGACCGAAACCCTATAATTTTGTTTAGTATATTTTGATTTGAATTCTTCAATTTCATTGCTCGGCCATTAGATTTTCGACTGAATGATTGTGATGACTTCTGACTTGTTCATTGTATACATGTTACTCCATATATTTCCGATGAATTCGAATTTGCTTCAATTAAATTGAATCGTTCCGTTCTTTTCTCTTACGACTTGTTCATCAGTTGCTTATAGTTTGGCATATGAATTTGAGATGAACTTAACTTGCTAAAGTCTGACTTGTTCATCAATTTACCCTCTATGACTTATTTTTTACTCCTTCATGAATATGTTCTCTTGACTTTGTTCAAACTGCTACTTACAATTACGATTTTTTGAACACTGCCTTGTACTAGTAATCTAAACATGATGTTTTGCTTGAGTTTATTATGATGTCTCCATGTATATACATACATACATGTATGTATCTATGTGTGTGATTCTGGCTTTGCTTGTTGCATCTCTTTGAAAACTGCTGTCACTAGATTATTCAGCGCACTTGTTCACTTGCATCATGTAGATGGTACTGCACATGTTCACTTTCTTGGTTGTCACTGTATATATGTATATATATGTGTACAAACATGTATATATGTTTGTGATTGCTCATTCCTTGCATTGTTTAAAAGAACTGCCTTGTTGAGTATTTTGTGTGTCACCCTATGTTGCCTTGTTGTCTCCTCTGTTTCATATGTATATACATGTTACCATGCTAGTTGATTCGAGTTCCATGTCCAGTTCTAATGCATTCATGTCTGGTGCACCACTTTGTATATTTGCACTACATGTTGATATCTGACCTTGCATATGAACTGGCTCTTCAAGTTTTTTCATGCCTGAATGCCTGCATACTGACTTTGCTTGTATTCTCTGGCCTTAATTTTGGTTGTCTTGTTTTCATGTGTTCATGTCTGAATGCATGGATATCCATATTCATATTTACCGACCATTGTTGTGTTGTTGTGATTTGAAGTCTGGTTTAATTTCATGTTGATTTTCTTTACATTTGTAGTCTCGTTCAATTTGAAGTCTTGTTGCACTTGAAGTCTGGTCTATTCTTGTCTTTGTCCTTTGTACATGTCTGGTGGTCTGCATTGATTTTCTGGCCGTAAATTCTGTTTTGTTTTGTAGTGCTTGTTGCTGGGTTGAGTATGTTTGTGTGTCACCATGTATATACATACATACATATAAGTATGTATATATGTGTATAATTGTTGTGCCTATGCTCTGTCCACTTCGAGTGCTTGCTTCCTGACTTTGTTGTATGCTTTGATTTTCATGTGTACATTTTATTGAACTGCAGTCTGATGTGCACATAAATGTGCATATTTTTACCACCATATTTATTATTTTTAAATTAAATAAATGATCATATTGGGTATTTTAACTTGTTTTAACCAAAATCCATATTAATTTCAAATTGTCACATATCCATCTTCATATTGGGGCAAAACAGTCATTTCTGTGCATATATTTCTTTGAGAAAAATTAATTGGACATATATATATATTTGTAGGAATTTGGTCTCAAATAGGAGTGGTTTCATGAAGGAATATGCATGCACAAAGAATATAAAGGAATGAAGATGGAAATAATTCAAAGTGAAGATCATGGAGGACCCCACCTACCCACCATCTTAATGTATAAATTAGAGGCTAATGCACATGCTTATGGAATTAATGGCTTCATGTACACTTAAATAATGATTAGTAGAAGCCAATGATTACTTGGCCTCTACACTTTCTCAAGGGTAGTTTGGTCATTCTCCAAATTATGGATTGGGGTTTCATGCATGTATAAATAACCCACTATGTTCATGTAACCTTTTCTCTCACTTAGCCCCCTTTTCCTCTTCATTAGTTTAGGCTCAAAATAAAAGAAAAGCTTCTCTTTCTTTTCATGGCTACTTAGCCATTTATCTTTATGTAATTTCTTTTTTTTATGCAACTTCAATACATGTTCTTTTATTTTTCATGCTTATTTACTTTCATGTTGTAGTGTAGATTTATTTTTCATGCAAGTAGAATAGTTTTTTCTTTACTTTGCTCTCTTTTCCCTTTTCTTTTTTCTTTCATGTTGCAAGCTACATTTGTTCATATGATAACAAAAATGAGAGATTAACCCCTTCAATTTAGGGGTAATGAAGCCACTAATCATGTAGCTTCAACATTTTGATAACTACAGCTCTCTTTTTATGTTTGTACCAAAATTGGGCACAACACTCTTCGGAATTTTTGAAGGGATAATAATGAAGAATATAAATTGAAAATGAAGATTATCTAACAAAAACTCCAATTAACAAGAATATAAACACGTAGACAAGCGATTTAAAGTGGTTCGGCGTGTTGCCTACGTCCACTGTGAAATTTTTGCAACTTTATTGATTCTCTTTCAATGATTACAAGCAAGTACAGCAAACAACAGCAAGATACAACTGCAAATTTGAATTCAACAGCAAAAGTATGATGTAGGTCTCGATCCGGCAGAGTCTGGGCGCTTGAGAATACAAAGATCCCTCTTCTGTAGGCTCTGGGGCTCTATTTAGAGGCGTAGGAGGCTGAGATTTCGCTCAAACTTCAGAAGACTCGTTCTGGCACGTGAGTGGGCCCACGCGACCAATCTTAGAAAGTTTCGACTCGATCTGCGATCGACACGAATTCATTTCGTATCGATCAAGATGACGTCCAATCGAGATGAAATTTGGCATAGACATACCTTAGTGTGTACGCAAGCACCTGTGAAAATTTCATTGCATTTGGATCAGTGGATTGGGAGAAATAGTCGATACGAAATGGACTCTTTCGGTGGCTGTTTGGTTCGAATTCACCACTTCGAAACGATCCATTTGACTCGATCACCTCACGTGGTCTCTTGATGATGTGGCATGCATATTTCGCCTCGATCCGGTCTTTACTCCGAGTTGATCGTATCGACTCCATAAATCTCGCCTCGTTCGTATCGAGGGATGACACGTCACCCAAGTTTGTTGACTTGATGGACCCGAATAAGGCCTCACTCATGGATTCGAACATCAGTCATCGATGGACACGAACTACTGATGGTCGATGGTTACGAACAAGCCTTTCCTTGATGGATACGAACCACATAGCTTTTCAATGGATACGAAGCCAATCGATGCGAACTGGAGCCTTTTGATGGATACGAAGTAAGGTGACCAGATGGATACAAAGAGAGGCTTCTATGATAGATGCGAAGCAGACACTGGCCAATCGTTACGAAGCACAACTCCTGTTGATGGATACAAAGTAAGGAGATGCCAATGGATTCGAATAAGGAGGAGCTGATGGGTTCGAATGAGATCGAGTCGAACGTAGGCTTCCCGATGGATTCGAACTTGATCGACACAAATTGAGGCTCTTCGATGGATATGAAGTCGCTGGAACCCCGATCGATACGAACGTGATCGATTCGTACCGGATTTCGATGATGGATATGAAGACGCGGTCGTTTCTTCCAGATTGAATCGATTATAACTCGTGCATACGAACTCGAATTGACTCGAAATTTGGAACGTTGGCCTTCATGGTTGTTCTTGTCATGTCCTATCAATTGTAGTTCGATCTGGACTCAGAAAAAAGTTACCGACATCCAAAGTGGACATATGCATTAACGATCTCCAGGGCGAACCATCCTTGGTTTCTAGTCAAGCTCTTGGTGTCACGGCCTTTCTAAAAGGCGGGATAACATTTGCCCCCCAAAGTACATCTTGTGGAAACATGACGTGCTTTGAAAAGCTGCAGTTTCTTTTTGAACAATTATCGTATTTTCCGTTGAAAGTTGTACTTTGTATTGCTGTAACTGACTGCTGTGTGATAGTGATTAGCCGTTTGTCGTCGTAATCGTAATGAGATGAGTATTCGACCAATGTGAATGTTGAAAATCGAATATTAGTCCGATATATATGTAAATATGTTAACATGACTCTCATTAACGTTGCACGTTCACGAGTCGTTGTATGTTTAGTTTTTTTTTTGTTTTATATCGAATTCCGTATCGATCCTCTCCTGAACCGATTTGAAATTCGAGTTGAAACAACGCTTCATGGCTGTTTTTGACTATCCTCTTGTATCGATCCTCTCCTGAATCGATGTAAAAGGTTGAAGGGAAGTTTTCTACATTGGCACGGTTTTCATTGATGGATACGAAATGATCGTTCGTATCGATGAGTTTTGATGGATACGAAATTTTCGTTCGTATTGATAAACTTCGAGGGAAACGAAATCAACATTTGTATCGATAGACCTGCACTATTGTGAGTTGATGGTTGTAAAATAGACACTTCGAATCGATGGAGTTCGATGCTTTTAGTGCAGCCTTCGTTATGTACTTCGAATTGATGAAGTCCAGTTGTAACTTCGCCTCGATGAAGGCAAAGTCCTATGGATTCAAAAGCATCATTCACATCGATCCATTATTCGACCGGTTGTGACCGGTCACGTTGACTGGGAGGTAAAACGACCCAGTCACTCCTTAGGCTCCATATAAATATCTAGGACTTCGGCATTTTTTCACCTTTTACTTTTACTCTCTTGCTTTCTGTCTTTAACTTTGTACCGATAGATAGACCGAGAGAAAGAACTACGCTTGCCTTCAAATCGAACCAAGCCTTCGACTCTTTGCACATAATCATTAAAATCAGGTAATCAATGGATAGAATCATGTTAAGAACGACGAAACTCGAAATCTCATCCATCCTTCTTGCTTTTTACGACCGGTTTTGATGAATTTGAGATCTGGACGAGTGAGAGCAAGATTGTGGATAGAGCGCAGCGATGGGTTTGAGGCCCCTTTAAAGAAGAAGGAGGCGCGGAGGAATCACTTTAGCTTTGTTTCGTGTCGATCTGGAATGGGAGTATTCGAATCGATCCTGATAGTATGATTTCGTATCGATACGAAGACGAGAGCGGCGATCGATGCGAAGCCAGTGTTTTCAGGTCGATGTGAAATGGTTTGCCCTCAATCAATATGAAACGTATCGATTCGAACTCGGTCGATACGAAACGTATCGAGTCGACCTGATCGATTCGAATGTATCGAGTCGAACCTGATCAATTCGAATGTATCGATTCGAACCTGATCAATTCGAACGCGGTTGATTCGAGATGTGAGGTCCCTTTGACTCGATTCAAACGTGAACCGCGGCAACCAATTCCAATCTAAAATTCAATGAACTTAGGGAAATTTTGCATACTCGAACACTTGACTCCGACGAGCTTCTGCCTTGCATGATTGAACTGGACCGCAGAACTGCATATTAGACTACTTTTCGAAGCTCGCTGATGAAACTGTAACTTAACAAAAATATAACAAACTTCAACTTGAATCGATCATTAGCATCCGGATGGCACGGTTGTGACGGTCGGCGATGACGGTCATTTCCGGTCTGATTTTCAGAGTTTTGTCGTTCACGCATTTTAGTTTATTTCGTAGAATTTGCTCAAGTAATGCACATCACTACACTGCATAGCATGTTCATACACTTACACTGGGGAATGCACGGGCTCTTTATCGTCTAACGATGATTTCTCGTGAGTTAGCCAGTTATGGAACCATCAAGTTCACAGCAGCAAGAAACACAAAGTATGATCTCTCCCAGACTTGAGATACCGGAGATTGAAGCTGAAGTCATTGGTCCAGCCTCGGACGAACTACCTGATGCATCTTTCATTATGAATCCGTCTGACTCCGTTCCCTCCAACATTTCGGAAGATATGCTGGGAAGAATATGCTTAAGGCATGGTTTGTCAATGGACGATGTTCTATTTCCAGGTCCAAACGATAGACCGCACAATCCCCCGGAAGGATATACTACATTCAACCGTCATGCGTATGCAGCCGGGACGCTTCCTCCGTTCAATGAATATATAAGAGAAGTGTTGTCATTTTTGGGGATCGCCCATCTCAGCTACACCCAAATGGATATGCTTCGGTCAATAGCTTGTTCATCGTCTTTATGGAGTACCTTCATCGTCCACCGCTTCCGAATGACATTAGATACTTATTCAACTTCAAAAGCCGGACAGATATCCCATTTTTTACGTTCCTGGAGGCAGTACGAAACTGTCAAGTGGTCACCGGATCCTAGACCAGGCTAAGCTACTTCAAGACGGAGTGGTTTTACGTTAGATGCCCCCCAGGGTTCGCTAGGCGATGATTATTCAGACGTGAGTATAACTAAATTCTTGAATAATTATTAAGACGATTGCAACCGAAGTGAAACTTATATTTCTTCCTTTTTACAGCGATCATTCAGCGTCCGAGAGGTAGATACTTTAAGGAGATAGTTCGGTTCTTCCACGAAATACCAAGTGAGGAGAGAAATATCGAATTGCTTTTGACGGGCAGGAATCTTAGAATTCTTGGGTTGTTTGAGCGGAGACAAAGTATAATGCTTGACGGCGCATTAAGAATCGCCTCGAGAGAGCGAGTCAAACTAAAAAAGCCTAAAGTTGTTGTAATCGAGGAGGCTGATTTCGAGAGAACTCACACTGATGAGGAACCCTTGGGCGAACCTGCAGATGTAGCCCAGGACACTGAAGAGCAGAGAAAAGGCAAGACAGCCGTTTTTAAGTCACCTAAAAAGGGGAGATGGGAATCCATCGTCACGTCCCGACCCGTTTCTGGAATTAGAATTTCGGAGGTGTCTCCCCCAAGAACAGAAAGTCTTTACGAAGGGCTTGCCGATCTTCCAATTTCGGACGATGTGTCCATGCATCACGATGTCGAATTGGACGAATTTCGACATGCCCTAGTTTTAAGCGAGTCTCTACCCGCTAGCGCGATTGACACATTCGGTTGGTCGGGGAGTTGCACACACATCCACACCTCTCAACACTACACTATTTTTGAATGTGGTACACTCACTGCGATAGATTACTAACTTTTGTCTCCGTTTACATTTGCAGATACCATGTCTGGTCGAGGCTCAATGTTGGGAAGTCTTCGGCAGGCCCGTAGATCCTCTACATGCTACGAGTCGCATAGAAGGGAAGGGGACAGAGAACCACTCCAGCCAAGAGAGATATGATAGAGATAAGGATTACAGGCGTCGATCTCGTATTCCTCCTCCCAGAAATCCTGTACAATCTCCCGTTTATGTTTCTCATCCCTCTAAATCCTCGCGGAACAAGTCGGGTTCCCAGTCCTGGTCTGAGCCTCATCCAAGAACTGAGGCAATAACCCCCGTAGTTGCATAACAGGTCCCTACAGAAATTTTTGGGGGAAGGAGCGATCAAGCTTGCTCAGTTAAAGAAGGATTTTCCGAACATCTGTTTCGGTAACTACGTTTTTCCTCCATATTTAAAAAGAATTCCGGCGGAAGCTGAGTAGATGGTGCATGATTATGTACATGACTTCTATGCCCAGTATAAGACGTGGGCTAAAGCGGCTTAGAAAGCATCATCGTTAGCTTTTGAGCGAGCATCTACCATTGAGAAACTACAAGCCGAGCTAGCTCAAAAGGACCATATTATACAAGTGCTAAACACTGAAGCCGAGTCATCTCGGAAATCATAGACTGAGGCCCTTAATAAAGCTGATGAAGCCCAGGCGGTGATGGACAGGATGAAGAGAGAGTATTATGCTACGGTGGAGGACATGGGCCACCGAAACACCATTGTAACCGCTGAGCGGGATGCGGCCTTGAAGGAGGTTAACGAGCTCAAAGCCAAATTCGCTGAAATCGCCAAGGATAGGGATGATGCGAACAATGTGGCCTAGGAAGCATGTGAACAGGCCATAGTGCTCCGGACCGAGCGAGATGCGGCGGTGGCTAAAGTACAGGTGGTCGAAGCCGAAGTTGATAGGAAAATTCAGATAGCCGAGTCCAGGCTGGAGCTGATATTGAAGACCTCCTTATCACTTACAACGCCAATGTGTTGAAGCACAGAAATATGGTCTGGCTTGAAAATTACTCGGTACATCTCCACAGTGCTTGGGGCCGGTTGATTGAGGAGGAGAAAATAGCACACCCGAGCGAATCGATTGATGAATTTGAGCTCAAAAATCGGCTACTGACCGAGGATGAAATAAAGATCCTTCATGACGCTATAATTTCTCACGAGAAGGAGATGGTTGGCGTCCGACATCAGGAAGTTGGGGAAGGTTTAGGTGTTGAGCACCAGGCTACATTCCTTGAGATTAGCGCTCCACCTCCGCTTGGGCCTGTATCAACGGTTGCATCACAATCTATCCCAACTTATAACCCGGAAAAACCGCAGCTATCTCCTATCCAGGAGCACGTTTCTGAAGCCGTCCAGTCATCAGTAAGCCAAATTGAGGAAGGTATTCCGAACATATCTCAAGTGTGTTCTAAATAGAGAGTTTGTTTCGAAGCGATTGCTAATAACTCCTTTTCGTCTTTGTTCAGTGACTGGGATTACACCGGCTTCTGCAATTCAAGGGTCATTTCAAAGGTAGGAGGCCATTACTACCGAAACAACTATCATGACAATGAAAGTGTCAACTGAAATAACGCATGGGGGCTTATTATCTTTTGACGAGCAAATGATGAGCGAGCTTCTTGGCCGACGGTGACCCCTTCGCGGACTTGCCGTTCATTATTAGTGAACTCCCGCCAGCCTTCAGTTCTTCAATGCAGACTACATCTTCCCCCAGCCAGGCCCAATCAATTCGTGATGAAGAAATCTTGGCCGAGATTAATGCTTAATTAGAGGCTGGGGGGCAAAGCGGTAATGCTGGAAGTGGTACGGCGGTGTGTTGCCCAGCACCTCTAAGGATGATATCACCGGGTGGTACTATTGTTGATACCCGGGTGTCTGTCCCATCTTCCATTGCAGATCCAATCCCTCCAACTACCCGACGGGAAGTATACATCTAGAATCAAGCTTAGAGGAGAACGTTGACATCATGCCCCCAGCGAGAGAGCAACCACCGGAGGGGAAAAATCCAAAACGAAAGATTTCTAGTGAGTCCAAGGGTTCTCCGCTGAAAAGGAGGCTGAGGAAAAAGAAATAGATTGGCAACTTAAGCAAATTTTTGATAGTAGGAACTTGTTTTTGCTTTCCATTAGTAGGCCGTGTATAGATGCAGGTTCGGCCCCACTAGTAGGAATTTTTTGGATACACTTGTGTGTGGATCTCATTCTCAATGAAATGAAATTTTGTTTCCGGTATCAATCTTTTAGTATTGTTTCTGTATTTTATGCTTAAGTGTTGTAACGATTGGCTCATGACCGCACCTATTACAAATCTTGAGCACACGTCCGCGCTCTGGGGACTTAGGATAATTCGCAATCGATAATTTGGTTCACGCTTTGGGAATCCGACAGTTATCGATGTTTATGGCGCAGTTCGCACTCCGGGAACTTTGAATTGGTACTTATACTCCAACTCTTATCCTGAGAACATGGAGTTAGCGTTTACATTTTGGTTTGCTCTCCAGGAACCTAAAGTCGACGTTGATACTCCAATTCGCACTATGGGAATTTGGAGTAAGGGTTTATACTCCGGTCCGCACTCCGGGAACCTAGAGTTGGCCGACAGATGGTCAGTCACGTCTGTTTAGGCTTTTTACGAGTTTGTTCACACTCTGGGAACGATGGATTTATCGAGATCGTGGATGGTCGAGTCACATCCACCCCTAGTGGACAAGCGAGGTCGTTAGATGGATGGGTCCACCCTCCTCAAACTTGTTTAGGATACGGTCGAAGTCGTTAGGCAGACGGATCCACCCTCTTCGAGGACGTAGTTACAAATTTTATACTTCAACTCGCACTCTGGGAGTTTGAAGTTAGAATTTTCATTCCGGTTCGCACTCTGGGAACCTAGAGTTGAGGTTTACACTCCAATTCACACTCTGGGGATTTGGAGTTAATGTTCATACTCCAGTTCGCATTCTGGGAATCTGAAGTTAATGTTCATACTCCAGTTCGCACTCTGGGAATCTTGAGTTAATGGAAGGATTGTCGTGTATCAATCCTTTTAGATATTGGTGTGGTGACATGCCCCCGAGCTTGGGTTTCACTTAGTGAGTGACCGGTCATATCACATCACTCCCTATTTGAATAAATCCCACCGTACGATGGAACTTAGCTCTCCATGCATTGTGATGTTGTATGTCATATTCAATAAATCACAGCTCTGGCTCGAAGAGATGGCATTTTATTGCTGAAATGAGAAAATATGGCAAAGTCAGTTGCCTTATTACAAATTCAAATTTTGAAATGCAAAAATAAAATGCAAAGGAAGAAATGGACTAAAATAAATAAAGCCTGTCATGTGTAGTAGCGACGGAGACTCTCGCTATTCCAGGCTCTCGGCAGAGTAAGACCGTCAACGGTCGATAACTTGAACGTGCCATGTCCGAGCTTTTATGAAATCACATATGTTCCTTCCCAATTTGGTTTCATGTGCGAAGGAACATGATAGATTCTCTTGAGTATAAGATCGCCGAGTTCAAAGGTTCATGGCCGGACCTTGGCATTGTAAATTCGGGCGACTCGACTCCGATATGCGGCTGCCCTCAAATCAGCCTCTTCACGCTTCTCATCGAGAAAATCCAAAGATTTAACAAGTAGTATGGCATTCGTTTTCGGATCATAGTATGTCACACGATGAGAAGGCACTTCCATTTCGACTGGAATAGCGGCTTTTGAGCCATAAGATAGAGAAAACAGAGTGTGTCCGGTTGTAGTCTTGTGGGTCGTTCGGTAAGCCCATAAAGCCATAGAAAGTTCATCAACCCATTTGCCCCCGGCCTTTTCCAGTCGTTTCTTCAGAATGGATTTGATAACCTTATTAACAGCTTCGACTTGATCATTTGCTTAAGGGTGCGCTACTGCAGAGAATTTCTTATGGATATGGAATCGTTGACGGAAATTCTTGAATTCAACGCTGTCGAATTGGACTCCGTTATCGGTGATAATAGTATGCGGGAGACCAAACCGGCAGATAATGTTGTGTAGTACGAATTTGATTACTTTCTTCATCGTGATTGTTGCAAGAGGTTCAGCTTTAGCTCATTTGGTGAAGTAATCAACTGCGACGATGGCGTACTTCGCGCCACCTTTGGCTAGAGGAAATGCACCATTTATATCAAGGCCCCATACTGCAAACGGCCAAGGACTGACCATTTGGGTTATCTTAGTAGGTGGGGCTCTAGGAATCTGAGCATGTTTCTGGGATTTATCACATTTTTTGGCGTAGTCCGCTGTGTCGCGATTAACAGTTGGCCAGTAATATCCATATCGGGGTACTTTCTTGGTGAGTGCTTGCCCCCCAGTGTGATCGCCACATTCTCCTTTGTGTACATCGTGTACCACTCGTTTGATCTCCCTTGCGCGATACACTAGAGGAGAGGAACAGAATATCCCCTCCTATACATAACTCCATTTTGAATGATAAACCATGAAGCTTTTCGAAGAATCTGTCTTTTCTCACTCCTGCGCTTAGGCAGCATCCCGTGTTCAATATAATCTCGATAAGGGGTCATCCATGACTCCCTACTGGAAGTAGTCTCAAATGTGAAATCAGTCTCCATTTGATCGATGCTCGAAGAGGATAGAGTTTCAATAGGAACGAGCCCCAACCGCTGAGCTTCGCCCGTGCTTGCTAAATTACCAACGAATCGGCTTTCTGATTATGCTCTCGGGGTATGTAGAAAATGGAATAGTAATCAAACTGATCAAGCACCTCTTGGACTCGAGCTAGATAAGCAGCTAGTCTTCGGTCTTTGGCCTGATATTCACCCCGGACCTGGCATACAACTAATTGGGAGTCACAGTAGATTTCCACAACGGTAATTCTCAGATCACGGGTTAGCTTCAACCCAGCAAGTAAAGCTTCATATTTGGCTTCATCGTTGGTCGCACGAAACTCGAACTTTAAAGCGTAGCATATGAATCGGCCCTCGGGGGTTTCAAGCACTACCCCAGCACCCAAGCACCGATCGTTGGATGCACCATCAGTGTGTAACTTCCAGATGTATTCAAGAGTGCTGGTCTCAGGCAAATCTTCAGGAACAGTGAACTCGGCTATAAAATCTGCTAGGACTTGACCATGAATGGCCCTCCTCGGAGTATAAGTGATGTCGAATTGACTAAGTTCGATGTTCCATTTGAGTAACCTACCAAACGTCTCAGGCCAAGTGAGGACCTGTCGTAACGGCTGATCGGTGTACACAGTGATAGGATGAGCCTGAAAATATGGACGGAGCTTCCTCGAGGCAATGACTAAGCAGTTGGCAAGTTTATCCAGCTTTGGGTAGTTTCTCTTGGCTCCGGTTAGTCGCTTGCTAATATAGTAGACCGGTTTCTGCACTCGGTCTTCCTCCCGAAAAAGGGCAGCGCTGATTGCATTTTCTGATACCGCCAGGTAAAGATACAACTGCTCATGGTCGACAGGCTTTGAAAGAATCCGCGGTGTGGAAAGATGTTGAAGCCGTGCTTGAAATGTGCCCTCGCATTCCGCAGTCCATTCGAAGTTCCGCTTTCCCTTTCAGATCAGATCGAAAAAGGGGATGCATTTATCAGTGGACTTTGATATGAACCTGCTTAACGCTGCTACCTTTTCGTTGAAACTCTGGACTTGCTTTATAGTTCTCGGAGTCTGTAAATTTCTGATAGCCCAGATCTTTTCGGGGTTGGCTTCTATCCCTCTGACATTGACGATGAACCCAAGGAACTTTCCGGATGCGACTCCAAAATGACACTTTAGCGGATTGAGCTTCATTCCGTATTTTCGAAGGATATTGAACATTGACGCCAAATCTCTAATGTGGTCAGTAGAGCATCGTGATTTCACCAACATGTCGTCTACATAAACCTCCATGGTCTTCCCGATCTGGTCAGCGAACATCCGGTTATCCAAGCATTGGTAAGTTGCTCCGGCGTTCTTTAATCCGAATGGCATGACTTTGTAGCAGTATAGTCCCAGATCGGTTACGAAGCTTGTATGCTCTTGGTCGGGCACATGCATGGGTATCTGATTGTAGCCTGAGTAAGAATCCATGAAAGATAATAATTCATGTCCGGCCATTGAATCCACGAGTTGATCAATTCGGGGAAGTAGAAAGCTGTCTTTCGAACAAGCTTTGTTTAAGTCAGAATAATCGATACACGTTCTCCATTTTCCATTTGGTTTCCAGACAAGTACGGGGTTGGATACCCACTCCGGGTATAGAGCATCCCGGATAAACCCATTTGCTTTCAGCTTATCAACTTCTTCTTTTAGGGCGGCAGATCTCTCTGGATCCATACCACGCCTTTTTTATTTGATCGGGATATACTGCGGGTCAATATTCAGGGTGTGGCTGGCGATGTCTGGTGAGATCCCACACATATCAGAGTGTGTCCAAGTGAACACGTCGAGATTCGCCCGGAGAGAATCAACCAATTCCTTTTGCATCTCTCGGCTCAACTGAGACCCAACCTTCAACATTCTCGAGTCATAATCATCGTCACCATCGATTGGAACATCAATCGTCAGCTCAGCCGGGGAAGCCTGACTTTCTATAGATTCTTCCTTGTTTTCATTGTCTCTAGGGTCAAGATCCCTTTGGAATTGGTTGTGGTGCCCAGGCCGAGGCCCAGGCACCAATTGTCAATTGTTTGCAAAACGGACGCATAGAGATTCCTCTACGCCTTTTCCTTTCTCTCTTCGCTGCGCCTCGCGCAGCTCAGCTACGTAATATAACTCTTCCAGCAGCCTGATCTCCTTGGATAACTCCAATCCCACGATCAGTCGGGAATTTCAAGGTCAAACACCATGGGGCAATCGCTGCCCTGAAGTCAGCAAGGGCCGGTCGGCCCAAAAATGCGTTATAGGGGGATTGAATGTCTAACACAACGAACTACAAAATCCGGACTCTCCGGCACTCCCCAACTCCCAACTCCACTGGAAACTCCACCACTCCTATGGGTATATTGGCACTTCCATCGTAACCATGGATTCTAGATTGACAAGGCTTTAAATCCTTGGCTTCCATTTTCATTTGGTCATATGCTCTCTTAAACAAAATATTCACTGAACTCCCACTGTCCACCAGGATCCTCTTCATCCAAGCAGGACCAACCTGGGAAGACATGACTAATGGGTCAATAGTTGGGGCTTCGACCCTATCAGCATCTCGGCTTCTGAATACGATGTTGTCCGTCATCGTCCTTTGTAGTTTGGCCGGAGCCCCTTCATCGAAATTACTGCAACACTCAAAGTCCACATGCCTGATAGAATTGGCATACGACTCCATTTCCCTCCAGCTTCGGTCTGATGGATGGGGACCACCACCGACTGTATTAATCACCAACCTCCCTCCCATTCAAGCGGGTTCCTCCTGTCTCTCTTGATTCTGTGCACGATTCTGATTTGACGGGCCCGCACCACCATACTGCGGCGCCCGCACGAATTGATCTAACTTTCTCTCCCTGATCAACTTTTCAATGAGGTCTTGCAAATGTCTACACTCATTGGTATTATGTCCATAACTCTCATGGAATCTACAGAAATATCCTGTTTGAATCTGTCTCTCCGACGATGGCTTCGGAGCAGGTTTCTTATACTACATAGCATTGCAAGTCTGTAGATACACGTTTTCCAGCGACGTGTTCAGTGGTGTATAGTTGTCGAACACTGGGGCCCTACGCCGCGGGCTGTGGTTTTGATCCCGTTTCTTGTTTTGATTTCCGTTATCTCTCGGTTGAGACTTCTTGTTCTGTATATACAACTGCACTTTCCCAGAACTCGTACCCGATTGTTTAACTGCCACATTACTCTGAATCCCCTCATTACTGGGTCCCACATCGTCCTGCTTCCTAGACTGTTTCGCGTCCTCACGCCTTAAGAACAGAGCGGTTTTGGAGTAGAAACGATCCAACGACGCGGGAGGTTTCCCAGCTAACCAATTGCCGAACTCGGAATCAGGGTCAATCCCCTTAGTCAGTGCCATCAGGATCGAATTGTCGTTGGGGTTGCTAATCTCTGCACATGCTGTGTGGAACCTTTCCAAATAACGTCTTAGTGTTTCTCCTGGAGTGTGTGTGACACTGGACAAGGTATTAACATACTTTGGCCTAGCAACATGCATACGAAACTGTTCTACAAACTTCTTGGCTAGCTGATCGAATGAAGCAATAGATCGAGGGGGTAGTCTTGTGAACCACATTATCGCAATGCCCCCTAGAGAAATGGGAAAACTTCTACATTTTACCGCATCATCAGCCCTTGTGGCACTCATTGACCATTCGTATTTCAAAATATGCTGGTTAGGGTCCGAATTTCCTTCGTACATCGGCAGTATCGGCGTTTTGAATCGTCGAGGAGGCTCCATAAAGAATCTCGTCTGTGAACGTGGTATGACTCTGGGAGATTCCCCAGTTGTCATTGGTAAGACCCTGGCTTTCTCGAATCATCTGTCTGATCATGTTTGTAATATCTGGCATTGCAACATTCTACGCACGTTGGGCCAAAGTGTGGTCGGGTTCCACATCGCGAGGTTGGACCGGGCGCTGTCGACGGTCCATGTCTCGCCTCCTTGGCTCAACGTCTTCTGGATCATATGGTTCAGGAGTACGTCCTTGTTGGTTTCGGGTATCAATCCCTATATCAACTGCAGTAGCAGTGGCATGGTTAACTGTGGTGTATTGAGGCGCAGTTCCTCCCCTGGAAGAGGGTCCAGTGTGGAAGCTGGCTGATGGTCCAACTCTTAGCTGCCCAACGGTCAATGTGGGCAGATGTCCTGTGGCTTGTGCATAAACTTCATCCGGTCGAGGACTAATGGATCTGCGGTTGTATCCAGAAGAAGCAGAGCTTTCTGTAGAGGAATGAGAACCTTGGTCTCTTCTATGTCTTCTGCGCTTCTGGCGATTCAGCTGGTTTGTTAGCTCAGCATTCGCGTGTAGCTGCTCAGCTAGTTGCTGACGGCTTTGTGTCAACTCTTGAAGCAATAGCTGGAATTCCTTCCTAGTAACCGGGCCTTGTGAATCTGAGGGTCCGGCTACATTCTGATTGGTTGATGGCAGCTGTACGGGATTCTGCCTATCCCGCCCTTCTTGATCGCCGACGTTAGATATGGTTCTTGTACTTACCATCTTGAACAGTGGACTCCTTTCTCTAGATTTTTGCAAATCTGAATAGAATGGAAGGAATCTGGATTTGAGATCTGGATCTCTCTCTTAGATTTATGCAATCCGGTATCGATGACAGATCCAACGAGCAGGAGAAAATCTGGGTTCTCTAAGTGAAAGCACCAAAGTGTTTGTACCAAAATTGGGAACAACACTCTTCGAAAGTTTATGAAGAGATAATAATGAAGAATATAAATTGAAAATGAAGATTATCTAACAAAAACTCCAATTAACAAGAATATAAATGCGTAGACAAGCGATTTAAAGTGGTTCGGCGTGTTGCCTACGTCCACTGTGAAGTTTTTGCAACCTTATTGATTCTCTTTCAATGATTCACTACTACAAAATACGCATGTTGCTTCGCCTCATTTGCATCAGTTGTTACAACAACCAATGCAAATAGAAGTATTTGCATCGATTACGCTGTAACAACCAATGCATTTGGTATGTGGAAAGCAGTAAATAGAAAAAAAATACAATTTGCATCGGTTATCATCAACAACCGAAGAAAATATACCGATGCAAATAGTGTTAGTTGCATCAGTTTTATTTACAACCGATGCAAATAGTGTTAGTTGCATCAGTTTTTTTTACCACAGATGCAAAAAATACTATTCCCGCGTCCGTGATGAAAATTCAGCGGCAAATTATTTTGTCCCCCTCTCATTTTCACCGCCAACTCTTCTCTTCGTCCTTTCCTCGAAAACCCTAAATCCCTCTTCCCTTTTCATCTTTCCCAAAATCGGCAATACCTGAGCTAAATCCAAAGCTCCATCCCCGTAAATAATTTTCCAAAACTTTGGTTTCAAAACTACCAAAGTATACAGAATAAAACAAAACTATTCACAGCATCATTCACAAACAAAACAAAATTTGCAAACAAGCTTGATGTTCTGGTGTTCTATGTTCGAGTTTGTCATTCGAATTTTGGTGATTCGGTGCTCGATTGTGTGCCGAGGGTGATTCATGTTTTGGAATTTAAGGGTTTTGGGTCGTGGTTGTTTCGGTGAAGGCGAATTACAGGAGGTGATTGATGACGATGGAGGCGGTTGCAGTTTGAAACCAGTGGCGACTGGTTAGCATGTTGATGCCTGAAGTGTTGTTGTGGTGTTTTGGGGTTGTAGAAGGTGCAAAGTAGCAGGTGGTGAAATTTTATGGTAGAGCACAGTGCAAGGCAGCATAGGAGATGTATGTTTGTATATGGGTAGTGGCTACAGTGCAGTGTTTGTATGGTATGTATGGTTGGTTGTACTGACAGTGGTGGTTGCAGTGACATGGAAGTAGCTGGAATGGTAAGGCAGTAAGGTAAAGTGTTGATGGTAAGGAGTTGTTGTTGAGCAGTGGTGATATTGTGAGGAGTGACTATTGACAAGATAATCGCTGCAGGGGAAGTTGTATGATGTTGCAGCAGTGGTAGTGGTAACAGAAAATCTTGTATGTTTGATGATGGATACAATTGGGCAGGTGCTGTGTGCAGGTCAGGTGAAAATGCAGTCAGGTAAATAATAAAATTGTAATGGAATGAATAACTGACATTAAATATTAATGGTTGTTGATTTTAATTTTTCACTTAAAATGACATTTTCTTTAACAGTCATAAAATATATACAATATAATAGTGCCCTATTTACATAGATGCCAATTTTTTATATCTTATGTTTTTCTTCTTCTTTCCTTTGCGAGCTGTTTTTTTTGATAAACTACCAGGTTGAGAATTTAATAATATGTTTTAGAAATATGTATTTGCAGTTAACATACAAGCTTTTAGTTTTGTTATTTTGTATTTGCTTATTGAATTTAACATTTGGAAACTGATGGATCAGTAATTTATAAATCTTTTTGTATACTGCAAGCAAATGCCAGCACTGAAATTGCATGCGAAATTTTCTTGTGAAATTTTAAGCTATGTAGAATAATAGCAACTAGTAATGCTTGTATGATCATGTACTGTGGGATAAGCATGAGTTTGATATTGTTAGCCCCTTAGATGGGGTTGGCGTCGCCTTTTATGTTGTATTTGATGCATAAACCATCAGACATTGGTCCCACAGTAGTAATATGACAAAAACGTCAGCGTCCTACTCATTCTTCGTATAGCTTTATGCGCCATTGTCATGCATGACTCTTAGTATACCTATAAGGAGTATCTGAAAGTTATAAGAAACAAAAATACGAGTAACTTCAAGTCAGATAACAATCTAGTAAGAGTAATTTATAAGCTAGAAATAAACTTATGATACCATAAAGTAGGTGCAAGATGATATGAGAAGTCATATCTCACCTGCTCTACATCCAGCAAGGTAACGGATGCTAAACCATCATAAGTATGGGTGTTCTACTCTATTTCAGTGCATACTAGGATGTTGGGTATCAGATTCAATAAAACCTAACATCAACAAAGACAGTCAAAACATATACCAATCATGCTTCTACCGTCATAAAATATATACAATATAATAGTGTAACGATTATATACATTTTCTTTAACAGTCATAAAATATATACAATATAAAGGCTACCGCGTCCAGCCTCGATCGGTGGTTAAAAGCCGACTAAACACTTGTTTGGTCGATGTTCCTGTTTTGCGGCTGATTAGGAAAGTTCAAAGCAAAAATCAGGATAGCCTTGGCACCACGCTTTTTGTAAGCACAAGGCTTTATTCTCTTGGAAAATTAACGAAAAACAAAGAATCCTTTGCTTCCTACAGTACATAAATAGAGATTTGAAATACTGATTCCATATGTATGCATGGACAAAGTAATTAATATCCTTTTCCACTTCTCTGTGTACTTTGTATGATGGATATGAAAAAACAGCTATTTCAACTTTGTGCTGATATTTTGTGTGCACATTTGTCATATTTTCAGTCTCTCAGTTATCAGTTTTCCTTAAAGCTGTATTAAATTAATTTTTCTTATTAATTTCTTTGTTGATTGTCTTTTAAAGAATCTGAGTCAATGTCAAGAAAATCTCTTCGTAATTCAGCTGAGAAGTTTGAATTTCAAGCTGAGGTTTCTAGGCTTATGGATATAATTATCAACTCTCTCTACAGCAACAAAGACATTTTCTTGAGAGAACTCATCTCCAATGCCTCAGATGTAAGTTCTATACTTATCGACATAGTGGTTTTGGAGTAGGATCATACAACTATTTTCACTGTAACAATGGAATATGTTCATGTTTCAATCAGGCATTGGATAAGATACGCTTTCTTACTCTCACCGATAAGAATGTTTTCGGGGAAGGTGACAACACTAAGCTTGAGATTCAGGTTGGCACATCAAAGTTACTATTTATTTTGCAGCCTCGCCTGGTTAAATCTTTATTTTTTATGTTAAATATTGAGACTGGGTATAAGTCTGTGAGGTTGTTTAAATGATGAAAGGAATGTAATTTGCAGTGTTGTAATCAAGGAACAGAAGTGAAGAAGTGCTTTTGTCCGAAATGAAGCGGTGAAGGAGGAAGGCTGTGCACGGCTGGTGAAGTCAGAAACGTAGTATCTCTGATGTTAAAGTAGTAGTTGTTGGAAAACAGAGTGTGTTTGGCAATTTGTGGTGAATGTGGTTTATGGTTAGGGAGTATGAAGATGATGCTGTATGAAAAATGTTACTGTTTGGAAGGGAATGTGAATATGGCTGAGTTTGGGTTGGTGGCAGTTGATACTACCGATGCACAAAGATGTGCACGGGTATGTTGGAGTGAAGATGCTTGCTGGAAATAGGCAGTACGTATGCTTGCCGGAAGGATGTTGCTGTTTGGTTTGTATTGAATAGTGGTTTAGAGTTGTTGGAGTGGTTGAATAGGCTGTGGTGAAGGCAAAAGGCAGATAGTTGAGGAGTTTGGGTCTGATGTGGTTTGATTCACTGAAATTGTTGTGAATGAGGTGAATGGACAGTGAAGTCTGTATATGAGGTTGAAGTTATGGTTGTATTTGAGAAACAATTAAATGACTTTGTCTTTGCAGTTTTGTTGAAGAAGATGACTTAATTAGTGCAGTCCAATCTTGGTGCTACTAAAGTTTGGTTTTGTGGGATTTTCCAGTATGTGATAGTATAATCAATCTTTTTAGGGCTGTTACAACTAGTTGGGAAGATATAAGGTGGCGGTGCTGAGGTGAAGAAAAGGCAAGCGGTGGAAGCTAGTGCGTATGCCGTGATATGGTTTAGGTGGAAAATGATGGGTTTGGGTTGGGTTTTAGGTGGGAAGCAGACATCGATCTGATGATAGGTAAAAATATATTATCAACTCCTGGTTGCACTTTAATAGGTAATTTGCTTGTTTATATGTTTTCTATACATAATAATACAAGAATCAGTCCTAATTATTTTCTTTTTTCTAAAAGAAAAATTTATAAGGTATATCTCTGTTGAGTATTACCTTGTCTGATTTATCTAGTAGTTAGTATCTTTGTTCTCACCATTCACAATTATCTTCTTGCACCACTGATTTTAGTTTTGTTTGGCTTCAAGACATCTGGAATAATAGGTAGAAGTCCATTAAGTTGTAGATTTGGGTTAATGGAATAAACGAATATTGTAAGAACTCGATTGGGTATAAGTGTAAGTTTGTTAACTTGACTAAAATTGAAGAATTCCTCATATATAACTTTTAATGTTAATGGAGTCCCTATAAAACTGCACCTCATCTATCCTCATATAACCTATGTCCTGACTCTTTGGCGAAAGATGGTTAAGATGGATAACATATGTTGTATGTCTTGTTTGAGAATGTGAATCACCACATTATTTTCAATATTTTATTAATATGAAGATTGTTTATGTTATTCTTATCACTATATTTGTTTTCCAGTCATTTTTACAACTGGAAAATCGATAGTGCTTCTTGGAGGTAATATTGGAGTTTCTTGTGGTAGATGTCAATATGGTAGTGCCTTTGGAGAACTGAGTGGTCAAGCGGATAAAGTTGAAGATATAAGGTGAGCTTTCTTAAAAACGCTTCTACTTCATCTTCTTCTTCTGTTTGTTTTTTGTATTTTTTAGGCTTATATTTAATTTTTTTTTTCTCCATAATAGTGCTACCCTTATGGGAATGGGATTTAGTTATGGCGGGAAGGATTTCATCTACTCTTGTAATTATCTTTCTTCTAAGAGAAATTACTCACAACTTTGCCTTTACATGGCTGCAGTTATCCATATTAAATCCTTGAATGTAATGCGACTGAAGCGTGTATATAATTATTTTCTAAGGAATATATATGTATATAATGTTGTATTATGCTGTTAAATCGAGACTTTTTATATTTGAAGTGTTCAATTTATTTACATTAATACATATCCAACCGTGATCCTGTTAGAATGTAGTTATTATACTACACTATATTTCCCTTCATCGTTGGAGGTTGAAACTATATGACATGGTTGTCTTCACAATAATTTGCAACATGTTCTGATGCTTAATCGAACAAAACTATGAAAAATGTTTTTGACTATGGTTATTTGCTAGTGTTTTTGTTTTTGTCCTTTTATCCTTTTTTTCCTGAACTTTTTTTGAATCTTAATAGGAATTGCTGGTAATCCCTTTCAAGCATACATATTCATGGTACCAATATACTACCAGAAGTTAAAACACATGGAAAATTTTGCCATAGTTATACCATATATAATTCTACTTCTACTAGTGCAGTGTAAGTCAATTATAATAATACAAATTCATTTGACTTATTCAAACTGTGGATAAGAGGAAGAAAACTAAATATTTCAAGGCATTGAGCAAGTCGAGTTGTTTCCATAAAAAAGGGCATGAAGCAGACTGTGCTGTGGCCGATAGTTTATATATGATGGTATTTGGTATCATTCAGGTTCTTTTTTCTCAGTTGCCTAACTTCCGTGATCTATGGTGGCTTTCTATTGTTGTTGCTGTTATGTCTTTAGCTTATTTTTTCATTGCCATTGGCCTCTCCATTGCTCAAATCGTTTCTGTTTCTCTTGTTCTTTTCATACCAACTTATGTTGGTGAGCTAACATTTAGAGCACCATTTTTCCGAGATTTGACTAATAGCTCTCTTTTTCACCAACTTGAGATGTATCTATGGACAAAACTTGAACTGACGCCAGGATCGGTTATTCTAGCGAACTCTTTCTTCAACAGTGACAATTATCTTAAGTTACAAGTCAAACTCTTCCCATCTAGTGGATAGTATTGCTGGATGTGAGTTGTTATGGTCAGGTGGTGAAATTTATGGTGTGAAATTTGTAAACCAAAGCAGAATTTGTAAATGATAATGATATAATCTTTTTTTTTATAAATTTTTTGTGTATGTTTTTTCTTTTATATATATATATAAGATTATCAATAATATATATATAGTCTATTTGAGTACTGTAATAATGGTTTCTGAGAGATTAGTTTGCATCGGTTGTTATAAAAAACCGATGCAATGGAGGGATTAGTTTGCATCGGTTTTCAACAACAACTGATGCAACAAGTTCCTTTGTTGCATCGGTTTTCATTACACCCGATGCAACATGGGGGCTGTGTTCAAGCAACCAAGCATGATATTTTGCATCAGTTGTTAGTAACAACCGATGCAAAAAGGATCTTTTTGCATCGATTTCAGAATTGATGCAAAAGTGTTAAGCCTGTTGCATCAGTTGCTGAACTGATGCAAAAGGGGGGTAAACAACCGATGCAAATGACCTGTTTTGTAGTAGTGATTACAAGCAAGTACAACAAACAAAAGCAAGATAAAACTGCAAATTCGAATTCAACAGCAAAAGTATGATGTAGGTCTCGATCCGACAGAGTCTGGGCGCTTGAGAATCCAAATATCCATCTTTTGTAGGCTCTGGGGCTCTATTTATACTCGTAGGAGGATGAGATTTCGCTCAAACTTCGGGATACTCGTTCTGGCATGTGAGTGGGCCCACACGATCAATCTCGGAATGTTTCGACTCGATCTGCGATCGACACGAATTCATTTCGTATCGATAAAGATGATGTCCAATCGAGCTGAAATTTGGCAGAGACATTCCTTAGTGTGTACACAAGCTCCTGTGAAAATTTCATTGCATTTGGATCAGTGGATTTGGAGAAATAGTCGATACGAAATGGACTCTTTCGGTGGCTGTTTGGTTCGAATCCAGCACTTCGAAACGATCCCTTCGACTCGATCACCTCACGTGGTCTCTTGATGATGTGGCATGCATATTTCGCCTTGATCCGGTCTGTACTCCGAGTTGACCATATCGACTTCATAAATCTCTCCTCGTTCGTATCGAGGGATGACACGTCACCCAGGTTTGTTGAATTGATGGACTCGAATAAGGCCTCACTCATGGATTCGAACAGCAGTCATCGATGGACACGAACTACTGATGGTCGATGGTCACGAACAAGCCTTTCCTTGTTGGATACGAACCACGTAGCTTTTCAATAGATACGAAGCCAATCGATGCGAACTGGAGCCTTTTGATGGATACAAAGTAAGGTGACCTGATGGATATGAAGAGAGGCTTCTATGATGGATACGAAGCCAACACTGGCCAATCGTTACGAAGCACAACTCCTGTTGATGGATACGAAGTAGGGAGATGCCAATGGATTCGAATAAGGAGGAGCTGATGGGTTCGAATGAGATCGAGTCGAACCGAGGCTTCTCGATGGATTCGAACTTGATCGACACGAACTGAGGCTCTTCGATGGATACGAAGTCGCTGGAACCCCGATCGATACGAACGTGATCGATTCGAACCGGAGTTCGATGATGGATACGAAGACGCAGCCGTTTCTTCCAGATTGAATCGATCATGACTCGTGCATACGAACTCGGATTGACTCGAAATTTGGAACGTTGGCCTTCATGGCTTTGCTTGTCATGTCCTATCAATTGTAGTTCGATTTGGACTCGAAAAAAAGTTACCAACATCCAAAGTGGACATATGCACTAACGATGTCCAAGGCGAACCATCCTTGGTTTCTAGTCAAGCTCTTGGTGTCACGGCCTTGCCAAAAGGCGGGATAACATTTTATGACTAATGACAATGCTTGAAGTGGTTTACTTTGTTGTTTTTGTTTTGAATTTGATAGTCTATGTTGTTGACACCAAATAGGCTATGCTTAAACAATCACTAACACAAATGCCTCTTCATCAAAATATGATTATGGCATAAGAAAGTGATTTGAAATTCAAATTTGACGGTCTATGTTTCTAATTAATAGTTAATAGGCCATACTTAAAATAGATTTCATTTTCAACTTTGTTGTCATTTTCATGAGAGTTAGTAAGTGGTTTAAAGGTTGTGTTATAGTTTGATGGCTTATGTTGAGCTAATTAATAGCATAGATGAGCCATACTTATGATAAACACATCATTTAAACTCACTTATGACCAAAAAAGAGATCGTGATTTCATTAATTGTTGAATTATATGATCTAGAGAGCGGATTTATCTATAATTTGTCATTTAACTCTCATTTTTTTATCTATTTTTCTTTTGCTATTTTTTGTTAGTTTCTTACATTTCTAGCTTTTCACTCTCGACTTCGGTATAATTTGATTGGATAGAATTTTAAAATCATCAATTCCCTGTGGATCTTCCCGTATTCGCCAGCTACATTCATACACCGTGCGCTTGCGGTTAATTTTATTTCGAAATTCGTTCGACGGTTTTCTAAACCGATAGAATTTCCGTCGACGAACAAGTTTTTGGCGCCGTTGCCAGGGAGTTGTTTTGATTTTAATTTTCTATTCTTTGGATTATTTTTGTGTGATTTTATTTGTGTGTTTGTTTTGTGTGTTTGCATTTATAAAAAAAAACAAGTTGTGTTTTTGTTTGATTTTTGCTTGCATTTTCATTTGTGTGTTTGTGGTTGTTTTAATTCCATTTGCATTTCATATTCTAAAAAAAAATCATTCACACAATCTCAATTGAAAAAAAAATCATCCCATTTTCAAATACATTTACATTAACAATTTGGCATTTTATTTTTGCATCTACAAATTTCATTTTGTTTACCACTTCCTCTCTGCCTCACAGTTTTTCCTCTCTGCCCTCTGTCAGACTACTTACTGTAACACAACAGTGCACAGTTTTGTGCACTCTTCCTGCACATAGTCCCCCAACCCATTTCTTCATACTTCCCATACATTAACACACCACAACATCATCAAAGTCCATCGTCAACACCCTTTGCCACAAACAGATTCTACATTGCCTGCACATCCACCCAGTTCCACACTTCTATTATAAACTTCTGTCATACCTCCTCATCTACTAACCATCAACTGCTCACCCACATTCAGTCTGCTTGCAATACCTCCCTTCTCCTTCAAAATCCTGCTAACAACATACTCACTGCAGTTCACCTTCATTACCCCTTTGCACGCTTCAGGCTTGAACCATCATCACTACAGTCTGCCATCAACCTCATCACTTCACCCAGCCCAAAACATCTGCTTCGATTCTCACACCTCTGTCAAACCAATCGCAAACCCAAACAACGAACCACAACACTACAATAACCCACCAAATTGCCTCGACAATCAAACCAATCGCCTCGGTCTATCTAATTCGTGGCGACCACCAGCCTACCATATTACGTGCTTCTTCACAAACCATCCTCTTCACAAACCATCAGTCAAACAGCCTTCAGCAATCTTCCACGAACACCTCGAATTACAACCATCACCGCGACTTCAACTACTTCACCAGAAACTCCTGTCATCGCTGGTTGCCAATCGCTCTCGAATCCCTACAATTCCTTCACACCTCGTAACCCAATCCACTACCATTCAAATTCGAAACTTCCCCAATCGAACTTAACCACCAGAGCACATTTTCCCAATTCATGACCACATCAACCGAAGTCAACAAACCAACTTCAATCTCATTCAGATATTTCAATCTAGACTCGCGACCAAAACCATGAAAAGGAGCCCAAGCGGTTGCAAAATTTGAAGGTGATGATTTGTGGTGGTGCTTGTGACTGGTGGTTTCAGGGACTTTGGTTGTAGTCAGGGGAAAAGTGGATGTTGATGGTGATTTTGCTGCTGACAAGAAGGTATGAAGTGTGGGGGAAGTTGTTTTGCTGTGGTTGTGGAGTTTTGTGGTCAGGGAGGTGTTTGTGTGTGATGTGGGTTGAAACCGTGAATTGTGATATTGGTTGAAACTGAGAAGTGTTGTAACAGACAATGTAACAGTTGAACAAACAGAAATGAAATTGTAAAACATCGTAACAGAGAGCGTAATAGCAATGAAAGTTGCACAAGTGAAAATTGATATGAAAAATGAAATGGAATTTTTTTTTCTTTTCCAAATGAGATTGTAATTTTTTTTAATATGGAGATGCAATGGAAACAAAAAGAAAACAAGCAATCATGCAAACAAATGCAAAAACAAACAAGAAAATCAAACACACAAAATAATTAAATCAAAGATCACACAACAAACACAAATTTTTTTAAATGCAAGACACACAAAATGAAACACACAAAAATCAAATGAAAAATATTTCAAAGAATAAAAAAATTAAAATCAAAACAAATTCCCCGGCAATGGCGCCAAAAACTTGTTCGTCGACGGAAATTCTATCGGTTTAGAAAACCGTCGAACGAATTTAAATTAAAAATAACCGCAAGCGCATGGTGTACGAATGTAGCACGTGGCGAATACGGGTCGATCCACAGGGAATTTATGATTTTAAAATTCTATTCAATCAAATTATACCAAAGTCGATGGAAAGTTTAGCTAGAGAATTAACTAACTAATGACCATAAAAGAGAGATCACAATTTCATATGTGTTAAACTACATGATCTAGAGAGTGGATTTATTCTCTAAATTGTCACTTAACTCTTATATTTGATTCTCTTTTCTTTTAGTTAGTTAGTTAATTCTCTAGCTAAAATTTCCATCAACTTTGGTTTAATTTGATTGAATAGAATTTTAAAATCATAAATTCACTGTGGATCGACCCATATTCGCCACGTGCTACATTCATACACCGTGCGCTTGCAGTTATTTTTAATTTAAATTCGTTCGACGGTTTTCTAAACCGATAGAATTTCCGTCGAAGAACACAGTCATGTTGGTTGTTTTTGCATTTGCACTTGACTGAAAATGTATTGTAACTGAAAATGTGTAAATGTAGTGAGAGCTCAAATTTGTACTATTTGTATTTGTAATAAATATTTCTTTTGAATAAAATATTTATTTAAATATGAATTTAGAGTTATTTATTTTATTCAACAAATATTTATTTAATTATATGGAAAAATAAAATAATACAATAAAAAATACATTTAAACGAATATATATGTTTATTATCATCAAACGAAAATCATAGGCTATTGTATTCTACTATCTCCCCCTTTTGATGATAACAAACATATATTAAGATTTTGACTCTATTAAATGTATTTGGTCTTGATGAATTCTATTAGCTCCCCCTATTTGATTAGTCCCCCTACAACAAAGCTCCCCCTTCACATACGCATGAAAATAAAAACAATAAAAAATGCAATGAACCTAGATGAGAATATGCAAATAAAATTGGAACTTATTTGCCCAAATCTTAACTTCTATCTCCCTTTTGTTATCAGCAAAAGAGTAATAGTGTTAGATAAGAGTGATAAATTGATAAACTTTAATACAATACTAATATCTAGTCGAGTATACATATTAAATTTCAAGAAAAAATCAAACAAAAGTCAAAAATACTCTGCTAGGCGCATATTCCATTTTAGAGTGATAGGGGTGATGTCGGTGTAGAAAACCATGTAGTTGTGCCCATTTGTGGTATATTTATAATAGTAATTTAAATACTTACTAACCATGCATAACCGTTAGGACTTTTAATGAGATTAGTAGTATTCCCTATTTTTATTAAAAATGAATTACAGACATCTTCTAACCACGCATAACAGTGAGGACTTTAAAATGGGTTTAGAATCAACTCGTCTATTTTATCCAGTTTTGATATGTGTTCCATACATGCATAACAGTGAGGACTTTAAAATGAGCATTAAAGCATATAATCAAAAATTCCAAGTAGTTCAACCATGCATAACCGTGAGGACTTATAAATGAGAGTGAGTACTTTTGGATGATTTTATTGCAAAGTAAAAAAATGAATAATTTCTTGTTTAAATAACACATTTTGACATGCTATATTGGATTTTGATGAGTGATTGTCGTAGAAAAATGATAGGAATAGACATGGTAATGGAATTTTTACCAACCAAAGTTATTACAAATTTTGTACAAATTTTTAAAGAAATTTTATAAATATACCCTCTCAAGTCATAATGTATGATCAAGACCAACACTCGTCACTTTTTTAATCACTATTTATCTTTTCGATAATAAATAGGGAGTTAGGTTAGTTAACATAGGCATTTTAAGATCAAATCCAACAAATATAAAATCATATTTCTGAAATTCCTAAACTGAGACAAAGTCGACAAAAACTATTTTCTAGAAGGGGTTTTGTAAAAATGTCTACCAATTGAGAATCAGTTGAAATGGAGTTTATGCAGATATTTTCTTTGGAAAATGTGGTCTTTAATGAAATGATGTCTTACACCCATGAGTGGTGAACATATCTATAACACTTTTGCTATCACACTTCAATGGAACCCTTTTAAATGTTAGATCAAAACCCAATAAGGTTTGAATCATCCATAAAATTTCAGCCGAACAACCACTAAGAGCTACATATTCAGCTTCAGTGGTAGATAGTGCAACCCAATTTCGCTTTCTTCTAGACCATGAAACTAAATGCATGTCCTAACATGAAAAACGTTCCACTTGTGCCTTTTCTATCTACAAGACAACCAGCATAATCCACATCTGAATATCCTACCAAATCAAGATTATTACTAGACGGGTATCATAAGCCACAATTCGGTGTGTGTAAAAGATATCTTAAAATTCGTTTCAGCCTTCAGATGTGATTCTTTCGGATTAGATTGGAATCATGCATATAAACATACAAAAAATATAATATCCGATCTAGATGTAGTAAGATAGAGAAGAGATTCAATCATACCTTGATATTTTTTTTTGATCAACATCAATACTTTTTCATTTTTGTCTAGTTTTAATGTAGGATTCATTGGAGTTTTTGACGATTTTGCATTTGTCGGTCCATACTTTTCCACTAGCTCCTTCACATAATTTGTTTGTAAGATGACCGTTCCTTTCTCAGTTAACCTGAAATCCTAAAAAAGAGCTTTAATTTTCCAACCAAACTCATTTCAAATTTATCCTAGATGACTTTTTCAAACTTCTCGCACAAAATATTGTTAGTAGCACCGCATCAACATATATCTGTACAATCACCATTATCATGCAAGAGGAAGTATCAGCACGATCCTTTTTTAAAACCATTTTCCAAAAGATATGTACTAAGCCAGTCATATCGAGCTCTAGGGACTGGTTTTGGACCATATAGTGCCTTTTAAGTTTACACACATGATTTGGAAAAATCTGATTTTCAAAGCCCAAGGGTCGTTCAACATAGACATCCTCTTTCAATTGTCTATTCAAAACGCACTTTTATATCCATTTGTTTTAATTTAAAACCTTTAAATTAAGCAAAGGCAAAGTAATCTATATTGGGAAAAAATATTCATTCAAAAATTCGTCAAAGAATTTTTGAAAATTTATTTAATAGACATGAAGAGAGTTAATAAAAAGTGATTGTTGTTTCCAGGTAGTCGACAATCTTTGTTTCAAAGAATCACTCATTTTGAAACCTTTATTTGGATGGTAAAAGTTTGAAGTTTGATTTGGCTCATAAAATGAAAGTTTTAGATCTTCAAAGATGCTACTTGCCAAAATTGGTTTTAAGTCAATTCTTCAAATCAATCAAAAATTATACTTGAAATACCATAACTTTTTTGTGTAAAATAGATATGCTTTTCGAGTTATATATTGAATTCATTGTAATTCCTCATGACATTCCAAAGTGAATTAATAAAGAACTCGAAATAGAAGGTGGTAGCATAATCAGTGAGCTTTCAAGAATTTCAAAAATCGGAGTTGAGATGTTCAAGATATGATCAAACTACTATAGTTGTGTTATGAAAGTTCTAAAACTATTTTCAGACGATACTCCAAATGATTTGCAGATTTTCACCCTCTTAAATTCAGATTTCGGGAAAACACAAAAATAAATATTTATAGCATTTTAAATATATTTCCAGAACATCTTGAATTTTACAAATCAGAGTTAAGAAACTTAAGATATGGCAGAAATGCTACAGCAATGTCAATAAAAAACAAAATTACCAATAAAAAACAAAATAGAGTTTACAGATCATACCTACTTACATTTGATTTCATGATTATTCAAAATATGTATATCTCCATCTCTTCTCTCAAGGCTAAGGAACATTTGAAATTTAGCTCATCAATCATCTAGAACAAATCGAAACCTATCTCCGTTGAAGTTATTACTTAGCTTGCTTTTGTGTCTGAATTCTGGAGGAGGCGGGTGGTTTATTAAAGGATGTAAGACTACAATTATTTTCTATTGAAGTCTTTGGTATCCAAGTTTGTTTATATGGAAAAAAGTTAATTTTAGCAATCATGCCCTTAGGAATCCAATTTTGTTTAAATTTAGGAAATTTTGTTTTTGTACCTTTTGGAATCCATATCTATTTAACGGTTTTAAAAGATTTTACATTTGTGTCTTTAGGAACCCAAATTGGTATGGTTTTCGTGTGTTTGGGTCTATACCAGCAATTATTTTGATTGTGTCCAATTTTTCCACAAATCATGCACTTGGAGTTGACATGATTGGTTTTACTTCTACCATTATCAGATTGAGTAAACCCAAGTCCTTGTCTAATGTATTAACAGTTTGTTTCCCCAATAACATATTTAGTGATCTTTCTCCTTTGGAGAATTTTCCTAAAGTTGTAGACAATTTTTGGACTTGTGATTTGAGAGATTCATTTTCATTCAATAACAAAGTGCACTTTTTAATATAATTTTCTCTCCTGGTATTTTCACATTCTTTCAAAATCAGAATTTTATTTTCAAGCGATTTAATTTTAGTTTCTGATTTTTTTATTTCCTCTTCTAATGATGGACATTTATCACACTTAGGGCTCTTATTTCTATAGTTTTGAACCAATTGATCAAGCTGCTTATTTAGTTCTATCAAACTATCTTTTTATGATTCAATTTTAGCGTACTTCTCCTTAAGTCTTTCAAAACAACTATTTACTTCATGAAAATATATAAGTAATTGTGAGTGAGTAAGTTTTGATACCTCGCTTGGTTCGTCATCATCGCCGTCACTTGTTTCTCCTAGAAGACACGGATTTGCTTTTTCACTCTCACTGCCAGTGCTTTCATTATCATCTTCATCACTTTCATCCCAAGTTGTTGCAAAACTTCTCCTTTTCGGTTTCTTTCCTTTGCTGAATTGATTTTGAGGACAATTTGGCTTGATATGACCAGTTATTGCACTTGTGACAAATGATCTTCTGCTTTTCTGAGTTGTCTAGAACTTTGACGATTCTTCTCTTTAATTGTTGACTTAGGGCAAGATTTCCATATATGCGGTTCCACCTTTTGAATCTTTTTGTTATCAGTGCAAGTTCAGCTGCTCCTTCATCATCACCATCATCGTCTTCACTTTCCATCGTTCCTTTGAGAGCTTTTGATTTCTTTCACATATCTCCTCCTTCATGTTCTTGCTTAAATTTGATTTCCAGCTCATAAGTGGTGAGATTTCCGATGAGTTCTTCAACTTTAACTTGTTTTAGATCCTTTGATTATTGGATGGCGGTCACCTTTGCTTCAAAATTTCACGGAAGAATTCTGAGGATCTTTCGGACTATTTCCAGTTCTGTATATGGTCTTTCTAAAGATTTCGATTTGTAAACAAGATTAGAAAGTCGTCAATATATTTCTTTGACACTTTCATCCTTTGCCATTGTAAAGTTCTCATACTCGCTACTAAGCATGGAAATGCGAGATTCTTTAACCTAGGAGGTTCCTTCATGAGTCACTTCAAGTGTGTGCTAGATTTCCTATGAAGTTAGGCAATGTGAGACATGGATAAATTCAATTTGATCTAATGAACAAATAATAGAATTTGTAGCTTTAGCATTAGCAGTTTATTTTCAAGATATGTCCATTAATCCATAGGTTTATCAACTTCTTAATTGCCTACCATTACTGTTGGTGTGCTATATCCCATTTCAATAATATTCCATGCATCTATGGTTTTAAGAAAATTTTTATTCTAGTTTTCCAACATGCATATTCACCATTGAACATGGGTAGTCTAACTATGGACTGACTTTCAGCAAAAGCATTATTTTAAGAAGCCGTTATAAAAATCAAAATAAAAATAAAAAAGGTTTTTGTTCCTAGCCCTGATACCACTTATAGGATCGTTTTCACCCTAGAGGGGGGGGGGGGTGAATAAGGTCTACTAAATATTAATACAGAATAAAAAATAAAAACAAAAAGTAATGCGGTAAAGATCACACATAGTTTTACCCAGCTTCGGCAAAAACCTGCCTACGTGCTGCCCCCAAGGTTTTTACTAGAAATTAAGTAATCAAATGCTTGCAAAAACACGTAAACTTGCGATACCCGCTAACTTGATTAACCTAACTCTTGGCTCAAAACCCTGCCACAGCTTAGCCACTGAGTTGCGAATTCTCGAACTATAAAACTGTAGTTCATAACCTAGTTAACACTAGAGTTTTTAAATTTAAAAACAAAAATACAAAAGAAATAAAATTAGAATCCCTAATACAATATAAACTTTAGCCCAAATAAAAAAATGGTCCAAATAAAATTAACTAGAGAATGTAGTGCATCCCTTTTATTTTGCTAGTGCAATTTATTTCTTCGGTCGATCCCATTTTGTGTTTGTTACGATTTAGGGTTTCAAAAATTAAAGCCGCCGATTTAATTGCTCTATCTTTTATTTTGCTAATACACTTTATTTCTTCGGCCGATCCCATTTTGTCTTTGTTCTGATTTAGGGTTCCAAAAACTGAAGCCCCCGATTCAATTGCTCTGTAGATTGAAGAAGAATTGTCGCCTTGAAGCTTTGTCAATCGCTGCTAGCTTGATTCCTTTCGGTTGCGTCGTCGTTGTGTTGGATGATTTGAAAATTGGTACGTGATTTTTACTTTATTTTCTCTGTTGATTTGCTTTAACTCGAACGATGATTTCTTTTTGCCGATGACGAGTTTGGTATTTATAGGGATTGAAACCCTATAATTTTGTTTCGTGTATTTTGGTTTGAATTCTTTAATTTCTTTGCTCGGCTATTTTATTTCTGATTGAATGATTATGATGAATTCTGGCTTGTTCATTATATACACGTTACTCCATATATTTCCGATCAATTCGAATTTGCTTGAATTGATTTGAATCGTTTCGTTCTTTTCTACTACGACTTGTTCATCGGTTGCTTACAATTTGGCATTTGAATTTGAGATGAACTTGACTTGTTGAAGTCTGACTTGTTCATCATGTTACCCTCTGTGACTTTTTTTTACTCCTTCATGAATATGTTCTCTTGACTTTTTTCAAACTGCTACTTATAATTACGATTTCTTGAACAATGCCTTGTACTAGTAATCTAGACATCCTGTTTTGCTCGAGTTTAATATGATGTCTCCATGTATATACATACATATATGTATGTGTATATATGTGTGATTTTGGCTTTGCTTGTTGCATCTCTTTGAAAAGCTGCTGTCACTAAATTATTCAGTGCACTTGTTCACTTGCATCATGTAGATGATACTGCACATGTTCACTTGCTTGGTTGTCACTATATATATGTATACATATGGTACATACATGTATATATGTATGTGATTGCTCATTTCTTGCATTGTTTAAAAGAACTTCCTTGTTGAGTTTTTTTTGTGTCACCTTATGTTGCCTTGTTATCTCCTCCGTTGCATATGTATGTACATGTCACTGTGTTAGTTGCTTCGAGTTCCATATCCAGTTCCAATGCATTCATGCCGGGTGCACCACATTGTATATTTGTACTACATGTTCATATCTGACCTTGCATATGAACTGGTTCTTCAAGTGTTTTCATGCCTGAATGCCTGCATACTGACTTTGCTTGTATTCCCTGGCTCAATTTTGGTTTTCTTTTTTTCATGTGTTCATGTTTGAATGCATGCATATCCACGTTCATATTTACTAACCATTATTGAATTTTCGTGATTTGAAGTCTCGTTCGTTTCATGTTGATTTGCTTTGCATTTGTAGTCTGGTTGAATATTGAAGTCTTGTTGCACTTGAAGTCTGGTTTGTTCTTGCCTTTGTCCTTTGTACATATTTGGTGGTCTGCACTGATTTTTTGGCCATAAATGTTATTTTGTTTTGTAGTGCTTGTTGTTGGGTTGAGTATGTTTGTGTGTTACCATGTATATACATACATATATGTATGTATATATATGTGTGATTGTTGTGCCTATGCTCTGTCCACTTCGAGTGCTTGCTTCCTGACATTGCTATATGCTTTGATTTTCATGTATACATTTTTTTGAACTGCATTGATGTTGGTTGTTTTTGCATTTGCACTTTGGTTGAATCCAGTGTAGGCTTAGGTTTTATCTTGTGCTCACCCGACCCTGCAATTTTAACAAGCAAGTGTATATTGGCATGTATGACCTTGTGGCATGTATAGTGATTCACTGTGCATGTCACAAGTTATTCGTGTAAGATGAATTAAATAAATGATGATGAACAACCCAAATAACCGAGGCAAACAATATTTTCAAAACACACACTTTATTGTGCACTACAAAATATTTTCTTTTCAATTTTACTGCGTCGTTGTTTATTTTGCAGATAGTTCAGATTCTGGATATAGGCTGGAACATAATTGAAGATCAAATATGAGTGATGAGCGAATATGTCGTGAGGTGAAATATGTATGTAAAACTGTAAAGTGAAATTGTGTTGTAATTGAAGTTGTACTGTAACTGAAAATGTGTAAATATAGTGAGAGCTCAAATTTGTATTATTTGAATTTGTAATAAAATATTTGTTAGAATATGATATTTTATTTAACAAATATTTAATTATGTGGAAAAATAAATAGTACAACATTTAAATGAATATATATATATATATATATATGTTTATTATCATCAAACAAAAAACATAGGAAATTGTATTCTACAGATCGCTCGTGTCATTGGTCGACTGCTGGAGCCGTGAGTGCTCCAGGCTAATTTGTATGTAAGTTTCAAAAAATTAAAAAATTTATTTAAAAAGTAGAAATGAAATGATTTCTTAGTATGCAATTATTTTTTTAAAAAGAGTTCATTTGCACTAGAAATAAAATAGGAGACGATTTATTTATTTATATAAAATAAAATTTTATTTTGGTTTTAAAAATATCCTTAATGGTTTAAATTAATCCTTGAAAATTATAGAAAGATTTTTTATAATTATTACATGACTTTATAAGTTTTTTCAATCTATTGGATCAGAAAATGACTTGAAAATTTATTTCTCGAGCTAAAATTCTTATTTGGGATTGAATAAATAAGTAAAATATTACATTTCTATTTGAAAATTCAAAGAAGCCTTTGAAAGTAATAAATAATTTTTTATAATAAATAATATCTCTTTTGTAAGAAAATATGGCTGTTGTGACTACATTTTTTGTCTGGCTAGGAACTTGAATAAACAGAGTTATAACACTGATTTGTATAAGACTTTAATATTCCTTTAGTTATTCATTGGACTTGTCATATAGAAATAATGGAATGAGAAGAGTGTAATTTACGAGCTTATAGTAAACCATTGGATAACACTGAGTGGTGTGTGACACTCATGTGATACTTGATTGGTTACTATTTGAAAGCAAATATCACTTACTTATAGGTTAAGGGTGTTAGATATCGTCTAGAGGTAACTAATTGGATCTGACAGTCGAGAGACGCTATCTCTCTAAGGACCGTGAGTTGAAAGCATCTAAGTGATGCCACTCTCGTTAGGACATATTGAGTCAAGAGCGTCCGAACTTGCATCGTAGGGGTTCACGCAACTATGGAGAGCTCGTGATTAGAAACCACCAGATAGACAGGTATCCATCCAAACAGCTCTTATTGCGGGGTCTGTAACAACCCCTATATTTGGACTATTTAAATTGATAGTAATCCACACATGTCAACTTAAGTAGTACAAAACACGAATCATTAATGGAGTGTATACATATATATAAATGAGAATCATCACAGAATCACAGAAAATACAACATAGCAGAATAGTGCAGCGGAATTACAACATAGTCATAATAGTAGTTCATGAAGCTGCTAAGAAAATACAAAATGTCTCAAGTAACAATGAAATAGAACAACATAGATGTCCGATAATATCCAAATAGAAAAGAGAAATACTGATAAAGATAAGATAATGATAGTCTTCGGGTCTTCAGCTTCCAATCAGCGCAGCAACAGAAATCCTCAGTCTGATCCGAGCATAAGCATAACAAACACTCAAATCAGGACACATATTCTTATACAGATAATATGGTTCAAATTTGAAATAACAACAACTCAAAGATGAATGGAATAAACATCTTTCAGGATCCGTTAATCTATCTATACTTCGTAGCGTACAATAAGTAGATAATGTCTAATAGTAACATAAAATATCGAAATAGTGTTAAGGCGTCACCATTATTCCCCTTAACACATTTATATAGCATTACAGTCTGTACAGCACTGTAAACTCCACCGTAAACTAGTGGGATATCAGGGAGTACTCTATAGGTATAATACAAAACAAATTCATAGTGGTCGTGTATAGGGATACAAGTATGACAAGGCACATGAGGCAATACCCAAGGTAGTGAAACTACCGTTTGCCTGATCCAGACTGGTGAGAACGCATCGCCGCAACGATCGCAACACCGCGAAACAACACTCCAAATTCAAGGGTGCGCACCAATCAATAACAAGTAATGAGTAGTTTACGAAGAAGTGTGTTTGCTCGAGGTAGCTAACCCCATTTGGCCCGGCACGGCTCCTGTTTTAGTCATTTCCAATTTGACACAAGTGTCAAGGCTATCCATTTTCGTTCTCTTTCTTCAACCATCAACGTACGTCATTCCAACCACTTCATTCTGGATCACACTACACGTACTGTTATTAAAGTGGTATTCGGTTTAGACAGAGAGTATGTCCCTAACCGATTCCGGTCTCTTTAATAACTTCCGAAATTATTTCACCGATTGGTCGTTTAATATATTTCAAAACCAAATCAATTTCAATTTCAATTAGAATTTTAAAAGCCAATATTTCATTTGTCTTTCTATATCAATTTCCATAATTTACGTTTCAAAACTTCCAAATTCATAATTCCAAAATACTACAATTCAACTTCAAAATTGGATTTAAACAATTCAAATATTTATTTAAATTCGTATATAAGTTCCATTCCGTAATCACTTAAATTGATTTAATTTAACATTCAAATCAATTTAAATTCATTGATCGATTTCATTCAATAATAGTTAAGTTAATTTATCATTCAAACAATTTCTATTTAATTTCTAATTCATTAAATCAATTTAAGTTTCCTATATCATATCAAACTTACAAATTTAATTAAATTAAATTCGTCAAATCAATTCTTTAAATTTCAAGTCTTATATTAATTTCAATAAATCACAATTTATTTCTTATTAAAGAAATTCAATTTCCCTTATGTACTTAATCAATTTAAACAAATTTCCAAAACATAGTTATTACAAAACTCAATTTCACTTATTAAAGAAGTTCAATTCCACTTATTAAGAAGTTCAATTTCACTTATCAAAGAATTCAATTTTATTAAATTATTAAATAATTCAATCTCATTTAATTATTTCAAAACTTAATTATTAAATAATTTCAAACTTAATTATTAAACAATTTCAAAACTTAATTATTAAATAATTAAATTTTAAACAATGTTCTATCATCAACTACTATGTTAATATTTTGTTTCAGATTATTAAATATTGACATTTCCTTTCATTAGAATTCAAATTCCTATTTCATTTAAAAACCCTTATTATTTATTCAAATAAAATCTTTATTTTATTTTTAAATCAAATTTTTGACCAATCGGGCTTTTATTTAATTCTCTATCCTAAGTCAAAGTTTATTTGGGTATTTATCATTTCAACTCGATTCCATTTCAATTCAAAAATCAAAGCATAACAAGGGGAACTTACCATCGACAAAAGAAAGATGATATTAATTCAAATGAATGTTCATATATAATTTATAAAATTAAATATATGCGCTTACCAATGACGAAGAAAAGAATGAAAGCTGAGAAATTTGATGCTGCTGCAAATGGAACTCTACCGGTTGCTGCTGTATCAAACAAAAAGAGGAGTGGTTACTATTTTTCAGTAACAAAATAGATGCTGCGTATATATTCTTTTCAGCAACAATTTGGAAGCCACAGTACACTGCCACTAATTCATAAAGCAACAGTACATTGTTTCTTCATTCATTTTTTTTAATAAACAAAGACTGTTGCGTAGAACACATTATCTCCTTCACCAATGCACTGCACGCACACAACACTTCATCCATTTTCCTCTTCTTATTTAAAAAAAAAACAAAGCCGAAACTTCCAATTTATAAATGCAAGTCTGCATTTCATTTCTCACGCATGTACACATCTTGTATACACCGCATGTACACGGCTCCATCATATGCATGCACATGCGCAGGGGACAGGGTGTAGGATCTAGATTAACCCTAGAGGGGGGGGTGAATAGGGTTATAGCAAATTTTCTCGAATTAGACTGCAGAGAAGTAAATATGCTGAAAAATAAATCACACACAAAATTTACCCAGCTTCGGCAAACCCTGCCTACTGCTGCATTCCCAGATTTCTATTAGAATTAAACAGTCTCCCGCTTACAAACACTCTAACAGACTCGCAAACCCTGCTACCGCCTATAGAGTTTTGCAAACTCGCAACCCCTGCTTACTGAACTAATTCTAACTAGACAATCAGACACAACCTAAAACCTAGGTGGTGATTTACCAAGATTTTATTCACAATTTTCAAAAGAAAATATAAAAGACAATAATTTAAAGACAACAAAATAAATAACCCTAAACCATAATTTAATTAATAAACTGAAAGCCTTTTAAAAATATTACCAGCCCAAAGTAAAAAAAGGAGATTTTTATTCCCTTTTCTTTTAACTCTTCGGTTCGTTCCTTTTTCCTGTGCTCTTGATAATGGCGGCCGTTGTTCTTCTCGTTCCTCATGATTAAAATTAGGGCTTTCGTCCTTGCACTCTTTGTTCCAAATTAGGGCTTTTGCGAAGCTCCGATACTAATTCGATCGTTGTTGATTGTGCGCGATTTAGCCTGGCTCGATCGATTTCGTGTTGCTTTCTTCGGTTGCTTCGATGAGTTCGATTATTGCTTCGGTAAGAATTTTGCTCGGATGCTTGTATTCGAACTCTTATGTTTATGCCGATGATGATTGGGGCATTTTATAGGGTTTGTTACCCTTATTTTCCGTTCGTCTGATTGCTTCAAAATTTGTTGCTTTGGCCGTTCGATTATTGTTGGAGGATTATGATTTATTCTGACTAGTTTACAATCGTATATACTTGAAATATTCGGTCAACTTGATTCGTAATTCTCGGCTTTGAATTTTGAGATATTTTGATTTCCACCGGCTTTGACTTGGCTTTAAAATACTTCAATGTTGATTACTTTTGTGATAATATTTGACTGCGGCTTCTGATTTTGAACTGGTCATTGATCATCTTAACTTGGCTTGAACTTTGCATTGAGTACATATGATGGCATTTTGGTTTACCACATGCTTCTTGCTTTAGTCTCGGCCTGAACCTTTGCATTTTGTACATACGTATATGCTCACTGTCTTTGTACCTGTGCATATATGTTTACTATTCGAGTTCATTGTTCAGTTGATTCATTGATGCATTGCCTTTGTGGTCTCCACTTTTGTATAGTCTGCACATGTTACTTGTATCACTTGATGTCTTCATTTGGTTGTTGCAGTCAGTGTTGCATTGAGTCAGTATATTTATTTTCATTTGCTTCGAGACAGTGATCATTTGTGGCATAGTTTGTATTCTCTGTTTGATGAAGTCTTACCTTGAGCTTCTGGCCTGTTGACTGTTGCTTGATTTTCCTATTGAGACCTCTGCACTGTGCCTTGTACTTGATTCACCTGATTACTGCTGTGTCTTGTTCATCTGGTTTTGTTTGCATTGTTGGTTCATCACTTCGTTCCAGTTTGATAATGTGTTGCATTTGATCACTTGTCTCATATCTTGTGCTCGAGCTCTGTCCATACTTGCCCAGTTTACACAGATGCTCCACTTGTTCATTTTGTTCAAGTGTACTTGTCTTCATTCTGACCATGTTGGCACTGGTTTACTGTTGTCTTTGCATTGCTGTGCATACTTGTATTCATGTGCCACTGTTTGGTTGATGTGCATGTGCTTGTGTTTCCAGTGTTGTCACTGTGTTTCATTTGCATAGCGCAGTGGTGCACTTGTTTGGTCATTTTGTACTTCTGGATGGAGCTATGCATACGAGTTGGCGAGGCAGTGCACACGTGTATAAATGTACACGTGTGTATTGCAGCCACTCATGATTACTAGTCCCTATAGCGTTATCAAATGTATATATCTATGTGCATGACTTTGTGATGAATTCAAGTGTGAATGATGACGAACAACCCAAATAACTGAGGCAAATCATATTTTCAAAAAATCATATTTCATTTTATATTGCAAAAATATTTCTTTTTCAATTTTACTACGTTAGTGAGTATTTTTGCAGATTGCTCAGATTGTGGATTCAAACTGGAATGCAGTTAAAGACAAAATACGAGTGTGAGTGATATGTAGTGAGGTTATTAGTGTAAATTGAAATCGTGATGTATTCAAAATTGTATATGTATAGTGAGAGCTTGAATTTGTACTATTCAAGATTGTAATAAATATTTGTTTGAATAAAAATTCTGTTTGAATTCAAAATCTGTGTTATTCATTTTATTCAACAAATATTTATTTAATCTATGAAAAATAAAATAGTACATTAACAAATAAATTTAACTGAATGTATATATATGTTTATTATCATCAAACAAAAATCATATAAGCGCAAAGCGCATATTCAACAATCTCCCCCTTTTGATGATAACAAACATATATTTAAGATTTTAACCGTGTTAAATGTATTTGATCAATGATATACTCTAATTGCTCCCCCTATTTAAATGCTTCCTTTCTACATGATGCTCCCCCTACACATATGCATACAAATAGAAATATATATAAATGAGCCTATATGCAAATGGAAAATTATTTGACCTTTGCTGGATTCTATTTGACAAAATCTTAACTTTTCTCTCCCCCTTTTGTTATCAGCAAGAGAATAATAGTGTTAGAGAAAAATAGAGATAAAGTGATCAATATTAATCCAACATTAAACTCAAATTGAATATAAATATTAAACTTTAATAAAAATCAAACAAAAAATCATAGCTACTTCTTTAGGCGCATATTCCACTTTTAGAAATAATGGTAATGATGTCATTATATAAAACCATACAGTTTTGTCTATTTGTGGTATATTTATATCAGGAATTTGAATATCTACTAACCATGCATAACCGTTAGGACTTTTAAATGAGATTAGTAGTATTCCATTTTAAAAAAAATAAATGAATTCAAGTATCTTCTAACCACACATAACCGTGAGGACTTTTAAATGGGATTAGAATCAACTTGTTTATTTTAAAAAACAATTTTTGATATGTGTTCCATACATGCATAATAGTGAGGACTTTTAAATGAGCATGGAAGCACATAGCAAATTCAAAGTAATTCACCCATGCATAACCGTGAGGACTTTTAAATGAGAGTGAATACTTTGGTATTTATTATATGTCTATATATATATATATTTAATGAAAAACGAACGATTCTTGTTTAAAGTACCACATATTGACAAACTATATAGAATTTTGATGAGTGATGGTCGCTAGAAATATGATAGAAATAGAGATGGTCATGGAATTTTTACCAACAAAAAGTTTTATAATTCTTGTTTAAATTTATAAAGAAATTTAATAATTATACCGTCTCGAGTCATAATATATGATAAATATCAACACTCATCTTATTTTTAATCACTATATATATCTTTTCAGATAATCATCAGGGAGTCAGATTAGTCAATTTCTATAATCCCTAAATCCAAACGTAATCTGGAAAATCTGTCTTCGAGGAGGGGTGTTGTGAAAATATCAGCAAGTTGAGCCTCAGTTGAAATATGTTCAATGCAAATGTCTTCCTTAGCAATGTGATCTCTAAGAAAGTGGTGTCTCACATCAATGTGTTTTGTACGTGAATGATGAACAGGATTATTTGACAAGTCTATTGCACTTTTACTATCACATTTTAATGGAACTTGTTTATAAGCTAAGCCTAAATCAGAAAGATTTTGCATCATCCATAAAATTTGAGCACAACAACTTCCTAAAGCAATATATTCTGCTTCAGTGGTGGATAATGCAACACAATTCTATTTTCGACTTGACCATGAAACTAATGAATGTCCTAGCATGAAACATGTCCCACTAGTGCTTTTTCTGTCAACCAATGAACCAGCATAATCAGCATCAGAATAACCAACTAAATCAAAATTTTCACAAGAAGGGTACCATAATGCAAATATTTTTGTGTGTGAAAGATATCTCAAAATTCGTTTAGTGGCTTTCAAGTGAGATTCTTTAGGATTAGATTGAAAACGTGCACACAAACACATAGAAAATATAATGTCACGTCTAGAAGCAGTAAGATAGAGAAGTGAACCAATTATCCCTCAATATTTCTTCTGATCAACCGCAATTCCTTTCTCGTCTTTGTCCAACTTTGTTGATGGACTCATAGGAGTTCTCAATGGTTTGGAGTTCTCAACTCCAAATTTCTTCAATAGTTCCAACACATACTTGGATTGTGAAATGAAAATACCATCACTGCTTTGCTTGATTTGAAATCCAAGAAAATATTTCAATTCTCCAACCAAGCTCATCTCGAATTTATCCTGCATGACTTGTTCAAATTTCTTGCACAAGAGTTCATTAGTAGCACCATAAATGATATCATCCACATAAATTTGAACAGTCAAAAATTCACTTCCTTTATGTAGTTGAAACGGTGTCGTGTCAGCACTCCCCTTTTTAAAACCGTTTTCCAAAAGATATGTACAAAGGCAGTCATACCAAGCTCTAGGCGCTTGCTTAAGACCGTATAATGCTTTTTCTAGTTTATACACATGATTTGGAAAATCATGATTTTCAAAACCGGGGGGTTGTTCAACAAAAACTTCTTCTTTCAAATCACCATTTAGAAAGGCACTTTTTACATCCATTTGTTTAAGTTTAAAACCCTTATAACATGCATAACTTAGCAAAATCCTAGTGGCTTCTAACCTAGCAACTGGAGCAAATGTTTCATCAAAATCTATGCCTTCTATTTGGTTATATCCTTTTGCGACCAACCTAGCTTTGTTTCTAATTACATTTCCTGATTCATCAAGTTTATTTTTGAACACCCATTTAGTTCCAACAATTGGATAGTCATTTGGCCTAGGAACTAATTTCCAAACTTTATTTCTCTCAAATTGATTAAGTTCATCTTGCATTGCTAAAAACCAACTTTCATCATTAAGAGCCATTTCAACAGAATCAGGTTCAATTTCATAAATAAAACCACAGTGACAGCAAAACGCACACAAATTTTTATCAAATGAAGAGCGAGTGCGTATACCTTCCGTAGGATCACCTATAACCAATTCAGGAGGATGATTGGATTTGAACTTTAATCTACCAGTATCAACCGTCCTACTTTCAGCTTTCTCACTAGATGTCCCTTCTTCAATGCCTTCATGATCTATCCCATCGTCAACCGTTTTTCAGTCGTCCTTTCCAGGTCAGATTCATCAAATTTCACATTGATTGATTCAACAATTATCTTTGTTCGTTTGTTGTATATCCTGTAAGCCTTACTCCTTGTTGAATAGCCCATGAAAATTCCCTCATCAGCCTTTGATTCAAATTTTCCAAGTTCACCACCTGTGTTAAGAATGAAACAAGGACATCCAAATATACGAAAATAAGAAATGTTAGGTTTCCTTTCATGCCACAATTCATAAGACGTTTTGCCAAGTATTGGTCTAATCATTACTCTATTCATTACATAGCACGAAGTATTCACTGCCTCTTCCCAAAAGGTTAGAGGTAGCTTATACTCACTCAACATGGATCTAGCCAATTCCTGTAATGTACGATTTTTCCTTTCAACCACCCCATTTTGTTGAGGTGTTCGTGGAGTAGAAAATTCATGTTTTAAACCATTTTCTTCACAAAAACTCTCAAATTCCAAATTTTCAAATTCGCCTCCATGATCACTTCTCAAGGTTTTAATTGTAACTCCTTTTTCATTTTGAACAAGTTTTGCAAATTTTGAAAAATAGTCAAAAGATTCAGACTTTTTGGCTAAGAAATAAACCCATGTAAATCTAGAATAATCATCAACCAATACATAACAATAACGTTTTCCATTCAAGCTTAAATTTCATTTGGTCCAAATAAGTCCATGTGAATTAATTCAAGGACCCTTGATGTGCTAACAATGTTTTTAGGGAGAAATGATGATCGACTAAGCTTGCCCAAGGAACATGCTTTAACACTTTATTATTTTTAAATTTTCGATGTGGTAACCCTCTGACTAATTCTTTCGATTCAAGTTTTTCTAAGAGACTCATGCTAGCATGTCCAAGTCTCCTATGCCATAAATATGCCTCTTCGTCAGTGGCTACCAAACATCTAGAAAGATTTAGATTATCAAATGAAAGTGAGTAAACATTCCCTTTTCTTTTGCCCATAAAAACAATGTTATTAGAAGATTTATCAATGATTTTGCAAGTGTCACTATCAAAAACCACATTCATACCTTTGTCACATAGTTGGCTAATAGAAATGAGATTGTGATGCAAATTATCAACGTATAAAACATTAGTCAAGGAAAAAATACCGTTACCAACTTCACCTTTACCAATAATCTTACACTTGCTATTGTCTCCCATGATCACATTTCCACCTTTAAGATTCTCTAGGCTAAGGAACTTCGATCTGTCACCTGTCATATGTCTAGAACAACCTGAATCTAGAAACCATTCTTGTTGTTCCTTAGCCCGCCAACAAACCTACATAAAGAGAGAGGAGGATGACCTAGAGAAACTCTTAGGTCCAATGATATTAGTGATAGAAGCATTGTGAATAAACAATCCCTTTGGAACCCAAACTTGTTTAGTCCTTTTATTTTTATTCCAATAGACATGAAATTTGCTTGTAGAATTCTTAGGAACCCAAACTTGTATAAATTTTGTGTTCTTGTTCCTATGACTACAATTTTTAACACAATGTCTAAATATTTCACTTCTAGCAAAGACATTCTTATATTTTGCATTATCATCAACTTGTGTTTTCCCAAAACCTAGTCCTTTTCCGTTGTTAGCAAAAATTTGATTTCCCAATAACATGTTGAATGATTTTTCTCCTCTTGAAAAGTTATTCAGAGATTTCTCAAGATTTTGGACTTTGGTTTTTAGTGTTGTGTTTTCAGTTACAAGTGAGGTGCATCTATTTATAAAATCCTTTTTCCTAGTGTCAATGTTTTCCTTAAGACTTAAGTTTTCTTTTTCAAGATTCTCAAAGCTATTCTTAAGTCTTGATAATTCTGAATCTAAAGTTTTATATTTTTTACAGTCTAGGTTTTGAATATTTTCAAGTTCAGTTTCTAACCTAGAATTTTCATGGACAAGTTCTCTCCTATCAGATTTTAGTTTTTCAATTTTAGATTCAAGAGTATCAATTGTTTTAGTAAGATCACAACACATCAAAACAAGTTCTTTATAAGAATAGTCACCTACCTCACTAGATTCCTCTGAGCTTGCTTCTGAATCTGATTTTGCCATAAGGCACAAGTTAGCCTCCTCTGAGCTATTATTCGAAACTTCCTCTCCTTCTTCATCATCCCAAGTTGCTGCAAAGGCCTTCTTCTTCTTTTTCTTTCCTTTGTTGTTTTTGAGAAGTGGGCATTTTTGTTTAAAGTGGCCAGGCTTCTTGCAGTTATAGCACGTCAATTCATTATCGAAATCGTCAGAATCTTTTGACCTATTACCACTTATTTTCTTCTTTCGTGGCTTGAATCTTGACCATTTTTTAAGATTATTGACAGCCATTGCAAGCTCTTCAATTGGATCTTCTTCATCGCTCTCTTCTTTGCTCTTTAAGGCAATCGTCTTCTTCTTTGACTCGGAGTTGTTGCGTTCCTCCTTTGCTTTTAGCTCAAGCTCATATGTCATCAAGTTGCCGATCAACTCCTCCATGCTTAGTTCACTCAGATCTTTTGATTCTTGTATTGCCGTGACTTTTGCCTCAAAGTTCATCGGTAAAACTCGTAGTACCTTCCTCACAAACTCTACCTCAGTGAATACCTTCCCAAGTGCTCTAGCGTTGTACACCAAAGTTGAAAAGCGTCCAAACATATCATTTATGCTCTCGCCTTTTTCCATCACAAAGTTCTCGTATTCATTGCTGAATAAGGCTAGACGAGACTCCTTGACTTGAGAAGTTCCTTCATGTGTCACCTCCAAGGTATGCCAAATTTCCTGTGCAGTTTCACAATGAGAAATACTATTAAATTCAGTCTTATCAAGAGCACAGATCAAAGCATTCATGGCTTTAACATTTGTAGTTTTTAAATTTTTATCGTTAGCGTCCCACCTATCCTTAGGTTTAGGAATCTCAGTATCACCAACAGTTATAGTGGGAGATTTATAGTCAGTTTCAATAATATCCCAAACATCATAATCAACAGGACTAAGATAAATACCCACCCTAACTTTCCAATAAGCATAATCATTTCCATTAAACATGGGTGGCCTAGCAATAGATTGCCCCTCAGAAAAAGCATTATTTGGTGGATTCATGACTCTAGAGTTAAATAAAAATATCAGGCTCTGATACCACTTATAGGATCTAGATTAACCAATGAGGGGGGGTGAATAGGGTTATAGCAAATTTTCTCGAATTAGACTGCAGAGAAGTAAATATGCTGAAAAATGAATCACACACAAAATTTACCTAGCTTCGGCAAACCCTACCTACTGCTGCATTCTCAGATTTCTATTAGAATTAAACAGTCTCCCGCTAACAAACACTCTAACAGACTCGCAAACCCTGCTACCGCCTATAGAGTTTTGCAAACTCGCAACCCCTGCTTACTGAACTAATTCTAACTAGACAATCAGACACAACCTAAAACCTAGGTGGTGATTTACCAAGATTTGATTCACAATTTTCAAAAGAAAATATAAAAGACAATAATTTAAAGACAACAAAATAAATAACCCTAAACCCTAATTTAATTAATAAACTAAAAGCCTTTTAAAAATATGACCGGCCCAAAGTAAAAAAAAGGAGATTTTTATTCCCTTTTCTTTTAACTCTTCGGCTCGTTCCTTTTTCCTGTGCTGTTGATAGTGGAGGCCGTTGTTCTTCTCGTTCCTCCTGATTAAAATTAGGGCTTTCGTCCTTGCGCTCTTCGTTCCAAATTAGGGCTTTTGCGAAGCTCCGATACTAATTCGATCGTTGTTGATTGTGCGTGATTTAGCCTGGCTCGATCGATTTCGTGTTGCTTTCTTCGGTTGCTTCGATGAGTTCGATTATTGCTTCGGTAAGAATTTTGCTCTGATGCTTGTATTCGAACTCTTATGTTTATGCCGATGATGATTGGGGCATTTTATAGGGTTCGTTACCCTTACTTTCCGTTCGTCTGATTGCTTCAAAATTTGTTGCTTTGGCCGTTCGATTATTGTTGGATGATTGTGATTTATTCTGACTAGTTTACAATCGTATATACTTGAAATACTCGGTCAACTTGATTCGTAATTCTCGGCTTTGAATTTTGAGATATTTTGATTTCCACCGACTTTGACTTGGCTTTAAAATACTTCGATGTTGATTACTTTTGTGATAATATTTGACTGCGGCTTCTAATTTTGAACTGGTCGTTGATCATCTTGACTTGGCTTGAACTTTGCATTGAGTACATATGATGGCATTTTGGTTTACCACATGTTGCTTGCTTTAGTCTCGGCCTGAACCTTTGCATTTTATACATACGTATATGCTCACTGTCTTTGTATCTGTGCATATACGTTTACTTTCGAGTTCATTGTTCAGTTGATTCATTGATGCATTGCCTTTGTGGTCTCCACTTTTGTATAGTCTGCACATGTTACTTGTATCACTTGATGTCTTCATTTGGTTGTTGCAGTCAGTGTTGCATTGAGTCAGTGTATTTATTTTCATTTGCTTCGAGACATTGATCATTTGTGGCATACTTTGTATTTTCTGTTTGATGAAGTCTTACATTGAGCTTCTGGCCTGTTGACTGTTGCTTGATTTTCCTGTTGAGACCTCTGCACTGTGCCTTGTACTTGATTCACCTGATTACTGCGGTGTCTTGTTCATCTGGTTTTGTTTGCATTGTTGGTTCATCACTTCGTTCCAGTTTGATACTGTGTTGCAATTGATCACATGTCTCATATCTTGTGCTCGAGCTCTGTCCATACTTGCCCAGTTTATACAGATGCTCCACTTGTTCATTTTGTTCAAGTGTACTTGTCTTCATTCTGACCATGTTGGCACTGGGTTACTGTTGTCTTTGCATTGCTGTGCATACTTGTATTCATGTGCCACTGTTTGGTTGATGTGCATGTGCTTGTGTGTGTTGCCACTGTGTTTCATTTGCATAGCTCAGTGGTGCACTTGTTTGGTCATTTTGTACTTCTGGATGGAGCTGTGCATACGAGTTGGCGAGGCAGTGCACACGTGTATAAATGTACACGTGTGTATTGCAGCCACTCATGATTACCTGTCCCTGTAGCGTTATCAAATGTATATATCTATGTGCACGACTTTGTGATGAATTCAAGTGTGAATGATGACGAACAACCCAAATAATTGAGGCAAATCATATTTTCAAAAAATCATATTTCATTTTATATTGCAAAAATATTTCTTTTTCAATTTTACTACGTTGGTGAGTATTTTTGCAGATTGCTCAGATGTTGGATTCAAACTGGAATGCAGTTGAAGACAAAATACGAGTGTGAGTGATATGTAGTGAGGTTATTAGTGTAACTTGAAATCGTGATGTATTCAAAATTGTATATGTATAGTGAGAGCTTGAATCTGTACTATTCAAGATTGTAATAAATATTTGTTTGAATAAAAATTCTGTTCGAATTCAAAATCTGTGTTATTCATTTTATTCAACAAATATTTATTTAGTTTATGAACAATAAAATAGTACATTAACAAATACATTTAACTGAATGTATATATGTTTATTATCATCAAACAAAAATCATATAAGCGCAAAGCGCATATTCAACACAGGGGTGGTGGCGCGAGTCTGGCGGAGGGTGTGGCTGTGTAGGCGCTCGCGCCAGCGCGTGGTGATCTACGGGAAGTGGTGCGCTCGCAGCAAGGGCAGCTGGGTCGAGTTCAAGAGAAGAGCGACTAGGTAGTGCATACATAGGAGAAGATGACTGGACGGTGGGTAGTTTTAGGTGAAGGGTGGGTTGTATAGCCAGGGGATGGACTTGCGGCTGTAGGTGTGTACGAGGTGACGGGTCGGTTTCGATGGGCTATTGCGCGTTCATTTCGAGAAGTGGTGGGAGTCGGCTCAGGCGATAGTGGCACGCGGGATCTGGAGAGGAGGTTGCACTGATGGCCAATGGAGACTAGACAGTGGAGAGTGGAGGGTGCGACGGCCGGTGGTGCGGGTGAGCTTGCACCTGAGAGAGGACGTGCTCGAGTAGGGAAGTAATGGTGGGGAATGGAGTGCGCATGCCTATGGGAGGAGGTGTGAGCTTTAGTTCATCAATTTTTTTTGATGTTTGACAGTAAAATATGAAAGAAGAATAAGGAAGAAGAAGAGGGGAGGAAATAAAGATGAAGAAAGTATGTAGTTCGTACCTGTAGAAATTTTCGAGCGAACGACAATGAAGACTAAGTTTCCCTTTTAATTTTTTATAATTCCCAGCAGTATTCTCATTTTGATTTCCAAAACGGCATCCCAATTTCCAAATCACAGCTACCAACTACCAACCACTCTAATCAATGCACCCCAGCCAATTTTATTTTCAAATTTTTGAATGGTTACGCGTTGTTTGTTTTGGACTGAATACGGTTTAACCGGTCCGCCTGGAACGGTTAAATTAACGCGACGTTTTACATCGGACTCCGATTTGCACAAATGAATATACCGTTTTGATCAGCGTGACCAGGTGCTTCCAATGGTACACAGATAATTGCGATACAACAGTTCTATCAAAACTAGAAATTTACGCCGATTAAATTATTCGTTTGACAAAACAATTTAAATGAAGCAGGCGACGACGAAATTAGACGAAATGAATTGCGACGTCTAAATGAGATAAATTTTTACAACATTACTGTGTAAAAATATTTGGATTCGAAAGATAAATTTTCCGCAGTTTAAAATGAACTGATATAAAATAAAACGCGAATGAAACTTACTGCAATATTTTACGACGAAACTTTTCCTATATCCATAACTAACTAGACGCATCTTATATATGAAGTTTGGACATTAATTTAGAAAGTGTATATATGAATTTCGAATTTTTATATTAAAATAATGGATTTAAAATTTTAAATTGGGTCAGAAATTTAGGGTCGTTACAATCTCCCCCACTCAATCCTCGAAAAGGAACGAGACGGGAGTAGTAGGAAAGAAACAAGCAGAAAAGTCAAGATAGATTTAAGAAAATTGAATTATACCTGAAATTAGCAATTCGAGGTTTGAATCACGAATACTATCCTCAGTTTCCCATGTGCAATCTCGCTCATATGCACTCCACTGGACTTTGATGAGATTGACCGACTTCCTTCTAAGTTGCTTCGTCTCATGATCGACTATCCGATGTGGCTTTCGCTCAATAGCCAAGTCAGGATCAATAACTAACTCTTCCAACTGAGCAGCGTGAATGGTCATAGATGGATCGCGCACAACTTTGTGGAGATGTGAGACGTGGAACACATTGTGCACAACGGAAAACTTTTCTGGTAATGCAATTCTATAGGCCAAGGTTCTAATTCTTTCCGTAATCTCAAACGGACCAACAAATCTGGGAGCAAGCTTCCCCCTTTTTCCAAATCGAATAATATTCTTTAAAGGCGACACTTCACTTCGTCTCCTACACTGAATTCGAGATCTCTCCTCCTTCTGTCATCATAGCACTTCTATCTATCTTGTGCCGTCTTTATCTTCTTCCCGATTTCTTCAACTTTTTCGAAAGCTTCCATAATTATTTCTGGACCAAGCACTAATCGGTCTCCAGACTCAATCCAACAAGCTGGTGATTTGCATGGCCGTCCATATAAAGCTTCGAATGGTGCCATACCAATGCTTGCCTGGTTTTATTAAAGATAATTAATTTCAATTCAAATATGCTTATTCAAATTTGAAATTTTATTTCTTTACTTGATAACTATTATTAAAGTGAATTCAACCAAATGAAGGTGGTCTTCCCCGGATCCACCAAAGTCTATTATACAAGCCCGAAGAAGGTCTTCCAAAATCTGATTCACCCTCTCAGTTTGGCCATCTGTCTGAGGATGATAAGCAATGCTCAAATTCAGTTTAGTGCCCAAAGTATCCTGAAATGCCTTCCAGAATTACTAGTGAAAATAGGATCTCTATCGCATACTATACTAGATGGTACACCACGAAGTTTAACAACTTCTCTCATATATATCTCGGCCAAACTCGAAGCAGTACGAGTGATCTTGATTGGAATAAAATGAGCGGATTTCGTCAGTCTATCAACAATCACCCAAATGCTCTCGTTACCCTTTCTAGTCCTTGGTAGCCCAGCAATAAAGTCCATAAAAATCTGCTCCCACTTCCAACCTGGAATCTCTAGAGGTTGAAGCAAACCTGCCGTCTTTCCGTGATCAGCTTTAACTTGTTGAAAAGTTGTGCATCTACTAACATAGGTAGAAATATCACGCTTCATCCCACTCCACCAATATAACTTCTTCATATTTTGATACATCTTTGTGACCTCGGGATGAAATGAAAGCGAAGATTGATGGTTTTCTCTCAGCACTTCCTTTCTTAAACCATCAACATTGGGACACAAATTCGGTTGTCGATCCTCAAGACTCCATTACTATCAACTTGTGCACCCACTTTACTATCAACATTTCCGACTCTACTGAGAACTATTTCCTTGATAAGATAGAGCAGAGTGTCTTCATATTGCTTAGCTATAATGCGATCCATAAGAGCTGTGGAGACGACGAGCTGGAATAACATTCCTTCAAAAAGATTACAACATGCCATTGCCTGGTTTCTGCTCAAAACATCGGCTACGGCTTTTGCTTTCCCGGGGGTATAGTTTATATCAAGATCATATACAGCTAAGAATTCGAGCCATCAGACTTGTCTTTGATTCAAATCCTTTTGTGAGAAAATATATCTCAATGACTTATGGTCAGTGAACAGTTCGAATTTGGTCCCTAATAGATAGTGCCTCCATAGCTTTAGAGCAAATACAACCACAAGAAGCTCTAAATCATGAGTTGCGTAATTTTCTTCATGGGTCTTTAATTGACGACCAGCACAGGCAATAACCTTTCCTTTCTGCATTAAAACTGCTCCTAATCCATCACGGCTGGCATTCGTATAGATGGTCAATCCTTCGCTGCCGTCAATAACTATAAGAACTAGGGCAGAGGTCAACTTTCGCTTCATCTCACTGAAAGCTGCTTCGCACTTTTCACTCCAAATAAATTTGACATTCTTTTTGGTTAATGCGGTGAGCGGTGTGGCAATACGAGCAAAATTTTCTATAAATCTGTGACAGTAGTCGACCAAGCCCAAGAAGCTACGAATATCTGTAGGAGTTTTGGGAGTCTCCCAATCCTGTAAATTCAAAGGATTCGAATTTAGATATAGATAAGATGTTCGGATAGAAATGACAAGTAAGGATAGAACTTACATTGATTACGGCGATCTTAGCTGGATCGTCCGAAATCCTATTTTCTGAGACAATATGGCCAAGAAATCGAACTTGATCTCTCCAAAAGTGGCATTTTGAAAACTTGGCTTTAAGCTAATGACTGCGAAGAGTTTCAAGAACAAAAGTCAAATGTGACCTATGCTCTTTCTCCTCTTTAGAGAAGAGGAGAATATAATCGATGAAAACAAGAACAAACTTGTTAAGAACATCACGGAAAACTCTATTCATCAAGTCGACGAAATAAGCTGGAGCATTAGTAAGACCGAACGGCATAACCGACCATTCAAAGAAACCATTTTCAGTGCGGTATGCTGTTTTAGGAATACTCTCCTTAGGAGTTCTGAGTTGGTGGAAGCCTGTAACCAGATCGAGTTGAGAGAGAACTTTATCTCCATGGAGCTGATCAAATAGATCATTAATGCGGGGCATTGGATATCTGTTCTTGTGTGTGAGCTTATTTAGCTCTCTATAGTCCACAACCATTCTGAGAGAACCATCTGATTCTGTAACGAATACAACTGCAGCACCCCATTCTGAATGACTTCGCGGAATCAAGCCTTTAGCAAATAAATCTTCAATCTGAACATTCAATTCTACCTTCTCTTTAGGAGCCATTCTCCTGAGAGGGAGAACTACTGGTCGTGCACCAGGTATAAGGTCAATGCAGAATTCGATTTCCCATGGAGGTGGTAGAGAATTGACTTCTCCAAACACATCAGGAAAGAGTTGAACAACCGGGGTAGAGCTTAGATCATTTGGATGGGAGTCAAGAGAGAATATAAAACTCCCAGCACATTCTTGAGGCGATTTACCTTAAATAACTAAAGGTATACTCTTGTCGTCAATTAGAGAGACGGTTCGAGCTTTGCAACAAATAACGGCTTCGAACTTTCGTAGCCAATCAACACCTAATAGGATATCGAATGCCTCGAATCCAAGTACAAAGAAATCCTAAGCGAAACAGTGAATGCCATACGTAAGCGTGACGTATTTGCATACCCTTTTGAGGTTAGCGGGCCCTCCAATAGGGTTTGATACACATAAGAAGGTAGATGCAAGGATATGTTCCAATCCAAGTTTATTACATAAATCGATAGATATGAAACTATGTGTTGCTCCGGTGTCAAATAGAACTCTAACAGGTGAAGTATGCAACATAAAAGTACTCTGTAATGTACCTTGCTCATCCTAAACTTCCGGGGTAGGTGTGGAAAAAGCAAAAACTCCAGATGGAGTGCCCCTCTTTTTGGTAGGGCAGTCCTTCTTAAAATGTCTTGGCTGTAAGAAAATGTGACATACATCTCTCTTGGCCATATGAGCCGGTGGCGGAATAGCTTCACCTTTTGGGGATGGGCAACTGTTGGCGTAATGACCTTTTTTATTACAGTTGAAACAGGTGATAGAGGATATGTCAATGGGTTTCTTCTGAGAATAGCTAAGCCTGGATTTCTGCTGCCAGTTGTTCTTCTATTGCTCAAAATTTGGCTTCCTCTTCCCAGTCTGACTAGAGGATGGCTGAGTAACTGGAGCCTTGGCGACTGATGTTCTCTTTGGCTTTCCCTCATACCTAAAAGCAAAATCCATCAACTCGGTGAAAGTACCATGGACATGAGATGTGAGGAGTTCGTAACAATCTGGACGTGCTCCATGGATGAATTTCTCATTCTTTAGCAGTGGTGTATCAATCAAGCCAGGTCTGAACTTGGAGAGTTCGTTAAACTTCCTTTCATACTCGGAGAAAGTCATGTTGCCCTGCTTGAGGTCCATAAATGATCAATAAAGCTGAGCCTTTCCGGCTGCTGGCATCCACTGAGCCGTAAAGGAATCCCTATTCACAAGTGATTGAAGATGAGTCAAAAATTGACGAGATAGAAGGAATTTATTTGGATGCAATTTAAGTTAGATTTCTACCTAAACTTATCCCAGGTGATAGTTTCTTCATCAGTACGGGAGGTGACTGACTCCCACCAATCCTATGCCGCATCCTGAAGCTGCTAAGCAGCCAATTTACGCTTTTGCGTGTCAGAAATCTCAAGGCCAGTAAAGATCCTTTCCATACTCTTCAGCCACTGTTGTGGTTCAATGATGCTTTCGGATCCAGAGAATTTGATGCTGCAAAGCTAGGTATATTCCTTGCTAAGAGTTGAAAACTTGACTGCGGGAGCTGGGGCATGTGGTTCAGGAGCATTTCCTCTACCACCACCTCTAGCGTTTCTTCTGGTACTCATCCTGGAATACCAAAAGCGATTTAGAATCAAAGATAGAAGTTTATAGAAATTAAGGAAATTCTAATCAAATGAATTCAATAAGAAGGATGGAATCAAAGGATATGGATTCTGAAATGATTCTCCTCATTCTAGGGTATGATTACCCTATCTCTAATGAGCTTTAAAACTCCACAGGCTAAGGTTTTCGGGAACCAAAGCTCTGATACCAACTGTAACAACCCGTATATTTGGACTATTTAAATTGAAAATAATCCACACGTGTCAACTTAAATAGTACAAAACACGAATCATTAATGGAGTGTGTGTGTGTGTGTATATATATGAGAATCATCACAGAATCACAGAAAATACAACATAGCAGAATAGTGCAGCGGAATTACAACATAGTCATAATAGTAGTTCATGAAGCTGCTAAGAAAATACAACAATGTCTCAAGTAACAATGAAATAGAACAACATAGATGTCCGATAATATCCAAATAGAAAAGAGAAATACTGATAAAGATAAGATAATGATAGTCTTCGGGTCTTCAGCTTCCAATCAGCGCAGCAACAGAAATCCTCAGTCTGATCCGAGCATAAGCATAACAAACACTCAAATCAGGACACATATTCTTATACAGATAATATGGTTCAAATTTGAAATAACAACAACTCAAAGATGAATGGAATAAACATCTTTCAGGATCCGTTAATCTATCTATACTTCATAGCGTACGATAAGTAGATAATGTCTAATAGTAACATAAAATATCGAAATAGTGTTAAGGCGTCACCATTATTCCCCTTAACACATTTATATAGCATTACAGTCTGTACAGCACTGTAAACTCCACCGTAAACTAGTGGGATATCAGGGAGTACTCCATAGGTATAATACAAGACAAATTCGTAGTGGTCGCGTATAGGGATACAAGTATAACAAGGCACATGAGGCAATACTCAAGGTAGTGAAAATACCGTTTGCCTGATCCAGACTTGTGAGAACGCATCGCCGCAACGAGCGCAACACCGCGAAACAACACTCCAAATTCAAGGGTGCGCACCAATCAATAACAAGTAATGAGTAGTTTACGAAGAAGTGTGTTCGCTTGAGGTAGCTAACCCCATTTGGCCCGGCACGGCTCCTGTTTTAGTTATTTCCAATTTGACACAAGTGTTAAGGCTATCCATTTTCGTTCTCTTTCTTCAATCATCAATGTACGTCATTCCAACCACTTCATTCTGGATCACACTCCACGTATAGTTATTAAAGTGGTATTCGGTTTAGACAGAGAGTATGTCCCTAACCGATTCCGGTCTCTTTAATAACTTCCGAAATTATTTCACCGATTGGTCGTTTAATATATTTAAAAACCAAACCAAATTCAATTTCAATTAGAATTTTAAAAGCCAATATTTCATTTGTCTTTCTATATCAATTTACATAATTTACGTTTCAAAACTTCCAAATTCATAATTCCAAAATACTATAATTCAACTTCAAGTTTGGATTTAAACAATTCAAATATTTATTTAAATTCGTATATAAGTTCCATTCCGTAATCACTTAAATTAATTTAATTTAACATTCAAATCAATTTAAATTCATTGAGCGATTTCATTCAATAATCGTTAAGTTAATTTATCATTCAAACAATTTCTATTTAATTTCCAATTCATTAAATCAATTTAAGTTTCCTATATCATATCAAACATACAAATTTAATTAAATTAAACTCGTCAAAACAAATTCTTTAAATTTCAAGTCTTATATTAATTCCAATAAATCACATTTTATTTCTTATAAATGAAAGTCAATTTCCCTTATTTACTTATTTAATTTAAACAAATTTCCAAAACTTAGTTATTACAAAACTCAATTTCACTTATTAAAGAAGTTCAATTCCACTATTAAGAAGTTCAATTTCACTTATCAAAGAATTCAATTTTATTAAATTATTAAATAATTCAGTCTTATTTAATTACTTCAAAACTTAATTATTAAATAATTTCAAAACTTAATTATTAAATAATTAAATTTAAAACGACGTTCTATCATAAACTACTATGTTAATATTTTGTTTCAGATTATTAAATATTAACATTTCCGTTCATTAGAATTCCAATTCCAACTTCATTTAAAAACCCTTATAATTTATTCAAATAAAATCTTTATTTTATTTTTAAATCAAATTTTTGACCAATAGGGTTTTTATTTAATTCTCTATTCTAAGTTAAAGTTTATTTGGGTATTTATCATTTCAACCCGATTCCATTTCAATTCAAAAATCAAAGCATAACAAGGGGAACTTGTAGTGTGATAACTGGGATGGTGTCAAAGTAAATAAACAAGCAATAGCAACCATCAATAACAATCCAATAATTAATTCAAATAATCCCGAAATAATCGTACCAATTTACATTGTTGTTTATGCGAATTAATATAATTATTTCTAGAATCCGCACTATCATTTCATGTAGATTAAAGATTATTACACTAATATTTTATGCAGTTTTTCACTTGATATCTATTACTTAATTTCATACTACATTACTTTATACAACATAAATTCAAATGGTTCAAGAGGTAATTAACTATTTTCTACTTGTCAATTAATTAAACATCTAAAGGGGTCATATTATACAAATTTTATCTAATCAAATTCAGCACATATATCAATTTCAAATTGTTAACTCCTACGTCAAAATCAATTGCATATTATTTATCACTTCCTACATTAACAATTTAACATCCAATGTCAACATCAAACAATCAATCACTTATCAACCAAACTGGATTACCATCGTATAAGAATATAAGCCGTGAAAATTAATTCACCTTTCGTGGTTAGAGAGTGAACGACGAAGCACGAAGAAGCACGAATGAAATTGGTTCAACACGAACAATGGAACTGCAACCATCGACAAAAGAAAGATGATATTAATTCAAATGAATGTTCATATATAATTTATAAAATTAAATATATGCGCTTACCAACGACGAAGAAAAGAACGAAAGCTGAGAAATTTGATGCTGCTGCAAATGGAACTCAACCGGTTGCTGCTGTATCAAACAAAGAAGAGGAGTGGTTACTATTTTTCAGTAACAAAATAGATGTTGCGTATATATTCTTTTCAGCAACAATTTGGAAGCGACAATACACTGCCACTAATTCATAAAGCAACAGTACACTGTTTCTTCATTCATTTTTTTAATAAACAAAGACTGTTGCGTAGAACACATTATCTCCTTCACCAATGCACTGCACGCATACAACACTTCATCCATTTTCCTCTTTTTTTTAAAAAAAAGAACAAAGCCGAGACTTCCAATTTATAAATGCAAGCCTGCATTTCATTTCTCACGCATGTACACATCTTGTATACACTGCATGTACACGGCTCCATCATATGCATGCACACGCACAAGGGACAAGGGTGGTGGCGCAAGTCTGGCGGAGGGTGTGGCTGTGTAGGTGCTCGCGCCAGCGCGTGGTGATCTATGGGAAGTGGTGCACTCGCGGCAAGGGCGGCTGGGTCGAGTTCAAGGAAAGAGCGGCTAGGCAGTGCATACGTAGGAGAAGATGACTGGACGGTGGGCGGTTTCAGGTGAAGGGTGGGCTGCATGGCCAGGGGATGGACTTGCGGCTGTAGGTGTGTGCGAGGTGACGGGTCGGTTTCGATGGACTGTTGCGCGTGCGTTTCGGGGAGTGGTGGGAGGTGGCTCAGGCGATAGTGGCGCGTGGGATTTAGAGAGGAGGGTGCACTGATGGCCGATGGCGACTAGACAGTGGAGAGTGGAGGGTGCGATGGCCGGTGGTGCGGGTGAGCTTGCGGCTGAGAGAGGACGTGCACGAGTAGGGAAGTAATGGTGGGGAGTGCGCATGCCTGTGGGAGGAGGTGTGAGCTTTAGTTCATCATTTTTTTTGTTGATGTTTGACAGTAAAATATGAAAGAAGAATAAAGAAGAAAAAGAGGGGAGGGAGGAAATAAAGATGAAGAAAGTATGTAGTTCGTACCTGTAGAAATTTTCAAACGAATGACAATGAAGACTAAGTTTCCCTTCTAACTTTTTATAATTCCCAGCAGTATTCTCATTTTGATTTCCGAAACGACATCCCAATTTCCAAGTCACAGCTACAACTACCAACCACTCTAATGAATGCACCCGAGCCAATTTTATTTTCAAATTTTTGAATGGTTACGGGTTGTTTGTTTTGGGCTGAATACGGCTTAACCAGTCTTCTTGGAATGGTTAAATTAACGCAACGTTTACGTCGGACTCCGATTTGCACAAATGAATATACCGTTTTGATCAGGGCGACAAGGTGCTTCCAACAGTACACAGATAATTACGATACGAAAGTTTTATCAAAACTTGAAATTTACGCCGATTAAATTATTCGTTTGACAAAACAATTTAAATGAAGCAGGCGACGACGGAATTAGACGAAATGAATTACGACATCTAAATGAGATAAATTTTTACAACATTACTATGCAAAAATATTCGGATTCGAAAGATAAATTTTCCGCAGTTTAAAATGAACTGATATAAAATAAAATGCGAACGAAACTTGCTGCAATATTTTGCGACGAAACTTTTCCTATATCCATAACTAACTAGACGCGTCTTATATATGAAGTTTGGACGTTAATTTAGAAAGTGTATATAAATTTCAAATTTTTATATTAAAATAATGTATTTAAAATTTTAAATTGGATCGGAAATTCAGGGTCGTTACAGGGTCATACCCCAAATCCGTGTCATCAATCTTGCAGACACTGATGCTAAGGGTTATTACTCTCATTAGAGCTGTTGCCCAGACGCCACATAAGACCAACAGTTTGTTACCAATGGCAAGTAGGAATCATAACCAGTGCAAAACATAGTATGAGAGCGGGTTTATGACATGCAGATGGATAAAGGTGTTGCGATTCTGGTTGTAACTAAGGGACTATAGGAAATAAGCTGCAATCATCAGCGTTTCCTAGAGTAGTGTTGCGGTACATTAGTCTCCCATCTGGATGACTTAGGTAGATTCACTTTTTATGATTGCTCTTGTATATAACCTTATTAGAGAGACGATGGTTACACGAGACACTAGAGGTTAGCTGCATATTAGCCTGTTACCCAAGTTACCCTAACCCTACTACTATATGATTATTATTTATTGCTATGATGTATTGTATGTTTACTTTACTTGGAGCCTGTATTCTTACTATAATATTTATATATATACATCCTAGGGCCAATCATTCGAGAGTTTCCTTCTCTCATTACGACCGATGGTCGTGGTAGTTGTGTTCTTTTAATACATAGATGTTGGGTGAAACTTATTTATGTGACACGTGTATGATACTCCTATTACTATATATCACTCTGTATACTCTGCCATTTCCTTTTAGACATAGTCTGACACGTGTGTTATTTCATAATACTTGGGTCAGTTCGAGATATTTCAGATCCAAATACAAAGTAATTTGCTTGACTTGTGGGATGCCCTTTGGAGGTTAGTTTACATATTATGATGACAACTCTCTTATGTATTTTTGTAGCCTCATCTATGTATTATGAGATGTATTTATTAGACTACGGTATGTATATTTGATGACAGTGTGCATTAAACTAGCATTTCTTTACCCACCTTGACATTGTATTGTTGATGTATTACATTTTACCGTTGCGTTATGGCTTTGTGATCATTGATTGTTTATCTTAAGTTGTGAAAACCACGCATGTTTATTGCTTTATGCCTATATCATGTACATAATGGTAAGAGATATATAATTTGAGATATGTACGCTTGTTAGTCCAAGAGAACATTCACATGTGCAAGCCATCATGGCCTCGTTCTCCATATTATCAATCAGTGTTACCTAATAATACTTTCTGGCAATATGAGTATAGAGGTGGAGTGTTACACCATGTACTATTTAATTAATTAAGCCCATATATTTAACTAAACTAATATATAACAATTATATATTATTCTAATTGATTGTAATGTCTCAGAAAAATATTTAAATGCGACAAAAATTTAACACATCATTTATATTAATTTTTTTTAGTAATTTATAACATTAATAATTGATTTAAACTAGATGAACTTGGAAAATAGCTAACAACACTGTTGTATTGGCTCCCTAATGTGAACTTGGTCCGCAATAATGTTTAAATAATTTAAATATTAAAGCCAATGTGAACTTTGCTGAAGTACAATATTGGACATGAGTTCAATTTTATAGATCATTTAGATGAAATCTAATTTCTAATATTTATTAAGCCACACCTTTGTAACGAGATTTTGTACACGTTTTCTTTTCATTATCGCTATATCGTTAAGATATCTAGAGCTTGATCAATGATCATAAACTCCAATAATATTCGTAGTTAATTAAATAACATCACTTTAAAGTCCTCGGTTCAGTCCGACAATATTTATCGATTAACCATTTTATTCTTCTAAGAAATTTTGACTTTAAATTGATTACCAATTATAACAAGATTAACCTTGTACAACGAATAAGATGAATTCTCTCTTAAATATTATTTCACTTTAAGTAGTTCAACATGTATCTAATTATGATTGAAACATGATCGTTATGTCATATGGTTAACCATAATCAAAGTAAAGTTTAGTTACTTAAGATCTACTGCACTCACAATTTCGAAAGCCATTGCATGAACTAGGGATTATTTGTCTAAACGAGGATTAATCGAAGATTAATCAAAACTATGCGTTCTTGATAAACCTACATATTTTGATAAAATTTTAGTATTTTTTTAGTATTAATTGATCCAAAATGATAATTTAGAGATATGGATAGGCTTGGAGCAGCCAATGAGGCAAAACCTCTTGAAACTAGCATGTGAATGCTTACAGGAGACCTCAATCCTCAACTAATGCCTAAAAATTGCTTATATACCTATTTAGATTCTTAGATAATGTGGCATGTCTCGTCTAGATGGGCCTAGGCAGACGATTAGGTGGCAAGCCTCGCCTAGTGCCTAGGCAAGGCCTAGACGGCGTCGAGAAGAATTTTTACCACAGAGGTTTTTACTCGATAATCTTGTAATGTTATTATCGTGGACACTATTAACACACATAGTGACACACACACATACACACACACATATATACACACACACTCATCTTTTTTGAAGATAAACCTAACTTGAGTATCAAGTTACGGGTGATTTCGATGGGATAGACATAGAGCTATTTATTTATTATTATTATTATTATTCTTTGGTGATTTCATACAACTAACTATAATATTCTCATTCGATATCAAATACAAAATCCATATTCATAATATACATAGACTGATCAAGTGTCAGGATTGTTAAAAGAAAGGAAGGAAAAAAGATATGAATTGCTACAAAGTTGCACTCACTTTTATTCAACTGTCTTTTATTACAAGGAAAATGAAATTTGCATCTGCATCCTATTACTTTTTCCATGGACGAATGGAGAGCACAATAAGAATGGAATTTATCAAAATAATAGCAATGCATATCAACATGCATTTCCTCGAATTCTTCTGCAAGCTTTTTGCAGTCTGTAGCGCCTCAGTCCCTGATTGTACATGATTCGCTGCATTTGTTACCTGAAAAATATAAATAAAGGTGAATCATATTTACAATGAGAAAACATAAGAAGAAAAGTAAACCTGTATCTCAATGTTATCTAATATCTCTCCTTGTGCTTCAACCAATACTGCCGTATCCATGCAAACCTGATGCAGTTCTAGAAGCTTCTTCTCGATCTCCTTCACAGCGTCGTGTCTTTCTTGAATTTCTTCTATAGTATCTATCACCTATCACACGGTCCGAACAACTGTTTACAATTAGAATTGTTTAATATTATATAGATCATATTGCAAGATAAAATAGTGGTAAACCTGTCCTCTTCCCATCTCTTGAATTGCCTTCTGGAGAATTTGCTCGCTGTTTCCAGTTTCGATCAGGTGGTCAATCATCTATGAAAATTTGAAGTTATAAGGTGTATGTTTTAAATGTATGTATAGAAACAAATATACAACTCGTTTGAATGGACTTAAATAAGTTTTTTTGTCTTTTTCATTTTGAAAACCAAAATAAATAGGTTTTGACCTTTAAAAAGCAAGAAAATAATTTAAGTCCATCCAAACGGGCTGACACTAACTTACTTCATCAGTTGCCTTTGTTCCGGTCACTGTTGAAAAACAAAATTCAATTCAGAAGCAAGAAAATAAACTAAAATTTTGAATTTAACCAAAAAGTTCGATACCTGTATAGACCCTCCTCTCTACAACTTCTCTATATTCATCTTGGATGGTTTGCCTTAGATACTGCAAATTGTTTTTGAGCAAAAGGGAAGTTGTATTACTTTCTAGCCTAGTTGTATGTGATTAGATACAAATAATTATAATAATGGTTACCTGGGAATCGCTTATTCTGTCCTTCAGTTTCTTCTTCAAAGCACTGAAATTCAATTTCGATCAGTTTATTCAAAGATGCATGAAATCTGTTAGTTCAAGATGAATTATTTACACAGTCATAGCCATTCTTGATCTATCTACAGCAGTTCCTTTATCACAACCTGGATTTTTCTGTTTGATAAATTCTGCATGAGAAGATAAAAAAAAGGAGTGCTGCTTATATTTCACTTTTGTTAAAAAAATTTATAACTGTTTTACAGAAAAGAGTACAGTACATCTCTGTCAATTTCTTCCAACTTTGTCCTAATGTTGAGCACAATTTTCCCAACTTCATTAATGTCTTTCTCCATGCGTTGTTTGAGTGCTGAAATCATCCAAGTGTTAGTTTGTTTCTTGACGATACTGATACTATAAGTGTTCAAAAAATTTATTTACTTAATATTTTACCTTTCATTGCAGATGCTTTTGTAATAGCTCTAGACTCCATGTTTGCTTCCTAAAATAAATAGCAATTAAGTGTCGATCATGTTTATGTGAATTGGCAAAGTATCAAGGAATTACTGCTAGTAGAAAAACCTGATTCTGATATTGCATGATAGAACCAAGGTTCAAAATTCCGGCTTTGGGTTCCGTTCCGTTCAATTAAATTTTTTATAATTTCGGTTCCGTTTTGAAAATTCTGAGAGTTCCGTTATTTTTTCGGTTCCGGATTTTATGTACATTTTTTTCAAGTAAAAATATCAATATTTATTGCAAATTTGCGTGTAAGAGAAAACTCCAACCTTTTATCCTCAAATTATATTTTCTATTTGATTGGACATTACCACTACAAGAAAGGCATCGATTAGCGACGAAGGGGGGCGACAGCTAGCGACGGCTAAAAAAAGCGGCCGTCGCTAGCTGGAATGTACATATATTTTGATGACTTCTAGTTGATGGATTTGGTTGGATATTATGTATATATATGTCGGGATATTATGTAGAAATTTCGGTTTACTATTTACATATTCCGATTATCGGATTTGAAAATGAGATTTGGTTGGATTTTATATTGTTTGAATGTATAGTTGTGTTATATGATGGATATATGATAGATATATGATGGTTATACTTGATGACTATAGTGTATAGTGGTTGTTTGGTTCAGATTGGTTGAGGTGTATATGTGCTGTGGATGTGCACTGAAAATTTACCAAGTTTTGCGACGGCTAGCGACGGCCAAATTGCACAGATTAGCGACGACGAGCTACGACTAGCGACGACATTTAGATGTTGGAAAAATTTCCACGTGGCACATATACAGTCGCTAGCCGTCGCTATTTTGGTGACGGAGCCGTTGCTACACTATTGGGCGACGACAAATATAGCGACGGCTTTTAGCGTCGACTAGCGACGGCCGGCGACGGCTAAAAACCGTCGCTAACTGGTGCCGTTCTTGTAGTGTACTAACCTAGTTAAATATTAATATACAGGTTTATATTTAAGCTTAATAAAATAATTTTGACACCAAATCGAATGCATGCTATAAATTCTTTTCAGTAGAAATCCCATAATTAAAAAGCCCAACATCATATCATTGCCTTTGTTGTCTGAAGCCCTACGCTTCTTCGTCCAAAACACGCAACCGTACATATTCCATCTTCTTCCTCACAAAGACGCATGCCCTCCGTTCCAAAACAATTGCCCAAAATTCTTCAATCTAATCACGCAATAAACACACGCACAACCAAATCAACATGTTACTCTATTCGAGATGCTCCAATTCAGATTGCAGCTCAGAAACTGTTTTCTTCCGATTTGTTTGGTTTGATTTTCGCTCTCTGCTCTTATGCTTCAATTATTATTGATCTGCAATAAATTCGGGTATATCTTTGTTTTTGTATGATAAAAACAATTCCTTTTTTTTCCTCTTATTCAAGGTCAACCGAAACAGGTTTTTTAACCAATTTCGGTCCGTCCAACGCCGGAAACGGAACGGAATGACCGGATTTTCGGTGTGCCGGTTGGAATCTTGAACCATGGATAAAACATAAGATTATACTTAAATGAAAACTTAAATGTATAATGTACATAAAATATGATTTTTGAATATTTGTACCCCAAGCTTCTTCAGTTGTACAGAAAGTTTCTCCATCAAGGTTTCAGTCTCTCTGACCTGAAATGCATATACAACAAATATTTTTTAAAAACTCAACCCAGAGCCCTAATGAAATCGAAGGAATAGGAGGAGCCCTCTCCTGCCTGGTCCGACCACAGACAGGAGGGAGGTTAGCTAGCCCAGCATAGAGATTTGATGCCCCATACCAGTTTATTTAGATTTATCAGGGACCCACCTCCGCGTCTTGAAATTGGGAGTAGGGCAGACGGGAATCGAACCAGCAACCTGCTTACCAGGAAGCAAGTATCATACCACTACGCCACAACTTGAGGACTACTTCTGAAGCTCTGATGCTACTTAATTTTAAACACATTGATGCATTAAAAACATATAATGGTACCATATTCCCTAAAGTATACCAGAAGTAAATGTATCTACTGGCATACAAAATAAAATTATTCCTTTGTTATTTTGCGATGAACAATGTCAGGCTCTATATACCCATTAGGACCAAGTGTAAAACGATGTTGATACTGATGATCATGATAAGAAAAATAATCAGATAATTCACACATGCATCTACTCTAGCGTTATAGACAATAAAAAAGAAAAGGAAAAACGCAACGTAACAAATACCTGCTTAAAAAAGTTTTCCATTCCATTTTGTGTTTTAATGGACAAGGGGAGTCAAATAGCAATATATTGCAACATTTTAGCAGCATATTGCAGCATTTAATTAAATGCTATTGGGAGTAGTTTTTTTTTAAAACTAGAGTGGAGTATTCCACATCTCTGTCAAGTATTCTGTAAATATTTGTATATAGGTTCCCAGAGCATAACATGCTATGAATGTTACTGTCTGGTCTAATATTTCATATAATATGTGGCAAACCTGTTGGTTCATTTAATTTCAACTACCTTACTGGCAACTTGCAAGTGTAATACCCAAGGGTGCAATAAGTAGAATATTGAACTAGGAATTAGAAACCTTGTTCTTTTTATTTTTTCAGATTCTTCTAATTTTGTGTTCAACTTCTTGTAGTTTCCCTTGTTAGTAAAATTCATTGTATGTATTTATCTCATCATCATATATTCAAACGAGTTTGTCCTATTTAAATTATCTTCTTGTATCTGTTTTGATAGCATTTTATAATATTCTTCACACACTAGTCTCATCATTCTATCTGTAAGTTGCATTTCTGTTTTTCTTTCCACTAGATAAAAAGTATGCTCTAGATTTTTTAGTACATGTTCTTTATCTAATTTGGTTCATCTGTTAAGTCTAAAAAATTCTTTGAATAATTTTCTTTAAAAATCTTTGCCATGCTATACTGTTGGTTTTCATTTAGCTTTGTTCGTTTTAGCATAATTAAAAGTTTTACCATGAAATTTTGTTCAAAATAATTTTGTAATGATTCTATGTTTTCGATTTTTGGAAAACTGCTCATCTTAGTTTTCCCAATCGTTCTTTTCTGTGATTTTATAGTCCGGTTCATTTTTTAACGCTATCCATTTTTTCCATTCTATGTAGAAATATCTAAAGAATCTTTATGTTATTATTATATTTCCTGGTTCCCTCAGGTAATTAAATTTGTTTAATATTTGGATGAAATCCGCTTCACAGTCATATATATTTATTAGTTCATGTTTATATTTTTGTTTGAAAATACTTATTATCTGGTGTTTTCGGTCTTCTGTAATGGTTGTGTTATTCGTCATAATGTTTATCATGTTTAACATGAATTTATCTTCTAAATATTGTTGCAGTTTTTCCATAAATTTAGTAAATTACTTCTTGTTATTATTTTTTGTTTTAAAGGTTGGTTGATCTGTTTGAGAAAGTAGACAAAGCTTTTAGAAGTACTAGGATACATTTCTGCATGCAATAGTAGAATTCTCTTGTTTTTTCATATTAATTCATTACTCATATTATACTTAGAATGTTTTAAAATAACCTTGCTTTTTAGAAATCTTTACTAGAAATATATATCTCAAATCATTTTTCCTCACCTTGTCGTCCGAAGCATCTACTTCTTTTTTTTCTAACATGGTACTTCTTTCGACTATCGGACTTATGTCTGTTGGAAATACTTATTAAGCTTATAGCAACTGGTATAAATTACACAAAGTTGGCTAAATTAAACGTAGTGAGCACAATATAAGTAAGAATTTATAAAAAGATAAGAGGACTTACATGGTTGCAACAGTCTTGTGTCCTTTCATTCCTTAGCTCTGTCCAAATGTTTTAGTTACTCATAAATCTTGGAGAAAAAGAAGAAAGGAAGAAGATATCCATTAAAGAGAAAGCTTATATTATTTATTACACTGGGTTACAATGCAGATCTTGATACAAATTACAAACTAGGAGGCTCCTTGTATAGATGGAGCAAAGATAAATAAAACATACAGTTGTCTAGAAGTGGAGGTAAAAGATACCCTCCACTAATAATAAAAAGCATTACATTTGTCTTTATATTTGTTTTATATGAAAAAGAAGCACTAATGTCACATCTTGTCTTCAAAAGTAGATTCTTCCGGAGAAAAGTAAGACACCTTGCAAAACTTTTGTCAAATCAGTTTTCATCTAGGACATAGTGGTTGAGTCGACGTCTTCCATATCTTCATTGTTTTTCTTCCTTTGTTTTTCCTTTTCGTAGTTTTTTATCAGAGAAGGCTTAGGATGGAATATATCGAAGTTTCTGTAATTTATTCCTTGGTCTCTCAAGGCTTTTGTGACGTATCTTTGTCGTAGGGGTTTCAACATATAAATAAGAACCCTTGTTGTCCCATTCATCTTCTTCTACGATTTTAAGGGCTCTGTACCTTTCATATATTTGTTCTTTGATTTTTATATATTTCATTTTTTCGGGGTTGTTAATTTCTTTCCATTCTTCGTAATCTGTATCCAGGAATTTTGCTTTGATGTGTACAGTGTGTTTTGTGGGTTCAAAGATGTTTTTTCCAAAATGTGGTGGAGTTGACATGAAGTCCATATATATATATATATCAGTTGCCAAGATATTTGTTAATTGTTCTATTATGCTCCTAAAAGGTTCTGGAAGATCATCTGGAATCCATTCATCAAAATAGATTCATCTGACAAATCCACAGTTTATTAACATATTTGGATCAAATATGATGTCTACGTGGGTCAAGTATTTCCATTTTGTGAGATTGAGAGTAATTTGTGGAACTGCACAAGATATTGTACAAGAACAGTCATGGGTTGTTTGTGGACAAGAAGGAAATCTTTTTGTACAAGGAATACTTGTGTTTTTCATGACATCCCAATATATTTGTAATCCTTCATTTTTGTGTTAGAGGTATGTGAGAAGAATTCGCAGATTTTGTTAAATGTTTATGGGGAAAGTTTAGCAGGGTGTTGTATCAAAAGTAATTCTCTTGTCATTTGTTCAGGAAAATTAGGTAAAATGATAGATTTTTGGATTGTATTGGGCTGAGGTGTAATTGGCTGGGGTGTATTTTGGTAAACATTTTTAGGAGTGCCCAGATTTGTCATTTTTGAAGGATTGGATTTGGCCATAGTGGCAAAACAAGTTTGTGGTCTGAAATTTGTGGTAGAAGAAGTCTCGGTGATTTCTTCTTTGACATATTTGCCCAGAGAGATTTGTTGTAGACTTTGTATATCTTCAGAAATTATATAATCTTTTCCAAAGACCTTCTATAATTCTTCTGTAGTAGCTTCAAAGGTATTGAAGCCTTTGTATAATGGTTTCCCATACCTGGGATTTTGTTCAAGGTATTTGATCTTGACGATCATTTGTTCCCATGTGGTATAAATACTAGCATCGGGACCTATAAACAGGCCATAGTAGAGATATTTTGTTCTTTTCTCATTTGTAAACATTTGTACCAGAGTGTATAATACACTAAATTTTTGTTTATTGGACTCACGGGGAGTCCTCATGTTCCAAATATTGTCAAGAATCATTTGTTGGTCTTCAGTGACTTTCGTCTTTGTCTGAATTTTTTTTGTAGTATATGTCTTCAAATGCTTGGATGGATTTAGCTCTTCCATTTCTGCAAAAGTAATATTAGTAATTGACATTTATAATTTTTATTCTAGTAACCTTAATAATTGGTCAGGTAAAAAATTACTTTTTCCTTTTATGTGTTCCCAATTAATGTTAGTTCCACAATTTGATATTGCATGTTTAAATTTTAACCATCTGTTATTTATGGTTCCCTTTTCTTTTTTATTTTCTGTATATTTTACAATAGATTCGCAATCTGTTCTAATTATTATTTCCTTTTGAGAAATTATAAGCAATTTAAAAGCTTTTAAAACATATATTATGGCTAGTATCTCATAGTCGAAGGATGTCATATATCTTTTTTCTTTGTATATTCCCAAGGTATATCTACGTAACTTTTCTGTAAATTTATTTCCGTATTTATTATTTTTACTTAATAAAATTCCTCCCCATCCTAAGGAAGAGCCATATGTTTCAATTATTAAATATTCTGTTTGTAATGGTAAACTTAATGGCTTTAAATTTTGGGCTAATTCTTTTATTTTTTGAATTTGTTTTATATCCTCTATGTTAAATTCCCTATTACCTTTGGGGCTTGCTTTGTTATAGAGAGGTTCAGTATATTTTGAAAGATCTTTTGTATATGGCCTTGCATAATTTACAAGTCCTAAAAAAGCTTGTAACTGTTTTAAATTTTCTAATTTATCAGGGAATTCTAATATTTTTCTGGTTATGTGTGGTTGTAATTCTATTGTTCCTTTACCAATTTTAGCTCCCAAAAATTCTATATTATTTTTAAGTAACTCTATCTTTTTCTTTGATATAATCAAACCATGTGCTTCTATCAGTTTTAATACAGTATATAAGTGTGATATGTGTTCTTGTTTAGTTTTAGAAAAAACAAGAATATCATCTATGTATACACAAGTGTATTTATTACAGTTCTGGAAAACATTATCCATTTTCCTTTGGAATATCTATGGAGCATTTTTTAAGCCAAATGGCATTACTAACCATTCATAGTGACCTTCACTACATGTAAAGGCAGTCCAGGGTATAGATTTAGGGTGCATTTTGACTTGCCAAAATCCTTATTTTAAATCAAATTTTGAAAACCAATTTGACCCTTGTATTTTGTTTATCAATACATCTTTATTTGGTATACAATATCCATCTTCATGGGTATTGTCATTTAACCTTGTATAATTCATGACCATTCTAGATTGGCCACATTTTCTTTCAGATTCTTTCTGGACAATGAAAGCTGCTGTTCTATGTCTTGAATCTGATTTTCTAATAATGTTTAGGTCTGTTAGGATTTTTATATGCATATTGAATTCTTCCATAATCCAAGTATCATATTTTGGAGATCCTGTTTTTATGGTTAAGTATGGATTGATTATATCTAATTTACATTGTATCGAATTTTTGTCCCAGTATTTCAATGGTTTTTCTCCTATGATTTCTATTTTTTCTAGTTTAGAGATTATCTGATCTACATCATCCATTGTTAATAATAATCGACTTACATCTTTTGGATTTATAAGTTGGATATCCTTAATAAATCCTTTTCTTTTATATTCATAGTTTTCAGGAAGGTCTTGAATAAATTCGTTAATTTCTTTTTCTGTAAATGTTAGTATATTTTCGTTGTTTTTAATTTTGCATTGTCCTGGAATAGGGCAATCACATTTGTTAATTTTGCATTGTCCTGGAATAGGGCAATCACATTTCTTGTCGTCTTGAACAGTCCCACCACGCTTCTCAAGCGCATATTCGGATAGTATTGGGGTTAGTGTGGTTTTTTTTTAAATTTGTATATAGTCTTTGTTGAATGCGAAACTCCCATTATCATTAAATAAGAAATCTAATCCAGGGATTAGTTTTATTCCATCAAATTTTAATTCTAAAACCAATAATTGTTTGATATTATAGTAAGGAGACCATTCCCCACATTTATTAGTGAAACTTATGTTTATATTTTTCACAATATTTGTAATAATATTAGTAGTCCCATCAAATTGAATACTCTGTTTTGGTTTGTCTGCCTTTGTTACATATTCGTATGGTATAAGACTAGAACAAATAGTTGAACTAGTAGCACCAGTATCTATAAAAGCTAGTATCTATATTTCTAATCCTTTTATATTAATTTTTGTTGGAATACGTGATTATTTTAAGTTTTCTGAATTGCATATTAGCGGAATTTGTATTGGTTTATCAATGCTATTTAAATTGTTATTGTTTTCATATGATGTTGATTTATCATGGATAACATTTTTCTTTTTATCTAAATTTATAATTCTTTCTTTTATTTCTTCTATTTCTATTTCAATGTTATTTGTTCTTTCTTCAAGAATTTTAATTCTATCTACATTTATCTTATTTTTATCTCTGTAAACAGGTTTATTTTCTCTGGGTAAGTCTATATTAAATTTTTTTTTTTGCACATATATGACATATTTCCATTATGCATTTAAATCTTTTATCAAAAGCAGGGTACCAAGGACAAAATTCACATTTTGTGGTATCTGTTCCCATTTTATGTTTAAAATTATGTTCACATAAATCCTTATTGACTATATTTAGTAAATATTCCCGTGGTATATTTTCTTGAAAATCCGTTAATTCATCAATGAATGTATAGTTGGATGTTTGTACTTGTTCCTGTTCTTCTAATCCTTTTAAGGATATTATAGAATATATTGTAGAGGTTTCTGAAACGTTAGAAGCGATTTCTATTAAATCTTCTTTTACTGAATCTACAAGGTTGGATTCTTTAGTAAATAAGTTGTGTTTTCTTGGACATGAGGAAGACAGGTGTCCCTTTTCATTACAAGCAAAACATGTAATTGTATTTGTATATATTTTTCTTGGATTATATTTTCTTACATGCCTTTCCTTATTAAGGTATGTTTTTTGGCATTAGATTTTCTTAAATAGTATTTTTTAGCATATTTCTTTTTAAATTTAGGTTTTCTATCTATACTATAATTTCTTGATCCATATTGTTGTGGAGTGTATATTTGTCCACAAAAACCGTAATTTTTCTATTTTAATTCTCTTTGGATTTGTATGTAGGTACATTTCTTTTTTAACTCGGTAATTTTATGTGTTAATCTTATACCAATATTATCATATCCTTTGGGAATATTGTGAGAGTTATTCTCATAGCTCTCTATCCAAGATCTATGTATTTCTTTACCTAAATCACCTGGTAATTTAGAAAATAATCTATTTCCTATTTCAGTGCTATAATAATTTCCAGAAATAGTTGCATAATGCAGAAATAATTTTGCAGATGCCAATATGAATATGAAACAAATATATATATATATATATATATACATATATATAATTTAGGGCACATGAATATGAAAAATGAATTACAACAAGGGAGGAATGAATAAGTAAAAAGCTATTACAAATAGTAGATCATTCATCCTATCAGAGAGGAAGAGAAGAAGCACGTAAAAATATCGACTAACAAAATGAAAGCAGAAATTAGAGTGCACTAAGCTTGCCGCCAGAAAAGGAAAATGTATATATTTAAGTTGAAAGAGGGAAAAAAGGACAAATGAGTGAAACAACATTCATTAATTTTGTATATAGTGCAGGACTTTGTTGCGCAACAATGATATTGCAATCTACTAATTTAGTACATTGCATATCTATTTAGTTGGTTAAGTCATACCTAATTTGAGAAACTTTGTTTATGTCACCTAGCAAACCTGTCACTTACCTGTTTATAAGATGAGATTAATTATCACAAGAAATATAAAAGGGTTGTTAGACCATTTAAAATGTCAATAATGTAAGGCATTCCTTATGAAAATTGTACTATTTTCCAACGGAAGATCCCCACTTCATCTTATCATTGAAATATATGTTTACTGTCGATTTTACCTTTTGAATTCCTCCTTTTGCTTTCAGTATTTTTGTATAACCTGAATTTTCTTTCACGACCAACAAAATTAAAACTATAAGAGACATTTACAGATGCCACTGCTTTTAACAACAAAGGCCAAAATTACCCAAGGTAATACAGTGGATAAGACATCTATAGAGAACCCGTTTGACGCGAGTTGATATCCTGACCATGTAATCATCGTTTCTACTCCCCCTAGATGAATGAGAGGAAAAAAAAGAAATACTTTCAAATATCAAGCCCATATAATACATACGCGCATATTTGTTACTAAAACCCCCCCTAATAATACATATGTTATATATGATTCTTGAATTCAAACTAAAGCAATAAAGGCACTGCTTCTAACGGATTTAATTTAACTAAAAAAGACAAAATCCACACACTATTAGAATAAATAAGAATATAGGATCAAAATATTCGTTAAAGTATTTTATCATTATTATAAAATAAACTTTTATATCCACACTTAACAAGGACAATAAATATTGTTATTCAGCCTTTTGACTAGGATGTACTTAGATGAATCTAACTAGTCAAACTAGAAAATTACAAGGCAGAAAGCCCAAAACAATAACTAACGAATCCAGACGGTGAGCACGACTGAGATCACGAGCCCAAAACAATAGCAACTAGCCTCTAAAAGGAAGTTAACATCCATATGCATCAACAACCCAAAACGCAAAAGACGTTAACAAGAAGATCATGGATAATTATGAAGATGATATCCTTCCGAATAGGATAAGAGAATTCCTACTACTCTCTTTCTTTTTCTCAAATGAAGAAATAATTGGAAAATAAAACAGCAAGTACAAAAATGAGTAATAAACCCCAGTATAGACTGGTACGATTCAATTCAACATTTTGTTCATTCGGGTTTGATTGTGTCATAGCACTATAATTAGAATTTGGTTTATCATTGGATGATTTGCATTGCCGATATTGATCCAAAAAAGAAACGGTAGGTACAGCTAGTCCGTGAATAGCTAACCATCGCACTGTAAAAATTGGACAGATTCGATCTATGGTCATTGATGGCCTCCTAACTCCTAAAAGGATCTACTAAATTCATCAAGTTGTTCTAAAGAATCAAAACGGCTGGTTATTAATAGAATCCTTTGTCGGCTCTCTGTGAAATATTAGTTTGGTCGAGGACTTCCAAATACATCGTAAGCTAACCTGTTGAAAGTCTATATGGATCGTATATGTATATAGTATATGACAAGTAGGTATATGATAGTATGAATTGCACAGAGTAATAATACAGGTAAAATAAAAAGATCACACCAGAAATTTTATACTGGTTCGGACCTCCCGTCCTACGTCCAGTCCCGAAGCTCCTTTTTGGAATTTCACTAATCAATAATCCTCACTTCGCCCAAAGGAGTAGGCTTGTTACATTTGAGATCTTTCATCAAAAATGTGCTCTGAATAACACTGATATTGACAATATTACAAGTCTTCCTATAATCTCCACTGGATATGTATAGATATAAATTTATGTGTGCTTTGAAAACATGGAAGAAAATTGAACCAAAATTAATGATCTTTGGTTAAAATGTTGATAGAAAAAATAGGTAATCTTGAATCTGAATGCAAAGTCAGTATAGAGAATAGAAATCAGAAAGTTAGTTCCTTTGATTGTAAAATCTGTGATGTATTTATAGTTGTGAAAAAGGTTTGTTTGAAGTGTTGCTACCATTTCTTTTCATTTCTGGAGATGCTTCTGTTTGAATAGAACTGAATTGAAGAAGAGATTCACAAAGTAGCCTTTCAGATTTTGACAGTTGCTTTTTTAAAAAATTCCAGGAGCCAAATCCAGACTTCTGATTATGATGACCAGACGTCCGCTCATGTGTTTTCTGAAAAATTTCAGAGGTTCAGACCAGACGTCTGGAGTAATAAACCAGACGTCTGGTATATGTTGAATTCTGTTCTATTTGAAAGTATGTATATTTTTCTATATACAAAATCCAGGGAGATTTTTACATTTTATTTCTAGGATTTTTATACAATGTTTAACTTTCCACTGCTGTGATGTATATTCCATACTTTGATTTGTATCCTTGAGAATCTGCAAAAACTAAGATACGAGATATATGAGTAATTATTATGGTGTGGTTTGTCGTCATCAAAACTTGTTGATAGGAGTTTCTAACATTCTCCCTTTTTTTGATGATGACAAACTATGTATATTTTACTCCCCCTGTATACATGTATATTATATGTTATCCTCCCCCCACGTGTGTGCATATTTTCTCTCCCTTTTGGCATTATCAAAAAGAAAATAGAGACAACAGAAAATGAAATGTAAAACATAGAAATTGGAGTACATAATATCTGAATTAAGAGTACAGAAAGTGATAAAATGCAGAAAACAAACATATAGTGGAAAAAATGGAAACTACTGGTAATAGTTAGTTGAGTCAGAGAAACTGCCGTAGGTATTATTATAAGATTCCCAAAAAGCTGAAGGATCAGAAGTGTTCTCTGACCAATGACGTTCATCGTTATACTCTTTATCCTCGTGAATAGATAATCCTTGAAAAGCCAAGTACCCCTGCTGATGATGGAAAGGTCTTGCATATTAAATTCCTTACTTTCCTCTTCATCTATGTCCTATAATGGTTCGTCTTCCATGGTTCTTTTCCTCGTAATTGTGTTGAAGACCCTGGAATTAAAGAGACATATGGAGCAGGTGAAGGAGCTGATGGTGATGATGAAGACTGGGATGATGATCGACCACGAACTTTCCTCATTATTTTCCCAAGAGTGGATACAACCTTATATAGTGTTTTCTCTATTTTACCCATTCGAGAAGATATGCTTGAGACAGATCTATCAAGACGAACAACTTTCTTTCCTAAAATTTGCTGATTACGAGATAAAAGTTATTGATTTCGAATGGATGAGTCACGATATGATTCTGTTGAAGTAGGTTCTCCTCGGGCTTCTGAAATCTCTAAGTCTAAGTGATATTCGAAAGGATGCTATTGGAAAAACATATGGACCTGGTGGTTGTGGAGGGGGTTGTTGTTGCTCTCGTGGAGGGTGCTGCTGATGTTGTTGTTGTTGTTGTTGCTATAGTGTCCACTGAGGAAATGATATTCTCGGTGGCGGTTCGTCCGGTAGATGCATAAGTTTGAAGTATTTAGACCCATTTTCTTTAATTTGTAGTTCTTCAAAATATTATAGATAAGAAGGAATACCTTGTGATTGAAGAATCCGCATTATATAAGATGCATAAAAAATTGTCTGACGCTTTTGAATCCAGAAATTTTTAATTTCGTCAAAAATAAATTGAGCCCAATTAACTTTAATACCTCCAAATATAGCATACATGGCTTTGTGATCAGTTTCATATATTTGCTCGTGACTTCCTTTTCTTGGTATTATAGTGTTAATAATCATATGATTTAATAATCTTTCCCTAGGGCGAAGGTTCTTTGTATTCCATTATTCCATATGATCTTCCCAAAGGAGGTGAGTGACCTCATCATGGGGTAAAAGTCTTTTGTCCGGTATGTTTTTTAATTCGCTACCTCATTTGGTCCTTACTCAATCAGATAGTTAACCTCGACATCTTCACATAATGAATGCATTTCATAGAGAGAGAAACATAGTAGTTGGTAGAAGGGACCAAGATGAAACTTCATAATTTTCAAATCTTCAAACCTTTTGATGTAACTAGGGCTTTGATCAAGCCAAGATTTGATGTGAGAATCGGTGACAATAGTTATTTGAGTTGCAGATCCTTGAGCTTTCTTTTATTTCTTTGTAGGTTTTGATTTTGGAGGCATTTTTTTTGAAACTTGAAAGTAAATATTTAGATCTGGTTTTTGAAAAAAATGAGGTAAAAAATGAAGAGTTGTTATAATATAGTAGAAAGGCAATAGATTGTCAGAGGCAAAAACATACTCCAGACGTCTAGATTGATAAGGCAGACGTATGGCCCTTTAAAAATTTTATATTACAATAGGCAAGAAAGACCAGAGGTCTGGGAACAACTAGTCAGACGTCCGGATGTTGCAGAGATTGTGAGAGGGGTTTTCGATCGTGTAACCAGACGATTGATTCTATATTCCAAACGTCTGTTTTGACAGCTTTTTTCTATTTAGATTTGTTATTATAGTTATAGCGAGATATATAGTCTACGCTTGAATGAATTTAGTCTTATTACAACTTTGAATATATTATATAAGTATATTATATATATATATATATATATATATATATACGAAATATGATTTTTAGAAGAACAAAGTTATTTTTTCTCCCATGAATTTGGTTTTGCCTTTGTATTTTTGTTTGATGCTCGTATTGGAGACCAAGAAGGAGGTACTGGACTGAATTGGCCTTCCGATGTTCCTTCTCCCCATAGTTTACATGGAGTTATTTGACAAGTATGCCGAAGAGTTTCCGTTAGACGAGGAGATCGTACATGAACACAATCCTTAGTAGGAGAATGTCCACATATGGCAAGGATGCATTTCTCCAGAAAATTTCAATGAGCTCCCTGGTATCTTTGTTCGTAATACATTTCTCTTTGTACATCCATCATTTCTTTTTGATAATGATGGATTTCGTAGGCATTATCAGAAAGAGAGGATTGTAGAAGATTAACACCATGCTTGGCTTTCTTTCCTTTTGGAGAGTAGACAATATGATATGTAGGTGAAGGAACAACGTTTATGGATAGAGATGATTTAGGAGTTGTTTTAGCAGGAGATGTATATGTACCACCTGATGATGGCGATGAAAAATCAATGGTAGAGTAAGTGGAGTCATGGTCGGAAGACAAGTTTGAAAAAAAAAACTTCAATATTTATTTACAAGGGTATGTATTAATAAATTTTTGCCGTGAGTTGGCTAAAAAGTTTCGATATATATATAGGAGTAGAATTTTCTATTTTAATCATTTGTTTGTTTTATTTGATAAAATATTAGTGGTTTGCAGAAAAACTTGGTATAGAAATTAGAAGAACTGTTAGCCACTAATGTTGAGAAGTGAAAAGAATTATGAATTTTATTCTTGTGTTTGTTAAACTTCAGATAGGGAGCATATTCCGAGTTCTCTTCTAAGTTTTATAAATGATTTTTCACATAAAGGTTTTGTAAAAATATCTGCTATCTGGTTGCCAGTGTTAATGAATTCTAAAGAAATTACTCCTTTTTCTACGTTATCTCGAAGAAAATGATGTCTGATATCACTGTGTTTTGTTCAAGAATGATATTTAGGATTTTTAGTAGATTAATTGCACTTGTATTATCACAATGTATCGGAGAACAAGTTATAGTTTTACCAAAATGGTAAAGTGTTTGTTGCATATATATTACTTGTGCACAAGCCAGAGCAGCAGAGATGTATTCTGCTTCACAAGTTGAAAGAGAGACACAATTTTGCTTTTTGCTAAACCATGAAACTCAAGATTGACCGATAAAATGGCAGGTACCACTTATGCTTTTTCTGTCTGTTTTACAACCTCCAAAGTCCACATCACTAAATGATACAAGTTCGAAAATCGTACCTTTAGGATAGAATAAGCCGTAATCTTTGGTGTTGGATAAATAACGTAAAATTCGTTTGACTGCTCTATGATGTGATTCCTTTGGTTAAGCTTGAAAACGTGCACATAAACAAACATTTATCATTATATCATATCGACTAGCTATTAAATATAATAAAGAGCCTATCATACTACGATAAGATTTTTGATCAAAGTCTTTTGCATTTTCATCTTTGTCTAAGTATATGGTTGTACTCATAGGAGTTGGTTTACTAGTAGTGTTTTCTCTTTCGAATCGTTTAAGTAAATCCTTACAATACTTTTCTTGATTTATAAAAACACCATTGTCCAATTGTTTTGTTTGTAATCCAAGGAAAAAATTTAATTCACCCATGTGTGACATTTCAAACTCATTTTTCATTATTTCAGAAAATTCAATACACAAACTTTCACTAGTTGATCCAAATTTAATGTCATCAACATATATTTGTAGAACTAGTATATCGTTATTTTTATGTTTTATAAATAATTTAATGTCTATTTTGGCAATTTGAAATCCAGAATTTAGTAGATGAGTTTTTAGTCGATCGTGCCAAGCACGTGGTGCTTGTTTTAAACCATACAAAGCCTTTTTAGTTTAAAAACATGATCTGGATATTTTTCATAAATAAATAATGGTGGTTGTTGCACAAAAACTTTTTCTTTAATAAAACCATTCAAGAAGGCACTCTTAACATCCATTTGAAATAATTTAAATTTTTGATGACACGCAAAAGCAAGTAGAGTACGAATTGCTTCTAGACGTGCTACGGGAGCAAACGTCTCTTCATAATCAATTCCCTCTTCTTGGTTGTAGCCTTAAGCCACTAATCTTGCTTTGTTATGAATAATATTTCCAATTTCAACTGCTTTGTTTTTGAAAACCCATTGTGTTCCTATTACAAATTGATCCGATGGTCTAGGAATGAGTTCCCATACATCATTAAGTTCAAATTGATTTAATTCTTCTTGCATTGCTAAGATCCAAAAATAATTTGTTGATGCTTGTTTATAATTTTTAGGTTCTGTATTTGACATAAAAGCAACGCGACTCATTTGATTTAAGTTATTTCTAGTGACTCAATAATTGAAGTCTCCAATTATATTATCCAAAGGATGATTTTTTAATGTTCGGGTGGGTGATCTTAAAACATTTTCATTATTAACAGAGGATGAATTATTCATATTATTTGTATTTTCAGCTTGATTATGAGTTAAAATTTCATCTTCTTTTTCTTTAATATTTTGTTGGAAATTTTCATCAAAGGATACATGTAAGTTTCTTCTATAATATTTGTTCGTTTATTATAAATTCTATAAGCTTTACTACATTATAAATAACCAAGGAAAATTCCTTCGTCTACATTCTATAAGCTTTGACCTAAAGGTTCTGAAATACAAAACTTTTTGTTTCTTTCCATAAAAAATTAAATGACGAGTATTTTTAGTCATGGGTCGAAGTGTGACACGATTTAATACATAACAGGCAGTGGCAATGGCTTCAGCCCAAAAAATGTTTGGGTAGATTACTACTATTTAGTAATGTTCGGGCATATATTGCCGTGTTCTATTTTTCCTTTCAACTACACCATTTTGTTGTGGTGTTCATGGAATCGAGAAATTATGACTAATTCCTTTTTGTTACAAAAATTAGTAAAAAATTCATTTCTGAATTCTCCTCCGTGATCACTCCCTATATTTTTTATTTTTAAATCCATTAAGCTAGTAATCTGTTTTGCAAAGATTTTAAACATTCCAAAAGTATCACTTTTATGTTTTAAAAATAATGTCCAAGTACATCTTGAAAAATCATCTACTATTACCATATTTGTTATTATTTATACTACGTACTTGTGTTGGTCCAAATAAATCTAAATGAAGTAATTCTAATGGTTGCTTAGTAGATATTTTATTTTTAGATTTGAAGGAACTTTTCTTTAATTTGCCCATTTTACAAGCGTCACATAAATTTTTAATTTTATAATTAATTTTAGGTAGACCTCTAACTAATTTATGTTTTGCTAGTTTGTTGATATATTTAAAGTTTATATGACAAAAATGTTTGTGCCAAATCCAAGGATCATCATGATTTGCGGATAGACATAAATCCGAATTATTTTTAATGTTCATATTTAGGATATACATATTACGATTTCTAAATCCTTCAAAGAGTGAATTTTTGCTTTGATCGAAAATTTTACATTTATATTTTTCAAATTTTATTTCAAACCCTTTATCACATGACTGACTTATACTAAGAAGATTATGTTTTAGGTTTTCTACTAATAAAACATTTGAAATAATAGGAGAGTTAGAGATACCGATATTGATAACTTCTCCAATGCCAATGACAAATCCTTTGAATTATCGCCAAAGTTATAGTGCCACTATCAATGTATTTTATATTTGACAGCATGTTAGCATTTCCTATCATGTGCTTGGAACATCCACTGTCTAATATCCATTTCTCTTTAATTTTTGTATTTGGATACTTGCAAAAAATAAAAATATTTTAAATTGGTACCTTTTTTTGGTCCTAACTGTTAGTTGGTGAGGGTAACCATACCCAAGATGTTTTGGTTCCTTTAGAAAAATAATTATTATTGCGAATGTAACGACCTGATATTTTTAACCATTCGCATCCACACACGTCGGACTTTAATTGGTCAAAATATCTGATTGTTAATTTAAATTTGGCAAAGCATCATATATAGTAAGTAAATCAACCACAGAATCATAGATATAGAGTATTATAACAGAATGCAGCGGAATAGATAAATAGTAGTTCATGAAGCTACTATATAAACATCAGAGTTAGAAATAAAATACAATATAATATCTCAAATACAATGAAGTCTCCAATACAAACTGATGACCTGTCTGAACAAATTAATTGGAAAAGCTGAGAGATGAATCGATAGTTGGATCTCCAAGCAAAGCTCTAAACTTCAAAGGTGAGTCTCAAATGCTGAATCACTCAGTCTGACCCGAGTGTAAAGCAAAACACAAAACTCTCGAGTCAGGATTAACATTCTTATATCAATAAATCCAACTCAAGTGAAATATCAACTGAAACACAAGTAACTCAAATGATGTTTGGGATAACCTTCCTCTGAGAATCCTTGGAACCAAACGTCATTACAACACCGTGGTCATTTCAAAATAATTTATACTTTAAAACCAAAATATCATTTCGATTTCAAATACATATACGTACACACACACAGATATATATACATACATACATACATATACATATACATATATATATATATATATATTCGAATTATAGCACTTTCAAAACTAAATTGATAATTTCATATACATCTTAATTTAACTTCGTTATTATTTTGTTTTGAAATATTCTCTTAAGGAATCCACTATCGTTTAAATAACCTTAATTTACATTAAACTAAATAATTCCTCCAATTTATTTAAAACTTGAAATATCCATTTAATCATTTTAAATCAAAACCAAGTTATAAAATCATATCTTAAAACCCTCAATTTAAATAAGTTTTAAATCGATTTAATTAAACAAAATTCTTAATTAAATACAAGTTCAATATATACTCAAATTTATCTTCCCAACCTTAACTTATAAAATCATTATAAAGGTCTATTTTTAAAATAAAATTATAAATAAATACTTATACATATTATATTTTTAATTAAATCATACTTTATTAATTTTGAACTTATTTTTTTTTTGGCAAGGCCAACCGGTTTTTTATAGTGGGTCATGCCACCTTTATTATAACAAGTAATAAAACATTAGATAACAGGTGCTAGTCACAACGACTAACAGCTAGTAAAATGATGCAGAACAAACACAAAGCAAAACATGAGAGGATGACCACATAGAAAATAAAGCGCAGGAGATAGGCAAGAAGCCTAAACAACTAAGAGACTAGACTATCCCCCAGAGGAGGGAGACGATCAGCATCACACAAAGAGACATGACCAATAACACCAGCATACCCGGAGAAAAGACTAGCCAGAACAGAGACATAACCATCAGACTCAACTGTGTAAACAAATTTCCTATCCCAAGTGTTGTCGGAGAAGATACAATTATTCGTCTCACCGTCATTCCCCTCCTTAGCCAAGATCAGGCCCTCGCCAACAACGTGATAAAGAAGATACCTACTCTCACCATCAGTGTCACTGACATAGGAATAATATAATCCTCCCGTAGGAGAGTACCGCATGCTGGAAGGGGAGTGAACCCATGCATTCTCATCGGCGACCCATATGATAGAGACAGGAGTAACTTCCACTACCGAAGGGGGAGGAGGCTTAGGGCAAGAATCAACCGGTGAATCCAAAGCCGCACTGAGAACAGCAACACCAACAGAAGGGTCAACCGTTGAAACAATAGGATCCAAAACAACAGGAGGGGCAACAGACTTAGGGACCCATTTCCTGACAGGGGGACGGGGAAGGGGAACACGATCCGGGATAGGCAGAGGTCCTTGACCAATCCCACGAGAACATGTCTCCAGAAAATGAACAAAGGACTATCAAAGTGAACATATGTCCGGTTTCCAACTGTAGCGCACAAAGACATCTGCATCATGACCATCATCAATTCGGACCTTGAGAGAAGAAGGCAGTAGCTTGGAGGGGGTTATTTCGATGAGTGCTTTAGCGTAGACTAATCTCTTCCTTGCTTCAGTGTTGGAGTCATAACAGATAACCTTACCTATTTGGCTACCCAGCTAGTCAAGCCCAAGCATCGGCTGAAGGACGGACGGGATGGAAGAAAAATGGGCCCAAACTGGGATAGAAAGAACCTGATCCTTAGCCCTATCAACAGACGGGCTCCAAGAGGTGATGATGAAAGGCTTTCCAGCAATCAAAATTGGGTCAGCTTCAAGAATACGACGCCTTTCATCACTCCGCGAGAATTTGAAAAAGAACATCTCATTATCAAAATGGACACTGAGACTGCCTTTTGGCTTCCATACCTGATTGCAACGAGCTTTAACAAGATGGTAAGCAGGATTATCATCCAAGAAAAATCCAACAAGATAATCCGTCCAATAGTCAATATCGGCTTGAATAACTTCTTGCGGAGGAACCAAAGGTCCGACACATTCAGCATGCTCAAAAATACGAGGGGTATAAGATCCAGCGTTATTCGGTAATTTGTTGAACAAAGACTTCCATGAGGGAGGAACAGAAGGACCAGGAAACTCAGAAGGAACCGCAGCAGAAACTGGCACATGTTTTAGATTTGTAGCTGGAGCTTCAGAGGCATTAAAGCAAACACCAGGAGAGCAAAAATTTTTCTATAGGGGATTACCACCTGAAGCATCATGGTTGAACAAACTTGCTCCTTTAGGACTAGCGTTATCAACAGAAAGTCCTTCTACCATCTCGTCAGTAGTACCAACCAACATATCCACAACAGTAGGAGTAGAAATACCAATAAGTGACTTACTCGACAGAGCAACGTCGGCCAAGAACGACGACGCATCGGAATCAACATCGAGACTTGGCGCAGCAGGAACAAAAGCCGGTGGATTGGCAATATCAGAAAGAAGCATGGACTTATCAGAGGCAAGCAAGTAGGACTCGGCGGCAGAAACGCCAAGAGCAGAGACTCGACTAGCTACGGAATTGTAAGGAGCAGAAACAGACGCAAATAGCTTGCCAGATCTGGTAACCGAAAGAAGCTTCTCCTTGGCTTGCGATGGGGAAGACATAAAGTTGGAAAGGAGCCGAGAGAAAGAGGAAGAAGCCGTTACGCAGTGGCAAAAGCGATTCCAAGGGAAAACAGACCAGTCGCCATTTTTACCATGGAATATAGTTTAGACCAGACTGCTGTTAAAACTTTGGGGACATGGAGACTATGTCGCCCTGACCTTTGGTTAAGCCGGTTTTATAAGTGGCCGTGCACTATGTCTCATTATTGTGGCCGCTGGGAATCGATCCGGTGCCACTACAACACAATGCAGCAACATCCACTATGTCGAAATCACTGGACCACTAGAACTTGACAGATTATATTGAACTTGACATAATAATTGAACTTATTATTAAATCTACTTTGTATTAAAACTTATTCATACACATTATATTTTCAAACTTAAATAAACCATATATATTCTTTCAAACCATAGAAATCATTTCAAAATATTTATATATATAGACCAACGGTGTCTGTATATAGTTTTCTATCCTATGGTCAAGTGATACAGAGATTTATCATTTCAATCCGTAATTTAAATATATACGGGTATATATCATTTCAACTCGCAATCCCAAATTCAATTCAAATGAAAATCGCTTAGGTTTATCATTTCAACCCATAACGATTTTCTTCTATTCTATAGATCGTTTGGGTATGTATCATTTCAACCCATAGTGAAATCTATACTAACAGGGAACTTGCAGAGTGATAACATATATGATAACAATATAACAAGCATATATATCATCAACAACAATATAATATAAACAACAGGATATGATGTCATATCCCATAGGTAAACAATTATAGATAATAACATATATAACAATTTAAATAACTACAACAACATATTTTAATTGTCGTTTCAATTGAAATCAAATTTAATAAATACAAGAACGTTAATCGTGAGTGATTGCTCACCTTTCGAGGTTGGAGATTCGACAGATGAAACGAGTTATGAATCCAATTATGAATTCCAAAGCAAAGCACGATGGACATGAGTTCGAAGGACAAAGCTGATAGAAGGAATTGACAAAATCAAATCAGAAATTGATCGATGAAGCTAAATGGTATAAATGGTCTCATATATATATATATTTACATAAAAAATCATAATTTAAATTCAAACACATTTTAAACTTAAATATATATATATATATATATATGTATTTAAAAATAATTGTTTTTAATTAGAGAACATATATATACATTTTAAATCAAAGCTTAGCAGACATGTTCTGAATACCAACCTATACAACATATTACAACAGATTATATATACCCAATATATAGACTCGGACTATACGACGTAAAATATAAACAACTGTTTTATATATGCTTATAATATAAACAACTTTAATAGAACAATTAATTTATATCTTATATTAAAATAATACCCTCTGTACATATTAGCAACAATTTAAACATTGTCAGATCGAAGAAAAGTTTGGGAGAATATTATATTTGAGCAACTAATATTATAAATATGAGTACAAGTGATATGCGAAATCTTAACTATCCTGCATATATAATACTATATGAAAAATATATATACATATGTCTATTAAAAACCAAATTCTAGTACTTGTATATATAAGACTGCACCGTCAAAACTTGCATACAAATATATATAGACTAGTAAACTATATAAAATTAACATGTTTAAACTAACAGACCAAACCAAAATAATATATTTATAACAGATAGAATGCCAATTAAACAACTGACTGGATAGGGCTAGTATATATACAAATGCTTAACATATATAAACAAATAACTCTATATATATTCGAACCTAGTAAAAATGTATATAAATGGATAAATATAACATATATATATATATATATATATATATATATATATATATATGTATATATGTATATATAATCTAAAACTCATACTTCTTTAAAATCAAAAATCTGTATATAAATTATAACTAATATAAGCTAATACATTGTAACACACACACATATATATATATATATATAACATATCATATACTGTCAAATATATATACTGAATATCTAGGCTTATATTACTTATAACTAAGATTCGAAACATATATGCAGTATAAATCTAACTAACGTACTATAATAATACCATCTGTCCATAATATATGTTATCAACTTATATATAACATCAATAACACTCACGCATACAAATATATCGCCTGTACATATAAAATAATGCTATAGAAATTAGAGACCGACATCTATAACAAAATATATTACCTATATATTTATAAAGAGAGTACTGCTGCCCAAACGCTAGGGTGCTTGGCAAAGGGCTGCCGTGGCCAATGGAGGGGGACGGAGGCGGTAGCTGGGCACGTAGGTGGTGGTGGTGGAGAGGTCGGCTCACAGCCGAGAGATGGGCGAGGCACCTGCTTGCGTGCGCGAGCAGATGCGAGGGGAGGGATTGAGATGGAGATCTCAGCGCTTTCAGGGTGTGAAGGTGGGCGGGTTTCAGGCGGATAAGTAGTCGAAGTTGGTGGCAGATGGTTGAAAAAAATGGCGGTGGTTCTTGGTGTTTGGATGGTGGTGGTGGCCGGTGGTTTGGGCCGAGCTGCTATGGGTACAAAGTTCGGAGAGAAGGGAGGTTAGGTGAGGCGCGGCAAGAAGAAAGGAAAAGAAATGAAGAAAAATGGAGGGGGAAAAGGTGTTGGTTGCTGCAGTTTCATACAAAAGAAAGAAGAAGAAAAGTGTAAACATGATTTATAATGGTGGAAGAAATGAAGGAGGGACACGAGCAGCCAATAATACAATGGAAACGAATATATAACAGAAAAGGAATAAATGTTTAAACAATGGAAATAAAAGGTCACGAAAGTCATGCTCGTGTAATCAGGTAACTATTAAAAGAAAAAGGCTATTTATTCCGACCGTTGGAAAGATTAGAATGGACAAAGAAATCGAAAGGTTGAAATTTCATAACCGATATGGTTATTCGTTCTACGGTCTACGTCGTGTAACAGACACCGTAATACAGAAATAAATATACCGTAGAGATCAGCATGACGAGACGATCAAAACTGTACACAGGTATTAGTGGTACGATCATCCGATCAAAAGTTGATAATCGGTACCGATATACGTCGCTATTACGTACGGAAAAATCCAAACGGAGCTTGAAACGTCCGAATTTCGTGAAACGAATTTCGCAGTCTGATTCATAGTGTTCTAAATAGAATTTCGCATGTTAGTATATTTAGGTTTCGGAACACTTTTAAATTCAAATGTTATTAACTGATTTAAATTGAAATAAAATTATAGTAAAATAAACTTCCATATTTTCTGATGAAAATTTACCAATTGCTAATTTTTAAATACATATTCCAAATATAAAAATTTTATTTCAAAATTCAGTTATTTAAAATTTCATAAAATTTCAGTTAAATACGTTATTAAAACTAATTAAATTTTTTGGGTCGTTACACTCTCCCCCACTCAAAACTTTTCGTCCCCGAAAAGGAAGGAGGTAGGAGAACAGAAACAACCAGGCAGAAAAGATAGATTAAAAGACAAGGATAAATAGTCAATTTAAAACTAAATAAATTTTACTTGAAATATTTATTTGAAAACTTCATTTTCAAATCAATTATCTTTGATAGTCTAAAACTTTTGAAAACTATTTGTAAAATTTCTTGCTTCGTTTGTAAATACTATTTATATGTTTAAATAACACCATTATAAATATATGTAAACCATTTGAAAACAATTATTTACATCATTACTTATATTTACAAAGAAGCTATTTGAAAGTATTTAATCCATAATTCATAAATTTATTAATTTATCTCAAGATACCTTTCAAACATTATTAATAAATCAATAATCATTTTCTTAAAATAATGTATTATTTAATTAATAACTTCTAAAATATTTACAACACTAATAATTTACTATTAAACCATGTAGTATATAAATAAACAAGATTTTAAAAGGATATATTCAAAAAGGAAAGAAGGTAGATATGGAAAACAACATATAGGTGAAAAAATAAAACTGAGCAGATAAGGTAGGTTCAAAAGAATAGTATCGGGCACGAATAATTAATTTAGAACCATAAGAATTTCAATTTCAAATATTAAGACATAATTTCTTTGTTGAAAAATATTTTTGTAATAAAATACCTTTATAATAAAATGCTTTTATAATAAAATACTTTTATATCGGAACAAATTTTCCTTTCGAAAATACTTTATAACTCAATGTTTCAACAGGTTTATCCTCGTTCTTGCAGACTCTGGCTATGCGTTGATCAGGCGAAAAGCTAGAATTCTTCAAGTGCTTAGTAGACCTGTTTCAACACCCAGTGAAAATACTTGAAAAACCGTCAAAATCGATATGAAAAGTACAATCCAAACAAATCAACCGAATCATGGATCGCAGATACATAATGGTTACGCCTGGATCCCCCAAGAAACATCTGTATCTTTAAGCAATCACTGCCTTGCTAATTTCATCATGATAACCAAAAAATATGGACCGCGGCTACACAATGGTTATACCTGGATCCTTCAGGAAACATCCGTACCCTTTAAGCAATCTCTGCCTTGCAGATTACGCCACGACAACAAAACCGATAGACCGCGGATACACAATGGTTACGCCTAGATCCCCCAGGAAACATCCATACCCTTTAAGCAATCTCTGCCTTGCGGATTACGCTACCACAACAAAATGAGCATGGGTAACGCCATGGAAGGACACTCGAGTATCAACATCCGGAAAACCAAAATAAGAGTGAATAATATCGATAGAATGAATCCACAATGTGGACACAAAGCGGATATCAAGCAGAAGGCACTTTCCATATCTTTACTTCGAAAATATGTATCATATAGTACCTTTTCAAATCAATTTCAAATATCATACTTATATAAAGTCCATTATATATATGATTTCATTTTCAAATCGAATACTTTCCAAAATCAATAGTATATCAAATCACACTTATATAGACTTCGATTAGATAAGATTTCGCTTTTCAAATTGAGTACCTTTTCAAATCAATAGTTTTCGAATCAACTTCGTACTTATACAAATCAATTTTTTTGCAAGTTCGATAACTCCCAAATCAAAGTATTTAGTAAAACAATGTTCTCAATTTCAATTCATTTCAATATCAGTTCAGTTTCAAAATCATATACGCTTCCACCAAATTATTTCTTCCAAATTAAATATCTTCAGTTTCAAAGTTTGCAAAATAATAGGCTTAGAAAATAATCCTATCTTCCAAATCACATAATTTATGTCAAACAAGTTCATTTCCAAAATCATCATATAAATACTGGGTTTTTAAATTCTAATTTATTTTCGAAACCAAATATTTTTCTCAAAATCAATTATACCCAAAAATGATTACTAAATGTAAAACTATCCCTTTAAAACCTTTAAACTATTTATTTCTATTTGAAAGATCCAGCTTACCCTTTTGAAAATTATTATTCTATATATATATAGTTTTATAAAAGATGTTACTAAGTTAAAAACATTTAAAACTAAATTTTATTCAAAACATTTCAAAAATAAATTCCATATTAGTATAATTCAAAATAGTCTCATTCATTTACTTAACAAAACAGTTTCAAACTTATTTAAATCATATTACTTCATCCTTCAAAATCAGCAACCAATCAGTAAATTAATTTTTAATAGATAGAGTTATACCAAATCAAATCCAAAACTCGAGGACTGAACACCGGGCTCACTTCAAATCGTTTCAAATATATATACATATATCTTTCAAATATCAAATCATACTTAAAAATTTGAAACCAAAATTGGTTTCGCAAAATCACTTGCATAGCAAAACTACTAAAGTGGCCTCTCCCCCACTCTGAAACTCGAAAATCAATATCGATGATGCGTGCACTCATCGCCGAAATTATTTTCCAGCGACATAAGTGAGTTCTAGACTTCTATTTTCTTGAAAACTTCTTTGAAATTTCTTTAAAATCATTGAAACGCATTTGAAGTCATTTGAAACGTTTCTTATTCGAAAAATACTTTCAAATCGTATTATTTTATATTTTCAAAATCTTAAAACCAATTTCGAAACACCTAAATTCAACTCCCCAAATTTGCGATTAAAATTCTTTAGTTATAAATAATTTTTATATAAATCAATTTCTCATATAATTTTTAAAATTCCAAATCCTTTCGAAACTTCAAATTCTCGTTTTTAAAAGGTATGTAATCCTTATCGAAAACATTTTTACTTTTATATATAGAATATAATCATACATATCAAAATAATAATTTCGGTGTATAAAATTTTTTCTAAAATACAAAGAAACCCGATTTTTCAAAGGATGATTCATGAATGGATTTCAAAACAAAGATAGAGATTCAAATTAGAGGGACTCTAGTCAAAATAGAATTCTGATACAAAGATAGGCTCGAAAGAAGATGAGATGATTAAATTACAAAGTAGAAGATGGATATACTTACATAAATCATGGGCGACCTTAACCGGTCAACCGTGATTTCAAACTAAGATCGGTGTAGAATTCTAAGGCAAATCGACATTCAATCGCTAGAGATAGAATTTGGCATAACAAGAGATAATTGCATCTAAACGAAGGGATATATAAATCTCCGGTGAATCGATGACAATTGTAAAGGAGTTTACCCCTTTACAAATCATTCAAAGATTGGCGTGATCGCCTATTCTTATGGAGATCATTCGAAGTGGAGTTATGGGATACTCCGGAATCAAGAAACACGTATAGGGAGAGAAGATAATGGAATTTGGAATTGCAGGGAACGTTCCAAAGTCCAAAGGAAAAACCAAATCAAAGAGGAAGATATTCAAGCTCGAACGAAAGGGATTCTGCAAATAAATTTATTATATATGCTAAGTTTTCCTAGAACCAAAGCTCTAATATCAACTGTAACGACATGATATTTTCAACCATTCGCATCCAGACACGTCGGACTTGAATTGCTCAAAATATCATATTATTAGTTTAAATTTAGATAATAGTTGTTCATGAAGCTACTATATAAACATCAGAGTTAGAAATAATGTACAGCAGAATATCTCAAATACAGTGCAGTCTCCAATACAAACTGATGACCTTTCTGAACAAATCAACTGGAAAAGCTGAGAGCTGAATCGATAGTTGGTTGTCCAAGCGAAGCTCCAAACTCCAAAGGCGAGTCTCAAATGCTGAATCACTCAGTTTGACTCGAGCGTAAAGCAAAACACAAAACAGTCAAGTCAGTATTAACATTCTTATATCAATAAATCCAACTCAAGTGAAATATCAACTGAAACACAAGTAACTCAAAGGTTGTTTGGGATAACCATCCTCTGAGAATACTTGGAACCAAATGTCATTACAACACCTTGGTCATTTCAAAATAAATTATACTTCAAAACCAAAATATCATTTCGATTTCAAATATATATATATATATTTCCGAATTATAGCACTTGCAAAACAAAATTGATAATTTCATATATATCTTAATTTAACTTCATTATTTTTTAGTTTTGAAATATTCTATTAAGGAATCCACTGTCATTTAAATAACCTTAATTTACATTAAACTAAATATTTCCTTCGATTTATTTAAAACATGAAATATCCATTTAATCACTTTAAATCAAAACCATGTTATAAAATCATATCTTAAAACCCTCAAATTCAATAACTTTCAAATCGATTTAATTAAACGAAATTCTTAATTAAATACAATTTCGAATATACATTCAAATTTATCTTTCCAACCTTAACTTATAAAATCATTGTAAAGATTTATTTTTAAAATAAAATTATAAATAAATACTTATACATATTATATTTTTAATTAAATCATACTTTATAAATTTTAAACTTATTATTACATCTACCTTATATTAAAACTTATTCGCACACAATATATTTTTCAAATTTAAATAAACCATATATATTCTTTCAAACCATAGAAATCATCTCAAAATATTTATATATATATATAGACCAACGGTGTCTGTATATAATTTTCTATCCTATGGTCAAGTGATACGGAGATTTATCATTTCAATCCGTAATTTAAATATATACGGGTATATATCAGTTCAACCGCAGTCCCAAATTCAATTCAAATGAAAATCACTTTGGTTTATCATATCAACCCATAACGATTTTCTCCTATTCTACAGATCATTCGGGTATGTATCATTTCAGCCCATAGTGAAATCTATACTAATAGGGAAATTACAAGGTGATAACAGATATGATTACAATATAACATGCATATATATCATCCATAACAATATAATATAAACAACAGGAAATGGTGTCATATCCCACAGGTGAACAATTATAGATAATAGCATATTTAACAATTTAAATAACTACAGCAGCATATTTTAATTGTCATTTCAATTGAAATCAAATTTAATAAATACAAGAAAGTTAATCGTGAGTGATTGCTCACCTTTCGAGGTTAGAGATTCGATAGATGAAACGAGTTACGAATCCAATTATGAATTCCAAAGCAAAGCACGATGGACACGAGTTCGACGGACAAAGCTGATAGAAGGAATTGACGAAATCAAATCAAAAATGGATCGATGAAGCTAAATGGTATAAATGGTCTCATATATACGTATATAACTATTTACATAAAAAAATCATAATTTAAATTCAAACACATTTTAAACTTATATATATATATAATCAGGTAATTATTAAAAGCAAAAGGCTATTTATTCCAACCGTTGGAAAGATTCGAATGGACAAAGAAATTGAAAGGTTGAAATTTCATAACCGATATGGTTATCCATTCTACGGTCTACGTCGTGTAACGGACACCAAAATATAGAAATAAATATACCGCAGAGATCAGCATGACAAGATGATCAAAACGGTATATAGATATTAATGGTACGATCATCCGATCAAAAGTTGATAATCGGTACCGATATACGTCGTTATTCCGTACGGTAAAATCCAAATGGAGCTAGAAACGTCCGAATTTCACGAAACAAATTTCACAGTCTGATTCAGAGCGTTCTGAATAAAATTTCTCATGTTAACATATTTAGGTTTCGGAACACTTTTAAATTCAACTGTTATTAACTGATTTAAATTGAAATAAAATTACACAATAAAATAAACTTCCATATTTTCTGATGAAAATTTACCAATTGCTAAATTTTTGAATACGTATTCCAAATATAAATTTTTTAACTCAAAATTCAATTATGTAAAATTTCACAAAATTTCAGTTAAATACGTTACTAAAACCAATTAAAAAATTTGGGTCGTTACAGTGAATCACTTTTTTCATATAATTACCTATATATTTCTGTTTAATCAGGTTGTTATTTGTTTTGGGAATCCATATTTTAATCATTTTTGAATTTGTGATTAATTTCTTATTTTTAGAAGAAGGTTTTATCTTAGTATAAATCTTACTATACTTCGTAATTTTTGTTTTATTCTCAAGCCCTATTCCATTTTGATTTTTGAATGGCTTGGAAATTTTAATTAAATCTTCCAAGGCTTGTTTTCCTTTGTTAAATTTTGTAACATTATTTGTAATTTTATCCAATTTTTTTAAGATTAGTAATTTAGGATTCTGAAGTTTCTAGATTGTCTTTTAAGATAATTTGCTCATTACTAATTTCATCATTTTCTACTTTAACTTTTCTGAATTCATAAGATAAAGCATCATTTTCAATAGAAAGATTCTTACATTTTTCTTGACTATTTTCTAATTCTTCTTCTAAAATAGATTTTTCATCTTTTGGTAAACCTATTTCAAGTTCTAATCGATTTATCTTGGCAACATATTGCTTATTTAATTTCTTAATTTCTCTATATTTGTCATCAAGTTCCATACTTACTTCTAAAATTTCATCATAAGTAAGATCAGGACATACCTCCTTAGTGTGTGCCATGAAATATACATTCGCTTGCTCTATATCACTTTCACTGTCACTATCGGATGAGGAGGAAGTGTCAGAGTCATCCCATGTGATTTGGAATGCCTTTCTTTTCTTCTTAAATTTGTAAAACTTAATTTTCCTTTTCTCGATGTTGAGTTTTGGGCAGTCCTTCTTCATATGTCCGAACTGATCACATCCAAAGCACTTAATCGAAGTTTGATTTGATGAGTTTGATTTTCTGTTATTTTGGAATCTTGTCATTTTCTTGAATTTCTTAAATTTGTTGTAGTTCTTGGCAATCAATTCGTCTTCATCCAATTCAGAATCTTCATTGCTTGCTTGAAATGCTATATTTTTCTTTTCATGGTTTTGTTCCTTTCCGGCCTCTAAATTTGCTTCATATGACATTAAATTTTCAATCAACTCTTCAACTTTGAGTTCAAAGAGATCATTAGCTTCTTCAGTAGCCAGTACTTTTCTTTCCCACTCAATTTTAAAGAGTTGAGAATTCGAGAGACTAAATCAAAATCAATAAATTTAACTCCTAGTGCCATAAGATCGTGTTGTATAGTTTGAAATCTTGAATACGTATCAATAATTGACTCATTTTGTTTCATTTTGAAAGATGAAAGTTGATATTTTTGTTTGTTTGACCTTAGTTGTACCTTCGTGTGTAATTTGTAAAGTATGCCATATATCGTAAGCAGTAGTACATAACATAACACGTGAAAATTCACTTTTATCAAGAGAGCAAAATTGTACATTCATGGCTTTAGCATTATTAGAAGCATCAGTTTTTTATGCATCTATCCATGTGCTAATATTTGTTTCAGGTTCTATATACTTATTCTGAGTTGCTGACCATATTTCCAAACCATTTGCTTCCGTAAAAATTCTTATTCGGATTGACCAATATGCATAATTAGATCTGGTGAATAGTGGAGGACGTGTAGTTAAATGACCTTCTTGAAAGATACTTGCGATATTAACAATTTTCGAACACGTGTTACTGCGATTTGAACGAACCTTGCTCTGATACCAATTGAAAGTCTATGTGGATCTTATATGTATATAGTATATGACAAGTACGTATATGATAGTATGAATTGCACAGAGTAATAATACAGGTAAAAAAGGATCACACCAGAATTTTTTTACTATTTCGGACCTCCCGTCTTACGTCCAGTCTCGAAGCTCCTCTTCGAAATTTCACTAATCAATAATCCTCACTTCGCCCGGAGGAATAGGCTTGTTACAATAGAGATATTTCGTCAAGAATGTGCTCTGAATAACATTGATATTGACAATATGTACAAGTCTTCCTATAATCTCCACTGGATATGTATATATACAAATTTATATGTGCTTTGAAAATATGAAAGAAAATTGAACCAAAGTTAATGATCTTTGGTTGAAATATTGATAGCAAAAATAAATAATCTTTAATTTGAATGCAAAGTCAATATAGAGAATAGAAATCAGAAAGTTAGTTCCTTTGATTGTAAAATCTGTAATGTATTTATAGTTGTGAAAAAGGTTGGTTTGAAGTATTGCTACCATTTCTCTTCGTTTCTAGAGATGCTTCTGTTTGAATAGAACTGAATTAAAGAAGAGATGCACAAAGTAGCCTTTCAGATTTTGCCAGTTGCATTTTTAAAAAATTCACGGAACCAAATCCAAACGTTTGGATTATGATGACTAGATGTATGGTCATGTGTTTTTTGGAAAAATTCCAAAGGCTCAGACTAGACCTCTGGAGTAATAAACCAGATGTCTGGTATATGTCGAATTCCATTCTATTTGAAAGTATGTATATTTTTCTATATACAAAATCCAGGGAGATTTTCGCATTCTATTTCTAGGATTTGTATACAATGTTTAACTTTGCACTACTATGATCTATATTCCATACTTTGATTTGCATCCTTATAATCTGCAAAAACCAAGATACAAGATATATGAATAATTATTATGATGTGGTTTGTGGTCATTAAAACTTGTAGATAAGAGTTCCTAACAGAGGACCGATACCGTTCCCTACACGAGGGTCGGTACCGATCCCCAAAACTTTGCCACTATCGCCTATCACCCTATATGCTTCCAAACCATGATATTTGTAAACTATTCCAAGTGTCATTGGGTCGTTCGCAAGTAATTACCATTGAGCATTTCATGTATGGGAAGCCTAAAACTCCATTCCACCACCGACCCAAGCAATTCACCCGGGGACAAGTTCCTAGCAAAGCAATCAAGATGGAAAACATGAAGGCACGAGCAACTCACACCTATCCAAGCACATGAGCAAGATTCATCAAGCAATCTTATGAATCGGTACCGATCCTTGACTATGGTTCGGTATCAAATCCTAAAATGGTTGATGCGACCATGATCTTCCGAGCTTATTTTTCTTTGGACGTAGAGAATGTGGTTATGAACACGGTGGAGGAATTTCTGACGACCTTCGGCTATAAATAGCGGGTGAGGGTGACATTTTCGCGGATCTTTTTCAGTTGTTGATGAATTTTCATATAGTCCTTGTAATCTCGAGAATTGTTACCTATCCCCAAGAACAGTGTTTATAAACGAAATATAATCAGCAACAACGCTATGTAGATGTAGGTAACGTTTAACCGAACCACTATAAAGTTTGTGTATTTCATTTTTACTAATTTACATTTACTTTCTTCATTCATTCCACTACTATGATTTCTTAGATGTTTGTACTACATTTTTGACATAAACATTTTGGTGCATTCACTGAGAATGTTATTATCAGAATATTTGGATCAATCATATATTGTTCGGTTGTTTTAATCTAAGAGATCGATCAATTTACTTTTTTTCCGTTCGGAACTATTCGGATTTCCATGAAATCTACCAAAAACTACTTTGAACAATGGCCCCACGAAGAGACCAATACACTTCTTCCAGAGCTGCAGATGATGTTGAAAATATTGGCTCTCAACATCTGGGAGAAGTTGAATAATTGTAACAACTCAAATTTTAAGTAATAATTAATTATAGTTAATAATAGTAATTTAATTAATCAAATTAAAATTTGAAGATTTATTTATTAAATTAGTTTTGAAATTTATTTACAGAAAAGGATTTAAATTGTATAATTTTTTTTATAAAAGTGATGTGTCCGGAATATAACGATAGTTTGAAAAGATGAAGTGATTTTAAAATGTGATTTGGGTTAGTCTAAATTGAATAGATTATAGCTTTGTTTATAAAAGGGAAAAAATATTCTTATTTATATTCCCTAAAGCCCAAGCCTATATTTTTTAAGCCTGATTCATTTTCTAATACTCTTAGTTTCCAAAATTTCCTGTCTTCTTTAAATAATCATCCATGTACATCTCTTGGGGTATCTTCCATCGAAAGCTAAAGCAAGCAAAGATAATAAAATTTCCACTACTTTAAAAATTCAAAAAAAAATTCAATATGTTACAAAAAAATTCAAATATAAGCTCTCGTTATTGGAATGCATCTATGTTTGAGTTTTTTTTGTTGCAGCTTTGAGTTTTATCTATGCAAGTGTATGGATAGAGAATGGAAGGGGGAACAGTAGTAGAGTTTTCAGGTGAGGATCTCCTCACATAATCTATGTATAACCAAGTAAATTTATATGCATATGTATGCATGCTTTTTTGAATATATATATATATATATATATATATATATATATATATATATATATGTGTGTGTGTGTTGTTGTTGTTTGTATTTTTCCTATATGCATGGAGTAGTGTGTACAGTTGGGTGATTATATACATGTGTACGTGTGTTTATGGCCTTGAAAACCTACCGTTTTATTCTTCTGATGCATCTTGTAGCTGAGCATTTGTGTGGGGGTGCACGAGTATGAGGTGAGTGAGTGAGAGCTTCTGGCTGTGTAAATTTGTGTGCATATATATATATATATATATAATGTGTGTGTAGGGGCGAGGGGGAAAGGTAGGGGGTTGCGTGTGTGTACTGGTGGAGTTGAATCATGTACCCATGCTTGTTTTAACTGAGTGTGTGTGTTAAGGGTGTGATTTATATAAATTAGTGTGTGAGCAAGAGAGGAGTGTGTGAGTGATTTTGGTTGTATATAAGTAGAGCTGTCAAACTATTAGATTTTGATATTCAGATGATTTGACGATAGAATTATTGAAAAAGAGATGATTTTATTGAAGAGGAATATAAAGTTGTTTTACAGATACATTCTCTAATACAATACATTTGCTTTTATAATACAAAATGATATTAGCCTATATGGGCTGCGGTTAACCCATTGCATACTGATATGATACCCCAAACACATCCTTTCTCTTATATGCTGAAGAGTAATGCGGCTGCTCATATTATATTCCTCAATTCCCCCTTCAAGCCCATCCAGGGTTTGCGATTTTTCTAGAGTTTTGCCAGATCGCATCAGCTTTTCTCTTTAAATTCACAAATTACATGAGGATTGGCTTCTGGTAGCTTTAGTCTGCCCTAGGCTTGTTGCTTGCAGCATCTTTGATAGTCGGGTTAAATTTGGGAGTTGTGGCTTTTGGATTACATTGAAAACTAATCCTTCCACTTTCCTTTTTATTATCAATGGCCTTTACTTTAACTGATATTTTGAGTTTGCAGATGTTCAGATCTCGAAAAGATTCAAATTTGTTGCTGTGAAAGACAGATCTGTGCGAGGTCTGATGAGACTGAGCTTTTATCTTCTCAGATCTTTGAGATATTTAACTAAGAGACCAAAACTATAGAAACTTGCTGCTGTTACGACCTAATTTGCATGAGATCTGCTGAGATCGAGCTTTTATCTTCTTCAATCTTTAGCTCCTTTCCGAGTCTAAGGAATGACTTGGCTAACACAGGCTTGGTAAGTACATCCGTAAGTTGGTAAGTAGTAGGCACGTAACTTACTTATAGTTTTCCATTGATGACTTGTTCTTGTGCAAAATACAAGTCTATTTCTATATGCTTTGTCCTTGAATGTTGAATTGATTTGCTGATAGAGATAAATCACTTAAGTTATCACACCATATGGTCGGTTTAGCCTCTGTCTTCAGTTTTAATTCACTAAGTAGATACTGTGTCCACATGGTCTCTGCTGTAGCACTAGCTATGCTCCTATACTCTGCCTCATTACTTGATCATGATATAGTAACTTGTTTCTTTGTACACCATGAAACTGAGTTGATCCCAAGATAGATGCAATATCTAGTTGTAGATTTTCTATCATTTGGATCTGTAGCCCAATCAACATATGCATATCCTATTGTATTAAGATTGTTGCATGTCTTTAAGCTTAATCCATAGTTTGTTGTTCTTTTTAAATATCTCAAGATTCTCTTGACAGTTTTCCAATGTTCACCCTTTGGATCTTGCATAAATTGACACACTTTATTAACACTAAAAGAAATTTCTGGTCTTATTATGGTGACATATTGCAATGCACCCACTATACTTCTATATTATTTATGATTAAGTATTGGTTCTCCCCGGTTTTTTGACAAGTGCTGATTTGCTATCATTGGTGTTGGCATTGGGTTTGAATTATCCATTTTAGCTTTGACCAGTATCTCTATGATATATTTTTTCTGACATTAAAGGAGTTCTGAAGCTGATTTCCTCTTAACCTCTGTGCCTAAAAAGTAGCTTAACACTCCAAGATCCTTGACTGAAAATTATTTATTTGGGAATTGAATAAGATTGTTGATTTCTGCATTGTTTTTACCTGTAACAACCATATCATCAACATATATTAGAATGTATATAATTGATACATCATTGACTTTAATAAACAAGGAGTTATCTAGTTTGGCAGACTGAAAATGTTAATATATTAATGTGGTTTTCAATTTGTTAAACAAGACTATATGAGCATGCATGAGTCCATATAAGGCTTTGTTTAATTTGCACACACAGTTTTTGTCATAATTGTAGCCTGGTGGTTGCTCCATATACACTTCTTTCGATAAATCACCATTTAAGAATGCATTATTCACATCTAATTATTTGATAGTCCAGTTCCTATGCAATGTAATGGTAAGAGTAATTCTGATAGTTGTTGGTTTTACAACTGGAGAAATGGTTTCACTGAAATCAAAACCACGTTGTTGAGTATATCCCTTTGCCATGAGCCTTTCTTTGTATCTGGCTATTGTTCCATCATGGTTTTTCTTTAATTTGTAAGTCCACCTGCATCCAATAATATTTTTGTGATCTGGTAGATGAACAAGATTCTATGTTTTATTTTTTATAAGTGCATTATACTCTTCATCCATGGCCTTTTCCAATTTGGATCTATTACTGCCTAAGTTAAAGTTTCTGGCTCTTCTAAAATAGTTTTAATGTAAATTTCTGGTTTGAATATTCCACTCTTTGATCTTGTAATCGTATGATGTCTAGTTGTAGTATGACTGTTATCTTATGTTTGATCTGTTGCGTTGATTCTGGACTGTGCATGTTGTAAAATTGAATTCTCTTGATCATCTTCTTGACTGCTACCCTGTATTTCACTCTTTATGTGTTTAGGGGCGTGGTTAAGATGATCTAGTGGCTCTGCTTGTTCATGACCTGGTTCTTGGAGCACAGTGGGTTGTGGATCAGGGGTTGCTTGACTTTTCTTAGCCACTTCTTATTCCAATTAGTGGAATACATAGGTATGGAAGGTATTGAATTTCTAGAAATATAGATCTTATGTGTTGGTCTCACTCTGTGCTAGAAAAAGGAAGAATATGTTCATTGAACACTACATATTTTCTCATAGATAGTCTTGCATTCCTCTCTAAACATTTGTATCCTTTCTGATTACTTGAATACCCAAAAAGGTACAAGGAGTCGACTTGAAACTTTGCTTGCGACAATTATAAGGCCTTAAACAAGGAAAGCAAAAGCAACCAAAAAATCTTAAATTTTTGTAATCAGGTTCTATATTGAATAATTTTTCAATTGGACACTTGTTTTTCAACACTTTGGTTGGTGGTTTATTAATTAAATAAACTGTTGTGTTAAATGACTCTGGCCAAAATTTTAAAGGAAGAGAAGCTTGTGCTAATAAAGTAAGACCAGATTCCACAATGTGTCCATGCTTCCTTTCTACTAAACCACTTTGTTCAGATGTATATGGACATGTAACTCTATGTATTATTCCATTTCTTGTGAAATAGTCACTGAGTGGTTTGTACTCAGTGCCACCATCAGTTTGAATAGCCTTAACCTCATGGTTGGTTTGTTTTTCTGCCTGAGTGATAAAGTTTACCACTGCTTTGCATGTTTCAGACTTTGATTCCATAAAATAGGTCCATATGTGTCTTGTGTAAGGATCAAAAAATGTATATAATATTTAAAACCATAGGCCGAGCTAATAGTTGTTGTACCCAAACCAGTAGCAACCATTTCAAGTGGTTTTCTATATTTTGTTTATGAATCATGAAACACTAGTTTATGATGCTACCTATTTGACAATATGTGCATATATATGATGTATTGTCAAATGGAATTTTATTTCTTATTAAAACATGTTTGACAACATTTGCACTGGGATGTCCTAGTTTGCAATGCCACACTTCAAACACATTTTTTATTTTCTCTGAGTTTTCAGAGAGATTACAACACTTTCTTCTTTTTTTGAATTTTTTGATTTAACAAGATTGAACTTTTATAGTCCCTTCACAGCATTACCCTACAAAAGAACTTCTTTAGTTAGAATATCTCTAATTAAAAAATAATCAGGATAGAATTCAAAATATATATTGTTGTCACTTGCAAATTGTGATACACTCATAAGATTTTTCTTAATCTTTGGTAATCTTAATAAATTATTAAGATATAGTTGTCTATCACCTTTGATGCATGCAACCTCAGTGTGTGTTATCTTAACTGGCTCACTATTGCCTATGTGTATGGGCTGATTACCTTTATGCTCTTTATTTCCAAGATTTAAGTTGTCTAAATTGCTTGTGATATAGTTTGTTGCACCAGTTTAGGGTACCAACTTTCATCTTGTATATCTTCTGGTTTTGTGATTAGTTTGATAACTTCTTGACATGTCAATCAAAGCAGTTCTTCCTGTGCTTGTATCATATTTGCACTTAGATTATTATTTCTTTGATTGCTTTGCACATTATTTGGTGTATATGATGCATTAAATCTGAAATAACACTTTGGTGCAGTATTAACAATCTTTTCTAATATTTGACATTTGGGTCTATTGTTTTTATCCCATCTTCCTTCTCCTCTGGGTCTGTTAGACTGACCACCTCTCTGATAGTTTTGATCTGGTTTGTTGTAGTTTTGATTTCTTCTTCATGAATTGATTGCATAATTGAATGATAACTCTGTATCTCGAACTCACCTCTGATTTATCCTACCTTTATGTGCTAAGAGAGTAGAGTGAACATACTACACTGATGGTAATGTTTCTTTGGATGAAATTACTGCCACCACTGACTCATATTCTTCACTGAGGCCACTTAAGATGGTTAAAACTTGCTCTATCTCAGAGATTTTATGTCCTGCCGCCTCTAGTAAATCACATATAGTTTTCATTTTTGACAAATATTCTCTCATTGAAGAACTATCTTTTCTAATGTTTTGTAAATGTCTTTTATATTGCATTAACTTGGCAGCAGATTATGAGTTAAAGATCTATTCTATTGTGTTCCAGATCTTATTAGATGATTTGCAACCAACTATTTGAGACAACAATTTGGTGCTGGTTGAAGATAGCAGCCATGAACTTATTAGGCTATCTTGTCTCCGATAATTTGTATATTCATTGTTTCTTGTTACCCTATTTTCTTGATTTGTGACAAATCTTGGTGGTACGGACAACGTTCCAAGAACAAATCCTTTATGACTGTAACCTCTCACTACTGTCTCTATCTGGAGCTTCCATAGAAGATAGTTGTCTTCATTAAGATGTTCTGTTATCAGCTATGTCTAAGGGCTGATTACATTCTTGATTAACTCTTCTATGGCAGTTGCAGTGGGTTGCTGTGAGTTATTGGTGCCCTTAGATGTAGATGAACTATCATCTCCTTCAGCCATAAGGAAAGAATGCAGGACAATGGAAAAATTAATGTATCAAGAACAGATAAGAAATACTAACCACAAGAAATGGAACACAAAGGTATCTTACAATCGAATCCAAATGATGATGCTGATCTGATGGATTCTTGGTACGACACTTACTTTCTTAAACTTTGACGATGAGCTTTCTTGATTTCTAAATTTTTCTTCTTCTGGTTTTGTTGATATTTTGCTTGTTTTCTATACTAAATATTATTATAGCTAGAAGTTTATGAAGTTCTAAGCATGGCACATATTTTTTTAATGAATAACTAGCGGATCTTTTGAACACAGACGATGAGATTGATTCTCTGATGAGTAATCTCAAGGGATGAAAACTTTCTGATGAGTTTGTCCCTTCAAATCTCTGATTGAATGTTGTTTAGCATTTAAAGGCTTTGATACCATGTTAGATTTTGATATGCAAATGATTTGATGATAGAATTATTAAATAAGAGATGATTTTATTGAAGAGCAATATAAAGTTGTATTACATATACATTCTTTGATACAATACATTTTCTTTTATAATACAAAATGATGTTAAGCCTATATGGGCTACGGTTAACCTAATGCATACTGATATGATACCCCAATCGTATCCATTCTCTTATATGCTGAAGAGTAATATGACTGCTCATGTTATATTCTCAATTCAAACATAAAAGTGATCGTCATGTGTGTTTCTCTTTCTGCCTAACCATATTACTAGTTTGAGTCTACTTTATGATGTCCTGTTTTTATTTTTAATCTTTTTTTTTACTCTAATTTGGTTTGTGGTTGTGTTTGGCTGTGCGTGTGTATGTGTATTTGTTATTGCGTGTTGAGTGAGTTGTGTACTTGCTATTCTGTTGTCTTACACACCCACTTGATGAATTGAGTTTTGGCTATATTTTTAGGCAGACAAAATTTTGTTGTTGTTGTTTAGTGAAATTGGGTATATGCGAATGGAAGCAATTCTATTTGTAAACAAATTTTCATATCTTATAATTCAACATAGGTATTTATATATGCATATATTTATATATTATATATGAATTATAATACAATTTCAAGATAAATAAATTAATATAGTGAAGCTAATAATATATTTAAAATGAAAACAATGTACTTAGATCCATAATTATTTCTTTATAGTATTCAGAGTTAATTTATATATGAAGAAAATGCTTAGTGTTTGAACCAAAAATAACACTAGCACCAGAAGATTTAAGTAGAGAATAAAAGTGAAGAATTAAATGAAAAATGAGCGAGAAACAAGTAAATAATGAGCATACGACGTTTATAGTGGTTCGACAAGGCAATGCCTACGTCCACTTTAATACTTTATTGGTGATTTCAGACTTGAAAGTAGAAGTTCTTAGGAGCCGGTACAACTCTAACACTTAGATTTTCAAAATTACAAGAATATAAGATAAAATAGAACTCGAGCCAAAATAATCCTAAAAATGAGCCCTACACTCTTATTTATAGAGGTAGGTAGCCTAATATCTTGCATAAAATATCTCCAAGCCGTTATCCATGCTATAGACTAGTTCTCCATGAAAATAGAGAAAACATCATCAGGTTGAATGGGCTGGGTAGGGGTCGGTACCGACCCCTAAAATGGCCAAAATGGCTGCCTTTAACCAAGGGGTAGGCATAAACCACACTGCTATACGAAAACTGCCCAAACAGATCATAAAAACTGTGCGAAAAGCTGCACCGGATCTTCTAACCAAAGCAAATATACAAACCGGACCGGCTTGCATCGATACGGTTCGGTTGCAGTTTAGACGACTGAATTAACCATACTAGACTGGACTGAACTGAATATTTGCATCAGTAATATCATGATAAAAATATAAGCAACTCCTATCTCATTTTATATTCTAAGGATGTATATTCTATTTTCAATTTTCATTAATTATAATCGTTGTCATAAAGGAAAAAGTTTTAGTTTCAGTATGATATTTTTTGGATAAATGCTAATTATAATCTTATTCTATTCATTTTAATTAATGATTATGCATTGATTTACGTTGATGATTGATTAATCTACTAAAAAAACCTCATTTGTAGCTAAATGTGAATTTGAAATATTCATACAATTAAGAACTAATCTTTTTTTTCAATATAACATTGTGTACTTTAACCTTTAAGTGTAAAATCTTCACACAATTGCTTTCATAAATTGATTGTGGATGGAAGTAATATTCTTATTTCATGTTTGATATGGGTTCAAACCGAACCGACCAATACCATATCGTATTATATTAAACAAATCCAAAACCGAACCGTTTTAAAAGATTAATATAATGGATTGTATTCTGATTAACCATTTGATGAGGTGCGTCAACGGTTTGGGCTTCAAACCGCACCAAACAGACCAACATCCACCCCTACTTCAACCTCCACCTTGGTTCGTCTTATGGTTAGCTTTGTGATTCCATTGTTATTTATATCAATAATAACTAATTTCGGGGCGATGGAGGTGAAGAGAACAAAGCTACAGATTTAGTAGTTCGTGGAGATCGATAGAGAATTGCATTCATTCAAAAAAACGACTATGGAAATAGGCTCTTAGCATCTAGTTAGGCATGTAGGCAGAAGATGGGGTCCGCCCATGCTGGAATTTGAAGCCGGGTACCAATGCCTAGAGTGGGGTCAATACCGATCCCTAACTTAGATGATCCCCTTGCTGTTTTGGTTTAGGTTAAATTTGCTTAGAGTCTGACATGAGAAATTCGAGTGTTTACTTAGGGCTTGACCTAAGATTTTTTGAGATTTTCGTGTTCTAAGTTTGTAACATCCCGTATTTGGAGGCCAAAAGCTAAGCGCTACAGATGCTACAATCATCCATAATATTAACTTTTGGTGATAAAATACAGTAGTGATAATGGTATCCATAATATCAGAAGCAGTTGAATATGAATAAAATCATAGGTTTAAAAAACAACATGTTACTGATTATATTTCAAAACAAATTCATATCCAAATTACATAATCCCTATTGTTTCCCGGATAAAGATTAATTATAATCATTACAAAATATGCCAAGTGCGATATATGACGATGCCTTCTTGGTTGATCAAAGTAATATAGTCATACCTGACTTAATATACACAGAGGAATCAAAACAAAATGAAACTGCAAATCCTAATTAGCTATCTGTCAGTCAACTACTCGTCTTCGGAAGCTTTATTCGCCAAAATACTGAAACTTAAATATCCTAAACCTCTGCCTACTCAAATCATTTTTGAGTACCCGAGAGTTTAAGGGGAAACAAAAACTTTGAGTCAGACATAAAGCTTGGTGTGAATAATTCTATTACATCTCGGTTTACTGATATTACGTGAGACCCTGACGCTTAGCGGAATAGATTTCCCCTTACTAATATCCTCTTTAAATCATATATTATGCGAATCCTTTCCTGTAACCAAACATGTTAATCAAACTGATTATATCAAAATAACAATATCTTTTATGCTAATAAATGGACTATTTGTCCATAAAACAGGTAATATGTGAACTGTCTGCCCATAATGTAATAACAAGGTTCGTTATGCTACAAATGGACTATCTGTCCATACAACCGAACTGACCGCCCTTAAACTGGATTAACTATTCGAACTCCTGGCCAACTGCCTACAAAATGGACTAATTGTCCGTATTATTTTCTTAGGGTTGACTACCCTTCAAATTTTCCTTGAAAACCTTTTCAAAATGATTTTGTCCTTCAAATCATATATATGCAAGAAAAATATATCTTCGGCTTTACTCTAAGCAATTTTTGCCATTTTATATACACTTTACTCAAAATAATGTTGATGAGATTTAATAAGGATTAATTATCCCTCCAAATCAAGTTAAAACCCTTTTTAACTTGAAAATATTTAGGTTATATTGCCTATTCAATACATTCAAAGCCTTTTCTTAAAACTTTTAAACAACCTTTTTAAAACCCTTGAAGGTAACCCTTTCGAAACCATTGAAAGACCCTTTCGAAACCATTAAATATAGCCTTTCGAAAACATTGGAAAACCTTTCCTTTCTTTTCTCCGAAAGGTTCAAAATATCAGACGTCCTCCTTTAAAACCTTTTAAATATTGCCTTTCAAAAACATATGAAAAACCCTTCCTTTCAACCTTTTCGAAACCCTGGGGAACAGCCCTTTTCGAAATCATTTATTAAAACCTTTCAAAACATTCAAAACTCAATCCTTTTGAAAGAAATTTCGATTCAGTTTAGAACATGTGGAAACCTTTCGAAACCATTCAAAAATTTACCCCTTCGAAACCATTTGGATTCCGCCTTCAAGTAGAGGAAAATGATTAGAAACCCATTAAAGTCGAAAGCATCTGTTTCAAAACCATTTAAAACCATCTCTTTCGAAACCAATTTGTGTTTTACTTTACTTTTAGAAAAAGGGTCTTAAAAAAATTAATTCGAAAGCATCTACTTTGAAACCATTTCCAAAGTAATAAAGTGATGGTGTTGAAACCATCCCTTCGAAAGCATTGGAGAGTGGCCAGGATTTTAGAAAAAAAAACCCTTTTGAAACCATTTGAGTCAAAAGGTAAAAAGGCAGTAGCAAAACGTTTCGACTTAGTCGAAAGTAATTATTTAAAAACATAGGTGCAACCCAATCAACACCATTTCCTTTAAATCATTTGACCCAGTCGAAAGTTACTTTGTCGAAAGCTATTTAGTTGAAAGCAAGCATGCGTGTTTCTTTAATTTAAAACAAAGGACTGCCTCATCCCCTTTGGAATCCTTGGTTTCGACTCCCTACCTTCTGCCTACATCTAATTCACTACGTACTAGTAAACTGATACCATGTGCATTGATTTTGACTATGTCAAAAGCGAAGATGGGGAGGCGGAACCTGGTGCCGACGGTGTCGAAACAATTGAAAACAAGTAGCAAATAGTTCTTTTCACTAGTCTGCCTTACATGTCTAATTGTGATTGGTTTGCCTCTTTCTTTACCAATAAAAAGTGCTGCACTTTTTCAAAAGTGCTGTCGGCATTTTGGATTTTTTGATTCAAATTATTTTACGAAGAGCCCATTCTCCTCTTTTAATTATATAAAACATTTAAGTCTCATACCTTAAATAATTTTATATAACCCTTAAACACTTACGAAAAATCTATAAAAACTTCAAAAATCTAGTTTAACATGATTTCCAACATATAAATATTCCAGACCCCAATCTTTTATTATTTAACTGAAAATAATTATTAATCCAAATTAACATTTTATCTACTAGAAAATTCATATAAATTCCACATAATTTAAAAAAATGCCGAAAATTGAAAGCCATCTCAAAAATATTATTTATGATCTTCATAAAAATTCTCAAGCCATTTGGATGTCATTATATATAGTTTTCACCTTAAGACATATCATAAAATCAATACAAATATACATAAATCATCAATATATATATGTATGTATGTATGTATGTATGTATGTATGTATGTATGTGTGTATGAATGTATGTATGCATATAATAATTCCATCATTCAAAATCATGGAAAATCAACGCAAAATATTTGACATTCATCTAAAAACCGAAAATAACGTTGAAAATGAGATGTAAATATTATTCACCTTTGCTTTGGAGATTAAAGAGACTGAGATATGAATAGATTTGATTTGAATTAGCTTCTTCCTATCTTTTGGTCCTTTTTTCCTTGTTAATGGTGGCCAACCCCTTATTTTAAAATTTTCAAAATGAAATAAACATGTATTCTAATACACGGTCAAGGTTTGGAGGATATAAGAATAGCCTCTTTCCTATTTTACCCTTCCTCTATTTCATTTTGACTCATCTTTAGTTCATTATTAAAAGGCACGGCTATCCTTAATTAAAAGTCAAATCTCAATCCCCTAGTCAACACATTATTTTATTTAATTTTACTTATTAAATATCCTAAATAATGTTACCAAAAATCTTGAGTGTTACAGAGTTTTCCTTTGTTTGCTTAGAGTTGGATGCGAGATTTTTGAGCATTTTCTTTAAGTCATTAGGGGTCCGTACCGGGTCAAGTCCATGCCACTCTGGATCATGCTTGGGGGTTTTTTATGAATTGCTTTGGGTTTGACATTGGTATTTCTCAAGTTTATTCTACTTCGAGTCTGACCTGAGGATTTTGTGGGTTTTCTTCGACTTGGCTCCTGTAAAAACTTGAACTTCCAATTTTTCAACATTTTACGCTCATTTTTCTATATTTATTTTTTCTTGCCTTATTATGATATTTCCAATATCATTGGGTCATTTCTCAAACATTCGCTCGTTCAGTTCGATTGTTTAAGCCTGTTTGAATACTGCCTGGTCAAAATGTCGGATAATACTTGTCCCCCGAAGTATACCTTGTTGCAAATATGATGTGCTTTGAATCGAGACAAGTTAGGATTGCCAGAATGGATTTCACTCAGTACCTCAAATTGTCGTTATCCTTTCATCGCATGGATTTCACGAAGAGTCGTATCTCTAACTATCTATTGTGATGCTTGGTCATATCTGACATTGTAAAATTGAAATGTATTTTCTCGATAATCATCTATGCTTAGTTCCATTGAGCTAAATGATTGAGTAAGTAGGCCTCGATTATCTAACTTGGATTCTTTTCTGAAAGTTCCAAATAAGAATTCAATTCTCATCAATTCAGGAAATTGCATGTTGAGTATGCACATGCGCTCGTACGTCCATGAACATACTTTTGCCATTTTCTCCCAAGCTTGTTCATGTGCCTATAGGTCATTACCAAGTTCCATAGAATAGTAAACATAAGTTGTTATGTTTTTTTTATTCTAAGGCATCCTTTCGGTCATAGCCTTAAGTCATATTGAACATTAAGCACAGGCTGCAGCACTAAGCTATCGTATCCTGCTTTCAGGTGTTCATACTCTTGCCCTCAATCTTGGATTAACAAGGTTAGCGCACAGACGATCAAGTCTTATCCTTATGAAGTTATATTTTCCCATCGGGTCTAAGGCCTAAGTTAGTGAATGGGTGGTCAGATCAAACCCATCTTGAGTTGGTACTCCATATATTGTATCAAAGGTGGGAGTCAATAAATGTCCAGATTGTAGATAGTGTTAGCTAATGGATGTTTGTACAACATCCATCTTAGATTATGCTTTTACTCCCATGTCAAGGGCAGAAGCTGGTGAGTGAATGGTCAAGTCACATCCACCTTTATTTAGATGGTCAAAGTTGGTGAACGGATGGTCATGCCACATCCATTCTAATTTCATACTCCTCCTGTCAAATCAAGGGAGAGAGTAGGCTGATGGATGGTCGGATCACGTCCATCTAGGATTGTACGACCGAGTTACGCCCGATTTATGATTTGTGCTCTTCCCGTCGAGTCAAGGAAAAGAGCTAGGAGTCGGATGGTCAGGTCACATCCACTTTAAATTCAATGACGGACGGTCAGATCACATCCTTATGTGTTTAAACTCCTCTTGTCGGGTCAAGAGAAAGGGTTAGGAGATAGATGGCCAATCACATCCGCTCATTTATTGTTTAGGCTCCTCTTATCGGATCAAGAGAATGAGTTAAGTTAATGGATGGTCAATATGTTGGTTTGAACTTCCCCTGCTGGGTGAAGCGATAGAGCTATGTTTATGATGGTTAGTCATATCCATTTTGGTTTATGTTTTGGGCCTCATGTCGAGGGTAAGAGTTAGTGCATGGGCCGTTATGTCATGTCCATGTTAGATAGGGTTCTGAGTCTGCCATGTTCCAAGCAAGGCGTAAGTGTTCTGGAAACGCTAGGTACGAGCTAGAGAGTGGATGGTCGAGTCACATCCACTTTTGGATCATTGTCTTGCCCCAGAGTGAGGGGCAAGAGTTGGCTAGCTCTACAGGTTTGATCATGGGGCACCTAACTCTAGGTACCTGCACACTTGCATTATTCATATAAATGTTCATTTGAGTTGGTCGTTGTTCACAACAGAATTTCATAAAGGTAAAGTTGCATGGTTGGAAAGCCATTTTATTGAAAAGTAACATATTCTAATAATCCAAAGAAAATAGCAATAAGTTTTATTCTCAAGCGTAATAGCATCGTAGATGCTCGCTATTCCATTCCACTTCATCAACTCACAACTAGAAGATGAACGTCAACAGTCTAGTTCATAATCAATCTCCTTTTAGGCCATCTAGGTTCATCCGCAATAGGAGTGGTCTGCCCTTGTTAGGGTCGGATGTTCCTTGCCCACCATCTAGTAGGTTTTTCACAAACTGTTGCAGTTTTTCTTTCGGATCAATTCTTCGATCATATCATGAATGTATCTACACTCGTTCCTATCATGACCATATGTCTCATGAAATCTGCAGAATTTTCCAGACCTCCTCTGGTCTTTAGTTAACTCTTTCGAGACTAGTTTCCTATACTGCTCTGAGTCGCGAGTAGCGAAGTAAATATTTTCAGTTTAGTCATTCAATGGGGTGTAGGTATCAAATCTCAAGATTCTAGATCGTCTCCGAGAATCTGGGTTTTGTTTTAGGGCCTGCTATGGCCCTTCCTTTGACAACTTCTCTTATTACGTACAGTCACAGTTATGTTCCTGGAAATTGCTTCGGACTATCTCACAGCAATGTTGCTTTGCACTACTTCAGCTTGATGGCCTATATCATTGCCTCTCCAATTCAGTGTACCCTCCTCCTTACGCAAGTACTAGGCTGTCTTGTTGTAAAAATGATCCAGAATAGAAGAAGGCTTTATCAATAACCATTCACCAAAGTCATTTCTAGGTGGATCCCCCTAATCAAAGCCATCATGATTATGTTATTATGAGGGTTGCTTACCTCAGTCACGGTAGTACTAAATTTTTGCAAAAATTCCTTGAGCGATTCCTCCGATCCTTGGAATAAGTTAGATAATTACATGAGATCCTTGGGGCCCGTCGCGTGCATTCTGAACTGCTCGATGAAATTAATTTCCAATAGATCAATAGAAGAGATGGACCTTGGTAGTAGTCGAGTAAAACACATAGTCGCCACCCCTTTTAGGTAGATAGGAAAGCACCTCTACTTGATTGAATTTGACGCTCTGGTAGAGTCCATATGCCACTCGTATTTTTTGAGATATTGTCTAGGATCAGTCTTTCCTGATTATGATGGCATCATCGGCATGTTGAATCTACATAGGTACTTTTCACGTAAGATCACTTCAGTAAAAGGATTTTGACTAGGGTAAGTGACCCAGTCGTCGTTAGTTTGGTCTTAACTTTCTCTCACAATTTGTCTCACTATCTCAGCCAAGTTTGGCTCTTCAAAAACTTCCACGTTGTGGTAGTCGTGATATATTCCTTGCGCTTGGCCCGATAAACAACCCTAGTACATGCCTTGTTGCTTATTTTCTTCTAACTTCAGAAGAATTCAGCAACTCCACATTCATTCCTTAAAGGGAATACAACAACAAACTCCCGACTGCTAGTGCCCTGGTCAGTATGGTGTGCCCATGCTGCATGCCATTACCAGCTCCGAGTCCCGACCCTTGGAGAGTGGGTTCAGTATCGACCATATGGTGGGATCAGTACCAACGGTCGGTACCAACCCCTGGGCCTTGCTAAGGAATGGTTGCATATTCCCACTTAGAGATTCATGCTTTATATGCCTCCATCCTTTTCCTTTTGTTCCTCCACGGATAGTTAAATAATGTGGAACTTCCAGAGGTCGAATATGGAGGAGTCTACTCTCTCCTAGTTTTACTACAGTAAGTAATCAGTTGGGTCATCAATTTTCTATTTTCTTGGATTTGTCGATTTAACTCTATATAGCTATCCTATAGCTCTTTCATCATATGCTCAAAATCAATCTTAATGATATCATCTGAAGGATTTTGGACATAACAGCTTCTTACTATGCATCTTTATCCAGGATGTGGAGGTTAGCGTGCTCTATTTCATCAGTAGCTCTTGAGGAGGCAACAACTTTGTCTTTCAAAGGGCCATTGAAAATAGCTTCTTCTAGACTTTGTTCGAATATGAGTAGTAGGCAAACTAGTCTAGAATAAATTGAATCTTTTCCCTTGATTTTAGGTAATCCAATAGTAGACAAGGACCCAAATAGCCTGGGAGTCATTCTCTCAGTGAAAGCACCAAAATATTTAAACCAAAAAATGGCATAAAAATCCATAGATTTAAGTAGAGAATAAAATTGAAGAACTAAATGAAAAATGAGCAAGAAACAAGTAAATAATGAGTACATGGGGTTTATAGTAGTTCGAAAAAGCAAGACATACGTCCACTGTAATATTTTATTGCTGAATTCTGAATTAGAGATAGAAGTTCTTAGGAGTCGGTATAACTGCAACACTTAGATTTTTTCATAATTACTAGAATATAAGATATAGTAGAACTCGAGCCAAAAAATCCTAAAAATGAGCCCTACCCTCCTATTTATAGAGGTAGTGAGCCTAATATCTTGCACAAAATATCTACAAACCTTTATCCAAGCCATAGACCAGCCACCATGAAAATAGAGCATTACGTCATTAGGTTAGATGGGTCGGTACAGCACCAAGGGTAGGGGTCGGTACCGACCCCTAAAATGGCCAAAATGGCTACCTTCAACCTTCCACCTATGTTCGTCTTGTGGCTAGCTTCATGATTCCATAGTTGTTTATATCAATAATAGCTTGTTTCAAGGTCCAAATGATGGAGCCGCAAAAGAACAAAGGTACATATTCAGGAGTTCGTAGAGATCGATAGAGAATTGCATTGATTAAAAAAACGACTTTGGAAATAGGCTCTTAGCATCGAGTTAGGCATATAGGCAGAAGATGGAGTCCACCCAAGGTGGAATTGGGAGTCGCTACTGATCCCCAGAGTGGAGTCGATATTGTTCCCCAATTTAGGTGATCCCTTGTTGTTTTGGTTTAGGTTGAATTTGGTTGGAGTCCGACCCAAGAAATCAAAGTGTTTACTTGGGGTCTGACCTGAGGTTTTCTTGTTATGAGTTTTCCTACGTTTTATCTTGTGTCGAACCCGATATTTTTGAGTGTTTGCTCCGAGTCATTAGGAATTGGTACCGAGTGAAGTCCATGCCACTCCGGGTAGCGCTTGGGGCTTTTTACGAATTGCTTCGTGTCTGACTCGAGGATTTCTCAAGTCTATTCTACCATGAGTCTAAACTGCGGATTTTGTGGGTTTGCTTCGAGTTGGCTCCTCTCGAAACTTAAACTTCCAAATTTTCAACTTTTTTCACTCATTTTTTGATATTTCTTCTTTCCTGCCTTTTTATGATATTCCCAATGTTCTTGGGTCATTCTCCGTCATTCGCTTCTCTGATACGATCGTTTATGTCTGTTCGAATACTGCCTAGTCAAAAGGTCGAATAACACTTAGTATATAAATCAAATTTTAAATTATATTCAATTTATTATGCATAAATTATATTAAATAGGAAGTTATATGATTATTTAAAAATAATATTTAATTGTAGCAATTTATGAAATAATACATTTAATATTTAGCTTACAAATTATTTTGTGAATTTAATAGAAAGAACTGAGTTACAAATATTATTAATAAAAATTTAATTATTGACTATTTATCTAAAAGATTGGGAAATTATTTATATATTATAAGAGGTAAACCTAAAATAGAATACAATTTTTCAGTTAATTTTTGAATATGTTAATATTGCTCATTCTGAGTTTTTCTCTCTTATAGAAGATTTAGATGTATATTCTTATATACGATATTGTTGGGAATCAATTTAAATGTTTTATATGTATACTTATTTTGATAATCTATTTTTATATTACTATTCAGATATTTCTTTTCTTACAATTATATAAATATTATATGAGTGATTCACCGTTGATATTGATTTGTTTGATGATTTTGATATGATACGACGACGACATGTGTTTTCATGATATTAAATTCTATGTGATGAGAAATTATAATAAACAAAGTCATAATACCATTTAGGATGGGGCATTCGATAATATTTCTCCAATTATTCTTAGGACTTGATATATAGAATATTGAGTGGATTCAATGTAGTTTATAAGCAGCGAATAAACGTTTAAGTATTACGTAGTGGTATGGAACGATGTTGTGATATTTATTCGATTGTTCATTGTAAGTTGATAACACTCACGTGATGGGATTAGAGTAGTATTTTAAATGTGAGGTGATACACCTAGTGATATATGGCTGTGTGCCAATGTTTAGTAAATATCGTTGTATGCCTAACAACGATCCTATCTCCATGTTTAGATATATTGGTCCTATATGCCACTGTTATGATGTACTCCTATTATGTGTGTTCGAGAGGACCAGATGGCCAGAATCTTTCTAGGTTGCTCGATCGTGGGTTGCTCCCCAAATCTGTGATTCCCTATATTTGTGGAGCTCCGAATATATATAGCTTAGTGCTTGGCTTTATGCCATCACCCCTATGTCACCTAAACCAGTAGTCTGTTATCTATTGGGGCGATTCTTGTGACGTGCCTTATAGTATTTACATTAGCGAGCACATTAGTGGATATATGTCACGATCATTGTGAGGCAACTAAGGACGATAGAGTCTCCATATGGAGCTGGTTCCGTTGCATCAGCATCCCTTTTGGTACTAATAGAGTAGAAGATTGGCTTATATGATTGATACACCTTACTACAGTGTTAATGTGTGCTAGGTACCACATATGTTGTTATATATGACACTACTTGGGACTTCATGTCTATCATACAATCATTTCCCATCATGATACTTTTAATAGTTTATATTTGCGGTGATGATATTATACTTGCGATATATGATCAGAGTATAGGATTCTAAATATATTGATAGGCAGTCTATCCTATTTGATATCAATGGTGTTGTATATACTGAGATTGAAAGATATTTGGGCAATACTATATGTTAGCCCGATGAACTTAATGATCTTCTTTATTGGTGTTTTCTTGATTTAGAAATGATTTTTGGATATGCATGATTCATCAATTTGTATCGATTCTATGATTTCTGATTTGATGTTGTTTCTATACGAGTGATGACATCTTTTGATATCAGAGCTGGTTATTTCATGTGATTTGGTTATCTATATTAGTTTATCATATTATATTCTCTGATTACATTGTGATATCTTTATTATACCGTTGCTTAAATATAGTCTGACCCATGTGTTATTTTATAATACTCGGGTAGTCCAAGATATTTCAGGTACATGGATAACTTGACCAACACCTGTATTTCTGGGCTTAGATGAGATTTAAGTTAGGATGTTCTATATTATTTATATGACATTGACTCATTGTATATATTTGATACTGAGCTATATATTAATTGTTTATGACCTTATACTGAGATATCTGACATATATGTTGAGTTATACCCTTAATATTTAAACGTTATATATATAATCACTTGATTGGCTCTATGTGTTCTGTTATTTACTATAGATTATGTATTGTTCTATCATGGATTCACATGTGTTTATTGTTTTGTACTGATACTGTGTACGTATAGGTGAGTTATAGATTAGAAGTTTAATACGTACCACTATTATTCTAAGAGAATATTCACATTTGTACCCCCAAATAGCCTCATTCTTTATATTATCTAACATTATTATATTGTAATACTCTTGGATAGTATGGATATAAAGGTGAGATTTTGCGGTTTTGAATCAAAGCAGGGTTTAGAACAATACCTCGTATATTAGAGAAACTAGTCAAGATCTTAGATGAGATTTAGAGTCCCTAACCCATTGGGTGTGTTGGGTAATTCCTTATAATAAGGGATAATAGCTATGTATATATAGGATGGTTACTAGGGTAATCTCCAAGGGACGTATTTATGATTTTTATATGTATACGAAGTTATGTATATATATGATTAATTATTTATCTTTTAAGTATAAAATGTAAAATGGTTTTGTGTTGCAATAATGTACTTTGATTTGTTTTAATCAAAGGGCACAACTGGATTATTAGTTTCCGCTCGACATATTTCTTTTGGTTACTCATGTTGTTTAATTATTTGAAATTGTTGATGTTGGATTTGATTTTTAAAATTTGTGGGTATTCATTAAAGTTATGAAGTGAATTGCATTATTGATTTATATTTATCAGAAATGTATATGCTGGTGTCTATTTAGTATCGAAAATATTAGTTGAAAAGATTTAATGTAAATCATATTTATATATGTATAAAACTATGATTGAAGGTTCAGAAAATATTTTAAAGTTATTAAGCATTTTGTCGAAAGTAAATGTTTATGATACATATATAAATATTGATTATTATTATAATCAAATGATTTTATAAGTTAAGTGATGTTTTAACTAGAAGTTTTTGGAAAATATATATTATAAGTATAGTATTAAATGAGGGCTAGAAAATAAATTAGAAAGGTTTTTATTGGAACTAATATATTAGACAATTTGTGAAAGTAATACTTGTGAATATTTTTGGAAACAAAAGTTATATTAACTCGTCCGTCTAGTGAATTAAGAATTCTGATTGATGTGTCTAGCCATCGTTATTGATAGGGATTCCTAAATACTCGAGATAATTGGATATAATGATTTGTAAGGATTTTAATATTTCGAAAAGATGTGAATGTTTTGAGTAAGGTAAAGGATTTTGAACAGCGATGTTTGAAATTTATATTTGGACAGGCTTTGGTAATAAGAATTTATAGCTATTTGGAGAAGCAAGTAGTAAAATATATTTTATATATTTTGATATATTTTAGTGACGGTTGCAACCATTATATATTAGCACAAGACTGTGATCGCTTGTGAGGCGTTATTGATTGTATTAATATTGCAGCCAATTGATATTAGTAATCACCACTATAAATGGAAAGGCAATATGACTCTATTTTATTGTATTTGATAACTTGTGTATATAAGTGTGTCTGTGTGTGTGTATCAGATGGCTTTTTGTTATAAATAAGAATGAGTAAATGTTAAAGAATTTTAGAATTCTAGGATATGAGAATATATATGATTTGGAGTTATACTGTATTGAATTATGAATGCTATTGATTTGGAAGTTGTTAAATATAAACTTTTGGAGATGTAAACTAAAGTAATGTTTATTTTTTATTGTTTTCATAAAAAATAATAATGATAATAAATAATTTCATTACAGTTCTTTGTATTATTGAGTAATTACAAAAAGAAATTTAATTTAACATTGGCTTTGAAATTTGGTAGCTTATATCCTTATGAATTATTATGAAAAGCAATATAGGATTAGTTTAAAATATTAAAAATTTTGACAGTAAGTTTAGATTATCCGATATTAATTTAAAAGTATAAGATGTTTAACTAAATCTATGAGAAGAGTTTACAAAATAGTATGTGAAAACAATTTTGCTTATAATAATAAGATGGAAAAAGTTAAATGATGTACTTAAGAGTATTTTCATTGAATATAGAAGTAGAGTTTTAAAAGAATTTTTGGATTATAAGTTTTTGTTTCTGTAATATTTTAAGAATTATTCAATGAAAATTTGAATTTCCAATTAAATTTAAAGTATATTTGAATTAAATAAAATGACATTTTGAAGGAAATTATAATGTTTAAAAGTGAATCTTTTAAAGGAAATTTAGTTCATATGGTTCGATATAGTTTAATTGGTTTTTTATAGATTTTCCTTACAGGAAATTGTGAGGACGCAATTTGTTAAGGGGGAACCTGTTTGTAACAGCCCGATTTTTAAGTAATGATTAATTATATACATAATAGTAATTTAATTAATTAAATTAAAATTTGGAGATTTTTTCGATAAATTAGTTTTTAAATTTATTTAAATAAAAGGATTTAAATTGTAAAAAATAACAATTTATAAAAGTGATGTGTTCGGAATATAACATTACTTTGGAAAAGAGGTGATTTTTAAATGTAATTTTAGTTTGTCTAAATGAATATTTGTAGTTTTGTACATGAAAGGGGAAAACATATATGTTCTTATTTATATTCCTTAAATCCCAAGCCCACATCTTTTAAGCCCAATTTAATTTCTAACACTCTTAGTTTCCATAATTTCCTCTCTTCTTTAAATAATCATTCACGTAATTCTCTTAGGGTGTCTTCCACCGAAAGCTAAATCAAGGAAAGAAAACAAAATTTCCATCATTTTAAAAATTCGAAAACAAATTCAATAAATTACTAAATTTAAATATGAGATTCTTATTATTGGAATGCATCTATATTATGAGTTTTAGTTGTTGTAGCTTTGAGTTTTATGTGTGCATGGGTATGGATAGAGAATGGAAGTAGGAACAACAATAGCATTTTCAAGTAAGGATCTCCTCACAAAATCTATGTATAATCAAGTTGATCTATGCATATATGTATGTTTGCTTTTTTGAATATATATGTGTGTTGCTGCTGCGTTGTATTTTTCCCTATGTGAGTGGAGTAGTGGTTGTGTGTAGTTGGTTGAGTGTGTGTGTGTATCTGTGTTTATAGGCTTGAAAACCTGCTATTGTATTCTACTTATCCGTCTTATGGCTGAGCATTTATGTAGTGGTGTGTGAGTATGAGGTGATTGAGTAAGGGCTTCTAGCTGCGTAAATTTGTTTGTGTGTGTGTAAGGTTGCATGTGTATACTTGAAGGAGTTGCGCCTGCACTTGTGCTTGTTTTAGTTAAGTGTGTGTTGCATATGCAGGTTATATAAATTAGTGTGTGAGTAAGATAGGTGTGTGTGAGTGATTTTGGTTGTATATAAGTAGAGTTGGAAAATATATGGGTGATCATCATGCATGTTTCCCTCTATTCCTGGCCATATTGTTAGTTTGAGTCTAGTTTATCATGTCCTATTTTTATTTTGAGCTTTGTATTTTTTACTCTAATTTGGTTTGTGGTTGTGTTTGGCTATGCATGTGTATGTTTATTTGTCGTTGCATGTTGAATGAGTTGTGTGCTTGTTGTTTTGTTATCTACACACCCACTTGTTGAATTGATTTTTGGCTATATTTTTGGATAGACATATTTTTGCGGCTGTTTAGTGAAATTAGGTATATGCAAATGCAAGGAATTCTATTTGTGAACACATTTCCATAGTTTATAATTCAAACATAAATATGTATATATATACATTTATATATTAAATATGAATAATAATATAATTTAAAGATTAATAAATTAATATAGTGAAGCTAATAATATATTTAAAATCAAAACAATGTACGTAGATCCATAATTATTTCTTTATAGTATTCAAAGTTAATACATACACACGTATATATATTTCAAAAAAATCCTTAGTATATAAATAAAGTTTTAAATTATATTCAATTAATTATGTATAAATTAAAATAAATTGTATGTTTTATGATTGTTTAAAAATATATTTAATTATACCAATTTGTGAAACAAAACCTACATTTAATATTTAGCTTACAAATTATATTATGAATTTAATTGAAAGAATAGAGTTACAAATATTGCTATTAAAAATTTAAATATCAATTATTAATATAAAAGATTGGGAAATTATTTATTTATTATAGGAGGTGAACTTAAAATGGAATACAAATTTAGTTAATTTAGAATATGTTAATATTGCTCATTTCTAAGTGTTTCTCTCTTATAGAAGATTTAGATGTAGATTTTATATAGAATATTATTAGGAGTCGATTTAATTATTTTATATGTATACTTATTTTGATAATCTATTTTTATATAAATATTCAAATATATCTTTTCTTGTAATTATATAAAGATTATATGAGCGGTTCACTATTGATATTGATTTGTTTGTTGATTTTGATATGATACAGTGATGATATCCCTCATTATGTTTTCGTTATATTAAATTCCATGCGACGAGAAATTAGAGTTAATAAAGTTATAATACTGTTTGGGATGAAGCATTCGGTAATATTGCTCCGGTTATTCTTAGGACTTATTATATAGAATATTGAGTGGATTTAGTGTAGTTTGTAGCAGTGAATAAACCTTTAAGTATCACACAGTGGTATAGGATGCTGTTGTGATATTTATTCAGTTATTTATTGTAAGTAGATAACACCCATGTGATGGGATTAGAGTAATATTTTGAGTGTGAGGTGATACATGTAGTGTTAGCATGAGAATTGGTCACTAACATCCAAAGAAAGATTTGTGTAGAGAGATTAATGAAGATAGAAAATTAAAATAAAGGAACATATGCAGAATTAATTGCAAAAACTGGAACACCAAATTTATAGTGGTTCGGCGTAGCTGTCTATGTCCACTTTGAGTTTAATCTTTATTGCTTTTCTAAACAATTGAATACAGATACAATCCGTACACCCACTACTTGAATGTAAATGCTATTTGAAAAAGAATGAGTCTTGAAAGCGGTAGAGTCTTCCAAGTGTTCTCGAAAAAAGGTCCATTTCACTGTGCCCCTGCCCTTCTATTTATAGGCGAAGATAGGCTAGACACCCTTCACGGGCCCAGGAACAAAGTACCTCGGCCCACAGTAGGTGACTTCTGCGCACCGGGTCAGGCATGCCAAACGAGGAATTCCGCTCGAGAATTGTTTGGTCGAATATTGAGTGACTCGAAGCAGAATCATGCCGAACGCACTTGCTTTATTGTGGGTTTGACAACTTGCTAACACCTGTAATATACACCGAGCCAGGGAAGCCGAATGGAAGTTGCCGAGCGACCTTGATGAGTGACTTTGACAAGCGACGTTGTCAAAGAATGCCAAGCGATGGCAATACCGAGCGATGGCTTCTGAACTTGAGATGTCGAGCGATGGTGTCTGAACTCGAGATGCCGAGCAATGAAGTAAGGCCGAATGGTACGTAGGTCGAATGAGATATCCCTGCCGAACAACATTCGAATGCCGAGCCGAGCGAGGTATTTATACCGAGCGGCACTCGTATGCTGAGCGTGGCATCTATGCCGAGCGACACTCGTATGCCGAGCAAGGCATCTATGCCGAGTGACACTCGTGTCCAGAGCGAGGCATCTATGCCGAGCGATATGCTTTGCTCTAAGTTGTGCTTGCTTGACGAACCTCTCGTTACCGGGTCAAACAACCGGGTAACACTTGCCCCCCAAAGTGTGTCGTGAGAGGCAACATGACACGTTTTGATCCATTATCTAATTCCTGCTACTAGAAGTTGAATGTACCGAACCACTTGTTCGGCAAGTCTTGTGCCGCTCGACATAACTTCTTACCGAACCATCGAGATATCTTTACTGGGCCATGGTTTGGTGCCTGTTCACCTCCCCTTCTTCCTATATAAAAATCAATATTTCTCCTTTTCTTCTCTTTACTTTTACTTCCACTCTATAAGACTTTTAACTTGCCTTCCTCCAAACTCTTGCTAACACCTCAATCTTCCTCTTTCTTTCTGAGTCCAGTACATTTGCCTCACAACCTCTCCCAACTACGAGCCTGAACGGATTTCAAATCCAAATCAAGCATTTCCCTAAGCTTCGATCCATTCTCTTAGGTATGAACTTTTCACTTGATCGACTTTCCCAATTAGGGGTTTTGTACGAGACTTGAATTCACGACTTTCTTTCAAACCACGGATGGTAGAAGTTGTCCAGATAAGGAAGGTAAATCTGAGGTTTAAACATGCCTATGGGTTAAATGGAGAGGAGGAAGGAAGAGGATGCCGGTGGCATCCAGTACTTAGGTTTCTATTAGGTTGCCGAGTGAGGGAAGAGGAAGTGTTGTTGGCTCGGTGGGAGTTAGCGAGATTAGGAAGTGTTGGCTGAGCGTTAACGTTGAGCTACTAAGTTGTGCGGGAGTCTACTAGATGGTAGGTTGGGCATGGTGTTCGAATGAGAGTGGCTTTGGGTGAGCAACTAGTAGGGTGTTTAGATTACTCGAAGAAGTGAATTGGAGGAGAACGTTTGTTTCAGTTGGTATGGGCGATTTCTAGACCCAGGGACAGTGGCTCGGTATCCAGTATGAAGGAAAGAGTATGGTTTAATCACCTGAGTGTAGCGCTACGGCCCGGTTAGGACCATGAGTTAAGTTCGGTGTAACGAGCAAGTGCGGCTCGGTATGACCCCCGAATGTCGAACGTTGAAGAGTGAGTGTCGTAGAGAAGAGTGAGTGATTCAACAATGCTGGTCAAGTACGCCGTTCGGCTCCGAGCCTTGGGGGCCGGCATTGATATTCATGAATGTCCCCCACTTAAGCACAGCGCATGCCCAAACTTCATACTCCTATGCCTTATCACAGAACAATGAACAATGACAACAATTTAAGCATATCAAACTGATTTTGATGGATAACACCTCAGTTCCATTTGTCATAAACCATAATCCAACTTGATGAAAACAAATAATAGCCTTCAACATATAACGCTAATGTCCAAGTTCAAAACTGAAACCATCACAGGATAGGCTCTCTGAGACGGTCAATGACGATGGTCTCCGAAGACGACAGTTCAGAGCTTAACTTTACTTCATCAACTTAACGACTTTTAATTCTTTTACATTTATATTTGAAAGATTGCACTAGTTCACACACCATAGAGGGAAAGCACTCTTGTCATTATGTCTAATATTGATTGCCTTTCAAGTATAGTTCAAACAAATGTTTATCCGAATTCGACGCTGATTAAAGATGTCTCGAAAGTCGAGTTCTGCTACAGTCTCAGATAAACTTGAGTCAAATTTTCAACAAGTAGTGGGAACTTCAAATCCGCCGACAATTCCTATATAAAATATCCCAAGTCCAACGATTACATCTATTGACTAGGCTCCTGATGCCCTAGACGCTGCTATCATTCTAGACAATCCAGTTGATTCTCAAGCTTCAAGAATCAATGAAAACGCTCTTCGTCGACTATGCTCAATTCATGAGATTCCTTTCGACGATGTACTGATCCCATCGGGACAAGATCGTCCTCACCTGCCCCCAGTCGGATATACCGCCTGCAACAAATTCATGTGCTGGGTTGGTAGCTTGCCACCGTTCAACTCCTTCCTCCATGATGTGTTGCAATATATTGAGATCGCCCCATCACAGTTACATCCCAACAATCACGCGTTTATATATGGCACGTGCATTCTCTTCATGAGCATTCTATTTAGGCTCCCTACTCCCGGCGACATCCGTTATATTTATCATTTCAAGCGGCGGTCTGACAACCCATCTTTCTTATTCCTTGAGCTGCATAACAAGTGCTAAATCCTGACTGGAGCGTGGAGCGAATTCGTCCAGTATAAGTAGGAATGGTTTTACGTGCGCTGTCCCCCTGGCTTTGCAAGGAGATGGCTGGAAGGGAGTAAGTTTCTTTTCTGGATCAATACTTATATTCGACGGAAAGTGCATCCTTTCTAAACCTTTTCTCTACTTTTACAGGTATCAGCCCACGTCCCGAAGGCTCCAGTTACTCTGAGGCCGTTGAAACTATTCGAGCTGTTCCCGCGGAAGACCGGGATATCATATCCATCATTACCAATGAATCGCTCTCCAAATTTGGGCTGTTGGCGGAAGGTCACCGAATAAGTCTTCCTCACGGCGTCACTATAACTGGCTCTTCCTTGGATAAAGGCAAAAGGCAAGCTAGGCCTTCAACACGTGGTGCCCCTGACACACCCAAGGAAGGCGAGATTAGAGAAACTGAGGTGTTAGAAGCACCGGGTGAAAACGTAAGTCCTACTGTGGAACCAGTGGTTGAGGCACACGACACCGATGCAACGCCTCCCCCTTCGAAGGGAAAAAAGAAACTGGCTTACAAATTGAGGAAAAAGACTGTAGGTGGAACCTCAAAGGTCACGATTACTCCAATGGAGAGAGAGAGCCGTCTCCACAACACTTTGAGGGTTCAATGAAAGGCTTATCTGAACTCACTATTCCCGACGACTTGGATAATTATGGATTCAACGATCCAGAAGCCCTAAAAATCCATTCGTCCACGAGAGGCGATGAAGGCATTTAAGCCCATAATCAAGGAGAAAAAACTCCGATAAGTAAATCCAAAGAAACTGGTCCGTCGAGGGGAAACGCTAGGACACACATAACAACACTTACACATCATCTTGCACTTAAACTTCAGTCATCATATGACTCTGGCTAACTCGTGTTTACTTAATTTCTGTGCAGATGATATGGGACGCTCCTACAGATTTGACCGCCTTCGTGGGTCATCTATTTTCCATCATTCTTGCCAGGATTCGGGCTCTGGCAAACGCCGGGATAGAGATATCGACAGTGATAGGGACTATCGCTCCCGGGACTCATCATCTTGAAGGAAAACTTACCACCAATCTTCATACCGTCATGATCCTCCCTCTCTCCCAGAGCAAGGTAAGGAGAAATATGGTCATAAGGGGTCCCAGTTTGATACTTCCCGTGACCAACATTCGGGTTCATCCAGCATCAGGCAATCTCAGGAACTTCACGAAAAATCTTTAGTCCTAAGACAGACCTCTTTTGCTCCCGTACATGATCCGTCGATAGCAAAAAGGATAACCGAGCTTAAGGCCACGGTCTTAAAAATATGCTTCGACGGTCCAAAGTTTCTTCCAGGGATTCATCACATTCCGGGGCACGTCAAACAAAGTGCAATTGCTTGTAACAATGATGTCTATGTTCAACATGACGCATTTGTTCATTTGGTAGAGAAAGTGTTAGAAGTCTCTATCGAACGCCAACATGAAATTGATTGTCTAAAGCTCGAAGCCATCCACGACAAAGACATCATTAAAGCCCAGGATGAAGAGCTTTTCTCACACAATTCTCCGCTTGAAGCTGCTAAGAAAAATGCCAAAGACACAGCTGAGGCAGTTAGTCGTCTAGAGACCACACATAAGAAAGAGATCGATGAAGCGGTCCAATGCTGTGATGCCTTAGTATTAGAGAAAGACTCCGTTCAGAAGGAGAGGGATGCGTTCGCTCAGAGAGTCAAAGAGTTGGAAGAGATACATCTCAAAGAGAAAGAGGAAAAGACTGCTGCTCAGGAGGAGTCGCAGCGAGATTGCGACGAGATTGTTGCTACATGACTCCTAAAGACAAAGCTCGATGAAGAACTCTCCAAGGCCGAAATGCTAAAGGATGAGGCCCGTGAAGAGGGCAAAAGGTTGGCGCTCATGGAAATTGATTCTCGCTTTGTGGCGACCACTGAGACTAGTAGGGCGGAAATCAAGTGCATATTTGATCCGCTTATAGCAGAGTATAATGCTCGAGTTCTCATACATCATGATCTTGCATTTCTTGGCGAGGGTTACCTCGAATCTTTGGCCGAAGCATGGGAAACTATGAAAAAGATCAAAAAGTTTGAGTCGGGCACTGAAGAGGTTGACAAAGAAGCTTTAGTGAAGGAATTCCTCTGGGAGAATGAGCCTTTGGACTTGTCTGCAGCGAAGGCTCTCTATAGAAAAGATTCCTCCTCGTCAAAAGGAAAGAACGACATTGTCGGTCAATCTGGAATCGAGTCTCCAGCTCCTTCCCCTACTTAACCGACCGGTCGCCCAACACTTGATCCCTTCAAGCAGCATGTTTGCTACGACCCAAAAGATCCTGGCCTTGATATTCATGTTCTATCTCCCATTCCAGAGGGCAAAACTCCCCGGACGGTTGAGAGTCAGCCAACAACCGGTACATAACTTCTCTTTTCAAATTTCAATGGACCATCGTTTTCGGCGTGTAATTAATGTATTCTAACATTTGTCTCTTATGATTTCGTGTAGGCCGTTCTGATCCTGAGCCAACCCCAAGGAGCGATGACGCCATGGAGAAGGAGGAGAAGACGGGTGAGGCAATTCAAATGAGAGAGATTCTCGGTCCTGATGCTTAAGTAATTGAGGCGCTTAACGAGGACAAGTCTGAAAATCTGTCACCCATCGAACAAGATTATGAGGTTTAGATTACATGCACCTTCGAACATACTTCTAAAATAATCATGAAGGAGCAACTTATGGAGGAGAAAAAGAAGAATGTCGAAATCAAGATCGAGCGCCAAGTAGTGGAACTGGATGATCCTTTGAACGGGCCTTTGAAGGTCATTCTCCCTGGTGGGTCCAGGCCACTAAAAGTTCCACTTCCTTCCTCGAACGTTACTTCCCTAGAAAGCAAAGCATTTAAGCAAAAACGCGTGGAGGAGGAGTCACCTGAAAAACCGAGGAAGGTGAAGAAACCAAAGAAGTGGTTGTCATACTCGTTCAACGAGAGTTATCCTAGATTATGTAATTATTTTTATTCATTTCCATAGCCATTGTAAATATACTTTTGGTTCCGAGTTTTAGGAAGAATTGTTGCGGAACTTCATTTTGGGTTAATAGAAAAAACTTATTTCTTTTGTCTTTCGAATGACTTCTGTTTTTCAGCTTATTGTCTAACTCGTTGCCATAACGCGACATTCGGTGAGTTACTCGAGCTCCAGTTCGCATCAATGTGACTCGGAAATTTTTTGAGAATCGTAAATCCTCTGTTTCATGCTTTGGATACATAGAATATTTTAGTCCGCACTTTCGGGGACTCAGATTACTCCAGTCCGCATTCTGGGGACTTGGAGATCTTAAGTCGTTTATACTCTGGTCCGCACTTTGGAGACTCAGAGTACTCCAGTTCGCACTCTGGGGACTTGGAGATTTTAAGTTGTTTATAATCTATTTCGCACTCTGGGGACTTAGAGTACTCCAGTCCGCACTTCGGGGACTTGGAGATTTTAAGTCGTTTATACTCTAGTCCGCACTCTGGGGACTCAGAGTACTCCAGTCCGGACGTGGAGATTTTAAGTCGTTTATACTCTATTCCGCACTCTGGGGACTTAGAGTACTCCAGTCCGCACTCTGGGGACTTGGAGATTTAAGTCGTTTATACTCCATTACACACTCTAGGGACTTAGAGTACTCTAGTCCACACTCCAGGGACTTGGAGATTTAAGTCATTTATACTCTATTCCGCACTCTGCGTACTTAGAGTACTTCAGTCTGCACTCTAGGGACTTGGAGATTTAAGTCGATTATACTCTATTCTGCACTTTAGGGACTTGGAGTACTCCAGTCCGTACTCCGAGGACTTGGAGATTTAAGTCGTTTATATTCTAATCCGCACTCTGTGGAATCAGAGTACTCCAGTCCGCAATCCGGGGACTTAGAGATTTTAAGTCGTTTATATTCTGTTTCGCACTCTGGGGACTTAGAGTATTCCAGTCTGCACTCTGGGGACTTGGAGATTTAATTTGTTTATACTCTAATCTGCGGGACTCAGAGTACTCCAGTCTGCATTCTGGGGACTTGGAGATTTTAAGTCGTTTATACTCTATTCCATACTCTGGGGACTTAGATTATTCCAGTCCGCACTCCAAGGACTGGGAGATTTTTTAATTTTTTGTGCGCGTTCGTATGCCAGATAGAATAATGTAACTTTATTTTTTCCATAGAATTATCACACAAGGAAACATCAATAATTCATGGAAAAGATGGCTTCAAGACTTTATTGATGGAAAATAAACTAAATTTTCTTATTACATGCTGAAATCTAAGAATCAACGAAATAGAAAGATACTGGAAATAATTGCAACTAAAATGCGAAAGAAATAGACTAAGTATAATAATGTCGCAGATGCTCGCTATTCCATGCTCGAGGGAGTGTCGCACCGTCAACGGTCGTTAGCTTGAAAGTTCCATCTCCAAGCCTCCGTTCAATGACGTATGGACCTTCCCAAGTGGGATTCATATGCGATGGGACTGGGAAAACTCATTTCAAAACGAGATCGGCCACATCAAAGATTCTCGGTCGGACTTTTTCATTATAATATCGAGCTATTCGGTGTCTACATGCAACCGCCCTTAAAGCAGCTTCTTCACATTTTTCATCAACGAAGTCTAGTGATTCCAGTAAAAGATCTCGATTCGTCTTAATGTCATGATGAGTTACCCGATGTGCAGGAACTTTATGTTCCACGGGTATAACAGCTTCTATGCCATATGCCAATGCGAATGGAGTGTGGCTAGTCGCGGACTTGTGGGTGGTTCTGTAAGCCCAAAGTGCTGTTGGAAGTTCATCCACCCACTTGCCTCTAGCCTTTTTCAAACGTTTTTTCAGTATGGACTTGATTATTTTGTTCACGGCTTCTACTTATCCATTGGCTTTTGGATGAGCAACTGCTGCAAACCTTTTCCCAATGCCATACTTTTGACAAAATTCTTTGAACTTCCTACTTTCGAACTGAGTTCCGTTGTCTGTAATGATAGCCCGCAGGAAGCCAAAACGGCATATAATGTTTCGTACAACCAAATTAGTGACCTTCTTGGTAGTGATTGTGGCTAAGGGATCTACTTCTGCCCACTTGGTAAAGTAATCGACCGCAACTATTTCATATTTTGCACCACCTTTGGATATGGGCAAAGAACCGATTATATCGATCCCCCACATTGCAAACGACCAGGGACTAACCATTTGTGTGAGTTCCGTCAGTGGAGCTCTCAGTATTTTTGCATATTTCTGACATTTGTCACATCTCCTTACGTAGTCTGCAGCAACCCGATTCACAGTTGGCCAATGGTATCCATAGCGGAGGATCTTCTTTGCTAATGTCTGCCCCTAGTATGGTCAACACATTCTCCTTCATGGACTTCCTTCTGGACTCGTTTTATCTCATCATGGAAATACACCAGAGTAAGGGGGCCGAGAATTCCTTTCGATACATTATTCCGTCCTGCATTACATATCGCGAAGCTTTACGAATGGCTTGTCTTCTTTTGCTCTTTCCTTCGGGCAAGACCCCAGGTAGAAAGTATTGCTTAAATGGGGTCATCCATGATTCCTTCTCGATTTCTGTTTCCGACACGAAATCTACCTCCATCACATTTATACTTGGAGCATGTAAGGTTTCGACGAGAACCAATCCCATTTGTTGTGCATCGCCAGTGCTTGCAAATTTGGCCAATGAATCGACTTCTCTATTTCGTTCACGCGGGACATGCAAAATATCATAATATTCTAGATCTGCTAACAGCTCTTGAACCCAAGCAAGGTATGGGGCAAGCCTCTGTCCCTTTGCTTGATAGCCACCCCCCCCCCCCCCCCCCCCCCCGCACCTAGTACACAACCAACTGTGAGTCATAAAAGATTTCAACCGATTTTACTTCCAGTTCCCTGATAAGTTTCAAGCCAGCAATCAATGCTTCATAGTCGACTTCGTAATTTGTAGCTGGGAAATTGAGCTTCAAAGTATAGCAAATTGATCGGTTTTCGAGAGTCACAAGAACTATACCAGCTTTAGAACAGCGATCGTTGGATGCCACATCAGTGTAAAGTTTCCATTGAATGGGGGAAATGACATCATGATTGTTTGGTTTGTCTGACAAGGTGAATTCAGCGATGAAGTCTGCTAGCGCTTGCCCTTGTATGGCCTTTCATGGCAGATAGGTAATATCGAACTGACTCAACTCGATATTCTATTTTAACATCCTTCCAGAGGTTTCTGGTCGTTGGAGTACCTGTCGCAAGGGTTGATCGGTATAGACACTGATCGAGTGTGCCTAAAAGTATGGACGAAGCTTGCATGATGCAATCACCAAGCAGTAGGTCAGCTTCTCAATTTTAGGATAATTTCTTTCTGCCCTCATTAAATGTTTACTTACATAATACACCAGTTTTTAGACTTGGTCCTCCTTGCGAACCAAAGCCGTACTGATGGCATGTTGACATACGGCCAAGTACACATACAACACTTCATGGTCTACAAGCTTTGACAGCACCGGGGAACTTTCCAAATGTCTCACCAGAGCTCGGAATGCGTCCTCACAGTTAGGAGTCCATTCGAAATTTCTCTTTTCTTTCTTTATTACATTGAAGAAGGGAACACACTTATCCGTGGCTTTGGATATGAATCGAATCAGCGCGACCACTTTTACATTCAGTCTTTGTACTTTCTTTATAGTTTTGGGCACTTGTATGTCCCGAACAGCTTGAATCTTTTCCAAGTTAGCTTCAATTCCCCGCGCATTAACAATGAAACCCAAAAACTTCCTTGACGCAATGCCAAAGGAACACTTCAAAGGATTGATTTTCATTCCATAATATCTGAGTATATCAAACATTTCCGCTAGGTCTCGAATGTGGTCGTTTGATAGCCGTGACTTCACGAGCATGTCATCCACATAGACATCCATTGTTCTATCTATCTGGTCTTTAAACATTCGATTCACCAGACGCTGATAAGTTGCTCCCACATTTTTCAATCCGAAAGGCATCACTACATAACAATATAACCCAATGTCTGTGACAAAACTGGTGTGTTCTTGGTCAGGAATGTGCATCGGGATCTGATTATATCCTAAGTACGCATCCGTAAACGACAATAACTCATGTCCTGCCGTTGAGTCGACCAGCTGGTCAATCTTGGATAAAGGAAAACTATCCTTAGGGCATGCTTTGTTCGGATCAAAGTAATCTATGCAGGTTCTCCATTTTCCGTTTGCTTTTCTCACTAGCACGGGTGTGACGACCCGACTTTCACACCATTGAAAGTCACATCATCTTGAAGAAAGAAAGGGGTAGAGAAGAGAAAAGATAGACAAGAAAGAAAGAAACAGCATCAGAATCTCAACAACGGAACGAATAAATTATGTTAATAACATAAATATTACATAATTTCATATAAATCATAGTTACATAGCTTATACATCAGATACTAGATAGTCACAAACACCAGCCTAGTTATTACAACTCAATACAATATAGAGATACCAACACAACGGAACAATATATATATCTACAATGCTGAAGCTTCCTGCTCCATTGCTCCTTCACAATTCGTCAAAACTAACCTGAATCCCTTGGCTACTCGTAAAAATTTGAGTACCCAAGAGTTTAAGAAAATAGAAATAAACTCCGGATCAGACATGGGTCTGTTGTGAGTAACAGGTTAAGGTTGCTTAACTTTGAAAAACCTTTGAAAACAAAAGGTATCACGTAAGTCTTCCCACACATAAACAAGGGTAAGTTTTTACCTTACGCTAAACAAAACATTTGATAGGAAATTCTATGATATTATAATAAGGTCTAGGATTTTCAAGTAAATATAAAATAGCCGAAATTGTTACATTCATTAAATTCCAGCATACTAGCCACAAAGTGGGTAATACAATCAAATCCAAAGGCACTTATTGGAGTTTGGATTTTATACAATGGCGGGGCTACAGGGTTACCGCCCGTCACAGTACGTGGCCTAAATCAACGTACCGAGGATTACTCTCAATCCCATGCAACACAAGGCCAGAACCATCCCTTACTGGATAGTCCCGAATAAGACAATCCTGGCAGTTGGAGCTCAACAACTGCCCACACAGCCGAATAAAAACGGACCTCTAAACAGGGGAAAATCTCGTCCTACTTGGGTGCTACCCACTTAGCCTTGCTGCACCTCCCCTGTTTTAGCCATTCCCGGTTGATGAGGCTTGAGACTACGATTACCTTTATAGAACACATCTATCTTAGAGTGCTCATCGTCCACCTAACGATGTTCTGAAAGCATTCAATCCATACAAGTTCATTCCGGGTTCGAACAAAACCGAAGGCATTATCTCGTTACACTCATTTTGGAATCACCCTTAGAGTTAACGAAGATAACCCTTGCACTCTGAATCTTCATCTTCACTTGAAATTCACGACCTATCGTTAATTTGGATCGATGTGGTTTTCGGATATCCAAATCTGGAAACCCGATCCCGGTCTCATCGAAATCCAAAACGCCATCTTTTAGGTCTAAGTTTTTTTTAAAGTTAATAACAATTCAATTCTATTATCTATGTACACACAGATAGATAATTCACAATATCACAATAGATAATCTACATTATCATCACAAACAGATAATTCACATTATTATCATACTTCAACCAAAGCATCCAATATCACATAGCAGCACATGTCTCATCAGAGATATCAAACAATCAAGACATCCAATATCAATCTGCCATCCATAAGCAAAGATATATTAATCTCATCATCTATAATTAATTTAAAATGAATTAAATTAATTACTTCATCTCTAATTAATTTAAAATAAATTAAATTAATTACTTTCATCACATAAATCTTGCTTACATAATCATTAATCAATTTCAAATCAATTAATTAATCATTCTCTAATTATCTATCTTAATTAATCACCGTTGATTAATTATTCTTTAATTACATTCAAGTAATTAGCCTTTAATTAATTTCACAAATTAATCATTCTTAACCAAATACAGTAGTTAACCTTTAATTACTTCATTAATTAATTAACTATAATTAATTACATTAATCCTTAATTAATTACATTAATTAATTACTCTTTAATCACTTAACATTGATTAATTAATCTTAATTAATCAACCTTTAATTACATCATTAATTATATAAGTTAATGATTCCTAATTACATTTTTAATCAATTATTCTATTTAAATTAATTACATCAAGTAATTAATCTTTAATTAAACCACCATTATTAATCACTCTTGATTAATCACATCCAGTAGTTAACTACCTTTAATTACTTCTTTAAATAAATTAATTACTCCTTAATTAATTACCTTAATTAATCCCTTGATTAATTACATAAAGTAACTTAATCCAAATTACTTCCATTAATAAATCATCTTCAATTAATTACATTCAGTAATTACCATTAATTACTTCACTAAGTGATATCACTATATTAACTACATTAAGTTATTACACTTATCAAATCATCAAGTGATTATCTTAAATTAATGAACTTAATTAATTAACTTAAACTAATCACATTAAACTAAATTAATTACATTAAGTAATTAATTCCTTAATTACTTTCATTAAGTAATTACACCTAAACAATTCCACAAATGATTATTCTAAATTAATTAATCTAATTAATTATTAAAATTAATCACATTAATTAATTATTTAATACTCCCAAATTAATGATCTTCATTAACTATTAACAATTCTTTAATTACTTCTCTAAAGTAATTAAACTTAGATTAATCAATATTAATTACAAATTAATAAATCTTTAATAATCCATTAATTAATCGTAATTATTTAATTAATTAAGTTTTAACTGTAACTTAATTAATCCGTAATTACTTGATTAATTAACCTTTAATCATTAATTAAAATCTAATTTTATCTAATTAGTAATCCTTAATTACAAATTAATTATTCCTAATTAATTAATCTTAAACCTTAATTAATTAACTTAAAACCCTTAAATAATAAATTAATTAATCCAAATCATTTGTCAATTAAATAAATTAATTATCCATTTTAATTATCTTAATAATTTAATGAATCCAAATCATTATATCCTAATTAACTTTAAGATAAAACTTTAATGATTAAATTATCATTACAAAACATTTAAAATAATTTACTTTCAAATTTACTTTTAAATTGGATTTTAAAATTTAGATTTAAAATGAATACAAATTAATTTTAACAAAGTTTAAAAACAATTTAAAAACCTTTAAAATCTCATGTTAAGGAAAAAATTATTTTATAAATGAAGTTTAAAAGAATTTGGAACCAAATTCATTTTAAATTCAAATCAATTTAAAATACACTTTTAACATTCAAAGTTGTTTAAAACATTTTAAATTTAAAAACTTCCTTTTATTTCAAAACTATGATTCAAACTAAATTTGTTTCCAGATTAAACTTTGATTTAAAACTTTACTTACATTTTAAAAATTCATTTTTAAATTCAAACTATTTCAAGATATACATGTTGTTAAAACAATTTAACTTTCAAAAACCTAAATCCAGATTTAAACTTAGGTTTAAAACTTATTTAAATATTTTCTTTACATTTTAAACTTCATTTCAAATTTCATTTTAAATTTTTTTGAAACATAACAGGTTTTCTTTAAAACCTGGAATTCTCAAATGACCCGAGCCACCCCTATTTTTTCTTCGAGCCACGACCTAAAAATCTTCGAGCCAAACACCTAAATTCTCGAGAAAAACTCAAGACTACAACTCCCTCACAAACCAAACATCACCAGAACCAAAGGAAGTACACCGTGCACATGCATGGTGTGCACGGTTGCGCCGTCCCACTCTGACCATCAACGATGATCTACACACATCGACAATCACCCTCACACCCTCTCGCAATCATCAGATCAACCTTCCAGACTCGAAATCAAATTCGAGCTTCACATCTCAAACCTGGAACAAGAACCTGGAACAAAACTTCAACCTGGAAAACATCTCGTCTTCGCATCTCTGACCACCAGAGGGTCAGCACCTCCGGCCAAGTCTTCGGCAACATCTAAACTCCCATCACCCAAGATCCCGTTGCACTCAATCAACTAGAGTAACAAAGATGATCAAAATTCCAAACCTAGTTAAAACTAGGGTTACAGACTTCAAACATCAACCACCACCTCCCTCGTGCTTTGATCAACTTGCTGGCAATTTTCCTAGATCCTCTGATCACTCTTCCACCTCCAGGAAGAAACTCGACCTCTCCGATCATTTGGATCATCAGAGGCAACCCAAAATGCATAATCCAAACAATCCTGAACTGCTCCCTAATTCTAACATTAAAAATTGTGATTTTACTTTCAAAAATCATAATTTTCTATGGGAGTTCAGATCATAAGCCAGAATCCCTGAACTATGGAGTTTGAATTTTCACTTTTATTTAGACTTGCTCAGTTATTTTGATTTCTAGAGATAATATAAAGTTATTTTAACTTAAGTAATTCTAAACTAAAGTTTGTGATGGAACAAACAAGTTTGATTTTAATCTTAGGTTTAAACAGAGACTAAATTAAATATTTTGAATTTAAAATAAAACAAGAACTGGAAACTATAAACAGAGTAGATTCTATAGAAAACAAACATGCATACATCATACATCCAAAAATACAACCATATACATACACAAACATACATATTTCAGACAACTTGCATGCAACCAAATTATATACTTAAACTTGCTAAAACTAATGTTACTCACCAGATTTTAGAATGAAGACAGAGCTTCCATTTTGAAAAGCTTTTGATACTTTTATAACTGAATTGCCCTTTGCAATAAAAACTTGAGTTGTTGAAATGCTTATCAAACTGAAATGCTTTTGCTTCTGATTTATAAACTACATGCATGTTTGATCTGGCTTCAGATTGCATTATGGAGATGTTACAGGCTTTAGAACAGATGCTGGCACTTGAAAACTGAATTCTTGAATTCATTTTAAAAATGGTTACAAGGATTTCTCTCTGAGATGTTTGATTACTGACTTAGTTTGAACATGATTTCTGGTTTTTGAAATGGTTTTGAGGAAGATGATTACAGATTTTGTTTTTCTTTGTTTAACTTATCTTTAGATTTAGAAAAAGAATAGGAAAAAGAATGGAAGGGAAGAAGGCAAATGTTTATATAAGCGAAATGATTTAAAAATAAAGATAAAAGGAAAAAAAACTAAACTTAGAAATGCCACTTGTCCCAAATATTAAAATTTATCAATTTAATATGCTTATCAATTAACACATATCATTTAAGTTAGTTAGTATTTGTAATTAAAGGTTAATATAAGATTATGCTTAATTAATTAGTTAATAAGTATATATATATATATGTATGTATAGATAATTTTAAAAGAAATACAATAATTATATTCGTAAATAAAAGTTTATACATGTATTTAAAAATCCAAAACAATTTAAATATCTAAGTTTTGAATTTCAAAACTTTAAATTCAAATCAAATCAAAAGTCTAATTTTAAAATCAAGTTATACATATACAGATATAACTACACAAATTCAATTTGAAATAACAATTCTATTTATATTAAAATTTATTTGTAAAAACAATACATTGTTAATATTGTTTGAAAATAACAAATTATCAATTTGGAATAGTTTATAAAAGAGATTATCTTATTATTACTAAATTGCCTATCCTACAAAATGAATTAATGTTTCATATATTAATTTGTATTTTAATCTTATATATATTTCAAACTTCTATATATAATTTCAAATCATATTTATCAAGCTATATTTTAAAAAGAAAATAAAACAAACCTTTTTGTTAATTAATTTAAATTTTAAACTTAAGCTAAAATAAATTTAAATAATAAAACATTTACCTTAAGTATTTTTAAAACTATATAATTATTTATTTGATTAGCATTGAAAAAGCTTTATATTAAATTTTAATCAAAATTTCCAAATTGCCAAATATATTTTAGAACTTGAAAACAAGATTTTATTCCAAACCAAAGCTTTTCTATTTACAATATACACAAATATATTATAAATAGAAACATTTTATTAATTTTTAAAAGATAAAATTTATCAATTAAATATTTATCAGCTTTTAAAAGAATAAATTATCAATTATAAAAGACAATTATCAAATCAATTTAAATTTTTAATATAGATTATTAAATTTATATTGTCCAAAATTCCGGGTCATCACATTCCTCCCCCCTTAAAAGAATTTCGTCCCCGAAATTTAAAAGCAAAGGTAATTTAATATTCTATCTAAGATTTTAATTTTAAACCACAAGCATATATTATCAACCATATGCTAACGACCGTAGCAACCAATCCATTCAATCAAACAAATTTAATAATCCTGACATAAATCAGGAAAAACTTCCAAGCACTACCTCGAGTTTCCCAGGAATAAACACCGGAATACTCGCTCTACAGAATCTGAACTAGCTATACTACTAAGCTACAGAGCTCCTACTCATCTAGATCTACAACTGAACATGATATCAGACTACAGACAAGTCTGACTCAACAACCAAACCCTCCCGAACTGCTGGTTCCACCACCAGAGATGGATCATACACGTACTCGCTCAGAGATACGTGAAACACATTGAATCCCAGTTATCCACACTGGCAATTCGACCCTAAAAACCAAAGCACAAACCTTACCAGAATACAGAAAGATCCAAATATACCTCGGAGCTAGCTTCCAGCCTTACCCAACCTTATAGCTCCCTTAGATTGGAGAAAACTTATCCAAAATCAAATCTCCGACTCCGGAATCCAAATTCCTTCGTCTCTTATCCACAAAATTCTTTACATGATCATGGGCTGCCTACATCCTTCCTGATCAGCTCAACCTTCGCTGATGCCTCTAGAAACAAACTGGACCAAAAACAACCTAACAAAATGATCCTCTCAAGATCAATCCAAAATCAAAAACAAACTCCACTCCTCAAATATCAAAAGACTGAACTTAATTCTCCTATCCAGAAAAGACAAAACAAATGCACTCCCAAACTACTTCCGCTGCACAACTCTGATATGAAGAAGATGAGAATGCTGATGATGAACACAAGCACAAACTGGACAACACATCCCAGAAATATGGTTCCACAGATACATAAGGAAAACTCAGAAGTTCCACCAAAACCTGAGCTGCTTCACCAAATTCTATCTCAAGGAACCATCCTTCAACTAGCTGAACCATCGATATCACTCCTAGAATCCTAGTCGATAAGAAAACTCAATCTCCAGATGCTAAGGCAAACCTCTGACTTCCCTGAAGACATCCGGAAAATCTCTGATAACCCAAGAGAACACTCAGCTATCGCAAGTCACTTTTGCGATCAACCCAGCCTAATATCCAAAGAAAATTATTCTCTCTTTACTAATCAGAATAGCTTATGCTAATCTAGCCAATCCATCGAAGAAATGGATCCACTCAGCGGCTTCTGAACTCCACCTCTAGAAAACTGCTCAGCCAGAAAATCCCCTTGCCGGCACACAAAACACTCCAAGATGCACTGCTAACACAGATGCCAAAGACTTCCTAATCCAAAGCTCTTCAAGAAACTCGGACCTCAAACCAAACACAAACACCTAGCTGAACTCAGCCATAACATCGAAGCAGACACACTTTCTTAAACTTGTTCCAAAGAAACATCTTTGGAAACATCCATAGTCACTGCATCTCATCACGCAGCTACTACTCCCTGAGGTAGCTAAGATACCATCACTTGCTTTTGCTTAACTGACATATCCAAACTCTACTCATTCAACTTGCACTTCAAAGATGAACTCCAAACCTCAAAAAGACTTCCTTCAAAGATTGGTGAAATCCTTACACCACAGCAAAGCTTACTCAAGACGGTATTGGGTCTACAGTTTCAAAAAATACACATCCAACCTCAAACACTCGACTCCATCCATTGGTAGTTGTGTTACACACACCACTACCCATCTACCTTTATAAGTTATATTGGAAAACCCGAACAGGTAACCCAACAGATAGGTGGAAATAAATATATATTAAAATTACAAATACGCTCTCTCAAGAAAGAAATCACTCAAAAGCCTAGGTATTCACTCAACCTAGCGCTCTGATACCAATTGTGACGACCCGACTTTCACTCCACTGAAAGTCGCATCATCTTGAAGAAAGAAAGGGATAAAGAAGAGAAAAGATAGAGAAGAAAGAAAGAAACAACATCTGAATCTCAACAGCGGAACGAATAAATTATACTAATCACATAAATATTACGTAATATCATATACATCAGAGTTACATAGCTCATACATCACATACTAGATAGTTATAAACACCTGTCTAGTTATTACAACTCAATAAAATACAGAGATACCAAACAGCGGAACACTATATACACACACACACACACACACACACACACACACACACACACAATGTTGAAGCCTCCTTCTCCATTGCTCCTTCACAATTCGTCAAAACTAACTTGAATCCCTTGGCTACTCGTAAAAATTTGAGTACCCAAGATTTTAAGAGAACAGAAATAAACTCCGAGTCAGACATGGGTCTGGTGTGAGTAACAGGTTAAGGTTGCTTAACTTTGAAAAACCTTTGAAAACAAAAGGTATAACGTAAGACTTCCCACACATAAACATGGGTAAGTTTTTACCTTACGCTAAGCAAAACATTTGATAAGAAATTCTGTGATATTATAATAGGGTCTAGGGTTTTCAAGTAAATATAAAATAGCTGAAATTGTTACATTCACTAAATTCCAGCATACTAGCCACAAAGTGGGTAATACAATCAAATCCGAAGGCACTTATTGGAGTTTGGATCCTATACAATGGCAGGGCTACTGGGTTACCACCCGTCACAGTACGTGGCCTAGATCAACGTACTGAGGATTACTCCCAATCCCATGCAACACAAGGACGGAACTATCCCTTACTGAATAGTCTCGAACAAGACAATCCCGGCAGTTGGAGCTCAACAACTGCCCACACAGCCGAATAAAAAGGGACCTCTAGACGGGGAAAATCTCATCCTACTTGGGTGCTACCCACTTAGCCTTGCTGCACCTCCCCTGTTTTGGCCATTCTCGGTTGATGAGGCCTGAGGCTACGATTACCTTTATAGAACACATCTATCTTAGAATGCTCACCGTCCACCTGACGATGTTCTAAAAGCATTCAATCCATACAAGTTCATTCCGTGTTCGAACGAAACCGAAGACATTATCTCATTACACTCATTTTGGAATCACCCTCAGAGTTAACGAAGATAACCCTTGCACTCTGAATCTTCATCTTCACTTGAGATTCACGACCTATCGTTAATTTGGATAGATGTGGTTTTTGGATATCCAAATCTGGAAACCCGATCCCAGTCTCATCGAAATCCAAAACGCCATCTTTTAGGTCCAAGTTGTTTTTAAAGTTAAAAATAATTCAATTCAATTATCTATATACACAAAGATAGAAAATTCACAATATCGCAATAGATAATCTACATTATCATCACAAACAAATAAATCACATTATCGTCATACTTCAACCAAAGCATTCAATATCACATATCAGCACATATCTCATCAGAGATATCAAACAATCAAGGCATCCAATATTAATCTGCCATCCATAAGCAAAGATATATTAATCTCATCATCTATAATTAATTTACAATGAATTAAATTAATTACTTCATCTCTAATTAATTTAAAATAAAATAAATTAATTACTTTCATCACATAAATCTTGCTTACATAATCATTAATTAATTTCAAATCAATTAATTAATCATTCTCTAATTATCCACCTTAATTAATCACCATTGATTAATTATTCTTTAATTACATTTAAGTAATTAGCCTTTAATTAATTTCACAATTTAATTATTCTTAACCAAATACAGTAATTAACCTTTAATTACTTCATTAATTAATTAACTATAGTTACATGAATCCTTAATTAATTACATTAATTAATTACTCTTTAATCACTTAACATTTGATTAATTAATCATAATTAATCAACCCTTAATTACATCATTAATTATATAAATCAATGATTCCTAATTGCGTTTTTAATCAATTATTCTATTTAAATTAATTACATCAAGTAATTAATCTTTAATTAAACCACCATTATTAATCACTCTTGATTAATCACATCCAGTAGTTAACTACCTTTAATTACTTCTTTAAATAAATTAATTACTCCTTAATTAATTATCTTAATTAATCCCTTGATTAATTACACAAAGTAATTTAATCCAAATTACTTCCATTATTAAATCATCTTCAATTAATTACATTCAGTAATTACCATTAATTACTTCACTAAGTAATTTCACTATATTAATTACATTAAGTTATTACACTTATCAAATCATTAAGTGATTATCTTAAATTAATGAAACTTAATTAATTAACTTAAACTAATCACATTAAACTAAATTAATTACATTAAGTAATTAATCCTTAATTACTTTCATTAAGTAATTACACCTAAACAATTCCACAAATGATTATTCTAAATTAATTAATCTAATTAATTATTAAAATTAATCATATTAATTAATTATTTAATACTCCCAAGTTAATGATCTTCATTAACTATTAAAAATTCTTTAATTAGTTCTCTAAAGTAATTAAACTTATATTAATCAATATTAATTACAAATTAATAAATCTTTAATAATCCATTAATTAATCCTAATTATTTAATTAATTAAGTTTTAAATGTAACTTAATTAATCCTTAATTACTTGATTAATTAACCTTTAATCATTAATTAAAATCTAATTTTATCTAATTAGTAATCCTTAATTGCAAATTAATTATTACTAATTAATTAACCTTAAACCTTAATTAATTAATTTAAAACCCTTAATTATTAAATAAATTAATCCAAATCATTTATTAATTAAATAAATAAATTATCCATTTTAATTATCTTAATAATTTAATGAATCCAAATCATTATATCCTAATTAACTTTAAGATAAAACTTTATTCTTATTAATGATTAAATTATCATTAACAAAATAGTTAAAACAATTTACTTTCAAATTTACTTTTAAATTGCATTTTTAAATTTAGATTTAAAATGAATACAAATTAACTTTAACAAAGTTTAAAAACAATTTAAAAACCTTTTAAAATCTCATGTTAAGGAAAAACTTATCTTATAAAAGAAGTTTAAAAGAATTTAAAACCAAATTCATTTCAAATTCAAATCAATTTAAAATACACTTTTAACATTCAAAGTTGTTTAAAACATTTTAAATTTAAAAACTTCCTTTTATTTCAAAACTATGATTCAAACTAAATTTGTTTCCAGATTAAACTTTGATTTAAAACTTTACATACATTTTAAAACTTCATTTTTAACTTCAAACTATTTCAAGATATACATTAAACATTTTAAGGTTGTTAAAACAATTTAAATTTCAAAAACTTAAATTATTTCGAAACTATGATTCAAACTAAAAACTTAAATCCAGATTTAAACTTAAGTTTAAAACTTATTTAAATCTTTGCTTCACATTTTAAACTTCATTTTAAATTTCATTTTTAAAATTTTCAAAACAGAACAGGTTTTCTTTAAAACCTGGAATTCTCAAATGACCCGAGCCACCCCTATTTTTTCTTCGAGCCACAACCTAAAAATCTTCGAGCCAAACACCTAAATTCTCGAGAAAAACTCGAGACTACAGCTCCCTCACAAACCAAATATATCCAGAACCAAAGGAAGTGCACCGTGCACATGCATGGTGGCGCCGTCCCACTCTGACCATCAACGATGATCTACACACATCGACAATCACCCTCACACCATCTCGCAATCATCAGATCAACCTTCCGGACTCGAAATCAAATTCGATCTTCACATCCCAAACTTGGAACAAGAAACTGGAACAACACTTCAACCTGGAAAACATCTCGTCTTCGCATCTCTGACCACCATAGGGTCAGCACCTCCGGCCAAGTCTTCGGCAATGTCCAAACTCCCATCACCCAAGATCCCGTTGCACTCGATCAACTAGAGTAACTGAGATGACCAAAATTCCAAACCTAGTTAAAACTAGGGTTACAAACTTCAAACATCAACCACCACCACCCTCGTGCTCTGATCAACTTGCTGGCGATTTTCCTAGATCCTTTGATCACTCTTCCACCTCCAGGAAGAAACCCGACCTCTCCGATCATTTGGATCATCAAAGGCAACCCAAAATGCACAATCCAAACAATCCTGAACTGCTCCCTAATTCTAACACTAAAAATTGTGATTTTACTTTTAAAAATCATAATTTTGTATGAGAGTTCAGATCATAATCCTGAATCCCTGAACTATGGAGTTTGAATTTTCACTTTTATTTAGACTTGCTCAGTTATTTTGATTTCCAGAGATAATACAAAGTTATTTTAACTTAAGTAAAATTTAAACTAAAGTTTGTGATGGAACAAACAAGTTTGATTTTAATCTTAAGTTTAAACAGAGACTAACTTATTGATTTTGAATTTAAAATAAAAAAGAACTGGAAACTATAAACAAAGTAGATTCTGTTGAAAACAAACATGCATACATCATACATCCAGAAATACAACCATATACATACACAAACATACGTATTTTAGACAACTAGCATGCAACCAAATTATATACTTAAACTTGTTAAAAGTGATGTTACTCACCAGATTTTAGAATGAAGACAGAGCTTCCATTTTGAAAAGCTTTTGATACTTTTAATACTGAATTTCCCTTTGCATTTAAAACTTGAGTTGCTGAAATGCTTATCAAACTGAAATGCTTTTGCTTCTGATTTATAAACTGCATGCATGCTTGATCTTGCTTCAGATTGCATTAAGGAGATGTTACACGCTTTAGAACAGATGCTGGCATTTGAAAACTGAATTCTTGATTTCATTTTAAAAATGGTTATAGGGATTTTTCTCTGAGATGTTTGATTACTAATTTAGTTTGAACATGATTTCTGGTTTTTGAAATGGTTTTGAGGAAGATGATTACAGATTTTGTTTTCTTTGTTTAACTTAGCTTTAGATTTAGAAAAAGAATCGGAAAAAGAATGGAAGGGAAGAAGGAAAATGTTTTTATAACCTGAAATGATTTAAAAATAAATATAAAAGAAAAAAAACTAAATTTAGAAATGCTACTTGTCCCAAATATTAAAATTTGTCAATTTAATATGCTTATCAATTAACACATGTCATTTAAGTTAATTAGTATTTGTAATTAAAGGTTAATATAAGATTATGCTTAATTAATTAGTTAATAAGTATATCTATATGTATATATAATTTTAAAATAAATAAAACAATTATATTCATAAATAAAAGTTTATACATGTATTTAAAATCCAAAACAATTTAAATATCTATCTTTTGAATTTCAAAACTTTAAATTGAAAATCAAATCATGTCAAAAGTTTAGTTTTAAAATCAAGTTATACATATACATATATAACTACACAAATTCAATTTGAAATAACAATTCTATTTATATTAAAATTTATTTGTAAAAACAATACATTGTTAATATTGTTTGAAAATAACAAATTAACAATTTGAAATAGTTTATAAAAGAGATTATCTTATTATTACTAAATTACCTATCTTAACAAATGAATTAATGTTTCATATATTAATTTTTATTTTAATCTTATATATATTTCAAACTTCTATATATAATTTCAAATCATATTTATCAAGCTATATTTTAAAAAGAAAATAAATCAAACCTTTTTGTTAATTAATTTAAAATTTAAACTTAAGCTAAAATAAATTTAAACAATTAAACATTTACCTTAAGTATTTTTAAAACTATATAATTATTTATTTGATTAGCTTTGAAAAAGCTTTATATTGAATTTTAATCAAAATTTCCAAATTGCCAAATATATTTTAGAATTTGAAAATAAGATTTTATTCCAAACCAAAGCTTTTCTGTTTACAATATGTGCAAATATATTATAAATAGAAACATTTTATTAATTTTTAAAAGATAAAATTTATCAATTAAATATTTATCATCTTTTAAATAAATTGCCAATTATAAAAGACAATTATCAAATCAATTTAAATTTTTAATATAGATTATTAAATTTATATTGTCCAAAATTCTGGGTCATCACAATGGGGTTAGACACCCATTCAGGGTAGAGGGCGTCGCGGACAAACCCATTGGCTTTGGGTCTGTCCACCTCCTCTTTGAAAACAGCGGACCTCATCGAGTCCATGCCTCTCCTTTTCTTCTTTACTGGTACGTACCTCGGGTCTATGTTCAACATATGACTCGCAATTGCGGGAGAAATCCCGCACATATCAGAATGTGTCCAAGCGAAAACATCCAGATTCGCTCGGAGGAAATCAGTGAGATCCTCGGTCATCAAGGGGTCGAGTTGTGATCCAATCTTAAGTACCCGCGATGGATCTTCTAGGATGACTGGAATGTCAATCATCAGTTCAACCAGTGCTGCTTTAGCTTCCCTGGGCTCCTCATCATTATCTCTCGGATCTATGTCTCTATAGATCCGATCGTGTTGCCCGAGCCACGGCTCAGGCACTACTTGTCAATTTTCAGTGATCCGGGTAAGGACGGAGCTGCCAGCAACCTTTCCTTTCTCTCTCCGTTGGGCCTCTCTTAGCTCAGCCACATAACATGCACGACCACTCGCCTGATTGCCATGCACAACACTAACTTCTTTGTCTATCGAAAATTTCAAAGTTAAACACCAAGGGGCCAAAGCTGCCCGGAACTCTGCCAGGGCCGGTCGATCCAGAAACACATTGTACGGAGAATTGACATCCAAAACGATGAAAGGTAGGATTCTCACCCTCCTACGTTCTCCATGCCCAATTTCAACTGGTAATTCTACATATCCCACTACATCGGTTGTTGCAGCATGGATATGGGCTTTACATGGTTTTAAATCCTTCATCTCCATCTTCAACTGGTCATATGCTTTCTTGAAGATGATGTTAACATAACTTCCAGAATCAATCAAAATTCTTTTCACAAATGCTGGCTCGATTGTCGTGGAGATGACCATCGGGTCAACGGTAGGGGCCTCCACCTGATCAGCATCTCTGCTCCTGAAATCTATATCGTCCATCATTGTTCGCTGCTGCTTAGCTAGGGACCCATCCTCCGTATTTGAACAACATTCAAAATCCGCACGCCTCAGGGAATTAGAATACCACTCCATTTCGTGCCAATTCTTATTTGCAAGGACTACCGTATTTATGACTAGTCTACCCACAGTTCGAGCAGGTTCCACTGGATGGCGTGGAGCTTGCCTGTGTCCGGGGTCTGATGTTCCTTGTCTACCTTCCTGTGGGTTCTTAACAAACTCCTGCAACTTTTTCTTCCAAATCAGCTTTTCTATGGCATCGTGGGGGTGTCTACACTCCTCGGTATTGTGTCCGTAAGTCTCATGGAAGCGGCAATACTTCCCGGTTAGCTTTTGTTCCTCCGTAGACTCCTTTGGGCGTGGCTTTAGGTATCGAAAAGTATTACAAGTTGACAGGTAAATATTTTTCAAAGATGCATTCAGAGGAGTGTATTCGTTGTAGGTTGGAATCCTTGGCTTCCATTTTCCTGCTTCTCTTTTCTTTCCGAGATTTCCTCCTCTGGACCCTTTAGATTGCCCAGGCTTGTTCTGGACATTGACCTGAACCTTTCCTAAGTTATCACCGGATTGTTTTACAGCAATGTTGCTCTTCGCAGTCTCTTTACCAGGCCCTGGTAACTTATCTCGCCTCATCCACCTGGCTTCCTCTTTTCTTATGAATTGATTAGCCTTTGAGTAAAAACGCTCTAGCGTAGTCGGATGCTTTCCTACCAACCAATCTCCAAACTCCGAATCCGGATCCACTCCTCGCATCAACACCATCAGAATTGCATAGTCATTTGGGTTGCTAACTTCAGCAGCCGCAACATGAAATCTCTGTAAGCACTCCTTCAACGACTCCCCTGGAGTCTAGATTACACTGGATAGGGACATCACGTCCTTGGGACGAGTGGAATGTATCCTGAACTGTTCTACAAATTTTGTTGCCAATTCATCAAAGCTGGATATAGACCGCGGAGGAAGTCGAGTGAACCACATGGTCGTAATTCCGGATAAATTTATTGGGAAGCATCTATACTTGGTTGCATCATTTGCTCTAGCCGAATCCATCATCCATTCATATCTCATCACATGCTTTCGGGGATCAGTCTTCCCTTTGTAGGCCGGGATAGTTGGCATGTTAAACTTCCTGGGGTACCGGCCTATATAATAGTATTTGTGAATGGAGTATGACTCCTGGATATCCCCTAATCATCATTAGTCAAGCCTTGATTTTCTCTCATCAGCTGTCTGACCATAGCCAATAGGTCTGGGGTTTGTATGGAAGATGGCAGGTTAGAATCCATTCTATGAGATCGTTTGGATTGATGTCTCCTCTATTGGCTATCTACCAAACGTGTATCTTGGGGACCGGGTTCATTAGAGCCTTGGTGAGCCGAGCGTCCAGCTTCCACTCGCGCTCCAGATCCTAAGTTTCCTGCTCCAACTTGGGTATGATTTCCAAGGTATAAGTGATCCCTAGTTGATCGATTAGCAACACCTGCTTATGTTGTTTCAGTTTTGCAACATCTATGCCTAAGAGGTTCATCGGACGAAGTCGAGCTGTTAAATGAAGAGTAAGGAGCGGGGATACCTCCAGCATTCTGATGTTGTTGTTGAGTAAGCTGAGTCATAAGGTTAGCATTAGCTTGAATCTATTCGCTAAGTTTTCTCCTACTTTCCATGAGTTCTCTCATCAGACCGTTGAACTCCGCTCTAGTGACAACTTCCATATGGTTTTGGGCGGCGACAGTCCCTACGCCCAGATTAACTTGTTGATTGTTGGGTCCTTCTTATTAGACGCTAGCAGTCTCGTTGACGTCTGCGTTGTGCGAAGCTGATCGGGTACAAGGTCTTCCCATTGTAGAGTTATTGGTAGAAACTCTGAGTAGAATCAATGGACTTCCTATGAATGACTTGGATCTCCTCTGGGGTATTTCTTCAATCCAGTAGCTACAAAGTAGATCCTAATAACCTGAGAATGCGGCTCTAAGTGAAGGCACCAAAATGTTAGCACCAGAATTGGTCACTAACACCCAAAGAAAAATTTGTGTAGAGAGACTAATGAAGATAGAAAATTAAAATAGAGGAATATATGCAGAATTAATTACAAAAACTAGAACATCAGATTTATAGTGGTTCGGTGTAACTGCCTACGTCCACTTTGAGTTTAATCTTTATTACTTTTCTAAACAATTGAATACAGATACAATCCGTACACCCACTACTCGAATGCAAATGCTAACTGAAAAAGAACGAGTCTTGAAAACGATAGAGTCTTCCCAGTGTTCTTGAAAAAAGGTCCATTTCAATGTGCCACTGCCCTTCTATTTATAGGCGAAAATAGGCTGGATTCCCCTCACGGGCCTAGGAACAAAGTACCTCGGCCCACAGTTGGTGACTTCTGCACACCGGGCCAGGCATGCCGAATGAGAAATGCCGGTCGAGAATTGTCTGGTCGAACGTTGAGTGACTCGAAGCAGAATCATGCTAAATGCTCTTGCTTTGTTGTGGGCTTAACAACTTGCTAACACCTCTAGCATGCACCGAGCCAGGGAAGCCGAACGGCAGTTGCCGAGCGACCTTGTTGAGTGACTTTGACAAGCGACGTTGTCAAAGAATGCCGAGCGATGGCAATTCCAAGCGATGGCTTCTGAACTCGAGATGTCGAGCGATGGTGTCTGAACTCGAGATGCCGAGCAATGAAGTAAGGCCGAATCGGTACCTAGGCCGAACGAGATATCCCTGCTGAACAACATTCGAATGCCAAGCGAGGTACTTATACAGAGCGACACTGGTATGCCGAGCGAGGCATCAATGCCGAGCGATACTCGTATGCCAAGCGAGGAATCTATGCCGAGCGACACTCGTATGCCGAGTGAGGCATTTATGCCAAGCGATCTGTTTTTCCCTAAGGTGTGCTTGCTTGACAAACCTCTCACTACCGGGTCAAACAACCGGGTAACATGTAGTGATATATGGCTCCATGCGTATATTTAGTGAGTATGGCTTTATGCCTAATAATGATCATGACTTCATGTCCAGATATATTGGTTCTATATGTGACTATTATGACGTACTCCTATTATGTGTCTTAAAGAGGACCAGATGGCCGAAATCCACCATAGCAGCCTGATCATAGGGTTGCTTCCCAGGTCTGTGACATCGTATATTTGTGGAGCTCTGAGTATATATAGCTTGGTGCTTGGCTTTGTGTCATCGCCCATGTGTCACCTAAGCCGGCAGTCTGTTACCTATCGGGGAGCAATTCTTATGTTGTGACTTATAGTGTTTGCATTGACGAGCACATCAGTGGATATGTGTTACGATCACTTTGAGGTACTATGGACCGTAGAGTCTCCGTGACTCTAGAGCAGGCTCCATGCCATATGTCTCCCTTTTGGTACTAACGGAGTAGTAGATTGACATATACGGTCGATACACCTCACTGTAGTGTTGGTGTGTGCCAGGTGCGATATATGTTGTTATATGACAGAACTTGGGACTCCATGTCTGTCATATAGTCATTTCCCGTCACTATATTTTTAATAGTTTATATACGGGGAGATGAGATTATACCTGTGATATATGATCAGAGTATAGTGGATTCTCGGTATTTTGATAAGAAACCTATCCTATTTGATATTGATGGTGTTAAATGCCAAGATTGGGAGATATTTGAGCAATGCTACATGTTAGGCTGATCTACTTGATCATATCTCCTTTATTGGAGTTTTTTGGATTTAGATATGATTTTTGGATATGTATGATTCGCCTATTTGTGTTGATTTTGTGATTTCTGATGTGATGTGTTTCTATATGGGTGATGACATCTTTTGATATTAGAGATGGTTACTTCATTTGATTTGGTTACCTATATTAGAGTATCATATTATTATTCTCCAATTATTATAATACCTTTGTCATATCTTTGATTAAACATAGTCTGGCCCATTTGTTATTTTATAATACTTGGGCCACTCCAAGACATTTTAGGTATAGGGAAGCCTTGACCATCACTTGTATTTATTGGGCTTAAAGGAGATTTATATTAGGACATTCTATATTATTTACATGGCATCAACTTGTTGTATATATCTCATATTAAGTTGTATATTAATTGTTCATCGCCTTATACTAAGATATTTGACATTTGTATTCAGTTGTACCCTTGTTGTCTATATATTATATATGCATATATATTATCGTTGTGATTGACTCTGTATGCTATATTATTTATTGTATATTATGTATTATTTTACCTTAGAGGCACATGTATTTATTGTTCTGTATTGATACCGCTATGTATAGGCATTGTTTTAAATCTCCTATATATCGCCCGAGATCTCCTTCGATATCTCCTTTTCACACTTAAACGAGACGAGACATCAAATCTCCTCCATATCTCCCTCGACACTCATCTCGTTCGAGATATTCAAATCTCACCCGAAATATGGATCAAAATATCAATTCGAGATCTCACTCGAAATCATATATTTTTCTTATTTTTCATAATATTTTTTATTTTCATATTGATTCAAAAGAAACTACTCAATACAATTTTAATTTACAACTCCTTGAACATATACTTTACTTTTTATCTTAATGAGTCACAGCGAAAGGTTTCACTTCTTTATTATGTTCAAATAAAAAGATATGATTCAATCGTTACCAAATCAATTTAGCTAATCAAGCTACCACTCTTCTAAAAATATTCCTTTTTCTATGTAAATCAAGTACGTTACCATTTTTATTTTTACTAAGAAAGTTATAACCGTTAGATAAATTTTTGACACATAAGTACATCCGAGATATTCTCAAGATGCATTATAAGACCCGAGATGTCAATCCGAGATCTCCCCCGATACGAGATAACTTGTGTAAAAATTCCGAGACGAAACGTGACCGAAATCCGATATTTAAAACCTTGTGTATAGGTGAGTTTTATATTAGGTGGTTTAATACGTATCTAAGTTAGTCCAAGAGAATATTCATGTGTATACCCATTATAGCCTCATTCTCCGTATTATCTGACAATATTGCACTGTAACACTCTTGGATAGAATGGGTTCAGAGGTGGGGTTTTACGACAACCAACCACTGTTGATGTCAAAGACCCGTCGAAAGTGATAACTAGGGTTGAGTTGGACCGCATAATAAAACAAATGGAGGATAAGCTATAGGAAAGCTGCGACGAAATGAAACAACGGATGTAGAAGAATATCAGCTTGCTAAATTAACTGATCCGTAGCCATAGAAGAAGCAAGAAGGAGTTGACACCTTTTAATTCAAAGGATAATGGTTCTTCATCATCGGATAAAGGTATAGGGAATGAAAGTGGAAGATGGTCGAAAAAGAAATCGCTGTTTCAAGGCAAAAGATAGGGAATGGTCGTGGCTAGAGTTTAGGGTTTGGTACCGAGGTACCGAACCCCAAGCAAGGATCAGTACCAAACCATCAATAGACTTGGTGGATAAGAAAGTTGATGTCCTGGGTGATAATGTTAGAGCTACATGTGGTCGTGCTGGCAATGGCCATAATACTAGAGATCAGGCGGCCATGTCGATCCGTTGCATAGAAACCGAACTAGTAGAACTACAGGATGAATGGTTCTCCTAGATTCAGGAGAACCCATGTATCGTGAACCTAACGAAAAGAGTTTGCTGGGCCAAACACTCGGAGCATACCATGACTACTGCTATTCAATGGACCCTGCAGAGCTGGATTACTTGGCTGAGGTGATGAAAAAATTAATGAATGAAAATCAACACTAGAGTAATGGCGAATAAGCCTCTTCTCCTAACCAAAACCCATTCACCAAGTAGATACCTCTTGAAGAATACCCTAGGAGGTTTTGCTGTCAACAATGCAAACATATAATGACTTATCTGAGGCAGCATTTGATGAGCATGAATGGAATATGGATTTTGCCAAAGCAACTTATGCTATCAAATGTCGTTGTTTCCCGATTTTCCTCGAAGTTGTTGCGACGATGTGGTTTACCCGGCTTCTATCGAGATCCATATCATCCTTTGATTAGTTAGTATGAAAGTTTATTGAGCAATCCTATTTACACACCACTCACCCTAACGATGTGTTGTCGCTGTCAAACCCCTTCCAAAAAAGGGAGAATCGTTGAAAGATTTCTTATACATATTCAACATAGCCGTGAGGAAGTTAGTAAATGCTCAAGAAGATATTGTGCTGATGGCACTGATACGAGGGATTAGTCCAGATACTGATTTTTGTATATGACTAAAGTTGAAACCCCCGTCGATGATGGATATATTTTACAGAAAAGTGAACCAGTTCTTGCTCTTGTAAGAGGCAAGTACTACTACCAGAAAAATCAGTGTTGGGCAGTCAGCGGAAGTTATTCAGAGTAATATTTTTGTAAAGAAGTCCAAAGGGAATTCTGGGAATGTTGATGTTAATGTTGAGAATAAAAGTAGTAGCCAGAGAAGGAATGATGATGGGGACAGAGACCGAAATTCTGATTCCCAGAGACGCCCTAGATTTTCGAAGTATAATAATTACACCCAGTTGAACAATTCGATTGAGAACTTATACCTTGCGATCCATGGTATAGAGCATTACAAGAATTTGGCTTCGAGAGACTCAATCGAGAAGGAGAAGAAACCTAGAAAGTATTGCAGGTTTCATGAAATCCATAGTCACAACAAAAATTAGTGTATTCACTTATGCGATGTGATTGAAGATTTGATAAGAAAAAAGTTACAACAGTTTATCATAGTACTGTAGGATGGTAGGCAATAAAGTTCTAACCCACAAAGACTATCGTTCTAACGAGGACAAGCCAGGCCTAGTAAGGATGAGCCCATGCAGTTTGAAAAGAATTGATCATCAACATCCTTTCTGGAGGGCCACATCTAGCGGAGAAGAGTTGGAACAAAACGTAAGATACGTGAGTACTTTGAAGCATATTAATATAAGAGTTTATTTGCCATCAAAGATGGAGCTCCGTTAAAGCACCTCAGGACAATGACTGATGACATCATTTTAAGGAACAAGAATGCTGATGGAGTTGAAGACCTAACATTGGATCCCTAGGTGATTTCGACCATGATTGGGCCGACTATTATAAGAAAGGTGTTGGTTGATTGTCGCATTTTAGTCAACATTTTGTTTAAGACAGCTTATGACTATATGCACTTAGAAGGCAAAGATTTGAAAAATCTCATATCTTGGGATTCAACAGGACAACAAATGAACATAACAGGCGTGTACATTTACCTATGGTGTTGGGAGAAGGTGACAACAAGAGAGTGCAGGTTGTGACCTTCGTCATCTTGGATATTTTTCAGCCTATAATGCATTTCTAGGCCGATTAGCCTTAGCTTATTTTTGAGCAATTATTGCCCTATGGTGTTTGATAATGAAATGACTGATAAAGAATGGAGTGGTAGTTATGCAAGGAGACCAGGGGGTTAAACGTGAATGCTACGTTGCGGAGCTGAAAGAGGCAAGGCGACGTGAGAAAGGAAAGGATGTGGAGAAGAATCTCTGCATCAAATCTTTGGACATAGAGCAACCATAGCCTGAGCCCTAGCCAGGAAGCATAGTCGGTTCCATAAGGATATGAATTTGAGGAAAGTGCCGGAGGATGCAAAGGCGGCTCCTGTGGAGTTTATGATCAACAACCCTGTTAGTCAGGACGTTCCTACAGGAGTCATAAAGATCGGATCTCAACTCGGCATAAGGATGATGAAGGAAGTAATTGCTTTTCTCTGGGAGAACCTAGTTATGTTCTCCTGGATACATTCGGACATGTGGAATATTACTGAAATAGTGTGCCATGCATTGAATGTGACCCTAAATGCGTTCTTATGAAATAGAAGCACCACAGCCTAGGTCCGAAGGGATCTAATGCATTAAAATAAGAGGTGGATAAGCTGAAAAACAATGGCTTCATCTACGATGCTCTATACTCGAAATGGGTAACCAATCCAGTCTAGGTAAAGAAGTCCAAGAGGAAGTGGAGATTGTCCATTGACTATTTCAATTTGAATAAGACATGTTCGAAAGAAAACTTCCCACTCTCAAAGATCAACCAACTAGTAAATTTGACCGCTGGATACAAACTCTATCATTCATGGATGCTTACTCTAGCTACAACCAGATTCCAATGCACGTCCCAGACCAAGGACACACCAGCTGTATAACTAGCCTGGGACTATATGCCTTTTGGTTTGAAAAATGCTGGAGAAACTTACCAAAGGCTAGTGAATTCGATGTTCAAGGAACATGTTAGGAATTCGATGGAAGTCTACATGGATGATATGCTTGTGAAATCACGACAATCGATGAACCTCATTGATGACTTGGTAAAGATGTTTGGTCTACTCTACAAGTATGGAATGAAGCTCAATCCACTGAAGTGTTCATTCAGGATCGCATCGAGGAATTTCTTAGGTTTTTGGGTGAACACGAGAAGGATAGAAGTTTATCCGAAGAAGATAAATGCACCTAAGAATATAAAAGTCTCGAAGTCGATAATGGATGCACAAATTTTGAATGGAAAGTGGCCACACTAAGTCGTGTCATTTCTAGAGTCATTGATAAATGCATCTTCTTCGATATCCTCAAGAAAGGGAAGAGAAATTTTTCTTGGACGTAGGAGTGCAGAGATGCTTTTCAGGCTTTACTGGATCGCTTATAGAGAACCCCTATTATGTCAAAGCAGTTGGAACTCCTGCTATAGTCTCTCGACATGGTCGATGAGAAGCATGATGAAGCTGACTTGAAAGCGGCCACACATCAAAAATGAGTCGTTCGATATTTCAATACCAAGGCCAGGAGAAGGACCTTTGAGATAGGCGATCTCGTTCTCAAACAAATCTTCCCAGGCCATGTGAACAAGGGCCTTAGCCGAGAAGGTTCGTATGCGATTGAACATAAGCTTGGGGACAAAATGTTCAAGCTAGCAGCCATCAATATAATTTCACTCCACGAGCATGGATTGGAAAACACTTGCGACCCTATTTCACTTAAATATCTAACATTGTAAATATTGGATCAAGTTTGATGTAATAAGACAGAATCAGTAATTTCCTGTGAATATAAAACAAAATGACTTCCAAAATCTGTTACTCTATCACAGTAATCATAAAATGTGGATTATGGCGAACATGAATGAATCTGCATATGTATAATGCAGGTGTGTAGGTACCCAAAGACAAGTGCTAACTGAACTTCTTCGGTCTATTATCGGACCTTCGAAGTAAGAATACTCCTAGAGTCCGAAGATAGATTCCTATTAACTCCTTTAACCCAAGAATTGGGGGTTGGAGTAGCAACATGCAGGGGCAGAATGAGACAGTGCACCCCAGCAGCTTGTGCTCAGAGTTTAGCAGAGCATTGAAACCTTGTCCATAGATTGGCAAGGTGAAAGATCGATGCTCAATGTTTTGTGAGATTTTGTTCAAACTTCGATCAATGCCTAGAGTTAGGCACAATCAAAAAACAAATATCCTAAAAAAGGAAGCCCAAATCACCATCTCGGGTGAATAGCAGCTATCAACGCCCATAGTTAGGCATGGTCTGGTTCAAACATCCCGGAGAAGGATGTTCAAACTGCTATTCCAAGTGGTCAAGCAAAGGCTTTGAGGAATAACCACTCTTAGCTATTATTCACACTTATAAAAATAAGGCGATCTCGATTATTGTCACCACTTAGACAGGATATGACTGAAAACAAACAAAACAAGCTAACAACTTGGCCAAATAACAATAGAGAAATGTCTCACATGTGTAAAAATAAGAATATCGAGTGCATTTCGTATAACTCAAACAAGTTAACATAGAGTCCGAAAAGGAAACCAAGTTTAACATAACATTCAAAATAAAAGTGGGGGCCAAATCTGCACAAAGCAACATATGCGAAAGCAAATCCTACAACTATACAACTAAAAGAGACAAGCTAACATATACTCCTAATTTTCTTCCTCATCTTCTTTTCCTTAGCTCCCTCTCCAAGGAGTGTGTACTAGGCTCCTTTGGTTTCTTTCTACTTCTTCCCCACTTCTATGGTCGTTTGAAGGGGTACTCTATAATGATCCAGTAGGTAAACTTTGATTACTTTCAGGCATGGGGAGAGTCACCAGAACCAAAATGGTTAGGTCAGGCAATTGTACGGACAAAGGAGGGGGATAAATTCAATTAGCACTTTCTTAATTTATGTGGCTAACAGGACTCGATTCTAAACCAACTCCTACATGGTAAGCCCTGAAGAAGGCTTAGAAGACCCAAATATTTCCCTGGCCTAAGCTCCTAGGAGATCATCGGTCATCTCCTCCTTTGAGGCATGAATCATTTGTGCACCAGGTCCAAGGGCCACGCCAGTTGGAACATTTGGAATAGTCTATGAAGCAGACACAATCATGGAATCAATAGTCGAAGCTTATTGACCCAACTTCAAATCTACCTCGAGAAGAGGAGCAATGATAGGTTGACTTGAAAGTTGAGAAACACAAAAGGAGAGATCAGCGACAATAATCGGTGTCATGTGATCCTTCTCAAATATAGGTAAGGTTATGAGATACCTTCACCAGGTTGAGACTCGATATGAGCAAGGGTGCCATCAGAATTCCCCTTCAGAATAGGGGATATAATAGCTGTCTTTTGCATCTGAGGTGCATCTGGGTTATATGGAGGATCCGATCGAGAGACTGAAGTGGTGTGAGTCCATGAGGTAAGATGTGTTGTTGCAACTTGAGGAGTAGTCCCAAAATCTTTACCTTGGAATTTCTAGGCCCCGATATCTAGCTTCGAGTGCAGGATGAGCTTACCAGCTTTGAGTGCTTCAACCTCGTTTCATTTAAAAGCCAATGTTCCAAATCTTCCCAGTTCACCTCGCCTCCATCCAAGGACTCTCACTCTATTCCCACTATCTGCTCTCATGCCAAGACCAGATCCTTGGGGAAGTCCTTGTCAAGCCACTATAGATTTCTAAATTTGATGATGTTGGCATTATAATTAATGATGATTAGCTTGAGTTTCTACTTAATTTGCCTCACTAGGGCTTCAACCTGCTTATACACTTCTTTAACATGTGCTATCGCCTCATCACTCTCCTTACAAGCATCTAGCGTCTCTTCACAGTTTTTATGAGCTTGCACGAGTGCATTGTCCTTTTCCTTTTTCTTTTTCTCTAGTTATTCTTTAATGCTCTCCTACCGTGCTTTCAGCCCCACTACCTCTTTTGCTAGGTATTCCTTGTCTTCCGATAGAAGACGGTTTCTATGATGAGTAGATTCGATTTGGCTTTGATGGTTTTGCCTCTCTAGCTTATCTGATTCGGTCAGGTTTTTGACTTTCTTCGCGATTTCTTTTAACGACTTTTTTAGCCCTACAACTTCTCCATCGAGATGAGCTATAGTCTCCCTGTCTTGCTCAGCCTCGAGCTTCAATCTTGCAACCAATACTTTTTTGTTTTCAGCATATTCCGACACCACCTCAGCCAGTCTCTTCCATTTAAAGTACTGCTCGTAAACGTCGTTAATATAAGTTGTGGTTTGACCATGGATCTAGAGTAAACTTGACCACATCGAAGCTGACCTTTGAAAACCGACGCTTCAGATCAGCCATAAGAGGATTAGAAATGACCAGCTGCTCTATCATCACAACCGAAGGTTCGAATGCTTTTTTGTTAGCCCTTTGGCAAGAAGAGTCGAGGGAACAAGCTTGGATGACTGCTGAAACTACCGACGGCCATGAGATGGCATCATTTGCTTTTTGGAATGGGAAGTTAAAGTAGGGACACGATAGACATCCACGGGTAGAATGTCATTGGGTCGAGTGGAGAATCAGTCCTGACTTTCGAGCAGAGGAGACCTGGACCTAGATATATGTTTTAATGATGAATCGTAAGAATGAAAATCCCTATCTTAGCTCCCTCAACCCCGACTCGAGTGACTGCTAGTATTTAAGTTATGAATGGTGCCATGCGAATATTTATGTGGATTGTGCCTCTTATGCTTCCCTATCCGACTTTCGAGAAATTCAAGTATAGTCCTGTACTCTATTGAACCAGCAAACAAAATCGAGACGAATTAACATTCACAGGACAAAAGGCACGGCCTAACTAAGTAAAGTGCATGTGTGTATGAATGCCCTAGTATCCCCCAATGGACCATTGAGGCAACCCTCCCTAACTTGTCATTTTATTTGATTGACTCAATTTAATCTAACTAAATTCAGGGTTGCTTTCTTTCATAGACCAACTATTCTCTTTCTTTTATTAGATATATTTTTATTTATTTATTTATTTATTTCCCAAGATCCAATCTGATCAATATAGAAATATTGATATACTTCTTTGTAAAAGCTATTTGTATGATCATATAAACACCCAAATTATTTTTTTTGTTTCTAATATCAGAGTTTTTTTATTTTAAAAGAATAACTCGGTTTCTTTTAAACTAAAAATAAACCAAGTTTAGCCACAGTACAGAGGATTAGGAAGATCCTCTTCTATTTGAATCTTTGTGCAAATTAATTAACCAATTCTTATTTGTTTGCTTGTGTTTAGAATTTGTAAGTTAAATAAAATATGTGAATTAACTCAAAGCTTTTAACTTATACAAAGTTTGCTTTCCAAATAGCCAAACTCGGGCATGCTTCTGTGCACCTGTGTGCACATAATCATGTACAGTTGCTATCTGCTTTACCTTAGTCTTCAGGTGGACTAATTTGTTTAGATAAGATCCCTAGATTATCTGGTTATAATCTACAAGTTTTACTTATTCATATAATCATCAAACACATTTAAATATGGGTTCATGTTTCTTGTGTTTTTCTTTCATTTCTGCCTAGGGTTTTTTTTCCTTACCTCATAATATTTTCAGTTAACATGTAAATGGTTCTAGCCTTTAAAACAGTCTAATACTTTTGCATACATTACTGGTTCATATATGCTTTAGATTTACTACCAATTTCACCACTTTCTTCAGGAAAATTTGGAGATTTACAGCTTATGATATAAAGCTAAATACCTCTATCTTTTGCTACTGAGTATATTTTCATCACATATTAAAAAAAAATCTAACCATTCATCAAAGTTTAGCACACTACAAACATCATTACACAAAAGTATTTTTAACTAAAATTAAACATAAGAAACATTCCTCTGCAAAAGTCCTAGCTTAGTTAATTAGCAATTTTCTTCTTAGCGTCATGCTTCTGCTCCCTATTACTTAACTTCCTCCTTTCCTGTAGACATCGTATGACCTGCTCCACAATACAAGTGAAGCACCCATTTGATGCAAGCAACAAACAGGTCAGACTAAAGTCTGGTGCAAGTAAAAATCATTTGACAATGCATAAAGACTATTGAAATAGGTTCCATATTACCTTTCTATTTTCAGAGGTTAAGTGTTTCACTTAAGTTGTTAAACTACTTTCTCATGCTCAAATTTCTAAGAATTATAACTGTGGTAAGTGCTGTGTATTGTCAACATCATCATGTGTGCATTCTTAGACTAATTGGTTAACAGAAACTTTTAATCAAGAAAATCACAATAGCCATTATAATCTCACACAGGCATACATAAACATGAACAGACAACATCTACGACATTGAGCTAAAGTACCAATATTGAGTCTGCATGTCATGACTCCTACATACTTCTAGCATTTATACTCTTGCATGTATGTTCACCTCATGTCCTTTATTTTAAGGGTCCAGTATCACATTCATGGTTGCATTGGTGCACACTTCCTGGAATTGCTTACTTAATTTCCAATGCACTATAAGCTTTTTGGACATAAACATGCCATGTGCAAACTCACACGCCAACCTTGATGCAAGCCAACCATTGTGTCACACCCACTTCCCTTTTACCCAACCTGATAGAGGTGACCCACATCCTTAGTTTAATTACTAAGTTCTTCATATGACCCAATATTATCTATGCAGTGTCATGCTCAAGACTTTTATATACCTAATCAATGTACACAAGCAGTTTATTATACATCCATTAAACATTCATCCACTCATATATTCAACAATCAATCATGCTTGTATATCATTTCAAGTCAGTTCATTCGGAGATATATCTTTGGTTAAAGCATAGATTAGAGCATTTCAGAAAATGAAATGCTACCGTGGTTCTCCAGTAATGAGGTTCTCACAGTCAGTCCACACATTAAAGTATATTTTCTTGTTACTCAACCTTATTTCCAGAGAACAATCCATAATGGATTAAGGCTCAGCACATGGGGATCCCATTGCACCCCAATCCACATTTTCAGTTGCAAGACATAAGCCAGAGACCCTCTTTCTCTTACTGCCTTGCACCCTACATTTCCTATTAATTTATGCTTTGACTAAAAATATTTACCAAATTCATAAACATATAAATAAATCAGTTATTTCATCATTGAACTATCATGTATAAACAAGCAAAGGTTACAGGCTAGTTACCAAAATCTCAGGAACAACAGAAAATGGTTATGCTAAAAAATGCATACAAAACAGCAAGCAAAGGCTAAAAAGGAACTAAAGGTCAAATGGCTGCCTTCCATAGGTCTTAATGCCTTGCCAAGTGAGAATTTACTCACCAAGGTTCTCCTTCCCAAATCTTGATTCAGGTCTGCCATTGATTTTCTAACTGGTGTCTGTCTTCTCTTTTATTTTCCTATATTTTATTTTCTGGTTCTAATATGTAACCGTAGGAGATAATGATGTATATAGTGGAGTTGCTAGGGTTTTAAGGCTAGTTGAGTAATTTATTTTCATCAGAAATCCCATCACCATTTTTGGTTTCACCCAACAGTTCACCCTCTCCACTTTCCTTTCCCACCATTTCTCCCTTTTCCCTTGTCTTAACTACTTTTGGAAAAATTTCCTCACACATTATATGCATGACTTTGGCTCAGGTGTAACTTGTCTTTTTGGTTGTAATCATGCATATAGGCCTATTTATTTAACCAGCTATGTGTGCGTGTCTACCGAATGTTATACATGTATGTTCATGTGTATATTTTTTTTTCATTATTATGCATGTAACTTATGTGTCTCACTGAATATGTGTGCGAATTAAACATTTTTACACATCCTATATTCATGCATTTTTCTACCCACACTAGCACCATGCTCATATTTAATCTTATGAAATTAGGACCAAAACTGCCTAAATTGCAATTGCATTATAATTAGGTTGATATAGCTATACTAATGGATCATGGACTTATTTACTTTACATTTACTTACAGGGCTTTTACTTACTAACTTACCTTGCTCAGGTAATATGTTAGAACAGTATGCATATGCACAAGGGCATGCATTCTCATTTGCACACTAACATTTCTAGAAAATGGTATTTACATATTTTTTTTTTAGTATTTAAAGTATTTAGATTTCTTTTATATGCTTGCCTAACTAGGGCTGTCACATACACCCCTCCTTTAAGAAATTGTGTCCCACAATTTAACACTTCCTACTATGTTAGTCAAGTGTCAAAAATCAAACATGAACACACATTCTTAATTCAACCAAAGCATATATCGAACAAGCACATTTAACTCTGAACATTATATTTAACTAAGTAAATTCAAGCATGAATAATAAAATACCTCTTCCTTAACTGTCAATTGCAAATAGTTGAGGGTATTGGACTTTTATCTTGTCTTCAACCTCCCATGTGCAATCATTAGGGTCTAAACTCCACTGCACCTTTACCAGTTTAATGGTTTTGTTCCTCAATTTCTTATCTTCTTTAGCCACAATGCCCACTGGCTTCTTCTCATACACCAAGTCCGGTCTGACTTCCACTTTGTTTGGTGACTGAACTACTGAAGCTTCATCATGCACACATTTTCTCAATTGTGATACATGAAATACATTGTGTATTCCACTCATGTCTTCTGGCAATTTCAACTTGTAAGCCATCGTCCCTATTCTTGCAATAATCTCATATGGTCCTATATATCTTGGGGTTAGCTTTCCTGCCTTGCCAAACCTCAATACCTTCCTCATAGGTGAAACTTTCAAGTACACATAATCTCCTACTTCAAATTCCAGTGGCTTCCTTCTCCTATCTGCATATGATTTCATTCTATCTTGCGCTGCCTTCATTCTCTGTCTGATCAATGTGATCTTAGAATTTGTCTCCTTCACATGATCTGGTCCTAACATTAACCTATCAGCTACCTCTAACCAGCAAGCAGGTGACAAACAAGGCCTCCCATATAGAGCTTCATAGGGTGCCATCGCTATACTACTCTTGTAGCTATTGTTGTAAGCAAATTCTGCTAAATGAAGGTAGTCTTCCCAATTGCCCCCATGATCAAGTACACAAGCTCTCAGTAGATCCTCCAAGAATTTATTAACCACTTATGTTTGACCATTGTTTGGGGATGGTAGGCTGTGCTCAAGAACAACTCAACCCCCATTGCTTGTTGAAAACTATTCCAGAAATTTGATGTGAATATGGTGTCTCTGTCACTAATGATAGTGGTAGGAACTCCATGTAGTTTCACTATTTCTTTCATGAAAACATGTGCCAGCTTTGCTGCATTTCTATCACTCTTTACTGGTATGAAATGGAAGGATTTTGTCAATCTATCTACCACCACCAAATACTGTCATTACCTCTCTTTGATCTTGGCAAGCCATCAATGAAACCCATTGCTATGCTTTCCCATTTCCACCTTGGAACTTCTAGAGGTTGCAACAGTCCACTGGGTCTTTGATACTCAGCCTTGACTTGTTGGCAAGTCATACATTTTGCCACATATTCACCCACACTTCTTTTCATTCCTTTCCACCAATAACTCCTCTTTAAGTCATGATACATTTTAGTGCCCCCTGGATGTATGGTGTACTTTGACTTGTGATGGACATCCAAGATCTTCCTTTGTAGAGCTTCTGTGTTAGGCACACACAGTCTTCCCTTATATCTTAAATATCCTTTTCCATCTAGTTCAAATTTGTCAAGCTTTGAACCATTCCTTAATAATTCCTTTTTCTCCCTCAGAAATTCATCCATGTCTTGTGACTGGTTCACTTCTTCCACTAGGTCTGATTTTATTGTGATGAGGCTGAGCTTGCCATAGTGTTCCATGTCCTCACTTATCTTCATGGTTTGCTCTCTCATGTTTTCTACTTCTACATCAGTCAGTATTGATAACCTTTTAAACTCCTCTATCATCAGTGTAGCTAACTTGGCATGTTGCCTACTCAATGCATCTGCCACTCTATTTGCCTTCCCTGGTGTGTACATAATATCTAAGTCATAGGCAACAAGGAACTCCACCCACCTATGTTGTCTCATGTTTAAATCCTTTTGAGAAAATAAGTATTTCAAAGCTTTGCGATCAGTATAAAGCTCAAACTTTGCCCCTAACAGGTAGTGTCTCCAAAGCTTTAATGCATACACCACAACTGCCAATTCCAAGTCATGTTTTGCATACTTGGTTTCACTTGGTTTTAGTTGTCTTGATGCATAGGCTATTACTCTACCATCTTGCATAAGAACAGCTCCTATACCCGACCCACATGCATCAGTGTATACCACCAAATTGTCATTGCCTTTTGGAGTTTTTAGCACTGGTGCTTCCATCAATGCCTTCTTCAATTGATTGAATGCCCCTTCACATTTCTCAGTCCATAGAAAAGGCTGGTCTTTCCTTGTTAACTTGGTTAGTGGGATTTCTATTTCAGCAAAATCTTTTATAAATCTTCTGTAGTATCCAGCCATGCCCATGAATGATCTTACCTCAGTAACACTACCGGGTCTCTTCCATGCTTGCACTGCCATAACCTTACTAAGGTCTACTGAAATTCCTTCTTGAGAAATTATGTGGCCCAAGGATTTTATTTCATTCTTCCAGAAAGAACACTTTGCAAACTTGGCTTTAAGGCCTTGTTGCCTTAGTCTACTCAGTACCATATGCAAATGCTTTTCATGTTCGTTATCTGACTTAGAATATATTAGTATATCATCAATGAAAATTAATGCAAATTTATCTAAGTAATCTCTGAAAATCCTATTCATTAAATCCACAAAATAGGATGGTGCATTGGTCAAACCAAATGGCATCACCAAGTATTCATACAAGCCATATCTAGTATTAAAAGATGTATACTTGATACTTTCTTCTTCCACTTTCATTTGATGGAAACCAGATGCTAAGTCAAGCCTGGAAAATACTTTAGCACCATTTAATTGATCCAAGAGATCATCAATTCTAGGTAGAGGGCATTTCTTTTTGATGGTGACTGAGTTTAATTCCCTATAATCTATACACATTCTCAAGGAACCATCATGCTTCTTAACAAATACTACTGGAGATCCCCAATTTGAACTACTGGGCCTAATGAAGCCTTTTTATTCTAATTCTTCTAGTTGTTTCTTCAACTCAATCAGTTCTTTAGGATCCATTTTGTTTGGTTTCTTAATGATAGGGCTTGTTCCTTGCTTAAGTCTTATTTGAAATTCTACTGGTCTATTATGAGGATGCCATTCACTTCACCAAACACATCAGTGTATTGGTTAACTATGGGTATCTCCTCTAGGCTTAATTCAACATCAACATTTTTCAAGTTGAACATTTTGCCCATACTCCTATGTTTGGATGCCTCATACATAACTAAAACTCTTTTGCCATTAGGAAATTTTAATGAGATTGTGGAATTTTCTAAATTAATGATTGCACAAAAACTTTTCAAACAATCCATTCCCAGTATAATATCCAACTTAGGGTAATTTAACACATATAATTCTGAAATAAAGGTGTGGCCACCCATACATAATTCTACCTGCATGCATTTCATATTTGTAATACAGGAACTACTTATATGACTATTAACATGTAATGGCTTTTCAACAAGAATACATGTTAACCCTAGTTTCTGAACTATGTCATATGAAATAAAAGAGTGTGTAGCTCCTGTGTCATAAACAACTGATATGAGTATGCCTTTAATATATAGTATACCTTCCACTTGGCTGGGTGCTTCCATTGCCTTGCCCTTTCCTTCAAGAACAGCCACCCTTGCCATTTCTGGACACTGCCTCTTCATATGCCCCTCCTTACCACAGTTGTAGCATCTAAGAACAGTAGACTTGGGTGCTTGGCATTTGGTCTTTACATGACCTTCCTTCCCACAGTTATAACAGTTCACTTTAGATTTCTTATTGTCAGAGCTTGCCACCTTACTTCCTTCTTTGTTCATTGCTTCTCCCTTCTTCTTCTCATATGGGTGTGCTCTATTCTTCCTCTTCTTGTTATTCCTAAAATTCTTAAACTTTTCTCTGGCATTATCATGCTGCTCAAATGACAATGTCAAGTCCATAACCTGATCAAATGTTCTGTCTTTGTATGGTAACATGGCTCTACTCAATCCAGCATTTAACCCCTGAATGTACCTTGCATTCCTTGCAACTTCATCTGGGATTAATTCTGCCCCATACTTGGACAACACTTTAAACTTCTGAGTGTATTCAATGACACTCATAGATCCTTGTCTCAACTTAATAAACTCCTCAAGCAGTGAAGCTTTTGCTGATGCTGGTACAAATCTGGCTTCTAACATTTCTTTGAACTGATTCCATACGATCTCTTGTTCTTTCCTGCCTGCAATACTCACTTCGCACCAGTCCAAAGAAATGCCTTTCAGTTGTCTTGAAGTTATTTGCCTCTTTCTCTGATCATTAACTTGCATATCTGCAAAGATCCTTTCTACTATTCTTAACCAAGTCTGGACACCCATGACATTTTCTGTACCATCAAAGCTACTGCCTCCTAGGTGTGTATATGTTTTAAGAAATTTGGACATCTCCTTACGTGGATTATCTACCCAAGGTGCCATTCCATCCCTCAGCACTCGAACAAAATCTTGCATGTTAATCATTGGGGGACCAGCGGCCATTCCAGTTGCTTGTTCAATATTACCAGAGGATTGACCATTCTCCCTTTCTCCTACAGCCGGAGGATTGATTCTAACTGCTCTGGATCTCTATTGAACATTTCTAGTGTAGTTAGTTCTAATTCCTATTTACTACTTTTATTTTTAAAACTAGTAGAGAACTCATTCATTCATAATAAGTAAAGCAACTCAAGAAAACAGCCAACAATGTAAACAATGCACACAGATTCAAGCAAGTATTTGTTTTGGCTATGTATTTAATAACATAGCTCTGATACCAACTGAGGCAACCCTCCCTAACTTGTCATTTTATTTGATTGACTCAATTTAATCTAAGCTAAATTCAGGGTTGCTTTCTTTCACAGACCAACTATTCTCTTTCTTTTATTAGATATATTTTTATTTATTTATTTATTTATTTCCCAAGATCCAATCTGATCAATATAGTAATATTGATATACTTCTTTGTAAAAGCTATTTGTATGTTCATATAAACACCCAATTTTTTTTGTTCTAATATCAGAGTTTTTTTATTTTAAAAGAATAACTCAGTTTAATTTAAACTAAAAATAAACCAAATTTAGTCACAGTACATAGGATTAGGAAGATCCTCTTCTATTTGAATCTTTGTGCAAATTAATTAACCAATTCTTATTTGTTTGCTTGTGTTTAGCATTTATATGTTTAATAAAATATGTGAATTAACTCAAAGCTTTTAACTTAAACAAAGTTTGGTTTCCAAATAGCCAAACTGGGGGTTGTGCATGCTTTTGTGCACCTGTGTGCACATAATCATGTACAGTTGCTATCTGCTTCACCTTAATCTTCAGGTGGACTAATTTGTTTAGATAAGATCCCTAGATTATCTGGTTATAATCTACAAGTTTTACTTATTCATATAATCATCAAACACATTTAAATCTGGGTTCATGTTTCTTGTGTTTTTCTTTCATTTCTGCCTAGGGTTTTTTTTCCTTACCTCATAATATTTTCAGTTAACATGTAAATGGTTCTAGCCTTTAAAACAGCCTAATACTTTTGCATACATTACTGGTTCATATATGCTTCAGATTTACTACCAACTTCACCACTTACTTCAGGAAAATTTGCAGATTTACAGCTTATGATATAAAGCTAAATACCTCTATCTTTTGCTACTGAGTATATTTTCATCACATATTAAATTTTTTTCTAACCATTCGTTACATCAGAATCAAATTTAGCACACTGCAAACATCATTACACAAAAGTCTTTTTAACTAAAATTAAACATAAGAAACATTCCTCTGCAAAAGTCCTAGCTTAGTTAATTAGCAATTTTCTTCTTAGCGTCATGCTTCTGCTCCCTATTACTTAACTTCCTCCTTTCATGTAGACATCATATGACCTGCTCCATAATACAAGTGAAGCACCCATTTGATGCAAGCAACAAACATGTCAGACTAAAGGCTGGTGCAAGTAAAAATCATTTGACAATGCATAAAGACTATTGAAATAGGTTCCTTATTACCTTTCTGTTTTCAGAGGTCAAGTGTTTCACTTAAGTTGTTAAACTACTTTCTCATGCTCAAATTGCTAAGAATTATAACAGTGGTAAGTGCTGTGTACTGTCAACATCATCATGTGTGCATTCTTAGACTAATTGGTTAACAGAAACTTTTAATCCAGAAAATCACAATAGCCATTATAACCTCACACAGGCATACATAAACATGAACAAACAGTATCCATGACATTGAGCTAAAGTACCAATATTGAGTCTGCATGTCATGACTTCTACATACTTCTAGCATTTATACTCTTGCATGTATGTTCACTTCATGTCCTTTATTTTAAGGGTCCAATATCACATTCATGGTTGCATTGGTGCACACTGCCTGGAATTGCTTACTTAATTTCCAATCCACTATAAGCTTTTTGGACATAAACATGCCATGTGCAAACTCACAACCCAACCTTGATGCAAGCCAACCATTGTGTCACCCCCACTTCCCTCTTACCCAACCTGATAGAGGTGACCCACATCCTTAGTTTAATTACTAAGTTCTTTCATATGACCCAATATTATCTATGCAGTGTCATGCTCAAGACTGTTATATACCTAATCAATGTACACAAGCAGTTTATTATACATCCATTAAACATTCATCCACTCATATATTCAACAATAAATCATGCTTGTATATCATTTCAAGTCAGTTTCATTCAGAGATATATCTTTGGTTAAAGCATAAATTAGAGCATTTCAGAAAATGAAATGCTACTGTGGTTCTCCGGTAATGAGGTTCTCACAGTCAGTCCACACATTAAAGTATATTTTCTTGTTACTCAACCTTATTTCTAGAGAACAATCCATAATGGATTAAGGCTCAGCACATGGGGATCCCATTTCACCCCAATCCACATTTTCAGTTGCAAGACATAAGCCAGAGACCCTCTTTCTCTTACTGCCTTGCACCCTACATTTCCTATTAATTTATGCTTTGACTAAAAATATTTCCCAAATTCATAAACATATAAATAAACCAGTTATTTCATCATTGAACTATCATGTATAAACAAGCAAAGGTTACAGGCTAATTACCAAAATCTTAGGAACAACAGAAAATGGTTATGCTAAAAAAATGCATACAAAATAGCAATAAAAAGTTAAAAAGGAACTAAAGGTCAAATGGCTGCCTTCCATAGGTCTTAATGCCTTGCCAAGTGAGAATTTACTCACCAAGGTTCTCCTTCCCAAATCTTGATTCAGGTCTGCCATTGATTTTCTAACTGCGGTCTGTCTTCTCTTTTATTTTCCTATATTTTATTTTCTGGTTCTAATATGTAACCGTAGGAGATAATGATGTATATAGTGGAGTTGCTAGGGTTTTAAGGCTAGTTGAGTAATTTATTTTCATCAAAAATCCCATCACTATTTCTGGTTTCACCCAACAGTTCACCCTCTCCACTTTCCTTTCCCACCATTTCTCCCTTTTCCCTTGTCTTAACTACTTTTGGAAAATTTTCCTCACACATTATATGCATGACTTTGGCTCAGGTGTAACTTGTCTTTTTGGTTTTAATCATGCATATAGACCTATTTATTTAACCGGCTAAGTGTGTGTGTGTCTACCAAATGTTATACATATATGTCCATGTGTATTTTTTTCTTCATTATTATGCATGTAACTTATGTGTCTCACTGAATATGTGTGTGAATTAAATATTTTACACATCCTATATTCATGCAATTTTCTACCCACACTAGCACCATGCTCATATTTAATCTTATGAAATTAGGACCAAAACTGCCTAAATTGCAATTGCATTATAATTAGGTTGATATAGCTATACTAATGGATCATGGACTTATTTACTTTACATTTACTTACAGGGCCTTTACTTACTAACTTACCTTGCTCAGATAATATGTTAGAACAATATGCATATGCACAAGGGCATGCATTCTCATTTACACACTAACATTTCCAGAAAATGGTATTTACATATTTTTCTTTTAGTATTTAAAGTATTTAGATTTTTTTTATATGCTTGCCTAACTAGGGCTGTCACAATCATGAGTCTGCATTTTGCCGAAAGGGGTGATCTCCCTCGGACGAGTTATTGGCAAGTCGCCTTGCAGATGGATAGGGAGACAATGTCCCCAAGACTAATGTTTCCCTTACCTAAAGAACCAAATTCATCTAGAATCGGACCAAGGCTTTGGAAGGCGTCATCAGGTGGAATGATAGGGACTCCTCTATTACAATGGTAGGAGGAGCTATGTAGGAGTCTATCTTATAACAATCTTTATCTTTGGTCGATTCCTTAAAAGAAATTCTTTGCCATTGCTGCCACCATCACTGGAAGGCTCATGACCTACGTTGGCATCATCATGGCATGCTCTACCACCTTTACCTTCTTCAACGTGCTCTCAATTCTTCAACTCTAGCCAAAAGACTTTAGACTAGGGGCACCATTGGGTCCATACCATTATTCTCGAAAGAGGAGTCATATTTATTAACTTAAAATCTTTAGAAATTATACATGAATTATTTTAAAAGGAAAGTTGATCAAAATTGTATGGCAATAATTTACTTGCCTATAATTTTGAATTCTTATTTTTGGTGAATGCTTACATATATAAAAATCATAATAGGCTTTAAAATACAATCCCAAGCTGCAATTCTTGAATTTCACAACCTTTGATAACAATGTCATTATCGGAGAACACTTCATCTTGCATCAACATAACCACCGTAAACGATGATCGTACTGATGATATTACACAATATCATGGTAAAGTCATGCTACTGTATTAAGAGATTTATTGGAAAGAATGTAAACAAAGGGAGCATTTGAACTATATTAAAAGAAAGCTTATGACATTTTGTAGGAAATCACTGACAAACCAATACATTAGCTCTAAGTCTTTCAAAGTAGCTTAGTTCAACATGACATCCAATAGGGAAAGTAATTTATAATATATATATATATATATCTATGTATGTATGTATGTATGTATACAGGTATGTATGTACTTTTTAAACATATGTAATACAATATATAAATAAGCTTGTAATAAGAATATATAAGTAAATAGAATATTCTAAGTATATGTAAGTTATAAAATATATCAACTGTTCAAAAAAAATATCCAAAAATACTTAGAACATAGTTTTTTCACCCATTCAGTTGACTAAAAAGCTTCCACCAACAAAACGTAGGACAAAAACAAAAATAGTTGAATGTAACAGAATAAAATGGTCCACATTATATAGGGTTCAAAAAATCACCCGATTCATTCAATCGAACAACATTCCAGTTGACTGAGCTTGTACATTTCAGTTGGCTAACTAAATATTTAACAGTCGACTAAAAATTTTCACTTTGCTCTTGGGAAACCACCTTGTAAGATTTCCATCGGCTGACTGGTTGCCTCGGTCGAATGTACTATCATTTTCTGATTTTTTTTGAAACAAATTAGCAGCCATGTCTCTTCACTATACCCATCTTTGCATTTTCTACATTCAAACCCTAGATTTTCAAATACAAATCAATAGCTCCAAGAGAGAAAATACCTATTACAAAGAAGAGACAAATAAAAGACAAAGCATCGGCATCTACATCCAACCCATCTGATCCCAAATTTGCTTCCGATGGGCAAATTCTCCATTTATTGAATAATAGCAAAAATGCCCTGATACTGAATGAATTAAATGAAAAAATAGTTTTTCAAGATACGTTTTATAAGATGTCAGATTCTGAAGCTTTTGGGATAGAAGCTCTTATTCGAGATGAGGAATTCCTCTCATTGATTGGTGCAAATCAAAATAAGATAAAAATTTATCCTTTCTAGTAAGAATGTTCTATGCTAATCTGTATGGAACATTCTATAGACCTGAAAACTATGAGGGGTTGCTTTGGAGTCAAGTGCTTGGTATTGATATTAAGCTATCTATAGAAGATTTAGGTTCAACATTAGGTTGTTCTAGTATGGGATATGGGTTAAATGATATAGACCGTGATGAATTCACTTAAAATCCAGCTAGCTATCTATTTTATATCGACCAAACTTCCAACACTTCGGTTAATCTTCATCCCCAAACTCGTATACTTAATAAAATGATTGTTCACACCATCTTGCCTAGAACCAGGAGCTATGAAAAAATGTATGATAACAACTACAAGGTTCTGTATGATATTTACTCTAGCAAGAAATTAACTTGGGCCAAGATAATACACGACGAAATTAAGATTTTTCATGATTAGTCAAGACACACAATGTTCCTTACTTCATAATTTACCAAGCCGTTGTATATGGCATTGACATAGCAAGCCTGCAAGATTTCACCTTACCCAAAGTGATGGACCAAAAATCCATTTCACTAATGAAGTTACCGACAAGGATGGAAACTCTTATACCATATAATGTTCATCTATCTTTGATTGTACAAGATAACATAGCCCAATCTTCTTTCCAACATCAACCGGCAGCTCAACAAAAACAAGATATTGCTGAAGAGGTGGAGTGGTCTTCCAATAGTGAAAAAGAGCTTACCTTTGTTAAGCTATCCAAAATCATGTCTGCCAATGCTGCTATTCTCAAAAACCAAGAAATTCTTTACAGACAAAAAATAATTAAGAAAAAAAGAACTTTGAGAAGACTATGCTCGATTTCTTGGAGAATATATGGAAGAAGCACTTCTCATGCTCATGACCATCCTCACCTTATGACTCAGAGCCGAAGAGTAAGATATGCTTCTTTGGCTTGGTAAGCTTTTACTTTGAATGATTTGGTGATGGTCCTTGCCTTGTTATATTTCTTGCATTTTGTGTTGGACATTGTCGTACGTATGATTTGTTGTGTTAGAGTTATTTGTTTCGTTACTTGTTGAACTTGTGTCTTGTTATTTGCGTCTTATGTTGGTATTATGGTCATTTTTGTCAAATATTTGTGGTTTGTAATATTTGTTTCACTTGTGATGTAGGTCTCAAACTACCATATTAGTTTTATGTCATTTGCAATTAAACTCATAAATGTATGTCTTTGAATAATGTGCTATGGAAATTTTTTTTTTGTAGTATGATATTAACTCATGTTTTCTCTTGTAAATTGTTGATGTTCAACTAATCATATATATTTAGAGGTGTTATATGGATATTTGTCAAGTTATATGTTCCTGCTTTTCGTCTAGTTTATAAAATATATGGTTATACATTTGCTTAAGTATTATTTTACTTCACCATCATCCCCTATGATATATCCTTGTATAATATAATCTTTGTTGTGTTATCACCTTTTTGCTGATGTCAAGGGCTGATGTCAAGGGGGAGATAATATTAATAAGGAGAGCATGTATTAAGGGGGAGATATACATATGTTTTTATTCAATAATTCATATAGTTGTCGTCGTCAAAAAGGGGAGATTGTTAGAACCTTGGCTTTATATTTTAATGATGACAACTATATCTTTGTATATCTAGTATACAAAAATGTGCAGGTATAAGGAGCTATTGAATCGGAGAATCAAGGAGAAAGCAAGAAGAAACGTTTATATTTCAAAAGCAACAAAATAATGGTTTGTTAAGTCGAATGTATGTATTTGGTCCTAGATACACTTGTAAAATCTCCTTGGTAGTTCATATGCACACATATACATATGCAAACAACTACGTATAATTATCAAATAGGATTAACAAGTCTTGAAAAGTAAATTTTTATAAAAACAGGTTTTTCACTGTTCAATAGAATGAATACTATTCTCGTTCAACTGTGGCTAGTCGCCTATGAATACTATTCAATCGACTAAACTTCATTGTTTTATTATATGCACTTCTTTTTAAAATTGGCACATACTTCAACGTTCTTATTCAGTAGAGTGAATTTTTACACTCAATCGACTAATTACCCGTAACGGCTATTTTCTGAAAATTATCCCCAATAGTTGAGATCATTCATGAGCATCTCTACGAATGGTATGTGAATAGTAATGGCTGCGATTAAAGGATTACAACCATTCATCAAGCTCTTTGATATTTATATACAGAGACCAACATCTAGAGTCATTTTTCAATTTTTCTAAATCTATCCTTCTTAGTCTCTATTCACTTGACCATACTTACAACTTTATTTTATTCAATTCGTTACTCAAGAAACATCTGATTTGCTTCCATAATCATGGAGCACGCATCTTGAATTATCAAGGAAATTATAGGAAGCCTTGTACTATAATTGACTGTATTCGAGTTATCAAGAACTCATTAGAAATTTGAGATTTATTCTAGTTTTGTGAAGTCCTATGAGAGATCTTCAGGCAAAGGTTGAAGTCATGTTTAGCTGTTCATTCATTTTGTAAGATAAGTGTTCCTCTTAATTAAGTGAGGGTTAGTTAGTTAATTCCAGAAGGAGTCCGGGACTGGGTCAGGAGGCCCGAACCAGCATAAAAATCTTGGTGTGATTACTTTTAATTACTGGAACTTTACAATATTCTACTAGTTAGTACTGCTTTATTTTGAATATACACTTGAATATACATGTAATCCATATTCTACGAGATCCTATGCACTTTCAAACCAATGCCGTTTGAATAAAATGAGCAACGTTACTAAATATAAATTTTAAGTTTCAATTGTTGAAATTAGCATAATAGGTTCGTCATTCAACGTGCTTAAGAAAATTTGGATTTGGTCATGAAATTATCATTTGGTATGGCTTCGTGTTTTGGATACATATATATTGAAATGGAAAATTCTATATATGATTTAGAATAGAATATTTTCACACAACAACCAAAGTGTCTCGAAGTCAATAGGAGCTATATTGAGTTTGTGGGTTTTCAGATATGATCCAAGAAACAATATGAAGTTATCATTCTGTAAGTGTTAGAATTGAGTAAGTATTTTGGCAGAAATATTAAATAGTTTAATTTTCAGACAAATTGCAGAGGAAGCCTGTGTCCATAGAAAAGAACCATTAAAATGTACATAAATATTTCTGGACTATAAGTATATAACATATTGTTGATTGTTGATGATGTACTTATGTTAAAATCAATAATAGTTTGATTGCTTAATACTCGATTTTGGATTTGTTAATTGTATCTTCTATAATAAGTATAAAGGATGTTGGAAATGTCCCAAAAGATATGCAAAGCATGATATTAAAATGTTTAATATGGAACATGTAAGATGGATTCCTTATGTATAAACAATAGGAATTATCAAGCATGTTGCATTGTCTACAATATTGTATTTTGCTTATGTATTTGATGCATCACTAAATGGTAGTTTAGAGTCTTCTTAAGTATTTGTGAAATATTAGAGAATTGTTTATAGAAACAATAGCCTCTTTATGAAAGAGTATTCGAACTCAACTTTATAAGTGCTACCTAGTGTAATATATCAATATTTAATTCAAGTTCAAATCTTAACTAAGAATCTTTATGTTGGAAATGTTCTAAGCAAATGGTTTTGGCGATTCAATGAAAGGCTAAGTACATTGCTTTAAATAGCACCACAATAAAAGCAATGTATAAATATAAATGCATGAATTTATAACTGATCTAGGGTGATTCTAAGTATTGAGGATGCTACAATATTGTTATATGATAACAATGCAATGATAAGACCTCACTAAGAGTCAAGAAATATACTCCAACTAGTTCCACATGATAAAGGTAGTTTATCAGTATTGGAAAGAGTTTATTGACAGGGTAGATAATTAAAACAACATAGAAGATCCATTCATGAACGATCTAACTCGATCATTTCTCATTAAAAAGATGAAAGGGATGAGATAAAAATTCCATAATTAACCCCAAGTGCGAGTGGAAGATCGAAAGAGTTAGGGGTATGCCGTAGGGAAATTATGTAATTTATTAATTATATCTAACTCAATAAACAGTCTTATTCGAAATGAAAGGTGTTTTCTTTCTATGATATACTTGATATAAAGTGTTATATTAATTAGTTAATCAAATTAAAAGTATATGTAATATAAAATTCATAAATGGCATGTTTTATGATAGTAGTTACAATATATTGTAATCGTGAGTAATTTATCATAGTAAAATAAACGTACCATTTTAAATATTCATATTCAAAAGGTATCGAGACTGGATATTAATACACTAGTTGACACAAGAATAGGTAGCGCTTTCCAAATGTTAGGCAATATATTACTCATGACTATTGGGGTAATCAAGTGGTTACATATGGGTAGTTATTGGATAACTATTGAAAGACTTACCCAATAGTTTTTTGTTGGTTAATATAGTTAAGGCCAAACAGAAAATATCGATGTGACAAAAAGACATAGTTCTCTTGACTTGAGAAGAATATTGATCTTCAGTGTGGAAGATCTACTTTTAATATAGTTAAATCATGACACGACGTACACCGAATGACTATAGTTGAGTCGAGTGGAAGCATTGAAAGTGAAACACTATTCAAAAGGTGATTCATGTCCTTAGTTATATGAAGTTAATATCACGGTCAACTAAAGTCAAGTCAAAGTCAAAATCTCTGGCCAAAGTAATACAGTTAATAATAATTGCTATTATTAAAATAATGACTTATTGTTTGGACTAAAACGTTGAGTATGGATGATATTGGAACTTTTACCATTATCAAATTCCATAATTCCAAAGTGTTACAGTTTTGACGAAGAGAATTGGTGCATATAATTGTCACTACTGGATAACACTTAACAAAGTAATACTAGATTTTACCAAAACCAAGTAAGCCATAAATTTGGTCAAAATGTCACACCACTTACTAAGTGACATATGAACGTTAATATTCTAATCGTTTCATATTCGTCGTTAACCAGATTTATACCTAAGAGTCACACAATAGAAGAATTAAATACCCCTTTTACCACCCAATTTAATTAATTTGTAATCATTATAAACTAGTTTAATGAATTCATATTTATGAAATATTAATTATATAATTTTATTTGATCTATTAAAGAAAATTAAATAGTATGTTTATAATAATTATAAATACACGAATTGATATATGATATCAATATGCATTTAAATTGGATTTAAAAGCAATAAATACTCTTTAGGCTCAAAATGGGTTTGAGGCCTAGAAAAGGGCATGACATTTTTGGTTATAATAGAGATATAGAGGTCGACCATTTTGATGGAGCATTAAGTGTTTAAAATAGGAGAATAGGTGAGAGAAAACTAAGGATCTTGATCCTACTTTTGCTCTCTACTCTCTCCTATATATAAACATCATGTCTATCATTTTATTTTGATATTTTGATACCTCTATACTCCCCTTTGCTCATCGAATATGCCCCTCTCCTCTCCTCAAGTATTTTAGGAAATTAAAATAAAATAATATTTGGTGGAAACGCAACTTAGGAGCTAGCAAATTCGGGATCGGAATTTGATTCAAGGAGTTAACTTCTTCATTTCAAGGTGCGAACTTTGGGATTTGGTGAAAGGTATTCATTAGGTTTAATATTATATTAATGTTTATACAATTATATATATATATATATATATAATTTTTCTACAAATATCACATATCAGTATATCCATGGATTGTAACATACTGACGGTTGTGTGTATGTGTGTGTGTGTGTATTAAACAAATGTTATGCATATTTTTTATTTTTTTATAGATGCTCTCGGCTTGGAATTAATTTTTTTAAAATTTCGAAATTTAAGTAATAAAGTACTATATAAAGTTTAATATTAAATCAAAATTAAAAGTTTAACAAAATAATATATATATATGTTAAAACTTTATAAAATGTTATTTAGTTAGTATACCATTTGGTTACATAAAAAATTTAGTTTTTGGTTATTTTATATATATAATAATCTACTTTTTTTTCTATTCGAACTTGTTGATATAAATATAATGTATGCATATATATATATATATGTATATGTATATGTATATGTATATGTATATGTATATATAACATAAAGAATTCTTAAAATTTTATATACAAAATAAAATATAGTTTATTGTTCTGAAAATATTTTTTTAAGATTTTTATTACTTAATTTCATATGGTTATTAAATAATTATGAACTTTATCTAATAAATTATTTAAACAAAAAGTAAATAATAATAAATTATTTTTGAGCCAAAAGAAACAACAAAATATAAATATAATACTAATTTTAAATTATATATACATATATAATCAAATAGTAACTAGTTATATTATAAATATATATTACGTTTAAAATTTATTTCCACACATATATATATTATATTAATTTTTCGGCTAGAATTTCAAATTATAAATGTTCTGACTAATTTTGCAATATAATTTTAAAATAGATTTTAATTTAATTATATTTATTCACATATTTATTTACATATGTATATGTTTAATTAATGTTTTTTGTTAATAATTTACAACTAATATTATAGAACAATTATATTATTATATTTTCAAATATATATATATATGTATATATATAATTTTATGCACACACACACACATTTAGACAATTCATTTGTATACACATGAGACTAGCATGGTCATTGCAGTATAAATCCCAACATCTATACACAGACATGTCAAATAATATACACATTATTATGTTCCATGTGCATGCATATACATATGTGTATATTATTATATCAAACCATGTACTCATTATTTGTCTTACTAGGTATGCGTCAGGATCAATATTTAGGGCATAGAAGATTATTACAGGCTTGGTTCATTTCATATCTGAATAGGTCCAAGTAAAGACACCATGCGATAACTTTTGGAAATTAATTAACTTAATGTGTAGTTCGCCACTTAAGTTTTTTCCAATCTTAATGATTTTGGTCGGATCTGAAAGATCTATTTGGATGTCCCCTAAGTCATCTATTGGCTCTAGGTCATTACTTGTCATTCCTAAGCGAGGGTCCACCTCATCTACTATTTCTTGTGGTTTTAATGAGACTTCATCTATTTTTAGTGATGAAATATCCAATAGATAGTATGAAAATGCAGAACCATAATTGTATGTTCCTACCATACATAAATAAATTCTTTTTTGCTTCTCTCGCATATACTATGGTCATGGTATGAGTTATTTTGATAAACACCTTGGAACTTAGTTCCGATGCAGTTCTTTGAACTGGCTTGTTATTTTCATTTTTATAAAAATCAAAGGACATCGCAGTATAATTTCGAATAATTTTATTGCTAGGGTTAAAGGTTACATTGTATAATTCCCTAGCTAATAATTGCTCTCCCCATACACTCCCTGTTCCTAAGGAATTGTGGAACTTCATAAGCAAGTCATTTATTGAGATAAATGCTCCTATCTCTATCAGCATAGGTCCTTTAGGAAAGCATCGTACGAAGACTTCGCATCTAATAAGGAAGCTTGTGTAAAAAGATTTATGTAGCGGTGCAGCTCCAATAGTGATAAGAAGTCGAGCCATTTTACAAGTACAGATGTATCGAAGCCATATATTGACTTTGGACTCGATTTCAGGGTCTTAGCTGGAAGTCTCATTTTTTTTATGTTGTTTTAAAGATAACATTCTTGGAGTTTCCTGAATCCATAAAGACCATCTTCAATGTGCAGTTGGAGATCTGCACGATTACTACCAAGGGGTCCTGATGTAGGAACATGACCCCAGCTAAGTCTACAGAAGTAAAAGTTTCGTCTGCCAGGCTTATATTTGAGGTGGTACAAAATTCCTTGTTTAGTATGAGCTTCTTGCACATACTTATCCAACTCCTTTCTACTTTGGCCTAAAAGGTGGGTCCTCCGTGAGTGGAAGCAATGAGAGTATTGAGTTTCCCACCAGATATTCTTGAGGGTAAGGAGACTGGTTCTGCATAGGTGTGATTGGAGTGTCTGTTTGGTAAGTTCCTAGATAACCTTTCTGAATGAGCCTATCAATTTCGTTCTAGAGATGGTGGTTGTTATCTGTATAGTGTCTGCTCACTTCGTGGAACCTAAAATATGCACACCTTTATTTAGCTTAGCTTTCTTCCTTTATTTGGGACATTGTACGCTAAATCTTCCTTGGTGAGTTACTAGATCTGGCTTGGAGTGTGTATGAGTAAGGTTTCATTGTAAATTTAAATCATCCCGATCTTTTGCATGTTGGTTATTGAATGTTTCTGACTATGCTTTCTATCATTATTTACTAGAGCTGTTCTTTCAGTAGACATTCCTCGGACTATTTTGCTTCTTCGGTGTTTACTCACTCGCTCTTTCATAAAAATCCTTCGTGCTTCTACATAGGTTTCTACTATTTTTAATCCATATGTCTGTGTTACTTATTATTCAAAAATGTGTTACCATCAATAATGCCTCCTTATTGGTGATACCAATCCTTATTACTTCTTCTTTAAAGCATTTGACGAAGCTGTGCAAGCTTTAATTATCCTTTTGCTTAATTTAGGATAAGGAATGGATCTGAGGATCTTTCCCTCCTTACATGCAATTTTCTGCAGAAGCCTGCAAAGTATTGCATCTAGGAGTGGGTTTCTCCTAATGAATTTCTTCAAAACCATTTAGAGGGTGCTCTTGCAACATATATGCTATGGGCATTTACGCCCACAAGATGGTGAACGCGAAAAGACATCAAGGAGCACAGAAATGGCCGAAAGATGCATAATAAAAGCACCACCATGAAATCATAAGGGCAAAATGAAGCGTTAGGGGCAAAATCAGAATAATAAAAAAATAAAGTCAAAGCACTTGTAAAATGTTCCTAAGGTCGGGATATGCACCTAGGTCGAAACTGCATCTCAATCCAAGTTATAGATTGGAATATATGACCTTCTTAAAATTTATCCATCGCCTAACCGACCCAAGCCCCGCCTTGGAGAGCTACTACCAACTTTATTCAAATGAAACATTCAAATGCATTGGAATAATATACTCAATGATACGAAGATATTAGTTGAAGATTCATTTAATTCTTACTTGAAATGCAGGAGTTATGGCACACAAAAATTTGTAGCTCAAGTGGTTTAGCATGGTCAGTAGTTCAATTCCTGGCAAGTACGTTATTTTCTTGGAACATAAGAAATGGTCCTCTAGGGAGTCTAACTGCCGAGTGCCTAACCATTTCTAACGTAAGAAAGGAAAAGGCAGAAGAAAAGGCACTAGGAGTTGATAGAAAAAGTAAAGGAGTAGAAAGAAAGGCAGAATCCTCCTCTTGTTTGGTACCTAAGGTACCGTGTATCGAATAGGAAAACATGTTCAGTGGAAAAGGGTGTCGAGCCAAGAGCATAGTCATGTGAAGACCAGGAAAAGGTAGAGTAGCCAGAGCCAAACCCAGGAGATGGTGCAGGAACCTGGCTAACAACACGTCCATGTGCACCATACCAAATTGACTAGCACTAGACAGAGCTCTCTGCCGAACCAAGAAAGATATATATGGAATGAAATCTTAGTACATACAATAACTTCTAATTATATCGTGTAAGAAAATATCTAAACCGAGTGAGCTATAGATGGGAATTACGTGAGTTATCGGAATGACCACCATACCTCTCCACTCCTATAAATACCAAAGCTTCTAAGAATAACGAGGACAGTTAAGGAGAGCCAAGCTTACAATAGTAATAAAAAACAAGTCAGGGAAAGGTGGGATCAGTCTAGCAGGATCTGCCTAACAGGGGCAGCCTAATAGGAATAGTCTAACGAGATTTTCCTAGTAGGAACAGCCTAGCAGGATTTGCCAATTAGGAGATGCCAAACACGAGCAGCCTAGCAAGAATAGTCTAGCAAGATCTGCCTAACAGGAATAACCGATTAGGAATAAGCAGGTAGGAATATCCGGATAGGAATAGCTGAACAGATTACCTTAAGCTATATTCTACTGTCTTTTGTGCTATAAATCAATGTATTTTGTATGTCAGGCATTGTATCAAAGATCTACAAGAAAATTAACGAAAATGGATAGTGGATGTAGGCATATTCTGGACGAGTTACTATTAATCTTTGTGTTCTTTACTATTATTTACTTTTTGCATAAACTATATGTGATCCACTTATTGAAAATTAATCATTATATAAATATAATAACTGTGTTATACATACCACATTCATGGCTCTATAACAAATCAATTCGAGGTGTTGTCCATTTTTTGTGCAAACATTTTTGGTGCATTCACTAAGAAATTGATTCTTAACATGCTTTTGAGATCAAAGAACTAGGATTGTGCTACCATTGGGAATGCCTAGAACACCAGTGAACTCAAGTAGACTGTTAATCATGATAATCATTTAGCAAGAATTCCAATGCTAGTGGATGTAATTACCAAAGGCAACCTGCATAGAGTTATGGTCAAGCTAAATGAATGTTTCATTGTCAACCATCAAGAAATGGTGTACCAACTCATGACACACTTGGGACAGCCACAAACTATTGGTTGCAACTCTTGAACACAAGAGATATCCCAGTTTAAGGGATCCAGAAGGCGAAGGGGGTCACAACCTGATAAGGAATCCGATGAAGAAAATCAAAGAGATAGAGGAATGTATGAGGGAGGAAACAAGCAAGAGTCCAGCCAGAAGCTAGACCAGGAAGTGGTTCGACGCCGAACCAGACTATGATGGTGCCGAACCGAGGGCAACTACATCAAACTTTTCTCGTTGTCTCATTGAAATTATGGTCAATGAAGGACAAAATGATCATTGGGACCTATCAAAGAGCTATAATCGTCCCCATAACTGAAGAACATGTCATACTAAGGAAGATAAAAGAAATCGTTCCCCCGAAGGGAGAGGTATAACTATCTTTGACAGTCACCAAACTGGAGGATATGATGGCTTAAATCATTAGACAATTTATTCAAAGGTGAACAAGTAAAGTAAGGATTTGGAACTTAGCTTAGCAGCACCTTCTCTTTGGAGATAGTACTTCCAAGGACCCTAGAGATTTTAGTACGCCAACTATGGAACCATATTAAAGACTTACTGGCCCTTTAGAACATTTATGATGGTATACCCAACACATGTCGATGAGTATAGTACAGAGGAAGTCTTGTATGGGTGCTATCCTCACTTCTTAGCAGACTTAAATTTTAAGTAGTTCTATGGTTAACCCAACGGATCAATTCATTCTTAAAAGATGTTAAAGAAGAAGTTTATTAGTCAATTCCAGGTGCATATTAAACATCCAAAAGATGGATACACATCATCAGATGTGAAGCAAAGGGAAGATGAGTTGCTGTGACACTACCTATCCCAGTTAAAGCCACAACCGCTAGAATTCAGAACATGAATGTAAGGCTTACCTTGATGACTTTTATAGTGGAGTGCACCTTGAATGAAGTTTATTAATAAATCAACAATGTAGAAACCAACCACTTTAGAGGATTCGTCTATAGCTGGCAAATTATATGAGGCTGGAATGCGCTGCATCAGGGACGCAGCCCAGTATAGTTACTAGATAAAAATCTGGTCGTGACTGCAAACGATGATGGAAAATATGATAGCTTCTTTCCAAGCTAAGTATTTAGAGATAATGCAGCATTCCTTAGACTCAAGGAGCAAGCAGCACAAATGCGACTCCAAAGAGACCAAGTCTAGTATTATATCTGCAACCCATCAAGATTGGGCGCAAGGGAATAGGAAAGTTAGGAAGGAGCCATGGAAATATGTTTCCCCAAACTGAATCGGCCATGGCTCAAACCAAATTGGATCGATATAGAACTAATCGGCACTCGACCAATGATATAGCCCATGTCTGACCATGGAAGGATGTCTTACCAAAAGTTAATAATGATGTTGGAACTGCATTCTTGGTTGCTGAAATAGGACCGCCTAAGTTTATACCGACTGGTACCTAGATGGAAGATCAATTGCACGGGAGGCATGACATGGTCCACCAAGCAAACTAAGGAAGCATTTTAGTAGTGGGAGCGAGTCGTTGGGCTAATGTGTCAACTGTTAGGCAAGCAGAGCAGGAGACCGGAGCTTCACAAGAAGAACCATAGTCAGTTCACTCAAAATTATATTTGTAATTAGCACCCAGATTTTAAGACACTGGTCATAGAACAATACGTTGGAAAAATCAACCCTTGAAAACATTTGAGGCGCAAAACCTAACATATGGAAGTAGTTGGAACTACGAAGGGAGAGGATGTCATTACTATCCTCTATTCATGTCATACTTAGAGGCTATTTGGTTTAGTCATTTGGAGTTATAATCCATTAATGCTTGTATATCAAGCAAAAGGATGGATAAAACTTACAGAACAGTCTTGCATGGTTCAGCGTTATAGTAGTCGCTATGTGTTAACTCAATAATGTCTCTATGGGTATTGCTTAAGGAATTAATAGGAAAATGGAATTATATAGGGAACTTAAGATGAATCCAACATGCAACTTAGAGGACTTATGCTACCCGACCTGCACCTTTATGCTTTTGGAGGATTCTGATATCGAGCCAAGATTGTGTCAACCAGACTGGGGACGAAAATCTTAGGATAAGGGCATGTGAAAGATGGATAATTGGACTGGAGAAAGAAAACACTTAGAAGATTAGGAAAGTTTTCACATTCATAGCTTACGGAGGCTCCTAAATGAATTTATCTTGTTACTAGAGAAACCATGGAATACGGTAAATCAAGAACCATTGATCTAACTATGGCAAAAATAGGAATTGGTATACTCCGTCTTAGAACCTAAGGTAACTCTAGTGAGTGTTAGTAAACTATAAACTGAAGTCCCTTCAGTAAACTAAGTCCTTGTGGAGGAAGGGTATAATCCATGCTCGGAGGGCACAATGTCAGTTTTCATGGACATCGGAGCATATCCACCTACTAGATATTCAAAGATAGATATGAATGAAAATTTTGAAAAAAAAAGTAATCAGATAGTGGAACATAAAATTCCTAGTCTTAGAGATAGGGTTCGGATCCATTAGATGGGAGACCGGGTTCGGCTCCTCCAGAAACAACGGAGTGTAATTCTGACCCATCCGTCGGTGGGGTCGGACATTTCTAGAGATGGTGGAGCATTATCTTTTCAAAAAGCCCCAAAAACAAAGTCAACTTCATATAAATATAAAACATGATAGTAAAGAGACTGAATACCCTCATATCATACGGGGACAGTAATGCAAAGGTATGACTTACTTTAAATAAATTTCAAACGGTATCTAATAAATATGAATAAGGCATAATAACACCATGCGACATGACTTTGCAATAGCCATAGAAGTGAGAGAAATACTTATAGATGGGCAAGAACGAATGTTCTTGACCCCTACAGGTCGAAAATTTATTAACTTGTAGGGTAGACCGAATGACAAAGTACGATACATTAATAGCATGATTGAAAATAGCAAAAGAATCGGGAATCATGGCACTATGTATCCATGGAAACTTGAAAATGGTAGCGAATCAAGCATTTTGGGAGTTGTAAGTCAAAGGAGAATGGTTGGCATGCTACTTAAGAAAAAGGTGAAGGCTTTACTTGATGTGCAAGAATGTAATGCGGTTGAGCACATCCCACGAGAGGAAAATCGAGTTGCTAAAGATTTGAAAAGGTTGGCCAATTCAAGAATTGTACTTTTGTATCGGTTTAGTAAAAACATCACCCTTAAACCAGAAAGAAGCAAGGAAGGTAATGTGTAAGGCAATTTGGTACACCATACATGATGGTATCCTATACAGAAGGGTTTTCACTAACCCGCTATGAAGATGTGTCGCTGCAAGAGAGGCTAATAAATATTATATAACATTCATCAAGGTAGTTGAGGAGACCACATTGGGGATAGACCCTGGAAAAGGAAATCTCATAGGCACTGATCTGAATGGAGAATTTCTAACAGCTATGAGTGGAGCAGTGTGATGACCACCCTACACCAACGACACCCATATACATAGGATAGTGCAATGCTTATGTGTACGGCCGATGTAGGTAGATCATCAAGGATTTAAAATGAAACAAGCCATTATAGAACCTATCGTATATTTCACAGCACATGAAATAAAATATAATATACATCACAAATATAAAATAGGAGAAAAAATAATAACTAAGTGATCCAAATATCAGAGTACAGATTTACAGAGTTATATAATGAGTAATAGAGTTTATACAACGGAAAAAAACTAAAATAACTATCTCATAATAATAAGCAAGCACTACCAAGGCTCCAAAGTGTTGCACAACGGAATAAGCATAGAAATCAATATATAATACGAGATAGCTCCATCCAGCTCATCCTTTGCACAGCTACTGCATCGCAGCTAGACTTGCTCTCTAGTCTACACATTTAAGAGTACCCAAGATAATAATAAGAAAAGCATAAAACCTCAATCATACAATAGTCTAGTGTAAGCGGTAAATGAATCTCAGAATACTATACAAGTCGATATAGTAAGGAACAGGGTACACCAATCATACCTGATCTGTCCTTATAACCAAAGATTTAGCAAATAACAACATAATATGCTACTCTACGAATACAATAAGGGTACACTACAAACCAAGTGTGATGTCGAGTGTCCAGATATCCCTAACTCTAATACCATTTTCCAATAACATTTCTAGAGTAATAGACTACCGAAGCACAATCAAAATAACTATAACATCCATCAAACAATCCTCACTATCATTTAACGTGCTCCAGATATATGATAACTCATATGACCATTCTACTGTCAGGGACTAATGGAAATCCCGGTTTTCAGCGTACCCTTTATAACCCGAAGCTAATACTAGACCCGATCTAACATACATGGATCCATTCAACTAGTTAGGGGTAGCCTTTTAACCTACCCATAAGCGTCCTCACAATACCCCTGCTTTGAGCATATCAGAAAACACTTCAGTATTAACGATCCCTTAGCATGCATATCTGAGCCATTTCTCGGCTCCATCTAATTTCCATTATCCTCGAGGAACCATTCTACATTCCTCTATTTGTAACAACCCTGTTTTCGCACTCGTAATATCATATGAATTGAATTAGAATTAAACTATTTGAATTCAAATTGATCATTTTTTATTTTTGAAATCAAATTTATTGTTTACTAATATCTTTTTTCAAACATTTCTATTATAATTCAATTCATATGATATTACAGTTCGAAAATAGGGTTGTTACACTATTCCATGATCAAACCATTCAACAGTTCCATCCGCAGGTCACCTTTCTTAGAAACCGCACTCTAAGGATAAATTTTCTCATGAATCCCTTCGACATTGAGCCGCCATCATCGGGAACTAACTACTTTCTTTATTGAGTTGTTACCAAAGCCCCAAAACTATCTTCATGCCAATATGTTGCCAACAAACCTCAAGATAACAAACAAACCTCAAGTTAGCAAACAAACACCTTCAGCATGACCCGTAGAGTGCCTACTTCCCCTCTTGGAAGTTTCATGTCGATCCAAGCAATAGGAATAACTCAGTACCGATATAAGTATGTCAGTACCGACTTGTTGACTTGTCCAATTTTGGTCAAGTCTTTCCTATAGCTTCTTGCACACCTTTCCCTATGTGCTCGTGACCCCCGACCTATTCACCCAAACAACTCGGTCCAATGCAAGAACCTTGATCTTCAAAACTTAGAAACAAGTCAGTATAGCACCTCAAACTTAGCCAAATCCATGTTCCTTGCTATGGTCCTCATTTACTGGCCATGCTCTAGAGATCCCTAAAATTGCCGATTTTTCAGACCAATACAAACAATTCGGTATTGACTTGTTTACTTAGCTCATTTTTCAATGCGAATTGAACTCCAAACTCCTCTTATGCTCGAGAGTCTGCCCTCCAAGTTTCATCGAATTCTTAACCATCTTTGCTCTTAATTTTCTAATTCGACCATCTATTTCCTAACATCCTATAAGCACTATCAAGCAACATCAAAGCACAACATATGATCATAGATAATCATACATATACCTCCATTCATACATACAAAACATAAGCATATGATAATCAAGAAAATCCTAATCTAGATCTAAATTTTACATTAGCATATGCACATGAATACAAGGGATTTCAAAACCATTGAAAATTGTTTAAACCCTTCAAAATTTGTTTTTAAACATATATAAAAGTGCTATTAAGATTAGAAAATGTTTTAAGATAAGAATCATAACAAAAACACTATTTTTAACTATATAAACATGCATAATAGAGTGAGAGGAAAAGAACCACTCACCAAATACCCAAAATATCAATCCTTCCTCTTATATCTAAAGTGGACAGCAAAGCAGAAGGACTCAAAACAGCAAAAATGATAATCTCTAACTTTTATATGCTAATCACCCCTTTAATCGATGATTTGGCTAAGATAAATAAGCAAATCATGTGATTTTTGATGAACTTAGGGTTGATGGAGGTTAGAACTATTTTAGGGAAGATGGAAATAACCAAGATCGGTTCTTACAGCCTCCTTTTAGTACAATTTCGAAGTGGCTTAGTAGGCCTAAGCATGGGCATAGTTAATTACCCACTAAAACCGGCCAATAGTAGTTAAAATTCAAAACGATTACAATTTTCAAACGATAAGTCCATTTTTCTATTATAACCACTTTGCGAATTGGAAAATTATTATCCTGAAGTAGTGGAAGTGGTTTAAGACCCTATTTCAGCCCTTATCAAAAACTATAGTCCAAATAAGAATTTTAGGGTCAAAATGGTCAAATATAAATTGGAAAAATCATCGATGTGGACCACTACCTACGATTTTAGTGTCAGACAACCTCACATGAATAAAATGAAAATATTTTACGACCCTTCGATACTTAAAACATGGGTCGTTACGCTCTTTCCCTTTAAGAATTTCACCATCGAAATCCCTAAATGAATCAAAGAGTAGTCAATCATAATTACTCTGCACGCCTATCAATCACATGCAAACATTAAACACATCAAAAAAGCAGTCATGTGATCAATAACATAAGCAAACCTATCCTAGCATATGAGATGCTACACTATCCTATATGATATCAGAGGTGAAAGTAAATATGGTAAAAAGTAGGTCTTACCATGAAAAGAGCATTGGGTATATAGTTCTCATGCTCTCCATGGTTTCCCACATGCAACCGTCTTCACTTTCGCTTCCATTGAACCTTCGCTAACTCCATCTTCTTCCTCCTAAGTTGTTCTATATCATGTCCGACAATACAAACAAGCCTATGAGGTCTCGAAGCTTCTGGTTAAATCTCGATATCGTCCAATTGATCCGGTGCAATTATCACACCTAGCTCATGTACAAACTTCCGCAAGTGAGAAATGTGGAAGACAATGCGCACGCCCGCCATTTTCAGGGGTAAGTCGACTTTGTATGTTAGGTTTCCAGTCCTTTCTACTATCGAAAACGGACCTACGAATTTCGGTGCCAACTTTCCCTTACTACTAAATCAAATACCATTCTTCAAAGAAGAAATTTTCACGAATACCATATTGTCAACATTCATTTGCTGTCAAATGATCTCTAAATTCCTCAAGGTTTATTTAACCATATCTGGTCCAAGTATCAGTTTTTCTCCTGCTTCCTACCAACACAAAGGAGCGTTACATGGTCAGCCATATAATGCTTCATATAGTGCCATACTGGTATTAGACTGATAGTTGCTATTGTATGCAAGCTCTACTAAATGCAAGTGATCATCCCATGACCCTCTAAAGTTGAGAATACAAGCTCGCAAGAGATCCTCAAAAATATGATTCACCATTTCGACATGCCCATCAGTTTGCAGGTGATAAGCTATACCGAGTTACAGCTCCATGCACAACGCCTCTTGTAAACTCTTCCAAAACCCACTAGTGAACAACGGGTCTCTGTAGCTTACAATGCACTTTGGCACATCATGAAATCGTATGACCGAATTCACATAGAATTTGGTCGATTTGGCTGTCGTTCTACTTGACTTGATGGGTGTAAATCTAGCACTCTTGGTCAGTTGATTTAATATGACCCAAATGCTATCGTACCATGCTCGATTCCTTGGAGATTCATCAATAAAGTCCATCATTACTTACTCCCACTTCAATTCGGGAACTACAAGCAGTTGCAACAACCCACTTGCTTCTTTAGCTCTATCTTCACCAAATGGCAGTTCATAAAACTTAAGATTAATGTCCCGACATCCTTCTTCATTCCCTTCCAATAGTAGGTCTACTTCATATCATAATGCATCTTACTACCGTAGGGATGTATGGTCAAGCTAGAATGGTGGCACTCTCACAGCACCTTATCTCGCAATCCATCAACATCAAGAACAAATAGTCTCTCATCCCTATGGAGCCAACCTTCTCGGTCGAGTACGTACTCCTTCATATCTTCAAACTCTACTCCTTCTTTTGTTTTTTCCATGATTTATACTAATCTAGCATCTCACCTTTGACTAGTACCAATCAGCTCAATCAGAGTAGGTTTGATAGTCAAACTTGCTGGTAGCTTTGGCTCTAACTTGCAATGGGGTCTGAAGTCATAGTCAGCAATATACTCCAACTATTTTTAGTCCATAAACATCACTCTAAAATTGGCATGTCTTCTACTTAATGAATTGGCAACTGCATTCCCATTACAAGGTGTATAAGAAATGTTGAAATGATAGGAACCCAAGAATTCTAATGATCGCTGCTGGCAAAGGTTGAGATCCTTCTGCGAGAAAAGGCACTTTAAGGGTTTATGGTTCGTAAATAACTCAAACCTTTATCCTAATAAGTAGTGCCTCCAAATCTTCAAAGCAAACACTATAGCCGCCAACTCTAAACCATGAGTTGGATAATTCCTCTCGTGTGGTTTCTGCCATCAACTAGCATATGCGATAACTTTCCCTTCTACATCAACATCATGCCCAATCCAATACCACAAGCATCTATGTACACTGTTAGCTCCACAACTTGGAATAGTCAGTATTAGTGCACTCGTTAACCTCTCTTTTAGGCTTACAAAAGCATGCTCACATTTCACGTCCCAAACAAAAGTTTGATTCTTCTTCATCAAATTAGTCGAAAACACTTCTATCTTTGAGAAATACTTGATAAAGCATCTATAATATCCCGCCAATCCTAAGAAACTCCTCATTTCTGTAGCATTCTTGGGTTGGTTCCAATCTTGAACCACTGACACCTTGGCGCGATCTATTATGATGCCTTGCTTCGAGATGACATGACCCAAGAATCTCACTTCCTTCTTCCAGAAGTGACATTTGAAAACTTCGCTTTCAACTTGTGCTCTCTCAACACCGCAAGCACAATCCTCAAGTTCATCTCATATTCCTCCTCTATCCTAGAATAGATCAGAATATCATCCATTAACACAAGTACGAACGTTTTTAGGTGGTCCCTAAAGACACGGTTAATGAGATCAACAAAGTATGATGGAGCATTGATTAGCCCGAATGGCACAACTAACCACTCATAGAACCAGACAGTGTACGAAACACAATTGTAGGATCTAGATTAACCCTAGAGGGGGGTGAATAGGGTTGTAGCAAATTTTCTCGAATTAAACGCAAAAACAAACTGCAGAAAAGTAAATATGCTGAAAAGTAAATCACATACAAAATTTACCCAGCTTCGGCAACCCTTGCCTACTGCTGCATTCCCAGATTTCTATTAGAATTAAACAGTCTCCCGCGTACAAACACTCTAACAGACTCGCAAACCCTGCTACCTCCTATAGAGTTTTGCAAACTCGCAAATCCTGATTACTGAACTAATCCTAACTAGACAATCTGACACAACCTAAATCCTAGGTGGTGATTTACCAAGATTTGATTCGAAAAGTACAGACTTCAAAAATAAAAATAAGAGCAAAAATAAAATAAAAACATGAGTACAAATTTTTTTGCCCTTAAACAAAACAACCTGACCCAAAAGAAAAAAGACACGGCCACTTCCCTCTTTTGTTATCTGATGCAATTTAGGGTTCTGAAAATGGCGGCTTTGCCTCAACTACGATTCGATTGGATCTCTGAGTTGCCTTCAATTCCTATGATGATCTTGAGAGAAAATCAGATGCTTGCATTCTTCTCTTCGCTTGCACCTAGGCTTTTCGAGTTTTGGGCTACTGGAATTTTCGATCTCTGGTATATTGTTGATTTTCCGATTGATAGCTAGATTTCGATTTCTAAGCACACGTTAATGATGAATATTTGGGTTTGAATTTATATCAATTCGACACTTTCCTAATTCTTGCTTTCCTGATATCTTTACGACTTGATGCGCACGGCTTTGATTTTGCAGCGTTTGATTTTTCTTGAGTCCTACGGCAACAACCTTTCCTCTTTTGATTTGCTTTGACTATTTCAAAGATACGCACTTGAATTTTTATACAGTATACGTTCACGAATTCGATTTTTCTGGCATCAACTTCATTACATTTGGGCTTCCGCACTTGACTTTTTAAACATGAATTTTATCACTTGACTTCAAGTTTGTTTAACATTTTGATCTTGGTCAATTTTTGTTTTCGTGAATTTCTCTGACTTTACTTTAGCATCCTTCCATGAGTTCGACTATAACTTGTTTATTGCTTTCGACTTCACTGTGAATTATTGTTTGATTTTCTGGCCCCTGTAAACTTCGTCTCTGGCCATCTTTTCTGGTTTGTTTAACCCGAACTTCACTTGAGCATTGATACAGTTGACTTGAGTGACTTTGATCATCATGTAGCTCACTGTCTTTGTACCTATGCATATATGTTTACTGTTCTGTATTCATTTAGTCATTGTTCCATTCTTTTGGTTGTCTGCACTATGATATCTTGTAGCCTGGTCTAGTGCACCTTGTTTGCTGTGACATTGTAGTTTGCATTATTGCTACTACCTGTACTGTCTGGTTGAAGTTCTGATCATTTGTATACATACATTCATGTATGTATATATGTGTATGTCTGCACTCATCTTTTCTGCTGAAGGAGTCTTGTTGCTAGTTTGATTCACCTGTTTGTTATTTGAACTTGATGTTGTTTCTCGACATTGCATACTGCTGTTGAGTTGTTTTGGAATTGAACTTGATGTTGTGTAGACTGATACTCCTCTCTGATTTTTCTTTGGTCATGACACTGTAGTTGTATACTTGGGCTTCACTGAGTTTGTTGTTGCATTCGTGTCTGCTGTCATTACTATATTGAGATCACTGTTGCATTGTGTTGGTCTGGCTTGAACTTGATATTGTAGTCTGCCTTGTTGAGTTCCTGGATTTCACCATACTTCTGTTGCATTCATTTGTTTGCATATATCAGTTGCTTGACCCTTGGTTGTAACAGTATTCATGTTGTTGTGCATTGATTCTGGTTTGAGCTTCTGTTTCACTAGTATTAATGATGTTGCAACTGGTTTGGGCCTGATTTTGTTTTAGCATACTTGGTGGTCATTTTGTACTTCTGGTCTTTGTTTGGTTCTTGATCATTTCATGTTGATTTTTGAAATTTCACTTGAGTTGAATCCAGTTTCAAAACTCGGGTTTGACCTTGTGCTCGTGTCGTGATTTTATTTATATTGCACTTGAGTTGAACCCGTCCTTTTATTTTGGGTTTGACCTTGTGCTCACCTATCCCTGTAACATTATCAAGTGTATATCGGTGTGCACAGCCTTGTGGCATGTACAGTGATACACTATGCATGTCACATTGTTCGTGTATGATGAATTCAAATGTAAATGATGACGAACAACTCAAATAACTGAGGCAAATAATATTTTCAAAATCCATGTTTTATTTTATATTGCAAAAATATTTCTTTTTCAATTTTACTGCGTTAGTGAATATTTTTACAGATTGCTCAGATGCTGGATTCTAACTGGAATGAAGTTGAAGATAAACTACGAGTGTGAGTGATATGTAGTGAGGAATTTATGTAAATTGAATTGTGATGTAATTAGAATCAAAATTTTATATGTATAGTGAGAGCTTGAATTTGTACTATTCAAAATTGTAATAAATATTTGTTTGAATAAAATTTCTGTTTGAATTCAAATTCTGTGTAATTTATTTTATTCAACAAATATTTATTTAATCTATGGAAAATAAAATAGTACATTAACAAACACATTTAAATGAATATATATATATATATATATATGTTTATTATCATTAAAAATCATATAAGCACATATTCAACAATCTCCCCCTTTTGATGATAACAAACATATATTTAAGATTTTGACTGTGTTAAATGTATTTGATCAATGATATACTCTAATTGCTCCCCCTATTTAAATGCTTCCTCTCTACACGATGCTCCCCCTACATATATGCATACAAATAGAAATATACAAATGAGCCTAGATGGAAATGGAAAATTATTTGACCTTTGCTTTGATTTTATTTGACAAAATCTTAACTTTTCTCTCCCCCTTTTGTTATCAGCAAAAGAATAATAATGTTAGAGAAAATAGAGATAAAGTGATCGATATTAATCCAACATTAAAACTCAATTTGAATATAAATATTAATCTTCAACAAAAATCAAACAAAAATCATAACTACCCTAGTTAGGCGCATATTCCACTTTTAGAATGATGGGAATGATGCCATCATATAAAACCATATAGTTGTATCTACTTATGGTACATTTATATCAGGAATTTGAATAACTACTAATCATGCACAACCGTTGGGACTTTTAAATGAGATTAGTAGTATTCCAACTTAATTTTAAAAATGAATTCAAGTATCTTCTAAACACGCATGACCGTGAGGATTTTTAAATGGGATTAGAATCAACTTGTTTATTTAATACATCAATTTTGATATGCGTTCTATACATGCATAACCGTAAGGACTTTTAAGTGAGCATGGAAGCACATAACAAATTCCAAGTAATTCACCCATGCATAACCGTGAGGACTTTTAAATGAGAGTGAATACTTTGGTATTTATTTATTTTTACTAAAAAAAAATGTAAAATGAAAAACAAATGATCCCACATATCGACAAACTATATTGAATTTTTGATAAACAATGGTCGATAGAAATATGATAGATATAGAAATGGTCATGGAATCTTTACCCAACAAAAAGTTTTTATAACTTTTGTTTGAATTCCTAAAGAAATTTTCCAAATATACTGTCTTGAGTAATGTATTATAAATATCAACACTTATCACCTTTTCAATTACTATTTATCTTTTTGATAATTAGTAGGGAGTCGGATTAGTCAAAATTTATCATTTAAAATCAAATAATTTTTTCAACATGACTAATCTGAAAATATGGTCAAAAATGATTTTCTCGAAGGGGTTATATGAGAAAAAAATTTCTGCTATTTGAAAATTATTTGCAATGAAATATATGCAGATATTTTCTTTGAAAAACGATGTAGTTACTAAATGTCTCACCATAAATCACGTTCAACTAGTAAGTTTTCTGTCAACTAGATTACCAGTATGATCTGCATCTGAATTTCTCTTTCACTTCAAAACATCAATAATTAAATTTGATAGACCAGACCATGAAGTGTGCATAAAAACTCAAACTCAATTTTTAACAGCATTCTTGAATTTGAATTGAAGTCGTGTAAATAATCAGAAACTATGAATATAGAGTTAGCCGTATTATAACCTAATGTATTATCATCCAACAAAACACTATGTTTAATCCAAACGTATATGTATGAAGTAATTCAAAGAATAGTGTTTTTGGCATAAATATAATTGGCCAACTATGTTGAACAAGTCGGAATCAAAAAATCATCATCTTTTTATCATCACATTATTGGCTGATTTAATTCAGAATACGGTGCAGATTATCACATTTAATATATTGTAACATTCCTGAAATTTATCAAGATTAATTTGGCAATTAAATTTATTTTTGAAAATAAATTGTGCATTAGTAGAGATTTCTAGAATAAATGAATAATTTTTAATTATAAATAGAAATTTGAGATTAATAAGATTTCATAATAAAATGCATTAAAAATAAAATAGAAATTAAAAGCTTGAGATCAATAAAAAAAATGTATGAATAAAATATGAACATTCCTAATAACTTGAATACAAAATGCAAAATAAGATTTGATAAAAGATTTAAAATTTGGAAGTTGTAATAAAAATTAGAGTACTTATTTTCGAAATGTTATTTCTAAGATAAATTTTCTTCATATAAATAAAATTTACAGAAGCTATTTAAAGAATTTGATTCAAATATCTACAAATTACATACTCATTTATTAAACTTGATAAAAAAGATTTAAAATACATCTTCTTTTGAAATTAGAAATAGTTGTATATTCACAAAATATAAAATGTAAAAATGTTTACAAATGTCAAAAATATGAAATTATAAATAGTACAAATTTTTCTCATATTAATAAAAAAAGAAGGAACAATTCTTTTAAACATGAGGGTATTGCATATATGTACATACAAACCAATATAACAAACTTTGAGGTCTTATACATACATATATACAAAATGACATCATTACTTTTTTTTAAAATATTGAAATTTAAAATTACAAGAAACTATACATCTCCCCATAAGTAATCATATCACATCTTGGAAAATCTAAATGAAATAGTAGAAAACAGATTTGCCTCACACATTTCAACATCATAAAGCTGAACCTGTTTCAGTCCATATTCATCAAGCTCATCTTGTCTCAGTTCGAAATGGAAAGCACAGTTTAAATAAATAAATATAGAAAAAAAAAATTGAAAACACATAGTAGATCAAAGTCTTCAACCTGGGAGATCAATTTAATCTTCAACCTGAGACAAGAATCAGCAGCTTGAAATCAAAGCATCCCAATATAAAAGTCTGTTTCAAGTGCAACCCGGTAATCCTCCAGCTGAAAAAAAAAAGAAAAAAAAAGAAAAGAAAAAAAAATCACCTCAAACTCAAAAGCTTCAGATCATCTTCCAATTTTCCAGTTCAAACAAAAAAAAGTATTCAAGAGCAACAGATCTGAAAGCAAACTAAAGAGAAGTCTCAAGCCAAAGATTTAAATCAAAGTCTGGGGATTCAGACAGCAAGTAGGCAACTCAAAAACATCAAGGCAAGTAAAGTTTTCTTTAAAAAAAAAATTAAAATTAAGTTTGTTAAACATTAAGGAAACAAGGATTTTAACCACTAAAACCATCAATTATTTCCAGCAAAGTTTAAAAAACAAATCAAATGCAAAGGTTCAACTCAATGTGAATATCAAGTATCAGATCAAAGATAAAGGTTTTCAAAATCAAAATGCTCAGTTTCAAAGCCACTGATCAAAAGTTCAAATCCAAATTCGATTCCAGGCTCTGCTTTTAAACCATTCACTGTGAGCAATCCTTCATCCTCTTTATCTGATGCATATATAAAACTCTGTTGTTAATTGCTTCTCTGTTTTCATGCTTGTGAGCAAACTTTCTTACTTCTGCCTGTGTGTTTAATATCATGATCTTTGAATTATGCTATGAATGGTGAGGTGCATGTTGGTTTTATTTATGGGTGGTTGATATTTGTAGGTTTGCCTGGGAACAAACAAGCCCGGCCTGTGTTCATTCCAGGCTCTGGAAAAAAAATTGGTTTGAAAATTTAAATTATCAGAACTCAATAAACATTATTTTTGTTTTTGTTTGTTGGTTGAAAGAGTTCATATGAGGATAACATCATCATAGAATTATAAATATATAAAATCTACAAGGAGGTTACTAGAAAAGTAAAATTACTGTTAAATTACACATCCCTGTTTATATAACCTGTTCAACATTCCATATCTCTTTAGATAATGGTATTTACTTCGTGATGACTGAAAGGAAGTTGTTCACAATAATATAAAGTTAGTTAAAAAAAAAATTTGGTATCGAAATCAAGGAAATATTTTCGAAAGTAATAAATTACAGCAGATCAACATACTTATCAGTTAATTCGAATATGTCAATTTTGAAATCTGATTATACAGTCACATTTGGATTACAAAATGGTGAATTTAGGTGAAAATATCACAATTTTTAAGTTGATAAATCTCAAGCATAAGGGAGATGAACGAGAAAGGAAAAATGGTCGAGTTCCAGCGACCTACGTCGAGTTAAGGATTGAAATTTAGAGGGAAGGTAGCTGGAACGTAGGGGAGCATGGGAAAAATGCTTCCAGATTTTTCTGGGAATCGTAGGGGGTGCAAGAGAACGATGTAGGGTTTGAAACCCATATTTACTCACAGTCGTAAACGCGATTGTCGCGACGTCATCGAGAGGCGTCAAAGGGATCGGACCAAAGGGAATAGCTTCGTGGATGGTCGAAGATCAAGTGGTCGAGGTGGCGCATCGTCTGGTGGTCAGGGGCGTGAGTTCGAGGAGGGTTTTGGCCATGGTATTGGTTTCAGTTTTCGACTGTGAACCTCGATTTTGATTGGGGACGTGAGCTTGCGTTCTGGTGGTTGAGTTGGGTTTCTGCATCGATTGCTGATGTGCCAGCGAGATGATCGGAGGCCAGAGGTGGCTTTGGTGGTGGTGCATGTGCACGGGGAGGAGGGTGTGTCAGTTGCGAGTTTGGGAAGTCGGCACGATCTCGGGTTTTGGGTTGATTAGTTTACCAGGATTTAAGTTTTAGTTAAGTTCACATGTTTAAGCTTTAAACTTAAAAGAAAATGGTGACCAAATGGTTTTTAGAAGAAGCTTGAACAAGTTTTTCTAAGTTAATAATATAATAAAAGTAAATGATTTTAACTAAGTTTTAGTAAAGAATTAAATCAAGTTGTAAACCTCTTCTGGTTCATTTTTGAAGAATAATAAATGTTTTAACTTAGATTTGGGATTAGGATTAAAGTAATTTTTTTTAGTTAATTAAGTTTAAGCTTGATTAAGAAATTAATTTAAAATAGGATGATGTTTAAATTTGTTGTTTGATTTTAAAGTCTTAAATTAATTTATGGATTAATATCTATTTTTGTTTCAAAAATTTAAGATTTGAAGACAAAATGTTTTAAAGGTTAATTGATGAACAATTACCTTGTGTAATAATTTTTTTTTTTAGTTAACTAGTTTGTAAGTTGATTTAAAAGCAAATTACTCAGTGTAATCAAATAAAAGCTGTTTTACTTCGTGAAATTTATTTGAGGCTAATGGATTATTGTAATTTAAGGGTAATAAATCACTTAAAGATAATTACTTAAAGTTAAAATAATTGATTAAGAAATTAATTTAAGGATGATTAATCCATGTAATTGACTAATTAAGGTAATTAATTACTTAAAGATAATTTCTTAGTTAAAGATAATTAATTAATGGTTAAGGGTAATTAAGTAATTAGGGATAAGTACTTATGATAATTGACTAAGGATAATTAATTAAATGTTAATTAATTAAGGGTTAATTAATAAATTAAAGATAATTAATTAAATGGTGAATTAAATAATTAAAGGATAATTATTTAATAATTAAAAGATGATGAATTAAAATTAAAAGTTAATTAATTTATTATTAATTGTTAATTAGTAATTGATTGTAATTGATTAAAGAATAATGGATCAAAATGATTGTAATAAATTTTTATTAATTAGCCAGGATTAGTAATTCATAAGTAATTAATCGGATTTGAATTAATCAGATAATTAACCGACCTTACTCATGGACGTTTGGATTCTATTGGATGATTGTTTGGTATCCCCGATTGTGATGCTCTGTTTTAGTTTAGCTACGTTTACTATAATTTATTATCTGTGATATGTACCTGCGATATGTGAATGAAAGATAAGTGTTACAATTGGTTGTACCGCTTATCAAATATAAGCGTTATAGTTCATACCGCTTATTAAATATATTGTTGTATTTGAATATGTGTTAATTGATGTCGTGGCACTTTTAATGTGTAAAACCCCCGGACCACACCTATACACACACAAATATGGATTGCACGTGGAAATGGGTTAAGTCACAGATTTTGGAATAGTTTTAAAGATTGAATTTTTGAATCCAAATTAGTTTTGGAATTAGAATTGAAAGCTTTTGAAAATGAATTTTAAAAATAAAAGTTATTTTAAATAACTTAATTGAGTTTTGAAATTTAAATAATTTGATTTAAATTTGAATTCAATATTTGAAATTGAATTCTATGATTTGGAAATTATGGTTTAAAAAGGTTATTCAACTTATAAATGTGTTTAGATGGGTTTTTAAACCATTTTTAAAAGCGTTGTTTTGGGAATTTAAATTTAACCCAAAGATTTTAACTTGTATGAAAGAAATCAGTTTTTCCTAAAACGAAAACTATTTGTTTTCAAGTAATAAAAGCTTCCACATAAGAAATGAACGTCCAATTTGTGTTAGAAGGGTCTCAAGTCTAAAATGGAAATAGTTTTTCAAGTTATGAATAAATCTTTGGAATGCGTTTGAAAGCTATAAATTAAATCTTAATTTAAAGATTTAATTGAGTTAATCCAAATTGAAATGGAAATTGTTTTGGAAATCTATAAATAGATCTTTGTGAAACTGAGTGAACTTTGTGGAATAAATCTTTTTGTTTAAAGATTTAGAATGGTAATTTGTTTAACCATTTAAAAGAAAGGTTTTGGGTTTTATAAGTTGTGACTTAACTGAAATCCCATATCCATATGTTTTTAAATATGGCGCTCATTATTCGGTTTAGCCGGGAGAGGACCTTGTGTCATATAACCCATTCTGAATAGTGATACGACGTTATGGATTGCAATTGAAGACCGGTGTTGAAGACCGGGTGTCTTCGAGAACGATAGGATAACCTTTCGATTGACTCTGCACTGAGTTGCTCCGGTATAGAGTTCTCCCTATGTGATGGGAAGTCCGATCGGGATTGTGGATACCCGGATTTGCAAGGGCTTCTTCGGAAGTGCCTTCGGTTCTGTTCGAACCCGGAACAGACTTGTATGGTTGTATGTCTGACACTACACTTTGAGATATTAAACTGATCTCTATCAAATACATTTCTGTTTAGTGGCGGAGAATTTATTCTCTTAGCTTAACACCCTTCTCTGAGACGTACGAGCTCAGAGGTTATGTAGTTGATATTTATCAGTGATATACTCCCAAATTTGGTAGTGTGGCATGCTACGTGCTGCTGTGTGTTGATGATCATTTGTTGATCATTTGATCAAAGCATGGCTTTTGTATAAAGCGTAGCTTTGTGGACGAGACTGCATCAGGACCTCACACCCCGAAAATGGTCGAAACAGGAAAGATGCGGCAAGGTTATGAGGTTCGCGCCCTTTAGGGTTTGTCATTCCCTTCTGGTAAAGGGTGGTATCATGGTATGGAGCTCAGATACTTACTCATGTGGATACTGCAGATCTATTACTTTGTGATTGCTTTGTGGTTGTTGGATTAGAGGTACCTCAGATAAAGGTCCCAAAGGACCGGGGGATGGCACGCTCGTGTAGTAGTTACCTAGTTACAGAGGTAACCCGGCCTCGTGTTGGCAGAGATCTAACCGTAACGTTAGTTTCTCGGGACGTCCCGCCAGAGGCGATCCCATAGACAGTAGGAAGTTCCTTAGCCTGACCATTTGTTGGAAATCCATTCATCCAATACGTGCCTTGTACGGTTTTAGTTGTAGAACCTGCCATTTACTTATGGTGGTCACCACTGTTTAGATGGTAGCTATAGTAGGCATAGTTCGGAATGTCTATGCTGGCTAGGATTTATATTATACTTTCAAAAATGATTTTCTGCACTTTGCACTTATAATAATAATATCAAAGAAATTTCTCTATCAAGCATATTTGACTATCATAAGGAGAAATCTCCTCCAATTCTGCGTTTGCATTGTGTGTGTGGCGGGAGGCTTTATGGTAGTTTCATTTTCTAAAAAGCATTGCGGATTTCAAATTTAAATTCTTTGCTTGTTTTAAAAGACCAATTGCTTTTGTTTGTTCATACCAGTCCCATGACTGACCTAGAGTTTATTGTTCCTATCCTAAACTCTGGGTGCCCACTATTTTCCCACACGGGCAGTCTAGAGTTGGGGTTTTCAGATAATCAATAGTAGGTGTAGATTCGATAGCTTTCAGCCTAGGATTTGGCAATCCTTTACGGACGAGACTTGCTTATCTTTGTGCATTGTGATTGGGAGTTCGAGCTATTACTGGATTGGTGTTTTGAAGATGGAGTTCTTTCTTGAAGGCTATATTGGAGATTTTTGTTCCGTTGTTAGTGTTGTCTTTTTCTTTCTGCTGCTATTGTCTTGTATCATATCTCTGATGTATATTCATTGTATCATTCTGTTGTATCAGATATTGTATCATGTTGTATATCAAATATATATTCTGTTTCTTCTGCTGCGTTGTACTTAATGTGTTATAAGCTCCGGCATGACTCGAATTTCAACGTTTGAATCTGCGGCATTCAAGTACAGTGGAGTACGGATGTCGATTCTCGAACGCTGGAATTTGGTCCGTGACATTTTGGTATCAGAGCTAAGGGTTAAAACTTTAACTCAGGAGTATAACACATTAAGTAACTCATTAGAGATAGGATGAAGTATACCCTAGAATGAGTAATCCCTAAGGTATCCGTTCGAATGCCTCAGTAAATTCTCTTACTATCCACTGATAGTAAGTATGAGTGCGAGAAGAGGATGCGATAGGGGACGGGGAAATACCAGTACAAATGGTCAACACCCTACAACGGCAGAATAACCTTTCTCTATCAATCTCCTTTGATTCGATTTCGGAATTCTTTTGATTGCTTCGCAGCAGCTACGAGAAGAAGCTTCGATGTGGCGGTGGCCCTACGAATCGTCGTAGAAAAAATTCTTACTTCGTATCTTCGGCGGTTTCTTATCAGTTTTCCGACCTAAACTTTAATGAATATGAATTTGAAATTGAAATTTTTTAAATTAAGTAAATTGGTTAACTAGTATTAAGCTAAATTTGAATTGTATCGATAAAACGATTTCGTTTAAAACCAAATTTGAAATTCTATTGTAATTTCTTGTGTATATCGAAGTCCGAAAAGGGACAAGTTATATATACTTTGGGGTATTCCGACCCAAATTTGGAATCCATATCTAGTGTTTGAGAATTATGGAAGATTAAATCTGTCTATCTATTCTCTGAGATCTGATATATTCTACGAACGATTAGTTATCCCTTCGAACTAATCAATGCCCTTGCATACTCGTAGACCGATGGACCCGAATATCTTATGTGATTGTTGTATGAGTTTGTTCTCATATTGTTGATATTCTGATTTGGTAAACTGAATGCAGAATAAATATTCCGATCTGATTTGATCAATCGTTTCTTTATCTATCATCTATTCTTTCTCGTCTCTCTTGCAAATTTCGAGGACGAAAATTTTTTTAAGGGGGGAAATCTGTAACATTCCTGAAATTTATCAAGATTAATTTGGCAATTAAATTTATTTTTGAAAATAAATTGTGCATTAGTAGAGATTTCTAGAATAAATGAATAATTTTTAATTATAAATAGAAATTTGAGATTAATAAGATTTCATAATAAAATGCATTAAAAATAAAATAGAAATTAAAAGCTTGAGATCAATAAAAAAAAAAGTATGAATAAAATATGAACATTCCTAATAACTTGAATACAAAATGCAAAATAAGATTTGATAAAAGATTTAAAATTTGGAAGTTGTAATAAAAATTAGTGTACTTATTTTCGAAATGTTATTTCTAAGATAAATTTTCTTCATATAAATAAAATTTACAAAAGCTATTTAAAGAATTTGATTCAAATATCTACAAATTACATACTCATTTATTAAACTTGATAAAAAAGATTTAAAATACACCTTCTTTTGAAATTAGAAATAGTTGTATATTCACAAAATATAAAATGTAAAAATGTTTACAAATGTCAAAAATATGAAATTATAAATAGCACAAATTTTTCTCATATTAATAAAAAAAGAAGGAACAATTCTTTTAAACATGAGGATATTGCATATATGTACATACAAACCAATATAACATACTTTGAGGTCTTATACATACACATATACAAAATGACATCATTACTTTTTTTTTTAAATATTGAAATTTAAAATTACAAGAAACTATACATCTCCCCATAAGTAATCATATCACATCTTGGAAAATCTAAATGAAATAGTAGAAAAGACATTTGCCTCACACATTTCAACATCATAAAGTTGAACCTGTTTCAGTCCATATTCATCAAGCTCATCTTGTCTCAGTTCGAAATGGAAAGCACAGTTTAAATAAATAAATAAAGAAAAAAAAATTGAAAACACATAGCAGATCAAAGTCTTCAACCTGGGAGATCAATTTAATCTTCAACCTGAGACAAGTATCAGCAGCTTGAAATCAAAGCATCCCAATATAAAAGTCTGTTTCAAGTGCAACCCGGTAATCCTCCAGCTGAAAAAAAAGAAAAGAAAAAGAAAAGAAAAAAAAATCACCTCAAACTCAAAAGCTTTAGATCATCTTCCAGTTTGCCAGTTCAAACAAAACAAAGTATTCAAGAGCAACAGATCTGAAAGCAAACTAAAGAGAAGTCTCAAGCCAAAGATTTAAATCAAAGTCTGGGGATTCAGACAGCAACTAGGCAACTCAAAAACATCAAGGCAAGTAAAGTTTTCTTTAAAAAAAAAATTTAAAATTAAGTTTGTTAAACATTAAGGAAACAAGGATTTTAACCACTAAAACCATCAATTATTTCCAGCAAAGTTTAAAAAACAAATCAAATGCAAAGGTTCAACTCAATGTGAATATCAAGTATCAGATCAAAGATAAAGGTTTTCAAAATCAAAATGCTCAGTTTCAAAGCCACTGATCAAAAGTTCAAATCCAAGTTCGATTCCAGGCTCTGCTTTTAAACCATTCACTGTGAGCAATCCTTCATCCTCTTTATCTGATGCATATATAAAACTCTTTTGTTAATTGCTTCTCTGGTTTCATGCTTGTGAGCAAACTTTCTTACTTCTGCCTGTGTCTTTAATATCATGATCTTTGAATTATGCTATGAATGGTGAGGTGCATGTTGGTTTTATTTATGGGTGGTTGATATTTGTAGGTTTGCCTGGGAACAAACAAGCCCGGCCTGTGTTCATTCCAGGCTCTGGAAAAAAAAATTGGTTTGAAAATTTAAATTATCAGAACTCAAAAAACATTATTTTTGTTTTTGTTTGTTGGTTGAAAGAGTTCATATGAGGATAACATCATCATAGAATTATAAATATTTAAAATCTACAAGGAGGTTACTGGAAAACTAAAATTACTGTTAAATTACACATCCCTGTTTATATAACCTGTTCAACATTCCATATCTCTTTAGATAATGGTATTTACTTCGTGATGACTGAAAGGAAGTTGTTCACAATAATATAAAGTTAGTTAAAAAATTATATTTGGTATCGAAATCAAGGAAATATTTTCGAAAGTAATAAATTACAGGAGATCAACATACTTATCAGTTAATTCGAATATGTCAATTTTGAAATCTGATTATACAGTCACATTTGGATAACAAAATGGTGAATTTAGGTGAAAATATCACAATTTTTAAGTTGATAAATCTCGAGCATAAGGGAGAAGAACGAGAAAGGAAAAATGGTCGAGTTCCAGCGACCTACGTCGAGTTAAGGATTGAAATTTAGAGGGAAGGTAGCTGGAACGTAGGGGAGCATGGGAAAAATGCTTCCAGATTTTTCTGGGAATCGTAGGGGGTGCAAGAGAACGATGTAGGGTTTAAAACCCATTTTTACTCACGGTCGTAAACGCGATTGTCGCGACGTCATCGAGAGGCGTCAAGGGATCGGACCAAAGGGAATAGCTTCGTGGATGGTCGGAGATCAAGTGGTCGAGGTGGCGCATCGTCTGGTGGTCAGGGGCGTGAGTTCGAGGAGGGTTTTGGCCATGGTATTGGTTTCAGTTTTCGACTGTGAACCTCGATTTTGATTGGGGACGTGAGCTTGCGTTCTGGTGATTGAGTTGGGTTGCTGCATCGATTTCTGATGTGCCAGCGAGATGATCGGAGGCCGGAGGTGCTTTGGTGGTGGTGCATGTGCACGGGGAGGAGGGTGTGTCAGTTGCGAGCTTGGGAAGTCGGCACGATCTCGGGTTTTGGGTTGATTAGTTTACCAGGATTTAAGTTTTAGTTAAGTTCACATGTTTAAGCTTTAAACTTAAAAGAAAATGGTGACCACATGGTTTTTAGAAGAAGCTTGAACAAGTTTTTCTAAGTTAATAATATAATAAAAGTAAATGATTTTAACTAAGTTTTAGTAAAGAATTAAATCAAGTTGTAAACCTCTTCTGGTTCATTTTTGAAGAATAATAAATGTTTTAACTTAGATTTGGGATTAGGATTAAAGTAATTTTTTTTTAGTTAATTAAGTTTAAGCTTGATTAAGAAATTAATTTAAAATAGGATGATGTTTAAGTTTGTTGTTTGATTTTAAAGTCTTAAATTAATTTATGGATTAATATCTATTTTTGTTTCAAAAATTTAAGATTTGAAGACAAAATGTTTTAAAGGTTAATTGATGAACAATTACCTTGTGTAATAATTTTTTTTTTAGTTAACTAGTTTGTAAGTTGATTTAAAAGCAAATTACTCAGTGTAATTAAATAAAAGCTGTTTTACTACGTGAAATTTATTTGAGGCTAATGGATTATTGTAATTTAAGGGTAATAAATCACTTAAAGATAATTACTTAAAGTTAAAATAATTGATTAAGAAATTAATTTAAGGATGATTAATCCATGTAATTGACTAATTAAGGTAATTGATTACTTAAAGATAATTTCTTAGTTAAAGATAATTAATTAATGGTTAAGGGTAATTAAGTAATTAGGGATAAGTACTTATGATAATTGACTAAGGATAATTAATTAAATGTTAATTAATTAAGGGTTAATTAATAAATTAAAGATAATTAATTAAATGGTGAATTAAATAATTAAAGGATAATTATTTAATAATTAAAAGATGATGAATTAAAATTAAAAGTTAATTAATTTATTATTAATTGTTAATTAGTAATTGATTGTAATTGATTAAAGAATAATGGATCAAAATGATTGTAATAAATTTTTATTAATTAGCCAGGATTAGTAATTCATAAGTAATTAATCGGATTTGAATTAATCAGATAATTAACCGACCTTACTCATGGACGTTTGGATTCTATTGGATGATTGTTTGGTATCCCTGATTGTGATGCTCTGTTTTAGTTTAGCTATGTTTACTATAATTTATTATCTGTGATATGTACCTGCGATATGTGAATGAAAGATAAGTGTTACAATTGGTTGTACCGCTTATCAAATATAAGCGTTATAGTTCATACCGCTTATTAAATATATTGTTGTATTTGAATATGTGTTAATTGATGACGTGGCACTTTTAATGTGTAAAACCCCCGGACCACACCTATACACACACAAATATGGATTGCACGTGGAAATGGGTTAAGTCACAGATTTTGGAATAGTTTTAAAGATTGAATTTTTGAATCCAAATTAGTTTTGGAATTAGAATTGAAAGCTTTTGAAAATGAATTTTAAAAATAAAAGTTATTTTAAATAACTTAATTGAGTTTTGAAATTTAAAAAATTTGATTTAAATTTGAATTCAATATTTGAAATTGAATTCTATGATTTGGAAATTATGGTTTAAAAAGGTTATTCAACTTATAAATGTGTTTAGATGGGTTTTTAAACCATTTTTAAAAGTGTTGTTTTGGGAATTTAAATTTAACCCAAAGATTTTAACTTGTATAAAAGAAATCGGTTTTTCCTAAAACGAAAACTATTTATTTTCAAGTAATAAAAGCTTCCACATAAGAAATGAACGTCCAATTTGTGTTAGAAGGGTCTCAAGTCTAAAATGGAAATAGTTTTTCAAGTTATGAATAAATCTTTGGAACGCGTTTGAAAGCTATAAATTAAATCTTAATTTAAAGATTTAATTGAGTTAATCCAAATTGAAATGGAAATTGTTTTGGAAATCTATAAATAGGTCTTTGTGAAACTGAGTGAACTCTGTGGAATAAATCTTTTTGTTTAAAGATTTAGAATGGTAATTTGTTCAACCATTTAAAAGAAAGGTTTTGGGTTTTATAAGTTGTGACTTAACTGAAATCCCATATCCATATGTTTTTAAATATGGCGCTCATTATTCGGTTTAGCCGGGAGAGGACCTTGTGTCATATAACCCATTTCTGAATAGTGATACGACGTTATGGATTGCAATTGAAGACCGGTGTTGAAGACCGGGTGTCTTCGAGAACGATAGGATAACCTGTCGATTGACTCTGCACTGAGTTGCTCCGGTATAGAGTTCTCCCTATGTGATGGGAAGTCCGATCGGGATTGTGGATACCCAGATTTGCAAGGGCTTCTTCGAAAGTGCCTTCGGTTCTGTTCGAACCCGGAACAGACTTGTATGGTTGTATGTCTGACACTACACTTTGAGATATTAAATTGATCTCTATCAAATACATTTCTGCTTGGTGGCGGAGAATTTATTCTCTTAGCTTAACACCCTTCTCTGAGACGTACGAGCTCAGAGGTTATGTAGTTGATATTTATCAGTGATATACTCCCAAATTTGGTAGTGTGGCATGCTAAGTGCTGTTGTGTGTTGATGATCATTTGTTGATCATTTGATCAAAGCATGGCTTTTGTATAAAGCGTAGCTTTGTGGACGAGACTGCATCAGAAACTCACACCCCGGAAATGGTCGAAACAGGAAAGATGCGGCAAGGTTATGAGGGTCGCGCCCTTTAGGGTTTGTCATTCCCTTCTGGTAAAGGGTGGTATCATGGTATGGAGCCCAGATACTTACTCATGTGGATACAGCAGATCTATTACTTTGTGATTGCTTTGTGGTTGTTGGATTAGAGGTACCTCGGATAAAGGTCCCAAAGGACCGGGGGATGGCACGCTCGTGTAGTAGTTACCTAGTTACAGAGGTAACCCGGCCTTGTGTTGGCAGAGATCTAACCGTAACGTTGGTTTCTCGGGACGTCCTGCCAGAGGCGATCCCATAGACAGTAGGAAGTTCCTTAGCCTGACCATTTGTTGGAAATCCATTCATCCAATATGTGCCTTGTACGGTTTTAGTTGTAGAACCTGCCATTTACTTATGGTGGTCACCACTATTTAGATGGTAGCTATAATAGGCATAGTTCGGAATGTCTATGCTGGCTAGGATTTATATTATACTTTCAAAAATGATTTTCCGCACTTTGCACTTATTATAATAATATCAAAGAAATTTCTCTATCAAGCATATTTGACTATCATAAGGAGAAATCTCCTCCAATTCTGCGTTTGCATTGTGTGTGTGGCGGGAGGCTTTATGGTAGTTTCATTTTCTAGAAAGCATTGCGGATTTCAAATTTAAATTCTTTTCTTGTTTTAAAAGACCAATTGCTTTTGTTTGCTCATACCAGTCCCATGACTGACCTAGAGTTTATTGTTCCTATCCTAAACTCTGGGTGCCCACTATTTTCCCACCCGGGCAGTCTAGAGTTGGGGTTTTCAGATAATCAATAGTAGGTGTAGATTCGATAGCTTTCAGCCTAGGATTTGGCAATCCTTTACGGACGAGACTTGCTTATCTTTGTGCATTGTGATTGGGAGTTCGAGCTATTGCTGGATTGGTGTTTTGAAGATGGAGTTCTTTCTTGAAGGCTATATTGGAGATTTTTGTTCCGTTGTTAGTGTTGTCTTTTTCTTTCCGCTGCTATTGTCTTGTATCATATCTCTGATGTATATTCATTGTATCATTCTGTTGTATCAGATATTGTATCATGTTTTATATCAAATATATATTCTGTTTCTTCTGCTGCGTTGTACTTAATGTGTTATAAGCTCCGGCACGACTCGAATTTCAACGTTTGAATCTGTGGCATTCAAGTACAGTGGAGTACGGATGTCGATTCTCGAACGCTGGAATTTGGTCCGTGACATATATCGATCAAATAAATATACCATCACCTGTTTTACCTTTACGATAATTTTTCGTGGTGGCCCATTGTGATTCTGTCACCTTTGCTAAGGAACTTTGCTTTGTTGCCCGTTGTGTTTCTGGAACAGCCAAAATCTAGAGAACACTGTTGTTGTTCCTTAGCCTGTCACCATACCTACACGATGAAAGATTTTTGTGACCTATTTGTTTTTATAGGTCCTTGATTGTTAGTGGCATAATATTTTGAAAGATAATTTTGAGGAGACCCAAAACTATTTATATATGTTTCTTTCGGCACCTAGATTTGTTTAATTTTGAGAGATTCTATATTTGTGCCTTTTGGAACCAAAATTGGTATAGTTTTCACGTGTTTGGTTCTATACCAACAACTATTTTGAGTGTGTCCAAATTCTCTGCAAATTGTGCACACTGAATTGACTTGATTAAATTCATTTCTAGCCTTTTTAGTTTGATTATATCCAAGTCCTTATCTAACTATATCAACAGTTTGTTTTCCTAATAGCACATTCAATGATTTTTCACTTCAGCCACCCCATTTTGTTGAGGTGTTCGTGGAGCAGAAAATTCATGTTTTAAACCATTTTCTTCACAAAAGCTTTCAAATTCCAAATTTTCAAATTCGCCTCCATGATCACTTCTCAAGGTTTTAATTGAAACTCCTTTTCATTTTGAACAAGTTTTGCAAATTTTGAAAAATAATCAAAAGATTCAGACTTTTTGGCTAAGAAATAAACTCATGTAAATCTACAATAATCATCAACCAATACATAACAATAACGTTTTCATTCAAGCTTGCAATTTCATTTGGTCCAAATAAGTCCATGTGAATTAATTCAAGGACCCTTGATGTGCTAACAATGTTTTTAGGGCGAAATGATGATCGACTAAGCTTGCCCAAGGAACATGCTTTACACACTTTATTTTTAAATTTCTGATGGGGTAACCCTTTGACTAATTCTTTCGTTTCAAGTTTTTTTAAGAGGCTCATGCTAGCATGTCCAAGTCTCCTATGCCATAAAGATGCCTCTTCGTCAGTGGCTACCAAACATCTAGAAAGATTTAGATTATCAAACGAAAGCGAGTAAACATTTCCTTTTCTTTTGCCTATAAAAAACAATGTTATTAGAAGATTTATCAATGATTTTGCAAGTATCACTATCAAAAACCACATTCATACCTTTGTCACATAGTTGACTAATAGAAATGAGATTGTGATGCAAATTATCAACGTATAAAACATTAGTCAAGGGAAAAAAATACCGTTACCTACTTCACCTTTTCGAATAATCTTACACTTGCTATTGTCTCCCATGATCACATTTCCACCTTTAAAATTCTCTAGGCTAAGGAACTTCGATTTTTCACATGTCATATGTCTAGAACAACCAGAATCTAGAAACCATTTTTGTTACTCCTTAGCCTACCAACATGCCTACATAAAGAGAGAGGAGGATGACCTAGAGAAACTCTTAGGTCCAATGATATTAGTGACTGAAGCATTGTGAATAAACAATCCCTTTGGAACCCAAACTTGTTTAGTCCTTTTATTCTTGTCCCAATAGACATGAAATTTGTTTGTAGAATACTTAGGAGCCCAAACTTGTATAAATTTTGTGTTCTTGTTCCTATGACTACAATTTTCAACACGATGTCCAATTATTTCACATCTAGCAAAGACACCCTTACCTTTTGCATTATTATCGGCTTGTGTTTTCCCAAAGCCTAGTCCTTTTCTGTTGTTAGAAAAAATTTGATTTCCCAATAACATGTTGAATGATTTTTCTCCTCTTGAAAAGTTATTCAGAGATTTCTCAAGATTTTGGACTTTGGTTTTTAGTGTTGTGTTTTCAGTTACAAGTGAGGTGCATCTATTTATAAAATCATTTTTCCTAGTGTCAATGGTTTTCTTAAGACTCAATATTTCTTTTTCAAGATTCTCAAAGCTATTCTTAAGTCTTGATAATTCTGAATCTAAAATTTTACATTTTTTATAGTCTAGGTTTTGAATATTTTCAAGTTCAGTTTCTAACCTAGAATTTTCATGGACAAGTTCTCTCCTATCAGATTTCAGTTTTTCAATTTTAGATTCATGAGTATCAATTGTTTTAGTAAGATCACAACATATCAAAACAAGTTCTTTATAAAAATAGTCACCTACTTCACTAGATTCCTTTAAGCTTGCTTCTGAATCTGATTTTGCCATAAGACACAAGTTAGCCTCCTCTGAGCTATTATTCGAAACTTCCTCTCCTTCTTCATCATCCCAAGTCGCTGCAAAGGCCTTCTTCTTCTTTTTCTTTCCTTTGTTATTTTTGAGAAGTGGGCATTTTTGTTTGAAGTGGCCAGGCTTCTTGCAGTTAAAGCACGTCAATTCATTATCGGAATTGTCAGAATCTTTTGACCTATTACCACTTGTTTTCTTCTTGCGTGGCCTGAATCTTGACCATTTTCTAAGATTATTGACAGCCATTGCAAGCTCTTCAATTGGATCATCTTCTTCTTCATCGCTCTCTACTTTGCTCTTTAAGGCAATCGTCTTCTTCTTTGATTCAGAGTTGTTGCGTTCCTCCTTTGCTTTTAGCTCAAGCTCATATGTCATCAAGTTTCCGATCAACTCCTCCATGCTTAGTTTACTCAGATCTTTCGATTCTTGTATTGCCATGACTTTTGCCTCAAAGCTCATCGGTAAGACTCGTAGCACCTTCCTCACAAGCTCTACCTCAGTGAATACCTTCCCAAGCGCTCTAGCATTGTACACCAAAGTTGAAAAGCGTCCAAACATGTCCTTTATGCTCTCGCCTTTATCCATCACAAAGTTCTCGTATTCATTGCTGAATAGGGCAAGACGAGACTCCTTGACTTGAGAAGTTCCTTCACGTGTCACCTCCAAGGTATGCCAAATTTCCTGTGCAGTTTTACAATGAGAAATTCTATTAAATTCAGTCTTATAAAGAGCACAGATCAAAGCATTCATGGCTTTAGCATTTGTAGTTTTTAATTCTTATCATTAGCATCCCACCTATCCTTAGGTTTAGGAATCTCAGTATCACCAACAGTTATAGTGGGAGATTTATAGCCAGTTTCAATAATGTCCGAAACATCATAATCAACAGAACTAAGATAAATACCCATCCTAACTTTCCAATAAGCATAATCATTCCCATTAAACATGGGTGGCCTAGCAATAGATTGCCCCTCAGAAAAAGCATTATTTGGTGGATTCATGACTCTAGAGTTAAAGAAAAATACTGTGCTCTGATACCACTTGTAGGATCTAGATTAACCCTAGAGGGGGGTGAATAGGGTTATAGCAAATTTTCTCGAATTAAACGCAAAAACAAACTGTAGAAAAGTAAATATGCTGAAAAGTAAATCACACACAAAATTTATCCAGCTTCGGCAACCCCTGCCTACTGCTGCATTTCTAGATTTCTATTAGAATTAAACAGTCTCCCACACACAAACACTCTAACAGACTCGCAAACCCTGCTACCGCCTAGAGAGTTTTGCAAACTCGCAAATCCTGCTTACTGAACTAATCCTAACTAGACAATCTGACACAACCTAAATCCTAGGTGGTGATTTACCAAGATTTGATTCGAAAAGTACAGACTTCAAAAATAAATATAAGAGCAAAAATAAAATAAAAACACGAGTACAAATTTTTTTGCCCTTAAACAAAACAACCAGACCCAAAAGAAAAAAGACACATCCACTTCCCTCTTTTGTTATCTGATGCAATTTAGGGTTCTGAAAATGGCGGCTTTGCCTCAACTACTATACGATTGGATCTCTGAGTTGCCTTCAATTCCTGTGATGATCTTGAGAGAAAATCAGATGCTTGCATTCTTCTCTTCGCTTGCACCTAGGGTTTTCGAGATTTGGGCTACTGGAATTTTCGATCTCTGGTATGTTGTTGATTTTCCGATTGATGGCTTGATTTCGATTTCTAAGCACACGTCAATGATGAATATTTGGGTTTGAATTTATATCAATTCGACACTTTCCTAATTCTTTCTTTCCTGATATCTTTACGACTTGATGCGCACGGCTTTGATTTTGCAGCGTTTGATTTTTCTTGAGTCCTACGGCAACAATCTTTCCTCTTTTGATTTTCTTTGACTATTTCAAAGATACGCACTTGAAATTTTATACAGTATACGTTCAAGAATTCGATTTTTCTGGCATCAACTTCATTACACCTGGACTTCCGCACTTGACTTTTTAAACATGAATTTTATCACTTGACTTCAAGTTTGTTTAACATTTTGATCTCGATCAATTTTTGTTTTCGTGAATTTCTCTGACTTGACTTTAGCATCCTTCCATGAGTTCGACTATAGCTTGTTTATTGCTTTCGACTTCACTGTGAATTATTGTTTGATTTTCTGGCCCCTGTGAACTTCGTCTCTGGCCATCTTTTCTGGTTGGTTTAACCTGAACTTCACTTGAGCATTGATATTGTTGACTTGAGTGACTTTGATCATCATGTAGCTCATTGTCTTTGTACCTGTGCATATATATTTACTGTTCTGTATTCATTTAGTCATTGTTCCATTGTTTTGGTTGTCTGCACTATGATATCTTGTAGCCTGGTTTGGTGCACCTTGTTTGTTGTGACATTGTAGTTTGCATTATTGCTGCTACCTGTACTGTCTGGTTGAAGTTCTGATCATTTGTAAACATACATTCATGTATGTTTATTTGTGTATGTTTGCACTCATCTTTTCTACTGAAGGAGTCTTATTGCTAGTTTGATTCACTTGTTGTTATTTGAACTTGATGTTGTTTCTCGACATTACATACTACTGTTGAGTTGTTTTGGAATTGAACTTGATGTTGTGTAGACTGATACTCCTCTCCGATTTTGCTTTGGTCATGACATTGTAGTTGTATACTTGGGCTTCACTAAGTTTGTTGTTGCATTCATGTCTGCTGTCATTACTATATTGAGATCACTGTTGCATTTTGTTGGTCTGGCTTGAACTTGATATTGTAGTCTGCCTTGTTGAGTTCCTGGATTTCACCATACCTCTGTTGCATTCATTTGTTTGCATATATCAGTTGCTTGACCCTTGGTTGTTACAGTATTCATGTTGTTGTGCATTGATTCTGGTTTGAGCTTCTGTTTCACTAGTATTAGTGATGTTGCAACTTGTTTGGGCCTGATTTTGTTTTAGCATACTTGGTGGTCATTTTGTACTTCTGGTCTTTGTTTGGTTCTTGATCATTTCATGTTGATTTTTGAAATTTCACTTGAGTTGAATCCAGTTTCAAAACTCGGGTTTGACCTTGTGCTCGTGTCATGATTTTATTTATATTGCACCTTAGTTGAACCCGTCCTTTTATTTTGGGTTTGACCTTGTGCTCACCTGTCCCTGTAACATTATCAAGTGTATATCGGTGTGCACGGCCTTGTGGCATGTACAGTGATACACTGTGCATGTCACATTGTTCGTGTATGATGAATTCAAATGTAAATGGTGACGAACAACCCAAATAACTGAGGCAAATAATATTTTCAAAATCCATATTTTATTTTATATTACAAAAATATTTCTTTTTCAATTTTACTGCGTTAGTAAATATTTTTACAGATTGCTTAGATGCTGGATTCTAACTGGAATGAAGTTGAAGATAAACTACGAGTGTGAGTGATATGTAGTGAGGAATTTATGTAAATTTAATTGTGATGTAATAAGAATCAAAATTGTATACGTATAGTGAGAGCTTGAATTTGTACTATTCAAAATTGTAATAAATATTTGTTTGAATAAAATTTCTGTTTGAATTCAAATTCTGTGTAATTTATTTTATTCAACAAATATTTATTTAATCTATGAAAAATAAAATAGTACATTAACAAATACATTTAAATGAATATATATATATATGTTTATTATCATCAAAAATCATATAAGCGCATATTCAACAACAATGACAGCCACACTCTCCTTTGCTACTCTTAACTGGTTATATCCCATCGCGAGATCCAACCGAGAGAACACATTTACGTTGTGAAGTAGATCGAACAAATCATCAATACGTGGAAGTGGATACTTGTTCTTCTTCGTCACCTTATTCAGCTCACGATAATCTACGCACAACCTCAAAGAGCCATCCACCTTCGTGGTGAATACTATAGGTGCACCCCACTATGATATTCTTCTATGAATGAACCCCTTCTTCAACAAGTCATTTACTTGCACCTCTAACTCCTTTTGCTCTCAAGGTGCCATATGGCTCAAAGGCATAACTATCGGCCTGACATCCTTCACTAAGTCTATCCACAACTCTATCCCTCTATGCAGTGGTAATCCGCTTACTTTCTCAAACTCATCAGGATACTCTCTAATGATATGCATGGATGAAAATCCACTCTGTGAAGTTCTCAATTAAATATAGAAAGCTAACCATAACCCCATCCTCCAACAGGCAGCCGATCGCTTCCTTCCGTCCCTCTACAGCCACAATTGTCACCAACAGCATCTCACAATCCACTACTATCGCATAGCTCCTTAGCCCAGTCCATTCCCAAGATAATCCCAAACCCAACGAAATTCTAAAAAAAAAATTGCAAACAAAAGAGCATCGCATATGCTAGTGGAACCTCAAACAAGGTTCGTCACAATTAAGGGTTGGTCGACTATTTAGGGTTTCAATCCCAGCATATTTACTAAATCATTAGATATTAAGAAATGTGAAGCCCAGGTACCAAATAAAAAACGTATGGGAATATCTCTAGTTGAAAGCATACTTTGAAATACAATGCTTTTCTCCTTCTCATTCGCCGAGGGAGCACTCGATGAAGCTGGAACAACATCCAAAGCATATGCCTTACAGGCTATTTTTGTTGTGGAAATTTCAGACAATTCTTCAGTATATATCCAGGTTTTCCATAGTTACAACACTACTTGTTCTTATCTACTTTACAGTCTCTGATTAGGTGACCCTTGTCCCCACAACCATAACAAATAGGATCACATTTAGCCTTCTTTTGAGTGTTCTTTCTTGAGACTACTTCCTCTTTACATTCCATTTCTTCTTGCCTCCACCACTTTGTTATGGTTTCATCCCTTCCTTAGCAACAAAAACTGATTTGGACTTAGGGTATTAACTTTCCTACCGAAGAGCTTTCTCAACAAGTCTCTCAAATGGCTCATCAATGTGACTTGCTAACTTTTCCCCCATGTAATCGTCTGGACCCATAATAAACTTCTTATTTTTTCTCGATAGAGTGTTGATGAAAGACATCCTATACTTTGACAAACCATCAAATTCATCAATATATTTATAGATAGACATATCTCCTTGCTTCAAATAAGCAATTTTCCTGAATAGCATTGACTAGTGTGTAGCCGGAACGAACTTCTCCTCAAAGTTCACCGTGAAACGATCCCAAGTAAAATAATCCTCAGATGTAGCGATGATAATGGCATTCCAACAGCTCATGGCCCACCCCTGACGTTATCTAGAGGCCATCTTCCTTTATATGGCATCATCTACTTCCATATCACCAAAGATACAAGCACAGGTGTCCAACCAATCATGCACTTTGACACTCGACTCCATCCCAAAAAATGGTTTGCCTCCCAAGGTGTAACGAACCATATTTTCGATAATTAAAATTATTAAATTAAATAAGGTTTTGAAATTTAATATTGTGAGAAATTAAAATTTATGATTTATTAATGAGAAAAATAATCAGAATATGATTTAATAATGTTGTTTGAATGTTATTGACAAATATATTAATGTAATTTCAACAAATTGAAATAATTGTAAAGTTAATTTGGTTATAATTGTAAATAAGGAATTAATTAAATGTTGGATTCAATGTTGAAATTATCTGTTATTAATTGAAATGGGTTTATTATAGAATATGAAATAAATTAATTAGTACTTAAATTTATTAGCTTTTGTTGGTGAACAATAGACATAGAAATGTGTTTAAATTAGTAATGTGTAATAATTGTTTTAATTATCATTTTATTATTTAATCCGTTTGAAGTTAATTTGGAAATAAACAAAATTAATACAATTGAAATATTGCAATTAATATAATAAAAGACGTTAAATGCTGAATGATGAGAATAGTTAGATGGAAACTTATGTTAAATTAATTCATCATGTAATGGTGATTTAATATAAGAATTTAAATCTAAATAAAAGATTTTGTTTGAAATTTAAATTATAATGAATGGATTTACTACAGTTGTAATTGAACGCTAAAATAAATATAATATTTAAGTATTAGATTTAATGTGGAAAATTTTATTTTCAAACGATTATAAATTCCTATTTAATAAAGAATGATGAAAATTGTTAACTTTCAATCTAGAATTTAAAGGTAATTAAATTGATTTTAATTTAATAATTTATTTAATTAACGTGTAAAATTGGGTTTTCGGGTACTAATTCGGATTTCAGCGAAATCAGTTTCATCGGATCCGTAATAGTGAATTATTTTAAGATTTCAAGTTTCGTAGTGATCAAACGTATTGTTTGATCGTGCAAGCTTGAAAAGCGTAAAAATCAATTAATGGAATTTAAATGAAAATAATTTGATCTGAAGGCTAACTTCTATATGCAATGGAATTAGGGTTTGAAACTAGTTCCACTGAGTTTAAAAATATCAAAACCTATATTTCGATATACTGGATGACCTATCTTCATTTCAAGGACGAAATGAGCTTTTCAGGTCTTTGTTATCGTTTCGACCCAATTCGATCTGTCCATTCGTTCTTATCGATCTCTACCAGTATATAGGCTGTTATAAACCCTAGCAGTTTCTCATTTTCATTTTTTTGTACATATCTGTTCATTTATTCGTTCCTTCTCAATAGCTGTTATATCAAACCCAAATTCCCAATTCCAAATTAAATCAAAAAATTCAAACTCCACAAAACCTATCGAATTATATATCATCGCGAAGCTCTCGACGAGCGTAATCTCCATCTGAAGGTTGTTTTTCCAATTGAGTCTCGGTTTGGCCAGAATTTGGCAAAGAAGTTTCAGCCATCTATATTAAGGTTTTGTTTTCAACGGTGGATCGTCGATTATACAGCGATCGAAGGGTACCATGGCGTAGAGATTTGCGAACGGAGTTGGTCCATGTGGTTTAGTCGTGTCATCTGTGGTTGGATTCGTCACGAACAACGAGATAACATCACGATGACACTACTGCAATTAGTCCCGCACAGGCGTAGGCGTGGGTCTGGTGGGGTCGGCCTAAGGCACTGGCGGCGGCGGCGGGCTATGATCAAGTTGAAGGTGACCGTAGGCGTGGCGTTTGGATGGTGAAGAATGGCGGCTAAGGTTTCAGCAGCGTAATGAAGGTTTTGAGGTGACACATTTATACTTTTCTATGCCTTGTATTATTTAATTTTATATTTTTAAAATTCAAATCTTCTAATGTTAATAACTTTTGCATACAGACTCGATTTTTGATGGGTTTCTTCCATTGCAATCATATCAAAATTCCGGACAACATGGAACCGATTTGGCTGGATTTGGAGAATGTTGAATTTTTGGGCTTTTATTGGATTTAAATTGGGCTATAAATCAAAGGTGAGTGATTTAACCCACTCATGAAATACTAAACCTTCTTATGTTAGTATAATTAAATTTATGAATTGATAAGAATTTTATTGATTGTTGTTTATTAATTTAAATTATCATTTAAATTTAATATTGAATTGAATAGCCATTTAAATTAATATTGAATTTAAATTGTTGGTTAAATACCTGATAATGATAACTAGTTAATTGTTGTGATTTATTGGCTGATTTGGATGTTGATTGTGATGGATGTTATTTGTTCACATTTTGAATGATTGGATATTTATATCTCTGTTATCACTATGGGTTGAAATGATACATAGTCGAATGATCTTATAGATTAGGGAAAATCGTTATGGGTTGAAATGATACATACCCAATCAATTTTATTGATTTGGAAATTACTGATTCGGAATACAGGCTGAAATGATATATACCTGGAAAATTTAGCTATTTTGTGTCGTAATGATACATACCCTATCACTTGACCATAGAGTATAAAATTATATACGGACACCGTTGGTCGATTTTAAATTTATATTCTAAATGGTAAAGTATGTTTGATTTATAAATTTAATTTCATGATTTAGTTTTAAAAAATTATAATTGAAAAATAATTTATTTTATATGTTTTAAAGTCTCAAATATAAGTTAATATATGGTTTAAAAAGTAAATTTAAGATTTTTACTTATAATTTTTATTTAGTTTTAAAAATACATTTTTAAATGGTTTAAATTTTAATTTAATAAAATATTTAATATAATTTTAAGAGATTTATATTAAAGTTAATTTAATAAAATATTTAATATTGTTTTAAGAGGTTTAATTAAATTTAATTTAATAAAAAATATAGGTTTTACAATAATTTTAATAAATAAAATGTAAGAAGTTTTGTAAGGAATTTATAGAAGTTGTGTAAAATATTTTATAATGGGTTTTATAAAAGATTTTATAAAGGATTTTATAATGGTTTTATAAAGGAGATGCAAAGATTTTAAAGGATTTTATAAAGGGTTTTATAAAAGAATATGTGTAAAGGGATTCAAAAGCGTTCTAAAGGAATTTGCGTAGAGGTTTATGAAAAAGGGAAGAGTTGTAAACTATTTTGGAATTTATAAATAGCTTTATAAATGGTTCTAAAGCATATAAATAGTTTATAAATGGCTTAAGAGAGATTTATAAATTATTTTAAAAATTGGTTGAAAGAAATCTTCCTCGCTATTTATAAATATATTTATACTTTTGTAATAAGTATATGGATATCTTGATATGAAGGCATAAACTTTTTTCTAGATTTATTATTAAAAATGTTTTATGAAATGACCACGGTGTGAAGTAAGTGTTTGGTTGTTAAAGTGACCGAGGTCGGATATTGTTATATTCTCTGCCAATTCTTAAACCAATTTAATAACTGTGCACGTGGTTTGGCAAACGCTACTGGTATGAGGTAAAAATGCAGCCCTGAACTTCGGGTTTGCTTGATATGACTAAAACAGGAGCTATCCCGAACCAAGCGAGGTTGCTCCTCCTACCGGACACGCTACTTCGATACCATATCTATTACTCTGTGATTGATTGGTGGCCACCCTCGATTTGATTATGGAAGTGTGTCTCGAGGTGGGCGGTAGTAGCTGCTTTGCGTTACCACCAGTCCGGGAATGCAAAATGGTAGAATCCTAACCTGGGCATTCCCTCACGTGCCTTGTCATATGCCTTATTGAGCACACTACAGTTTTGGTTTGTGTTGTATCTATGGAGTGCTCCATTGTAGCCCACCAGCGTACGGTGGAGTTTATAGTACTATATGTGCTTATAAAAATGTGTTAAGGGGATATGGGTAATGCCTTAACGCTATTTTAATACTTTATTTTACCGATAGACATTACATATATAGCGTGTTCTACAACATATAGATGGTTTAATGGATCCTTAGGAGATGGAAACTCCTGAAACATCTCTTAAGTTATTACGCATACGTTATATACAGGATAGGAGATGTAAAATCTCGTAAACATCTCTGATTCTATTACCCTCATATTTACTTATTGTTGACTTAACTTACATAAGATCTTTTAGTTCTGACTCGAGTTTTTTGTCTTTTCATTACGCTCGGGTCAGCCTGAGCATTTTAGTGTTGAAGACTTTATTTCTGGAGGACAAAGACGGAGTTTGATATATTATATTATTAGTAATTTTTCACTGCATCATTATTAGTATGTCGTTGTTCGTACTCTATTTGTTGTAAAATTTGTGTAATCAAATTTATATTATAAAACAGCTTCATGAACTGTTTATTTGATTATTATATTTTGTCATTCCACTGTGAGATTCTGTGTTTTGTTTTTCCTTCATTTCTCTTATTATCTTATTTACTCCATTGAAAATCCTCCCTTTGAACGGTTTGAGTTAGAATGCGTGGTTTATTGTCGATTTAAACCATCCAAAAAGATGGTTTGTCATAGTTGGTATCAAAGCTTTGGTTTATGGATACCTTAGCCTGTTCGTGGTTAATTCATTAGAATAGGGTTATTATTACCCTAGAATGAGTTTAAGAGTATGTAAGAGAGATTGTATTTGTTAGTAATATAAAAATATTTTGTATTGTGTTAATTTTTTCTATTGAGTATTTATGAATTATGGTCGGAACATAGGACGCTATGACATCGATAGGGATTTCTAAACACTTAATAGGGCAGACCGAAACAATATTGTTTTTGAAATATAGGTAAATGAAATAATTTTACCTAGTATTATATTTTGAATATAAAAGAATAAATTTTATAAATATATATAGTTTATGTGATATGTTGTTTGTTAGGTAGTGAAATTTTATAAATATTGGTTGCAAAATAGGATTTGCAAATAAAGTGAATATGAATTGGGAATTTTAGAACTTAAGTTCTGGAGTCTTGAAACTGGTTTTCAAAGATTTTGGAATATAATATTAGTACCTTTTGGAAGTATTTTAGGATATAAATATTTTCAATGTGATTTGAAACAAATGTTTTAAAAGAACTTTTAAAGGAAATAAGTTATGTACTCCCCTCTTCTGTCGCTTAAAAATAATTTTTGTGACGATCGCAATATCATCGACGTTCATTTTCGAGTTTCAAAGTGGGAAGACCACTGTTGTAGCTTTGCTATACATTTGTCTTGATAAACAAATTTTTGTTTTATATACTTAAGTTTGATTTGATATACATAAAAGATATGAATATATATTATTTCAAAATGATCTGAAACGAACACGGTATTTAGTTCTTAAGTTCCTGTTAAATTAATGATTTTCAATTGTAGAAATAAAGTGAAATTTCAATAGTTGGAAACTTTTAAAATGGAAAATAAGAAATTAGAAGCTAAGTGATTAATGAAACTATAAAGAAATTAGAGATTTGTCACTTGTAAAATAAAGGGTAATGAAATTAAGAAGATGTAAACTATTGAACATTTTTGTTAACTAAAATGAATAAGATAAATTTGTATAACATTCAATTCCATTCTAAAAGCATACCTAAAATTTTCCAAAAATGTTCAAAAAGTTATAATGTTAAATATGAATATGTAATAGAATATTATACATGTAAAAGATTTTTGACAAAAATGCTTCGAAAATGAACATGTGTTTATAAATATAAATTTTTTAAAATGTTTAAGAATATTATAAACTTAAGTTATTGTTTTGAAATTATCTTTAATTAAAGTGAATTGAAAAATTGAATACCATGTAAAGTAAATGATTATAACTTAAGAAATTGTTGAAATGATTCAGAAATAGATTTAATATTCAATGGTACTATATAGAAAGGGTGAATGTAAATTAAAACTTTAGTTGAAATGATTCATTGATGAATATTAATATTAGTATGGATATCAAGGTTATAAGTAAATAATAAATGTGAAATAAACTACAATGAAATGTACGTAATACTTTAATATTGGATTCATTACTGATTTCAAATATTGAATGAGAAGTAGATTATAAGTAATAAAGGAAAATTAATAAAAGATAATTATTGTATAAGTGATTTAAAAACAAATGAAAAGTAAATAATGATGTGGATAGAAACCAATAGAATAAAATATGTAAATTGTGCATAAATCATTTTATTCGCATAACTGTTTTATTCAAATTTGAATATAGGATTTATAGTAATTCACACCAGTTCGAATTCGGATTTTTTTGTCCGATTCTTGATGGCGAACAATTGATACGAATTTTGATATGAATTTGAAGTTTTCTATCATGATTTATGACTATGCAAGGAAAACGGAAATTTTGAATCAAGAAATTGGATCAAAGTCTGCACTAGAGTGGTCGGATAACAATACTAGTTCGAAAGTGGAATCTGTGTATTCAAGCAAGCGATTAGAATTGATATTGTGTATAAAAGATTTATGTACATCGTGAAAATTTAAATAATACATAAATTCTTTGTTGTTTTAGCTGATGGTAAGTTTGGGAAATGATACTTCAAATTGTTTAAGGATGTACGAATAATCTTTAAGTAATTATCAAAGGTTGTTGAGCATAATGTACACTTGGTAGTTTATTTGTTACCGTTTAATAATGTTGTTTGAATGTTATTGAAAAATATTTTTAAATTATTTTAAGCTATAAAATCTATCTATTCTCTATAATAAGGGAATTTTCAAATATTGTTTTCAAAATTGATTTCGAAAAAAGGTTTTAAAAGCTTATTTTCTCAAGAAAATTATTTTGTATATAAAATACATGCTTTTGCACTATTCGAGCAAACGAGAAGGAGAATTAAACGGTTTGGTAAAACACGCGGTATGGGACACGTGCGTTTATCTCATCGGTTAATTCCTAACTTGTTCATTTGATCATTTTGATCTTCGGGTCGAGTTTACCGATGAGACGAGGTAAATTTTTTACTGCTTTGAATGTGAAATTTACTAGCTGTTAGTAAATCGTTTAGTGCGAACGTGTGGTATGAGACACAGTTAACATTTTTCAAGTTTCTATCCTAGAGTCTGGATACATTTGCCATTGCGGCATATTGCCGATACTGGACCTCCGTGCCATTGTCATTGCAGCGTTTTCCATTACGGCGTATTTTTCCTAGAGACATTTTGCCATTGCGGTGTATTTGCCATTGCAGCGTATTTGTCATTGTGATGTATTGCCTTCGGGCGTGGTATCGTATTTGAGAGAACAGTACTTGGTAGGCATCGGCCAAATGCATGTGCAAATCTTTGATGATTTCATTGATTATTGTGATTTCCTAAGTGTATCGCCTTTTTAGGAATCGACCCTTTGAGCCATTCGTTATATATATTTGTGGCGATTACCTTTCACGAATTCGAACTCTTGTGAGTTCTATCTTTGGTATTTGAGTTGTCTACACTGGCAATTATTAAGATTTTGTTGTTATGGCGTTGATTTATATTCTCCTACTTGGAGATATCCATATATTTGCCTTATGGCATATTTGAGATGTTGTTTTCCCTTGTGAGAATATTTTGAGATGCCGATATGGCGAGTTTGGGATTTCTCCTTTCTAGAGCTATGATTTTTCCCTGAACCATATTAATCGATTTTAATGATACGCCGATGATATGAGGCATGCTTTTGTTGTGAGATTTGCTATGGAGTTATCTCCTTTAAGATTGTGTGCATGTTTAGTGATATCATAATATCACATGAAGTAACCATCCTTCCTTGAATAAGCAACTTGAAGTAATCATACACTTTGGATTGTCCCTTCTCATTTGAGAATATTATCACCTTACCCTTATACATCTATTACCGCTTATCCTTTATAACTAATTTGTTTAGCTAGATTGACCCATGTATTTTATACTCGGGTCAGATCGAGGTGTCTCAAGTTAGGTACTTTTGGACTTAGCCTATTCTGCTTCCGCATGGACACATTTTGCTATCACCTTTTTAATATAGCCTTTTGTGTTGTCTTTTTGTGATGCTACTGTGATGTATATTCTTTTGACTCGTGTGTATATTGTGGTCGTCATACCACATGATATGTATCATTTTGTATTACTATGTTGATGTATCTGTATATGTGTATGTATATATGTTTATTAGTTGTTCTGTGATGTGTTATTCATTTGAGTTGTTGTATTTTGTTCTGATAGATCTGTTAGCCATTTATAATTTTGTATTAAGTATTTATTAGATATGTCGATCCACTTGAGTTGGTAAAAAAAAGTTTAGAGCATTTATCGACATGTTTAATAGATATTTAAGACAAGACTATGGATGGTCACTCTTAACTAGCCTTATTCTTCGCATTAGCAGATGGTATTACCCAGTAATACTCTTTGCTAATGTGGGTCTCGGGGTGGGGCGTCACAGCTTGGTATTAAAGGCGAGTTTAGAACAAAATATGATAAACACAAAACAGAAACACATATTACGGTACATTTAAGTGTAATACAAGTGTTACGAATCCCTGAATCGTTGTGCCTTTGACCTTTTCTTGTCCTTTGGGGTAGATAGAAGTTTGGGAATACGTTTAGGAATGCATTTTAATTCCATAGTATTCCTTATTGGATTAATGATATCTACCCTATGAATAATCTTTGTCTTATCTTAAATTTCAGCTAATGGCTTGAAGGGGCAGAGGACGACGCTCGGACGTGGGGCAGTGCAGCGGCTCCCATCCGGACGGCGTTTATATGTCTGTCGATCAGCTCATGGAGTTATATAGAAGCACTCAGCCTCCAGCTCCTACTCAAGCATCTCCTCTACGTAAATCTGCCTTTGCATGCATGTGCAGTGATTTCTCTCATCTTGGTGGAAAGCCATTCAAAGGCTCCGAGTTTGTTTTGGAACTCCAAACTTGAGTTCGTACGTGCAAGCAGATATTTTCTCACATGGATCTTTCTGACCATCATAGAGTTCTTATGGCATCAAGCATGCTACAAGAGTGTGCTCTCGACTGGTATGAGCTTCTCATAGCCGAGCTCGATGAATCTACTCTCTCTTGGACTCAGCATCGGGAACGATTCGAGCTCAAGTTCGTTCCTAAATATGAGAAAGCTCTATTGGCCCGTCGCTTCCTCGAGTTGAAGCAAGGTAAGTCCTCAGTTTCGGATTATGTTTCTTCATTCGAGGCCTTATCCAAATATGGTCTCGAGTACATCAACACTTCCTATAAGAAGAATCTGAAGATTGTCTCTGTTCTTAAGAAGTATATGAAGAAATCTTTGATGCTCCAGCTCAAGCTTTCTTTTGAGGAGTTGGTTGACTGGTGCTTCATCTCGAAGCCATCGAGGACTGTAATAGTGGTGATAAGGTTGAGGTTCGCAAGAAACCCAACAATAAGCGGTTTCCTTTCCAGAAGTCAAAGTCTTTCCCTTCCAAGAAGAAGAAGCCCGTTGGATCTAGTTCTCAATCTCAGCCTACTGCAGCACCTCCTACCCCGATGGGGTGTTTCAATTGTGGTTCTCCTGACCACATGATTCGAGACTGTCCTAAGCCACTCTTCTACTGCTATTGCAATAAGGAGGGTCATTGTATTTCCACTTGCCTTGTTGCTTCTAGTAATGCCAAATCTGGAAAGTTGAATGCGGTGAAAGCTTATGGAGGTTCTTCTCAGCGCAGAGGTACATCTCCTTCTATTCTTGAAGGTTCTTTGTTGTTTCATGACCGTTCTACTCAAGTCCTCTTCAATACGGGTGCATCACATTCATTCGTATCGAAGGAGCTCATCAATGTTGTTTCTTTGGATATTTCTTGTTTGATTACTTCATTAAGGATTGCGAATCCTATCGGGGGATCCGCAACCCTTAGAATGTTTTGTGAGGATGTTGAGATTGTTTTATGTTGCTTTTCTTTTCGTGCGAATCAGCATGTTATTTCTTATTTGGATTTTGATATGATTTTGGGAATGGACTGGCTAGTTCGATACGATGCCAAGATTATTTGTTCCAAGAGGATTTATACCTTCGACATCCTGATCTTATGCTCATCTATCACTTATTCTTCGAAATGTGGATAATTCCGAAGTGGCTTTATATTCTCTAGACTCATGAGATGATGATGATATATCTCGTATTCCCATTGTATGTGATTTTCCTGATGTCTTTAAGCTAGCTTCAGGTTTGCCACCTAAGCAGGCTATCGAGTTCCGCATTGATCTCATTCCAGGCGTACAACCAGTTAGTCGTCCTCCCATGAAGATGTCTACAAAAGAAAATGAGGAACTCAAGAAGCAACTTTTGGAGCTTGAAGCTAAGCAGTTTATCTAGTCTAGTTCATCACCATGGGGTGCTACGGTGGTATTCGTGAAGTAGTACGATGAAACTCTTAGTCTTGGAGTTGACTATCGCAAGCTTAACGAGTTGACCATCAAGAATAAGTATCCATTGCCCAGGATCAACAATATGTTCAATCAATTGAGTGGCACTAAGGTTTTCTCTCAGCTCGACCTTGCCACTGGTTTTCATCAGCTCCGAGTTGCAGAATATAACATTCCTCTTATAGCTTTCCACACTCGATATGGACCTTACGAGCGGCTCATTATGCCATTTGTTTTGACAAACACTCATTCTTTCTTTGTTAATCTTATGAATTGAGTATTTCGTGAATATCTTGGTAAGTTCGTCCTTGTGTTCATCGACGACATCCTTATCTATTCAAAATCTTAAGCCGAGCATGCAAATCACTTGAGAATTGTCTTGAGCACTCTTCGTTAGTATCAACTTAAAGCCAAATTCTCCAAGTGCTACTTCTGGGAGAATAAGGTTAAGTTCTTAGGCCATGTTGTTTCTTTCATGGGCATTTCGATCGATCCTTCGAAGATCGAAGCCATCCAAAATTGGAAGAGGCCGAAGAATGTTCATGAGAATCGCAGCTTCCTTGGATTGGTAGGTTATTACCGTCGATTCATTAAATATTTCACTCGCATTGTGCTTCCGCTCACTAGCCTTACTCGGAAAGGCGTTCGATATATTTGGTCCGACAATAGTGAAGCTTCTTTTCAGCAGTAGACAGGATCTTCTCACTAATGCTCCTATTCTAGTGGTTCATGAAGGAAATCATGATCTTGTTGTCTACACTGATACTAGTAGATGTGGCCTCGGTACCGTGCTTATGCAAAAGGATTGGGTAGTTGCTTATGCTTCTAGGCAATTGGGACCGAATGAAGTTTGCTATGCCACTCATAACCTCGAGTTAGCCGCCATAGTCTTCGCCTTGAAGATTTGGCGACATTATCTTTTAGGCGAGCGCTTCATTCTCTATACCGATCACAAATCTTTGAAGCATTTGTTCACCCAAAGGGAGATGAATATGAGGCAATAGCGTTGGCTCCAGTTCCTTGCCTCCTATGATTTCGATATTCAGTATACCTTGGTAAGGGTAATCATGTTGCTGATGCGTTTAGTCACAAACATTCGGATGTAGTTTCTATGATGCTAACCGAGTGGGATGTTCTAGAGACCTTATCCTTTTGTAATATTCGTGATCGAGCTCCATCTTCTGATTCGCCTATTCTATTATTCAGTTTGGAAACTCGACCCAGCCATTAGATCGTATTGCCAATACTCAGCGGCAAGATTCCGATCTTGTGCACTTTATCCAGATTTGTGAGTTTGGGTCCCGTGATGAGGAGTTGCGGGATTTCAGCATTGATTCTCATAGGTATCTTCGCAAGAAGAACCGTCTAGTCATGCCTTCTAATTTTGCTCATAGGCATGACATTCTCGATGACTGTTGTCATTCTAAGTATACCATTCATTCCGGCAGTAGTAAGATGTATGCCGATATGAGTCACCTTTATTATTAGGAAGGCATAAAGCGTGATGTAGCAAATTATGTGGGTAATTGAATGACTTGTCAATTCATCAAAGTCGAGCATCAGCACACTTATGGTCTTCTTCAGCCTTTAGAGGTCCCGTTGTGGAAATGGGATCAGATTTCCATGGATTTCATTGATGGCCTACCTCATTTGAGAACGGGCCATTGCAGCATTTGAGTTATTATTGATCACCTCAGTAAGTCTGCTCACTTCATTCCTATTAAGTCTAATAGGAAAGCTTCTCATCTCACTACGCTATATATCAGGAAATCGTGAGACTTCACGGTATTACTAGCTTGATTGTTTGTGACCGTGATCCACTATTCACTAGTCATTTTTGGCAGAGTCTTCATCATAAACAAAGCTTAACTTCAGCACAGCATATCATCCGCAATCTGATGAACAGATTGAACGGGTGAATCGTATCTTAAAGGATCTTCTTCATGCTTTTATTTTGGATTTCGAAGGTAGTTGTGAGGATTATTTGTCTCATGTGGAATTCTCCTAAAACAATAGCTTCTAGTCTAGTATCGGTATGTCTCCTTTTGAAGCCTTATACGGAAGGCCCTGTCGATCTCCTTCGTGTTGGTTGGGGTCTGGGGAGGAGCTTATTCTTGGTCCAAATTCTATTCATGATTCTTCTGAGAAGATTATTCTTATTCGGCAGAGAATGAAAGAGACATGGAGTCACTAGAAATCCTACGCTGACATCCGTAAGAAGCCTCTCGAGTTCTCTATTGGTGATCTCGTCTTTATCCGTGTATCTCTTTTGAAGGGGGTTATGCATTCAGTACGATAAGGAAATTGGCTCCTCCCTTTATAGGACCAGTTCCTATTACTGAATGTAATGGCCTATGGCTTATAGAGTTTCACTTCCAGCTCATCTATCTAGCATCCATGACGTGTTTCATGTCTCTCAGCTTTGGAAGTGTCTTCGAGAGTCGAATTCTATTGTCGATTCTCCTGATTTGCAAGAGCTTGAGATCTTAGTAGACCTATCTATCGTGCAGCAACATGTTCGCGTGCTTGCTACGGAGGTGACACGCCTTCGAAACAAGGACATGTCGCTCGTTAAAGTTTAATGGTCTGCTAATCCCAATGACTGCACTTGGAAAACTAGAGAGTTTATCGAGCAATCCTATCCTGGTTTTCTATCTTTGCATAGCGACGGTGAGAATCTCTTTATCTCAAGCCTATTTCTTTTTCCTTTGATTGATGAAATTGATTTGTTGAATACAAACTTTTCTTTAGAAATTGCAAGGATGCAATTTTTATAAAGGGAAGTTTGTAACAACCCTAGTTTGGAGATTACCTTTCAATATTAAATTATAACGATAGTTATAATTTGATATTGTGATTTAAATTAAAATTGGGAATTTTAATTTCTATTTGACATAAATAATGAAATTGAATTAAAATTGTGAAAATAAAGTTTAGAACTTTATTTTTTTTTTGTTTGGGTTGATAATTAATGGAATATGGGCTTCGAAAATAGAAAAAGATTTTTATTTTAGAGAAAATGCAATAATTACATTAATTGTTGCCCATTTACTTCTTTTAATAATTTTTAAGAGAAGTATTTTATTTTTAAGGGTAGTTTATTAATTAACAAGGTAGAAATTGGGTTAAAAATATGTTTTGGCTATAAATTATGTTTGGAAATGGTTTAATTTTTTTCCAAGTGAGAAAAGTATTTTTGTTGAATTTTAGAAGAAAAAACATGGTTTTATTCATTTGTTTAACTAAATAGTGCATTTTTGTTATACAAAGGAACGTCATAATAAAAATGTTTTAAAAATATAAATTTATGTTTTTATATCATAGAAAATGTTTTATCTTATATGTATACAAGTTTTCATATTTCACTTGTGTAAAACTTGAGAGAAAATGCATTTTTCTTTTGTGTATATGTGATATATGCACATATTTTAACTAATATTGTTTAATTAATCTTAGGTCATGATAATTTCTTTTTTATTTTTGGGTCCATTAACCCATTATCTCTTAAACCTGGTAAGAAGTGAGAAAAAGAATCAACAATACTTTTTTTTCTTAACTCCTTCTTCTTTCAACGAGAATAAGAAATTAGAACCCCTCTCCAGAAATTGCAAAATCCAAGCCTATTTCTTCATTAAAATTCACCAAATTAAAGTCTTTTTGCAATCTAGAGATAAATCAAATGTAAAAAACTCCAAGTCACTCAATTTCATCGAATAATTTTATGTTACAGTAGATGATTTCCTAATTTACTGTATATTTTTTTACATACACTGCTCTTCTTTCCTACAGGTCCAAAGAGGCTTCAATCTAGTTGAAAGCTTCAATTTTGCAACCAAAATCCATGTTTTTCCATTGCAACAACAAGGTGAGTTACAAAAACTCACAAATTCTAGCCGAGCAAAGATCAAATCGCCAAAAACAGTGAATAATTTTCTCTTTGTAGTTATTTTATCTCAGCTTGTAAACTGTTTTCTATTGCTTCTTTGAAGCTTATAAATTTGGATTTCGACAATGTAATGCTGCCGGTTTCTTCCAGATAGTAGTTTATATGTTGATATTTGTCTTTGGAAAATTTTGGCTAAAAAATATTGTCATTTGAGTATTCAAAAAACTTTGCTGAAAAATCAACAAAGCCCAAATTTTTGGTAGGGCATATTTTGTTTGAGTTGCTGCAAACATGGTCCGAGTCGGTGTTTGAGATAGCATAACTCTTCCATTTCTTATTGAAATTCAACGATTCATTTTTTTTGAAAGATAAAGTTTTCTAATATATGCGTACCAATTTTCAGCTCAATCCGAGATTGTTTCGTCCTCCGTTTCATACCTGAAAGTTGAAGCCGGGATAGTTTTAAGCCTGTACATTTTTTTTGAACTGTTGCAAACATAGCCTAAGTACATGTTTGAAACAGCGTAACGTTTTCATTTCCAGTCGGAATTCATTGATTCTTTTTTTGTTTGAAAGATGAAGATTTCCACTATGCGCACACCAATTTTTAATTCAATCAAAGGTAATCTGGCCACTTGTTTCTTGTCTGAAATTTGAACACAGAAGATTTCAGACCTGGGTATTATTTTGCCTATGCATTTTTATATTCTTTTTCCGTCGGACTTTTGACTTTTACTTCATGTTTTTATGATATTTATGAATTTTTTTGAGGGATATGATACCTATCCATAGGCTAGACCATTTTTGATGAATTTGAATTCAAATTTGGATTGAATTTGAATTGAATTTGAATAACGGTTTTGAGTGATTTCTTTGATTTCGAGCATGGATTTTTCCAAAGGATTTTTAAATAATTTAAAATAAATAGCATTTAAAATAATTATCATATATATTTTTAATTATTTTTAGGTATAAAATCTATTTATTCTCCATAATAAGGGAAATTTCAAATATTATTTTCAAAATTTATTTCGAAAAATGGTTTTAAAAGCTTGCTTTCTCAAGAAAATTATTTTACATATAAAATACATGTTTCCGCAATGTTCGAGCAAATGAGAATGAGAATTAAATGGTTTGGTAAAACACGTGGTATGTGACACATGCGTTTATCTTATTGTTTAATTCCTAACTTGTTCGTTTGATCGTTTTGACCATTGGGTCGAGTTTACCGATGAGATGGGGTAAACTTTTTACTGCTTTGAGTGTGAAATTAACTAGCGGCTAGTAAGCTGTTTAGTGCGAATGTGTGGTATGGGACACATGTTAACACTTTTCAGATTCCTATACGAGAGTTCGTGACACATTTGCCATTGCCGCGTATTGCTCGTACTGGACCTTCGGGTCATTGCCATTGCAGTGTATTTGTCCTAGAGACGTTTTGCCATTACGGCGCATCTGCCATAGTAGTGTATTTTCTATTGTGACATATTTCCTTCGGGCGTGGTACCATATTTGAGGGAACAGTTCTTGGCAAGCTTCGGCCAAATGCACATGCAATTTTTTGATGATTTCATTAATTATAGTTATTTCCCAAGTGTATCGCCTTTTTAGGAATCGGCCCTTTGATCCATTCGATGTATATATTTGTGGCGATTACCTTTCGGGAATTCGAACTCTTGTGAGTTCTATCTTCGAGATTTGAGATGCCTACAATGGAATTTATTGAGATTTTTCCATTACGGAGTTGATTTATATTCTCCTACTTGGAGATATATGTATATTTTCCTTTTAGCGTATTTGAGATATTGTTTCCTCTTGTGAGAATGTTTTGAGTTGCCGATATGACGGATTTGGGATTCCCCCTTTTTGAAGATATGATTTTTCCCTAAACCATATTAATCGATTTTGATGATACGCCGATGATATGAGGCGTGCTTTTATTGTGAGATTTGCTATGGAGTTATCTCCTTTAAGATTGTATCCATGTTTAGTGATATCATTATATCACATGAAGTAACTACCCTTACTTGAATATGCTTGAAGTAACCATACACTTTGAATGGTCCCTTCTCATTTGAGAATATTATCACCTTACCCTTATGCATCTATTACCACTTATCCTTTATAACCTATTTGTTTCGACTGACCCGTGTATTTTATACTCGGTTCAGACCGAGGTATTTCAGGTTAGGTACTGCTGGACTTAGCCTATTCTGCTTCTGCATGGACACATTTAGCTATCGCCTTTTTGATATAGCTTTTTGTGTTTTCTTTTTGTGATGCTACTCTGATGTATTTTCTTTTGACACGTGTGTGTATTGTGGTCGTCATACCACATGACATGTATCATTTTGTACTACCATGATGATGTATCTGTATATGTGTATGTATATATGTTTATCTATTGTTATGTGATGTGTTGTGCATTTGAGTTGTATTTTGTTCCGATAGATCTATTAGCCATTTATAGTTTTGTATTAAGTATTTATTAGACATGTCGATCCACTTGAGTTGGAAATTTTTTTAAAGCATTTGTCGACATGTTTAATGGATATTTAAGATAAGACTATGGATGGTCTCTCCTAACCAGCTTTATTCTCTGCATTAGCAGATGGTATTAACCAGTAATACTTTTTGCAAATGTGGGTCTTAGGGTGGGGCGTCACAATAATATATATTTTGTTATAAATAACCCCCTACCTTCACTCCTCTCTTTCACACTCCTCACTTTTATTTCTTTCTTCACTTCTTTAAATGCGAAAATAGCCACCTCCCTTCCCTTAATTAAATCTGAAGCTTCAAGCGATGAGAGAAGCCGATTTTGGATTAGTTGGACTCGTATGGAAGAGAGCGTCAAATTCGTATGTGTCATTGGGCATGCAATGACACTTAGCCATGCTCATTTTTCTAAAGCCGCAATCAGGGTTTGGCTGTAGAGGAGCTAGAGGTGGAGATTGGCTAAGGTGATGGTGGAATTCAGCATCTCATGCGAAGCCAAGGAGGTTGGTGTTAATCGAGGATAGTGCAACGGGAAGAGTTGAATCACAACCTAGGTTGTCACTACTGGAGGGATGAGGTGGGATTTTGATGGGTTGACCGAGCCTGACATGAGGAGGTGCATCATAGAGAGGGTGAGTAGAGAAGTGCGTTGCAATCGATGGTTCATCGAATCGTGAGGCTAGTAGGGAGAAAAGAGAAGAGAGTTCCACAGCCAAGTTGGATTATGTATATGTGTGCACATTGATACTGATTTTGGGAACAAATGGATTTTGAAATAATAAGGTGGTTAGTTGTTTAATTATTAATTTAATTATATAATTCAAAATCTTATAAAATCCATATCTTTTGCATATGAGGTATAATCGAGTTGCTATCTTCGTCATTGCACTCATAGTAAGATTATCTACGTCTTGATTTGGCTTGGATGGATGAGTTATCTCACTATTTAATTCGTATATATTATCTGTTCAAAACATAAGCTAAAATAGATAACAATGTAAGTTATTACTTTTGGACCTCTCTTTCTTTGAAAAGCAAGTGGCAACATATATGTAGCATACACTCTCTTATAATCCTCTAAAAATTATGTATCATGGCCAAGATTTTTTGTTCACTTGTTTGTTATTGTTGTGTGAAAAGTTGAAGTGTGTTGTGAATGTTTGAAGTAAAATAGTGCCCATAAACGCACTTTGAAATCCCTTGCACTTAACATATGTTAAATAGGTTAAAATATGGATGCATTGTGAATATATATATATATATATATATATATATATATATATATATTGGTTGTTCCCTACACATGTTTTAGTGTGTTTGACATAATTGAATTGGTTTGGAAAGTTATAAAAATTGTGAAATAGAGTTACGAGAGTAAGAAGCGAAAATGTCACTATGCATGCACCTTGAAAATGCCTTGTGTTCGACAATTTTTAAAGTCGTATTTTTAATAACTACTATAAGTATACTTATTACTGAAAAAATGTCAAATTTTAAATATTTTTTAATAATTATTTATGGCTTTTTAAAGTAAATGGTTTAAAATTATAAAACATGCTTTTTATGATTTTAAATAAATAATTAGGACTATAATTTGGATTATAATTGGATTAAAATTAAGACTATAATTAGGGATTAAATAAGGAATATTTTAAGGTAATTACAATTGTGTGGTTTCGGGCTATAGTAAACAATGTTTAAGCAACGTTTGTTTTTAACCCATATAAATATATATATATATATATATATATATATATATATATATATTATGAACCTTTAAAATGCAGGTTTTAAAGATAATAAATAAGAGTGAAGTGTTTTGGGTTTATCGTGATAATGTTTAAGTAACACATGCCTTGAATCCTTATAAAAGTAATTAGATCTTTAAAAGAGAGTTTTAAAGATAATGATTAAGTGTGAAGTGTTTTGGGTTTGTAGTAATAGTGTTTTAGTGATATTTGTTTTTAAACCCTTGAATTATATTTTAAAATGGAAAAATATTGTTAAATGATTATGAATATACTTAGATCTTTGATAATGGAATTTCAAAGATAATAACAAGTATGGAATCTTTTGGAATAAAGATAGGAAAATTATATATTTAAGTATAAAAGAGAGAAGGGATATATAATAACAATGTTTAAGCAACATTTGTTTCTAACCTCTTTAATTATATTTTAAAGTTAGTAAACTTTTTTAAGTGATTTGTGAATATAATTATACCATTGAGATAAGTATGTAAATACTTTTTGAAGTATTGAAAATGAATAGTGAAATCATTATAGGAAAAAAGGCATCAGACGATGGATATGATCCATAATCCGATTTCATATCTATTTGTTGATAGATCCCATTTCCTCTCATTTCACATCAGACTACAGAGATGCCTCGTCATCTGAAATGCGCCAACACGAAAAAAAAACCATATGTTATTTGATGTTTAGTATCGTTTCTAGAAATTCTTATTAAAAACATATAAATATTGTCTGATATGAATAATCGTTCACAAAAAGAGTTTCAAAAACATTTTTTAAATAAATATTTTATTTCAAATCAGATGCAGATACAATATAACTTTCACTATCACTCTACTTACATTTTCAAATACAACTTTCACTATCACTCTCATATATACAACATTTCTATAAACTCTCATATATAACTTCTCATTCACTCACTCACACAAGCTTATTTTTGGTTATGATCTTGATATTCTTGCTCCAACATGCATCTAGCCATCTCCTTTACCTGTCAAATAAACAATACGATAAAATGGAAAAAGAAACAAACCTAAATTGCAAAATAAATTTAATATTAATATTAATATTGCCTCAGTTTATGGGTTTGTTGTGATGACCACATTTCCGAAGGTTTAGATGGAAAATAATCCACACATGTCGGACTTAAAAAATCCAAAACATAGATAATTAATGGGGTTAATTAAGAAAAATAAGGAAAGAAGAAGAAAAAAATACATAGAATCTCGCAGCGGAATGACAAAGTATAATAATCAAATAAAAAGTTCATGAAGCAGTATACTATACTTCTGATTATAATTTATACAGCATTTATCAGAGTTATATATACAATAGAATTAATAAAATAATCTAGCGGAATAAACGATGATGGAATAATACTATAATATATAACAAATCTTCGTCTTCGTCCTCCAAAGAATAATCTTCCATAAGCTGGAAAACTTAGGACTGACCCAAGCGTAATGAAAAGACAAAACACACGAGTCAGGACTAGAATATCCTTATGTAAGTCAAATCAATATCACATATAACATGCATATAATAGCTTCGGAGATGTTTATAGGATTTCACATCTCCTATCTAGTGAATAACGTGCGTGCAATAACTCAAGAGATGTTATAGGATTTTTCAACTCTTCAGGATCCGTCAAAATATTTATATGTAGTAGAAACGCTATATATATAATTTTTAATCAGTAAAATAAATATTGAAATGGCATTAAGACCCCTCTTAACGCTTTTTTAAGCATTGTCGTACTGTTTTCATTTAACACCACGATTAGCATGTCGGTAGTCTGGGATGCGCCGAGATACGACAACACTAAACCAAAACGTAGGGGTTTCATATAAAGATAAAAGTATGACAAGGCACGTGAGGCAATGCTGAAGGTAGGATACTACCAGTTTACCATTCCCAGTTGGTGGTAATGCATCATAGCCATGATCTCCCATGGCGGCCAACATTCCCATAAAATCGGAGGGTGTGCACCAATCAATCACAATGTAAATGATGGTGATATGAAGAAGTGCGTCCACTCGGGGTTGCTAACCCACTTGGCTAGTACGGCTCCTATTTTAGTCATTTCAAATTGGCACAAGTGTCAGGCTAATCCATCATCGTTCTCTTTCTTTAAATCCAGCAAACGACGCCAACTCCAACCACTTTATTCTGGATCATCACTCCATATACACAGTTGTTGAAGTGGTTCCAGTGTCGATAGAGAGTATGCCCATATCCAGCCCCGGTCTCTTTAACAACCAAACGTCATTTTACACACCGGTTGGTACATTTACATTTTGAAAATCGTTCATACTTGGTATCAAAATATCATATACGCTTCAAAATAAAATCCATTTTAAAAGCATCATATTTACTCAAAACATACTATTTCACTTCAAAAATCATTTTCGCCTCAACATTTCGATTTTAGTTCCAAAATTGTTTCAAATTTCCATTTGGGTTATAACTTTATTTTAGCCCAATTCGTTTTTAAATCTAAGATTTAATTATAAGCATTTCACCTCTTTGACTAGTTTGAATTTATGAAAAATAGTTTGAATAGTTTTAAAATAGTTTAAATAATTAAAATAGTTAAAAATAGCTTAATTGGTTAAAATAGTTTAATGTAAAATAGTTTAAGTATTAAAATGGTTTAAATAGAAAAATAGTTTGAATAATAAAAATAATTTGAATGTTTAGAAGAAAGGTTTTAAATAGTTTATACCAAAATAATTTATTTAAAAATAGCTTCAATGTCAAACTGATCCGATTTTCAATTTTTCCAATTCAAATCACTTTTAAATTTCCATTTCGATTTAATCGATTCAATTTCGATTTCAAGTCTAATTTTATTTCGATTCCAAATTAATTTCGATGTCAATTTCAAATTAATTTAAATTATAATTCCAGAATAATTTCAATTTCAAATTTTGAACCAGTTCAGTTTTCTTATCAATTTCAAGTTCGATTTTCAAAACATCGATTCAAACACTTAAATCAATTTACTTCTAATACCTAATATTAAATCCAAATCCTCAAATACAATTCAATTCCGAGCTCAATTTCGAAATAGTTCGATTTCCATAAATTCAATTTTCATTTTCTCAAAATCAAATCATTTAAAAAAAATTCAAATCAAAAATTTTAAAATCATTTAATTTAACTGATCTGGTGTCTATATATAATTTTCTATCCTATGGCCAAGTTATCGGTTATTTCAATTTATTTCAGGAAAGGGTTTATATCATTCCAATCCAAAATAAATGTCATAGATATATAACATTTCAACCTATTTCATAATTTATTCGAAATAATTCAATTTACAGGGTGATAACAAGATATATAAAATAAATAAATATCCAATCATCAAAATATCAATCAATTGGCATCCATCACAATCAATCATACAAACAGACAATATAATTCACAACAATTTCATAGATATCAATACTAGGTATTTTATAATTAATTCCAATTTCAAGTCTAACTATCAATTTTAATTTTTAATAGTTAATCAAAACGACAATTAAATTTATCAAACAATGACCAATAAATTTATATCACTTCATAATTTCTAATTTAGCTACCATAAAAATATTCTATTACATTGAACATTATAAAACACTCACCTTTATTTGAAACTGAAAATTTTCCCAACTTCAAATAAATACCACTTTAATTCTATGGTGCGGACGTTGACAATACGATTCCAACTCAACTTGAATCATCTAAATCGGACCTCGCACTGACAAAATACGATTAAATTAGTATGATGACATAATTAAATTAAAATTAACAATATAATTAAACAATTAACTAAACCACACCTCATCCCATCTCTCCGAAGTTAGCTCCAGGCACGCGCACGGTAACTTTCTCTCATTCTCTAGGCAACGCATGCGAATGTGTTTATATATATATATATATATATATATATTATTTATTTTATTTTATTTTTTACATGAAGACGATTGCAGCACCGCATCGTCACCAAAGCTCCCTCATTGCCGCCTCGCCATCGCTCCACTGATCGGGTTTGCAAAGCTGCTAGAAATGAGACAGCGACGAGGCGATAAAATGACTGGAGAACATCGGCATGAGGGGAGGCGTTGATGCACGGGTACTGACCGGAGTTAGTTGAGTTGGGTATCAGAGGGAGGAGCAGGTGTGGCTGGGTCAGGCGGCGGTCGTTGCGGGTAGAGGGCCAAGGTGAAGGTAGAGTCTAGGTTTGGTAGTTGTGAGAAGGTGGTGCAAGATTGCGCTTCGGTCGCTGGCAGAGGGAGGCTTGGTCCATTGCGGGATTCGGGTGGGTGCTGGCTGGTGAAGGGTCGTGTTCGGCAGCAGGTGGGAGGTTCGGCTCAGCTGCTGGTTCCGGTGCTAGGAGGCTTAGGGTAGGTGGGTTTTTGGGTAGAAGGGTGCGAGTATGCGGCTGGGGAGGTGGAGGACTGGTGGCGGTTGCGAGTCTAGGGGCGAAGGTCAGTGGGGGTGCAAGGTGAAGGGGATGATGTAGGAAGTAAGGAGAGAAAGGTGTACGTGAAGATATACACACACACACACACACACACACACACACATATACACCTTGTATATATATTTTTCAAACAATCGTCACCAGAAAATCAAAAGAGTGAAGAGGAGCAGCAGGAAGACAAAGCTCGTATAAATAGAAGGAAGAAGCATGGAGCAATTAATGAAAGCAATTAATATTCTAGGTTGCGCACGTAAGGTAGTCCGCAAGGAAAAGATATTTGATTGCGAAAAGAAATAAAAGCAATTATGAATCCAGGGCACGGTAACAGACCCCTATCTTAACCATTTGGTGTTTTGCAATGGAAGCCAAAATATGAAAACAAGTATACAGTGGCGATCAGCGCGACGAGACGAATCCAACAATGTACTCAAATCTGTGTTACGACATTCATTGTAAAATTTCATCTGCCGTCGTTGTTACCGCTTCGAAATTGAACAACAACGGCAATCCTTGATTAACGGAGCTACAAAAATCGAAATTAGATGGAACAAACTTCGCCATTTAAATCATTGATTTTTTAGATCTTTTCTTTGTAAAAATATTTACATGTCGAAAAATGTTATTTTACCCTTAAATTTGTTAACCGGTTTCTACTTAAATTTGACCAGCATAAATCTTCACAAAATTTACAACTGAATTCATAGATTAAACTTTTTAAAAACACGTTTTAATAATACAACTTCAATTTATTGAAATTTTGAGTTTACGCATTAAAATAAATTATATATAGATTACGGCTGTTTTTCAACGACCGTAAAATATTATCGCCAAACCCAAAATTTCCTTTTTTATAAAATTCTACATACCTTTAGGATGAAAACATATAGTTTATTTTTCTCTAAATATTCTTTTATTTTTATTAAAACATTTATTTATTTCTGCAACATCCTAAATTTTTGTTTCTAACCATTTTTATTCAAAAATTATATTAATTCTAATATTTTAAAATTGTTGAAAATACTGGTCATTACAATCTCCCCCACTCGGAACTTTTCATCCTGAAAAAGGTGTTAAGTAAAGAATTTAACATTTGATATATTTTATCAAAAAAAATCAACTTATAAAACAATAGCATCTTATTAGAAACTTTAACTATGCTTCCACTACGCCACTGCGACATCGGTTCTACGGAATTACAACTTATATATAAAATAAGCTATAAAGGTTAAAATCTCAAAATTTAAGTTATATACTTCATTTTTATTAACCTTTAATTTTTGTTATCATCCAACTGGTTTACATCCAATTTATTCAAATATATTTTATTTACATTCAAGTTTTATTAACCTTTAATCGGTTTGCTCCATATTTATTCACATCTATTTCATTCACCCTCAACTTATTCAATTTAATTATTAACTTTAAATTGTTTCGTTTTACGTTTAGCAAAATCTCATATAAATTCTCTTATTCACTTTCATTTTCATATTTCATTTAATAACAAATTTATTTATGAAACATTTTATTAATCATCACTTTAGTTTATAATCGTTCTATAAAAGTCCGACTTCTTATATGTGACTTTATCTAAGTTTATAGTTATCCCACAAGTTACAAATTCAATTTCAAAATTTCTTTGCAAATTTTTATTTAATTCTATAATCAATTTACAAAGATATATTTGATTCATTTGTTTACTTTCTTAAGTTCCACTTACTTATTCCATTTATCCATTAATCATTTCATAATATACTTAAGTACATAACATTTATTATTACAACAAAATTTCCATTTATATACAATTTAATTACTTTTTAGGTTTTGTTTGCTTGTATAGTATCCCATTACATATCCAAATCATCATTTTACTTTTAACATTTGATAAGTCTTATTATATGTTATTAGAATGCAATTGGTATTATACAAATTAATCTAATTCATTTTACTTAGAATGTTCACTATTTTAACTTGTTTAAATTTTCTTTACCTTCAACTTAAGAGTTGCAAACTTCAATTCTAAAGCTTCTCTAAACATTTAGCTTAGATTTTATAATTCTCTTATTTTATAAGCTATGCTTACTCAAATATTTCATTCCACTCAAATAATTTGAAGATTATTAATTAACAGAACTAAAAAATCTTAAATAGCGGGTTCATTTCAAATCATTTGAAATAAGTATCCATACTTATTTCTTTTGTATACCAAGTCAGACTTTTGGAGTTTAAACCAAAATTTGTTTATCAAAACAATTTCGTAGCAAAGCTTCTCAGAAGTCTGCCCCACTTTAAGACTCGAAAATGAACGTCGATGATGCTGCGCAGTCATCGCCAAAATTATTTTCTAGCAACATAAGAGGGGAGTACTGAATTCATTCCTTTTAAAATTTATTTGGCAACCATTTGTATTTGTATATATTTTTAAATAATACTAATATTATTTTCCAAACCTTGAAAACCTTTTTCAGAAACACCGAAATTTTAATTTCTTATATTCTTAATTTCATATTCATTTTACTTGCAAATTATATTTTTATAAATCACATTTATACAGTATCATTTTCTTATAATCATATAATAGCTAATAATTTAGGAATATTGGTTAATCAAACAATAAACAATAATGTTCAACATTATCATTTCTAACAACCAATTCATTTAACTATCCAAATTTCAAAAAACCATTCTTTTATATATAAAATATAATTCTAGGTAAAATTATTTCATTTACCAAATTTTGTAAACAATACTGTGTTGGTTTGCTTTGTTCAAGCGTTTTGAAATCCCTATCGATATAGTGGCTTCCCACATGCCGATTAGAACCCAAAATTCAAAGCTAACAATTCAAACAACACAATATAAAACATTTTATACAACACTAAAAAATACTCTCTCCTATGTCTATACACTCAAGCAGACTAATTCTAGGGCATTGCTACCTATCTTTAATGAGTCAAACCCCCACAAAGCTAAGGTTGTCGCTAAACCAAAACTCTGATACCAACTGTAACGGGACACCTGCCTGTGGGGTAATACCCACTATAGCATACATCGGTACCAGTGTTTTACTTTTACGGTTAGCCTCTCGACTGTACCAACCCCGCGGGACATGCAGGAGTAAGAACCATCCGTTCGCTACAAAACCCAGAAGCGAGTACCCCTATCATGCTGCACCCTCCGAGTGCCAAAGCAGACACACATGTCAAACTTAAACAATCCGAAACATAGATAATTAATGGGGTTAAATAAGAAAAATAAGGAAAGAAGAAGAAACAAACATAGAATCCCGTAGCGGAATGACAAAATATAATAATCCAATAAACAGTTCATGAAGCTGTTTACTATACTTTTGATTATAATTTATACAACATTTATCGGAGTTATATATATACAACGGAACAAATAGAATAGTATAGCGGAACAAACAATAATGGAACAATACTAGTAATAATATACCAACACTTCTTCTTCGCCCTTCAGAAAATAATCTTCGATAAGCTGAAAAACTCAGGACTGACCCGAGCGTAATGAAAAGACAAAACACTCGAGTCGGGACTAAAATATCCTTATATAAGTCAAATCAATATCTCATATAACATGAGTGTAACAACGTCAAAGATGTTTATGGGATTTCACATCTCCTATCCAGTGTATTACGTGCATGCAATAACTGAAGAGATGTTACAGGAATCTCCATTTATTAAGGATCCATCAAAATATTTATATGTAGTAGAATATGCTATATATAATATCTAATCGGTAAAATAAATATTAAATAGCATTAAGGCTTTACATTGACCCCCCTTAAGCGTTTTTAAGCATTGTTGTACATTTTGCATTTGACACCACTAGTAGCACGTCGGTAGTCATGGGCGCCGTGGTATGACAATACTAAACCAAGATCATAGGGGTTTATTATAAGGATAAAAGTATCACAAGACACATGAGGCGATGCCCAAGGTAGGATACTATCAATTTACCCATCTCGGCCTGTAGTAATGCATCATAGCCATAGTCGCCCACCACATCTAACACACACATAAAATCGGAGGGTGCGCACCAATCAATCATAATGTAAATGATGATAATACGAAGAAGTGCGTCTGCTTAGGGTAGCTAACCCACTTAGCCGGTACGGCTCCTATTTTAGTCATTTCAAATTGGCTCAAGTGCCAAGCTAATCCATCATTGTTCTTTTTCTTCAAATCCAGCAAAAAAGGCCAAATCCAACCAATTCGTTCTAGATCATCACTCCACGTACACAGTTGTTGAAGTGGTTTCGGTATCGACAGAGAGTATGCCCATGTCCGGCCCTGGTCTCTTTAACAACCAAACGTCATTTTATGCACCATTGGTACATTTACATTTTGAAAATCGTTCATACTTGATATTAAAATAACATATACGCTTCAAAATAAAATTTATTTTAAAATCATCATATTTACTTAAAACATACCATTTCACTTCAAAAATCATTTTCGCCTCAACATTTCAATTTCAGTTCGAAAATTGTTTCTAATTTCCATTTGGGTTATAACTTCATTTTAACCCAATTCATTTTTAAATCCTAGATTTAATTATAAACATTTCACCCCTTTGACTAGTTTGAATTTATGAAAAATAGTTTGAATGGTTTTAAAATAGTTTAAATAATTAAAATAGTTAAAATAGATTAATTAGTTAAAAACTTAAAATAGTTTTATATAAAATAGTTTAAGTATTAAAATGGTTTATATAGCAAAATAGTTTGGAAAATCAAAATAATTTGAATGTTTAAAAGATAGGTTTTAAACAGTTTATACCAAAATAACTTATTTGAAAATAGCTTCAATGTCCAACCGATTCAATTTTCAAATTTTCCAACTCAAATCACTTTTAAATTTCCATTTCGATTTAATCGATTCAATTCCGATTTCAAATCGAATTTTACTTCGATTCCAAATTAATTTCGATGTCAAATTCAAATTAATTTCAATTACAATTCCAAAACAATTTCAATTTTAAATTTTGAAACATTTCGGTTTTTTATCAATTCTAAGTTCGATTCAAAACATCGATTCAAAACACTTAAATCAATTTACTTCCAATACCCAATTTGAAATCCAAATTCTCACATATAATTCAATTCGAAGCTCAATTTCAAAATAGTTCGATTTCCACAAATTCTATTTTCATTTTTTTAAAAATCAAATCATTTTATATAAATTTCAAATCAAATTTTTTAAAATCATTTAATTTAACCAATCTGGTGTCCGTATATAATTTTCTATCCTACGGCCAAGTGATTAGTTATTTTGATTTATGTCATTGATGGATATATATCATTTCAATCCAAAATAAATGTCATAGTATATATCATTTCAACCTATTTCTTAATTTATTCGAATTATTCAATTTACCGGGTGATAACAAGATATATAAAATAATAAATATCGAATCATCCAAATATCAATCTATTGGCATCCATCACAATCAATCATACAAACAAACAATATAATGCACAATAATTTCAAAGATATCAATACTAGCTGGTAATCAATTCCAATTTCAAGTCCAATTGTCAATTTTAATTTTTAACCGTCAATCAAAATGACAATTAAATTTATCAAACAACGACCAATAAATTTATATCACTTCATAATTTCCAATTTAACTACCATAACAATATTCTAGTACATTATGAGTGTTATAAAACACTTACCTTTATTTGAAACTAAAAAATTTATCAGCTTCAAATAAATACCGCTTTAATTCCATGGCGCAGACGATGATGATACGATTCCAATGCAACTTGAATCGTCCGAATCGGACCACGTACGGACAAAATACGATTTAATTAGACGATGACATAATTAAATTAAAATTAACAATATAATTAAAAAATCAACTAAACCACCCCTCATCCCATCTCTCTGCCGTTAGCTATAGGCACGCACGGTGACTTTCTCTCATACTCCAGGCAACGCATATGAATGTGTTTATTTATTTATTATTATTATTATTAATAATTATTTACGCGAAGACGATTGCTGCACCACATCGCCACCAACGTTCCCTCATTGCCGCCTCGCCATTTCTCCTTTGGTCGTGAGCGCAAAGCTGCTAGAAATGAGATAGCTATGAGGCGATAAAATGACTGGAGAACTTCGGCACAAGGGGAGGTTCTGGTGCACGGGTACTGACCGGGGTTAGTGGTGCTGCATGGCAAATGGTGGAGCAGGTGTGGCTGGGTCAGGTGGCGGTCGTTGCGGGTAGCGAAGCGGGTAGAGGGCCAAGGTGAAGGCGGAGTCTGGGTTTGGTAGTTGTGAGAAGGTGGTGCAGGACTGGGCTTCGGCTACTGGCAGAGGGAGGCTTGGGTCGTTGAGGGTTTCGGTTGGGTGCTAGCCGATGGAGGGTGGTGTTCGGCAACAGATGGAAGGTTCGGCTCGGCTGTTGGTTCCGGTGCTAGGAGGCTTCAGGAGGGTGGGTTTTTAGGCAAAGGGGTGCGGGTATGCAGCTGGGAGGTGGAGGACTAGTGGCGGTTGCGAGTCCAGGGGCAAAGGCCGATGAGGACGTAAGGTGAAGGGGATGATGCAGGAAGTAGGGAGAGAAAGTTGTACGTGGAGATATATATATATATATATATATACCTTGTATATTTTTTTTCAAACAATTATCACCAGAAAATCGAAAAAGTGAAGAGGAATAGCAGAAGGAAGAGCACGTATAAATAGAGGGAACAAGCATGGAGCAATTGATATTCTAGGCTGGACACGCAAGGTAGTCGGCAAGGAAAAGAAATTTTACTTGATAAAACTTATATTTGAACGGCGTAAAATTTCACAAAATTTGAAAACCAAATTCATAGATTAAACTTATTAAAAACATTTTTTAGTTATACTACTTCAATTTATTGAAATTTCGAGTTTACGCATTAAAATAAATTCTATATAAATTACGGCTGTTTTTCAACGACCGTAAAATATTATCGCCAAACTCAAAAGTTCTTTTTTTATAAAATTCAACGTAACTTTAGGATGAAAAAGTATATTTTATTTTTCTCAAAATATTCTTTTGTTTTCATTAAAACATTTATTTATTTCTGCAACATCTTAAAAAAAAATTCTAACCACTTTTATTCAAAAATTATATTAATTCTAATATTTTTAAATGGTTGAAAATACGGGTCATTACAATTGTTTTTCCTCATCTTTTAGACATGGACAAATATATATGTGCACAGACAATTTATGATATGCACAGTATGTCACTGTGAATACCACAAGGCCGAGCCTCAATCCAATCTCACGGACAAGTGTGAATCTAATCTCACGGACAAGTGTGCACAAGGTCAGACCAAGCAGTGTACATAAGGCATTCAGCATTACACAGTCATGCATACATACATATGTATGCATGTATATATGGTGTAGCGAATACAAGTGAAGATCGGAATATGGTGCAACGAACATAAGTGCAACGAATATCACCAAAGGGATAGTTCAACAGAAGTGATGATCGGAATATGGTGCATAGAACACAAGCGCATAAGCTCAGATTATTAAACCAAAATGAAACAAAATGGAAATCAAATTCTAGAAAGAATATAAATTCATACATGAACAAAAATGAATGTACATGTGTGTCAAGTTAATACTAATGCAACAACAAGCATGAACTGTGATTCAGATTGAACAAGGCAACAAAATAGAAATCAGATTCAGGCAGATACATAGTGTATCAAGAGAAGATACACACAGCTGCAACTCGATAGCATATACATTAAGAAATTAACTCAGTGAACATATAATTTATGTACTGAAAATAAATTCAACTCAAAATGGTTTAGAAACTCAAAATGGTTTAAAAATGAAAGCAAATTCAACTAAACCTCAATATGTTTCAAGCTCAAGGCAAGTTGAGTGTACATATGAACATATAAGTATTTACAAGTGTATATGCAAGTGTATAAAAGTATATACAAGCACATACTAGTATATACAAGCATATACAAGAACATACAAGTATATACAAGAACTGAATTAGAACAAGATTTGCAATTGAACTAGATCAGACTCACGTACAAAAAGGCAGTTCACACATATATATGCAGATATAAGAACATCCATAGATATATTACATACATATGTATGTATGTATGTACATACATGGAAGTTCACAAATAATATGCAAATATATAAACATACATACATATTAGTATGGATGAACCAAGCACAATATCAAGAAATCACAGTGCAAAAGCAACATTCAAGCATATATATATGTGTGTGTGTGTGTGTGTGTGTATGTATATACATGGAAGTCTCAAATTACTTGATATGAACTAGATTAGACTCATGTACAGAAGAAAGTTCACTCGTATATATTTGCAGATATAAGAACATTCACACATATATACATACATATGTATGTATACATGGAAGTTCACACGTATACACACACATATGTAGTGATATGCAGATATAAACATACAAACATATGAGTATGGATGAACCAAGACAACATAATAAGAAATCATAATGCAAAAGCTATATGGACCATCATCACATAATAATAATTCTAGGCACTTCAAGTCAAGGCTGTTCAAGTTCAAGATCAAAGCACAGCCATGAGATTTAAGCCATCAAAGTGCCACGAATTATGTATATACATGGAGTATGTATGTACATGTATGCACTGTCTTGGCAAGCATTCACACAGATATACATACATATAAGTATACATATTGAACAAGGCAGAGCATATATTTCAGAAATTATCAGAAAACTCAAACAAAATCAGTTAGAAACAAAATCAGTCACAAACAAAACCAGTCAAACTTAACTTCCCAAAACAAGGCAGTATTTATATGATTCTCATCACTAAACAAACAAAAAAATGTCAACCAATATAGAAAACCGAAGATAAGACGAAAGTCAGGGAAATCAACCATAGTCAAATATTAGGAATCGAAGGATGAACAAGTAAAATTCCTATAAATATCCATTATCATCATCGGCAATAATTTGTTGAGTTCAAAAAGGAAGAAATCCAAATCCAAACTAAAAAAATCATACCAATTCTCAGATCAAAATAACCCAACAAATTGAAACCCTAATTCGAGAAGATCGATCGACAAGGTGAGAATAGGGTTCTTCTGTTTGAAGGTAGTAAAGCATCGACAAGGTGAGATTAGGGTTCTTCCGATTGAAACCCTAATTTTAGAAGATTTGATTTGGTTTTGAGATTGAGATAGTATGGAAGAAGAAAATGAGATGAGGGATTTAATCGTTTATTTGACTTCAAAAGGAGGAAAATGGAATGATAGAAATTGAAGAGGGAAATAATTGAAAGAACTGGCATCCACAAAATAATTGAGGGGGAAACCAAAATATAGGTGGAGCCAAAACTAATTTTTTTTTTTATAACTTCAGTTAGACAACAAATAAAATGTTGTCTGAATGGCAAGCATGAACATTGAGATTTCAAGGGCTGTGTCAAACAACAGATTATTTTTTCATATGTTGTGTGAAACATTGGTAAATATTGGAATAACAAAAATTACCTTATGTTGTTTGATCACTGTTATCTAATTCACTTTGTGGCATAGTGAATAGTAGAATACAAGTACACATCTTTAATTCTTTATAAACAGAAATTAACTATATGAAGGAAGTGTTAATTAAAAATGAGCATTAGTTAATTAAGGAAGTTTTAATTAAAAAGGAGTATCAATTAATAAGGGAAGTTTTAATTAATAAGGAGTATCAATTAATAAGGGAGTCTTACATCAGTTAGGAGTTTAATCAGTTAGAAATTTTGATTTATGAAAGAAGTTTTATTAGATAAAAAGAATTTTACCAATAAAAGAGTTTAAATTAATAAAGGGTTAATTAAATAAAAAGAGGATTAAAATTCATTTATGTGACTTGATCATGCTTTGTGTGAATTATTTGTGCTTTGTGTGTGTTTACTTGTTAATGGAAAGTATTTAGTCATGTACAGAGCACTAAAGCCAACAAAGTAAACTTGTTCTATCTATGAAGGTTAAGAATGATGATTTTGGTAGGTTGTAGAAACAATAGTGCTTTAACCTATCGAGCATCACTCTTAATCGAGGGATAATGAATGTTGAGAGGGTTGGAAACTTGATAAGTACACGAGACATAATTTCCATATGCGATCATTCTCATTGTTGTTGAATTTGACCAACTTAACTTAGGAAGTAAATAAAACTTCACGAATTCATATAGTTTGAGATCCTCCGGGAAGGACTCATTCCAATGAAAAGTTTTCTAGCTATTTTAGAACATTTCTTATATATCATTCGCTTACTTCTAAAAGAATCGGAATTGAGTTTATCAGAAATTATCGCTTAGTTTGAAGATTAGTTTGAAGACACCGGGATCGAAAAGGCATATTTTACTTGTTCGAATACCACTTCAAACTAAATTATACATTTTGACGAGTGAAGATTTGAAGTATGGATTGAATGCTATGGAGTTGCATTGTTTATACTTGTGTGATGGTGATTTGGTAGAATTACAATTTGAGCGAGACATCATACCAGTGGTGACTAAAGAGCAGGTTAAAAGAGGCTCGGCTATCCCATTAGAATATGATCACATCAATTTAGAGTGGTTTCGGTAGTATGCATGCGGTGTTGTGATATATTCGACATTTCATATGATAGACGATGGCCGGTTTGGACACATCCAAGAGTGATTTTGGGATCTCAAGTCTATTTTATCTAGAGGTATACCTTCGTTTTAGGGTTGCCTTCTCCAATTCATATTGGAATGTCCAACTTAATGAATGTGTCATTAAATTATTAAATTACATGGGGATTGACTTATGCCCTATGCAATGATAATTGTTTTTTATTCATTTATATATCTTCATTTTGGATATGGTTCTTATGAGAGGAAAAGCCATTCCGCAATTTGGCAGCATGCTCTCATAGGTCATAGTTATATGTTTCTAAATATATTTTGAGTTTCTCATACCAAACTTATCATCTGATCAAAGCTTTTATGTTTCCCTTAAACTCTAGGGTACTTATTTATATTTGAGTAGTTCAAGATTAGTAGGACTTCTTTGGGCTCTTAAAGATCAAAGATGAGTAAGAGGCTCTTTTGTATCTATTTACTATTTTCCGCTGTTATGTTATTCATGTCTGTAGAAATCAGAAATTGTTAAGACGGGTTGTTATAACTATATACGATGATAGTGGAACATATTTCATGGCTCCAATAACTCTCTTTATTAAAGTATCCTCTTGTACTACTCTCTTATTATATTATATTTGATCAATGTGTAGTGAGAAACTACGTTGTTCTTTATTTTTTCCCTTGATAATCCGTCCTTTGGATGCTTATATAATGGCATATGAATACCGTGTATGTATTTAGTGCGTTTCTATAAGTCAGAAGGAAGGGTTATAACATATATACATAGGCACTTATATTCCCGACATGCATGAGAATTTGTCACTTAAGTAATGTAAGTATACTATATATGTATATACGACATGTATAATCCCAATATCCATATGTGTAACAATTATACAAATGCTTACACACATTCAAATAACTATTTAGTTAAATTAATTAATATGATCAGTTAACAAATATGCATTAAATTTAAATAAATATGATTTGGTTTAATAATTAGGTTGAACCTAATATTAGTTAATAAAATTTATAGGCCATTAACATCAAAATAAGGATTATTTTTTTGAAATTTATTCATTTCACCCATGTGAAACAAACCAGGTTTCTTTAGCATTTTGGTTATTACGTGGAAACTGTCTATCCTAAATCATTATTCTATTTTTCTATTTCAACATAGATATATAAAAACTTAAAGTTATATTGGTTGATAATTTTATAAGTAAAATACAAATTAAATCAAGCACATCGACTAATGAATCTATTGTGCTAATTTCAATAATTGAAATTTATATGGTTATTCTCGTCAATGTTGCTTATTATATTCCAACTATATATGTCTTTCTTTAGAAGACAAACTTATGATCAATGGATCATACACCTTCAGTACAATTATCAAAATCCTATTTTGACGATTTTGATATATTGTTGGAATCCATTTCCGACTTAAAGCACCTCGCCATATACCACATTCTATATCTTTCATAGCTTGTTGACAACTGATGAAATTGTTTTTACTAACAATTATTTTTCTCAACAATAATAGAAAACTCAATAGTTTCTCTTCGATGTATTAGAATTCTATTAGACCTTATAATTAGTTATGTCTGTATTAGGCTTGGTTAATTTTATTTTATCCTATATAATCACTTTTCATGTTAGAATCTTTGGATTGTATACAAGTTCATTGTATTGCCACTTATTTCTATTATTGGACAGTCTAGAACTCATTTGGAGCCGTTCATAGAAGATTCATCATGAGTGAATCCCACATGCAGCCTCTTGACTCATATAACTTTTTATTTCTTGAAAAAAACTATTATTTCTCAGTGCGACAAAATATGCATTCAAAACATTTTATGAAATGTCTTTATACTTACATAAAACTGAATTAGTTTTGAGTTTACAAAACTTACATTCATAATATAAACTAGTCAACCTTATATCTTAAATTATTTATGTTTGGGTTTTCTTATCTATTCATATCTTACATGAATATAATCTCATAAACTATGCTTTAGATGAAATTAAATATAATATATGCACTTACACTTAAGAACATATCCTTATAGAAAAATTTTATTTCAACTTCACTCATTATTAACTATACTTTGTCCAACTAAGTCTAGTTACTCCTTATCGATAAATCATTATGTATCATAGAGTGGAGCGACTTTTATATTGAATCTTATTTTGTTTTAGTAATTTTGAAACCTTTTTCCTACATACTCACATATGTGATAAAATCAAATTATTTTATTTGATTTGCGTATTTTGTCATGCACTTCAGTTTTATTCTCTATGAACATATCATAGATATACTACTTATGTATCAAATACACAAGTTAATGTCTATGATGATTCACCGAAGAACTTAACAAAGTAAGTGCGTCTATTTTTGTATCATTAGACCTTAAATTGAATATAGCTATATTCATCAATCTAAAGAGTTCATTAACTCTTTTGTCACTCTCACTGAATGGGCGATTTGCCCTTGATCTTTTGGGGGTACAATCCATGAGTATCACATGATTTATAATCATAAAATTAAAGAATTATTTTTTGAAAATATGGTGCGGTCCATAATTCCAAAATAATTGTAGAAAAATTTAGATAATTATGTACTTTAGATAGCTAGTGCATCACTATTGTTGTGAAACAAGCATCATTATTATAACAAATTTATTTTATAACAAATATTCATAAAATCCATATTAAAATAAAATTATATCTATTTTCAATCAATACTGAAAATAGTTATTATTTATAAATAATATTTGGTATGTATATCGCAATCTTTCGTGACTTAATGCATCTACTAATAAGCGTCAAATGGTACGGTCCCACTACTTCTGCGATTACAATAACAACACATGAAATAATACGTAGCTTCATTCAACCACTCATTATGGGCTACTTATTTTATCTACTATAATTTATTTACAATCGAAAGTCTCGGATTAAATACCTTAAACTTAAAAAATATCTCTCATAGAAAAAAATTCTATAAAAATACACCTGGATTATAAATAAGATTTCTTATTCTATATTAAGTATCTTCTAGTGTTTTATACAATTTCCATTTTTGATGTTTCTTTATGAAGAAGAGGTGACCATTCACTTTCTTTATCCCAATTATTCATATGATACATATACTCTCAAATATTTGCTTTCCTTTCCAAATAGTCGAACCATTCAAAAGGAAAACCTTACTATAAGACTATCTCGATTTCTTTACAAATTCTCATCCGAACATCCTTAACATTTAAAGGAAATCTAATAGTTTACACTTAAGTAAACTAATCTAACCTGACATTTTAGTGATTGAACTCCTAGGTCAGACATTAGGCCTCGGTCTGTTGTTGTTTTCAACACAAAAAGATTCTTAATGTCTTCAATCGTATTGAATACACGAACTTGCACTCTTGCTTACCAGTTCATTTTGAAGAACCAATTTCATTAAGATTTCATATATTATGAATGTGAATGCTTACCATACAACTTTTGTATGTAATCAATTATGGATCAAATATTCATATTCTTATACTACTTTAGAATTCAAAATTTTAAAGACAACATATAGTCTTAGGCAAATAAACACTTAAGTGGCCGAGGTTCGAATGTTTTTGGTAGTCGTATAGTTCGGCTCTTGAATGGTAGCGATAGCATGCCAAAAGGTTTGTCGGTAAGTATATTTTTATTTCTTTGATAATCTTAATTCAGTTCAATTGTATATTTCAATTGTTAAACAATTTATCAATTATATTAGCCATATAAATTTATTAAAGTAGGAAATTTTAATTTTGTATAGGATATAATCTTACAATATTAGAAATGTTAAATGTAATTATTTCATTTTTCTATTAAGGCTCCCACTATATTTTTATATTCCTCAAAATCCTAAGAGGAATATAGAAACCTTTCGATTTTCCTAAAGACCGATAGGTCTTACTTAACTTGGGGTTCTGACCTTGAGTTTGCTCAATAAATCATAGGCACGCAAGTGATGGTTAACTCCTTATCAGTCCTATCATACATGACTCCTAACTTTAATCTTTTCCCTAATGTCGACCTTGATCTTGAATTTGCTTAACAAATCAAGAGAGATTATTCACTCTTACCTAACTTTAATCTTTTCCCTAACTTTAATCTTTTCCCTAATGTCGACCTTGAGTTTGCTCAATGTATCCTCGTGATTCAAGTATCAGACACATTTAGAATCATGGTATACGTACCATACATATGTATTTATTTAAAAAATCTACTTTAATTTCATTTCAAGTTTCACACATATTTCATTTATACGTATATATTATGCAATTTTAATTTGTTATAACTATTATAATTTAATTAACTTAAATAACATTTACATGTACACTATTAGCTAAATCATATTTAATTAATTTTAATTCTCAATATAGATATATTTTATTTAAAATTGCAAATATTTAATTTTATTTTTCTCAAACTATTTAAAGAAAATATTTGACTATAACCTTTGTAATATATATATATATATATATATATTATTTATCAAATTTTTTTTATTCCATTAAACATTTTAATTAAATATGTTAATTGTTTTCGAAAAAATTATTTAATTTACAGTAAAAAATTAAAGATAAATTATTAACTATAACATTTATTGTTATATACATATATCAATATAGACGTACGTATTTTTCAATTAATTAATTTTTAACTAATTATATATTAAATTAGTTAAATGTTGATAAAAGTTTTGAAATTTTTTAAATTAATTTGTCAAAACAGTTTTTAAAATTTTAAACTTATTTTATAGAATTTATAAAATTTCCTTTTATATTTTAACTTATTGTTTAAACTTAAAAATATATTTTAAATTTTCAAATCTTAATTTGAAATAGTCCAAGGCCCAACTTGAATTTGAGCCTAACATCCAAGACAATCTTTTTGACTTACTGCACCCATTGGCCATGCCAATAACCAACGATAGGAGAATAACTTTTATCTAACCTCAAGCTTGGACACTACTATTCTAGACACTCATTAGATAGAAAATTTATTTTTTGATCCTAAATGTTGACTATTTATATTACATAAATCATACGGGCTCGGTTCTTGCCCATTTTGAAAGCGGGTGAAACTAGCAAATTTCAAAAAGTTTCCTTATTTGGATCTTGATCAGGCTGTGTGATCTACTAAATAGCGTTATATTAACTTGTTTGTTTAAAATAAATCTTATTTTATTTTAAAATATTTCATGTTCATTCAATTAATCATATTTGTTAAATTTATCTTATATTTATTTTGAATATATTTATTCTGTTCAATACTAGCATGTGATATAGTAATAAATAAGCATGTGTATAACTACACACACACACATATAAATATTGGTACTTATATCAATTGTAAATACATATATATTATCCTTAAATATGCATGTGGCCAATTCACATGCATATTAGGAATACAAATGCCTAAGTATGTACATATATTTGAATATACTATAATATATGTATGTGGTTATATGCGCATATTAATAGTACTATATACATAGTTTAGAAACATATATATATATATATATATATATATATATATATATATATATATATAGACACACACACATATATATACATGCATGCATATCTGTGTGTGTATTACATGTATGTGTGTATGTGTAGATATATATTTTGTTGTTATCTTTATCTTTTAATTAGATTTACAAAGTTTCAAACATGCTACTCTTAGTGAATTTGTTTAGAGTAAATAATTTATTATGTTTTATTTGCATTGCTTGTATTAGCTACATATTTTGAAAAGCTTTCATTTCATAATTTACATGATAATATTCTTTAATTTGATGTTGTGAATCTCAACCAGCAATACCTTTATGGTTTGTTGAACTTTAAATTGCAACACTCGGTAGATGTTTCAAATGCAAAACTACAACATTTTGGTGATGTTTTTGGTCTTCGAACTGCAATGCCCAGTAAGTTTTGTCGATTCTTAAACCGCAACACCTTTTTGGTGTTGTGACCTCCATGATTGCAAAACTAGTTACGGGTGTTGTTTTTTAAACTGCAACACCTCTTGAGTGTTGCTAACCTTCAAACTGCAACACCTAAGAGGTGTTGCAAATTAAGAACCTGAAACACAAATTTAGTGTTTTAAAAAACATGAACACACTAATTTAGGACACTTAAATAGTCTTTCTAAAATTAATTGAAACACTCGTTACTATTTCAAAATGATGCTTTTTTGAAATGAAGATAACTAAAATTAAGTAAACTAAGCACATATTTAAACCGAATTTTACATTATAAAATACAATATGTATATCTTGTATATTAAAATGTATGCATGGCTAACATATTATAATAAAAAAAATTCTTTTTTTTAGTTAGTAAACATACAAAAAGAAACTTTGATTTTTAGCTGTATACATAAACAATTTTTGATGTATATAACGTCTGTAATGTAAATCATAACCAAATTGAACAACTAATTATTTATGTACATATACATTTAAAATTGACATCAAATAAAATATAATCTGTACTATATGATTTACAGGACTAACGTAGATCAAAATAAAAGAAAAAAATTTATTTCATATATACGCATACATACATATACATACATACGTACGTACATGAAAGTTTTAGGGGATCGTATATGGCTAATATGAATAAGATACGAACTACTTAACTAATGTCAAAGTATTATAAAACTGATATAGAAGTAGATAAGTAAATAAGCACACCAAAGTTTTATATTGGTACGGAATACCTCTTAAGAATTTCACTAGCCATGCCCCTACTTAACCCGGAGGAATAGGTATAGCACAAATCATCTTGACCTTGTGCACGAAGATCTCCAACGGGACATGATACAACAGAATAAAAGAATTTTGGTCCACGGTACAGTGCAATGGAAATGGGGCTTGGGTTTTGGTAAATAAATCCAATTTCGATTCTTACCATGTACTTCCCTATCCTATATAAATTTACCCGAGGTATGGGGGCTTCGGTCAGCTGACGGCTTTACTATACCCTCCTCAGGAGTTAACCGGCCCGTCGGGTTCTCCTGAGTTTTCAAAAAAAAATCTGACTTTATGTGTTCTTGAATAACATGTATGAGTCAATATATTACACCCTTCCTGTAATCTTCGTAATATGATGATTTGGGTGTGTTGATATAGAAAATTGAAGAATTGAATGCTTTTTAAATTGGAAGTACATAGAGAGTATAGAGTTTGAAAGCGAGTAAGAATTAGTTTGTTAAAACCATGAATTTCAACTCTATTTATAGCTGTATATAGTTCTTATTGAAATTCGTAGCCATTAAAAAGTTGCAACCCTTAGGAAAGAAGATATCTATTCAAATTTTGATTTTCAATGAAGACATGCTTCTTTTCATCTAAGATAGTTGGTTGATTTTTGAAATCCAAACAGCTGAAATTATTCAGTAATATAACAGAAAGTTTATAGCTCAAAACCCAGTGCACTCAAATGTCTAAAAATATATACCAGACATTTAAAAATATATAGTGCTGAGGCAGAAGGTTTTTAATGTTAATTCTTTGCTTTCAAACGTTTGTAAAATGATTTTAGACATCTGAATTTCTAAATCAAATGGCTGAAAGCAAGTGAATTTTGTTTTTTAATATGCCTCCTTTTATTTAATTGAATTGCATTTGATGACTTTTTATTATTACTAGAATATAAAATATAACTTTCTTAAAAATATTTTCAATGCTATATTCATGTGTATGAGTGAAACATCATATTTGGAGATTGTTTCTCGATTCTACTATTCTTAAAAATACTATTATCATGTTATGAGACTCCAATGTTGTAACTCGATTCTACTATTAGCTCATTGTTTTCCTCATATGTGAATGCTTGCAAGTAATAGTCAATATATATATATATATATATATATATATGAAAAGGTATAGTTGTCTCATTAAAACCTAAAAGAGTAGGATCTAACAATCTCCTCCTTTTTTATGATGACCATTATACATTTTATTTTAAGTATATATGCGCTAAATAACTCCACCTATCGATATGCCCACTATTTCTCCCCCTTTGTCATCAACAAAAAAAAAATATTTTATGAGAAACATACCGGTAGAAAACAAGAGTCATACATAGCATACCAACAAAATGATTACAATGTTTTGTTCGGAACAACACATAGATAACATATTAACAGAATGATGAAAATGTTTTGTGCATAACAACATAGCATGATAAACCAAAATAAAATACCACATATTATTTCACAAAACAAAATAAAACATGAGATAACACAGATGAAAAATGCTTGATTTTCCAAAAGACAAAGAACTTAAAAGACATTATTCCATGCAAGAACCAGAAAGAGCACAAGAACCATCCATGATGCAAGATCTATAAAAAAATATTGTCTATGCATGAGAAGGTTTTTAACGAAAATATTACCTCACCAATCACCCCAGGTAGGTGAAGGAGTAGGAGAGTGCCCGACAAAGTTTTTCCAAATTCTTTTAAGTATAATCTTTGTTTCTTTTGCCTCATTTGATACCAGCTCAAGTTTGGTTTCAATTTGATCAATTCTGTAATTTATTTGCATAAATCCATTAAACGTCTTTTTTTCTAGTTTCTTTTGGTTTCCTGTTGTGATGGTGGAAGAAGAGTACATCTCTTTTGATCCATAGGATGTCAGGTTATTGTGGATTACTTTGACGAATTCATCGTCATTTTCTTCTTTGTTTTTATCAGCGCTAACACTATCGTTGTCGTCATCACTCTCTTCTTCTTATTGTCGAATTGTGAGTTATTTGTCTTTGTTTGTCGAAGCATGTACTTGAGATTAGTCACATTACTGAGCTTGAACACATTGTTGATAAATTTCAAAGAGGTCAAATTGTGGAACCTCTTTTGGTAATTTCGTAAGAATAAAAACTGCGATCTTAATACCAATAATGTCATATCCCGACCTACGAATATTTGGTCATTAAGTAGGTGCAGGTTGAATGTCGTATACACAAGGTTATTTTTCTTGTAATGAAAGTAGTTTCGAAGCCTGTGATAAATACAGTCAGCCCAATTTACTTCAATATTGCCAAAGATAGCATAGAGAGCTTTATACTCAAGATCGTAAATAAGCTCATGACTTCCAAGGTGAGGAAATATAGAATTGATTAACATTCTTAGCAAAATTCTTGGACGAGTTCGTAAGTCTTTGGATTTTGGATCTCCTTTAATAGCGTTCAATAAGTGGTGACTTATTTTATCTCTCTTTTGATCTTTTATGTCAAAGTCTTCTAAATTTATCCCGTGATTTTCGATTTTGTAAAACTCAGGTTATGTCTTTATGTGAATATTAACAATGTTACCGTACACACTTGACCATACCCAACCTTCCACTCGATGAAGTCTAATGTCTTTACAATTCAGGTTGGTGAAGAAAAGTTGAACATTTATGGTCTCAATTTGAACATTATTATCATGGGCATCTATTAAACTTGTTATTCTGGCTTGATCAGTAAAAGCTTAGAGATTATACTTTGTAAAATTGTTAAGATTGTAGAAAATACTCATAAACATCTTTATTTTAGATAGAAGCTTGAATCTCTCGATACTTTTATCATTGTGATGTAGCCAAACTTTGATTTTCTCGTCAGATAGAGTTCCCATAGAACTAGCTAAAGTAGTTGATATTTTTTTGGAAGGTTTAGGAGCCATAGAAAAAATTCTAGGATTTTTAATTTGAGAAAGATTGTAAATTTTAAATGTTGATTTTTTGAGAATGTTCGCAGTGAAGACTTGGAAGGGTAGGTTAAAAAGGAGGAGAGAAGGTAATAAATGGTGTTTGGTAAAGATGAAAAGGTAAGTTAACTGGTTGAAATCTTAATTCTAGATAATCAAACGTTCGAAATTATTTTCAGATGTTGAAATAACAGGTATTAAACCAAAATATCGCAGTACAAATTTGAGGAATTCAGAAGTCTGATTTTTAGTTCCAAACGTCTAAATTGCGAAGGAAAATTTAATAAATTTCCAATCAAAAATTCATATGTCTGGTTCAAAATTTCAACCGTCTGAATCTTATAAAATTCAGATATATATATTTTAATTGAACATGAATATGTATATATACATGTATTTTTATTATTATTTTTATTTGTGATAATACATTAAAGTTGAATTTATGTATTTATTGATTTTCGAAAAATGTAAACAAAGTAAACTATAATCATATTAATTTATTTTTCTTTATTAGGATCAGAATTTTCAAGTGGAAATTGTTACCAAGAGTTTAGTTTAATTTTTAGCCTACTCATCCAAAGAAATAAGTGGAGACCGTGTATTTGTTCGAACTAGAGTGTGATTCCAATCTTTATTTGATGGCCCTGGTTTCCTAGAGTTTCATACAGTTAAGTCATAATTATTGACCGAAGTTTCTGTTAGACGAGGTGAGTTTTTACATATGCTATTCTTAGTTGGTGAATGTCCATAAATTGCTAGAATACATCTTTCAAGAAAATTAAGGTGTGCCCCATCTCTAGCTGTTCATAGTACATTTCTTTCTGAACTTCCATCATTTCTTGTAGATAATGATGAATTTCGTCAATTTAGTTATTCGTAGATGATGAAGCAATGTTAACTGATCATTTTATTTTATTTATTATGTAGGTGATGGAATAATCTTTGGGGAAGAAGATTTATTTGAAAGAGGAGATGAATTTGGTGGAGACGAATATGAACTTTTAGTAAAAGGTACGCTAAAGCCGATAGACGAATAAGTCGAATCATGCTCAGAGGCCGTATTTTTGTTATTTTAAAATATTTCTTATGTGTTTTGAAGTATAGCTTGATTGGTTTATATATAGTGTTTAGAATATATGGTTATTATTTATTTTACCGTAAACTTAATTTTAACTATTTTGGTAAATCTTGGTTGTATGGTAAATAATACCTTCAAAAATTTCTGAAAAGTTGTTTCCTATTTTTGAGGAGAAATTCTTGGTTTTGTTCTTAATATTTTAGTTTAGTTATATTAAAAAGACAATTCCTAGTTCATGACGTAATTTAATATAGGTTTCTTCATTCAAAGATTTAGTAAAAATATTCACAATTTGATTTTCAGGTTTTACAAATTCTAAAGATATTACTTCTTTTTCTATGTTGTCTCTAAGAAATGATGATGTATGTCGATGTTTTTTGTTCAAGAATGATTTACCGGGTTTTTTGAAAGGATTATAGGATTTATGTTATCACAATATATTAAGGATTTATGGAAGTAAACACCGAAAAATCTAAGTGTCTGTTGCATGTATATGACTTGTGAACATGCCAAAGTAGTAGAAATATACTCCGCTTCACATGTCGATTGTGAAAAGCAATTTTATTTCTTACTAAACTATGATACCAGAGATTGTCCAATAGGATCACATGTAGAGCTCATACTCTTAATGTTTGTTCGACATCTACCAAAGTTAGCGTCGCTGTACGATACTAGCTCAAAAGGACATTCTTTCGGATAAAAGAGTCAATAGTCTCTAATATTTCTTAAGCAGCGCAAAATTTGTTTTACGACATGCAAATGTGATTCTTTGAGATTTGCTTGAAATCGTGCACACAAGCAAACACTCATTATAATATCTGGACGACTGGTAGCTAAATATAATAGAGAACCAATCATGCTCCTATGTAGTTTTTTATCAATGCTTTTTCCTTTTTCATCTTTATCGAGATGAGTCATAGTACACATAGGTGTTGGTTTACTTAATGTAGTTTCCATTTCAAAACATTTCTTAAATTATTGCAATTTTTTTCTTGTTAATAAAAATACCATTATTTAATTATTTTATTTGTAGACCAAGAAAATAAGATAGTACTCCCATATAAGACATTTTAGGCTCATTTTTTTATTATATTAGAAAATTCATTGCATAATTTTTTATTAGTGGAACTAAAAATTATATCTTCTACAAAAACTTGAATAATTAAAATATCTTTATTATCCTTTTTAATAAATCTGGTTTGATCGACTTTTCTAATTTCATATCCAGAGGGTAAAAGATAGCTTTTTAATCGTTCATACCAAGCATGAGGTGCTCCTTTCAAACCGTAAAGAGCTTTCTTAAGTTTGCATACATGATCCGAAAATTTTTCATGTGTGAATATTGGTGGTCGTTCTATAAAAATATTTTCTTTAATATTTTTTTTTAAGAAAGCACTTTTAAGATCCATTTGATAAAGTTGGAAGTTATGGTGACATGAGAAGGCTAGTAGAATACATATTGCTTCTAGTCTAGCGACTGGAGCAAACATTTCTTCATAGTCTATTTCTTCTTCCAGATTGAATACTTAAGCGAAAAATCTAGCTTTGTTCGAATGATACAAGTGAATGTGAAGATATTTGTAATAGATCAAAAGAAGCAAGTGCAACTCGAAAAAAAGTTCTAATGGTGTACCTTGTTAATCAACAACTAGTCCATCCTAGGAAATTCCATTTCCATGAGGAACTGTTGGTAAAGACTTCAACCGCCATTTCTTCCTGTTTAATAGACAAACTTTTGTAAGTTATAAACCTAAAAAATATGAACCATGCAGTAAGACATCAGCAGTAATTAATTTTCCAATACAGTTTGATTCACACACATATGTTAATGGCTTTCTACCGTGCAAAAAATTCACTGCTCATGACAATATATTTATTCGTTCATATTTAAAGCAAACCCAAACTAATGCATTGTCATATCACTATTTCTGTAAACTAAACAGTAAATGAAATGGAAATTGAAGGAGGAAAATTGAATAAATTACATTACTTATTTATCATTACAAATTTATTTTTACCAATCAAATACTATCTTAAATTTTTTGCAAGCACGCTAGTAAACATTAGTAATTCCTTGTTGGACTTAAGAATACATAAAAATGCCATGTTGGTCACTTTCTAAAAACTAAGAAATACCTTGCTGGGCTTTGACAAAATCAAACAATTTTAGCAAGCGCTACTTTAAATGAAGCGAGTGCATAAAGATGTTAGTATATACGAAAATTATGATGCAAAATACAAATTACAAACTCATACCTTCCAATCCAGTGGTGCTTTCTCTTTATCTCGCAAATCAACAATCAACTTCACCACCAAGTTTTTAGATCAAATTATGTGTACCTTGCTCAATTTTCTCTATTCGATTGGCTTTTCATAACAGAGCATCACATTTCTTTAAATCTTCTTGTCGTCTTCAGTTTTGGAAAGTATTTATCAAGGAGTCTAAAATTCTATGCTCAATACATATCAATGGAGGAAATTTAAAGCATCTACATTTTACATATGATTTTTGAATTATTACAAAAAAATTGATCATATAGAAAATAATGAGTAGAAAATATTTTTCATAACACATACATACTACATAATTGATAACAAAAGTTCATGTGTTGTGCTTGATCGACTTGATACCTTAAAATAATTCATGAGCATATGAATCTTCTCAAATATATTGCCAACATTACGTAATTTAATTCATGCCTAATATAATAGTATTGCAACCAAAAAATTATGCTTGGTATAAGTGGGAACTACTTTAGTTTCATTAACAGCATAGTTAAAATTTACAAATACCTGATAATTACCATTTATTCACCAGATTTGATTTCTCCCTACTTTAAATAAGCAAGTAAACAACAGAAAAATCAATTCATTAAAGAGTTCAAGATAATGATTGGTATGGAAGTCAGAGTCTTACATTATCACGGATTGTTTACTACAACACCCCAAAGGAAAAATTGTTAGTTTTGGGTTTGGAGTAAAATTCTGAAAAAAGGAGGAAGAAAGAAACATAGCTATATATATTTAAAATGTTAACATTAACTTTAGGATATCCAAATAAATATCAGGTGAAGTGATGGGATATGTAACTGATGCAGAGTTAAGTTACAAAATGAAAATATCAATGAAGAATATAATACCTTGATTTTTTTTCTTTCATCAATGTTTGAATATATTTTCTATGTACACAGAAATGAGGGCTGATGAACACAATAAATCCACTATTTACACAATAGAGCATAAGAAAACTTTAGTATAAACATTTTTGTGTACAGAAGCATATATGAATGCAAGACATCGCCTTAATCATGTTTCCAAAGTGTAGTCTGACTATATCTTTAAACATAAGAGATGAAATAACATGGGATTGAAAATTATGCCAATTTGTAAACAAACATAACTAATAGCACGTAAAAACCAAGGCATGAAGTCCTTACAACCTTTACTCGTATATGATAATGCATATCAATAGGACCATTTTATAACTCAGTTAAACAGCAAAGTGCATAATAGAGAAAATATGTTAATTTCATAAATTCTAGACCAAGAATTATAGGGAAAAGCATACAACATGGAAATAACGATAGAAATTAATTAGCCGAAAAGCGCATTAATTAGCAGGAATCAAGTTAAGAATGAAAGAACGACAAATAATAATAAAGCAAACCGACAGGAAAGAAGCAGAACTAACATCGCAGTTAGGGGGGAAGAAAAATTTCCTACTACTGCAGAAGAAGGGGTGGTGGGAGCCAGGCTATTGAAGATGCTTTGTGGACAGCTATCTACGATGACCGAAGGAGAGTAAGGCCCTGCGAGGACAGGAGGAGTATTAAAGACAGAAACGATGTACTAAAAAAGGCTAGCACCAGATTGACCCAAAATATGGATTCGAAGTGTTGGCGACAACTTGCAACAGGGGAGGTCAATGTCGATGGTGTGCAGAAGGCCATGACACTTGGAAAAATAGATTGATATACTCGACAAATTAGGATTTCTAGATAAGCTTTATTTAACACAAAATATGTAATACTAATTCTAAAGTATACATATAAATTAAAATATATACAATTGCACGTACAACTATTGACCTATTATAAATCTATAGTACTATTAGTATTTATTTTCTAATCTATAAATAGGCCTTTATAAGGGGCAGTAGTTCAAATAGTTGATAAAACTAAAAGCCCCGACAAATACTTTGATATTCATAAACAGTAATAAAATTATAATTAAAATCACACGTTATAACTTAGGCATCTCATACCTCAAGAAAGATGAAAGTATAGTTTAAACGAAACCATTAAAATGTGAAATATACAAGGTGTATAAATATGGGAAAAAATTTAAGAAAAATCTACAGCTATTGACAGTATTATAAATGATTAAATAGGAAAACAACAAATCTATGAACTAATGAAATATAAATTACCGAAACCAACTCAAAAATGTATAACAATGTTTTTTCAATCAAAATTTGAATTCTTTAACAAACTATTTAAAAATGCAAGGGTCAAGTGAACACTAATATTGTACCTTCCTTTGATGTTGCCAATGGCTATTATTATTAGAATAATTGTCAGATCATACCGCAATAGAGTTACATGGTATGCCCTACGTTATCACTTCATAAGGGATTGAAACTATGGTTATAAGAGTTTGTGTATAAAGATATCTACAAAGATGGCGAATGTTTGAAAATAAAAGTAACCCCAAATTACAAACAATGCAATGTGAAGTTTTTAAGTAGTAAACAACTACAATCTAGATTTGGCATTTGATGCCTTTCTTAAAGTCTGATTCATCATGTCCCACGGTGCTACCCTAGAATTTAGCCGGCCATTCAATGCTTGTTCGCAGCAGTACATAGTCTAGCACCTCTCGATTTCACCAACTGACTTACGCAGCAACTCTTACATGTTTCTATTCATTGCTGCCCTAAGTCTGACTCTTGCTTAAGCTACGCGTTCCATTGTACTCGATAGGGGTCAATGGAACTCTATCGATAGTTTAATATACTACGCTCTTTTTGGCACGTCGGATAATTTTTGTGTCAATGACGCCGTGCAATTATTTAGAAGTCGAATACTAAAAAGTTATATTACTGTCAATTTTTGTGTGATAACATACTACCACCTAAGTTGACGTAATGCATTGAAAAATTACATCCAAAATGCTGCTGCACGAAAAAGTTGTGTTATAGAGGGTTTTGAGTTTGCAACTATTGCATGTAAATATTCGATTAATCCACATATTAACTCTCAAAAAGAAAATAAACTGTGTGACTTTGTAGACAAAACACTTAAATGAGAGGTTCAGCTTTAAAAGTATGTTCTTAAATACTCATAAATAAGGAATAACAGTACATACTTTTACAAAACATAAAAATGCACATTGTGAAGAAAATGCTCTAATGAAAAGGGACTCCTCGGTAAGACATGGGACAACGACAAAGAATTAACTTTGAGTTTAATATGTGTATTTTTTTTTAAAATTGAGGACCTGAAAAAAGGTAAGTGAAAGTGCACATTGTTATTGCAATGCAGTCACATGAATATAGAGATGAAGATTTTCTACTTAGTTATGGAAAGCAATAGGGACCTTAGGGAAGATCAAATATGGTAAGAAATAAGTTATAAAACTGAGCGACATAAATATACAAAGGGTGAAAACCATGTAACCACATGTTCAAATTAACAGCGGTTGTGGTAGATGTAATGAGCATATAAAAAAACAGTGGGAAATAAAGTTAAAAGTAAAGGAGGGAGGAAGGGAGATGGACAAACTAATTAAAATAATAAAAAGAAAGCGTTGCATCTGAGTGCAAGTTTGTAAGCATGGACAGCAAGCAAAACGATATGACAGAAGCAAACACATTTTTATAGTATACTACAGTAAGTACATAGTTCAGCGGAGTGCAAATCAAAATCAGATAGAGCAAAAATGGGAAAAAATGGTTCAAAAGCACAAAAACAAATCCGAGACAAACCTGAATACTGCCAGGGCCTTACAATGATATTAGTTTTGCTGGTGCTTGTCATGAACTTTGGTTCCAATGAGGACTTGTTAAATAGAGATTCTTCAACCCCTTGTTGTCAATAAAGATATCTATGTATTAACATGAAATTGTACTATTAATTTAACATTGTTTTTAAGTATGCATGAATAAGTTGTATATGGTGATTACATCTACAAATTTGCTTATTTATAGTGTGACGAAGTTATGATGATTGGATAATATGAAATATAATTTGTGTTGACATAATATTTTGTTTATCTAATGTTTAATTTTAGACCTCACAGAATCAGTTTTGAAACCATATTGCCAAAATAAAACATAGAGCTAAAGCTAAAAGTGTAGAATAACCAATCTTACATCACTTCACTTTCTTAGTTGCACCTAAGTAAAATTTGCTATAATATTAGAAATCTAAAAGAAAAGTCTAAATCAAATGTCTTCAGGAAAAAATATATTAAAAAGTGGATGATTTTTTTTCGAAACCGATTCAACCAAAAAAAAATTTAGCTCTAGATTTAAAAACCTTACCATGTTTATATAATTGATTTCAAATTTTGAAGAAGAAAAATAAGACACAAACTCTCCTTAATTGTAATTGCAATGGTAATGCAAATGTAACTGAAGCAATAATATTTAGGTTTAAATTAGAGGATATAGATTTATAGGAGAGGGTTTAGCATAATGTAACATCACCTGATCCATAAATTTTGACCCTTGCACTTATTAATAGCCAAAGTGAATGTACAGTAAACAATTAAAGAAGCTTTGGATGAGTAAACTATACTTAAAAAGGAGTACAAATATTCAAAGAAATCAAATAGTTCAAAGCAGCATGAAAACCACCAATTTGCTACAAATTCTAAAGTCATGGTTAGCTTTCAGTGCTAGAATTTAACCAAATTAATAACTAAATAAAATCAACTGACACTTAAACTTAGAGATTAGCCAAACATTGGAATTAACAAAAGAGAAGAACAAACTTCAACAAATCAACGAATAAAGACAATCACAACAAATTCATACCTTCGTAGAAGAATATCTAGACGATTGGAGAGAGCGATGGCTTTTCAGCCTAGGAAAAACTCGCCATATGTTAAGGAAAGAGTGATTGTTGCGGACGATGGGGGTGAGGAAGAACGATCCAAAAGTAACTGGATGATAGCTTGTAGGGATAAATGTCGGCCAATTCAGGAGTGTTAGTTTAAAATTAAATTTAGTGTTGTAAGATATTGAAGAGGAGGAAAAAGGGAGAAGGGGGAAGACGCGATTGTTGAAGAGGAAAACGCACTATGGTTTGGAGAAGAAGCAGAGAGAGAGAAACGAACAGAAGAAAATATAAAAAATTGCAACTGTTTATTTCACAAAATACTCAGGATGCTTATGCTTTCTTGAAATGCGACTGGGTAATAATATAATAGTATAGATTTCCATTTTCATCAACTTTATTCTTATTGACCCATTTGGTTCCTATGGCTATTTGATCATTTGGTCTTGGAACCAATTCTTAAATTTCGTTATGCTCAAATTGATTTAATTCTTGTTCCATTGCTATAATCCAATAGTCGTCTGCAGAACCTTCTTTATAGTTCTTTGGTTCAAAATTTGATATGAAAGCAATATGACCCATTTGGTTTAACTGTCTTAGTGTAGAAACTTTCATACTTATATCATTAATTATATTATCTAAAGATGATCTTTTAATAATCTAGGAGGTGAATTTATCTTATTATTATTTTAATTAATAAAATCAATTTCATGTTCATTTGAAATGTTTTTTCCAAAGAAACAGAGATTTCGGTGTTTTCATCATCATTGTTATTAGTATTAAATTTTTTGTCAAACGAGACATGTAATGCTTCATCAATTATGTTATTTCATTTATTATATACTCTATATGCTTTACTTTGTTCTAAATATCTAACAAAGATTCCTTCATCTGCTTTCGGATGAAACATTCCAAGAGGAACTTTTGTATTTAAAATTAAGCATTTTGAACCATATATTTTAAAATAATATATTTTGGTTTACTTTTAAAAAAGAGTTCATAATATGTATTTTCGGTTAATGGTCATAAAGAAATGCATTTTGACACATAACAAGCCGTGGCAACTGCCGTAGCCCAGAAGTTCTTTGGTAAAATACTACTATTCAAAAGCGTTCTAGCGCATTCCAGTACGGTCCAATTTTTTCTTTCCGCAACACCATTTTTTTGTGGTGTTTTAGAAAAAGAAAAATTATGACCTATTCCTTTTTATTACAAATATTTTGAAAATTTTCATTTTCCAATTAACCTCCATGGTCACTTCGTTTTACTTTTAATTTTTAAATCCTTTAAATTTTGCATCTTTTTAGCAAAAAAATTAAATGATTCAAAAGTATTATTTTTATATTTTAGAAAGATAGCCATGTGCATCATGAAAAATAAACTATAACAAAAACATATTACTGTGATTTATTGATCTAGTTTGCATTGGACAAAGTAAATCTAAGTGTAAAAGTTCTAATGGCTGCTTTGTTAAAATTTCATTTTTAGCTTTAAAAGATGATTTTTTTGAGTTTTCCTTTTTGACGTGCGTCATATTAATTGTTTACTTTAAAATTTATTTTAGGTAATCCTCTTATAATTTCATTTTTAACTATTTATGAATGTTTCTAAAGTTAACTCTTATGCCATATCAAGGGATCATTAATATCTACGACTAAACATACATTATCATCATGTCTTATTTACATACTTAAAAATAAATATTATAATTTCGTGTTCCTTTGAAAATTAGATCATTATTCTTATCGAAAATGTTACACTTATCTTTTTCAAAAGTTATTTTAAACCCTTTATATCATAATTGACTAATACTTAACAAATTATGTTATAAGTTTGTTACCAAATAAACATTAGAAATTAAAGGGGAGTTAGAAATACAATAGAAGATATGTCTCCTTGCCTAATTATATATTTTTTGGAGTGATCTCCAAATACGACTATGCCACCATCCATATAAGAGATATTAGTTATCATCTTTGTGTTTCCAGTCATCTGCTTCAAACATCCACTATCAAGTATCCATTTCTCCTTTTTATTTCGGGGTACCTGCAACAAAGAGCAAAATTTATTAGTACCCACTTCTTTCATTGGAGTCATGGGGGCTAGGTATAAGGTAACCATACCCAAGTGGGTTTGGTGAAACCTTTAAATTGAATTTTTTTATTAAGACGAACTTCACTTGAATCTATTTATATATTTTTGCCTAATCAAGTTATTAATTTTTGGCACCCAAATTTTAATGATCATTTTATGTTCTTCTTTTATTTTATTATTTTTAGATCTTTTAAATTTGTATATAAAGTAGCAGATTTACATTGTAGCTTTATCTATTAGATTTTTTAAAGCCTAAACCATGCTTTTTATTGTTGGTTTTGATATACTAATTAAATGCGATAAATTTTCTTTCCCTTTATTAAATTTTTATATATTAGTCGATTAATTTTTTATTTTATTTTCCAATAAAATCTTTTCGCTTGTTAAAGAATTATTATTGTTTTCCAAAAATTTTGTTTTTTCTTCCAAAGTACCAATAATTTCTTGTAAATCACTATTGTTTTTAATCAAAATCAAATTTCCATTTTTAGTTTCTCGAAAATCTTTATTAAACTCATAATTTTTATATAAATTTTGTAATTCCAAGATTTTTTGTTCTTTTAAAATATGTTTTCTTCCTTAAGCACTTTATTTTCAAATTCTAATATGTTTGTATTTCCAGTACATTCCTTGTGAATTTTTCTTTAGATTCTAAATTTTTCATCTAATTCTAATGCTACTTCAATTTTGTATTCAAAAGAGAGATCGGAATATACCTCGTCTTTAGTAGCCATGAAGCTGACGTTTGCTTATTCTCCATCACTATCGCTTGAAGAATAGTCATCCCAAATCACCGGGAAAGCACGCTTGCTTCTTTTTGGAATTTTATCATTTTTAATGCTCTTTTAAAGATTTTCTTATCTTTGTTTAGTTTAGGACAATCTTTCTTCATATGATCGAACTTGCCACTTCCATGGCATTTGAAGGTAGATGTACCATTTGAATTGTCTTGTCTCTGCCTTTGTACCATCTTATTGAATTTCAGAAATTTCTTGTAGTTCTTGGTGACGAATACAACATCTTCTTCATCAAGCTTCAAATCGTTCTCATAATTATTTACCAAAAAAGCAATACTTCGTTTTCTTGGGCTAGATCTTTTCTAGCTTGCAAATCTGCTTCATAAGACATTAAATTACCAACTAATTCCTCTATTTTAAGTGTTGAAAGATCATTTTCTTTTTCTATAGCAGGCACTTTTCTTTCCGACTCATCTGTTAAGAACTTTAAAATATGTGATACTAAATCGAAATTAGTAAAAGTTTCTCCTAAAGCCATAAGGTCATGTTGTATGCTTTGAAATCTAGAAAACATTTCTATAATACAGTCATTTGATTTCATTTTAAATGATTGAAATAATTTTTTTAATAAGCTAATCTTGGTTTTTTTAACCTTGGAAGTACCTTCATGGGTAATCTGTAGTATTTGCCAAATGTCAATAGTGGTCTTACACATCATAATTCTAGAAAATTCATTCTTATCTAATGCACAGTATAATACATTTATTGCTTTAGCGTTGTTGGAAGTAGCAGTCCTTTGAGCATCTGCCGAGGTACTTATTTTAGTAGTAGGTGGTTCATACTGAGTTTGAGTGGCTAGCTAAATATCAAGATCACTAGATTCCATAAATACTTTCATGCATGTAGCCCAATATATATAACCAAAGTCGGTAAAAAATGGAGGATGTGCAGCAGATTGTCCATCTTGAAACGTGTGATAACTCATATTTTTCATAGTTTTGCAAAATTTTGTTATGATTTTGAAAATTTCATGCTCTGATACCAAATGAAGGTTCTAGGGGATCGTATATGGCTAATATAAATAAGATAATGGACTACTTAGCTAATATCAAAGTATTATAAAACTTATATAGTAGTAAATAAGTAAATAATAACAACATAGTTTTTATACTGGTTCGTAGCGCCTCTTCTACATCTGGTCCCTAAACACCTCTTAGGAATTTCACTAGCCATGCCCTCCCTTAACCTAAAGGAATGGGTATAGTAAAAATCTCTTAACCTTGTGCGTAAAGATTTCCAATAAGACTTGATACAATAGAATAAAAGAAGTCTGATGTTGTGCGTTCTTGAATAACACGTATGAGTCAATATAGTACACTCTTTCCATAATCTCCATAATATGATGATTTAATGTGCTGATATAATAAATTGAAGAATTAAATGCTTTTAAATCGAAATTATATAGAGAGAATGGAGTTTGAAAGCAAGTAAGAATTAGTTTGTTAAAACCAAGAATTTTAACTCTATTTATAGCGTTAATTAGTTATTATTGAAAGGTTATAGCCATTATAAAAGTTGCAACCCTTAGGAAAGAAGATTTCTCTTTATATTTTGATTTTCAATGAAGAGATACTTATTTCATTTAGGTCAGAAAGCTGGTTTTTGAAATCTAGACGATTAAAATTATTCAGTAATAAAACGGAAGGTTATACTTCAAAAACGAGTGCAGATAGACGTTTGAAAATATAAGCCAAATGTTTGAAAAAATGCAGTGTTTAAGCAAAAAGTTTGTACTGTTAATTCTGTGCTTTTAGACGTCTAGAAAAATGATTTCAAACTTCTAAATATCTAAATCAAACAACTGAAAGCAAGTGAATTTTGTTTTTTAAATATGCCTCCTTTTGTTTGGTTGAATTTCCTTTGAAGACCTTATATTATTACCAAAATATAAAACATAACTTTCATAAAAATATTTTTAAGGCTATATTCATGTGTATGTGTGAATCATGGTATTTGGAGATTGTACAAAGTAAAATTACTATTAACATCTTTTGAGACTCCAATATTGTAACTCGATTCCACTGCTAGCTCACTGCTTTCCTCATATGTGAATTCCTACAAGTAATAGTTGATATATATATATGTGGAAATGTATATTTGTCTTATTAGAACATGTAAGGGCAGGAACTAACAATACATACATTTGTGTGTATGTGTGTGTATTTGGGTTTTACTAATAAACAACGTGTGTAACAATTTTACATCAAATCTACGTCAATAGCAATAAAATATATTATGTATATCAATATGGGCCATAAGTGAGAATATATGGATTTGTAAAATAAAATAAAATTAGTGCCTAATCAGATCTAGCTATTCGTGACACATCGATTTGAGAATTGGCACATATATTGCTTGAATCACCACTTAAAGCTGCAATGATCGAATGAATCACCTTTATTTTATTCCGTTTGATATTATTTAGGGTAGAAGATGGGGTTGGTAAATGTAATAACCCACACCTTTGGACACCACGATTCAAATCCCAAAATGATGTTTGAACTCAAGTCATGCCGAGAAGTACAAATCTTTAGGTTGTTATGGTTTACATGATATAAAGACAAATAAAATTATAAAACATTCTACACTTTCAGATCTCATAGCAGAAAGAAATAAAATATAAATACTTAAAATAATCCCAAGTTAGCATAGTCTCAAAGTAGTCGCGGTCCATATAAGTATTGATAAATAGAGTCTCCAATTAGTAATACAACATAAGCTTGTATGATAAATAAAATAAGGCATATAGGATATAGATAAATACATCTCTGTGGCGCCTTATCCTGATCACTTCACATGTTGCCATGTCCTCTTATAACAGATATATAGAGGGAGAAATAGAGGAGATCAAACAAGATTTGGTCCGTGAACTATATAACTAATGGTATGATGTTGACAAGTAATTAAAGATCAGTTATAATCTACACAATCTAGGAATGTTCTTTTTTGTGCATGTACTATATGTAAGGAATTAGTTAGTTTTTATACTATAGGTTGACAATCCTTAATGAGCCTAACCCAATAATGATCTGCAAAAGTTTCCACCTCGAAGGTCGGGCATCTCGAAACTCAATTAATCTTGAAATATCTCTAGTATACAGTCTCATTAGTAGAACACCTAACTATATATTGAGTAAACATTTTCAACGTAGTCGCTTTACAATGTATTGTGTTATAATTCTCAAAGGTAGTCGCTTGGGTAGCACCGAACCAAATTTACATCACAATGCCAAGTCTACATAATTGGTTAACGATCCTAATATAATCCTTTGGGTTAACAATCCAAATGATAACTTATCATATATGCATTGAGTTACTTCCTTGTTAGCACTCGTTTCTATGCCCTATTTTATTCAACTTGTAGGAAAGGGTCGGTTAGCTAATTTGAATCCTCTATAGGATTAATTTATCCTACTATGACGAACATCTCATTCCACTTTCACCAATAGGTGACTGGAATCGGCTACCGAACAATAAGAGTATCTAACTGCAATATAATCGCATGTCACATTGAGTGTCCCATTTGACAACCTCAAGAAGTGTCAACCTAGGTCCATCTCCAATTGTTAAACCGATCCATCTTGTTGATTAACCCATGTAGTTATGTGAACTCTCAAAAGACAAGAGTGTGAGAATAAGTTACATTAATCCATCCTAATTGACCTGCATTAAATCTAAGTTCAACTTAGGCCTGCTTTAGTAATCGAAACGATTGAATTTTACTCAAAACGTCAGATCCCCATACAAAATTTTGCTATAGACATTCAGACTTCTGGCCTTATATTCAAAAATTTGACTTTGATTTCAGATGTTTTAATAGAAGTTTAGACGTATAACTTTAGTCAGATTTGAACTATTTCCTTTTTGTTTTAATTTTTATGGAATCTAAATGCCCAATCTTGAATTTAAACGCCTGAATTCATATTTTCTGGTCTGTTATGTTGTTCCTTTTTTTCTTCTTCATCGTGGAGTTAGGTAGGCCATAAGGTTCATCTCTTTATGGTTTACAAGTGTTTTGGTACAATTTTCATTTAATTTATACCCAACTTCATGTATTCTATACCATCGATTGTATAAAATATTTCAATCATTTATCTACATACTGTTTGAAGTTTATAGAGTCAAATAAAGAAAAATTTCAAAGGGCTATTCATTTACTTTCAATCCACCTAAATCAACTCAGACTTATCATTTAATATCAGAATAATAGAGTTAAAGGTAGTCTCAATCTAACTGATCTTTCCCCCCCCAATTTAGAATGATTATCTTAACAACCGACTACCTAGGCTTTTCTAGTTATTTCAATTCAAGTGTATTTTCATTTAGAAATCACTAATTTGGATTAAAAGTCATATTTTTAACTCTAAAAAGGTGAATAAATGAAGTTTAAATACTTATTTACATCATAATCACATCGTAAATAAATTGTCACGACCTGAAATCTGGGTTCGAAAATCGACATCCATACTTCACCTGTATTCGAATGCCACAGATTCAAACGTCGAACTCTAGTTCGGATGGAGCTTATAACACATTAAGTACAACAACACAGCGGAAGAAAAATGAATAATATCAGTGGTAAACAATATTTGATACAATAATGGATACAACATGAATATCAATATTATCAGAGATACAAGACAACAGCGAAAACAAAATGTCAACAGCGGAACAATATCACCAACTTGATCTTCCAAAGAATAGAAAGAAGATAGAATCCAAAATTGCATTCCAATGCCAAAGTTCCAAAACCAAATAGCTCAACAAAGCTACGAAGACTCCAATCCAATAAGCTCGAACCACCATCGAGTTGACTAAGCAAGGTCAGTCATGTTGAACAAATGCTATCACCAAATCCAAAAGCTGGATGCTGTCGAATCTACCCCTAGTATTTGATTATCTAAAAACCATAACTCTAGACTGCCGGTGTGGAAAATTGTGGGCACCCATATTTTAGGAAGGGAACAATAAACTCTGGGTCAATCATGGGACTGGTATGAGCAAACGAAAACAGTTTATCTTTAAATCAAACAACAAAAGAAGTAAAAGAAATCTGCAATGCTTTTTGGAAAATGAAACTACCACAAGGCCTCCCACCCCACACACAATGCAAACGCAGAATTGGAGGAGATTTCTCCTTATGATAGTCAAACATGCTTACTACGCAAAATCCTTTTGATATTATTATTAGTACATAGTGGAAAACATTTCGAAAGTATAATATTAATCTTAGCCAGCATAGGCACCATTATATTATGCCTGCTATAGCAACCACCTGAGGTAGCAGGTTATACAACTGCAATCGTAAAGGGTGCATATTGGTGATTGGATTTCCAACAAATGGTCAGGCAAAGGAACTTCCTATTGCCACATGGGTACGCCTCTAGAGGGACGTCCCGAAAACTTACCCAGCTCTCTGCCAACACAAGGTCGGGTTACCCCTGCCCGGAAGTAACACCTACCAGTATGCCATCCCCGGTCTTTTGCGACCTTTATCCGAGAGCTCTCAACCACAAAGCAACCACAAAGTAATAAATTTGCAGTGACCACATGAGTTAAGTATCCGGGCTCCATACGATGATACCACCCTTTTCCAGAAGAAATGGACATACCCTAGAGGTGCGACCCCTAAATAACCTTGCTGCATTCTTCCTATTTCGACCATTTCCGAGTGTTGAGGTCCTGATGCAGTCTCATCCACAAAGCTACGCTTAACACAAAAGCCATGCTTAGATCAACAAATGATCGGCAGCACTTCGTATGCCACATTGCCAAATTGGGAATGTATCACTAGTAACCATCAACTACATAACCTTTGAGATCGTACGTCTTAGAGAAGGGTGTTAAGCTAAGAGAATAAATTCTCCGCCACCAAACAAAAATGTATTTGATAGAAACCAGCTTTACATCTCTAAGTGTAACGTCAAACATACATCCATACAAGTCTGTTCCGCGTTCGAACAGAACCGAAGGCACTTCCAAAGAAGCCCTTGCAATCCGGATAATCCCTAATCACGTCTAGACTCCCCATCACAAAGGGTGATCAAATCTATATACCGTGGCCATTCGGTGCAGAGACATTCGACGGGTTATCCTTTCGCTTTCGAAAATATCCAGTCTTCAAATGCTATCCATAACGTCGTATCATTATTCAGAATGGGTTATATGACACAAAATCCTCTTTCGGCTAAACTGAATAATGAGCGCTCAATTTTAAAAACATTTGGATATTGGGATCTTAGTTAAGTCACGACTTAAAGCCCAAAACCTTTCTTTAAATGTTTTAAACAAATTACCATTTTAATATTTAAACAAAAATATTCACTTCACAAGGCTCACCAATCTTTCCAAAGATTCATTCATAATCTTTCTAAGCAATTTCCCTTTCAAATTGGATTAACTCATCCAATTTTTAAATCAAAGATTCAATTCATAGCTTTCAAAATCAATTCTATTTCCAATTTGAAATCTTTTCAACAAAAACTAGAAGTTCTTTCGTTATGTGAAAGCCATTGTCATTTCAAAGCAAATACTTTTCGTTTCGAAAAATCCGATTACATTTGCACAAGTTAAAGCCCTTCAAGTCTAAAACTTGGGTTAAATTCAAATTTCCAAAAAAATCTTTTTAAAATGGTTTAAAACACATATAAATACATTTATAACTTGTATAACCTTTTTAAATCATAATTTCCAAACATAGAATTCAATTTCAAATCTTGAATTTAAATTCAAATCAAACTATTTAAATTTCAAAACTTTATCTAGTTATTCAAAATAACTTTTATCTTTAAATCTCCTTCTTAAAAGCTTTTCACATTTAACCCAATTCCATTTCCAAGACCATTTAGATTCAAAATTCAACATTAAAACTATTTCAAAAATCTGTGAGTTAACCAATTTCCTCGTGCAATCCATATTTGTGTGTGTATAGTGTAAGCCAGGGGTTTCACACAATAGTGCACCATCATCAATCATCACAGATTTAAGCACATCAATATCGATAAGCGGTATATTCCTATAACGCTTATCTTCCATTCACATATTCACAGATAAATAATATACATTCATCATAGATAAAATAAATTACATTCATCACAGCTCAGATCAAAATAATTCATATCACAACGCATCACACGTCAGGGATATCAAACAATTCAAAGCATTTCATACAATTCAAACATCCATAAGTAAGATTAATTATTCATCAGATTATTTAAGTTAGTTTAATCACTCATGAATAAATTATTAATCCTGGTTAATTAATATTAATTAATTACAAACCATCTAAATTAATTAATATTTAGTCATTTATTATTTAACCTTTAAAATAAATTAATCAACTTTTAATTATTAATTAATCAGCCTTTAATCATTAATAATTAACTTTTAATTTTTTATTATCCTTTAAATAAATTACCCTTAACTAATTGGTTAATAAATTAATTAACCCTTAATCAATAACCATTTAATTAATTATCCTTAATTAATTACGATAGGTGATTATCCCTAATCACTTTCATTAAATAAATTTTTAATTAATTAATTATCCTCAATTTAATTAATAATTCACACAAATTAATTGTCCTTAATTAATTATAATAAGTAATTCTCCTAATTACTTAGTCAACTTTGACCATTAATTAATTACTTTTAACTAAGTAATTATCTTTAAGTAATTAATTACCTCTAATTACTTATTTTAATTAATATTATAGTTAATTAATTATCCTTAATTATGAAATTAGTTAATCTTAATAAATCTTTGATTAAGTAATTATCCTTTAATCATCTTCATAAATCAATTCTTCCTTAATCACTTTCCTTAATTAATTAACTCTTAATTAATCATATAATTAAATTTATCACCTTAATTAAAAACAAATTAACCTTTAATTATATTGATTAACTAATCACCTACCTTAAGTAACTAATTATTAAAATCCATTTGAAAACATTTAAAAATAAATTACATAATATATTACTTTTAAAAACAAATCATTTGAAAGCATAATTTTCATTTTAGCTTCTAAAACTTTGAAAACTTGTTTTTCTTTTCAATATACTTTTAACTCGATTTTTATTTTTCTAAAACCTGTTGAAGAAATTGTCTATTTTTTAAAATTTGGTCATATTTATATTTTTAAATTTCAAAATCAAGTAACATCACAAAAAAAACCCGAGCCCAAGCAATATTTCCCCGAGCTCAATTCTGTGTTTTCTTTACATCCCTCATCTTCGAGTTTTACGCGACATTCTTCGAAATGAACCCAAGCTATCTCCTTTCTTCTTCAAGCTCAAACAACCAGAAAAAAAATAGACGTGCACGTGCACGGTGCACGCCACCCCGGCTATCTCCAACCGACCATGCTTCCTTCGACACATCATCGACACCTCTGCCGATCACCACAACCCTTCAAAATCCATCAATTCGCCGTAGTTTAAATTTGAGTAACTTGCTCGAATACAGGAACCCATCGATCATCGAAAAATCTTCTCGTCCAACCACTCAAGATCACCAGAAGCCATGAGATCTTAACCAGAGCTTCGCCACGACCCGCGAACCCTTCTCCCTCCGGTCCGATCATCTAAATTGCCTCGACTTTGAAACCGTAACTACACAAACCTGATCGACACAAAGGGGTAGTCGAACCCTAGTTCGACGTCAACCTATCGCCACGTTCGAATCCTTATTTTTCCTGTGATCTCCATTATACTGGCTACCTTTAGTCCCAGGCTCAATGAATAGTTCACCGCCATTCGTCGACATTCGATAATAATGCCAAATCTGATCAACTTGACGAACCTCATTAATCACTATGCTAAAAATTATGATATTGCTTTTAAAAATCATTATTTGTTAGCAAGAATCTAAATATGGGATCAAAATACAAAACTGAGTTCATTGAATTTTCTGTTTAAGAAGAAATTTCACTGTAGTTTTACCTTTTCTAATTATTTACCAAATATTTCACCCTGGTACCATTTTTTAAATTTAAGTCAGGTAAATATAAATACTTTTCTTTTTAGGATCATCGTCTAAATCCTTGTTGATTTTGAGATATGAATTTCTCTCTTGAATTAATTAAACCTGTAATATGAACAGAGTCATCTGTTTAAACCTATACAGTCATTCACAGCAAGATCCTACATATATATAGATATGCACATATTCATACCAACATTTTCCACCATCAACATCAAGCATTCATCATAACATCATAAGGTATCAACATAATGTGGCTTTAAAGAGATAGTTTGCTTACCTATTTGGAAGAACAGAGGCCTGGAAAAATGTTTGAGCTTGAAATGTTTGGATTTCTGAAAATCTGGAATTGTTTTGATTCCTGATCTGATTTTGGATTTTAAGTCTGAAGCCTTGAATTGATCTTTATATTTTCTCTGTTTGATCAGGCATCCTGTTTTGTTGAAGTTTGATTCCAGACTGAAGCTTTGCTTTCCAGGTTGAATTTATTTCCCGTTTTGATTTGCATCTTGCTCAATTACAGGTTGAAGATTTTCTTTTTAAAACCTGATCTTTGATTCAAGTTGTTTGCTTGAAACTTAGCTTGCTTCAGGTTTAAACGTGCAAGAGGTTATTGATCTTGAGTTTGATTAAAATTTTGATTGCCATGTTTTGGATTTCATTTTCTGGTTTTACTTTGCTTTTGAGTTTTGATTTTGTGAAAGAAAATGAGATAGAAATTTAGAGAGATACATATAGGAATGAAATTCTTTTATTTAATAATTTTCTTTTAAATAAAATATAGGTGACACTTGTTAAATTACTTTATCATTATCTTACATTGTCTATGCATATGGTAATTTACTCACAAATGTCAATTTACATTATAAATCACTTGCACTTGTTAATCTTCCCATTAAAATGCTTACACATATTTATTTTATATTATAAGTGTTTATATTTGTAAATTGCATATATATTAATAATAATTCTATAAAATACATATATTAGTTTATATTTATATATATATATATGTTGATATCCTATTTTCAAATTAAAATTTACTTTTCCTTTTTAAATGCTTAATTCAAATCTTAGTAATTTTCCAAAAGATATGTTTTTTTTTAAACTAATACTTTACCTTTATCTATATATTTATAACTTTAAAGAATGTGATTTAAAATAAATCAAACATTAATAAATAAGTATATAATATGTATATATTTGAATTTAATTCTTTAAGTAGCTTTTATAAATTTTATTTATATAATTTCACAATATAATTTTCAAAATATAGATATACACATGTATTATAATTCCAAAACAGATTTTTATTAATTTTATATTATAGAGTTCTTCAAACTCAAATTTATTTTCAAAGGTATTTATTTTGGAATTCACAAATCAAAATTTCTATTCATAATCTATTGAATGTCCAAATCAATATCCTATCGAAAATACATATCTTTATTTATTCTGGAACTTTTCATATAAATTTACCAATAAATTCACAATTTTATTCCAAAAATTTATTAATTACCAAATTAAAGTTAACTCAAAGCCGGGATCATTATAGATTCCCCCTTAAGAAAATTTCGACCTCGAAATTTGCTAGCGAGACAACAAAGAATAGATGGAGAATATTCTACCAAATCAAACTGAAATATATATTCTGCATTTGGCTTATCAAATCAGAATATCAACAAATATGAGAATAAACTCATACAAATGTTCACGAAATAATCGGGTCATCCGGTCTACGAATATGCAGGGAATTGGTTAGTTTGAAGGATAATTAACCACTCGTAGAATGTTTCTGGACCCAAAAGAACAAACAAATAGATTCAATCTTCCACAATTCTCAAACACTAGGTATGGATTCCAAACTCAGGTCGGAATACCCCAAAGTTTACACCAGCTTGTCCCTCTTCGGACTTTGATCCTCACAAGAAATTGTAACAAAATTTCAAATTTGGTTTTGACCAAAATCGTTCTATAGATACAATCCAATTTATCTCAATTAAAATTTCAAATTTGTTAGATTTAAAAACGATAAGCTGACAGAGAACTGATGAAGAGAATACGAAATAGAAACTTATCTTCAACGATTCGCAGGGCCATCACCACACCGAAGCTTCTTTCCGGAGCTACAAAGAATTGAAACTAGATCAAAAGAGATTGAGAAGAGTTGTTTCCTTGTTGTCGTAGGTTATTGACCATTTGAAGTAGTACTTCCCTGTCCCTTATCTCGTCCTCTTCTTGCACTCATACTCACTATCAGTGGATAGTAATAGAATTCACAGAGGCACACAAACGAATATCTTAGGGAATATTCATTCTAGGTTATACGCCACCCTATCTCCAATGAGTTACTTAATGTGTTATACTCCAATAGCTAAAGTTCAACCTTCGGCTCTGATACCAAAATGTCACGACCTAAAATCCGGCGTTCGAAAATCGACATCCATACTTCATCCGTATTCGAATGCCGCAGATTCAAACGTCGAAATCCAGTTCGGATGGAGCTTATAACACATTAAGTACAACAACACAGTGGAAGAAAAATGAATAATATCATTGATAAACTATATTCGATACAATATCGAATACAACATGAATATCAATATTATCTGAGATATAAGACAACAGCGGAAACAAAATGCCAGCAGCTGAACAATATCACCAATTTGATCTTCCAAAGAATAGGAAGAAGATAGAATCCAAAACTGCATTCCAATGCCAAAGTTCCAAAACCAAATAGCTCAACAAAAGCTACGAAGACTCCAATCCAATAAGCACGAATCACGATCGAGTTGGTTAAGCAAGGTCAGTCATGTTGAACAAATGCTATCGCCAAATCCAAAAGTTGGATGTTGTCGAATCTACTCCGACTATTTGATTATCTGAAAAACCCAACTCTAGGCTGCCCGTGTGAAAAATTGTGGGCACCCAGAGTTTAGAAAGGGATCAATAAACTCTAGGTCAGTCATGAGACTGGTATGAGCAAAAGAAAATAGTTTATCTTTAAATCAAACAACAAAAGAAGTAAAAGAAATCCGCAGTGCTTCTTCAAAAAATGAAACTACCATAAGGCCTCCCAACGCACATACAATGCAAAAGCAAAATTGAAGGAGATTTCTCCTTATGATAGTCAAACATGCTTGCTATGCAAAATCCTTTTGATATTATTATTAGTGCATAGTGGAAAACATTTCGAAAGTGTAATATTAATCTTAGCCAGCATAGATACCATTATATTATGCCTGCTATAGCTACCACCTGAGGTGGCAGGTTATACAACTGCACTCGTAAAGGGCGCGTATTGGTGATTGGATTTCCAACAAATGGTCAAGCTAAGGAACTTCCTATTGCCACATGGGAACGCCTCTGGAGAGACTCCCCGAGAACTTACCCATCTCTTTTCCAACACAAGGCCGGGTTACTCCTGCCCGAAAGTAATACCTACAAGTATGCCATCCCCGGTCGTTTGCGACCTTTATCCGAGAGCTCTCAACCACAAAGTAATAAATTTGCAGTGACCACATGAGTTAAGTATCTGGGCTCCATACCATGATACCACCCTTTTCCAGAAGAATTGAACATACCCTAGGGGCGCAACCCCTAAATAACCTTGCTGCATTCTTCCTGTTTCGACCATTTTCGGGTTGTGAGGTCCTGATGCAGTCTCGTCCATCAAGCTACGCTTTACACAAAAGCCATGCTTCGATCAACAAATGATCAGCAGCACTTCGTATGCCACATTACCAAATTGAGAATGTATCACTAGTAACCATCAACTACATAACCTCTGAGCTTGTACGTCTCAGAGAAGGGTGTAAAGCTAAGAGAATAAATTTTCCGCCACCAAACAGAAATGTATTTGATAGAAAACAGCTTTACATCTCAAAGTGTAACGTCAAACATACATCCATACAAGTCTGTTCCGGGTTCGAACAGAACCAAAGGAACTTCCAAGGAAGCCCTTGCAATCCGGATAATCCCTAATCACGTCCAGACTCCCCATCACAAAAGGTGATCAAATCCCTATACCAGGGCCATTCAGTGCAGAGATATTCGATGGGTTATCCTTTCGCTTTCGAAAATATCTGGTCTTCACCATCAGTCTTCAGATGTCATCCATAACGTCGTACCATTATTCGAAATGGGTTATATGACACAAAGTCCTCTCCCGGCTAAATCGAATAATGAGGGCTCAATTTTAAAAACATATGGATATTGGGATCTTAGTTAAGTCACAATTTAAAGTCCAAAACCTTTCTTTAAATGGTTTAAGCAAATTACCATTTTAATCTTTTAAACAAAAAGATTCACTTCACAAAGTTCACTAATTTTTCACAAAGATTCATTCGTAGCCTTTCTAAGCAATTTCCCTTTCAAATTGGATTAACTCATCCAATCTTTAAATCAAAGATTCAATTCATAGCTTTCATAAACAATTCTATTTCAAATCTGAAATATTTTCAACAAAAACTGGAAGTTCTTTCGTTATGTGAAAGCCATAATCATTTGAGAACAAATACTTTTCGTTTTGGAAAATCCGATTACATTTGCACAAGTTAAAGCCCTTTATGTCTAAAACTTGGGTTAAATTCAAATTTCCAAAATAATCTTTTTAAAATGGTTTAAAACACATATAAATACATTTATAACTTTTATAACCTTTTTAGATCATAATTTCCAAACATAGAATTCAATTTCAAATCCTGAATTTAAATTCAAATCAAACTATTTAAATTTCAAAACTTTATCAAGTTATTCAAAATAACTTTTATCTTCAAAACTCCTTTTCAAAAGCTTTTCACATTTAACCCGATTCCATTTCCAAAACCATTTGGATTCAAAATTCAACATTAAAAGCATTTCAAAAATCTGTGACTTAACCAATTTCCTCGTGCAATCCATATTTGTGTGTGTATAGTGTAGTCCAGGGGTTTCACACAATAGTGCAACATCATCAATCATCACAGATTTAAGCACATCAATATCGATAAGCGGTATATTCCTATAACGCTTATCTTCCATTCATAGATAAATAATATACATTCATCACAGATAAAATAAATTACGTTCATCACAGCTAGGATCAAAATAATTCATATCACAAAGTATCACACATCAGGGATATCAAACAATTCAAAGCATTTCATACAATTCAAATATCCATAAGTAAGATTAATTATTCATCTGATTAATTTAAATCAGATTAACCACTTATGAATAAATTATTAATCCTAGTTAATTAATATTGATTAATTACAAACCATCTAAATTAATTAACCTTTAATCATTTATTAATTAACCTTTAAAATAAATTAATCAACTTTTAATTATTAATTAATCAACCTTTAATCATTAAATAATTAACTTTCAATTTTTTTATTATCCTTTAAATTAATTACCCTTAATTAATTAATTAATTAACCCTTAATTAATTACCATTTAATTAATTATCCTTAATTAATTACGATAGGTGATTATCCCTAATCACTTTCATTGAATAAATCTTTAATTAATTAATTATCCTTAATTTAATTAATAATTCACACAAATTAATTATCCTTAACTAATTATAATAAGTAATTATCCCTAATTACTTAATTAATTTTTATCATTAATTAATTACTTTTAACTAAGTAATTATCTTTAAGTAGTTAATTTCCTCTAATTACTTATATTAATTAATCTTTTTAATTAGTTAATTGTCCTTAATTATGAAATTAGTTAATCTTAATCAATCTTTGATTAAGTAATTATCCTTTAAAAATAATTATCCTTTAATCATTTTCATAAATCAATTCTTCCTTAATCACTTTCCTTAATTAATTAACTCTTAATTAATCATATAATTAAATTTATCACCTTGATTAAAAACAAATTAACCTTTAATTATATTGATTAATTAATCACCTACCTTAAGTAATTAATTATTAAATTCCATTTGAAAACATTTAAAAATAAATTACATAATATATTACTTTTAAAAACAAATCATTTGAAAGCATAATTTTCTTTTTAGCTTCTAAAACTTTGAAAATTTGTTTTTCATTTCAGTACTCTTTTAACTCGATTTTATTTTTCTAAAACCCGTTGAAGCAATTGTCTATTGTTTAAAATTTGGACATATTTTTACTTTTAAATTTCAAAAGCAAGTAACATCACACAAAAAAAAACCCGAGCCCAAGCAATATTTCCCCGTGCTCAATCCCGTGTTTTCTTTACATCCCTCATCTTCGAGTTTTACGCGACATTCTTCGAGACGAACCCGAGATATTTCCTTTCCTCTTCAAGCTCAAACAACCAGAAAAAACAGACGTGCACATGCACGGTGCACGCCACCCCGGCCATCTCCGACTGACCATGCTTCCTTCAACACATCACCACAACCCCTCAAAATCCATCAATTCACCGTAGTTTAAATTTGAGTAACTTGTTCGAATACAGGAACCCATTGATCATCAAAAAATCATCTCGTCCAACCACTAAGATCACCAGAAGCCACGAGATCCTAACCAGAGCTTTGCCACGACCTAGGAACCTTTCCCCCTCCGGTCCAATCATCTAAATCGCCTCGACTTCGAAACTATAACTACACAAACCTGATCGACACAAAGGGGTAGTCGAACCCTAGTTCGACGTAAACCTATCGCCACGTTCATTGATAAATCGAACCCTTATTTTTCCTTTGATCTCCATCATACTGGCTACCTTCAGTCCCAGGCTCAATGAATAGTTCGCCGCCGTTCGTCGGCATTCGATAATAATGCCAAATCTGATCAACTTGACGAACCTCATTAATCACTATGCTAAAAATTATGTTATTGCTTTTAAAAATCATTATTTGTTAGCACGAATCTAAATATAGGATCAAAATACAAAATCGAGTTCATTGAATTTTTTGTTTAAAAAGAAATTTCACTGTGGTTTTACCTTTTCTAATTATTTACCAAATATTTCACCCTGATACCATTTTTTAAATTTAAGTCAGGTAAATATAAATACTTTTCTTTTTAGGATCATTATCGAAATCCTTGTTGATTTTGAGATAAGAATTTCTCTCTTGAATTAGTTAAACCTGCAATATGAATAGTCATACATTTAAACATATACAGTCATTCACAGCTAGATCCTACATATATATAGATATGCAGATATTCATACCAACATTTTCCACCATCAATATCAAGCATTCATCACAACATCACAAGGTATCAACATAATTTGGCTTTAAAGAGACAGTTTTCTCACCTATTTGGAAGAACAGAGGCCTGGAAAAATGTTTGAGCTTAAAATGTTTGAATTTTTAAAAATCTGTAATTTTTTTGATTCCTGATCTGATTTTGGATTTTCAGTTTGAAGCCTTGAATTGATCTTTATATTTTCTTTGTTTGATCAGGCTTCCTGTTTTGTTGAAGTTTGAATCCAGACTGAAGCTTTGCTTTCCAGGATGAATTTATTTCCAGTTTTGATTTGCATCTTCCTCAATTACAGGTTGAAGATTTTCTTTTTAAAACCTAATCTTTGATTCAGGTTGTTTGCTTGAAACTTAGCTTGCTTCAGGTTTAAACATGGAAGGGGTTATTGATGTTGAGTTTGATTAAAATTTTGATTGCCAGGTTTTGGATTTCATTTTTTGGTTTTACTTTGCTTTTGAGTTTTGATTTTGTGAAAGAATGAGATAGAATTTTAGAGAGATACATATAGGAATGTAATTCTTTTATTTAATAATTTTCTTTAAAATAAAATATAGGTGACACTTGTTAAATTACTTTATCATTATCTTACATTTGTCTATGCATATGGTAATTTACTCACAAATGTCAATTTACATTACAAATCACTTACACTTGTTAATCTTCCTATTAAAATGCTTACACATATTTATATTATATTATAAAGTGTTTATATTTGTAAATTACATATATTAATAAGAATTCTATAAAATACATATATTATTTTATATTTAGATATATATATATATACACACACACACGTCGATATCCTATTTTCAAATTTTTATAACTACTTTTCTTTTTTAAATACTTTATTCAAATCTTAATAATTTTTCAAAAGATATGTTTATATTTTTAAACTAATACTTTACCTTTATCTATATATTTATAACTTTAAAGAATGTGATTTAAAATAAATCAAACATTAATAAATAAGTATATAATATGTATATATTTGAATTTGATTCTTTAAATAGCTTTTATAAATTTTATTTATATAATTTCACAATATAATTTTCAAAATATAGATATACACATGTATTGTAATTCCAAAATAGATTTTTATTAATTTTATACTGTAGAGTTCTTCAAACTCAAATTTATTTTCAAAGGTATTTATTTTGGAATTCACAAATCAAAAATTCTATTCATAATCTATTGAATTTCCAAATCAATATCCTATCAAAATTACATATCTTTATTTCTTCTGGAACTTTTCATATAAATTTACCAATAAATTCACAATTTAATTCTAAAAATTTATTAATTACCAAATTAAAGTTAACTCAAAGCCAGAATCGTTACATAAATCCACTCACCTTGTATTCCTTGTTATAGAGTCTTTAGTCTCTCTCATGATTTGTATGTTGATTATCTTTCTTTATCTTATTTAATTTAGGGTTTAGGTTTGGAAAATTTTGTTTATTTTTGTAGAGAAAGGGAAGATTGAGTTTTGGAAGCATAATTCTTTTCCTTCAAGTGGCGGCTAGGTTTAGAGTGAAAAGAGGTGAGCAATAGGCCTATATTTATAGCTAAAATTAGGGTTGTTAGGGTCTAATCCCAAAATCTCCTTCATCTTCTAACCGAGCCTTAATCTGTCTGCTCTGTAATGCATGCTATAGTAAATAATTTATATATCTTTCATACGTTATCTATTTTCATTGTTTAGTATTACGCAATTAAAGCATTTTGTGGTTTTATAGCATTGGAGGCACAAAAAACTATAGCAGGTATAAAGCTAGGATATAGCGGAAAATATCAAAGGTGTAAAATGCTTCATTCGATATAGAACCAATTAATTAAAGTTAAGTTATTTTCCTTCTGACATCTGTTGTAGAGAAAATTATTTAATCTTGTATAACAAAACCTAAGAATATCATGACTTACATAGTTTATATTTGGTGAATATAATTTTTCTAACTTTTATTGAGCACCTGAGCGGTCTTTACCCTAACTTTGTTAATTTGGTTTAAAAAGAATTAGTCAAATCAACCCTTTTATATTAATTCCGCTAAAGCGAAAGCTAAAAACATCGATTTAGTGAGTGTAACGTAAAATAGTATGGATTAAAGCAGATCTACCGTATATGCGCTAAATTGAAAAGGCGCACTGGTTGAAGAGCGTACGCCCTATAGCAGAGATTTTGCGGCGCTTTAATCAGGCTTTAACTATATGGGTTTAATATATGAATTTAGGCTAGAAAAATCTACTTAATATATTGGAAAAGTTAGAGTACCCAAATTCCCTCCTTTTTAAAAGTTCAGTTTTCTATATAAAATTACCAAAATACCATTTTCAAGTTATTATTTGTTTTCGTTAAAATTTCAGGGTTACACTCCCTCCTTAAAAGAATTTCTTCTTTGAAATTCCACAAAATGGAAAGTGCAACTTACTATAGCATCCATGTGTATGTGTAATAGATACACTAAAACCACACTACACAAAGCATCCACACAATACATACAAACATATCTATTTAGTAACATTTGTAGTGAAATTAGATATAATATACTACTAAATCTGAATATAAGCATTAACACATAACAATGGTTAAAAATATTGTAAATTAAATAATACATGGTAATGGTAAAGTAGGCGTAATAACAATGCACATTCATCAACCAAAGTATGTCATGGATATGGTTGTGAATAATGCATAATGTTGGCACGGCTCTTATATGAATGCAGGATCATGACATATTGTAACACCCTAGATTGTTGGTAATATTATTTAGGATATTTAATTAGCTATATTAAATAAAATAATGTGTTGATTAGGGGATTGAGATTTGATTTAATCAAGGGGTAGCCGTATCATTTAAACAATAAATTAAATTAAGAGTTAGAGTGAAATAAAGGAGGGGTAAAATAGAAAATATGTCATTCTTATACCCTAAACCCTTGGCCATGTACCCACCTACACGTCCATTTCATTTCCAAAATTTAAAGTAAGAGGTCGGCTACCATTAGCAAGATAAAGAGGAAGAAGATAGAGAAAAGCTAGGAAAAAGCTAAAGCAAATCAAATCCATTCACATCTCAATCTCTATAATATCTAAAGCTAAGGTGAATAATGTTTACCTCTCAAATTTTAATTATTTTCGATTTGAAGATGAATTCCGAATATTTTGCATTGATTTGACATGTTTTTGAATGATGTAATGATTAATATATACTTGTTGATGCATTATAGTTGTTCATATTGAATTTATGATATGTTTTAAGATGAAAACCCTATTAAATTACATCAAAATGCCTTATGAATTTTGATAATGATTATAAATGATATTTTAGAGATGGATTTCAATTTTCAGAATTTTCTAAAGTTATGTGGAATTTATATGAATTTTCTAGTAAAGAAAATGTTAATTTGGGTTAATAATAAAAGATTTGAGTCTGAAATTTTTATTTCTTGGAAAACATATTAAAAGAGATTTTCTGGAATTTTTGTAGATTTTTCTGAAATACTTTAGTGGTTATATACAATGATTTAAGGTATGCGATTTAAATTTTTTATATAATTAAAGAAGGAGGGGGGCTTTTTATGAAATTATTTAAATTGTTATATCTGAAAAGTCGGTAGCACCTTTTGAAAATTGCAATACTTTTTATTGGTAAAGAAAGAGACAATCAATCAATATTTGACACGTGAAGTAGGTTAGGTGAAACAACTATTTGCTACGCGTTTTTCACTGTTTCAACACTATCGGCTCCAAGTTCCGCCTCCTCATATTTGCTTCCAATGCACATGATATCAATGAACTGGTATGTAGTGAACTAGATATAGGTGGAAGGTATGGAGTAGAAACTAGGGGTTCCAAAGGGGTTTAGGCATTACTTTATTTTTTAAAGGAAAATGTGCCTGCTTGCTTTCGACTTGGTAAGCTTTCAACTAGGTCAAATGATTTTAAAAGGAATGGTTTCAATTGGGTTGTGCTTTAGTTTTAAATGATTTCTTTTGACCGAGTCGAAGCCTTTAGCTGCCGCTTCCTACCTTTCAATCCAGATGGTTTCGAAAGGATTTTTTGTCTTGTAAAGACCTAGCCACCTCTCCAATGCTTTCGAAGGAATGGTTTCGACGCCATCACTCATTACTTTGGAAATGGTTTCGAAATAGATGCTTTCGACTTAAATGTTTTAAGACCCTTTTTCTATAAGTAAAGTAAAATACAAATGGTTTTCCGAAAGAGATAGTTTGAAAAAGTTTCGAAATAGTTGCTTTTGACTTTAGTGGGTTTTGATCCTTCTGCTGTACTTGAAGGCATAATCTAAATGGTTTCGACCAAGACGTTTTTTAAGGTTTTAAAGGAGTAAATTTTCGAATGGTTTCGAAAGGTTTCCACATATTTTAAATTGAACCCAAAGTGCTTTCGAAAGGAATGAGTTTTGACTGTTTCGAAAGGTTTTAATGAATGGTTTCAAAAGAGGTGGTTCCCAATGATTTCGAAAGGGTTGAAAGGAAGGGTTTTCCTATGTTTTCGAAAGGAAATATTTGAATGTTTTAAAGAAGGATGTCTGATATTTTGATGCTTTTGGAGAAAAGAAAGAATAGGTTTTTCCAATATTTTTGAAAGGCCTATAATGGTTTCAAAAGGGCCTTTTAATGGTTTTGAAGGGGTTTCCTTCAAGGATTTTGAAAAGGTTGTTTAAAGGTTTTAAACAAAAGTTTCGAATGTATTAAATAGGTAATATAGCCTAAGTATTTTCAAGTTAAAAAGGGTTTTAACTTGTTTTGGAAGGATAATGAATCCTCATTAAATCTCATCAACGTTACTTTGAGTAAATTATATATATCATGGCAAAATAGCCTAGAGTAAAGCTAAGAATATATTTTCCTAATATAAGTATGATTTAAAAGGTTAAATCATTTTGAAATGGTTTTCAAGGAAAATGATAAATGGTAGTTAACCCTAAGAAAATGATTCGGATAGTTAGTCCATTTTGATCCAGACAGTTAGTCCAGTTTGCTGGCAGTCAGCCCAGTTTTACGGAATGATAGTCCATTTGTAGCAAAATGGACCTTGTTATTATGTTGTGGACAGATAGACCATTTATTACCTATTTTATGGACAGATAGTCCATTTATTAGTATAAAGGATATTGTTATTTTGATATAATCAGTTTGATTAACCAGTTTGGTTGTAGAAAAGGATTAGCAAAATATATGTTTTAAAGAGGATATTAGTGAGGGGAAACCCATGCCGCTAAGTGGCGTGGTCTCACTTAATATCAGTAAAACGAGATGCAACATAATTATTCACACCAAGGCTTTTGTTTGACTCAAAATTTTTGTTTTCCCTTAAACACTCGGGTGCTCAAAATTGATTTGAGTAGGCTGAGGATTAAGGTTTTCAGGTTTAGAAATTTTTGGCAAATAAAGCTTCTGAGACGAGCAAGTGGCTGACGGATAGCTAATTAGGAGTTATAGATTGTTTTGTTTATTTCCGCCGTGTACTATTAAGTAAGATATGACTATATTGCTCTGATCAACCAAGGGGGCATCGTCATATGTCGCTCCTGGCGTATTTTTGCAATGATTATAATTATTCATTACTTGAGAAACGATATAGATTTTGTAATTTGGATATGAATTTGTTTTGAAATATAATCAGTAAAATGTTACTTTTGAAAATCTATGATTTTGTTCACATTCACATGCTTCTGATATTATGGATATCATTATCATTACTGTATTTCGTCACCAGAAGTTAATGCTATGGATGATTATAGCATCTGTAGCGTTTAGCTTTTAGTCTCCAGATATGGGATGTTACACATATAGGCATGGATGCAGAACATACTAGAATATAATGGTAATTTCTATAAGTATGTGACATAGTATGATCAAACAAATCATAAAGCAATATAAATCACACAATCAAAGTATACCACACCATCCAAGTTTCCAATTTAACTTAACAAACAAAAATAGGGAAAACATATTGGATAAGGAAGAGGGATGCTAGGCTCTAATCCTCTTCTATGGCTCCCAAGTACTCTCAGCCAATTCATTACCCTAATGGACATTAACAAATTTAACTACTTTATTATGTAGTTGCTTTATTCCATGGTCAACAATGCTAGTAGGTGCAAAATGAACAAGTGACTCCTTATTTACACCAGTATTGATTTGATTCGACCACAGTAGCTTAATCGTGTAACACTTTCGAAAGTGTGATAAATAAAATACATTGTGAAACCCCACCAATTTTTCGAAAAGCTCCACTCTATAAGCCAACTTACACACTTTTTCCAAAATCGTAAAAGGCTCTACAAACTCGGTGCTAACTTTCCTGAACTATCGAACCTTATAACATGTTCAAAAAGAACAAGTCAACCACTCTGAAATCCAACTAAGTGTGTCTCTTATTAGCATACGATTTATGTCCCTCCTGCATAGTATTTATCCTCCTACGGATCAAATCTACTTTCTTTGAAGTCTTTTAATCATGTTTGGTCCAAGAATGATTCTATATGCAGTGTCCCCCTAACAAGATGGATATCTACATGGCCTCTCATATAATGCCTCGAACGGTACCATGCCAACACTTGTATGTTAGTTACTATTATATGAAAACTCCACTGACGGCAAGTGATCCTTCCAAGAACCTTCAAAGTCTAAAATGAACATTCGAACCAAACCTTTGAACACCCGAATCACCCTTCTAGTTTGTTTGTCCATCTATGGGTGATAAGCTATACTTAAATTCAGTTCAGTGCTTAATGCCTCCTGAAGGATCCTTTAAAACTAACTAGTGAAAAGTGGATCTTGATTACTGATAATAATAGTAGTAACTCCATGAAAAAAACTACCTCCTATACTTATATATTTGCCAAAGATGCAGTCGTCCTCGAACTCCTAACCTAAGTAAAATGGGCGCATTTGGTTAATCGCTTAACAATGGCTGTAATACTCTCATATCCTCTTCTGCTCTTAGATGGCCCATCAACAAAATCCATAGAGATGCTCTTTCATTTCCACTGCATAATATCCATAAGCTATAATAATCCAACTAACCTCTTCTGCTCTATCATTACTCTCTGACATGTCACACACTTTAAAACAAATTCCGCTACATGTCCTTTCATACCTAGCCGGTAAAACACCCCTTTCATATCCTGATACATCTTGTCACCAATGGATGAATATTTATCCCAAAATGATATGGCTCACCCAGTACCAAGTCAACAAACTACATAATAGTAGAAACATGCAACCTTCCATCTCTTTGAAGTCATCCCCTTGAATCAATGGAATAACCGTCTAAGTAGTTTAAATATTCTCCTTTATTTAACTTCTTAAAGATACAAAATAACATCATCTTGCTTTTGACTTGAACCAATATGGTCCATAAGTGAAGGCCAATCATCTAAAGCTATTAATAATCTCGGTGTAAGGTTTGGTGAAGGCTAGAGATAAAATGTAGAAATAAACTCCAAGTACTTCCATTCTAAAAACATAGAACCTAGCATCACATGCTTCCTACTAAAGACATTGGCTACAAATTGCCTTTGCTTAGAGTATATGAGATACCGAAATCATACGATGCCGAGAACTTCATCCATCTATACTGCCTCCAATTTAGATATTTTTAGAAGAATAAATATTTTATAAACGTGATCCATGAATAACTCAAATTGCTCCTCCAAAAGAAGAATTCCTCTAAGATTTGAGGGCTAAAATAATAGTTTCCAATTCATGAACATGTGCTAGATAGTTTTCCTCATGTACTTTCAACTGCCGACTAGTATAACAAATAACTGTACCCTCCTACATCAATAAAACGCCTTGTTACAATTATCGATATTTACTACAAATGCTTTCGAACCATCAGGGAATACTAGAACAGGTGCACTAGTTGACAATTCCTTTAGCTTAATAAAAGCATGTTTGCGCTCTGAGTCCCATGAGAAAACAAAATTATTCTTCGTAAAGTGTATCTACGTTGCATAAATTTTATCCTTAATGAACTTCCAATAATAAATATACAAACTAAGAAAGCTTCTTACCTCTAAAGCATTCTTCGGTGCATGCCAGTCCTGTACTATAGCAGCTTTACTAGCATTGATTAATAGTCCATGCTGGGAAATAACATGTCGTAGAAAGTGAAGTTCCTTAATCAAAAGTGACATTTGGAAAATTTCGCCTTTAACTTATGTCCACGGAGAGTGATGAGCACTTCTCTTAAATGAAACTTGTGATCTTCCTCGCTTTTTGAATAGACAAGTATACTATTAATAAGTACGACCACGAACTTAATTAGCAACTCTCTAAAGACTCGACTCATAGGCTTGACAAAATATGCTGGTGCATTGGTCAATCCAAATGGAATAAATAACCACTCATAAACTCCATCATTTGTACAAAAGGTTGTTTTCTGAATACTATACTCGGCCACACACAATTGATGGAATTCAATCACCAAGTCAAAAGAAGAGAATACATTTGCTCAAACTAACTAATCAAAGTGATAGTTTATGCATGAAAGTGGATAACGATTCTTCTTTGTCAATTTATTAAATTCTCAATAATCGATGGAAAGCCTTAAAGAGCAATCTACTTTGGTAGCAAAGACAATATATGCTTCCCATTTCAAATACTTCTCCGAACAAAACTTATCTCCAATAATTCATTCACATGTTTATTCAACTTGTGCCTTTCTCTAGGAGGTATGTGCATAAGGGGTAAGTCAACAGGTCTATCAATCTCTTCTGGATAAATTCAATCTTCCTACAAGGAGGAAGTCCTGAAACTTGGTAAAGACGTGTAGAAAATCATGAGCTATAGGTAGAAAGCTAGCTCATCGTGTGATAGCTCTAGAGAATATATGTAACTTAACATAACAAAACTTTTGGGATCACAACAAACCTCTAAGCTGCACCCATATAAGTACCCAACCAAATCATCTTCCAATCACAATCCAACACCATACCATATATAGTCAACCAATCCATCCCAGAGTAGGCCAATCCCAAAAAACCAAGTACGAAAGCATCACAATCAAATTCAACAACCAAACAACATAATTTCAAACTCTTAAAATTATGGATAAGTGAATCGACCCACCAACATGGTTCGATGCTATAACAAGGTCTGAAACTATACCGGTCCCTAAGTGCAACCCCTCTACTATTTTACTCAAAATAAATAAATGATATGCTTCACTATTAAATATAGTCCAAATAGATAAATCAGAAAGAGTTAATAGACCTTCTATGATGACTTCTTCCCCCTTTTCATAGTTGGAAATGAGCTCAAGCTATGAACAACATCCAATGCATAAGTTGTAACTCCCTCGGTAGAAGCCTTAGACAAGGTCGAACATTCTCTCTTCATATGGTCAAGCTAGTTGCAGTTTCAGCGTTTGATCTTTATTTGATTCGTTTAGTAATTTCTTAGCCATATGCCCTTAAAATTGCACTTCCTACACTTAAGCTCCTGCTCCATTATCTTGCCTTTAAGCATTATTCCACCCTTACAGTGATTCTACTACTTTGGCTTCCCTTTCACCTTTTTAGGTTCTTCCTTCGCAATTGAATTCAGCAATGCCATCTCAACCAGGCACTCAAAAGGAGCCCTAGCGGGCACACGACTCAAACCAATATCCCTTAAAGATGGATTTGATCCCTTAACAATATTTGTTGCCTTTTCACTAGTTTACTAATAAGGTCCAGGCTGTACTTCGCTAGCTGATTGAACTTATCGATAGTGTACTTTCCATACTCCAAATGAATGAACTTCTCTAACTTTACTCTCCGTTCGGCCTCCGATGTAAACTCAGTCTCAAACGCCTCTTAAAATTAGTCTAAGTAATCCCAGTCTCTTCTACTTCAGTAACTAAAATATCCCACAAGTTGAAACTTTCCCCTTGCAAGTTCCATAAAACCAAATTGCCATTGCAAATATCCGATCACAATTTCTCGTCCATGCCTACATCTAAAAAAAAAGATTCAGTCCCAAAGTAATTCTTTCCACCAAACTCTAGATATCCTGACATAACTTTGGAAAGTCCAAATAGGGTGGAGGAGTTGGGGCTGCCTTATATGCTGGTGTTGTGGGTCCTACATTGGGGTTCATTTTAATTTAGCCTCTTGCGTGCAGATATCGGGGGAACTATACTAGGGTGTTCACGCTTAGTACCTTATCTGCTTTACCAAAACTATTCCTAGTTTGATTGCTTATCTCACTTATTTGAAATTAGGAATTATTAGCAACTTTTCTAAGATAGTAGCAAGCATTGCTGGAATTTAATGGATGTGTATGTGTTGTACTTATATATGCATAATAATTTTTAGAATATACAAGTATGTTCTTTCAATAATGTCTAATTCCTAAGGAATCTTAAATATACGCTCCATACTAAATGTAACAACCCGCCCTTTTGCACACCCTAATTCAAAGCCCAAAATAGCATTTGAACTCGAGCCATGCCAAGAAGTATGAATTGTTATGTTGTTATGGTCTACATGATATATAGACAAGTACAATTTTAAAACATTCTACACATTTAGATTTCACAATTAAAAAAATATAAGTACTAGAAATAATTCCAAATCATCATTTTCTCAAAATAGTCGTCATCAAAACAAACATGGATAAAATATTCTCCAATTGGAAATATAACATAAGTTTGTATGGTAAAATAATTAAGGTACATAGAAGAATAACAATAAATAAATACATCTCTAATACGCCAAGTCGCCTTCTCAACCCACCTTATCCAAATCACTTTATATACTACCCAATCCTCTTATAATACATATAAGGATGTAGAAATAGAGGGATCATACAAGGTCTGGTGAGTGAACCATAACACTAGTGGTATGGTGTTGAAAAGTAACTAAAGTTCAGTAATAACCTACATAGAATAGGGGTGTTCTTTTGTGTGCACATACTATAAGAAATTAGTTACTTTTCACATTATAGGTTTGGCAATTCTTAATGTGCCTAAATCAAATAGTGATCTACAATAGTTTGCACCAGAAATTAGACATCCTGAATCAAAATAAACCTAGAAATATGTCTAGTATATAGTCTCAATAATAGACCTCCTAATTATACATTGAGTTAACATTCTCGATGGTAGTTGCTTTACTATGCAATGATTTAACATTCCCAGTGGTAGTCGCTTGGGTCGCACCAAACCAAGCACACACCATAATGTCAAGCCTACCGATCAGGTTAATAATCCCAATATAATCATTTGGGTTAACAATCCCAATGATAATTTTTCACTTAAGCATTGAGTAACCTCGTCGTCGGGACTCATATCTTATGCCCTATATCATTCAACTTATAGCAACAAGGGCCGGTTAACTGATCCGACTCATCTATAAGATTGACTTATCCTACTGTGATGAACGCTTTTGCCTACTTTCTTTCACTTTCAGCAATAAGTAACTAGAACCAGGTACTAAGCTATAAGAGCTTCTAACTATGATATAATCGCAAGCCACGTTAAGTATCACGTTTGAAAACCCCATGAATTGTGAACCTAGTTAAATTTTTGAGTGTGAAACTGATCCATATTGTTTCACAACCCCATGTAATTTAGTGAACTACCGAAAGACAAGAGAGTGTGAACAAGTTCCCCGAGCCATCCTACTTGGTCAGTACTAGGTCCAGGTTCAACCTGGCTCACTTTAGCAATCCAAATATTGAATTTTGGTCCAAACATATGATCCCCTTATACAAACTTTAACTATAGGTATTTAGACGTCTGACCTTATATTCAAATGTTTGACTTCAATTCCAAACATCTGAATAGAAATTCAAATATCTTAATCCTATCATATTTGAACTACTTCCTTTGTTAGAATTTTCCTAAAATTCAGATGTCTGATTTTGAATTCAGACTCTTAAGTTTGTATTTTCTAGTCTTTTGCCTTATTCCTTTTTGTTCATCTTCATCATAGTCTTAGGCCTAGTTGTAAGGTTCGTTTCTTTCTGGTTTTTAAGTGTTTGGTACAACTTCCATTTTAATTTTTTCCCAACTTCATTAGTTTATCCCGTCGATTGGATAAAATATTTCAATCTTTTATCTACATATTCTTCAAAGTTTATTAAGTCAAATCAAGATAAATTTCAAAGGGCATATTCATTTACTTATTATCCATCTAAATCAATTCAAAGTTATCATATGAGATAAAATCTATAGAGTTAGAGGTAGATTTAATTAATTTACCCTTCCCTTCCAATTTACAATGATCATCTTATAACCCATTACCTTGCGTTTCCCAATTATTTCAGTTCACTTGTATTTTCAATCAAAAATCATTGATTTCGAGTAAATGTCATATTTTGCACTTTAAAATGTTATATAAATGAAGTTTAAATACTTATTTACATCATAATCACATCATAGATAAATCCACTCACCTTGTATTCCCTTGTTGTAGTGTCTCTAGCTCACTCTCTCTCTTGATTTGTATGTCGATTATCTTATTTATCTTAATTAATTTCAAATTTCGGTTTGGAAGAATCTGTTTATTTTTGCGAAGAAAGAGAAATTTGAGTTTTGGAGATAGAATTCCTTTCCTACAAGCGGCGGCTAGGGTTTAGAGTGGAAATAAGTGTGGGTTAGGCCTATATTTGTGGTTGAAATTATGGTTATAAGGGACTAATCCCGAAGCTCCTCAACCTCCTAACTAGGATTTGATCCGTTCTGCTCTATTACGCACGACATAGTAAATAATTCATCAATTTAATACGTTATCAGATTTCGACGTTATATACATGAATTTAAGCAAGAAAAAACCTACTTAACAAAGTGAAAAGTCGGGTACTCCAAATTCCTTTATTTATACCATTTCAATTATCCAACTTTATATAAAATTACCAAAATGCCATTTTCAAGTTATTATTTATTTTATCAAAATTTTAGGTCATTACAACCAAGAGGGGATTTTAAAAGATGATGACGGCCATAAAAATCAAGTGAAGAAGAAAGAAAAATAGTTAACCTTTAATGAATGAGAGAGTATTATTTTATGAAGAGAATAAAAACATTTCGCATTCTCTCTTTTAAAACTTCCTCATTCAATTCCCAATTAACTCTAGATTTAATATCAATAAAATTTCCTCCCCTATTTTTGTTTAGTCATGCATGGTTCGTTTATGAATAAGACAAAGAATAAATTAATTATTAATATTTGAAGCTAATTTAAATATATACTGATATCATATATCGATGTGTGTGTATAACTTTTATATACACATCCAAATAATTATTAATTACACCTAAAAAATGTTCCAAGAGCCACCAACTTACTAGCAATATCCTAAGCATCAAATACCGTAATAATTAAAATTTCCTAAATATTAATTAATTTAATTAGCTTATAATACTTTATAAGCTAATCAAATTGTGATGTTTTTCGAAGAATTCACAAATGCATTTGTGAGACTTGGTTATGTGAATTAAGTCAGCGATTAACATTAAACAATTCAAATATTACATTTAGATGTTGCCATTACCGTTGGTGTAACATTTTGACCAAAATCATTGCTTATAAATATTTTCAGTAAAATCATATCTTACATTACTTTAAGTGAAACCAATAGTAACAATAATCTTCATATATTCTCTATGCTAACAGTATATCACTTTAGGATGTATGGAATTTGATTAAAACTCTAGTATTATCCATATTCAACTTGATCAATCCATAAACAAAGTTCTTGGTTTAATAATAACATTTATTGTTAACCTTTCTACTTTAGCTAGATATTTTGACTTCGAGTTGACTATAATTGACCGTGACACTAATCTCATACAACTGACGAGATGTTTCTCCATTGAATGGTGATTCTCTTATAATGTTTCAAATCAAACCGAACTATAGTTGTTTGATGAATGTTATACCATGATTTAGATATAATCAAAGTAGAGTATTCACATTGAATTCCATGGTATTCTTAATTCGATGGAACTGTGTAATACACTGAGATTTCTTTTTATGCCTAGTTGTTATCAACTAATAGAAAATTCTTGGATGAGACATTCTACAGTTATTAACCCCTTCGTGCCCCTAGCAACCATGAGTAATACACAACCCAACATTTGTAGAGCATTACATACTCTAGTCTTAATGGACGTATTGACATCTTTTCTTGAAACATCTTAACCAAAAATATTTAAACATAATGTTATCTTATTTTGTGATTAATTACTCATGATTGAAACTATTTGCAACTACAATGCATAAAATTTTATTTAAGGATTTTCTTAAATATATACTTTAAGTTACTTAATTATTCATATCACAAGATAACAAAGTATATAAATGAAAGCAAAAGTATGAATGGAAATATGAAGAATGCCAGCTAAAACAAAAGCACGAATGAAAATATGAAGAATGCCACCTAAAATTGTTCCAAAAACTTCTAAAGTTCAGTATATGCCCTTATATGCCCAAAAAAATTTCCAATACTATAAAATAACTTTGCAATGAGATGATTAGAAAGATTTAAGACCAAAAACATGCTGGCATGTTACAAAGATTGAATTCTTTCTTGAACCCGCACATGTAATGTTTGAAGCGCAAAATGGAAGTGACAAAACTCAACCGAGTATTTTTTTTTTTTAACGATCAAATTTGAGTAGGAATCAAGAGATATAGGAGTTCAAAGATCACTACATGTCCATTTTTGTAGGCAACATGAAATATTCAAACATTAGAAATGTGTGTGAAGAGGTAGAAGCACTAAGAATTGTCAAAATAGGTTGAGTCCACAAAACAGTCTAAAAGGAATGATCGATCAAAACAAAGAGCATCATTTAGAAGTAGAAAATAAAGAAAATCATGGTTGATCAGATTTATTACTTATTATAATTATGGCTCGCTCATTCTTTTTTCTCTCTTCAAATTCTCAACTTCAACAGTTGTGTAGAGACCAAGAAGCATAACATGGAAAAATTAAAGAGGCATGATAGTTGTATTACATAAATTAACAACTAAGGGGCATTTACTACTAAAGAGATGAAATAATAGCTGTACAATTTTTAAAGTTTATTTCTACTTACAAACACAAGTAAATTACTAATATATTTTAGACATTTGGAAAACTTACATATACCATAAGATAGTTCTCCATATTTAATGATTATAGAATTGAAGACTGTAAATATATGAACATGATTACTCTGAATTAAACTAAATTATCAACAAAAGACCTATTGAAATACATTTGTAATACTCAATCTGAAATCCAAAGCAAGCCTTGAGTTAGCAAAATGATCGTCCTAAAGCGAGCTTTGAAGTAATAACCAGGTTGGTTAACCCAATAACACAATGTTAAACTGGGATCACGTTTAAAGCCCATTCCTTGGAACCCAACTCAAGCCTCATAAAGAAAAATCACTCAAATACACTTCCTAGAGTTCAAAAATATCACCTAGTAGCTTCTATTTCAAGTACAAGTCCAAAAATACAAGAAAAACAAAACTTCGATCGAACTTGAACTTCAATCAAAATTTTCGAAGTAGGGCTCCAAAGCCCCTAGAGTGCCTTTTTCGATCTGAAGCGCTCGAGCAGAGCAAATCCTAGAGTCGCGCTTCTAACGTGACCCAAGGTAGCACTCGAGAGAACTCAGGAACTCTCAAAGCTTGACCTGGAACAAAATCCAACCTTACAATTTTCGCTCAAGGTCGACTTGGACAACTTTACATTGCTCCAACTCAAACCTTATACCTTCGGAACACTCAAAGAAGATAACTTAGTGTCCTAGCGCTCAAATTTACACCATCCGTTGTTAGATTTAGAAATAAATCAATTTCTAACTTTCAAACTTGCTCCTAATGCCTATAAATACTTCAACCATTATAGGTAAATGGATCTCCTCTCCTCTTTACAAGCTTGAAGTAATCATCGAAGTTGAAAAGAGTTTTACAAATATTTTTGTCACATGTCATTGTATATGGGTGAATTTTATCCATATACATGCTCGGTCTCTATGGTAGTTCCTCGGATCTTATCCTCCAACTCTATAAATTCATTATTAATTTCCTTTGGTGGAAATTCTTTTTTTTGAAAAGACAGTGTTCCAAGAAACAATAACTTTTTTCTCCATGTTATAGAAAATATATCTGATAGAATATTTCATATATCCTATTAACTTACGCATCATTAATCTTGCCTCAAGCTTATTAAGGCTAATGTTTTGTGATAACCCACCCTTTATAATACCTTGAATCAACGTCAAATGACAACGTTTGACTCCCGAATGCCAAAAAAGGCTTATCGGGGTAAAATGAAAATAAATAAATAAATAAACAAAACACCAAACCAAGGAATAGCGATAGAATCTCACAATGGAATGATGATTTATAATATACTGAATATATATGAACATAATGGGATAAAATATATAAGAGACTGTACTGATGGAGTAATTGATAAATAAATCTCAATACAAAGTCATATATGAATATATAGCATATCCGTCATGTACTACTCGAACATCAAGTATACATTCGAAGTATCAACTTCGCCTCTAAAGTGCTCCAAGTGTCCTGAAAGCCTATCTTCAAAAGCACATGACTCACAAACTACTCAATCATGTAACCAAGAATTGTCATGACATAAACAGGCAAAGACAAATGTAGAACTAATATAAAGTCTGGTGCAAGGAGAACTTTCTCAAAATACTGTATATCAAAACCATATATAAATAAATAGGAAACCACTGAAGTACAGTCAGTCCTCTCCTCAAATGTGGCTTTGGGATAATCTAGACTGCCTATAAACAAGTAAAGTAAACCAACTCAAAAGTAAGAAATCATACTACAGCTTGCTATTCTCTTGTCATTAATTAGTCGGCACAACTAATATAGTATGACTTATATGTAACAATATACCATGATAAAGGTAAACCAATATACAAATATAAGGGTATTATAGATATTCCAATAATACTATCAACCAACTTATAAGGAACACATAACATAACGGTAAATAACAAATAGAGAATAAATTGGTACCCATCTCTACTAATGGATGGAGTCCACTGTAGACACCAATCAATTCAATCATCCATATGGAAGCATCTAAAATGCAAAACAACTACAGCAATATAGCAACGCTACTAACATAGCATCTCCACACCCCAAACCTAAGTACATATATCTATAATTGATACCAATCCCGAATTGAAATAAGCTACCAAAGAGAGGTATCGATTGCCACAGCTATATTGTGGACTCTCCTGAAAACCAACACTTCAAATGAAGTTGGTCTGTAGGTCTCATCGCAACACCCATCCGCACAATGCGACACTGTATGAGCTATTCTAGATTAGCATTCCGATCTCTCACTACCTCTGCTCTGAAACCGCATCTACAAGTCGTGCGCCTACAAATTTTTTTGTCTCCTCCAACATAAAAATATATGAAAAAGGATAAAATGTGATTCCATACCAAAGCTAAGTCAAATCTTTGTTATATATTCTTCATATCCAATATATTGTATTTGACTCTAATAAAAATCTAGTATATATCCACCTACTTTGCGCCAACGAGATGTAGTGTAACAAATAATGAAGTTAATGGTGGACGCAGGCCAAAATTATGTTGAATCTCTTTATCTTTCTACTTTATATTATCTTTTTCCATGTTTTCAAAGTATGCTTTCACTTATTTACTATTTTAATCCATCATAATTGATTATCAGTTAACTATTATCAGATCTGTTACAAAAAAACTCTAATTTTATTTGAGAGAATGTAATTATAAATCGTTACAATAAAATTATTAGGCACTTATGCGAAAAATGATGCAAACAAAATATGGATTTTACGTCATGATTCTAAACAAGCATATTGATGTTTTTGCATTTCAATTTTCACCCTCACAAGAATTCCTTATTTCTACTGCAGCGATAGAATAAAAATCCATATTCAGCATAATACGTATTTTATATCCCCAAGATTTTATTTTCCACTATTTTTTTAGTAATGCATAATTCTTTTGTAAACATATTTATATGTTTCAAAATTTATTTTTCATGCACTACCCTTCTTCTTTTCTATACGTTACGCTAATTGATCAATAATAAAAAAAGGATCTATTATTTAAAAAATAAACAAACATAATTTGTTTACACGTGGTTACATGGGTTTGTAGCAATTACAATCTAAGACAAGTCATATTTCGGGTATTTTTACTATGATTTTACCATGCTTTTGGTTAAATAAATTCACCCATAATGTTACGTACCCCAGTGTTAGTAACCCTTTTATTCATTTCCTAAATTTTAATCTAATTCATACTATCAGTCAGTCAGTCACATCAAACAAGTGCCTGATTTTTTTTCTCTTGATCAACAATTTTGGTGGAATACAATATTGAACTACATAGGTTAAAGAAAACGTAAACCGATAAATAAGACTATATATGACTATAAAGCTTTCAAACGTCAAGAAAGAGAATTTTGCAGAATCATTTATCGATAAAACGACCTCTTTTAGGTATATTATTACAATATTCATATGGTATATGTCATTCAAGGCCATAGGTATCGGCTCGCAACACCGTAAAACCCTTCCTCTCAAAATCCAGTACATCAGCTTCAGTTAGATTTGCTTCAAACCCCTTGGGCAACACCTTTATTAATTTACCGTCTGGGGGAAGCAGTGATAGATAGTATTGTTTAACATCCGTGACATTTGCAGGCGGTGTCGCAAGAACAACGAAATCACCTCGCAGACTCTCATTCAATGCCGAGCTAACATCAAAGGAGATTGAGAGAAAAACTACAAGTAGGATTGATGACACAATCAACTTTTTGTTCGTCATTGTTATTGACCCAATTTTTAACTCAAAGGTTTCGTATTCCATTTGCTTTTATAATACTAGAGAATATGAAAACTGAAAATTTATTGTTTATAAAACTCTATTATGAAGCGTTTGTAATGTACTTTGATGTGTTTCAATTCGCAATTTATTACATGTTTTATATAACAGTTGTAGAAATTTTTAAGTAACCGCTCTTTGAATAATAAATTATGAAGCGTTTGTCAGCAGGTGTAAATAATCACAAGCTAGAACTAACTGAAGTGCTGAAAAATGAGTCGAAAGGAGAATATATTTGATTTAAGGTAGAGTTTTATTCCTCATTTCAAAGCATGGACCGAGTTATCTATACAAGGAATGAGCAAGATGACTGTTCTAATATTCTGCATATAATAGTTACCGTTTATACCTTGGAATGCAAATGCGCAATTATAAAATTAATTGAATACCAACTTTTAATCGGAACGTAACATGCAAAAATTTACAAGCATGAAATTTTTATACGGCTCCGCAGTGGGACTTTCGTTTAGAAATACACACACAAGTGAATCAAGTTCCTGCTAGTGAGTCTTGTGTATTCAAGTCATAAAATCCTTACACTGAACTCACAGATATAAATTTATTCACAGTATAAATTTCCATTCTACATTAATAATAAAGTTTACAGCAATGAATATGCAACATGAAAACCATGTCTTTACGAACGACAAAAAGCAGATGTATCATTTTCTAAATATATTTTAGCAAGTGCTTGCGAGTGTTAAAAAACACCCTAAAAACCAAGAGTTCGTTTGGTTTAGGTTTTGAGTTTTCAACATTAATTATAAAATATGAAAAAAGTGGAGGGACGATGGAGAGAGTGGGAGGAAGATCGAGGGGACAACGAATGAATGAATTGTTTCTCGTGCTTTCGTTGTCTATCAAAACATGAAAAATAAAAAATAAAAATATTTTTTATTTTGTACGTTAATTTTGTTTTCTAAATTGATCGTTTTACGCAATTTACACGCATCATATGTGTTTTCTAAATTGATTTTTTTCTAAATGCGTCATTTAAGGACAATAAAGATATGGTTCATCTCAAAGGCCATAACTGTAACAACCTGCACCATAATGAGTCCGAATTTCGACAATATCGAAGTCCAACTCCACTGGGGTATGGATCATTGGTTTTGGTAATATGAAATGAACACAAGTATATCAGAAAGTTATCTACATGAACTCATAACATAATAAAAAGTAAAGTAGAACATATATACCGAATAAGGCTACTACTACTTTAAAATCAGTATTATTTCTTGGATTTCTAGTTGTCTTGTCAACGTCGGGTATGAATGAGAAGACTTCTTCATCTACTGTTCACGTCTTCCACTAGTAGTCTGTCTCTCAAAATCTATTATATGGGTTGTAATGAGGAGAGAGATAGAACAACATTCTTGTGATTGAAAAATTACATACTTTATTCATAACACTAGTTTATGCCGATTGTTTTTTTATTTAGATGTTATGTCTATTATTCACGATTTATCCGTTTAATTCTATATGAGCGTACGATATATCCAACCTTCTTCGAGGGACAAGTATATGTGTGTGTATGTTGTGCTATCCAAAAGAAAATCCCGACAACTTAATACTTCTTAAATAGGGAGGAGGAAAACCCAACGATCATTTAATACCTCAACCTTGAAGCGGACACCCTGTAATGTAATCACTAGTCTATCGACTCTTAGCTACGAAGGTCAATGGACCCTAGATATAGCTTTATAATTTAATTAGCACTATTATTTAATACCTCAACCTCTGATAAACAAACAATCAATTGAACTTTGAGGTCTTTGCATATCTCGTATAGATTCTGCACTTAAAGAAAGTGAAATCCGTCAGAGCACAACCAAAATCTTTGCTAACGATCCCTTAAAACTATTGGTAGGCAAAGCCTATATGCCATTCTTTTTTCTAAATACCAGTTTACCAACAATACCAACATAGCCTGCCAATCCCATAGCTGAAATCTCATTTAGACTTTCCTATATAAGTCAAGGAAAATGCTCACTACAATTACGTAATACTACGTGTTTAGAAATGAAGCAGACCTCATTTCCCTATTAGGCACTGTCATAGGTTATATAATACTTTTTATATAGAGAGAAGGCAGACCCAACATCCATTTAATACCAATCACTCTGAAGTAAATCCTGTAAAATCCATAAAGGCACTGAGCCATTTGATACTTCAAATCTGAGATGCACCCTTGGTATATTTTTCCACACCTATACATAAAATATATCCATTCCCATGGGTCTTATAGTTGGAGATATGTAACACCCTTAATTTTTGATAATATTATTCGGGATATTTAATTAGAATAAATTAAATAGAATAATGTAGAGCGATAAGGAGATTGAGTTGATTAATAAATTTAGTGGCCATGCTTATTTAAAATAAATGAGCTTATAAAAGGTTAAGTGTTAACTAAATAAACATAAGGGTGTTAAAGTAAATTGCCGCCCATGTTCCCACCATTATACTATTTCTCCTAAGACTATTCCCGTTCATTTTTTATAAGTAAAACAAACGTAAGAAAGCAAATATCAAGGCCGGCCATTAGGAGGAAAATAAGAAGAGAAATCAAAGTTAAGGCTTAGGATCAACCTAGAAGGAATCAATCTCAATCAATCTCCAATTTCCTTATCCAATTTAAGATGAATAATAATTCCATCTCTATTTTGATTTTTCTAATCATATGATTTCGAATTTAAGGATAAATTAGTTTTTATGATATATTTGATGATAATATGCTTGATCTATAATTTATACGGTTTTGTTTAAAAGAGGTGCGACTTATATAGGGAAGCCATGGAGGGTCGTCATTGATTAGTTTTCAAAAGAGTCTTATTTTTTTAAGTTTACCCCGACTGAGGCAATGCATGGTTCAAGAAAATATACTTGGTTCGGTAAAATATACATATATAGATAGAAATAAGAAATCCATATGTATATATGACTAGAGTTTTAAGAGGAAAGATAGACGATATTACGAAGGATGGGTTAGGGAGAACACACTAGATATATGTTTATATGTAATGTCTATAAGTCCAGCTACAGTTCCCGTATATTTTTCGACGAATTATTCTAGAATCTGATTGAAAAAAAATACGGGCAGTTTCCGTTATGAAAGAAACAAATATATATGTGAAAGTAAATATATATTAGTTATATATAGGGTTTATCCCTATATATATATATATATATATATATATATCAAGTTTTAGTTACTTCGATTCGATATTTTTTTAGTGATCAAATAAGTAAGAATTCCTTGGTTGATTGTATCATTTACCTTATTTTTTGGTGCGAGGAACCTATCATCATGAATCCACTGATTTCTGCCGCTTCCGTTATTGTTGCTGGATTGGTCGTATGGCTTGCTTCTATTGGACCTGGAGTTGGTCAAGGTACTGCTGCAGGCCAAGCCATAGAAGGTATTGCGAGACAACTAGAAGTAGAACAAAGGTCTCCACAAAGTCGTAAGACCATGTATGGGGCTGACGCTTGCCCAGTGCCGGAAGGTCAAGAAAGTTGGTGACCTGATGATAGGGGAGCCGGTAACTGAAGCCCCGATGAATGATGGCCGTAACTATAACGGTCCTAAAGTAGCAAAATTCCTTGTCGAGTAACTTCCAACCTATAAGAAAGGCATAACGATCTGGGCACTGTCTCGGAGAGAGGCTCGGTGAAATAGACATGTCTGTGAAGATGTAGACTACCTGCACCTGGACAGAAAGACCCTATGAAGCTTCAATGTTCCTTGGGATATGCTTTGGCCCTTTCCTACGCAGCTTAGGTGGAAGGCGAAGAAGGCCTCCTTCCGTAGGGGCCCGAGATATCAGTGAGATAGCACTCTGGAAAAGCTTCTATATGCACGATTTTAGTGCAAAATCAAGATTTAACAATGTTTAAATGCCATGGAAAAATTTTATGTTACGAGAAACATGACTTTGGAGTTGGGTTTCAATTTTGATAATTTTCCAAGCTATGAAAATATTATTATGAATCTTCAAAGGAAAACATGGTTATTTGGGTTTATAAATTTATTTTGGAAAATATATTAAGATTTTGGGTCTGGAATTTTATTATGTTAGATAACATGATTGAAGTGAATTTTTGGAATTTTTGGGGATTTTTACTAAGTGATTTAGTATGGAAATTAAATTATTATCAAAGAAGGACCTAAATGATTTAATTGTTTTGTAAATTGGAAAGGCTTGTTTGTTAAATGTTATTTGGCTTTAGATCTGAGAAAAATGTGGAAAATATTAGCAAAATAATTTGAAATTTTAATGTAACCAATCAAGTGTTTACAACTGGGCAAGTTTGTTACAAAAAGTTTACTTTATTTAGTAAAAACGGCCTTTTGCTCAGAAAAGCGGGTTCCGACTCCTTTAGAAGAAGCTTTCGATCCAGAACTTCCGCCTCCAACTTAGTGAAAAACTTCTAGGAGAAACTAGTAAACCAATACATATGGTATCATTTAGATGGTACGTAGTGGATTGGAGAAAGGCGGAAGGTGTTGAGTCAAGATTTTTATAGAGTTTTGATTTCTGACAAAGGGATAAGCTGTGATCGACAAAAAGAAGTTATTCAGACACAAAGAGCTCCATATGATTAGAGGTTGATTATTTTGTATGTTAGTAATGATTATTTATGTTAAAATCTATCCTCAAATAATCTTATGCCTTTAATCTTCGAATATATATATATATAAATATATATGAGTGCACATTAACTGTGCAGTCTGGACAAAACCGATCGACCGGTCAAAACCAGGTGGTCGACCGTTTTTGCCCAGAATGCACAGATAATGTGCACAAGTGAACATAACGTATATATATATTCAAATTCCTGTCTACTGGTCATTTTTTGACCTGTCGACCGTTTTTAAACAGAGAGCAACCTTTTCCAAAAGACACTTCTTTCTCCAATGGTTGCATCTCTTACCTTTCATCAAATAATCATATCTATTAATGGCAACTGTTCACAAAGAGTTACAACTATTTTTCTCTATATATACTCATCTAAATCATTGATTCAAAAAACATGAAAATATATTCTTTTTACTCTAATTTCTGATCTTACTTTCTAAATACTCCTTCATTCTAAAAGCTCTCAAATATTTTAATTGCTTATTGAATCATTGAAATTATTTCATATCTTTTGATTCAATAAGTAATACACTTCCCTTAATCTTCAAAAAACATCATTCACATATTTTGAGGATAAGATTATAGGAAATTTGTACTACAAGTGACAAAACTGTGTTAGCAAGAACACATACCGTTAACAAACAATTATATTCATCATTGTTGAAGTCCTCGGTGTTGTAAGAGGCAAGTGTTGAAGTCCTCGGTGTTGTAAGAGGCAAGTGTTGAAGTCCTCAGTGTATTAGAGGCGTGAAATCCCGTTCGTTTGCTCGGGTGTTGTAAACCTGTTCCTCCGGGTGAAGCGAGGTAATTAATAGTGAAAATCCAGATAGAAGTCTGGGACTGGACGTAGGACGGTGCTCCGAACCAGTATAAAAATCTCTGGTGTGATTTTTCTATTTTTATTTACTTTGCTATCATCTATTTCTGCATTTATATTATATTCCATATTACACGATCCGTGTGTACTATATTAGCACGTGCATTCGTATACACACCGCACTTTCATTTGGTATCAGAGCCTGGTTTTCTAGAGATCGTAACAACATCCTAGAATAAATGGCTACAAAGAGATCTAGTCAAGGCAATAAGAAGAGGAAGAGCAATAAAGAACAGTCAAAGGAGCAAACAAACAAATGCTTCATGGCAAAAGATAACGAGGTTAGTGATCTAACTTTTGATGATATGATAGAAATAAATTCAGAACTTCTAGACACTTTAAAAAGTCTCAAAAGAAAATATAAGGAAGCTCTGGAAAATCAGAAGAAAGCAGAATTCGAAAGAGATATGCTTAAAGACGAGAAGAGAATATTAGAAGAAGAACTTGAGAAAATTCAAGATTCAGACAATTCTCAACTCGCTCTATTAAGTCAAGAAATAGAAGCTCAAAAAGAAAAGAATAATGCTCTAGCTTCTGAAAATCATGAGTTAAAAACAAAAATTAAAATTGTTGAGTTAGATAACACTAGTCTCAAAACTAAGCTTGATGACATTACTAAAAATATTTCCAATTTTAATAAAGGGAGAGAAAATTTATCCAGGATTATTGAAAATTCTCAACCTGTTTCAAATAAGAAGGGATTAGGTTATGTTAAGAATTCAAAAGCTCACAATGATAGAAGTGGTGTAGGCTATAAACAAGCTAAAAGTAAAAATAGTACTAGATATGCATTCACGTATACTAACTTTAGTGCTAGTACTAGTAATCAAGATAGTTTTAAAACCAGTTATAGTCATAATAGTACTTTGTTTAGAAATGATAGAAATTATTCTTCAAGTACTAAGCTAATGACTAATAGTATTAAGATATGGATTCCTGCTAATATGATTGATCATGATAAACAACTTTATATTAGAAACTATTGTAAGAATGTAATTTGTAATGAAAATTATATTTATAAAGGTTCAACCACGCCCAAATGGGTATGGTTTCCAAAGACCTAACCCCCCGGACCCTAACATAGTAAGTGGGTACCGAAAATTATTATTATTTTTTGCAGGTACTCAGAGAAACAAAAGGAAAATGATAGATTTTGGAATTTCAAAGAATGTTCCATATGTTTAATAGAATTACGTGCTTACAATAAAATATGGACTTCGGTAAATATGGTAAAATTTATTTTACTTTTCCTTCATAATTAATAATGAGTTTATCTCGTTATATACAAGATATTTTATATAATTTTATATATTTCCCCATTCTTTTTGATAATGACAAAGGGGGAGAAATTCATATGCATATAAATAGAGGGAGATATTATACTTAGGGGGAGATGTTATACTTAGGTGGAGCTTTAAAGATATTATCTGGCACTTGTACTAAATAGTGTCGTGTTTTAATTCGTACTAGACTTGTGTGTATTATCATCTTGTGTGAATGTTACTCTTGATCTATGGTAGTAGTTTTATGTTGCTTATAATCTCTTTTACATCCTCCATTTAAACAACTCCTTTTTGTCGATGACAAAGGGGGAGAAAATTGTGCTAACAGTATATATGCAGGACACAATCTCAGGGGGATATCTTATACAGGGGGAGATTCATAAATATGTTGTCATCAATAAAAAAGGGGGAGAATGTTGAGTCAAGATTTTTATAGAGTTTTGATTTCTGACAAAGGGATAAGTTGTGATCGACAAAAAGAAGTTATTCAGACACAAAGAGCTCCATATGATTAGAGGTTGATTATTTTGTATGTTAGTAATGATTATTTATGTTAAAATCTATCCTCAAATAGTCTTATGCCTTTAATCTTCGAATATATATATATATATATATATATATATATATATATATATATATATATATGAGTGCACATTAACTGTGCAGTCTGGACAAAACCGGTCGACCGGTCAAAACCAGGTGGTCGACCGTTTTTGCCCAGAATGCACAGATAATGTGCACAAGTGAACATAACGTATATATATATTCAAATTCCTGTCTACTGGTCATTTTTTGACCTGTCGACCGTTTTTAAACAGAGAGCAACCTTTTCCAAAAGACACTTCTTTCTCCAATGGTTGCATCTCTTACCTTTCATCAAATAATCATATCTATTAATGGCAACTGTTCACAAAGAGTTACAACTATTTTTCTCTATATATACTCATCTAAATCATTGATTCAAAAAACATGAAAATATATTCTTTTTACTCTAATTTCTGATCTTACTTTCTAAATACTCCTTCATTCTAAAAGCTCTTAAATATTGTAATTGCTTATTGAATCATTGAAATTATTTCATATCTTTTGATTCAATAAGTAATACACTTCCCTTAATCTTCACAAAACATCATTCACATATTTTGAGGATAAGATTATAGGAAATTTGTACTGCAAGTGACAAAACTGTGTTAGCAAGAACACATACCGTCAACAAACAATTATATTCATCATTGTTGAAGTCCTCGGTGTTGTAAGAGGCAAGTGTTGAAGTCCTCGGTGTTGTAAGAGGCAGGTGTTGAAGTCCTCAGTGTATTAGAGGCGTGAAATCCCGTTCGTTTGCTCGGGTGTTGTAAACCTGTTCCTCCGGGTGAAGCGAGGTAATTAATAGTGAAAATCCAGATAGAAGTCTGGGACTGGACGTAGGACGGTGCTCCGAACCAGTATAAAAATCTCTGGTGTGATTTTTCTATTTTTATTTACTTTGCTATCATCTATTTCCGCATTTATATTATATTCCATATTACACGATCCGTGTGTATTATATTAGCACGTGCATTCGTATACACACCGCACTTTCAGAAGGTAGGGTGTCGAAAGCATGACTTTCGAAGGAGTCGAAAACTATGTTTGTTTTTAAATAGAAGTGCCTGCCTTTGTTTTGTTTTTAGCCTTCGAAGGAGTCAATACATACAGTTTCGAAAGAGGTTTCGATGCAGCCAATGAAGCGAATTCGACGATGTAAATCGAATCCGTCCAGGATCTCACACGATTAGCGAAAATAATTGGTGAATCGATGATAAATCGGTGAATTGAAGAATACCCAAATGCCCAAATCCGTTGATCACGAAGATACCGGATTCTAGCAATCTTTGACACGTTGATCGCGCACAATATCGTGAAAGAAGATCTACAATTCTTCGAACGTTGAACAAGCGCACTTGATTCCGTGAATTGGCTTCAACAATCATCGATTCGAGCGCACTCGAATGTCGAAAGTGAAGATAGCAGATAACACTCAACTACCAATTTTAATGGAGGCACAAAGCACAAACCAATTTTTATTCAAAAATCAACAACGTTGATAAATGACACGACTCGCCTATTTATAGGCTTACAACACAACACAACACTTACATCACAAAGCACAACACATTACAAGGCCATCACGACCTAACATATTTAAACATGATCGACCTAGCATATACAAGACGACTTAGAATCAAACGACTCAACAACACATAACAACATAACCATCAGCGACCTTACACTTAACGACTCAAAGGGCGCAACGCAGCGTCCTAGGGCTGCCCGCGACTTAAACTTCGCGACCTAGGCTTGCTCGCGAAGACGGGTAGCACGGCAACGACCTAGAGAGGAGCGGTATGGTGGAGCATCGACTTACTGGAGCGCGACATCGATTTGGGCTTCTTTGTCTTCGCGACCTAGGGCAGCGCGATTGAAGGTTAGGTCGTTCGCGAGGTGGTTCTGGGGTGGCGGCGCGACCTAGGGCATGTCGTGTGCGAGCTTCCTCTTCGTTACCTCGTTCACTACTTAGGTCATGTCGCTTGCGACCTAAGGTAAGTCATTCGCGATCTTCTTCTTCGCGAACTGTCGAGGTATATGCTACATCATCCTCCCCTTGTTGGAAGGAATTCGACCTCGAATTCACACTCTCCTCATCTTCGACAAGTTCCTCCCCATAATACGAAATCAAATGCTTAACGTTGAAAACGTCTACAGTGTGAATATGATCTGGCAACTTCAACCGATATGTATTATCATTGATCTTCTTCAAAACTTCTACTGGACCAAATTTTCGAGCTTTCAACACTACAACAGATTTACCTTTGAACAGCGCACAAAAAACGCTATAATAGATTTTCATAGCGTTAGTGACGACGCTATATAACGACATGTTATAATAGCCCTGACACATCTGATAGCATGATATTATACGCTATTGAATAGAACATTTTATAGCACTTATTCAGCACTATTGAATCCTTTTGATGGCGTTTTATCTATATCGACTTTCATAAAGTTTTATTCATGCAATTTTATTTAACTACTAAAAATCTCAATTTTTAATTTATAGCGTTAATAAATTTGTCATAGCTTGGAGTCAACGCTATAAAATTTCTTTTCCATAGCGTTTACCATTATTATAGCTCTTTTCCTGTGCTATTATATTATTTCCTATAGCGCCTTTGATATAATTTGTTTCTATAGCATTTTACTTTTTGTTTCTGTAGCACCTTTTTTGCGCTATTAATTTTAATATTATGATGTACTTTCTATAGTATCCTACAAACGCTATCTTTCATATTATCTGAATTGCTCATTTCAATAGTAATCAAAATACAAAACTACATTTCTAAAAGCAAAAATCAAAAATCAAAAGCAAAAAATGTAATAGCAAAAGCATAATATACTACCAAAGCATATTTGATTGCAAATGACAAAATATATATGGTCTTACATAGTTGATAATAGGTACATAAGTTTAGAGTACATAATTTCAAAACAAAACATTACATGAAAAAACAAGATCCCTTAGTCTTCCGCTTGTCAGCTCATGCACATCAAACCTGCAAAGAGTAATCACTAGTAATTTGAAGCACCAACGCAAAAAATTTGAAGCAGCTAGCGTTCCTGCATCAAACCATTTCCTACAATGAAATGAAGAAAAATTAAAATAAACATTTGATGGTATTGTTCATATATACTAGTATTCTACTATCATGCTTCAAAAACTTATATGGAGGGAATAAAAATCTAGCAAACAATAACATTGATACCAAGAACAACAATCTCAAAATTATCCTTGTGCCCATTGCTGTTGAATCAAATTTTTAGATACAACATCACCAATACAACAAACACACTTCACTCACCATCTTCACTGCCTACTTGCAACTCCATCACCCTGTTCTAATCAACCACCATCTCATTGTGTACCACTTCCAGCCCACTGTCAAAAATCCGCTGCCTGCAAATAGCTACTGCCACAGAGCCTTCACCATACATCTGTTCCATTACCACCCGCCACAACAATTTGCACTACCCCTTCTCCTCTGAAAACTGCTCATCTAAGCAACTACCCTCAACTAAGCAACTACCCTCAACTACAAACCATATACATATCACCGCCGACATCAGATCATCTCCACTGTTCCCAATCTGCCACTGTCATTCATCACTTAACAGCCCCTCAATACTCTCCTCTGCCTTGCCATACAAAATTTTGTAGTGTTGAACATTTCCAACTATCGAGCTGCACCCGCATTTAACTACCATAATTCCACTGCCATGCCAATCTGTCACCTTTAAACTCCTTACTGCACCAAACCTGACACTTCTACCATCAGCATTCACTTCAACTACAACAACTTACCATTCACGATTCAACCTGCCTGCTACTATACTATCCTCCCCTTCTCCACTACCTACTTGCCACCATTCATCCACTACCAAAACAACCAGCAGCATATCCAAACCCCAATCCCTAAGACAACAACAATCACTGATACCGCCTCATTTCCTCTAACATACTCATTTACACTGTCACCTACCACAATCACCACCGTGCATACAAGTTTCACCCCCTGCATACTGCATTTCTTACTCATACAAACCACCAAACGACAGCAAATCACACAAATCACTGCAAATCCCCTTCTCCTTTGCAACATCCCTCCATTGTCTTCTGTGCCAAAAAAATAATCGTAATTGTGCATCAACCTCCACTTTCACTTCCAAACTTGCTGCCACAGTCTCAATCTACTTCCATCATCCACCTATTATATCCCTTCATCTATCCTCACTGCATATCACATCAGCTTTCAATACCATAGCATACCAATACACCGCTGCCTAACCATTTATGCATATACAACTGCATATAGAACATCTACTAACCATACCCCATTGCCTGTCGGTATTGCTGTTTGTATACTAAAATTTCACATGAACCATGAATTTGATAACCAAGTATGCATTCATTTTCAACCTAATTAAACACCCTACGTATCAGTTGATTCATAAATTCAAAATTTTATATTTGAACAATTTAATTTAACAGTAATAAAATATGCTTACTATAAGTTGATTCCGTTACAAGATTTGTCGTAGGCCAAGCTATTGTAGAGCCAACGGCATCTTCAATGCATTCAAACTCGGTAGTAGGTCTCCAAAAACGTGCGGTTGGAACTTTTGCAACATCAATCCAAACTCTAGCTACACGCTCTCCCAGTGGAACAAAATGGACCGTAATGTTTGGATCAGTTGAAGCTACGCGTCCCTCGGCAACAATATTTCCCGTTCCAAAAACATCAATCAACTTACATTTATTCGACGCAAAATTTGCAACCTACCAAGTAACATAAATAATTGTTTTCAACTATAAATTATATGAAGTATTTGAAACATATTGCCTCACGAACAAACTTGAACTATTTATTTGAATAATAAATAATATATTACCATAGGAGTTGATACACGGTTTGTCGAAGGACTGAAAGATGCTTCAGTGTTTGCTTTATCAATGACTACTTTAGATTCTGGCCAAGCTACTTTGCTACCAACCGCTTCTTCGACATATCTCATATTAGCAGTTGGCTTCCATAAAAATGCCTTCACTTTTTTGGGATTGTCTATCAACACTAGCTTGGCGGATGGTCCAAGAGGAATGCCATTAACAAGTTGTTTTGGATCACTATGACATATTCGTCCTTCCGCAACTAATTCTTCACTTCCCAACCAATCAAAAAGCTTGCATTTGTTATCTTCGCTTCCACTCTACAAAAAAAAATATTCATACTCATATATGCCTTATCAAGCTCTACTCTATATTTCCAGTCTCATTTGCTAAGGTGCAGCTACCACTAAAACTAGCGAAAAATAAGAAGAAATTAAATTAAAATGTTACCACATTGTCTTCTTTCTCTTGTTCAATCGTACGTACAACTACTCTATCAGCTGGCCATGCTACTATCATGTCCTTAGCTTCTCCAACACGTGTCATAGTAGCTGCAGTCCTCCACAAATAAGCATCTGTTATCCTTGGAAATTCTATCAAAATTTTCATCGCATTTGGTCCTAAAGGAATTTGATGTACAAGCTCATTTGAATCACTTGATAAGACTCTTCCTTCAGCAACTATTTCATCACACCCATTACAATCCAATAAATCACATTTTTCATGTATTTTCTCCGAAATACCCTACGATTAATTAAAAACCAAGCAATTATTGAATTATATATAAAAAACAAAATGTTGCAATGTAATTCAATGTTACCATTTTAGATGTGCCTACAACAATTCGATTTTCTTTACCCTGGTAAACCAATAAATAAGTTAGCATTTTGTCACTAAATTATAATAAAAACCATAATTCAGGGGCAAGCATGCTGCTTGGAGTTAAACACATATCATTATTTTTTTGATACTTGACAAAACTGACATGTACTTTGAAATCTCCATATGCTAAATTGTTCTCATTGTTATTAGCGGTATATATAAGTATAGATTCAAGTGTATATTTCTTAGTTGAAAAGATAACATGACTTACTGAAAAGATAACTCTCACCAAGTTAAAACAAATAAAAAGAATATACCTGATTCTTCACTAGCATGTGAATCATCTGCTTTAATTCCATAATTGTATTCTGGCATTCGGTTAGTTTCTTATCATTAGCCCTTGATAAAATAAACTTGGTGAGAGTCATTCCTCTTCCCATTGCTCTTAGTCGCCCAGGTTTGTCTTGTCCTAGCACTTGTGCAAGAGCATCATTACTTGGTGAGCTAGATTGTGATTCACTTTCACAACTTTTTATCTTTTCTTGTAATACGAGTGTCAATTTATACTAATAGCCTTACTGACATATATAATGACTTCCTTTGTAAAAAGTTTTTTGAGGTTCGATAATGCCTTTTAAAATGCTAATAGCCTATATTCTCAGTCAACTATTACTTGGTATTACTATACTAATTATATGTGAGGAATTTCATACCAGATTTTTTTGCTTATTATTAACAAGTACCAGTGAATGATGCATTCTACCCTCTCAAGTAATTGCATAAAGCAAAAGCAACTAAAAATATATATAGAACTATCGTTTTTTATATTATTTTATTCTTTATTCAAAATGATGAATTTTAACTTCTAGGGAACAAGAACTTGTGTGGCATGCCCACCAAGTTACAATGTCAACATTAAAAGCCTGCATCCGCATTACAATGCTAAAAGTGATCCATGAGTTGTTTTTGCTCTCAGATTGTTGTTATTAGTTCATTTTTGGTAGAATACAACCAGAAAAAGGTCAAGTTGATGCTGCATCTAAAGTATTGGACACTAGTATATACTATAATCTAGTTAAGTTCCAAAAAATTAAAAAATAACAAAAAATAAAAGCTACGATCAATTTATATTGCATTAATTTGATGAAAGATGATTTACAAAGTAGAACAGATGAGGACAGAAACAGTTTTATGTAAAAGGGTGGACTTTGAATCTTGGAACTCATGAACTCTAGCAACAACTTAATCAAGCCTTGCCATTACAATGACCATAAGATTTTAAGGCAGTTCATATCCTGTTAAATAAAGATAAAAACTAGTTTTATCTGTTCATATAATACTTGATGAAAATAAGCTTCTGCCCGAATAATTTGATGTGAACATAATAAATTTGTCTAGTGTACATCAATCACAAGCATGTATTTCGAACAAAAACGCATGTTTTACAGAAAAACATACATAATCATGGTTGTGATCATCTAGTTTCATTATTGCTGGAAAATAAAGTGCATGCTTGAAACTTCCTTTCACTTGTTTGGAAAGCATTAATCGTGTTTCAAAGAAAAGAAAAAATCAACCATCAAAAGCGGATGCCCTTTCACTTCTTGAATTAAAGAGGCTCGGCAGTAAGAATATTTTAAGCTTGAAATGGAAGAAAGTTGCTTTTCATCTAAAAAATGAAAACTAAAAGCTAGCCAAAAATTATAAAAATAGCTAGCTTTCTGCATTCACATATTACACGATGAATACTCATACAATGAACACTCAAATTGTATTGCCCATATTAGAATATATTATGTAGATGTTTTTATATATTTCAAGCAATAAACACCGACTAAATAACAAGTATAAATTAGTATCAATTTCCGATGGTGCTATAAGAAATTTTTATTGATTCATGTGCTAGCAATCCCAGTGTGAATTCAAGCAATTCTTTTCAGATTTCAATATTGGCATTGCTTCTGCTATAACTATATGGCCATAGACATAGCAGTGTTTACATAATGGCATGTACACATCGGTTCCACTAATAAATTCTGCTTTTATTCACTCGGTTTTTCTCAATTTAAAGTGTGCAAAATTGACCACAATGAGCTGTCATCTTGTCTAAAGGAACTATATTGATAACATAACCGAAACCTCACGGGCAATAAATTTACTTTCATATTATATAGCAGTTTCCATGTGAACACAATAAAAGATATTGTTAAGTATATACTATTCGTGTAGGTTCCGAACTATTCGTGTAGGTTCCAAAATATATCAATAAGTATCAAAAGGCCTTACAATAACATCTGCAACAGTTGTATTCACCGATTCACCGTTTTTTCGAGTGTGAGATTTAATCCAAACTCGAGCTGTAGAGATGGAACATGGATTTTCACTCTGCTCTTTCTGCATTAAAACGAAGACTAATTTATTAGTGAGATATCTTTAACATTGATAAAAAACGAAAGAACGAAGAAGTCTAAGTCGTATAATTTTGAATCCAAAATAATTTCTCACCATTTCTTCAGTTAATCGAGCCATTCCTTTGCGGCTGCATGTGTGTGGGAATTGCTTCCGTCTTATGGCTTTGTATTTCTCACTTTGTATCTACAATAAAATGTGATTATTGTTAATCAATAATAAGGATCTGATTAATGATTAAATATATTTTTTTACCTTAAAGGCTAGACTTGTTTTCAACTTAACAAAATCTCTCCACTCCTTCATACTGTCGAAGTTGTCTGGTTTTAACTGAAGTATTTCTTCTTTGGTTTTTGCTTTTCCTAACTCCCTAACGAATCTGCTTTTCGAGGCCCTCCAAATAGTTCCCATTTGATGAAATATAGACACTTTTTGCCTGTCTTCGTCTAATTTAAATCTAGCCTAATATCAGTATGAAAAATGAAAGCAAGATTATAAATATAATAAATTGCTCAAACTGATTGTAAAGTGCCTACTGCTGTGATTTATGAAAAATGAAAGCAAGATAGTTATGTACGTACAAATTGCAACTTTTTGGTCACAACAAAATAATTCAGGTAACACACAAACACATGGACATCGGCAAGTCAATACATCGAAACATTAAAAATATTCAGCAAAATAATTTCTTCTTTGTCTATTTTAATTGTTCAAAGTACAAATATTCAGTATTCATGAATTATGATTCATGAATTCAAACTGTTTCGATTTATTTTTTCAACTGAGTTTATAGTCCAAGAAATATAGTAGAAGTTGTTACTATTGACAGTATTAGAAGTCATATGGTATTCCCACAAAACAGTCAAGTGTACAAAAGATCAGTCAAAAAAAAAACAGTCAAGTGTAAGATAAAATTTAAAAAATCATTGTCTCATACCTTAATGGATTCCCACAAAACAATTTTTCTATCATCATCGAGTAGCCTCCAATCATCAAGTGTAAACGGAACAACCCCTCGGACTAGCGGTCCTAAATAAGAAGATAAACTAGCTGATCCAGGTCCTATTGGCTCTGCCGTCGAATTAAATTCTGTTTCAACTCTACTCATAGCATCTGAAGGAAGCCTTTTCATTTTTGTTGGACCTCTAGTAGTTCTTTTCCCTCTTGGATTTGCATTTTCATGAACCGGTCCATCATCTTCCAATGAAGCTTCATAATTTTCACCAGTTTGCATTGCATTGTCTTCAGGTGCTTGCACGTTGTCCTCAAGTGCTTCAGCTACTGTTTCATCTTCCATCACATTCGAATGGCTACGGTCGTAAGCTCTTCCCTGACTATAGACTGATTTAACGCAGCTTTTGGTACCTCAGTTTCTTTTTGTTTGACGTTTCCTCTCTTCCTCTTTGCCATTATTCTGCAAATAAAAATAAATAAAGAGTTAAGTTGATGTAATAGTATTAGAAGCAACATACTATATACATAATATTTACAGAGAGTAATAGTGCTTAGGGCTGCACTCAATCTTAGAGCTGCACTCAATCGATATTAGACAACTCAACTCATATAAACCTAACTCAACCTAACTTCATTTGTTGTGGATATTTGTTATAGATTGTAACTCTAACTATATATCTATCGGATGTAATGTTACATTTAATCCAACAATTTTTTAACCTGGTTCAAACTTTAGTGAGAATAACCAATTTTTAATTTTTGAGCACAAGTCAAACATAGATTGATGACTATGAAAACATAAAATTCCCACTAATTACATAGGTTACCGATCCATTATGATTTATTTTTAATGGTAATAGGATTTAAACTAGTGGATGATGAGTTAACAGCCACAAAGCCTCGTCTGCTTTTAATAGAGGCATAACACCAAAAAACCCAAAAAATACAAGTCATGCAAGATTATCAGTCATCACATTAACAGTCTTTTGCTCCATATGGTTTGCTATTTATGTCACATCGCATTAACTTCTGCAGTAGCACTAGAATTATTCTGTCAGCAAACATCCACAGACTATAAAAGTGAAAAAGGGGAAAAAAAATTAGAGTACTGAATGGATCAAATCACCTGAAAAAATAGGCAAGCATGCTATAAAATTTCACAATAGACAACTGAAAATCACAAAGCACAATTACTGGAGAGGTTACATTATATAATCTAATATTCAATTTCCCTTTTCAAAATATACTAACTGATGCATTTAATGTCTATTAATTTTTGGATTATGATATAGCATAATTAATCTTGATATATTATTCAAATGTGCTGTTACTTCTGTATATTTATCTATTATGATTCAGATGGTTAAGATCTAACATATGCATATTACCGAATGGAATCTTATGTTAATTATTACTGATCCTATAAATGAATTAACAAACCTTGTTTTAACTACTCAAATATGCCTTCGCAATCCTCTCTAACATAGCTAACATCGTCATTAGAATCATCAACATCCATATCGATTTCTCTGTAATCTTCCCCAACATGGTTAACTTCATCAACCGATTCATTTGTCTCTAACTCATGAAAGCCTCTGGGTGGTGTCTTCATTACCACATACCAATTAGAGTCATCATTGTCTTTTAAATAAACAACTTGTTTTGCTTGAGATGCAAGAATATATGGATCTTTTGAAAATGAAGCTTGATTTTGATGTAAATTTACAAGAGTGAATCCATCTTCAACCTTTACACCGTTTCTGACATTTGCCCAATGACATTTAAAAGTGGGAACATAAAACACATGATAATCTAACAAAAATCTATCGGTCAATATCCCATAGTAAGTAACTACGTCAACCACTTGAGATATATCTTTTGCACTAGCTCTACACATGGTAGTGGCATCATAAGTAACCCCACTATTTTGAGTTTCTCTGTCAATGTCTTTTGTGTGAAAACGTTGTCCATTGATGATATATCCTTTATAAGACAAGACGTCATTCTTTGGACCTTATGCAGTCCATTTTAATAATTTATCATGATCTTTTGAGCTAATAGGTATCTGTAAAAAATATTTAATATATATGTCACAATGTTCTGAAACCAATGTTAGTTTATTATAAAATTTAACCAACCTTCTTTTTAATCCAATCGGCAAAGTTATCTGTATGTTTTTTCCAAAGTAAGGTTGTGCTTCTTCCTATACGTTTGTCCGAATCTTGCAACTCCTTCAAATGCAAACTGATAAAGAAAAAATTATGTCGACTTATACTTGCAATTAAGTACATCAAAACAATATAGACATACTATAAAATTCACTTACTCTAAAAACAGTTCAACCATCGCCATATTCATTAACACGGCCAAATGAGCATTTTTCTCATAGAAGATAATGTAACTGTCTTAGACGTAGAAATTGGACGTCCTTCAAGTATTACAGAATTTTCGTAGTCCTCATTTTGAACACCTTTCTCTTCTATATGTCCTATTTTTTTCAAAAAGTACCAAAATATCTCATACATTCTTCAGCAAGATAGGATTCAGCAATACACCCCTTAGGTCGTGCGGGATTTCTTACATAATCTTTAAGTGTTTTCATATATCTTTCAAAAGGATGCATCCAACGAAAATGAACCGGCCCACACAACCGTGCTTCTCTTCCAAGATGAATTGTCAAATGTATCATTATATCCAAGAAAGAGGGAGGAAAATATCTTTCAAGTTCACATAATATTATAATAATCTCATCATCAAGTTGTTGCAGATTTTCTCTATCAAGCACGCGCTGACATATTTTATTAAAGAATGAACATAAATGAACTATTGCTTCCCTTGGTTTCCTTGGCAATAGTCCTCTTATTGCAGCTGGCAACAACTGTTGCATTAGAACGTGGTAATCGTGAGATTTTAAACCATTAACATTGTAATCCTCAAATGAAACATAATTTTTCAAATTTGAACAATAACCATCAGGTCCCTTGAAATTATACAACCTATTGCAGAAGGTTTTTTTCTCATAATTTGATAATGTATATGGAGCCGGCGGAAGATATGTTTTTTTTTCCGCGAGGTTGTGCATAAAGTCCATGTCGAATTCCCAAATCCTCTAGATCTTTTCTCGAGTTAATTCCATCTTTTGACTTTTTATCATGCAGTATAGTGCCCAAAATGCTTTCACCGACATTTTTCTCTACATGCATCATGTCTAAGTTATGACGTAAGGGAAGCTCCTGAAAAACCAAGAGTGTAATACTTCAACGATATAATATTTTACTGTTTATCAAATGTAAAATAATAAAACTTCACACTAGCCTCCCAATATGGCAAATCGAAGAATATTGATCTTTTTTTCCATCTTGATAGCTCCATTTTCATAGGATCATTAGCTTCGGTTTCTCTATTATGGCAACTCTTCCTTTTCTTCATTTGTCTCTTTTTATTTTGCTTGCTTTTCTTACCGTTTTTATTGTTTTTTTCATCTTTAATTTCTTTTCCAAAATTATTTGGAAAGTCTTTTAAAATATTAGAAATGTTCCTTCCACTTAAAATTCTAGGCCTGCTTCCATTCTCTATAGTATTATCAAACCAAACCTTTTGTTTTCTCATTTGATTAGAAGGATGTAAGAATCTTCTATGACCCATATGAACAGTCTTCCGGCTATGATTCAACCACCGATGGTGAGTATTCACGCCGCATGATGGACATGCTTTTTTACCATTTACGCAGCATCCGGCAAGATTTCCATAAGATGGAAAATCATTTATCGTCCATAACAAAACTGCTTTCAGATTAAAAACTATTTTAGTAAATGCATCAAAAACTTCAACTCCATTATTCCACAAATGATGCAAATCTTCTACCAATGGCGCCAAATAAACATCAATATCGTTCCCCGGTTGCTTCGGACCAGGAATTAGCAATGTTAACATAATATTCTCCTTCTTCATACACAACAAAGGCGAGAGATTATATATTACAAGCAATATTGGCCAACAACTATATTTAGAATTTAACATAGAAAATGGATTAAACCATCATTAGCAAGACCAAGTCTGAGATTACGTGGATCCGTTGAAAATGATTCCCATTTCTCATCCACTACATTCCACGTTATAGAATCCACCGGGTGGCGCATTTTTCCATTATTACTTTTGTTATTAAAATTCCATCATAAATCTTCTGCCATTGTTTGCGATCTAAACATTCTTCTAAATCTTGGAACTATTGGAAATATCGCAATACTTTTACCGGGATCCCTTGCATAACCTCTCATGTACGTTGATTAGTCTTCCATCTCGAAAATCCACATTTTGGACAACTATCCAAATCTTTGTACTCTTTTCTAAAAAGACAACAATCATTCTCACAAGCATGAATTTTCTCAAAACCCATATCGAAAATTTTAAGAAATTTCTTCACTTCATATATGGTTTTAGGAAGTACATTATCCTTTGGTAACAACGACTGTTGCACAATTAGAAGCTTATCAAAACCATTATCAGATAACCCAGTCTCACATTTAAAGTTATATAAGGCAATAATGGAAGATAACTTTGTTTGATCTGGACAATCAGGATATAATAGGGTTTCCGCATCTTTTAAATTTTTTAATAAATCATCTTCTCGTCTCTGCACATTATCATCATCGTTATCATTAGTAAAAAAAGAATGATTGATGAAATCTTCATCTTCGTAGTGAATGCCTTTGAATAAATCATATGCACCATCCAACTTAATTTTTTTCCCTATGTCTATTTGCTCGTCGTGATTGTACCATCTGCCACTTTTATATTTAGGATCCATTCCCCTTATAATCAAATGTTCGACAATGGTGACTCCAAATTCGTGAGTGAGGTTTCGACAATCCAAGCAAGGGCATAACATTTTTTTCATATTTCCTAAACTTTTCTTTGCAAAATTCACAAAATTCCATGCCCCTTGTTCGTACTCACTACTAGTTCTGCAATTGCAAAATTAACAAAAAATAAATATATTTTTTCAAAATCAAAACATATCTTTGCTCGCAGTCACTGGTAGTTTACCTGTGTAGATGCACCTAATCCTTATCCATCTTGAGATGTGATACTAGTTAAGCAAGCAAATTTCTAAAACTTAAAACAATATTTAGTTAGTTGTATTTTGCTGGATACAATCATATTAGAAAGATGATTCAATGATATAGCCCTATGTTAATGTGAGATGCGATAAACTTATACTGATGAGCTTACCAAGTTTAAACTTAAGTCTACAACTAGTAGTCCAACAACAGAGCACAATTTTTCTACAATGTCAATCAATAGGAATGTCATATTTTCTCTATTGACCATTATTAATTTTTCTCCAATTTCAAGTAATTGGGTTTGGTTACACACTTTATTTTTATTTTGTGCTTGCAATTTGACCTACTCAAATCCTACATAGTTGCACCTCCGCCCCCAACCATCCTATTAAAAACAATTATTAATCACTTGAAACACCATGACTCTGTCACATGTATATAACCTGGAACATTTAGATAGCATTACACTAGTTCCCTAACTCCAATGTGAGACTATTATTCCAAACACCTCTCCTTATCTTGAGTGAAACATGAGGATCAACTTATATTATACAAGGAATAACTCAATTTCATATTAAGGAGAAGAGACTGGCCATGGCTCTGGATCCAAATTGAGTCAGAGAAGCCATAAAAAAGTATTTCTTTCATTTCATATATAAAAATTCACAGTTCAAATAATGATGATGATAATTTCCAACTATGAAGGTTGACAAATGCATGGCGCTCTAAGAAGAACTAATTACACAGTCACCGATGGCAAAAAAGTAATTTCCGGTATCAGCCTTACCCTAGAAGTGCAAGAGAATACCTCAAAACCAGCCTTAAATGAAAGCAAGAGTCTAGTAGGTAAGCCTTTAATTTTGTATCGATCTACTGAAGTAAAGGTTTTATTGTAAGTTTAGTGATCATTAGTTCATATATTATAGATTAAGAAATGCAGCAGGTATCAAATCACCACCAGGGAAGTTTCAAGGCGGTCTAAATGGTATGAATATTCACATTTTATCTCAAAATGAAGTGACTTAGAACTAGTTTTACATTTTTATTTTCAAAAACAGGTGCCGGAGAATGGCAAAAAAATGCCAATACCAACAAGAATACTGGAAGAAACAATAAATGAAATTCTACAAGCAAGTAAATTCATAAAAGAAATCGCCTCTAAATTCCCTAAACCAAACACAAAATCATTCAATGTTCCAAAAACTCCAGACTCCATCAAAAGGAAAAAACCTTACTACGGAAAAACCAAACTATTAGCAAGAAGAGTGAAAGAAAAGCATAGCATAAACCGAACCACAAACTCATAAACAACAAGAAGCTCACCGCACATTGCACGTGCAAGAGCATGCATCGCCTTCAAATCAAACTCTCATATACAAAGAAGAGAAAGCATTACTGCAAATAGAGTTTCTCCGAAGAACAAACCTTGGGTAAAAAAGACAGTCCTTAAACGTTGCAGGTAGTTGGCGTTAATTGATGCGGAATCAACGATAGTTGCCAGAGGAATGGATAGATGCGATGCAGTGATGGCAGCCGGAGTGAATCGATGTCGTAATAGTTGCTGGAGCGAAATGACGCGATGTGAATCCAAGCGATCGTGAATTTAGGTTAAAATTTAGTTGAGAATTTTGGTCGATAGTGAAAGGGAAGTGGAAAGTGAAACGGAGGGAATTTGATTTTCCGCGGCCTTTTTTTTTACTAAGTTAGAAAAGATGCCTCCTTGATTCGATTTCCCGCTTTTGTAAAAATGGTAGGGTAATACAGCGGAGTGTTGTTTCCATAGCTCATTTTGTAGTTATATTTTTTTAACTTAAATCGTTTTATATAGCACTTTAATTACAAGGCTATCATATAATGCTATATAAACCCTATTTTCTTGTAGTGCAACTTGTTGTAAGTTCCATCTGGAAAACGATCTTTTGTTAACACTGCGTAAACCAAATCTCCCTCTTTGAAGTTCACACTCCTTCGCTTCTTATCTGCCAGTTGTTTATACTTCTCATTTGATGCAAGCAATCGTTCATGAACAGTTCTGTGGCATTCCTGCAACTCATTCACAAAACCCCTAGCTCGTTTAACAACTCCCTTCTGATATGGCACTGTCGTCAACTCCAATGGCCCCTTCGAAATTGCTGAATATACAACTTGAAATGGACTGAAACCAGTACTTCGATTGATTGCATGATTATGTGCAAATTCCACTTGACATAATTTCACATCCCAACTCTTCAGATTATCTTTCACAAGACACCGCAACAAATTTCCCAACGATCTGTTCACAACATCCGTCTGTTCATCTGTCTGTGGATGATACGCACCACTGAATTTCAGCTTCGTTCCCACCATCTTCCACAAACTCAGCCAAAAATGACTTAGAAATCTGGTATCCCTGTCTGAAACTATAGATTCTGGTAAACCATTCAAGCGATAGATCTCTCTAAAGAACAGTTGTGCCACATGGACTGCATCTGTCGTCTTCTTACAAGCAACAAAATGTACCATCTTTGAGAAACGGTCCACCACAACATATATAGAGTCATTTCCCCGTTGAGTCCTCGGTAAGCCCAACACAAAATCCATGCCTACATCCACCCACGGTTTTGTAGGAACAAGTAAAGGCATATATAAACCCGCATTTGTAGCTGTCCCTTTCGAAACTTGACAAACATGACATCTACGAACAAACTTTTCAACTTCCCACTTCATCGAGGGGCAATAATAAGTCTGAGAAATCAATTGCAATGTGCGATCCCGACCAACATGTCCTTCTTTATGCAACTCTTTTATAATTTTCATTCTCAAGCTGCAATCTGGTACGCACAATCGATTCCCCTTGAATAAGAATCCATCTACCAACACAAACTCATCAGTACTCCCATCCTTGACTTTCTCAACAATCTTCGTAAAGTAAGGATCTTCTTCAAACAATTCTGGCAATAGTTCAAATCATGTCACTTCAATCTTCATCGTCGTCAGCAAATGATTCCTCCTTATCAAGGCATCAGCTACACGATTTGTCACCCCCGATTTGTGCTTTACAACAAAAGTAAACTGCTGTAGATACGTGACCCATGAAGCGTGTCTGGCTGAAATTTTGTCCTGCCCTTGCAAATGTTTCAAAGCTTCATGATCCGTATAAAGAACAAACTCCTTCTGAAACAGATAATGTCTCCAGTGCTTCACAGCTTGAACAATCGCCTATAACTCCACATCATAGGTACTATATCTCAACTTGGCTCCAGACAATTTCTCACTGAAATAAGCAACTGATCTTCCATTCTGACTCAAAACTCCACCAATCCCAACCTTCGAAGCATCAGTGTGTAACTCGAACAATATCTGAAAATCCGGCAAAACTAGAATTGGTGCTGACGTCAAAAGTGTCTTGATCTTCTCAAAAGCTAACTCTGCTTCCTCTGTCCACACGAACTTCTTTCCTTTCATGCAATCGGTTACAGGTGCCATCACACTGCTAAAATGTGGAATGAATCTTTGATAAAAAGTTACCAACCCATGGAAACTCCTCACTTCAGTAACTGTCTTGGGTGGTGGCCAACTCCTAACGGCTTCCACTTTGCTTTCATCCACTTGAGTACCCTCCTTCGACGGAACATATTCCAGAAACAAAACACTATGCATCATAAACACACACTTTTTCGTTGCTGCATAGAATTGCTCCTATCGTAGAATCAATAGCACTTCTCGCAAATGTTGGACATGCTCTTCCATACTCCCACTATAGATCAAAATATCGTCAAAGTAAACTACTACAAACTTCCCAATGAATGGTCTGAAAATCTGGTTCATCACTCTCATAAAAGTACTAGGAGCATTGGACAAGCCAAACGGCATAACCAGCCATTCGTATAGACCTTCCCTAGTTTTAAAAGCAGTTTTCCACTAATTACCCGGTCTAATACGAATTTGATGGTATCCACTGCTCAAGTCAATCTTTGAGAACACAACAGCCCCACTTAACTGATCAATCAAATCATCGAACCTCGGCATAGGAAACCTGTATCTCACAGTGATCTTATTTAAAGCCCGACTGTCCGTACACATCCGCCAAGTCCGATCCTTCTTCGGTACCAATAAGGCTGGCACTGCATTGTGCACTCAAGCTCTCCTGAACACGCCCTTGTTCTAACAACTCCTCCACCTGCCTTCTCAGTTCCTCATGCTCCTTAGGACACATCCTGTAATGTGGCCTGTGAGGCAATACAGCTCCTGGAACAAGATCTATCTGATGTTGAATGTCCCTCAACAGTGGTAGCCCGTTTGGAAACTCTTCAGGAAACACATCTCTGAATTCTTCCAATACTGGCTTTACTTCCTCTGAAACTTCAACAGATTCAGTAGCTTCATGTCCAATCAACAAGAACACCTCTAGACTCTCCTCTACCTCTTTAACAAATTCCTTCAAAGTCAACAAAGTCTTCAGCTCCTCAATCGCTTCTGACTTTCTCTCTCCTTACTGTCTCTTCTTTGGAACTAAATTGTTCTTAGTATTCTCAAACATAAAGCTGTAGCTATTGGTTCGACCGTCATGCTGCACTGCTCGGTCATACTGCCATGTTCTTCCCAAAAGCAAGTGACAAACATCCATCTCCACCACATCACACCAGATCTCGTCTTTACACTTCTTCCCAATAGAAAATGGAACATGAACTCGCCTATCCACCTTCACCTCTCCTCCTTTTCTTAACCACACTAACTTGTAAGGATTTGGATGGTTCTCCGTCTTCAACTTTCTCACAGCTTCGGTAGAAATGATATTGTCACAACTTCCCACGTCAATCACAAATTTACAAACCTTCCCCAGTATAGTGCATGTCGACTGAAAGATGTTACTCCTCAGCCAACTAGCCTCATCCTCTTGCTTCGGTGTTAAACAAGACCTCCTCATCATTAGATTACATCCTTCATCTCCCGACGCGATATCATGTTCATCCTCCTCAACTGGACTAGAATAACCTTCACCAACATCCTCACCTTCCATTTCAGCAATCATAGTTCGCTTCTTTGGCTTCGGACATTCATTGCTCTTGTGACCCACTTCCTGCCAATTATAGCATTTGAAACTGTTGTTGACCTTTGCTTTCGCAACCTCGTTCACAACTGGTTTACTGACTGCTTTAGAAACATTGGAACTCCCACTAGCACCCTTTCTCTGAGTATTAGAACTTGGAAACACACCACCTCCTCGTCTTCCCTGCTTGTATCAAGCCAACGCTTTCTGATGTGCTTCTGCAACAGATCCCGGAGCAAACATATTCACCATATCTTGAATCTGCATCCTCAACCCTCCAACAAACCTAGCAGTCAACTGTTCCTCTGTCTCCATGATATCATTCCTTGCAATTAGTTGATAAAATTCATCAGCGTAATCATTAACAGACTTCGTCCCTTGCCTCAGATTTTGCAACCTCTGATACATGAGTGATTGATAATTGTAAGGCAAAAATGTAGCCTTCATCAGCTTCTTCATCTTCTCCCATGATTCAATCTTTGACTTTCTCATTCTCTCCCTTGTAAGTTTCGTTTGCTGCCACCATGCCATAGCTCTCCCTCTCAAATGAGTAGCAACCAACTTAACTCTCCGGTGCTCTGGAACTTCTTTGAAGTCAGATATCTCTTCAACATTAGACAACCAGTCCAAAAATTCTTCTGCCACCATTCTACCTTTAAATTCTAGAATTTCCATCTTCATCCCCGATTCCCAGCGGCGATCATCTTCAACGTCCACATATCGATTCCGCTCTTGACCTCGATCTCGATAATGCACACTACCTCTATCACCATCTTCATCATAATCACGTGTACTTCGATATCGATCTCGACCTTCAATATCTCTACGATCACGCATGTCTCTTCTACTGCCTTTCATCATCATGATATGGCTCATACTCAAACTCACGTTGAGTTCTCCTTTCTTCATCTCTATATTCATGGTGATCTCTCCTCAATGAAACTGAAGATTCTCTTCTATCTCGCAAAGATTGCGACGACACCCTCCTCGCTTCCGTAACCGATGGCGAAACTCTGTTTCCTCCATGGTTCGAGACTTGCGACCTTCTCCTTTGACCTTGATTCATATCGATCATCAATTTCTCCAACTTCTTGACACCTTCATTGAACTTCTCATTGATGCGTTGTTCCACTACCTCAGCTTCTTCTCTTCGATACACATCTGCAATATTTTGATGACGATTAGCTCTTCTCGGAGGCATTGTCGAATCAAACAATCTTCAACTAACTTTAATTCTCGACTCAAACTTCTTCAAGGCTTCTCTTTGCTCCAACAGACTCGGCTTAGCTATGATTGGCTAAGTCTAGCTTTGATACCAAACTGATGCAGCCAATATAGCGAATTCGACGATGTAAATCGAATCCGTCCAGGATCTCACACGATTAGCGGAAATAATCGGTGAATCGATGATAAATCGGTGAATTGAAGAATACCCAAATGCCCAAATCCGTTGATCACGAAGATACCGGATTCTAGCAATCTTCGACACGTTGATCGCGCACGATACCGTGAAAGAAGATCTACAATTCTTCGAACGTTGATCAACCGCACTTGATTCCATGAATTGGCTTCAACAATCGTCGATTCGAGCGCACTCGAATGTCGAAAGTGGAAATAGGATATAACACTCAACTACCAATTTTAATAGAGGCACAAAGCACAAATAAATTTTTATTCAAAAATCAACAACGTTGACAAATGACATGACTCGCCTATTTATAGGCTTACAACACAACACAACACTTACATCACAAAGCACAACACATTACAAGGCCATCACGACCTAACATATTTACACATGACCGACCTAACATATACAAGACGACTTAGAATCAAATGACTCAACAACACATAACGACATAACCATCGGCGACCTTACACTTAACGACTCAAAGGACGCAACGCAGCAACCTAGGGCCGCTCGCGACTTAAACTTCGTGACATAAGCTTGCTCGCGAAGACGAGTAGCACGGCAACGACCTAGAGAGGAGCGGTATGGTGGAGCGTCGACTTACTGGGATTCTTCGCCTTCGCGACCTAGGGCGGCGCGATTGAAGGTTAGGCCATTCGCGAGGTGGTTTTGGGGTGGCGGCGCGGCCTAGGGCATGTCATGCGCGAGCTTCCTCTTCATTACCTTGTTCGCGACCTAGGTCATGTCATTTGCGACCTAAGGTAAGTTGTTCATGATCTTCTTCTTCACGAACTGTCGAGGTATGTGCTACATCAGGTTTTAAAGGGTTTCTAAAGGGTTGCCATAACATAAGTTTGCTTCCGAATGGGTTATGAAAGTGTTTTGAAAGAAGAGGTTCCGACCTAGTCGAAGCCCTGCTGCCATTCTTTAACCTTTCGATGGTGTTGAAGATATCAATGTTGTCGAAAGGTACTTTGTTTTATAAGTTCAAGCTACTTCCTATAGCTTTCAAAAGGGGTTAGGGGTTTCGAAGGCAATGGTGTAGAAAGGGGTTTCAATGCCAATATTTCACTATTTTACCCAGATGTTTTATGCTTTCGCAAGAATGGTGTCGACGCCATCATGTTTCCCCAATATTTTTGTGTATGAAAAAGGATGGTTTCAAAAGAGTTACTCTCTCCTATTCTCACTTACACCCAAAAAAAGTTTTAAATATAAACCCAATGCTTTCGAAAGGGGGACATTTGATGATTTCGGAAGGGTTGCTTCCAATGGTATCGAAAGAGGTACTTTCATCTTGTTTCGAAGCTATGCTTCTTAAGTTATATGTAAATACTTTAATATAATCGAAAAGTTTCGAAAGGAAGGTTTTAAAGTATTAAAAAGGCAGAAGCCTAATATTTTGAAGAAAGATTTTAATGCTTTGGAAGGAGGTCGTCCTATAAAGTCGAAAGCATGGTTTCGAAGGTGTCAACAGGTTTTATAACCCAAACTCATTTTTAAAAGGAAAATCCCATGGCTAAATTAAAGGAGTTTTGAATTGGTTTTAAGAAGAAGCTTTCGTTGATAAAATAATAGGTTAAAGGGGTTAATCATGTTTTATAATAGACTCACATGAGTGGTATTGTTATGTTATTATGCATGCTTACTCAAATATAAATATATTCACCCATAACTGTATTTTGGGTAAGAGGGAAGAAGAACCAGCTAGGTTGATCCAGTAGTGAATATAAATTGATTAAACTCCTAGATGGATAGAATAGCATCCAAGAGTCAGGGAGACCAGAATATAGGATGCCTAAAAATGGAAGTTGTCAGGAAGACAGGTTCATAGTGATCCCATGAAAAATATGATTAGCAAGTTATTGGAGTTGCCAATAGGTTCATAGTGATCCCATGAAAACTATGTTATGAAGAGTGGTTGGAAGGAGCTAATTGGTTTGTAATGCACCCATGAAAACTGTATTTGGATTAAGTTATTAACAGTTGCCAATAGGTTCCTAGTCAACCCATGGAAACTAGGATAAGAGAGAAGTAATTGGAGTCACCAATAGGTTCAGGGGAACCCAAGAATTAATTGAGTTAATTGGTAGGGACAAATAGGTTCATAGTGCATCCATGAAAACTATGAAATAGGATGGGGAGTCCATATATTATATAAAGGTTATTAGTAACCCCATGAAACTAGTAGGTTAATGGTGACCCTAGAAACTATACATACGACAGGGAGTCAATTAAACAGAGGATATGAAATCTAGTATGTTTTAACATGTTTGCATATCATTATAATATTTTAAAATGTTTATGTTTTTAACCATTGTGTATGCAAGAGCACTGTATATGGTTTTACAAAAGTTTTTGGATACTAGTGAGTGGAATCCCGTTCCACTAAACGGCGTGGTCTCACTAGATATCTAAATGATTTAAGATGGTAGATTATTATTCATACCAGACTTTATGTTTGACTCGAAGTTTATGTTTTTCCCTAAACTCTCGGGTACTCAATTGATTTTGAGTATTTTGGGACTTAAGGTTTTCAGGTTCTCTTCTTAGACGAATAAAGCTTCCGGAGGCATGTAGGAGACAGTTAGTTATTTAGAGTTATCTTTTTCCACTGTGTATTTTGGTTGTAAAGGTTGACTTAGCCTTATTATATACTCTGATCAACCAAGGGGGCATCTTCATATGTCACTTTTGGCGTATATGTAATAATTATATTTTTCTGAACGTAGTTAACGTTTGTGGGAGTATGTAATAAACATGAAATGTTTTGAATGGAATGTGGAAATATGTTTTGATTTATTAAAAAAAATTCCATACTCTTTTGATCTGTGTATCAACGAATCTAACATCGCCGTATTTGGTCGTCGAGGCCGAGGATTAATAACTATGGATGATTGCAGCTTCTGTAGCCGTTAGTTTTGGGCCTCCAAGTAGGAGGAAGTTACAAGTTGGTATCAAAGCATAGGTTTATGAAACCTTAAAAGAAAGTTAAACCTAAAATCTTTTCCCAACATAATCCAATGAATTAGAAATATGGTCGGGTTTGGGATAAGCTATAGTAACGTACATGTATTTGATATGTAGGTATATATCAAAGTACGTATTCCCCTCTCTCTTAGACCATTCTTTTGTATCTTACTAAGGCTTGTATGCAGACTTACGAGAAAGAAGATATGGAAGTAAGAAACGGAAGAGGAAATCTAGGTGGAGGAAGCACCACAACCAACAGAAATGCTCGACCTAATACCAGGAGGAACCAAGGCCGATAGGCTAATGCTAACCCAAATGCTGAAGCAAATGTAGGCATTGGAAACCTGCCAGTAGATGCGGGGATGGTGTATTAGTTGTTGGTCAATATTTTGCAAGCTGGAGTTGTTGGTAATATTGGAGGTGCTAATCCTTTGGCTCCAGGGAAGAACTATGCTAAGTTAAGCAGGGATCACACCAGTTTGGGTGGAAAGCCGTTTTCTAGAATGGAGGATGCTATTGAAGTTGATAATTGGTTCTTGCGCTGTGAGAGGATCTTCACTTATCTAGGCTTGGATGATGGGCAAAAGAGGAGGCTGGCCTTTAGGAACTTGCAAGGGGCAGCGTTTAGTTGGTGGAATAGTGTGACCACTGGAGTTATGGAGGAAGAGCTGACATGGGCTGATTTCAAAAGGAGGTTTCAGCAGAGGTTTCTATCTGAGGTTGCTAAGTCAATGTTGATGAGGAAATTCATGGATCTTGTTCAAGGTGAGATGTCAATGATGAAGTATGCTGCTAAGTTTGATGAGCTATCTCGATATGGATATACTATGGTTGACACTGATGTCAGAAGGAATGAGAGATTCATTCGAGGACTAAGACCTGAGCTTGCTAGAATAACCATGACCCATATATGAGAACCTTGTAATGTGGTGGTGGAGATGGCCATTCACCATGAAGAGATGTTGGCTGGTTGTGCTAGAGAGAAGCCAATTGAATCCCAGGGTCTTCAGGGGAAGAAAAGGAAGTTCCTTAAGAAGAATGGGGCCTAGAAAGGGGATGATGCCAAGAAGGCAAAGGTTAATTTACTATGCTTCGAATGTGACAAGAAAGGTCATTATGCTCATGATGCTTGTTAGGAAAGGGGAAGAAGGCTGTAGATAAAAAGAATGTGAAGTGCTTCAACTGTGATCAAATGGGGCATTATAAGAACCAGTGTCCAAAGTCAGTCAGGGCAGACAAGGGGAAGGTCTTTGCTGTTGGAACATCAGCTAAGCCTACTACAGCTGATAAAGAAAAAACTGTGATGGAAGGTATGTTTTTGATTCAGAGTATACCAGTTAGGATACCTTTTGATATCGGTGCATCACATTCATTTATATCCCAGTGTTCGTTTGATAGGTCGTGCTTAAAATCCTCATACCTTGTTACTTCCTTAATGGTTGTGAATCCAACAGAAGAGTATGCAACTCTAAGGATGAAATGTGACCAGTTAGAACTTGATTTATTAGTCATAAGTTTGCATCAAGTTTGTATGTTTACGATTTCATAGATTTGGGAACCATTTTGGGTATGGATTGGTTGAGAAGGTATGAGGCCAGGATATTCTACCAGGATGGGGAGATATATGTTAAACACCATTGTGGTCATAACCGAATTATATTCTCAGTAGTGAATTCTAACCAAAGTAGTTGTTCTTTGTAAAGTGCAATGGAAGTGGGAGAAGATCTAAATCAGGTTCGAATAACCAGAGAGTTTGCAGATGTCCTTGAGTTAGTCACGGGACTACCACCGAAACGAGGTGTTGAGTTCCAGATAGATCTTGTGCCAGGAGTTGAACCTGTGAGTAGGCCACTTAGTAGGATGACACTGACTAAGATGAAGGAATTGAAGGTGCAGCTAGTGGATCTAGAAAGAAGGAATTTTATTAGGCCAAGTAGTTTACCTTGGGGAGTGGCCGTAATATTTGTAAAAAAACCAAATGGGCTGTTAAGGTTATGCATCGACTATTGTAAGTTGAATGAGAGGACGATAAAAAATAAGCACCTTCTGTCGAGGATGGATAATCTGTTTGATCAGTTAAGTGGAGCCAGAGTGTTTTCCTAATTGGATTTGGCGACAGGGTTACATCAGTTGAGAGTGGCGGAGGACAGCATTCCTTTAACAGCATTTCGGACTAGATATGGTTCGTATGAGTAGTTAATAATGCCATTCGGATTGACGAATGCGCCTCCTTTCTTTATGGATTTAATGAACAGGGTCTTTCGAGAGTATTTGGACAGGTTTGTATTGGTGTTTATAGATGACATTTTGTTATACTCTAAAGATGAGAGAGAGCATGAAGATCAACTTAGATTTGTGCTAGAAAAGCTAAGGCAGAATCAGCTAAAGGTGAAGTTTTTCAAATGTCATTTTTGGAAGAAAGAGCTTAAGTTTCTTGGTCACGTGGTTTCAAAGAAAGGGTTGTCATTCAATCCAAATAAGATCGAAGCTATTAACAATTGGAAGAGACCATAGGCGGTGATCAAGGTTAGAAGTTTTCATGGACTTGCTGGCCATTACCGAGGATTCATTAAGGACTTCTCGTGGATAGCAGCACCTTTAACTCAGTTGACTAGGAATGATGTGAAGTTTATTTGGTCCGACAAATGTGAGGAAGGGTTTCTTAATTTAAAGCATTTGTTGACCAACACACCAAGTTCAAGATGGAAACCAAGGGTTAGTAGTATACACTGATGCATGTGGAACCGAATTGGGAGCAGTGTTGATGTAGAGGGGCAAAGTCATTGCCTACGCATCTTGGCAGCTTAGACCGCATGAAGTAAGATATCATACTCATGATTTGGAGTTGGCTGCGGTGATTTTTGCTTTGAAGATTTGGAGGCATTACCTCTTGGGCGATAGATTTGAGTTATATACCGATCATAAGTCTTTAAGGTATTTATTCTCTCAGAAGGAGTTGAATATGAGGCAACAGAGGTGTTTGGAGTTTTCGGCTACTTATGATTTTGGTATAGAGTAAACACCAAGAAAAGGAAATAAGGTGGCTAATACTCTTAGCAGAAGACATTAGAATGTGGTGTTAGCAGAAAGGAAGGATCTATAAGCTTTGACAAGCTGTGGTGTGTAGTTAAGATCAACTGCTAGTTCTAGTCAGAGTACTACCATATTGTCCTATTTAGAAGTTCGATCAGTGTTGATCGAAAGAATTGCTTTGAAGCAGAAGGAGGATCCATTATTAGCCGAGAGGATTAGAAGGCTTAAGATTGGAATTGAGAGCGATGATTTGAAAGATTTTTGTCTTGATCAGAGAGGATGGTTAATAAAGAAGGGGGTTATGCGTTACAGATGTTAAGAACTTAAGGAAAGAAGTTCTTCTGAACTGTCATCGATTCAAGTTTGTGATTCATCCTAGAGGGATCAAGATGTACCAAGATATGAAAAGAAGCTTCTATTGGGAAGGCATGAAGAGGGATATTGGCTTGTGGGTTAGGCAGTGTGTAAACTGTCAACAAGTGAAAGCCGGACATCAGAAGCCGAGTGGGTTACTTCGGCCTCTAGAGATTCTAGTTTGAAAATGGGATTCGATATCCATGGATTTTATAGATGGTTTGCCAAGGTCAAGGAGAGAAAACGCGAGTATATGGGTTATTGTGGACAGGCTGACAAAGAGTGACAATTTCCTTCCAGTAGAGTCAACTAGGATGGCACTTGTTTTGGCGAAGTTGTTTATGAAGAACATAGTTAGAGTTCATGGAGTTCCTAGTAGCATAGACAATGACAGAGATGCTTTATTTACTAGTGAATTCTGGAAAATTCAACTGGATGTGTTAGGCGCTAAGCTCAAGATGAGTATCGCGTATCATCCACGGACGAATGGGCAGACAGAAAGAGTCGATAATGCACTTGAGGATTGGTTGAGAGCTTATGTGTTGGATTTTGATTGGTCTTGGGAAGATCACCTACATTTGGTTGGTTTTTTCTATAATTATAGTTACTAGACTAGTATAGGAATGGCGCCTTTTGAAGCTTTATATTGGAGGCCATGCAAATCACCAGTATGTTGGTTGGAGACCGGAGATAGATTGGTCTTACGTCTAGATTTGGTTAAGGAGGCGTCTAAGAAGACTGAGTTGATCCGAAAACGGATGAAGGAAGCTCAATCTAGACAGAAAAGTTACACAGATAAGAGGCGTAAAGGCCTAGAGTTCTCAGTTGGAGACAGGGTTTTCATTAAGGTGTTACCGATGAAGGGTGTGATACGATTTGGAAAGTCAGGGAAGTTGGCCCTAAAATATGTTGGTCCATTTTAGGTTATAGAGAGGATTGGAAAGTTCGCATGCAGAGTAGAGTTGCCGAGCAGTATGACAGATGTCCATAATGTGTTTCATGTGTCTCATCTTTGCAAGTATTTGCAAGATCCAGAGGCCATTATTCCTCTGACAGGGTTGGAAGATTTAGTACTAGAGTCTAATTTGACTATTGTTAGACAACTAGTTCGGGTTGTAGTGAGAGAAGAGAAAAGATTGAGAAACAAGAAAATCAAGTTGGTGAAAGTTTAGTGGAGGGTTAACGAGAAGGACAGTACTTGGAAGATAGAGGACATGATTCAAGATACTTATCCTGATCTACTTTGATGGTATGTCTATATTAGATTTATATAGATTAGTTGCTAGTCAGGTAGGCTAGTATGGATGTTAGGAGTGGTTACAAATGATTGCTATGTTTGATATTTGGTCCTTACTGAATTTCGAGGATGAAATTCTTTAAGGAGGGGAGCCTGCAACACCTCAAATTTTTGATAATATTATTCAGAAGATTTAATTAGAATAAGTTAAATAGAATTATGTTGAGTGATAAGGAGATTGAAGTTTATTAATAAATTTACTGGAAGTGCTTATTCAAAATGAATGAGCTTATAAAAGGTTTAGTGTTAACTAAATAAACATAAGGGTGTTAGAGTAGATTGCCGCCCATCTTCCCACCCTTATACTATATTCCCTAAGACTATTTGTGTTGATTTTTCATAAGTACAACAAACATAAGAAAGCAAATATCAAGGCCGGTCATTAGGAGGAAGATACGAAGAGAAATCAAAGTAAAAGCTTAGGATCAAGCTAGAAGGAATCAATCTCAATCAATCTTCAATTTCCTTATCCAATCTAAGGTGAATAATAATTTCATCTCTATTTTGGTCTTTCTAATCATATGATTTCAAATTTAAGGGTAAATTCGTTTTTATGATATATTGGATGATGATATGCCTGATTTATATCAAACAAGATTATTTAAAAGAGGTTATGCACGGTATTAGGGCAAAATCGAGATTTAATGATGTTTAAATGTCGTGGGAAAATTTTATGTTATCAGAAACATGATTTTGGAGTTGGGTTTCAATTTTGATAATTTTCCAAGATACAGAAAGATTATTATGAATTTTCAAATGAAAATATAGTTATTTGGTTTGTAAATTTATTTTGGAAAATATATTAAGATTTTAGGTCTGGAATTTTGATATGTTAGATAACATGATTAAATTGAATTTATGGAATTTTGGGGGATATTTCTAAGTGATTTAGTATGGAAATTAAATTATTATGAAAGGAGGACTCAAATTATTTAATTGTTTTGTAAATTGGAAGGGCTTATTTGTTAAATGTTATTTGGCTTTAGATATGAGAAAAATATGGCAAATATTAGCAAAATAATTTGAAAGTTTATTGTAACCAATCAAGTGTTTAAAAGTGGGCAGGTTTGTTATAAAAGTTTACTTTATTTAGTAAAAACAGCCTTTTGCTTAGAAAAGCGAGTTCTGCCTCCTTTAGAAGGAGCTTTCGACCCAAAGCTTCCGCCTCTAACCTAGTCAAGACCAGTGAACCAAGACACATGGTATCATTTAGATGGTACATAGCGGATTGGAAAAGTCGAAAGTCAGGGTGTCAAAAGCATGGCTTCTGAAGGAGTCGAACCCCTGGTTTGTTTTCAAAACAAAAGCACATACCTTTGTTTTGTTTTTAGCCTTCGAAGAAGTTGAAGCATATGGTTTCGAAAGAGATTTTAAAAGGTTTCGAAAGGGTTATCATACATAAGTTTGCTTTTGAATGGGTTATGAAAGTGTTTTGAAAGAAGGGGTTCCGACCTATCGAAGCCCTACTTCCGTTCTTTAACCTTTAGTTGGTGTTGAAGATATCAATGCTGGCAAAAGGTACTTTGTTTTATAAGTTTAAGCCACTTCCTATAGCTTTCGAAAGGGTTAGGGGTTTCCAAGGAAATGGTGTCAGAAGGGGATTCGACGCCAACCTTCCACTATTTTACCCAGATGTTTTATGCTTTCGAAAAGATGGTGCCAAACGCCATAATGTTTCCATAAGATTCTTATGTATGAAGAAAGATGATTTCAAAAGTGTTACATTCGCCTATATTCACTTTTTCCTAAATAAATTTTTAAGCACAAATCCATCAATGATTTTGGAAGGGTTACTTCCAATGGTGTCGAAAGAGGTACTTTCAACTGGTTTCGAAGCTATGCTTCTGAAATTATATGTTAGTACTTTAATATAATCGAAAGGTTTTTGAAAGGAAGGTTTTAAAGTATTAAAAATGCAGGAGCCTAATGTTTTAAAGATAGATTTTGATGCTTTCGAAGGAGGTCATCCTATGAAGTCGAAAGCATGGTTTCGAAGGTGTCGAAAGGTTTTAGAATCCAAACTCGTTTTTAAAAGGAAAAACCCATGGCTAAATTAAAGGAGTTTTGGACTGGTTTTAAGAAGAAGTTTACCTTGATAAAATATAGGTTAAAGGGATTAACCATATTTTATATTAAACCAACGGGAGTGGTATTTTTTGTTATTATGCATGCTTCTTCAAATATAAATATATTCACATTAAAATGGACCCATAACTGTATTTTGGGGGAATGGGTAGAAGTACCAGCTAGGTTGGCCCAGTAGTGAATAGAAATTGGCTAAACTTCTAGATGAGTAGAATTGCATCCAAAAGGTAAGGGAGACCGGAATATAGGGTTCCTAAAAATGGAAGTTGTTAGAGAGACAGGTTCATAGTGATCCTATGAAAGCAATGATTAGGAAGCTATTGGAGTTATGAATAGGTTCATATTGATCCCATGAAAACTATGTTATAAAGAGTGATTGGTAGGGGCCAATTGGTTTGTTGTCTACCCATGAAAACTATATCCGAATTAAATTAGTGATAGTTGTCAATAGGTCCTAGTCAACCCATGAATACTAGAGTAAGAGAGAAGTTATTGGAGTCACCAATAGGTTCAGGGGAGCCCATGAATTAATTAAATTAATTGTCAAGGGCCAATAGGTTCATAGTTGTAGCGACCCGACTTTCTATCACCAGAAAGACGCATCACTAATTAAGAAAGAAAGAGATAGAAGAAGAAAAGAAAGAGAAGAAAGAACAACAACATATCAAAATCTCACAGCGGAACGAATGAAATATAATATATAACATATACGTAGTATCATATACATCAGAGTACACAACTATACATCTCTATTTAGACAGTTATAACATCTCTGTCTAATACAATACAAGAGCAACTATACAGAATAACACACAGCGGAAACTCTAACTATATATCTACACGCTGAAGCCTCCTGCTTCAAAGCTCCTCCATAGTTCGTCAAGAGATAACCTGAATCACTTGACTACTCATACATAATATGAGTACCTAAGAGTTTAATAAAACAAAAAATGAACACTCGGGTCAGACAGGGGTCTGGTGTGAGAAATGGTTTAAGATTGCTTAACTTTAGAAAATCCTTTGAAAAGAAAGGTATCACGTAAGACTTCCCACACATAAACATGGAAAAGTTTTTACCTTACGCTAACCAAAACATTTGATAGGAAATCCAGTGATATTATAATACTGTCTAGGGTCTTCAAGTAAATATGAAATAGCCGAAATTGTTACATGATTAAATTCCAGCTACTAGCCACAAAAGTGGGTAATACAAACAAAACCGTAGGGTCTCATAGGGAAAATGGGTTTCCATCAATGACAGGGCTACTGGGGTAACGCCCGTCACAGTACGTGGCCTAGATCACCGTACGGAGGAGCCACCCTAACTCCCCTGCAACACAAGGCCGAAACCATCCCTTACTGGACAGCTCCGAACAAGACAACCCTGGCAGTTGTTGCAATCAACTGCCCCACACAGCCGAATATAAAGGGACTTCTAGACAGGAGTAAATCTCACTCTCAAGTGGGGGCTACCCACGAAGCCTTGCTGCACCTCCCCTGTTTTAGCCATTCTCGGTTGATGAGGCTTGAGGCTGCGATTACCTTATAAAACACATCTCTTAGAATGCTCATCGCCCGCCTGACGATGTGCTGAAAGCATTCAATCCATACAAGTTCGTTTCGGGTTCGAACGAAATCGAAGGCACTATCTCGTTGCACTCATTTTGGAATCACCCTCAGAGTCAACGACCATAGCCCTTGCACTCTGAATCACCATCTCGAAATTATAAGTACTAATCCGTCAAACTCATTACGGAATCACCCACAGAGTTATACTGACGTATATTTCTTACACCTCGAGCCTTCACTTGCTCCACTTGGATTCACGACCTAACGTTTAATTGGAATCGATGTGGTTTTCGGATATCCAAATATGGGAACCTGATACCGGTCTCACCGAAACCAAATGCCATTTTAATGTCCAAGTTGTACTTGAGGGATTTTTAAATAGTAGATATTCAGAATATCACTTAAGCATAAATGGATGATTTATAACACACAGATAGATAATTCACTATTATCACATTCATCCATACATATCACAAAGCAGCATATACATCACATCTCAAATATATCACAACACCAATGACATTCAATATCATCCAATATCATTAACTCATCCAATGATACTTATCAACCAATCATTAACCATCCATAAACAAGTTTTGATCCAAACTTAATTAATTTAATTGATCCTTAATTAAATTAATTCTTACTTAATCACTTGGATTATCATCAATCCATCTTACCATTCATTAATTAATTAATAAACATCACTTAATTATCTACTTTAATTAATCATCCTTGATTAATTATTACTTAATTACTTTAAGTTATTATTCCTTAATTACAATTTTAATTAATCATCTTGATTAATTACTTCTTAATTATACCAAGTACTTATCTCCTAATTACCTTTTTAATTAACCATTCTTGATTAATTATTATTTAATTACCCTGATAATTATTTCTTAATTATCCTTTAATCATACCTGATTAGTTTTCCTTTAATTAATCTCACTTGATTAAATACTTTTAATTAAACCTACTTAATTAATTACTTTTAATTAATCACATTTAATTAATTACTTTTAATTAATCACCTTTGATTAATTACTTTAATTACATTTAGTAATTTAAACTTAATTTTTAAATTAATTTTCCTTAAATTATTAATTAACAATTAATTAATTATTTCCATTAATTAACGATTACTTCCGCTAATTAAATTTCTTCCTTAGTTAATTACTTTAACAAGTAATTAATCACTTAATCAAATAGTCTTAATTTTTTATTAATTAACCCTTAACTAAATAATTTAAACCTTAAATTAATTTTATTAATTAATTCTTTAATTAATAACTCAAGTGATTAACTCTTAATCACATCCATTCAATTATTTTTGTAAAGTAACTGTCTTTTACTTAATTACTTCTAGTAATTAACCACTTAATTACTTCACTCAGTAATTATACTTAATTAACTCCAAGTGATTATCTTTAAATTAATCACTAATTAACTACTTAATTAATTACTCTACTGAATCATTTAAATTTAATTAAATGATTCTTAAATTCTTATATTATAAAATTCTTAATTAAGAAAACCATTATCTTAATTAAATTATTTATATTAACCAATAACTTTTCAATAATTTATAATTCAATTGTCTTAATTATCTTCACAATTTTATTTATCTTCAATTAATTCAAAATTCTAAATACTTAAGATAATCTTTATTATAATTGATTACCAAATTCTAAAGCATTAAACTTTATTTTAAAATAAGATATATTGGAAATCAATTATAATTAAAATAATTTAAACATTCAAATTAACCATTAATATCCTTAAACTTTACAAAGTTATTTAATACAATTTAATACAAACCATGTTATTAAAAATCCACTTATTTCATTTTAAAAACTTTCATATTTAAAAATATAAAACTTGTTAAAAACTTAACTTTGAAATCAAATTAGTTTATAAGGGAAAACTTGTTTTATTTTGTTTAAAACTTTAATTATCTATAAAATCAAATTCCTTTGTATTAACAATTTAAGCCTCCTGTTTTAAAGACCACACATCTTATTACCCGAGTAAACCCCACGAAAACCCGCGTCTACCCCGAGTAAAACAAGCAAACACCCGAGTCTCCCATCCCTAAACCTTGCTTCGAGAAATATCACTACATCCCCGAAATATACTCCGAGCTCCATCCTATCTTCCCAAAAACCCAACCACTGAAGTACGAACTGTGCACGTTAACGTGCACATCGCCGTTGGTCGACGGCGAACCCTACGCTGGCCTCCACTAAGTCACGATCAACCCCTCCATCTCAACGCTCAACCAAGAAAACCAATTACGCTCGAGATTCGAAAAATTTGACCATCGAACCCATTAGTTCGAAACACCCTCACCAGTAAAACCAACATCCACGGCAGCACAAATGTCGAGAAGACCCACCGTCTCCTCCGAAGCTTCATCACAACCCCAAACCCCACAGCAACACTCGCGATCATCACCGATCGCCTACTGACGCCAAGAAGCCCCAAAGAACATCGATGACACATACAGGATGATAAACCCTATCTCAACAATTATCGGTCATCTCGATCATCTATAAAATACACGAGTATTTTTCTGATGATCTACCATACTCCCTCAACCTCCATGCCCAACAACGTCGACTAACTCGCCATCGTTCGCCAAAATTTGACCGAAATGCCAAAAACACTCAAACCCCAAATTCTCGCAAATTACTAAACTAGAATTCGTGATTCAAGTTCCAAAAATCATGTTTTCTTATTTGCAATATGAATTTAGAATCAAATCTCAAGTTTGCATTCAAAATTTTTTAACCCAATTTATGATTTTACTGTAATTTTTAAAATTTGAGCTAATCATTAAATTTAACAGCCTATAACTATTTTTAGATGTTAGATAATTTGATTACAATCATCTTTTATTTACAAATCGAAGTCCAACTCGAAATCAAAATCAAGTTATTCAATTTACCATGAGATTGAAACTGTTTTTATAAACACAGTGACACACACATATTTTTTATTTGTACAGGCAATTCATAAACACAATCCAAACATGCATTAAATCTAAATCCAATATTTCTTATAACATCATGATATTATCACATAACAAGATGAATCCAGACTAAAAACTGTTTTTAAAAGAAATCATTTACTCACCTGATTAAGCAGAAGATAGGACTGCATTTTTTTTCTTTCCAGGCTTTAGAATTTCCTTTGCATGTTCTTGAATTGATTTGCACGTTGAAGACATTCTAGTTGCTGTTGATTAATCAGTTCTCCTGTCTGCATTGCTTGTTTGATTCCTGAATTTCTTGATTGAACTTGAAGATTTTGTATTGATATTGTAATTTCCAGATTAACTTAATGTTTTTAGTTTTCTTTACAGTTTACTTCTTTCAATTTTTTTCCTTTGATTTCATTCAGTTTGGTTGAGATGAAGATAATATTTTTTTTAGCTGAAGAAAAACTTTTGTTTTATTTTTACAAGTTTAATTTTAAATTATATTTACAAGAGGATGACATTTGTCTACCTTATATCCTTATTAGCTTACACCTAAGTTTATGTATTTACAAATGTCTCTATCACATATTTAAAAGTTTACAAGTGTTATTTTCCTTTTATAATTTATTTTAAGCCTTGCATGAAATGTGTATATGTATGTAATGTATTTTAATGCTTAATTTTTGATTTTATTATATAATATTTATATGATTGTAAAATGTTTTTATCTTATATAAACAAGCTTTTAGATCTTTAATAAATATTCATGTGAATTCAAATAGCTTATATTTTTAATTCAATTTAATGTTTATATGTTTGAAACATCTATTTTAATTTAACTCTTAAAATTTAAAACAAATTTATCTTGTGTTAAAATTAAAATGAAAGGATATTAAGCAAATGAACTTTTAAATTTAAATCTTATCTAAAACTGAAGTTGAACTATATGTTTATAATAATAAAAAATTAACTTTGTTATAAAAATTTAAATTTCAAATATCATTTCAAAAACATTAAATCAAATTAACCTTTCAAATTTGAAATTATATATTGAAGTTTAAAAACTCTTGTTAAATTCAAATCAATATTTTTCCTATTTCAAATATATATACAAATATATATACACATTTCAAATAGAAAAAAAATTTAACATTAAATTTGAAATTTACTGTGTTGAATTTTAAAACACAAACCAAATCATAAAATATATATTAATATATATTACAATTTGAGTATAAAGTTTTTATTACATTAAACATTTCCTATTTACAAGATATATCAATATATATATATCATATATAGAAAAATATTTTTGATTAACTTATGAAAAATAAATCTTACCAATTTTAAATTGCCAAAATAAATATTTCCAAATTAAAATATTATAAATTTTCAAAAGAATTAAATTTGCCAATTCATATTGTTAAGAAAAATGTTAATAGATATTAACAAATTGTTATTATCAGCCTTTAAAAGAATTTTAACTTGTCAATTATGATGTAAGATAATCAAATCAATTTAATTATTATCAAAGATTATTAAATTCATATTGCTCAAAATTCCGGGTCGTCACAATAGTGCACCTATGAAAACTATGAAATAGGACAGGGAGTCCATATATTATATAAAGGTTATTAGTAACCCCATGAAAACTAATAGGTTAACGGTGACCCTAGAAACTATAAATATGACAAGGAGTCAATTAAACAGAGAAATCCATTATGGTTTAACATGTTTGCATATCATTGTAATATTTTGAAATGTTTATGTTTTTAACCATTGTGTATGCAAGAGCATGGTATACGGTTTTATAAAGGTTTTAGGATACTAGTGTGGTAAAAACCCACTCCGCTAAGGGGCATGGTCTCACTAGATATCTAAATGATTTGAGATGGTAAATTATTATTCATAGGCTTTATGTCTGACTCAAAGTTTGTATTTTTCCCTCAAACTCTCAAGTACTCAATTAATTTTGAGTAGTTTGAAATTTAAGGTTTTTAGATTCTCTTCTTAGACGAATAAAGCTTCTAGAGGCGTGCAAGAGGCAGTTATTTATTTAGAGTTATCCTTTTCCACTGCGTACTTTGGTTGTAAAGGCGGACTTAGCCTTACTATATACTCTGATCAACCAAGGGGACATCTTCATATGTCGCCCTTGGCGTTTATGTAATAATTATATTTTTCTAAATGTGGTTAACATTTGTGGGATTATATAATGAACATGAAATGTTTTGAATGGAATGTGGAAACATGTTTTGATTTATTAAAATTTTCTCATATTCTTGTGATCTGTATATCAATGAATCTAACATCGCCGTATTTGGTCACCAAGGATTGATGACTATGAATGACTGCAGCATCCGCAGCCGTTAGTTTTGGACCTCCAAGTAGGAGGATGTTACAAGATTTTCCACATCAGTAGTACGTATACACAACCGCTGGTAGCCTCTAGGTGAAAGGTAGACTTCTGTTGTATAACTCTATTAACCTTGCATTCCAACCCATACCAAACCAAACCATTTATCCTAAGCCTAAATATTAGGCAAAGACCACTAATTCACGCTCGTCCTAAATGTATTATTGAGGGTATATAAATTCCACTGTGGACATTATATTGCATTCTAAGTTTATTTATTAGTATTCGTTTATTTATCTGTTATGAATCTATTAATGCGCTTATTTACTGTATTTTTCATTTCCTAATTATGTTCTCTAAATATCACTTATTTCTTTACCGCCAATTAATTGTCCTTAATAAATGGTCATTATTACTCAAATTGGACAATCACTAATGGTATTTACTCATCCACTTCAAATTCAACTTATTATGTCTATTTAATTTTCCCTAAAACTATAATGTTTAACTCTACAATTAACCCCCTTAAACACGTTATGTGTCCATTTGATTTCTATAATTCCCAACTAACTTGACATTTAGTGCCCATTAATTTTGTAACCATTATTCCTAAATGTTGGAGTTACTATCTATTTTCATTGCAACCATCCTAAGATTTTCTACATTATTAATATTTAATAGTCTTAATTGAAACTAATACAAGTACCGATGCTTCATTCGTTACCTTATGAATATTTATATTTTTAATTAGTAGGCACTGTCACTATGTGTGTGCATATATATATATGTATGTATGTATGTATGTATGTATGTATGTATGTGTATATATATATATATGTTTCTATTTTACACTCACTACTTCCTACGATAAGAAACCTTAGAATATACTCGTGTCAGTTCTACAAAGAATGTTTATTTTCACATTTTAATAAATTGGAGCAATCTTTTCCCGAAGAAAGAAATTATTACCGTTATGACTTTCCATAATCTACCTAAAAATGAGACTTGTCTTTGTTTGAAACTACAAAAAATTATCTCTTTTATTTCTATTGGAATATACAGTGTAAACTACAGAGAAGGTCGTCTATACTTTACGCATCTCTTTCATTTTGGTATATTCCTTATTATTCCAAACAATGCATTTTTTACATAGTTGGAGTTCGATAGTTTATGGAAATATACACGAAAATATATAAAACTAAATTATATATTCAACGTTTCTAATAAATTAAAAATATAGAAATTTACTTCTCAATTCAAATTAAGGCATTCTAAACATTTACTAAACAATTTACATCCCAATTAACATTAATCTGGAATAAACTTCACAATCTTATCAACATCATACTTTAAAATTTCAGAAGAATAATTCCCAAAATTCGTAGATTAGTGTGTATATACCTTCTCACACAATTAAATAACTTACAGAATATTAATGTAAGATTTCAATTAAATACATTCATTTTAAGTCTACAATTCAACAGATATTGTACAGGCATAATAATCAAATAAAATTTGGTGGTACAAATTTTAATGTTATATATAAATCGCATAATTTCCCACCCACCTTCCAAGCTTTCCAAATCTCTCAAATCTAAATCCATTCCTTTAATTGACTCATTTTTCCTTTCGATTCCAAAAATATGTATAACAAGATATATTCATATTCATTAGAATTACAGATCTAAATGGAGGTTTGAGTTAAGTAAAAATTTAGATCTATAATTATAGAATTTACATTTTTCGTAGAACTGATTCACTCCTTTTATTTTTCACCCTTCTAAAATTTACACACACACACACACAAATATATATATATATAGTATTTTATAATTTCTAGAAAAGTGGAGAATAGAAAGTGTAAGAGCCTCGCTGTTCTGTTCAGAAAATATGAGAAGAAAATTGAGGGGTTATGCATGTATTTATAAGTGTTGGAATCAGTTCTATCTGTTACATTAAAATTTATTAAATCCGGACTGTTAGGCCAAGGTTCAACCCTAGGTAATGGCACTTGAATCGGTTAACAGTCCCTTATAAGCGGTCGACCAGCCCAAGGAAGGCTCAACAAGTGGGGTCCAACCGTTAATTATTTTTTATTTTCTAAATTCTTTTTAATTTTTTTTGATCCGCAAACTTCAAAGGGCAATAACTTCCCCGTTTTAACTTCGATCGCAAAGCTGTATGTATGAAGGTTGCTCAGAAAATCGCCATTAACGCAATAGTGCATATTTCATAGTCAAATTTCGATGTTGGCTCAAATTCCATTTTTCCACCATATTTATTTATTTATTCTTTTAATTAATTACTATTCATTCCACGGGGTGTTACATTCTTTTCCCCTTAAATGAATTTCATTCTTAAAATCCCCCAAGGGTCAAATCATCTAACATAGCTCACAACCATTCTGAACAATCCAACCAATTAGTGTGCAACAAATTTTGCAGCCAATCATGTACGAGTGCATGTTTTATCACAACATATATGATATGGATACTGAATAATACTAAATCGCCTACTATATGAATGCATTCTTTTAAAATAATTTTGAAAATATGATGCAAACAACCTATATATTGACAGTTCTATATGTACATAAGTTTCCAAAAATCAAAAATCTTTTTTACATAGTAATTTCCACAATCCTACGAATATTAGTATGGTTCAACCAATTTTGCATTCAATCTCTATCATTCAGTGCCTAACACACTATAACTACTCGAAATTTATATAAGAACTAATTAAAGTTAATAATAGTAATTTAGTTTGTTAAAATAAAATTTAAATATTTATTTGATAAATTGGTTTAGAAATTATTTAATAAAAGGATTTAAATCATGAAAATATGATATTTAAAATTTAAATAAGTTAAAAATGTGAAAATAATATTTTATAAAAGTGATGTAACTGAAATATAATATTGATTTGGAAAAGTAGTGAATTTGGGATGGAAATTTGTACTTATTTGAATTAACTAGAATCTAGTTTATAACTAAAAGAAAAATAAATATATCTTAATCTAACCCTATTACCTTAAAGCCTAAGTCCAAATCTTCATAACCCAAGTTCATATTTTAGGTTTTTTTTATTTCAAGATTTATCTCCTCCAGGAATATTCGTGCATACTTCTTCCACCTTCTTCCTTCCTGAAAAAGAATTCCTGTCTTTTAATAAACAAAATAAAATAAAATCTTACAAATATGTCATCATGGTACATGAAGAAATTGAGTTGATTGATGTTTGGAGTCATGCGTGCAAAGAGAGGATAGAGGAATGCGTACATACTCACGAAATCTACATAATCCTATATGTTTATGCTTGAATTGCGATTATATATATATAGGTAGTGTGTTGTGTGAAGCAAGAGTATCGAGATAGGCAAGATGTAGGAGGTAAAGTAGCCTGAATTTGATCAAGGAAGCCAACATTTGGCTTCGAGTAAGGTCAACCATTCGACCGTGTAAATGAGGCAGTTTTTTTTTTTAAATATTTAATTTTAAAAAAATTAAGAATAAATGAAATAAAAATATAATTAATTATAAACAATCAAAGTATAATAGAAACAACTTAAAAATGGATTTACAGATTTTATATGAAAATGTATAAATATAATATTTATTATTTTTAAGAAATAAATTAGCTAAAGAATAAATTATATATTTTCTTTTAAAAATCAAATAAATATTGAATATATATTCTAAAAAATAAGAAATATAATCTAATTAATATTTTAATTGTTTTAAAGTAAATTGGACATTTAATAAATTAATTAGAGTTATGTTATGTATTTTATATATTAAATAATTTTACAAGTACTCAGATATTCAATTTACCTCTATGAATGACTATTACTCTTTTTTGATGTATTTTGTGTTATCAAGATATTGATGTAGTGGATAATTCATTATCCGATGGCTTATTAAGAGATTGATGTAGTTGATGTTTTTACGAACGAAAAAAGCAGATGTATCATTTCTAAATATATTTTAGTGAGTGATTACGAGTGTTAAAGAAACACCCTAAAAACTAAGGGTCCCTTTGGTTTATTTTGTATTTTAGGTTTTAAGTTTTCAATATTAATTACAAAATATGAAAAGAGTGGAGGAACGAAGGAGAGAGCGGAAAGAAGAAGGAGGGGACGACGGAGGGATGAATTGTTTCTCGTGCTTTTTTTATTTCACAGAACATAAAACTAATAAATAAAAAGTTATTTTTGATTTTGTTTGTTAATTTTTTTCAAAATTGACCGTTTTCCATAATTTACATGTATCATGTCTGTTTTTATATGGACGAAAATACAAAACTAAAAACGGTAAACCAAACGCACCCTAAGGTTCTGTTTGGTTTGTTATTTTGTATTTTTATCCAAAAAACATGCTCTAGATGTAGGTCCAACCTTTTTGTAAAGCAAAGAAAGCATTCGTTTTAGTCCTCATCAAAAACTAAAACGCAACTTTCAACATCTATTCAACTACACGCAGGTAGGGGGAACGCAAAACTCCAAATCATCATCGGTGGTGACAAATTAGACGCGCACCACGACTACTCGGGACTTGGCGAAAAATCCAACAGCCGAAGGTACACCAATCTGACTTCAACGACGATGGTGACGGGTCACTATTTTTCTATACCCTAATTTCAATTTCTCCTCTACTCCTAATTCGGAAGCTAAAGTGTTGACTGAATATTAATTTGTAAGAATTTTGTGATTCGTTCAATGTCAATAATTCCCTTTATTGATTAATGATTTACTATTAATCCCTGTAATTCAATTGCCATTAATTTTGTATTAGTGGTCAAGTATTTTAAAAGATAACAGAGTTTGAGGAGGCTATGCAACTTGTAATGAAGTTTAATTGAAAAAATGGTGATGTGAATTATAAGTTTTGCATTAGTGGTAAAATATTTTATGAAATATTTTATGGTTCCATCTTTGTCCATGATGATATATTTAAATAATTAATTTTCTATTTTTTTTACAGCTCTCCTTGTTAATTTGCAACATTTTTAAGATGTGTAAGTCTAAGTCTGTTATTATCCACAAATGATAACAACACCACAATGATTGTGATTCACAGAGTAAATAATAATTAATTATAATTAGGATGATTCGTAATTGCTTGTTGATTTGGAATAATTGTTAATTTGGGATGATTTTTAATTTCTTTTTTTTTCCTCTTCCCATTATTTATAAACAACATAAATTATTTCGATGATTTATTCAATAATAATAGCATTAGTTTTTGTATAAGGGCTTTGATTTTGCAATTGGCGTTAAGTATCATAACTCTTAGGACTGACCATGTCTGGACGTATGTATTTTTATAAAAACAATCAATTTGAAAAATGAAGCTAGCATGTAAAATAAAATACAAACTTTTTTTGTGTTTTAAGAAATAACAAAAAAAATGGAAAACGATTCATCTCGTCCGTCGTTCCTCCGACTCCTCCCACGGCCCTGCATCATTGTCGTATTGACCTAAAATTTTAAATCTCTCTTCTGTTATCTTAGTATTTTGCTACGAATTGATGAAAATATTAGTCCCATGCTGGGAAATATATAAACAAGTTCCTAGATAAATACTGAAAGACCACTATTCACATTGATCAATTGGTTTTGTGAATGACTAAGTAGTTCTCCAAACTAAAAAAAGGCTAATAGTGGTATTAGAGCTAGATTTTCAACTAATTCAACAAACACGTATGTGTGCTGAACTCTTATGCCACTGCTATTCACTCATTAAGCAAAGTGAAATATGATAGCATGAATGTTGAAAACGTAAAACACAAAATGAAACCAATCAATAGGCCCTAAATCACTAACAGTTGTGAAGTGATTTAGGTAGTGAAAATCAACGTATTTGCATCTATTTTCCTTGCACTCACTAAGCATGACTAAAATAACAACCCTACTAACGTACTTATCAACTTTTATTTCCCTCATAAAACTCGTAAATCAAACTCGTTAAGCAAACACTGATTTGTGAATTACTTATTAACTCATGTTTCTTCATTGCTTTTTAAAATAAGTAACCTCATTTAACTTTACTCATAAAATAAATTAGATTTTGCGAGTACTTATCATGGTCTCATATTTTACACTATAACTTAATCAATTGCAAATTCAAATGCTAAACGCATGTAAACTAGCATGTACTATGCGAGTAAATCCTTTATCATGGCACTTGCAACTTTTTTTAAACAAGATATTAGACTCTTTTAAACAGTAATTTATGAGCGTTTTTAAAAGCTATTCTTGACATACTCATTAGTTAGTGACTAAATCCTGTAACATCACTAATTTATGAGTGTTCGTTATGGTTACTCTTGCGTTACAAGGGTGCAAATTTGATTTGTGCAAGGAAATCGAAGAATACGCTTTTACCGATTCAAACAAATTAATCAGCTGTCAATATAAATTTCATTTATTTTTTTGGATTTCAAAACATTGGATTTTAAACGAAATTTGGAACTGACATTTCGGTTTATATCTTTGATTGAGATCTTAAGATCTCGGATGAGACGAGTGTTAAATAATTGAAAATAATGTTTGAAACCTCATCTCGTCCAAACGTGAATATCGGATGTGATAGCGCTACTAATACCTCATTTAGATTGACTTAATTAAATCGTTTTTTGATTTTTTTTTAAAAACAAAATAAATTGGTTTTGACTTTCAAAAAGCAAACAGGGACAAAAATTAAAATAGAAGTACTCTAAGGGAGACGGATCATAATCAGTCTTTAAAAAAGGCCTCCCTAGTAAGCAAAAGAGGCTAATTTAGAATATGGCAGGGCACGTAATATCACCTCTAATAATCTGAAAACAATAAGTACCAATTTTTATGCCACTTCTCTTGTGTAGGAAATATAATTTATTAAAAATTTAAGGCATATATAAGTGCCTCTGTTGAAGAAAATGTAGTCAACCTGTACCCAAGACATACATCATTTAATATGAACATTATATAAAATAAAAAATTACCCCATATGAGGAAAACAATATAAACCAAGCATTCTAGCTTCAAAACATATATTATATTTTTAAGCACGACTATTAACGGAATAAAATAAACTTTTAAGCACGACTATTAACAGAATAAAATAAACATTGTCCAAGTATTATACTTTGAGTTGGGCAAGTGTGTGTATACACATACATACATGCAGTGAAAATGGTAAATGCGAAATAACAAATGTAAGGCCCTCTCGCTTCAAAAACATGTTAAACTCTCTTGCACAAAATATTTAAAATGAAACTTCAGTTAGCATGATCCATCTTTTCCAGTTGCAGCAACAATGCTCATCTCATCTTATGGCACCCCTTACCAAGACCGTACAAACTTGATTACATAGCATTTTCTACAAAAGTTCAAAATGATCCATATCAGATTTTATTAGCAATATAAATGAAAAATCAACAAGATGATTAATTATATTCATTTCATAAGTTATTTAATGCATGTCCTAATTTAGGAAATCTTGTATTAGCAATAATTATTGAGGCATAAAACAATATTTGGCAATAATCTTTACTGCTAATAATGAAAATTCAATCCACTGGCTTCAACTGCGTCTTTTTGAACTTCCAAATGCCCTTGCGTATCCCATTTGGCCCGCTTGCATTCCTCTTTCCATTCCCACTTCATAAAACCTAACTGTATTTCTCCCCAAATTCATCTACCATCCTCAATCAGATTCCTTAACACCCCGATTCATAAAAGCTAAAAACTCTCCTAACAATCAACTTCTCTTACTTGTGAACAAATATTGGCAGCATCACTAGGGACAACGTCGATGATTGGTGATTCGATGGATTGCCAAAGATAGGTCAAGCATATTATCTGCTTATTTTTTTTCCTTGATGATATAATTCGATGTAATATATATATTTTAATTAAAATGTTTCGACATTTGGATTTGCTTCAGTTTTTTACGTCCTCGCGTATTATTTTTTGCATTGATTTTAATTGTGAAGTACATAATTATTTCATTCTGATTTATAATTCATGAAGTAAATTTTGTTATCTACGGATACACTAAATGTTTGAAGTATATTACTAGAACCAAAAATATAATACCATCTCTTTATTTAGAACGAATCATTTTGTTTATAGTTTAAGTTCATTCTAATTTTGGTCATTTTTACGCAAATGCTGTTTTTTTTTTGTACCCAAGGGTGTGTTTGATTCTTGAGGTTTTATTAAATAGAAATTACCAAGTGTCTCATTTGAAGGTGGTTACGTATTAGGTTTTATGAGACATGAAACTGTAAGAAGTGTTTAATAGGTTAGGTTGTAAATCAAGGGAAATGCTCCTAATATGTAATGTCATAACAGGCTGTAGTTTTGCATTATGATACAAACTCTTAACATTAACTAGTTACATTATTTATCATTATCTATTTAGTCATAATTTGATGTCTTTTCTCCTTCCACTTAGAAACTATTAACCCTTGCAAAAACAAGTACTTATAAGGTAGCGTTGATCATTTCCAATGCTCTTATAATTTCAGACAACATTAGCTACTTTATATCTATACATGTTTTTTTCTTTTATTTAAACAATTTGCATTTCATTATATTTTTATTGAAGTAAGATCGTTTATTAGCGAAAAAATTAGTTTGAAATAGGTACAAAATAGTTGCATTATATTATGACATAGTTTTAAGCTTAATATATATCATAATGATATTTTGGTGATAATTGAGAAGGTCAATTTTACCATTATGACGACGTTGTGGCAACTTCTGATATCGAGCTTTATAAAACCATGTTGTTAAAATTTTGAAAATTCAGTTTATATAAATTTTGCATAATTTAGAAAATAAAAGGTTGTCATGTGGAATATAAAAACTTGCCATAATGGCGTGGTATGATGCCATATACTGAGATTGGTATGGCATATCAAAGCATGTGAAAAAGATATAAACAACTTGTAATATGAATAGTGTTTAATTCTCACAACGCACCATTAAATGTCGTAATACAAAATTACTACCCCTAGCTATAAACACAAAGTTCTATGAATAATACAATATCAACAAGTGTTATTTTTTTGTTGAATTAAGTTCAGCATTACTTTAAAACTGATTTTTAAATGTGTATCTACAATGCTGAATCATTTGGCCAACAATGGATTATAATTTTACTGTATATAATAGAAGTATTATTTTGTATTTTCTATAATATAATATTTTTACTCACTTTCTTACCATTTCTTCATTTTGTTGCATTGCATAAACAACCACGACATGCTCAAGGTTTCTTAGTGGTTGAGTTATGCAAGCAGGAATTTTGATCAACGATGGAGGTTGATCATAAATTGAGTATTTGATCATCCAAACTTAGTAAGCATCTCTCTCACCTTCCCCTCCCTTTACTTTTAAATATATGGTTGTAATGGTGATATCGGTTGAATAGTATGCCATCATCCGAAGTTGGAGCACTATATTACAATAACCTATGATGAAAACAATCTTAACTTGATAAGCAATACTTTGCAAAAGCATTTGACTATAGTTGTGAAATTTATGTAAATAAACTTAGATTTTCCAATAATGAGCATACATTCATTTTTAATTCCTTAATTATCCGTGAAAGCATTTAAAATAAACTCCTTTAATTTAATTTGATCGCATTAATTGCTAGGTGCTCCATGGAGATTTATTTAAGTTTCTGTAGTTATTATCTCCATAATGTTTTCCTATGTAAGCTTGTGGTAAAAATACTTTAACTTTTGTGAATAAAATACTTTTTTCATAAGCAATGATTTAGATGCAAGTTTGATATGTATAATAATATTTATAACATATTGTTTTTTCACAGTTTATTTTTACTACCAATTTTCATCTTAATATCTCATATTAATTTTTAATTTATGTTTACTTATTGATTAAGTAGTACTATTTACAGTAATAGCTTGACCTTTTTAACTGTCAAGTAAACTTACTTGTTTTATATTTAGTTCTCATTTTATTTGCTTTTCTTAAACTTATGATTTCCCGTTTACTTTGTTTTTGTTCCAAAATTTCAGTACATTCGTCACCATGCTTCAAGGTAATGGGGTTCTCGATAGAAACTGCTTCTACATACAGCATATGTTTCTATTTGCATTATTAATGAATAAAGTTTTAGCTGTGTACAAGAATAGATTGCAGATCCAAAACATGCGTATATGAAGTTTGTTAGAGTTTAATATAACTACGAAAAAAGGTTTCAAGTAGTGAATGCATTTCTTACCGTAGTAAAATGGATAGGGGTTAGCTTTTTGGTCTAACTCGCTATTCATTTAATTTGTTCAATTAACTTTGATTAGGTTGCTCAATTGTTCATTGATCTCACTCTTTGCTCATTTAATTTATTCAGTTAGCTTCAAATAGACAGCTCATTTGATTATTGAAATCTCAGGTTAGGATTTAATGTTCATTTATATTGAAATAGCCATGTTTGAATTCCTTAAATATATTATGTTTATATATACACACACACACAGATATATACATATATATGTATATATATATGTGTGTGTATATATATATATTACTCAAATGCAAAGGATGTCTAATCTTTGAGTATGAAGGTTAGCTATATTTACAAACTTTAAATTTGTACTTATTTTAGTAACATGACACAAGAGAGAAAGAGAGTACTGATGATATTATGCAATCCTTTAATTTTCCATAACAATTAAGAATCGATTGATGTTATATGGAATAATAAAATTTATACTCCAAATTCTTTAATATTTGTAATTATTAAACCATACAAATTTTGAACATACAAATGATAAAATAATTTTCTTACATTAAAAGTTTTGGTTTGGAAACTATGAATCATTCACTTTCTCTGACTTGCAAGAGTAATATAAACCTAAATAATTAGATGTTTAACCATGTTAGGCTTGGAAATATTAATGAATTTTAATAGATTTTATCAGAACTGATTTAAATATTATTCAGATAGGATATCATTTTTAAAATTTTATGTTGTCTTGGTTATTATATGGGTGTGATAATTACAGTATTAGCAGTTAATTTTTAATAAAATGCAGGCCATGGAAGTACTTAAATGTTATTGTGCTCACTTTAAAAGCACATACGATTCTAAAAGAATGTTGCATGATCAATCATAATACGGATTAATCATCTTAGCTTTCTGGTAACATAGTAATTCTCTTCCACTTAACCATCTTGCTTGGTCAATATATAACATAATATGGATTAAATGACGCTCCTTCCTCTCCTTTTGCTATAAATATTTGAGTTAACTATAAATTATTTCGTCAAAACCCCGATTACATTCGTTGATATCATCTGATTTATAAATGCAAAAAAACTGCCCAAAATACGAACTTCAATTAATGCTTTGAGATATTGTTATGAAGTTATGGTTTGGGATTAATAAATTAAAAACCACGTTATAAAATTTATTTGTAAGTAGTGAGTGCATGAGATGACAGTGTATTAATTGTTTTTGTAGCTTGGAATTTAATTTCTCTATGTTATTTTAAATATTAATACCGAGTATCGCTTTCACCTTTACATTGAATATTAAGCCACTTTAGATCTATTAACTACTATATTATATTAACTTAGTAAACATAAAAATGCACCAGAATCAAAGTGAGGCCTCTTTGTATGAGTGATAGTAGAAATAATTCCAAGTGTTGGGCATTGAAGACCAAAAACCTGAAACTTTGATCCCAATTTTTTTCCTGTAACTCCAATAGACCAGGAAGGTAATAAATCTTCTGCCATGCAATATATTCTTCTTTTGAACTCCAGATCTTTTAGCATTCAATTGAACAATTTGGGCATCTAAATCTACATCGCTTGATCGATGTAGAAAAAGTCCATGCACTTAGTCCATATGATTCTCTGCCTTTTGTTGTTGTTAATCAGTCTATTTCATGCTGTTTATAAACAATTTTTTTCTTCTTATTTTTTGTGAACTTGGGATTATGTAAGGTTGCTACGAGCAATTCAACACATCAAAATAGTTTTTTTAAAAACATATATTCAATAGTTTAATAAATTAAAAATAAGCTGTAGGATGATGTTAGTAGCAAGGTTGTGATTAATTAGGTAAAATTTAATTTTTGTATGCATCATAATTTGAGTATTTGTTAGAAATCGGTAGTTCTTTCACCCATAATTCACTTTCTTTCTATTAGTTAACATAAAATATATGGCTATACATAGACATAATATATATGATATAGAAACATGCGGTTAAATTTGCTAATAAAATATATTTGTTTCAAAATCATGAACGATCTATCATCAAGTTTAGGATTTAAATTATTACAGCTTTAGTTTCTCTATGTTGTTTCTGAATTTTGTCAGCTATCAACTTTCTTAATATGAAAGTTTGTTATAAAACCTATTTTAATTTGATGTAAGTGTCAGGTTAGTTTCGTAATCGATGTGTTTTACTGTACATTGATTATATAGTTCTTAATCTACTATCATTACTTATGCAATTTGTTTCCCTATAATTTGCATTCTTATATAAATCTCATTTTCTTGGATTTTCTTGATTTATAATACCGTATTTTCAGTTAATTGCTGTTATGATGAGGTATGTAGTAATAAAATATGTTTATCATTCTTCCTTTCTTTGATTTATAGTTTTCTATCCAAAATCCATCCTTAATTTATTATTAGATTAGTATTTTCTATATTGGAAATTTTAGTCAATATACCATTGTTTTTTTATTATGATGAAGCGCTGTAGCTCTTGGTGGCAACTTCTATGAATTATTAACGTTTAGGTGGCGATAATTCTTTATTAGGAGAAAACTTTGAAGGTAGACTCATAGACTTGACCAAAAATATTATGTGAATTCGGTGGTTAAATGCCTCTCATGTAGTTAATGAAGGTTCAAGGCATTTTGTTACTTACGTTTATTATCATCAGTTAGTCGTATTGACTTATCTATGTGCTTTGAATGGCTTGATTTTGAGAAAATGCGAATCACCTTCAGTTTCAATTTATGTATACTACTAGGGTGTTGCATCATCCTAGAAGGGAAAATATGAGATAGTCGTTGTTTGGTCCTTCATACAAATTAGAATGGTAACTTTACTGATTTTTCTAATATTATTCATTTTTGTCTTGCTGTATCTCTAATTGGTACATATGGTTGAAATCACACAAGATGAAAATGTTATTACATATGTATAACTTGTTGATTTATTCAGAAATGGTTGCATAAACATGAAATATAGATTAGTGTTATATACATTCACACACCCACACGTGCGTGCACGCAAACGCGTGCACACACATATACATATATATAAAAAATAGATACACACACTCATATACATAGATACATACACACATATGTACATACACACATATATTATATTTATATAGTTATTTTTAATGTTTTCCCTTCTCTATAGTGCAATATAAGAAATTAAGCATGAATAAAGAGTACCATAGAAAGCAACTAGCTATCCAAACTGAAATGTTGGGATCATCTTGGACGAAAATACATAATTTTTACCAAATTTATGTTTCACTACCTAACGCTATGTACTTTCTCATCCATAAAATAATATACATTTTTATTCGTAAACATACAATGTTTGATCTTGCTATATTCATGTTCCTTTCGGTATTCAATTATTAGATGTAAAATATAATTTGCATGTTTTCAAGGTTTTAGCGGAAAACTTGGGAATAATCCCATAATAAAAAAGTGAAATATATTCTATAAGGGATGTATCTCTTACCGGTCAATTTCTAGAATTAAAGCTTACTGAGCAAAAAAAAAAAACTAGGTCGCTATATCCTCTTTCTAACCATGGACGCCCAATGCAAGATATCAGGTTATTTTTATTTTATTTTGCATATCAAGTTTCTTTTTCATGTTTTACAGATTATACTTTTTGTATACATAATTTTCATATATTAATTTGACAATAAATTTGTGATTTGTGTGGTTAAACAATCCTTTTATTTCACATCTATTATGCAGGTCAAATGTTCCAACATCAACAATGGATGCTATGAAAATTCTATAAACTAATAAATAATCCTCAATGCCATAAAATAATGAAATTTAGTTTATTTTTTGGCAGATATAGTAGAATATTTCATGAGGTAAAGTTGTAAAATTATATTGTTATGGAACTCTTATTTTTTGGAACACCTGCTGACGATGTGATTCATTTGTATTTTGGTTTACACAAATATTGTTATAATTTGTTGTACTAGAAATGTTTGAAAGTAATGTAGGCACTGTTAAAGTTGGATGAATTTCTTTCATAATGTTTCTAATGAGCACAAGCTGTTATATGCGACTAATAAACATTTTTTGCTAATTTAGTGTTTGCAATTAGTTAGCAGTAATCATTGCTTTTTTATTTATTACACTTGCACTTGGCCGATTAACCACTAAATATTCTTATTTTTTTCCCAGAAACATTACCTACTAATACAATTGGTTAATGTATACTAAATTACTACGTGTTCGGTGTTTCTACCCTTTTAGTAGCTCTGCATACATTGATGACATTGAGAGAGGAAATAGTTCTTCGCAAACCAGAGTGCCAACTTTGGGTGAAAATGGTATATCAATGAGTATATTATTTGTGCATATATGTTAAGATGGTAAGTACAACATTATAGCATAAACAAATTAAATATAGCTCTAACATCATTGGTTTTCTTTCATGTAAAAATCAACTTTATGGTGCTGACAATTCTTTTGCATATGCCAACATTTTTGCTACCGGTTGACAATACGGGTTGCTTCATAAGAAGTTTATTCTTAATTCTAGGTCAATTGCAGTTAATATAGTAATCATCAAATCGAAGACAACAAAACAACACGTTCATTGAAAATGATTGTATGCATGTTATGATGTATAAATTCTAAATACCCAAGTGACTAAATGCAAGCTCATATGAGCGTGCATGTATACTCGTAACAACAATGTACCAATTAGTAGATGGTTCATGCATTTCATGACAGAGGTAGCAATGATAGAATAACCCTCTTTCATTTTGAAACGCCCTCTATTATAGCTTTCTTCATTTGTGCATGGGAATTAACTATCGATTATGGCTGGCCCAAATAAGATGATAATTTTTACCTATTTCAGTCTCTAAAATGCTAAGGTTGATAAAATATCAAGGGCACTGAAGAAAAATTATTAGAAAACAAGATTAAAGAACAATAAAAAAATAAATACCAAATTGTATTCCCTAGGTACTCTATTGATGGTTTGGTCTTCCTATTGCGTGATTTAAAGACATGCAAAACTGCCGGCACTTAATGTACATGCAAAACTGCTAGCACCAAATGGGTCATTTAAGGGACAACCCGCATCTTAATGGGCCCCTAAATCGAAATTCAAGTCCATTATGGCATGAATCGTTGGTGTTGGTAACTTGAAATACAAATAAGTATACCAAAGAGCTATCTACATGAATTCATAGCATAATAGAAAAATATAATAGAACATATATACTGATTAAGGCTACTACTTTGGCATTTAATATTATTTCTTGGATATCTAATTGTTTTGTCAGTGCCGAGTATGAATGAGAAGACTTCATCTATTGTTCTCATCTTGCATCAGTAGTATTTCCTTCAAAATCTATCATGTGGGTTGTAACGAGGAGGGGTTGGAACAACATTTTGGTGACTGAAAAATTACAAACTTTATCCATAACACTAGTTTATGTCGATTGATTATTATTTAAGTGTTATGTCTATTATTCACAGCTTATCCGTTTAATTCTATATGAGCATACGATATATCCAATCTTCTTCGAGCGATATACACACGCACGCATGGACATGTTGTGTTACCCAAAAGAAAATCCCACAATTTAATACTTCTTAAATAGGGAAAAGACAGACCCAACGATCATTTAATACCTCAAACCTAAAGTAGACCCTCTGTAATGTAATCGCTAGTCAACTGGCCCTTAACTATGAATGCCGATGACCCCTAGATACGGCTTTATAATTTTGTTAGATGTATTACTAATGCATTTTAAAGACTTATTTAAGGACTAAGTAGCCCACCTTTGATAAACAAATAATTAATTAAACTTTGAGGTCTTTGTGTATCACACATAGATTCTATACTAATAGAAAGTGAAATCCATCATAGTATAACCAAAGTCTTCGCTAACGATCCTTCGGGACCGTTGGTAGTCAAAGCCTATATGCCAGCCCTACTTTTAAATACCAGTTTACCAACAACACCGACATAGCCCAACAATACCTACAGCCGAAATCGAATTTGGATTTTCCAATATAAGTCAGGGAAAATGCTCACTCCAGTTACTTAATACTACTTGTTTAGAAATGAAGCGCATACCTCATTTCCCTCTTAGGCACCGTCGTAGGTTATTTAGGACTTTTTATATAGAGAGAAGGTAGACCCTACAACCATTTAATACCATCCACTACGAAGTAAACTCTTTGAGATCCCTAAAGGTACCGAGCCATTTAATACTTTAAATCTGAGGCGGACCCTTGGTATATTTTCCCACACCTATACGCGAAGTATATCTCTTCTCCACAAGTCCTATAGTTGGAGATGTCCCGCATCAGTAGCATGTATACACAACTGTTAGTAGCCTCTTGATGAATGGCATACTTCTATTGTGTAACTCTACTAACCTCGCATCCCCACCCATACTAAACCAAACCATTTATCATAAGTCTAAATATTGGGCTAGGCCCACTAATTCATGCTCATCCTAAACGTATTATTGTGGCTATATAATTTCCACTATAGAAATTATTATATTGCCTCTTTAGTTTATTTATTAGTGTTCATTTGTTTATTTGCTTCGAATCTATTAAGATGTTTGTTTACTATAATCTTCATTTCCTATTTATGCTACCTAAATATCACATATATTTTTTTACCTCCAATTAATTATCCTTAATAAGTGATTATTATTTCTCAAATTGGACAATCACTAATGGTATTTAGTTATTCATTTCCAATTCAACTATTATACCTATTTTGTTTACCCCATAAATGTAATGTTTAATTCTCCAGCTAATCCCAGTAAACACTTTATGTATCCATTTGATTTTTGTAATTCTCTGTTAATTATAAATTTATTGTCCATTAATTTTGCAATCATTATTCCTAAATGTTGGATTTACTACCTATTTTCATTGCAACCACCTACTCCTATGATTTACTATGTTATTAATATTTAATCATCCTAATTATAACTAATACGAGTACCGATACTTCATTCGTTACCTTATGAATATTTATATTTTAATTAGTCTGTTATATGCGTGTTCGCATATATATATATATATATATATATATATATAAATATATATATATATATATATATATATATATTCCTTTTTTCTCTCGCTACTTCCTATGCTAAGAAACTTCAAAATATACACTTATATGTTAATTCTACGAAGAATGTTTACTTTCGCATTTTAATGTATTGAAGCTATCATTTTTCAAGGAAAGAAATTATTACCGTTATGACATTCCATAATCTACCGAGAAGTGAGACTTACCCTTCGTTTGAAATTACACGAAATTGTCTCTTTTTATTTCTGTTGAAATAAACAGTGTAAACTACGGAGAAGGACATCTATACTTTACACATGTCTTTCATTTTGTTATATTCCTTATTATTTCAAATGATATATTTTTTACATAGTTGAAGTTAGAGAGTTTATGAAAATTTACACAAAAATGTATAAAACTAAGTTGTACATTCAATACTCTTAATAAACTAAAAATATAAAAATTTACATTTCAAGTCTAATTAGGGCATTCTAAACATTTACTAAACAATTTACATCTCAATTAACATTATCTTAGCAAAATCATACTTTAAAATTTTAGGAGATTAATTTCCAAAAATTTCATATTAGTGTGTATATACCATTTCATCACAATTACATAACTTACAAAATATGTAGATAAGATTTCAATAAAGTCACTCATTTTAGGCCTACAATTCAACAGATCTTGCGAAAACATAATAATCAAATAAAATTCAATAGTACAAATTTCAATGTTATATATAGATCGCATAATTTCCCACTCACCTTCCTAGCTTTTCAAATTTCCCAAATTCAAATTCATTCCTTTAACGATCCATTTTTCCTTTTCGTTCCAAAAATATGTATAACAAGATATATACATATCAATTAGAATTACAGATCTAAGTGGAGGTTTGAGCTAAGTGGAAATTTAGATTTGTAGTTGTAGAATTTATCTTTTCATGAAATTAATTCACTCTTTTTATTTTTTTCCCTTCTCAAATTTACACACACACACATAATATTGTATTTTTATAATTTCTAGAAATAGCGGAGAAGAGAAAGTGGCAGAGCCCCGCTGCTCTGTTTAGAAAATATGAGAAGAAAAGTGAAGGGATACGCTTGAATTTATAGGTGTTGGAATAAATTCTATCTGTTAGATTAATATTTACTAAATCTAGACGGTTAGGCCGAGCTGCAACCCTAGTAGCCGGCACTTGAACGATCAACCACTCCCTTATAAGTGATCGACTAGCCAAAGAAGGCTCGACTGGTGGGGTCCAAGCGTTATTTATTTTTTATTTCCCAAATTCCATTTTAATTATTTTCGATCCATAAACTTCAAATGGCAATAACCTCTCCGTCTAAACTCCGATCGCAAAACTTTATCTATGAAAGTTGCTCAGAAAATCGCCGCGAATGCATTGATGCATATTTTACTGTCAAATTCCGATGTTTGCTCCTATTTTTCAGCCTTATTAATTAATTATTAATTCTTTTAGCTAATTACTGTTCATTTCATAGGGTGTGACATTTTTTTCTCCTTAAAAGAATTTCATCCCCGAAATTTCCCAAGGGTTAAATATTGTAACATAGTCTGCAAACATACTAAACTATATAATCAACTAGTGTGCAGCCAATTTTGTAGCCAAACGTGTACAAGTGCATGCTTTATCACAGCATATATGATGTGTGTATTGAATAATACTAAATCGCCTCTTATATAAATGCATTCTTTTAAAACAATTTTGAAAGTATAACGCAAACAACCTATATATATTGGCAGTTCTATGTGTATGCAATTTACAAAAATCAAAAATCCTTTTTCACATAATAATTTGCAGACTCTTATGAGTCTTAGTATGATTCAATAAATTTTGCATCCAATCTTTATCATCCAACACCCGACACACTATAACAACCCAAATTTTAGATAATAACTAATTAATGTTAATAATAATAATTTAGTTGATTAAAATAGCATTTGGGGATTTATTTGATAAATTGGTTTAGAAATTATTTAATAAAAGAATTTAAATAGTGAAAAATATGTTATTTAAAATTTAAATAAGTTACAAATGTGAAAATAATACTTTAAAAAAGTGATGTAATTGAAATATAATATTGTTTTGGAAATGAACTGATTTTAAGATGAAAATTTGTATTTATTTGAATTGACTAAAATCTAGTTTATAAATAAAAGAAAAATAAATTTATCTTAATCTAACCCTACTACCTTAAAGCCCAAGTCCAAATGTTCATAACCCAAATTCGTATTCTAGGTTTTTCTATTTCGAGATTTATCTCCTCCAATAATGTTGGTGCATAATTCTTCCACCTCCTTCCTTCCTGAAAAAGATTTCTCATCCTTTAATAATAAAATCAAAATAAAATAAAATCTTATAAATATCAAAACTGGAGTGTGATAATCCCTACATCTCACGGCATCACGTGTGCATGAAGAAACTGAGATGAATTGATTTTTGGAGTCATGCGTGTAAAGAAAGGATGGAGGAATGTGTACAGGTGAGTTTCATACTCATGAAATCTATGTAATCCTATATATTTGTGCTTGAATTAGGATGATATATGTATGTAGTGTGTTGTATGAAGCAAGAGAGTCAAGATAGGCAAGATGTAGAAGGTTAAATCGTCAGAATTTGATTGAGGAAGCCAACATTTGGCTTATGGTCGGGTGACTTACTAGGTCAGTCGATCGACCATGACAGGTCGATCGATGACTAAGGCAGTTTTTCTAAAAATAATAATAAGAATAAAAAATAAATAAAAAATTAAGAATAAACTAAATAAAAATATTGGAGCAATATTCTTAATTAGAAGAATTTATGTTAATTATAAATAATCAAAGTATAATAGAAACAACTTAAAAATAGATTTATAGAGTTTATATGAAAATTTATAAATATGATATTTATTAATTCTACGAAATAAATTAATTAAAGAATAAATTAGATATTTGCTTTTAAAATCCAAATAAAAATTGAATATATATATTAGAAAAATAAGAAATATACTATAATTAATATTTTAAGCGTTTTTAAAGTAAATTGTGCAGTTAATAAACAGTTTAACTCTGTGAATGATTATTATTCATTCTTAATGTTTTTTGTGTTATCAAGATATTGATGTAGTGGATAACTCATTATCAGATGGCTTTACTTAATTATATTTGCGATTTTACGAATTGATATTCTATTCAAGATTTGGAAATATAATTTATTAGATTTAAATTATTATTCATTTATTAAACAGAAAATATTTTGGTTTACGAATGTTTATTTAAAGGTTGAAAATATATAAAACATTTGGAAATAAGTAAATATTATTAATTACGATTTCATGTAATTTAAAATATTATTCATATTATATAAGCTTAAGTAAAATATTATACACACACACACACACTTGATGGGATTTCACATAGTATTTTAGATTGCTCATCTTCTCTATACCCATTTTAATTGTTATAAGTGATTCACCATTGATATTGATTTGGTTGATGATTTAGATATGATACGGTGACGATATCCTTCTTTGTGATTTCATGATATTTAATTCTGTATTATGAGAAATCTGAATAAGTGGAGTTATAGTACCATTTGGGATTGGGAATTTCGTAATATTTCTTTGGTTAATCTTTGGACTCATTATATAGAATATTTTGGGAATAAAGTGGAGTTTATAAGCAGTGAAAAAACATTCGAGTATCAAATAGTGGTATGGGTCGCTGTTGTGAAATTTATTCGATTATTCATTGTAAGTATATGACACTCACGTGATGAGAATAGTGTTATGAGTGTGAGGTAATACACGTGGTGATGAGTATGACTTTATGTTTATATTCTACGATTAAGGCTACGTGCCTGACGATGAGCATAACTTCACATTTATATATATATATATATATATATATATATATATATATTAGTCCTATATGCAACTATTATGATGTACTTCTTTTATTTGTGTTGGAGAGGACCAGATGACTTGAATCCACCCTAGCGGCCTTATCATAGGGTCGCAACCCAGATCCGTGACACTATATTTACATAGCTTTGTGCTCTTACTTCGTGCATTTGCCTCTGTGTCATATAGGCTTGCAGTCTGTTACCTATAAGGGCAAGATTCGGACATGACTATTGAGTCCTCACATTGACGACCACAATGGTGGATACACGTCAGGATTCCATTATGGTACCTAAGATTGTAGAGACTTTGTGTCCTTAGAGGTTGCTTTATGTTATCATTCCCCCTTTTGGTACTAACGTCATATTAGTTTAGCGTATATTATTTATACACCTCACTTTAGTACATATATGGGTTAGATGACCACATATTGTTATATATATGATTCTAATTGGGACTTCGTGTCTATCATACAATCATATCTCGTCATGATGTATTCAAATAGTCATATCTACGAGAAGATAAGATAGTCATCTTGATTATAATGGATTCTCATACTACTATTTATGTTGATAGACAATATATCCAATCTTTCATACAGTGATGATGATGTTCTCTTTATTGAGATTGAGATATATTTGGGCGATGCTACGTGCTAGCCTAATTATACTTACTAATATCTCACTTATTGATGTTTTTTGGATTTAGATGATGATTTCCAAATATGGATTATTCACCTATTTGTATTGATTCTGTGATTTCTAGTTTGATATGCTTATGTGTGGGTGATGACATCTTTTGATATCAAAGATTATTGCTTCATGCAATTTTGAGTTATTCGTGTGATGTGGCTTTGATGGTTATCTATGATATTATAACTATATTTCATGCATATGTTACCATAGTTATATATATATATATATATACATTGACATGTCATCTGATGATTTGAGTGTCTCTAGTATGTTATCATGTTATTATTCCTTGTTTATACCATGTTACCATATTAAGGATTCTTGATTGGACATAGAATGACCCATGTGTTATTTATGTAATACTCGGGTCAATCTGAGACATTTCAGGTACAGGGATGATATGACCAGTATGAGTTTTATTCGACTTAGTTGAGACATATGTTAGGATTGTTACATGAAATTTAGGTGACTTTGATTCGTTGTATATGTTTGATATTGTATCTCATATTGGTCACATTACATTATACTAAGATAGTTGACATTTGAGAAATTTGCATCCATACGGTATCATATATTATGTATTATATTATATGTAATCACTATAATTGACTTCATGTTCTCTGTTATTTACTTTATATTATGTATTGTTCTGTCTTGGAGGTACACGTGTTTATTGCTTTGTACCAATAATGTGTATGTACAGATGAGTTAGTTATTTGATGTTTTAATGCACACTGGTGTTAGTCTAAGGAAATATTCACGTGTGTATCCCTAATTCTCCGTATTATCTAATAGTATTACTCTGTAATACTCTTGGATGGTATAAACATAGAGGTGGGGTGTTTCATTTGGTATCAGAGCAAGGTTTAGAACAGTACATCGTATATAAGACATGTGTCAAGACATTAATAAGACTTAAATTCCATGTCCCATTGGGTATCTTAGGTAGTTTCCTATATTAAAGGATATATATATATATACGATGATTACTGGGGTAATCATCAATGGACGTATTTGCAATTATATTTATATACACTATATGATCTCTTTTTACTTATTTCTTTTGAGAATGTGTATATAACGGTTGGAGTAGTAAGGACGAAAGGAGTTAGTCCAACTAGTAGTATTTACAATTATGTTGAGTACTATATTTTGAGTGATTTAGTATTGTATTACGGTTTGGCTTGGTATTGCATTGTTATGTTTTGATCTTTAATCAGAAAGCACAACAGAAAAAAATTTCTATTAGTTTATGCTAAGTGGATTGGTTGTTGTTTCGTATGTTTATTTGATTATTGAAAATGGTCTGTATTGAATTTAATTTTGAATATACCTCGGTGAAAATTTGTATGTATGTATCAAAACTGTGAAATGAATTTAATTATTGATTTATACTCAATAAATACCAATATGAATGGTGTTTGTTTGATTATTATAAAATCATTATTTGAGTGGTGTGTGTGTGTATATATATATATATATATATATATATATATATATATATATATATATATATATATATATATATATATGGGGGGGGATTGTTTAAAAAGGTTTTGGAAATTCCTAGGTGTTTGATAGAAATAAATACACCTAATATTTACAAATATAGTTTATTATTATTAAATGATTTTGGTATTCAAATGAATGCTTTAATTAAGAATCTTTTGAAAATCATGCATCATAAGTATTGTATTAAGATAAGGTTTAAAATAAATTAATAAAATCGCTATTGAAATAAATATAGTAAACAATTTGTAAAAATAATTTTGATAAGCATTTTCGAAATAAAACTTATGTTAATGTGTCCATTGAGTGCTTTAAGAATTCTGGTTGATGCGTCTGGCCAACGTTATCAATAGGGTTTCCTAAAACACTGAACGAGGCACCTGAGCACAATATTTTAAAAATATATAAATATTTTAAGGAAATTAAAGTATTTTGAAAACGTTAAATATTTAAAAAATATATTTAATTATTGTTGTTTGGGAAAGTAATTTTTGAACGCAAATAATTGAAACGGTTTTTGGGAATAAGAATTCATATTCATTACATCTGGAAATGTGTTGTAAAAGATCCTTTATATGATTGGATATATTTTTAGTGATGGATGCAACCATCGGACAATAGTGACGAAAGATATCATTGCTGAAGCATTACTGATTGTGTAGTCAATATTGCAGCCAATTAATGTCATTAATTGGCTGCAATAAATAGCGAGGCGACATCATTATTTTTATAGTGTTTGAGAATTTATAAATATAAATATGTCTATTTGATGTTTTTTAAAAAAAAAAATTAAATGTGGAAATACTATAGACTTTTGGAATTTTGAGTTACAAGAATGTATATAATTTGAAGATTTATAACTTTGAAAGGTGGAATAGCATAGATTTACCAATGAATTTATGAAATTTTAGGTAAACTAATTTAAAATTATTAATAAAAGATAATGAAAGGAATATAGTATAATTCCAAAATGATTAAATGTATGATATTTTGAGGAATATTATAGTAAATGTTAAGTAATGAAGAATAAATAAATATTAATATATATTGAAGGTTAGTACGAGTAATGAGGTTTTTCTAAATAAGTGAACGTGATTAAAATAAGTTTTTGTAAATATTAAGATATAATGTAATAAAGCGATTTATGAATTATAAATGGAGGTGTGATGTTGAAATTGATTTAGGAAGCTAATATAATAAAGTTTTTTGAAATGTATAAAAGTTTATGAAATTGAATGAGTTGGTTAATTGAGAATTATTTTGATAAGGAATGTAGAATTAGGTTTGATTATTAAATTTTGAAGAATAAGTTTAAAACTTCCCTCTATATATGAAACTTGAAGAATGTTAAATATTTGTATAAGACTTTATGAGAATTTTTTTGTAAAATAGTAACTAAAATTAATTTTGTTTATGATAAGATGTTAGAAATTAAACAATATTGTAAAAGATATTTTGTTGAATAGAGAAATGAGATTCGGTAAGAACTTTGTTGACAAGATTTGGTTTTTGTTAAAATATTTCAAAGATTGCTCAACGGAAAATTTGAACTTGAGTCATAATGAATGAAATTTTGGAATATATATATATATGGAATATATTTGAAAATGAATTGTTTAAATGAAGTGTATTGTAATGCTATAAAGTAATTTTCACTTTTGGTAAGTGTTTATATTTAAAAATAAAACTGAAAATTAGACGATTAAATTTAGTATAATTAATTTCTTATAGATTTTATCTAATAAGAAATTGCAAGGATGCAATTTTCTTAAGGAAGAAAGTCTATAACAACCCAAATTTTAGATAATAATTAATTAAAGATAATAATAGTAATTTAATTGATTAAAATAGAATTTGGAGAATTATTTGATAAATTGGTTTAGAAATTATTTAACAAAAGGATTTAAATCATGAAAGTACGATATTTAAAATTTAAATAAGCTAAAATGTGAAAATAATATTTTATAAAGGTGATGTAATTAAAATATAATATTGATTGAAAAAGAAGTTATTTTGAGATGAAAATTTGTATTTATTTGAATTTACTAGAATCTAGTTTATAAATAAAAGAAAAATAAATATATCTTAATCTAAACCTATTACCTTAAAGCCCAAGTCCAAATATTCATAACCAAATTCATATTCTAGGGTTTTCTATTTCGAGATTTATCTCCTTCAAGAATTTTCGTGCATACTTCTTTCACCTTCTTCCTTCCTTAAAAAGAATTCTCATCCTTTAATAATCAAACTAAAATAAAATAAATCTTAAAAATACCAAAATTGGAGTACGATAATCTCAATATCTTATGTCATCATGGTGCATGAAGTAATTGAGTTAGATAGATGTTTGGAGTCATGCGTGCAAAGAGAGGATGGAAGAAAGCATACAAGTGAATTACATACTCACGAAATCTATGTTTAATCTATATGTTTGTTCTTGAATTACGATGATATATGTATGTCGTGTGTTGTGTGAAGCGAGAGCGTCGAGATAGGTAAAATGTAGGAGGTAAAGTCGCTAGAATTTAATCGGGGAAGCCAATGTTTGACTTCATGTCAGGTCGACAGATGACTGAGGTGGTTTCTTTTTTTTAAAATAAAAACTAAATATATATCAAATAAAAATATAATTAATTACAAACAATCAAAGTATAACAGAAACAACAACATATAATTAGATTTGTAGGGTTTAAATGAAAATTTATAAATATATTATTTATTAATTTTAAGAAATAAATTAATTAAAGAATAAATTAGATATTTTCTTTTAAAAATCAAATAACAATTGAATAAATATATATTCTTAAAAATAAGAAATATAATCTAATTAATATTTTAAGTGTTTTTAGAGTAAACTGTGCATTTAATAAATTTAACTAGAGTTGTGTTATATATTTTATATATTAAATAATTTTAAAAGTAGTCAGTGTTGAATATGCGCTTATATGATTTTTGTTTGATGATAATAAACATATATATATATATATATATATTCATTTAAATGTATTTGTTAATGTACTATTTTATTTTTCATAGATTAAATAAATATTTGTTGAATAAAATAAATTACACGGAATTTGAATTCAAACAGAAATTTTATTCAAACAAATATTTATTACAATCTTGAATAGTACAAATTCAAGCTCTCACTATACATATACAATTTTGATTCTAATTACATCAAAATTCAATTTACATAAATTTCTCACTACATATCACTCACACTCGTAGTTTATCTTCAACTTCATTCTAGTTAGAATCCAGTATCTGAGCAATCTGCAAAAATATTCACTAACGCAATAAAATTGAAAAAGAAATATTTAGCAATATAAAATAAAATATGTTTTTGAAAATATTGTTTGCCTCGGTTATTTGGGTTGTTCGTCATCATTTACATTTGAATTCATCGTACACGAACAATGTGACATGCACAGTGTATCACTGTACATGCCACAAGGCCGTGCACATCGATATACACTTGATAATGCTACAGGGACAGGTGAGCACAGGTCAAACCCAAATGAAAAGCCAGGTTCAACTCACGTGCAATATAAATAAAATCACGACACGAGCACAAGGTCAAACCCGAGTTTTTAAAACTGGATTCAACACAGAGCAGTTGTATAGGCTACGACTTCAAGCATTCAAAGAACAGCAACCAACAAAAGAAGCACAGTGACAATTTGGAGTATCATATGCAAAACAACTTGTAGATCAAACATAATGGACTATATGCACTGACCAGAGAGCGTACAAATGCAGCATGTAGACATCAAGCAAATAGAGGAAAAGCACAAACACACACACATTTATATACGACCACACACACGAATGGAATCAATGTGTGCAGAATGAAGGAGTGTGAAACAAATATACAAGTTACTACTTCAAAAGGAACCAGCAATCAAGTTAAATCCTAAAGCAACCCAACGGCAATGCATGCAACAAGCAGCCAACAAGACTCAATTCACTTATGCAGACTCGACCACAAGATGCCGACATAAACAACATCAAAGAAACTAAAGTACAACATAGAAACATATATCTATATACATACATGAATGTATGTATACAAATGGTCAAGTGAACTGAAGGCAGTGTAACTGTAAAAACTGTGCACTAGAGACATGACTACACATCAGTTTACCCAAGTTCAAGAGAAACCAAAACAAGCCAGTGAAATCACAAGTATATCAACTCAACAACAATCTAGGCAAACCAGGTTGAACAACTACAAGTACAGGTAGCAGCAATAATGCAAACTACAATGCCACAGCAAACAACATGAACCAGACAGGTCAAGCAATGAAGTATCAGACTACAATATCAAGATTCAAACATGGTGATGCAAATGAGTGAAACATGAAATAGCATCTGACAAAAGTCAACACATTTGAAGTAAATGCAGAGAACAAGCATAGTTGAAACAGTGCATACATGAAGACTACAATACATGAGTCAGTGCACTGATACATGGAAGTATTAATGACAGCAGACAACTCAGTGCAGCAAAGACGACAATGGAAACTACACAAACGTCGATTACCAGTGAACAACCAAACAACATCAAGACAGTATCCAAAGTCGAGGAACAATGTGATTTAGATCAGGAGTAAAGTTCGAATTCAATGCAGACACAAACAAGTCGAGATGAACAAATGGAAACAAATTCGAAGTCGAACAATGCAGACGTACGATAATCAAGGGTATTTGCAAATTCTTGAAAAAGTCAAAACAAATCAAAAAAGGAAAGTTTTTGCCTTATGACTGAAAAAATCGAACGCTACAAAATCAAAGCTGTGCGCATCAAGTCGCAAATATCAGGAAAGCAAGAATTAGGAAAGTGATGAGTCCATATAAAAACAACCCCAAATTATCATCGGCATGTGTGGAAAATTCAATCAAATCCAAATTTAAACCCACAATCATCATCGGTAAAATCATCGATCAATCGGAGTTCAATCGAGCATAACAGAAAAGCAAAAAGGAAATTCACATACCAAATTGAAGTCGAACTCCAGAAGCCCTAAATTTCACAAACCCTAATTGCAAGCAAAGCAAAGGAACGAGAGCGGCCGACATCATCTCAAGAGACGATCAACAAACAAAGCAAGAGAACCAATTCAATCGAGCATTAATAGTCGCGATCGTCTATATTTTCTGAAAGCCCTAATTTGGACAAAGAACGAACGAAGATTAACGAGGCCGCCATTTTCTTCACAAGCCAGAGAAAAAAGAACGGGCTAGAGAAATAAAAGGGGGCCGGTGTTTCTTTGTTTATTATAAGCGGTTTCATTTTTATATTCGGGTTTTAGTTTTAAAATTGTTTTTAAATTTGTTTTAAATATAAATTCTCTTTTAAGGTTGTCAAATCTTGGTAAATCACCACCTAGGTTTTACGTTGTGTTAGATTGTCTAGTTAGAATTAGTTCAGTGAGCAGGGTTTGCGAGTTTGCAAAACTCTATAGGCGGTAGCAGGGTTTGCGAGTCTGTTAGAGTGTTTGTAAGCGGGAGACTGTTTAATTCTAATAGAAATCTGGGAATGCAGCAGCAGGCAGGGGTTGCTGAAGCTGGGTAAATTTTGTGTGTGATTTACTTTTCAGCATATTTATTTTTCTACAGTTTGTTTTTACGTTTAATTCGAGAAAATTTGCTAACCCTATTCACCCCCCCTCTAGGGTTAATCTAGATCCTACAGGTGGTATCAGAGCGAGGTATTTTTTTTAAATCTAGAGTCATGAATCCACCAAATAATGCTTTTTCTGAGGGGCAATCTATTGTTAGGCCACCCATGTTTAATGGGAATGATTATGCTTATTGGAAAGTTAGGATGGGTATTTATCTTAGTTCTGTTGATTATGATGTTTGGGACATTATTGAAACTGGCTATAAATCTCCCACTATAACCGTTGGTGATACTGAGATTCCTAAACCTAAGGATAGGTGGAATGCTAACGATAAGAAATTAAGAACTACAAATGCTAAAGCCATGAATGCTTTGATCTGTGCTCTTGATAAGACTGAATTTAATAGAATTTCTCACTGTAAAACTGCATAGGAAATTTGGCATACTTTGGAGGTGACACATGAAGGAACTTTTCAAGTCAAGGAGTCTCATCTAGCCTTATTCAGCAATGAATACGAGAACTTTGTGATGGATAAAGGCGAGAGCATAAAGGACATGTTTGGACGCTTTTCAACCTTGCTGTACAATGCTAGAGCGCTTGGGAAGGTATTCACTGAGGTAGAGCTTGTGAGGAAGGTGCTACGAGTCTTACCGATGAGCTTTGAGGCAAAAGTCACGACAATACAAGAATCGAAAGATCTGAGTAAACTAAGCATGGAGGAGTTGATCGGCAACTTGATGACATATGAGCTTGATCTAAAAGCAAAGGAGGAATGCAACAACTCCGAATCAAAGAAGAAGACGATTGCCTCAAAGAGCAAAGAAGAGAGCGATGAAGAAGAAGAAGATCCAATTGAAGAGCTTGCAATGGCTGTCAATAATCTTAGAAAATGATTAAGATTCAGGCCACGCAAGAAGAAAACAGTGGTAATAGGCCAAAAGATTCTGACAATTCCGATAATGAACTGACGTGCTTTAACTGCAACAAGCCTGGCCACTTCAAACAACAATGCCCACTTCTCAAAAATAACAAAGGAAAGAAAAAGAAGAAGAAGACCTTTGCAGCGACTTGGGATGATGAAGAAGGAGAGGAAGTTTCGAATAATAGCTCAGAGGAGGCTAATTTGTGTCTTATGGCAAAATCAGATTCAGAAGCAAGCTCAGAGGAATCTAGTGAGGGAGGTGACTATTCTTATAAAGAACTTGCTTTGATGTGTTGTGATCTTACTAAAATAGTTGATACTCTTGAATCTAAAATTGAAAAACTGAAATCTGATAGGAAAGACCTTGTCCATGAAAATTTTAGGTTAGAAACTGAACTTGAAAATATTCAAAACCTAGACTGTAAAAAATGTAAAATTTTAGATTCAGAATTATCAAGACTTAAGAATAGCTTTGAGAATCTTGAAAAAGAAAACTTGAGTCTTAAGGAAACCATTGACACTAGGAAAAAGGATTTTATAAATAGATGCACCTCACTTGTAACTGAAAACACAACACTAAAAACCAAAGTCCAAAATCTTAAGAAATCTCTGAATAACTTTTCAAGAGGAGAAAAATCATTCAACATGTTATTGGGAAATCAAATTTTTTCTAACAACAGAAAAGGACTAGGCTTTGGGAAAACACAAGTAGATGATAATGCAAAAGGTAAGAATGTCTTTGCTAGATGTGAAATAATTGGACATCGTGTTGAAAATTGTAGTCATAGGAACAAGAACACAAAATTTATACACGTTTGGGCTCCTAAGAATTCTAAAAACAAATTTCATGTCTATTGGAACAAGAATAAAAGGACTAAACAAGTTTAGGTTCCAAAGGGATTGTTTATTCACAATGCTTCTTCCACTAACAATCATGGACCTATAAAGACAAATAGGTCACAAAAATCTTTCATCGTGTAGGTATGGTGGCAGGCTAAGAAACAACAACAACATTCTCTGGATTTTGGCTGTTCCAGAAACACAACGGGCAACAAAGCAAAGTTCCTTAGCCTAGTACAAAGGTGAAAGAATCGCAATGAGCAACCACGAAAAATTATCGTAAAGGTAAAACAGGTGAAGGTATATTTATTTGATCGATATATTAAATGTGATAATCTGCACCGTATTTTGAATGAAATCAGCCAATAGTGTGATGATAAAGAGATGATGACTTTTTGATTCTGACTTGTTCAACATAGTTGGCCAATTATATTTATGCCAAAAACACTGTTCTTTGAATTACTTCATACATATACGTTTGGATTAAACATAGTGTTTTGTTGGATGATAATACATTAGGTTATAATTCGGCTAACTCTATATTCATAGTTTCTGATTTTTTACACGACTTCAATTCAAATTCAAGAATGCTGTAAAAAAAATTGAGTTTGAGTTTTCATGGTCTGGTTTATCAAATTTAATTAGTGATGTTTTGAAGTGAAAGAAATTCAGATGCAGATCATAATGGTAATCTAGTTGATAGAAAACTTACTAGTTGAACGTGATTTATGGTGAGACATTTAGTAACTGCATCGTTTTTCAAAGAAAATATCTGCATATTTTTCATTACAAATAATTTTCAAATAGCAGAAATTTTTTCTCATATAACCCCTTCGAGAAAATCATTTTTTAACCATATTTTCATATTAGTCATTTTTATTGATTTTAATGACAAATTTTGACTAATCCGACTCCCTATTAATTATCAAAAAAATAAATAGTGATTGAGAAGGTGATAAGTGTTGATATTTAACATACACTACTCAAGACAGTATATTTCGAAAATTTCTTTAGGAATTCAAACAAGAGTTATAAAACTTTTTGTTGGGTAAAGATTCCATGACCATTTCTATATCTATCATATTTCTATCGACCATTGTTTATCAAAAAATTCAATATAGTTTGTCGATATGTGGTACTATAATCAGGGATCATTTGTTTTTCATTTTACATTTTTTTAAGTAAAAATAAATAAATACCAAAGTATTCACTCTCATTTAAAAGTCCTCACGGTTATGCATGGGTGAATTACTTGGAATTTGTTATGTGCTTCCATGCTTATTTAAAAGTCCTTACGGTTATGCATGTATGGAATGCATATCAAAATTGATTTATTAAATAAACAAGTTGATTCTAATCCCATTTAAAAGTCCTCACGGTCATGCGTGGTTAGAGATAATTGAATTCATTTTTAAAATTAAATTGGAATACTACTAATCTCATTTAAAAGTCCTAACGGTTATGCATGATTAGTAGATGTTCAAATTCCTGATATAAATGTACCACAAGTAGATACAAATGTATGATTTTATATGAGAACATCATTTCTATCATTCTAAAAGTGGAATACGCGCCTAACAAGGGTAGTTATGATTTTTGTTTGATTTTTATTGAAGTTTAATATTTATATTCAAATTGAGTTTTAATGTTAGATTAATATCGATCACTTTATCTCTATTTTCTCTAACACTATTATTCTTTTCCTGATAACAAAAGGGGGAGAGAAAAGTTAAGATTTTGTCAAATAAAATCAAGCAAAGGTCAAATAATTTTCCATTTGCATCTAGGCTCATTCGTATATATATATATATATATATATATATATATATTTGTATCCATATATGTAGGGGGAGCATCATGTAGAGAGGAAGCATTTAAATAGGGGGAGAAATTAGAGTATATCATTGATCATATACATCTAACACAGTCAAAATCTTAAATATATGTTTGTTATCATCAAAAGGGGGAGATTGTTCAATATGCGCTTATATGATTTTTGTTTGATGATAATAAACATATATATATATTCATTTAAATGTATTTGTTAATGTACTATTTTGTTTTTCATAGATTAAATAAATATTTGTTGAATAAAATAAATTACACAGAATTTGAATTCAAACAGAAATTTTATTCAAACAAATATTTATTACAATCTTGAATAGTACAAATTCAAGCTCTCACTATACATATACAATTTTGATTCTAATTACATCAAAATTCAATTTACATAAATTCCTCGCTACATATCGCTCACACTCGTAGTTTATCTTCAACTTCATTCCAGTTAGAATCCAGCATCTAAGCAATCTGCAAAAATATTCACTAACGCAGTAAAATTGAAAAAGAAATATTTTTGCAATATAAAATAAAATATGTTTTTGAAAATATTGTTTGCCTCAGTCATTTGGGTTGTTCGTCATCATTTACATTTGAATTCATCATACACGAACAATATGACATGCACAGTGTATCACTGTACATGCCACAAGGCCGTGCACATCGATATACACTTGATAATGCTACAGGGAAAGGTGAGCATAGGTCAAACCCAAATGAAAAGCCGGGTTCAACTCACGTGCAATATAAATAAAATCACGACACGAGCACAAGGTCAAACCCGAGTTTTTAAAACTGGATTCAACACAGGGCAGTTGTACAGGCTACGACTTCAAGCATTCAAAGAACAACAACCAACCAAAGAAGCACAGTGACAATTTGGAGTATCATATGCAAAACAACTTGTAGATCAAACATAATGGACCACATGCACTGACCAGAGAGCGTACAAATGCAGCATGTAGACATCAAGCAAATAGAGGCAAAACACAAACACACACACATTTATATACGAACACACACAGGAATGGAATCAATGTGTGCAGAATGAAGGAGTGTGAAACAAATATACAAGTTACTACTTCAAAAGGAACCGGCAATCAAGTTAAATCCTAAAGCAACTCAACAGCAATGCATGCAACAAGCAGCCAACAAGACTCAATTCACTTATGCAGACTCGCGACCACAAGATGCCGACATAAACAACATCAAAGAAACTAAAGTACAACAGAGAAACATATATCTATATACATACATGAATGTATGTATACAAATGGTCAAGTGAACTGAAGGCAATGTAACTGTAAAAACTGTGCACCAAAGACATGACTACACATCAGTTCACCCAAGTTCAAGAGAAACCAAAACAAGCCAGTGAAATCACAAGTATATCAACTCAACAACAATCTAGGCAAACCAGGTTGAACAACTACAAGTACAGGTAGCGGCAATAATGCAAACTACAATGCCACAGCAAACAAGATGAACCAGACAAGTCAAGCAATGAAGTATCAGACTACAATATCAAGATTCAAACATGGTGATGAAAATGAGTGAAACATGAAATAGCATCCGACAAAAGTCAACACATTTGAAGTAAATGCAGAGAACAAGCATACTTGAAACAGTGCATACATGAAGACTACAATACATGAGTTAGTGCAGTGATACATGGAAGTATTAATGACAGCAGACAACTCAGTGAAGCAAAGACGACAGTGGAAACTACACAAACGTCGATTACCAGTGAACAACTAGACAACATCAAGACAGTATCCAAAGTCGAGAAACAATGTGATTTAGATTAGGAGTAAAGTTCGAATTCAATGCAGACGCAAACAAGTCGAGATGAACAAATGGAAACAAATTCGAAGTCGAACAATGCAGACGTATGATAATCAAGGGTATTTGCAAATTCTTGAAAAAGTCAAAACAAATCAAAAGAGGAATGTTTTTGCCTTATGACTCAAGAAAAAATCGAACGCTACAAAATCAAAGCCATGCGCATCAAGTCGCAAATATCAGGAAAGCAAGAATTAGGAATGTGACGAGTCCATATAAATACAACCCCAAATCATCATCGACATGTGTGGAAAATTCAATCAAATCCAAATATAAACCCACAATCATCATCGGTAAAATCATCGATCAATCCGAGTTCAGTCGAGCATAACAGAAAAGCAAAAAGGAAAGCCACGTACCAAATTGAAGTCGAACTCCAGAAGCCCTAAATTTGACAAACCCTAATTGCAAGCAAAGCAAAGGAACAAGAGCGGCCGACATCATCTGAAGAGACGATCAACAAATAAAGCAAGAGAACCAAGTTCAATCGAGCATTAATAGTCGTGATCGTCTATATTTTCTGAAAGCCCTAATTGGACAAAGAACGAACGAAGATTAACGAGGCCGCCATTTTCTTCACAAGCCAGAGAAAAAAGAACGGGCTAGAGAAATAAAAGGGGGCCGGTGTTTCTTTGTTTATTATAAGGGTTTCATTTTTATATTAGGGTTTTAGTTTTAAAATTGTTTTTAAATTTGTTTTAAATTTAAATTCTCTTTTAAGGTTGTCAAATCTTGGTAAATCACCACCTAGGTTTTAGGTTGTGTCAGATTGTCTAGTTAGAATTAGTTCACTGAGCAGGGTTTGCGAGTTTGCAAAACTCTATAGGCGGTAGCACGGTTTGGGAGTCTGTTAGAGTGTTTGTAAGCGGGAGACTGTTTAATTCTAAAAGAAATCTGGGAATGCAACAGTAGGCAGGGGTTGCCGAAGCTGGGTAAATTTTGTGTGTGATTTACTTTTCATCATATTTATTTTTCTGCAGTTTGTTTTTACGTTTAATTCGAGAAAATTTTCTATAACCCTATTCAACCCCCCCTCCCCACTAAGGTTAATCTGGATCCTACAGTCAGATATTCAATTTAACACTATGAATGATTATTATCTGTTCTTGATGTTTTCTATGTTATTAAGAGATTGATGTAGTGGATAGTTCATTATCCAATGGCTTAACTAAATTACATTTATGAGTTTATGAATTGATATTCTATTCTATATTTCGAAATATAACTTATTAGATTTAAATTGTTATTTACTTATTAAAGAGAAAATATTTTGGTTTAAGAATGTTTATTTAAAGGTTAAAAATATATAAAACATTTAGGAAATAAGTAAATAATATTAATTAAAATTTCAAGTAATTTAAAGTATTATTCATATTATATAAATTTAAGTAAAATATTTTTTGTGTTTGTCTGTATATTTTATTAAAGGGATTTCACAAGTATTTCATATTACTGTTATTATATGTGCTTCGTATACTGCCACCCATCTTACGCAGTAAAATCCATAGTCACTAACACATCAATCCTCCCTACTTTAAGCATGTGGCACTTGAAAATTAGAATTTCTCTCATTTCCCATAAGAAAACTCCTTTTTTCCCTTCCAACCAAACTTGTAAAATAGTTTGAAAAAATAAATTTTCATAGTCATTTATGTGACGACCCGAACTCAATGTCCAACAAACAACATCAAATTCGTATCACCGGAGCTTGCAACGACATTAGATGATAAATAACACAGCAGAAATAAAAGATGATATCACTGATACAACAAGAATCCAATATCCAATACATCAATTTGAGACAATGATAATCACCAATATCAGAGAATATACAACACAAAATACAACGGAACATGATACAATATGAGGTAAACCTTCAACAGAAACAAATACAGCAACACCAATCCAAAACTCCAAAACCAAAACTCCAAACTTCAAGCTCGATTCACTATCAAGGTTGCACAAAGCTAAGCAAGGTCAGTCGTGCACTCCAAAGACTCCGAAATGTATCAAACAGAAAGCTGAAGGCTACCCAAAACGATATCTACTACCTGACTATCTGAAAAAATAAACTCTAGACTGCCCGTGTGGAAAATTGTGGGCACCTAGAGTTTAGAAAAGGAACAATAAACTCCGGGTCAGTCATGGGACTGGTATGAGCAAACAAAATCGGTTTGTCTTTAAAAACAATCAATAGAATTTAAATTTTGAAACCCGCAATGCTTTCGGAAAATGAAACTACCATAAGGCCTCCCGGCACACACATAATGCAAACGCACACATGGGGGAGATTTCTCCTTATGATAGTCAAACATGCTTACTACGCAAAAATTCTTTTTTTTTTGATACTATCACTAGTGCATAGTGGAAAACCTTTTGAAAATATAATATTAATCCTAACCAGCATAGGTACCATTATACTATGCCTACTATAGCTGCCATTTTAAATGGCAGGTTCTACAACTAAAACCGTATAAGGCGCGTATTGGATGAATGGATTTCCAACAAATGGTCAGGCTAAGGAACTTTCTATTGCCACATGGGAACGCCTCTGGAGAGACGCCCCGAGAACCTACCCGGCTCTCTGCCAACACAAGGCCGGTCACCCCCTTCCCGGGAAGTAAAACCTAAGATATGCCACCCCCGATCCTTTGGGATCTTTATCTGAGGATCATCTACACCAACAACATCACACAGTAATAAATATACTACAGTGCCCACATGACTAAGTATCTGGGCTCCATAATACGATACCATCCTTTTCCAGAAGGAATGGTCATACCCTAGGGGAGCTACCCCTCAAACCTTGCCGCATCTTTCCTACTTCGACCATTACCGGTTTGTAAGGCTCAACGAGGTCTCGTCCACAAAGCTAAGCATTTTCACAAAGCCATGCTTTGATCAACAAATGATCAGCAGCACTTCGTATGCCATATTACCAAATTGGGAATGTATCACTAGTAACCATCAACTACATAACCTCTGAGCTCGTACATCTCAGAGAAGGGTGTTAAGCTAAAAGAATAAATTCTCCGCCACCAAGCAGAAATATATTTGATAGAAAATGGTTTGACATCTCAAAGTGTAATGTCAGACTCACACCCATACAAGTCTGTTCTGGGTTCGAACAGAACCGAAGGCACTTCCAAAGAAGCCCTTGCAATCCGGGTATCCACAATCCCGATCGGATTTCCCATCACTTACGGAATCTCTATACCGTAGCTACTCAGTGCAGAGACAATCGATAGGTCATCCTAACGTTCTCGCAAATACCCGGTCTTCACCACCGGTCTTCAAATGCTATCCATAACGTCGTATCATTATTCTTTTAAACAAAAGATTTATCTTACAAAGTTCATCCAATTTCACAAAGATCCATTTACGGATTTCAAAACAATTTCCATTTTGAGTGGATTAATCCATTTAATCTTTAAATCAAGGATTTAACTTATAGCTTTCAAAACTGTTTCCTAAGATTCATTCATAACTTGGAAAACCGTTTTTCAATTCAAACTTGAAATTCCTATAATACAAGTTGGAAATTCATTTCTTATATGAAAGCTTTTATCATTTGAAAACAAACAATTTTTATTCCGGAAAAATCCGATTTCAACTATACAAGTTAAAGTTTTTTTTCAAACTTGGGTCAAATTTAATTCCCAAAAAAACACTTTGAAAAATGGTTTAAAAACCCATATAAACTTGTATGACCTTTTACATCATAACTTCTCAAAATAGAATTCAATTTGAAATTTTGAATTCAAGTTTAAATTTCAAAACTTTATCAAGTTATTCAAAATAACTTTTATTTTTAAAACACCTTTTTAAAAGATTTTCACTTTTAAATCCGATCCATTTCCAAAACCATTGGATTCAAAAATTAAATTTTTAAAATTGTTTTAAAAATATATGACTTAACCAATTTCCACATGCAATCCATATTTGTGTATGTATAGTGTAGTCCTAGGGTTTTAGACAATAGTGCACAACATCAATCATCACAGATTCAATCATATCAATACGATAAGTGGTATAACCCATAACGCTTATCTTCATTCACAGATTCATAGATAAAGTAAATTGATAAATCACAAAGATTCATCATTATGATTCGATGTGGATTTCGGATAACCAACTGGAATCCGACTCCCTATCGCATCGAAAATCAAATATCATTTTACGAGTCAAGGGGTTGTCATATTCATACAACAGTATATTCATCACAGATATAATAGCTCAGCACAAAGCATTACATAGCATCACATCATACACCAAATATATCAATCCATCACACAGCATTCAATAGAAATCAAACATCTTTAATTAAGATGAATAAATTGGGTGGTTTTTAAATTTATCAACCACATAATTACTTTCATTAGTAATTTTAATCAACGATTTATTATCATTAATTTCAATTGATTAAGTTTTAATCACCTACATTAATTAATCATTCTTTAATTAATTATCTCAATAAATTAACCCTTAATTGTAATTAATAAAATCTTAATAAATTATTCCTTAATAAATAATGATTTCTTAATCACTTTAAGTTAATTAACCTTTAATTAATCATTCTTAATTTAATTACCTTAATTAATTAACCACATTAATTATTTATTCTTTAAAGTAATTAACCCTTAAAATTTGATTAACCAATCTTTAATCTTTAACTATCTTCCCTTAATTACTTTCACTAAGTAATCATTATTTTTATTTAATCATTCATTAATTACTTGATTAATTTACTTGAATATTAATTAATTACTTTAATTAATGAATCCTTAATTATTAATTAATTAAATCTTAATTAAAATTTATCAACTTTTAATTACTAAATAATTAACCTTTAATTATTTAACTCACCATTTAATTAATTGTCTTTGATAAATTAATTAACCCTCAATTACTTAATTACCATTAAATTAATTACAAAATTTAATTAATCCTTAATTAATTATCTCAATTAACTACTAATTATAAATTAATTAACTTTAATTATCTAATTAACAATTCTTAATTACAAGTTAGTTAAACGGTTAATTATTAATTAACCTATCTTTAATTTCAAATTGATTAATCTCTAATCACTTAGTTAATTACAATTTTAAATTGATTAACCATTCATAATTACCCTTTTTAAACAATTAATAATAATAATTTGTCTTAATTAACATTTTAAAAATCTTCCTTAAACTTTGAAAACAATTTATTACTAATTCAAAAACTTTAATGTTAATTAACTTTAACACTTAACCTAAGTTAATTACTTATTTAAAATATTAATTGGATTTTAAAACTTTGTTAAGTATTTACTTAATCCATTAAAACTTGAAATAAATTCTTACTCAAGTTGTCAAATATTAATTACTTCATTAGTACTAAATTTTGTTTAACATTATTAACTAAAAAACAAATAAGCTAATCCCTTGAAAATGAAACCCGAGGAAAACTATATGTTTACTCGAGTTAATGCCCGAGTTTCCCCTCCTATTTCCCGCGTCCCTTCTTCTCCTCGTACTTTTCTTCTTTTTTGTATATTCTTCTTTTTTTGTTAAGTTATAAACTACTGTAACTCGCAAGCATACTCACGCACCCAGGGTTTCACTCGCACAACCCTTCATCCTTCTCAAGTAATAACTCGGGTCGTTCACCACTCGAAAGTTGCTGACACCATTCACTGCCGTGCACGTGCACCAGCAGCGTCACCACTTCCGATCATCCACATTGCCCTTCACAAGTCAACAATCACCCTCGCACCCCATTCCGACCACCAAATCATCGATAACTACTCGAAATCAAAATCGAGTATTCAAGCCAAAATCTGGAACTACAGGCCCTACCTGAAATAGCCTCGCACGCACATCCATGACCACCGGAGCATCAGCAACTCGGGCGCTAGGTTAGACGACCCCTATAGCAACTTTCCCCCCACCACCGATAAGCTCCGATGCTTCGGCAAAAGCGCAGCAAACCAAAACTCACACTCGACCAAACATACGACTTAGACCCTAATTTTACTTCGACCGATCATCACGATGAATTAAAAAATTGTTGAACATTTTTCTAATGATTCATGACATCCAAACATGCTTCCACCTCAATCACGATCTTTATTATTACTCTGATCATCGAGCATTGTCGAAAACGCGTAGTTCGTTCATTTCAAAAATTCACATGATTTACTCATTTAAAAATTACGAAACCTTCATCTAAATTCATCATTAACAAATTCGAATACGATTATGAAGTTCAAACACAAATTTATGATGATTGACTTTTGAGCATATCCCTGATTTCACTGTATTTTCTATTTTTCCTACATAATTACTTAATATAATCACTTGGGATTAATTTTAAAATTAAATTTGACCAACACAAACAAATTTTGTTTAGAATTCAAAACCCAACATGGATTCCTTTGAGTAGTATACAATTTCCAAAAGATTCTTAAACTTGTCAGGTATGCTCAGAGGCAAGCTTTGCCTGTTTTTCCAAACATGCAGACATATATGTATCACAAGTAAACATATTTAATTATTTTCCACAACAACATTTAAGCATTGATCATAACAAACAAGCTATCATCATCACAGATATCAAGAAAACTGGTTCAAAAATAAATTTGCTCACCTGACTTTCAAGTTTGAATAGAGGAAGAACAGTTGTTGTTTTCTTTTATGCTTTTCTTGTTTTTATTGTTCTTGAACTCCTGTTTTGCTTGCATACTTTTTTGTTTACATTTCCAGGCTTTATAAATTGATTTGCAACTTCCCTGACTTGAAGTTTGTTTTATGATCTGAGACTTGCTTCAGATTCTAGTTTCCATCTTCTTTGGTTTGATTTTGATTTCCCAGAATCTTATTTTCTTCTAGATTTTGGTTCAAGCATTTTCTCTTGAATCTGGATCTAGCTTTTGCTTCTCAGGTTTGATCTTGAGATGATTTACAGACTTTTGAAACTTGCATTTGTTTTTTTTCTTCTGGTTTTCAACTTTTGGTTTTCAGATTTTTGAAGAGAGGGATTTTTATTTTTCTGGTTTTAACCTTGGTGTTGAGTTTTGTGATGTTCAAGTTTTGTTTACCTTTCTTTTTTCAGAAATCATTGGGGCTAAATAATTGAAAAGGAAGCTGAAAATTTTCTTTTGTTTTATTATATATTTTTTTTTCAAAAATTGAATGCCATTTGTCCATTTTCATTTGCATGTTGTACACTTGTAGTTTGTAGGGAGAATTGTGTTTATACCCTTTGACTAAAATTGTTTTGTAAATATTTGTTTAATCCATTATGTAATTATATTTCATGTATACATATGCCTTAATTTTTAAAGTTGTTTATATTTTCATTTATATTTATATTTACACAAATAAAATTTTCTATTGTTTTTCACATTCAATTTTAATTTAGCTTACTATTTTTATATGCAACTAATTTATACATTTAATATTCTTGCATTTCTTTTATTATTTATTTTTTGTACAACTTTTTAAAAAGAAAAGAATGATTTAAATATTTTGATTACATATTAAAAAATGTTACTTTTATTAGTATAAGTGAATTTGACTTAAAAATAATATTTGAAAATGAGTGCATAATTTTTTTTTAAATTTCAACTTCCAAATATTAATATATTTAAAATTTAGAAAACAACCCTTTTATTAACTCTTTATTAATCTCAAAGCTATTAATCTCTATTTTATTTTTATCACATTTTTTTTTTAAATTCAATATTTGTTTGTAAAATACTTATGCTTAAATCTCAAATCAAATTTCTATTTATCTTTAAATCCAATTTTTATATTTATATAATTACTTATCCTTTAATTTTAAACCAAATTCTACTTTATAATCTAAAAATTTTATTTATCCTAAAAATTTTCTAATTAATTCATGAATAAATTCACAATTTAATTCCAAAATTAAATTAATTGTTTAATTTAACGTAGTTAATTCTCAGGAATGTTACAGATTCCCCCCTTAAAAAATTTCATCCCCGAAATTTGCTAGGGAGACGAGAAAGAATAGATGATAGATAAAGAAATGATTGATCAGATCAGATCGAAATATTTATTTTGCATTCGGTTTACCAAATCAGAATATCAACAAATATGAGAATCAACTCATTCAATTTCGAAGTAATTGGGTTATCTGATCTACGAAGTATACAAGGGTATTGGTTAGTTCGAAGGAATAACTAACCGTTCGTAGAATATATCGAAACCCAATGAAATAGACAAAAATAGATTCGACTACGATCTCAGATTAAAGATTTAACATATTTACAATTTGTTGAGAAATAAAACTATGGGTAGTTCTCATGTCGAACAAACTTGAAAAAAAATTGATCGTAAACGAGAAGGTTACCTTATAAAATTTCTTTTCCTTTATTAGCCTTTAAGGTTGAAGCATCATCCTTGATTGCATACGCTTTCTTTACTAGAGCTTGCTTATGAGCTGGGCAGTCCTTAATCCTATGTCCCGGCTTGCGGTAATAATAGCACCCAGTAGATTCCTGATCTGGCCTCATAAATGGCTCTCTTATTCCTGGCTTCCGAGTGTTCTTACATTTATCCGAGTAGTGACCTTTCTCAAGCAATTGAGACAAGTAACTTCTTTCACCTTTTTCTTCTTTTGTATATTCTACTTTCCTTTATCTTTCCTCGGTTTCTTTCCACTAAACATCTTTTTCCTCCGATTTAGATTGCTTGTATTCCCATCCTCCTTTGGAACTTCCTACTTATCCAGAGTATCGTATCTATAACCCATATCAATTAATTCAGAAAACGATTCCTTTACGTGAGTAGTTATTCTCTCCTGAAACTCCTTGTTCATTCCCCGAATAAACTTTTCATTCTTCTTTAACGGTGTATTCACCAATTCTGGACCAAACCGAGATAATTCATTGAATTTGTTCAAGTATTCCTCAAATGATAAGCTTCCTTGCTTCAAATCCATAAACTCCTGGCACATTCTAGAGATACCAGCAGACGACATATATCGCTGCTCGAACACTTCCTTGAAATAACTCAAAGTAAATTCATCTGCCGGCTCATCCAACGTAACTGTTTCTCACCCTAGTAAAGCCTCTTCCTGGAGTTGCCAAGAAGCTATCGATCGTATCTGATCATCTTCCAACTTTAGTCCTTTGAAAATCCTTTCACACGATCGGATCCAGACTTGTGCTTCGATAACGGTTTCTTGGCCAGTGAATGGTTTTCCACTAAGTCTAGAAAAGCTTTGATATAAATCAACCGGATTGATTGAGATTGAATAGGAATATCTATCGTTGCAGGGCCTTGACCAGTTGAAGTGGTACTCCCCTGTCTCCAATCTTGTACTCTTCTTCCACTCATTCTTACTATCCGTGAAGAGTAAGAAGACCGATTCAGGCATTCGGACGAAATATCATAGAGAATAACGACAGATAAAGAGAATAGACTAAGAAATTTGGATTTTGGTTTCACTGGTTATACTCATTCTAGGGTATACTTCACCCTATCTCTAATGAGCCATCTAATGTGTTACACTCCGTAGTTAAAGTTCTTACTCAATCTTTAGCTCTGATACCAACTGTGACGACCCGAACTCAATGTACGACAAACAACATCAAATTCGTATCGCCGAAGCCTGCAACAACATTAGATGATAAATAACACAATGGAAATAAAGATGATATCACAGATACAACAAGAACACAATATCCAATACATCAATCTGATATAAAGATAATCATCAATATCACAGAATATACAACACAAAATACAGCGGAACACGATATAATATGAAATAAGCCTTCAACAGAAACAAATACAACAACACCAATCCAAAACTCCAAGCCAAAACTCCAAACTTCAAGCTCGATCCACCATCAAGGTTGCACAAAGCTAAGCAAGGTCATCCATGCACTACAAAGATTCCCAAATGTATCAAACAGAAAGCTGAAGGCTACCCAAAACGATAACTACTACCTGACTATCTGAAAAACTAAACTCTAGACTGACCGTGTGGAAAATTGTGGACACCCAGAGCTTAGAAAAGGAACAATAAACTCCGGGTCAGTCATGGGACTGGTATGAGCAAACAAAATCGGTTTGTCTCTAAAAACAATCAAAAGAATTTATATTTTGAAACCCGCAATGCTTTTGGAAAATGAAACTACCATAAGGCCTCCCAGCACACACACAATGCAAACGCATACATAGGGGAGATTTCTCCTTATGATAGTCAAACATGCTTACCACGCAAAAAATCTTTTTTTTTTTTTGATATCATCACTAGTGCATAGTGGAAAATCTTTCGAAAATATAATATTAATCCTAGCCAGCATAGGTACCATTATACCATGCCCACTATAGCTGCCATTTTAAATGGCAGGTTCTGCAACTAAAACGTACAAGGCGCATATTGGATGAATGGATTTCCAACAAATGGTCAGGCTAAGGAACTTCCTATTGCCACATGTGAACGCCTCTGGAGAGACGCCCCGAGAACCTACCCGGCTCTCTGCCAACATAAGGCCGGTTACCCCCTTCCCGGGAAGTAAAACCTAAGATATGCCACCCCCGGTCCTATGGGACCTTTATCCGAGGATCCTCTATACCAACAACATCACATAGTAATAAATATACTACAGCGCTCACATGAGTAAGTATTTGGGTTCCATACCATGATACCACCCTTTTCCAAAAGGAATAGTCATACCCTAGGGGAGCTACCCCTGAAACCTTGCTGCATCTTTCCTATTTTGACCATTACCGTTTTGAGACGCTCGATGACGTCTCGTCCACAAAGCTACGCTTTTTCACAAAGCCATGCTTTGATCAACAATTGATCAGTAGCACTTCGTATGCCACATTACCAAATTGGGAATGTATCACTAATAACCATCAACTACATAACCTCTGAGCTCGTACATCTAAGAGAAGGGTGTTAAGCTAAGAGAATAAATTCTCCGCCACCAAGCAGAAATGTATTTCATAGAAACTGGTTTTACATCTCAAAGTGTAATATCAGACACACACCCATACAGGTCTGTTCGGGGTACGAACAGAATCAAAGGCACTTTCGAAGAAGCCCTTGCAATCCGGGTATCCACAATCCCGATCCGATTTTCCATCACTTAAGGAATCTCTATACCGTAGCTACTCAGTGCAGAGATAATCGATAGGTCATCCTATCGTTCTCACTAATACTCGGTCTTCACCATCGGTCTTCAAATGCTATCCATAACGTCGTATCATTATTCGAAATGGGTTATATGACACAAAGGTCCTCTCCCGGCTAAACCGAATAATGAGAGAAATATTTAAAAACATATGGATATGGGATTTCAATTAAGTCACAACTTTAAAATTCAAAACTTTCTTTCACATGATTTAACACAATTTCCATTTAAAATCTTTTAAACAAAAGATTTATCTTACAAAGTTCACCCAGTTTCACAAAGACCCATTTACGGATTTCAAAACAATTTCCATTTTGAGTGGATTAATCCATTTAATCTTTAAATCAAGGATTTAACTTATAGCTTTCAAAACCATTTCCTAAGATTCATTCATAACTTGAAAAATCGTTTTTCAATTCAAACTTGAAATTCCTATAATACAAGTTGGAAATTCATTTCTTATATGAAATCTTTTATCATTTGAAAACAAACAACTTTTATTTCGAAAAAATCCGATTTCGATTATACAAGTTAAAGTTTTTTTTCCAAATTTGGGTCAAATTTAATTCCCAAAATAGCACTTTAAAAATGGTTTAAAAACCCATATAAACTTGTATGACCTTTTACATCATAAATTCTCCAAATAGAATTCAATTTCAAATTTTGAATTCAAATTTAAATTTCAAAACTTTATCAAGTTATTCAAAATAACTTTTATTTTTAAAACACCTTTTTAAATGCTTTTCACTTTTAAATCCGATCGATTTCCAAAACCATTGGATTCAAAAATTCAATTTTTAAAATTATTTTAAAAATCTATGACTTAACCGATTTCCACGTGCAATCCATATTTGTGTGCGTATAGCGTAGTCCATGGGTTTTACACAATAGTGCACAACATCAATCATCACAGATTCAATCATATCAATATCGATAAGAGGTATAACCCATAAAGCTTATCTTCATTAATAGATTCATAGATAAAGTAAATTAATCAATCATAAAGATTCATCATTACGGTTCGATTTGGGTTTCAGATAACCAACTGGAATCCGACTCCCTGCCGCATCGAAATTCAAATGTCGTGTTACAGGTCAAGGGGTTTTCATATTCATACAACAGTATATTCATCACAGATATAACAGCTCAGCACAAAGCATTACATAGCATCACATCATACATCAAATATATCAATCCATCACACAGCATTCAATAGAAATCAAACATCTTTAATTAAGATGAATAAATTGGGTGGTTTTTAAATTTATTAACCACATAATTACTTTCAATAGTAATTTTAATCAACGATTTATTATCATTAATTTCAATTGATTAATTTTTAATCACCTTCATTAATCAATCATTCTTTAATTAATTATCTTAATAAATTAACCCTTAATTGTAATTAATTAAATCTTAATAAATTATTCCTTAATTAATAATGATTTCTTAATCACTTTAAGTTAATTAGCCTTTAATTAATTATTCTTAATTTAATTACCTTAATTAATTAACCATATTAATTAATTATTCTTTAAAGTAATTAACTCTTAATATTTGATTGATCAATCTTTAATCTTTAATTATCTTCCCTTAATTACTTTCACTAAGTAATCACTATTTTTATTTAATCATTCATTCATTACTTGATTAATTAACATGAATTATTAATTAATTACTTTAATTAATAAATCCTTAATTATTAATTAATTAAATCTTAATTAAAATTTATCAACTTTTAATTATTAAATAATTAACCTTTAATTATTTAACTCACCATTCAATTAATTATCTTTGATAAATTAATTTACCCCTAATTGCTTAATTACCATTAAATTAATTACAAAAGTTAATTAATCCTTAATTAATTATCTCAATTAACTACTAATTATAAATTAATTAACTTTAATTATCTAATTAACAATTCTTAATTACAAGTTAGTTAAACACTTAATTATTAATTAACCAATCTTTAATTTCAAATTGATTAATCTCTAATCACTTAGTTAATTACAATTTTAAATTAATTAACCATTCATAATTACCCTTTTTAAAAAATTAATAGTAATAATTTGTCCTAATTAACATTTTAAAAATCTTCCTTAAACTTTGAAAACAATTTATTACTAATTCGTAAACTTTAATGTTAATTAACTTTAACACTTAACTTAAGTTAACTACTTAATTAAAATATTAATTGGATTTTAAAACTTTGTTAAGTATTTACTTAATCCATTAAAACATAAAATAAATTCGTACTCAAGTTGTCAAACATTAATTACTTCATTAGTACTAAATTTTGTTTAGTATTATTAACTAAAAAAAAGCTAATCCCTTGAAAATGAAACCCGAGGAAAACTATATGTTTACTCGAGTTAAAAATCGAGTTTTCCCTCCTATTTCCCGCGTCCACTCTTCTCCTCGTACTTTTTTCTTTTCTGTATATTCATCCTTTTTTTGTTAAGTTATAAACTGCTGTAACTCGGAAGCATACTCACGCACCCAGGGTTTCACTCGCACAACCCTTCATCCTTCCCGAGTAATAACTCGGGTCGTTCACCACTCGAAAGTTGCTGACACCATTCATTGCCTTGCACGTGCACCAACAACGTCGCCACTTCCGATCATCCACATTGCCCTTCACAAGTCGAAAATCTCCCTCGCACCCCCATTCCGACCACCAAATCATTGATAACTACTCAAAATCAAAATCGAGTATTCAAGCCCAAATCTGGAACTACAGACCCTACCTGAAATAGCCTCGCACGCACACCCCCGACCACCGGAGCATCAGCAACTCCGGCCATAGGTTAGACGACCCCTATAGCAACTTCCCCCCACCACCGATAAGCTCCGACGCTTCGGCGAAAGCGCAGCAAACCAAAACTCACCCTTGACCAAACATACGACTTAAACCCTAATTTGACTTCGACCGATCATCACGATGAATTAAAAAATCGTTGAACATTTTTATGATGATTCATGACTTCCAAACATGCTTCCACCTCAATCACGATCTTTATTATTACTCTGATCATTGAGCCTTGTCGAAAATGCGTAATTCGTTCATTTCAAAAATTCACATGATTTACTCATTTAAAAATTATGAAACCTTCATCTAAATTCATCATTAACAAATTCGAATACGATTATGAAGTTCAAACACAAATTTATGATGATTGCTTTTGGGCATATCCCTGATTTCACTGTATTTTCTATTTTTCCTACATAATTACTTAATATAATCACTTGGGATTAATTTTAAAATTTGAATTTGACCAACACAAACAAATTATGTTTAGAATTCAAATCCCAACATGGATTCCTTTGAGTATTATAAAATTTCCAACAGATTCTTAAACTTGTCAGGTATGCTCAGAGGCAAGCTTTGCCTGTTTTTCCAAACATGGAGACATATAAGTATCATAGGTAAATATATTTAATTATTTTCCATAACCACATTCAAGCATTGATCTTAACTAACAAGCTATCATCATCGTAGATATCAAGAAAACTGGTTCAAAAATAATTTTTCTCACCTGACTTTCTAGTTTGAACAGAGGAAGAACAGTTGTTGTTTTCTTTTATGCTTTGCTTTTTTTGTTGTTGTTCTTGAACTCCTTTTTTGCTTGTATACTTTGTTGTTTATATTTCCAGGCTTTATAAATTGATTTGCAACTTCCCTGACTTGAAGTTTGTTTTATGATCTGAGACTTGCTTCAGATTCTAGTTTCCAGCTTCTTTGGTTTGATCTCCCAGAATCTTATTTTCTTCAAGATTTTGGTTCTAGCATTTTCTCTTGAATCTGGATCTAGCTTTTGCTTCTCAGGTTTGATCTTGAGATGATTTACAGACTTTTGAAACTTGCATTTGTTTCTTTTTTTCTTCTGGTTTTTAACTTTTGGTTTTCAGATTTCTGAAGAGAGGGATTTTTATTTTTCTTGTTTTAACCTTGGTGTTGAGTTTTGTGATGTTCAAGTTTTGTTTACCTTTCTTTTTTCAGAAATCACTGGGGCTAAATAATTGAAAAGGAAGCTGAAAAGTTTCTTTTGCTTTATTATATATATATTTTTTCAAAAATTGAATGCCATTTGTCCATTTTCATTTGCATGTTGTACACTTGTAGTTTGTAGGGAGAATTGTGTTTATACCCTTTGACTCAAATTGTTTTGTAAATTTTTGTTTAATCCTTCATGTAATTAAATTTTCATGTATACATATGCCTTAATTTTTAAAGTTGTTTATATTTTCATTTATATTTATATTTACACAAATAAAATTTTCTATTGTTTTTCACATTCAATTTTAATTTAGCTCACTATTTTTATATACAACTAGTTTATACATTTAATATTCTCGCATTTCTTTTATTATTTTTTTTTTTTACAACTTTTTAAAAAGAAAAGAATAATTTAAATATTTTGATTACATATTAATAAATGAATACTTTTATTTATATAAGTGAATTTGACTTAAAAATAATATTTGAAAATGAATACATAAATTTTTTTAAATTTCAACTTCCAAATATTAATATATTTAAAATTTAGAAAACAACCCTTTTATTAACTCTTTATTAATCTCAAAGCTATTAATCTCTATTTTATTTTTAATACATTTTTTTTAAAATACAATATTTGTTTGTAAAATACTTATGCTTAAATCTCAAATCAAATTTCTATTTATCTTTAAATCAATATTTATTTTTAAATCCAATTTTTTTATTTATATAATTACTTAACCTTAAATTTTAAACCAAATTCTACTTTATAATCTAAATTTTTTATTTATCCTAGAAATTTTCTAATTAATTCATGAATAAATTAATAATTTAATTCGAAAATTAAATTAATTGTCAAATTAAACGTTGTTGATTTTCAGGAATGTTACAATTTAGATACAAGTTTTCAGCAGCATTTGAACAAAAAAATTTAAAAGTATTTGAGCACAACTTTCCAAGAGCATTTGCCTTTGCTCTGCATATGATTGATTCTAGCATTAGTAAATCCAAGATTTTGAAAGCGTTTTCTTTTATTCAAAACAAAAAACAACACACAACCCATTTATAAATTTTTATCTTTTATGGCATAGTTATAATGACCCGTGATTTCGCAACAATCTTTCACTATCATTCGCTTGCAAAAATTTATTTTATAAACTTCCAGCCTTACTTTGCATTTGTCGTTAATTAGGTGTCTATAAGAGATTTTCGTATTTATACTGTTTTTCTCCAGTATATTATAGCGGTCAAACGAATCCAGGAAAATCAGCACAGTGACTAAATGGAACATATCTCATAATATATCATCTTTTATACAAAAGAGACAACTAATGCTTACAACTCATACACTCTAAAAAAGAACTAATGTTGGAAGAAAAAAAAAATTACTACTGCCAATGCTAAATACTACCTACATGTTATGGGATAGTCTTGGTTCCTTGTGGGAGCTCGAGCCATTGTCGCAACCCTTGAATGGGCACAACATGGCGGCTATGCATTCGAGCTTGTGGCACTGGTGTCGTTGCTCGGCTCGTATCTTCCATAACTCGGCCTTGATCCAAAGTCAAGAGTCTCATATTGCTATGGGCATAGGGCTTTTTGACCCTGCAACACCATGTACCTGCCCACTCCCTGCTGTGCCTGCTGCTCAGCCTCTGTGCCACTATCTCGATCGGTGCCTCCCTAATCCTTGTCCTCCTTTGGGAGTTCTTATCAAATAGGATAGGGGCCTTCTTCTGAACCTTCTCTCCATGGAGGTTCACTTTGCATCGTTTGAAGGCACTAGTGAAGAGATGACAATACAAAATGTAGCTCCATGGAGTCCCGACTTCAGATTCTACATGGTTTCTCATGACAGTTCAGGCCCAGTTCACTGCAGTACCACCCATGATGGCGTAGGTGACCTTCTACACCAGTAGACAATTTTTTTCAAAATACCCCATCTTAGGAATGGTGTTCTACTGAACGATGTAAATGACAAGGCAAGCTGTAGGCCGTAAGTTGTCTGGCCTCAGGACACTAACTGGGCTATGAAAGATCCACTGCAAAATCTCAGGATCGGTGGTCTGTATATCAGCCAAATTCGTTTCTTCCATGACTGTCACCAAGATGTCTACAAAATCATCGCCCATTAAAGTAATTGCTACACCTTTTACCTCCGATGTAAGACGATCGATGTCTTTATCAAACTCGTATTCCAAGTTAGCATCAAACAGCCGCATGCAGTGCAGTTAGCACTCTTGCTCAAAAGTGTCATGGCTCAAGATCGGTGCTAGTCATGAGGTCAAAAATAGATCCCTTAGTCCATAGACGGTGAAGTCCTCGAACTTTACTGGTTGCCCTTGCAAAAACACAAGGTTTGCCAAGACTTCATAGGTGCATATTTTCCAATCGTCTCTTTGGAGCCACGCGACCTCTTGAGGAATGAGATTCTGGTGGCGCGAAGATGTGTTGGTCGCTCATGGGGGTGCTATGGACTAATTTTTCAAGGGGTTTTTAAGGGTTTAGATCTAGTTTAAAGGAGGGCCGGATCTAGAAGCCCATGCTGCCTTGGCTCAAGGTCGCTTATGGTTGGAGTAGGAGGCACTGCTGAGTTTTAACGAGTGAGTGCGGAGATATTGGAGGATGATCAGGGAAGGAAGCGAGAAGAATGAGAGAAATAGGGGACTGGAGTCTGGACACGGCTATATGCTGCATTCGAGGTTCGGGTTGCAGTCAGCACTCATTAACCGGTCAACCACCTTAGGTTAGCAAGTTCATCGCCTAAATCCGGGTTGTCGACTGGTTGCCCTTAATCTGGACCCTATTTGGACCAAGGTTAAACTTATTTCTAATTCTATTTCGTTCTGACTCAGTCTTCTTCAAGCTGATATGATCTGCAAATGTTTTGAAAAATCTCTGTCTATTCATGACGATGCTATAACCTACCTTCTAGATCATCGGCTCTCTTCCTCCTTTATTTACTTATCTTCTATAAATTTCTTTTTACAGCTCTCTCTTCTTATTCAATTTTCGCACTGCTCTTGCTTACTACTACGACCATCAACCTTCTTTCTATAAAAATGTTCAGCTATTATTCTCTGTATTTTCCCTTATATGGGAATATTTCCCAAACTTCGTTTTGGGCATTTATACCCACCTATTATCTTTACCCCCATTTAATCAATAAACATCCCCACTTATCTACCCTTTAGAAAGAATTCTGAAACTTTTGAATTTAAAAAAGTAGGAAGATCATTGAACTATACATACGCTTTCTTTTCCATTTATTTCAAAAATGAAAAAAAAATCTTTTTACCAAAAACCTTTAAATTGAAATTTTTTGACCCAAACAATTTAAACTTTACTAGGAATCTTTAAATAGCTCCTTAATTTACATTTAAAATTTTCTTACTTTTTCAAAATAACAACTTTTCAATGGTAATGTCCTATTTTTAAACAAATCCTTTTTAAAACCGTTCAACTATTTACATAAAAATGTAAAATCTTTCACATGGGATCGCACTCAAAAATGGACTTTTGTTCATCATTTCTTTTAGACTTTTCTTCTTTTCTACTCAGTCTTAACGCATCTTCATTAAGTATATATCAAAATCCAGCTATCATCTTGTGAAACTTAATGTACACCTTTTTACGAGAACTTGCTCGACTCCAAATTATACTTTATCTCTGGATATTCGCAACATATATGTTCTTACTTTCCATCTGTCTGGATGGAATATACATCATCAATCGACAATCTAGTTAAATCCACAATTATAGGGCAGTCTAGCCTGATAAAGTAGCCAAGTGCCATCCAACTTCAGGAATCCTTCTATATGTTATGCTCATGTTCTTCTTGTTCAACGCCTTAATATACAACCCACAACCATGGGGTAACTGGGATATATGTATAAATTTAAGTTTATTTATTGTTTCAACTCATAGTTGCCTCATCCATCTTTTCTGAATATGGTCGCAACTACTTCTATAGTTGGAATTTACAGAGTTTGAGGTATAAAGTGTGCGTGTGTGTGTGTGTGTATATATACCCAAACACACATAAATATAAATATATAATTATAGGTAAAAATACAAGTATGTTCAATTAGCATATCCTTATTCCTATGATCGACTAACCCAAGCTCTAATACAAATTGTAACAACTAGTACCTTAATGGGCCCGAATTTCTACTAAATCCAAATCCAAGTCCACTAAGGCACAGATCATTAGTGTTGGTAACCAGAAATAAACATAAGTATATCAAAGAGCTATCTACATAAAATCACACCGAAATAGGAAAATATAATAGGATATTTATACCGACTAAGGCCATTACCTTGGAATCAACATTATTTCTTGGATATCTAGTTGCCTTGTTAATGCCGAATATGAATGAGACGACTTCTCCATCTACCATGCCCGTCTTGCACTAGTAGCATGTTGCTCAAAATCTGTCATGTAGGTTGTAATAAGGAGGGGTCAGAACAATGTTCTAGTGACTGGAAAATTACATACTTTAATCGTAACATTAGTTTATGCTAATCGATTTCTGTTTACGTGTTATGTCTATTATTCATGGTTTATCTGTTGAATTCCATATGCACATACGATATATCCAACCTTCTCCAAGGGATAACTATATATATAAATATGTATAACATTGTACTACCCAAAAAAAACCCAACCAGTAATACTTCTTAAATAGGAGGAGGAAAATCCAATAGCCATTTAATACCTCAACCCTAAAGTGGGCCCTCCATAATGTAATCATTAGTCAACCGACCCTTAGCTACGAAGATTCATGACCCCTAGATACGGCTTTATAATTTAATTAGCCTTATTACTAACGCATCTTAAAGACTTATCTAAGGCTTAACTAGCCCATCTTCGAAATACAAACAATCAATTAAACTTTGAGGTCTTTGCATATCCCATACGGATTCTATATTAGTAGAAAGAGAAATCCATCAGGGCATAATAAAAGTCTTTGTTAAAGACCGCTCGGGACCGCTAGTAGTCAAAGCCTATATGCCAGCTCTGGTTCTAAATACTAATTTACCAACAACACCGACATTGCCCGCCGACCTCCACAGCTGAAATCCCATATAGGTTTTCCTACATAAGTGAAGGAAACTGCCCACTTAGTTACATAATTATAACATCCCCCGCTTCGAGACTCAAAGATGAACGCCAATGATGCTGTAGTCATCACCAGAATTATCTTTCAACAACATAAGAAGGTTAAGTATATTCAAATACAGACAAACTAAACAGAGCAGTTAAATATTTTCATTGCATAGAAATTTTATTTAATATTCAGTACATACATTTTTCTTTCAAAATTTACCCCCAAAGTCATGCCCATGTAGGTATCAAATAACATAATAAAAATTCAGGTCAACATATGAGGATGCAGTTTGAACTTCTTTAACAACGAAAATTATACCTTTTTTAGCTAACCAAACCTCTTGCTCCATCTTCGATCTGCATGTTATAGCTCCTGCTATTAGCATGCCTAATCTCAAAAATTTAGCCTACTCAAATGAGTACAAGTGAGTTTATGAGGAAATAATAATAAAAACACGTATCAGACATAAAGTCTGGTGTGAATAATACTTACCCAAATAAACCTATAGTGAGACCAAGCCGTACAATACAGAATGGGTTTCCCCTCACTATCTAAAACATCATAAGGGAAATAATCATTGTTACCGATGCAAATAGTTCTTATTTATTATTTCTCCTTTACACATTTTTATGCGATTCTCATTTACTACTGTGCTCGAAACAGTCCCTACTTAGCTCCCATTCTAGATTATTCTTTAATCTACCGTTCTTATCTGCTAATGCGCCCCTGATGCACTCATTGCTTAACTTCCCATTTAGTTTCATATTTTTGCTAATACTGCTTGGAATCAACCCCCTCCATAGTATCCTTTTTTAGTTCATTCTATAGATTTAGACTGCTTAGGTTCAGCCCACTGCAGTATTATTTAGATTCATTCGTTAGATCAAACTGCATAGTCTCATCCACCTGATTAAGCACCCCACCTCCATACCTATATTATCCAATAGTATTACTGGGTAATACTTTCAGATACTACGGAGGATGAGGCTGTATATGGTACACACGTGAATATTTCCTTGGGCTATCATTGACATGTATCTCAAAAAAAATCATAAACAACTCATATATATGTACATAATATCGGCACAAAGCAATAAACACGTGTGCCTCCAGGATAGATCAATACTCAATATATAATAAATAAATGACAGAGAGCACAGAGTCAATAACGTAGCAATAATATATAATATATATATATACACAAATCTGAGTGGAATATGAAATTAGTCAAACTCCCATGATCATAAAATACATAATATTCCACCAATATACAACACAATGTCATACATAAATGAGGTAATAAAACACACAATGATATACAATGATAACATATCCTCCATCTATACCCAACATCCAATATTTGGTCTCTTCATCCCTGAATGTAATGTCTATCTCGAACTGACCCGAGTATTATATAAATGACACATGGTTCAAACTATATCTAGAATGTAGAGGTCAATGTAAAATAATAACTATCATGGTATATACAAGTGCAATACAAGTGGCATGTGCATATCCCAAGTGTCAACATACTTCAAAACCATGCACACAAAAGATAACCCATTTCTAAGAAAAGTCAATCAACACACCAAACAAGAATATAATCAAGTAGGTGATACAAACATAATATAACCATCATTAGGTATAAAAGCTCAACATCAATACAAGACATGTTCTCAGCATTGCCTTAGATTATCTTTTGGATAATCGTAAAGAAGACACACCTAGGGTCCATCTCACTCAATAAACATATATAACACAAAAATATCACACATATCAAAAAAATATGGAATAGAAATATGACATACCCTAGGTTGTTAGGGTCATCTCTCAAATAACAATGTAAAAGATAGTTACTAGATCTACTCCATGCTCCAAGCATCTCTAGTTATCCTCAATATTTATATAATCGATGTGTACGGGGTTACACAACTATATGAATCTTGGTCTTATAATTAATCCAAGGGATTGATAATCACATAATAATCGTCTAGACCTTCATACCTCATAGAAATCGTCTTGGCTCGTAACCAATGATAAAATCATACGGTCTCTTAGACCTCTGTTAACGCACTCGACTCTCATTATCGTGGATAATCATATGGACTCTCGGTCATATGTGCTCTCAGCCTCATAAATATCTAATTTGACATCGGTCTCGACAAATGATTAGATCCACTCTCAGCTGTAATCACAATGATCTTATATAGGCGAGTAAGTAGATGTCTATAACATCTTATGCTATCACATCAACTAACCAGATGGGAGACTAACAGCTCTTAGCCTGCTTCAGGATCCTTCCTCACATGCTCTCAGAGCTAATCCTATAGTCTCAGTTACCTCCGCAGCCATCGTGACCCAACATCCATCAAGTGCAAGACTACGCTATGCATTGGATACGACCCTGCAAGTGCGCTACCATGAAAGTTTTAAGTTGTGTTCAAGGGGAATTATTATCTATCGTTGGCCTCTATGATAGAATCAGCCGAGATGGCCTGAGAGGCAGTGGTTTACCCTATGGCGGATGTTAGCGATTCGAGTCCACTTATCTCCATCCCTTGCACTTAGCTGATATTACAACAACACCCAATTTTTTCAATTCGACGACTCGATCTATGATTTCTTCTTCATGGACATTGATAAGATCCTTCCATTAATGGTAACATACTACTGGCATATGTGACACAGGGGAAATCGCTCTTAGCCAAATACATCAAAAAGATATCGCGAATGTGCGGGTCAACACTGCAATCAGGCTACTAGGATGGATACTAGCCAGTCTGTTTTACTCCCCGATGCATAATAGGAGTACACATAATAAATAGACACACTTATGGCTCTCAGCCTGCACACTCTCAGTGTGCATCACCATAAATATAATACCCCATATACTCGACCCTATTACAGCGACAACTACTTACAGAAAGTAATCGAATAGATATCAGCTTAGGCATGCCATTCCACCTGGTGTTATTCGTTCGTTTACTCAATGTTTGTAAATTACACACAATCTCCCAATATTCTATATAACGAGTCTAAAGAAAAACCGAGGAAATATTACCGAATGCCCCATCCTAAAAATGGTATTATAACTCCGTTTATTCAGATTTCTCATCACATAGAACTAGAAATCATCACAAAATCACATAGAATGATGTCATCACAATAACATCCTCTATCTGAAGGCCCAAAGCTAAGCGCTACAGATGCCGCAGTGATCCATAGTATTAACTTCCAATGACCAAATACGGTAATGTTAATGGTATCCGTAATATCAGAAGCACTTGAATATGAAATAAAATCATTACAGATTAAAACGCATTTTTGATTACATTTCAAAACAACATTTCATATCCAAGTTAAATAATCACAAATGTTTCTCAAGTTCAAATCAAATATAACTACTACATAAATACACCAAGAGCGACATATAAAAATGCCTCTTTGGATGATCATAGTACTATATAGACATAAATTGTCTTAAATACATCACAGCGGAGTAAAACAAAAACTGCAACTCCTAAATATAACTAACGTCATCCTACTTCTCGTCTTTGGCAGCTTTATTCATCCACCTATTAAACCTGTAAATCCAAACTCTCAATTTTCTAAAATTAATTTTGAGCACTTGAGAGTTTAAAGAGAAAAACATAAACTTCGAGTCAGACATAAAGCCTGATGTGAATAACATTATTACATCTCGGTTTACTGATATTAAATGAGACTATGCCCCTTAGCGGAACATGTTTTTCCTCACTAATATCCTTTTAAAACATATCTTATTACAAATCAAAACACTACAACCAAACTGATTATCTCAGTAATAGCAAATATCATATATGCTCAAAAATAGGTAATAAATGGACCATCTGTCCGTAACAATGTAGTTTTGTTTGGCCAACCACTAACATTTGGCTAACTCGGGCCTACCAGACAAACTAAACAAATTATCTAACTACTGTTAGACATACTTATGGATTGTCTGTCCTTAACTTACACCTCCATGGGTCACTTGATCCTAATGATTTTGCGGGTTCACCAATAACCTATCTCTGTACATATTCTTTTCTATGTGTAACCATCATTTAAGTCTTACCTGTTACTATGCCCTACACACTGGAATTTTGGACTAAATTAACTAAAGCCTAATAGCTAATGTATAGCGCGCGACCCTATACCAGTCTCATTTGGTATACAATTATCTGAGTCATTTTACTTAGGGTTAACTACCTTTTAAATTTTTCTTGAAAACCTTTTCAAAATGATTTAACCCTTTAAATCATAAAACTATTGCTTTACTCAAATCTCTTTGCCATGATATATGCTTTACTCAAGACATTGTTGTTGAAAACATTCAAAACATTTGCTTAACACCTTTATTCGAAACCAATGAAAGTACTCCTTTCAAAACTATTAAAAGTACCCCTTTCGATATAAATAAACTACTTTACTTAATAACCTTAGGCCTAAAGGCCAAACATACCTTTCGAAACCATTGATAGTTGTCCTTTCGAAACATTGAATACAACTTCTTCGAAAGCTTAATAAACCTTAGACATCCTCTTTTGAAATCCTTTAAATGTGCCTTTTGAAACCATTGGAAACCTTTAATTTAAACTAAGGTGAACCTTTCGAAAATACTGGAAACCATTCCTTGCGAAACCTTTATTAGTTACCATTCGAAAGCATCAAAGTATACTACTTAAGACAACCCTTTCGAAAGCGTTGTGTTCAAGTTAAAACATCTAGAAAAACCTTTTGGAATCATTCCTTTTGAAACCTTTGGGTTTAACTTTCATAGTATCAAAAAAGGGGTCTTAAAACAACTAAGTCGAAAGCAACTCTTTTGAAAACAATCTCTTAAGTAAAGAAGTAGATGGTGTCAAAATCTATCCCTTCGAAAGTACTGGAGAAGCGGCTCTAGTTTTTAAAACAAAGGGACCCATTTGAAACCAATCTGAGTCGAAAGGAAAATGGTGGCAGCAAGGGTTTCGACCTTATCGAAAACATTTACTTTAAAACAAGGGTGCAACCTCATTCGAAAGCCTTCCTTTTTTGAAACCACTGACCACGTCGATGCTATCTTACTCGAAACCATTCTTTTTGAAAGCAAAGCAGGCACATTTCCATTTAAAAGCCATAAAAGGTTTCGACCCCTTCAAAATTCCATGTTTCGACCTTGTACCTTTCGCCTATGTCCAATTCACTATGTATTAAGTCTTTGATACCATATGCATTGGTTTCGATCAGGTTGGAAGCGGAGGTACTAAGTCGAAAGGTGGCTGCCGAAGGTGGCGAAGCATCGAAACCTTATCAAACCTGATTTTTAACTTAAAAAGGTAATTCTTTTCAACTACCCTGCTATTTGTCACCTTATAATTGGTTGCCTTAACTTTTCAAAATAATTTCTAAAATGTGCTGCCGAATAACAGAAATTAATATTTTAAATCATTTGCTAATAGCCCCTTCTCTTTTTATAAACATATAAAATATTTAAGCCCCATACCTTAAATAATTTTATGTATTTATTAAAACACTTAGGAAAATTTTATAAAAATTCTCATAAATCACTTTAATATGTTTTCTAATATATTTAAATTCCTGACCCAATATATGCCGTAATTAATTTTAAACCCAAATATCCATTTTCTTCAGTAGAAAATAATAATAAATCCACATAAATTTAAAAAATTATAAAACTTGAAACTCATATCTAAAATATCGTTTCTGACCAAATATTAAAATTGCAAGGCATTTGGATTTCATTTGATAGATTTTTCAATCCAAAATATTTCAAAATCAATATGAATAAGCATAATTCATCACCAAACATATATATATATATATATATATATATATAATCATTCAAAATATGACAATATACTTTGCAAAATCATTCGGGTCCAATCTAAGAAACCGAAAACATCAAAATATGAGATTTAACATACTACTCACCTTTAGCTTTGTTGTTAAGGATTTGAGATTTGATCTTGGACTGAATTTTAATTAAGCCTTTCCTCTTGATTTAGCTTTTCTTCCCCTTGATATTCTTTAATGGTGGTCGGCCTCTAGGTTTAGTGTTTTAGATTATGAACATGAGAAATGTTATGGTATGAAGGTTTAGGATATAAGAATGTAGCTTATTCCTTTATAGCCCCTTGTCAAATTTCCCTCTCCTATTTCATTTTAATCCCATTTAATTCATTATAACTAGGCACGGCTACACCTTATTTATTCATGTCTTAACCCTTAACCATTTAAGCTTTATATTATTTTATTTAATTTACCTAATTAAATCTCCTGAATAATGTTATCTAAAATTAGGGTCATTACAATCACTGTATCATACAAAGTCACTAAACTACTCAAACTTAACAGTGAATCACTCATATAATCCAATTCGATATTTCCAAAGAAGAATGATTAGGAAAGTAATATAAAATAAATTATTCAAATAAATAAACATAACAATCAACATCATCATATTTAATGATGAATCATTTATAACAAAAAAAATCTTAGAAATAGATACCAAATATATATTAAATAATAAATTCGCATTGTTTATTTAATCCAAGTATAAGATTCAATTACTAAATTTCATATTCGAAATCCTTGTGTGTGTGTTTGCTCTCCAAAACTTCCAATATCACTTTACACATAAAAAGTAATTATAGAAACTATTTCATAACTCCTATAACTAATAATACTTTAAAATAAATCTCCAAAATAATTTTTTCATCTTAAACCATAATTTATAATTCAAAACATTTACTATACATTCAAAATCTTTAATAGCTCATGTTGAAAATCATCAAATGTTGCTTAAATTTCATTTCATAATCTTCTATAATAAAACACTATTGCAAAATAGATTATATTTCTTTCAAACTGTAGAATATAATTCAAAATCTTCTTAACATATAAAATTTCTCATAATATCAATAATCAATTTTGAATCTCTAAAGTATATATATACAAAAATGGATTTATATTCTAATACTCTTAAAACCGTTCAACAATATTTCAAAATTGGTTTATCTTTAAAATTGGCTCAGATACACAAAAGTTCTTTTTCAAAAATATCTCTTAAATCCTATTTATTTCAACATATACTATATAAAATAAATTTCTTTTTTGAAAATATTAATAAAACCTTAAATTATACAAAATCTTCAAATAAACTAATTTTGAACCGATAAATTTATAAAAAGGGGAATTACTTTCAAAACTCTTTAAAACAAATTTTTTAAATCAAAATCCCCATTTTGAAATCCTTTTTATTAAATATATACACTTTTCAAGAGAATTTCCCGGTAAAATAATTTATTTTTTCCATCCACATTTCTTCATTTATAAATATACTTCAAATAAATATTTTAATACCATAAATAATTTTCCAAAGCTTTCAAAAACAATTCAAAATGGAAAAACTAATAAATCGTCTAAAATAAATACATGGACTAAAATTCTCCAAAATCAACAACTAATTATCATTATAATTTTTATCGTGTGGCCGAATCAAATTCCCTCGAATTTTGGCCATCCATACAATATACAGAAAATACAATTAAATTACATAAATTGGAATGCAACCGGACAATATCCCTTTGTAATTCGGACATCCCACACCACAACAATTAATTAATCATCCTAAAAAAATATTTCAAGCAAGCAATTCAATCGATATTGGGATAAATATAAATATAGAGCAGGCAAAAAAAAAGATATAGCTTTGAGTGATAAAACTTATCCAATTTTTGAGCAAAAATACTACCCTTGCCCTGTATCTTCATTTCCAATATCCAATTGACATGCATAAGAATTCACGCATGCTTCCCTACTCGTGGCTGCCGTCACCAACTTCGACGTTGCCTACAACTGCCAACGACATTCGCCAACACCACACACCAACAGCCCACGTCACCAGCTTCACTTCCGTTCACCTACAATGAATGCCAGCACGGCCACCAAAGCACAGCATTTCCATGTCGACTTCCTCCAACCTCGCGCCTCCAGGTCACGGCCGAGCAAATCCAAACGATCGCATGTCCTCGCCTAGAGTTACCAAAAGCCACCATGTCACGATGCTCTAAATCGCGCCTCAGCCATCTCCCTTCGCTGTTACTTTCAATCGCAATGCGCGATTTATATATATATTTTCTTTTTATTGAAATGCGATTTCGAAATTTTAGGGAGGAAATTAGGGCATAATTTTGATGCGTTCGGGCTTGCTAATGAAAAGCAGGCCAGGGGAAGTGAGAAAGGGGTAAATTAGTAATGGGTTTGGGCTTGATTACTTTCGGCTTGGGCTTTTAATTTAGTTTGGTTTATTAAATTCAAGTTCAAACAAGTTTAAATTTTTATTTCATTCCTTTTCATTTCACAACTTGTTCTAATTTATTTGTAAATTAATTTCAATTTTATTTAAATTAATTTGTACCTATAAAAGTATTTTATATTCAATTAGAACTATATATTCGATTTCAATATATTATCCGAAAGGAATTTATTGATTTCATTAAATTTATTAAATCAAACGTTACATTAAATATAATTTAATTAGCTAAAAATTTATTTTCCAAAATATTAATTATCAAATATCGAATTTAAATATTTTATTTTAATTAAACTTTATGTAAAATTACAGTGTAGAAAACAAGGTAGTTACACTTGTAGTATTCACTATTTATTAGTCAAGATCTAGACCACAAAGTACCAGCCCCATGTGGTCCCTCTATATTTACTAAACTTCTAAACTACTATTAAACAACCACCCGTTATCACCATTTATTTACTCAAACTCTGGAATACTATAAAACGGCTACCTGTGGTCCTTAAATATTTATTTAATTTGAAACTGCTTGAAATCACCCATCATGGTCTCTGGAAGTTGAATATCTTTCCTCACCTTCCCGAGGCGTGTATTCAAGTATGCATCCTCATCCGGCGTTAACAACCCTTCCAACCTTACCTCTAGCACATGAGTTCTTTCCTATCTATCCCTAGGCTCTCCCCGAGTCCTACCTAATTGTCTTTTATTAGGTTTCATACACACCCTCCTTTGGAAAAGCACAACACTGACCCAACCCTTTGCACAGTTCACTCTTACTTATTAACTGAATACTTCCAAATTGCGATGCAATACCTCTTTTTCATATTGCAGCGCAGTTCAGTCATTTAAGTCTCTATATTATTGTGATGCAATATGTCCTCTACAATTTACAATGCAGTTGTACTTTCCCCTGAAAATCTCTGGATCCTTTGGTTAATATCTTTTGTTTTCCCGGTATGTGCGGTTCTTTTATAAATCGTAAAGCCACCGCCTTAACACCGTACTAGACAAAGTCTGACATGCCTGACAATGTCTTTACACATGTCACCATATAATACGTTACAGTCTCACTTTCTGTTATTTACAGTGTCCTTTATATTTTTTTCTCAGCACTTTATTTAGATATGGTTCCCCGTTTACCTGACACTTGTTTCACCATATAATTTTATATTACACGCATCACTGCAGTTCCCTCTTTACCCCAGTGCGGTACCTGTTATCCCTCCTTTGGTCAATGTCGTGAAACCGTAGATTTGGCTAATTTGGATGGTTACCAACCTTGAGAATCGATGATATACAAGACTATTGATGTTGGTCGAGCAGATTCAAACTGATTCTCGATCAAGGTGCAATCAATATGAAGTGACATGGAGGCCTTATAATGCTACCTTTCGTATTTCAAGCTAGTCGGAGTTCATACGCTCGAGTTATGGACAAATGAAGAATTTATGTGGATTGATATAGAACGATCCAGAAAACAGCATAAATTGACGAAGATCAATTAATATCTCAAAATCTACAACTCAGAATGACTTTATATTTTAGGAGCAAGTTCTAAAGGCATGTAGGATCCTCTGAAAATGATGACACATCAATTGGAGACCAAAAATAATGATTGGCATACCTTTGGCCGATCATTCCAAAATATCGAGTTAGGGCTACCAATTGTTATGGTGGGCCCCTCGGATTTAGTGACTCTTCTTGTAAAATTTCAGCACAATCCATGCAAGTTTTCTCCTGTAAATACAGTGGCCATTCTCCATAAAGAGGATCCTTTTTTCTACTGCAAAGGCTCATCCATTTTATTCTTGACTCTTGAACTAATTAATCCCAGTAGATCCAAACATTCTTGTAATTATAATCAAGTGCAAGATCAATAAAAATATGAAGTCGACATAGGCCAAAATTGTCGAACCACTATAAAAATCTATGTGTTCGTTTACTATTTCTGCCATATTTTAATTTCATTTATCATTTAGTCTCTACGGGATTCTATTAGGTGTTAATGCCCATTTTTGACGTCAGCATTTTGTTGCTTTCATTGAGAGATGAATTCTCAGCTTGATTGGATCTCATCTTTTACTTGTGGATTTTCATGTTCGCGAGATAGATCCCGATTCAACTCCATAGAGTTTCCTATATTACTCAGGTTCGAAAGAGATCTATAAGGAAACTAATTACAATGCCTTCTATGAAAGAGAAGGTCATTACTACCTCCTCTCAAACTGCTATTGAAGCAGTAGATAACACATAGACCGGTCTTCTGGAAGATGTAGCACAACAGGGATCCATGGATGTATGAGCAACCTCTGGAGCTCCAAGCTACCGATCGTTCGAAGACGATCGTTCTTTCAACCGAGAGAGCCACAACACTTCACCATCCAAAAATTACAACAATCGATTGTTCTCCACTATGATCCATATGCCGATCGTTTCCACACTCTACAGATTTATACCGATTGTTATTTCCAATGATCATTCCAATATATGGTTTCCACCGATCATTTACACTAATCGTTTAAACTCGATCGTTCCCAGCGATCATTCACACTGATCGTTATTTCCAATGATCATTCCAACAGATGGTTTCCACCAATCATTTTTCCAGAAGCTCATTTTTTCCACTGATTGTTCCAACATCGCTTACACCAATCGTTCCGACATCGCTACCACTGATCGTTCCAGGTTGGCGTTTTCATCGATCATTTGAACTACCTTGGTATTCCAAAACGGTCGTTAGTACAACCGATTGTGACTGCCCGCGATTGATCAGCTTCCAAGCGCCTGAGTTGACGGCTATGGTCATCAAAAAGCTGACTTTAGGGTTGAGCTGAAGTAATCACCCATCTGATTTGAAACAAAACCCAAGAAACTTTGGCCTAAAGTCAAACTCTGGTAAAATCAAGATTTTCCCCAAGAAACCACCAACATGACTGCAAGCACGGTTCTTCACTAACCCAACACTTCCAACTCAGCGAATTCAAGCAAACCAGTTGTTGAATCCAAGGAAATAGCATATTTTCTCGGGTCAGACTCCAAGTAAATTACCACTAATGCGTCAATATCAGTCCATCTTACTTTGCTTATATCCCGGGCATACAAACTCTAAATGACATGAAACTTGCTGTGAAACCTCAAGAAGCCTTCTTACTGCCTTATATGGGTCGCACTTCATTTGGATAAAAGTTTAGGGATCATCACCGATCAACGACCTCATCCTAAATGATTCGCCATTCGACTGACATTCCCAACCATTCAAACATTCAGAAATCATGTATACATCATTCACAAGCATGACAAGTAGTTGCAACTTGAAAACGGACCGGACTGACGATGACTGGAGGATCCCTGCAGTCAAACCTATTCATTGAAGTCGTTCAACGTGCAGAATATCTGAGGAGATCCAATGTACCAATCATATCGGCTTACTTAGGGAAAACCAACCATCGACTACATCTCATGAAATTCAAGCAGCATATGAATTCCACCAGAGTGATATATGCCATCGAATGTAGATGCTTTCCTATATTCTTTGAAGGTGTAGCGAACATGCAGTTTATGCTCACCCAAATCCATCCCCTCATTTAATCATTCGACTAAGAAGTTTGTCAAGCAATTCAGAATGCATGTGAATTGCCCCAAGGATGCGATGTCATTTCCAACTTGTTTCAAGTAGCAGGTGAGCCACTCATAGACTTCTTGTCGTGATTCAATGTCATCGTCACTAAAGCGAGCAATCCTAGTGAGAATATCACACTGACAGCATTGATAAGGGGAATCAACCTCAAGGCAAACTTTGGCGACTGGTATGCTATAAAGCCTCCTATGATCTAAGATCATTTCTATTACAAAGTGAATCAAAACCTAAGCAAGGAGGAGGTAGAATAGAAAAAGAGAAAGAACAATGCAAGCCCGTTGGCTGAAGGAATTCGAAGCAAGGGCAGCATTGAAGCCTTGGATGAGGACTTAGGTTTTTGGAGATGACCCAGTATCTCAAAATTCAACTCATGTACTCTTTTGAACGGTTCAATCGATGACAACTACTTGGAGACTAACGACATGGAGCAGTACTAAAAACCAGCCTCGAGAGAGTCTACAGAAGCCCAGAGGAAATCCGAAAAATGTTGTATATTTCAAAATACACATGATTTTAACACCGGTGATGGTAGACACCTCCGAGATGTCGTCAGAAAGCTGATTCGGAAAGGAAAGTTTCAGCAATATGTGTAAGCCCTACGAAATAGCTGGCAGGAAACATCTGACCCCTATCCATAAAGAACTTTGATTATCAATTTGACAACTTACAGTCGACTTCGAGATGAGAAGGGCTTAGGCAAAGTGGAATAACAAGCATATGCCGCCGCTTCACTTATCAATAAGATTTGTCTCAATTTCAATTATGTTGTGAACTACGACTAACTTGAACTAAACTACTTCTAAATGATGCAGGTGACTAGGTACTTAGAGTTAGGTGCTAGCATATCTCTAAGGACCATGATCGGACCATTGGAGTTTCATCAAGGCGAGTGTAATTCAACTTCTCATTAGCTACCTTATGCTTGTCACTTAGGGGCAAGGACTCAAAATGGAAAGTGGGTGTGACCTGACCATCCTCTTTCTGCTTTATGCTTTAATTTTGACAGAGCATTTATGCCTTACTCATAGCCCGACAAGGTCAGAATCCAGTACAAAGTGGACACGACTGACCGTCCACTCATAAACTTCCGCGCTTGACTTGAAGTTCGCCAAAGTACTTATGCCTCTCTTGAAGATCAACGAGACTGAGGCCCAACTAAGGTAAATGTGATTTGACCATCTACACATTAACTCCCGCTCTTGACATAGGAAGAAGTCTGGGAGCTCGACTAAAAGTAGGCGCAGCCAACTGTCTACTCATCAATCACCTTCCTCGACACGAGGACATGACTATAGCTTGAGGTGGATGTGACTTAATTGTCCACCCAATAACTCTCTACCTCAAGTTGCTAGGAAAACTATGAAGAAAATTGGACGAGACCTGACCATCCAACCTAATCACAGATGTGATCCGACCATCCATCGCCTACTTGCTTCCTTAACTTGACAATAAAAACTACAACCACTAAGAGGATATAAATCAATCATCTCACTTGCCAAGTTCTCTCCTTGATGCTAGGGGTAGAATTCTATTCTATGAATGAATGTGATTCGATCGTTCATTCGATAACTCTTAACTCGACTTGACATATGGAGTATAAATAAAAAACGGATGCGATTGACCGCCCATCATATGACTCTAGTTCCCAACGAGCGGACTGGAGTATAAACACTAAAAAGATGGATGCGGATCGACTGTCCATCAATCAACTCTAGTGCCCAGAGCGCATACTAGAGTATAAATGCAAAGGGATGGACGCGGTCCGACCGTCCATTGATCAAATCTAGTTCCCAAAGTGCGAACTAGAGTATAGATGCAAAAAGATGGATGCGTTCCGACCATCCATCGATCAACTCTAGTTCCCAGAGTGCGGACTGGAGTATAAAACCAAAGATGGATGCAGTCTGACCGTCCATCGATCAACTCTAGTTCCCATAGTGCGGACTGGAGTATTAACGCAAAAAGATGGATGTAGTCCGACTATCATCTATCAACTCTAATTCCCAAAGTGTGAACTGAAGTATAAACGCAAAAAGATGGACGAGGTCCGACCGTCCATCGACTAACTCTAGTCCCCAGAGTAAGGACTGATGTATAGACACAAAAAGATGGACGCGGTACAACCATCCATCGATCAACTCTAGTTCCCAGAGTGCGGACCGGAGTATAAACACAAAATGATGGACACGGTCCGACCATCCATAGATCAACTCTAGTTCCCAAAGTGCGGACTGGAGTACAAACGTAAAAAGATGGACGCGGTTCGACCATCCACCAACCAACTCCAGTCTTTAGAGCATGGTCAGGAGTATAAATACCATACAAAAGTGGACGCGGCTCGATTGTCCGCTCTCCAACTATTCCCCCTAGCTTGGGGGTAGAGGCACAACTCAAAGTGGATGTGGTCCGACCATCCGCTTCCTTGCTCGGGCACGGTGTTCGCCCAAACACTCACCTCACTCCCAAGATTCGACAGAAGTAAGATCTAAATTAAAGTAGATGCGGTATGACCGTCCATGCATCGACTCCTACCCTAGATGTAAGGGGCAGTTTGAGAGCCCAAGTTTAAATCGGATACAACCCCACCGTGCGTAAATCGGCTCCTTACCATGATTCGACATGAACAGCTCCAAATAAGAGTGAGTGTGATACGAACGACCACTCTTCGACTGCTGCCCCTCACTTGGGGGCAGAAGAAATGACTAAGGAAAAGGTGATTAGACCATTTTCCAAAATAACTCTAAGTCCCTAGTGGACAGGAGTATTAAAACGAGTTGGGTGCGATTTGACCACCCGCTAACAAACTCTTATCCCCAGAGTGCAAATTTGAGTGTAAATAAATAGATCAGTGTGATTCGACCAATCACTATTCCATAAACTTCGACCTAAACTAGACTGGAGAAGTATAAACTCACTACGGACGGAATTCGACCATCCATGAAATAACTTTGACTTAAGACTGGGGGCGGGAGTACAAACCATTGAAAGGTGAATACGACAACTCAGTTTAGCTCTGACTTGGTGTTCTTTATAACTCATGGCAATGACTTTAAGGAGGCCTTAATACAAGACCAATCGAAACGACATCTAAGTTACGAGTGACCGACTATATCGTACCATTGGGTTAAGGGTCAATATCGATCCATACCAACCACAAATGGATGTGACCCGAATGTCCATCGAATGAATCCGATCACCAGGGCATGGATAGGAGAATAAACCGCAAATGAGAACAATTTGACCATTCATTCTCCATCACCTTCCTTTGATCCGTCAGGAGGAGTACGAAACCAAATTTGCATGACCCAAATACTCCTAAGCCAACTCTATCCCTAGATCCCACAAGAGAGCATAAATCAAAATGGGCATAACTGATCGTCTAGCTCTGAATGAATGCGATGCGATCGTTCATTCGTTGCCTCTTACCATGATCCAACTAACAAAGTGATACGAAATGGACGTGACTCGCCCGTCCGCACACTAATTCCTGCCCTTGTTTCGAGAGGGAGAGCATCAATCACTAATTAGATGTGACTTAACCATCTATTTTTTGCTCCTTTCTTAGAGTATGGCAACATTTGCACCAAAAATGGATGTGATTGACCATCCAGTGCATAACTCATGCTCGAATTCCAATGAAGCATCAAAGTCTTGCCCTAGGAAGGAAAAGATAGAATAGGCGTGACTCAATCTCCCATCAAATAACTCGATTCCATGATTTAAAGGGAAAGAGTATAAAGCTAAAGTGGACATAACTTGCCTTCCTACTTATCGACATATGCCCCAGACTTGGGGGCACGAAGGAGAAACAAGATGAATGTGAACCGACCATTCATCGGTCAACTCTAAATCTTCAAAGCTTGGGTGGGAATATAAATATGACTAGGATGAGACTCGACCGTCTATGTGGTATATTTACCAACCCACGACTGGAGGAAGAAGTGTGATCATCCAAATACTAACTGCGATAGCTCAATATTGTGACTCGTACTTAGTGTTTATAACGATACTCGAGGCTACGACCAAAAGGATGCCTAGAGATAAAATCATCGAATCGATGCCCAAGCTCATGGGCAACTGACCATCATTCTAACCCGAACGACGAGTAACAGACCATGGGTACATTGAATAGAAAGTGTGTTACTCAAATATAAAGTATTCAAACTTAAAGCAAAAACCAGTTATGCAGTTGCGAGCAACATGGGGTTGAACCCTACTCGACATTAGATTCAATGTGCTTCTAATCTCGATCTTCGGCCATTTGCAAATAACCGCTCAAAGCATTTAGAGCCCTTTACTGTTAGACTCAATAACTCATGACAAGACTATGGGATTCAACCGGAGTAACCATCATCATTGACCATCCCAACTGGATTTCACGTTCATTGTTACGCGAAACAGTTATGTTTGAACACTAGGAATTCAAGGCTACACCCGCTGAGCTAACGATCGAAATTACGATTAGCCATGGCGACCCATCATGGGTACTGAAGATCGAAACATAGCTCAGTAAAACAATGATGAAGGAATTAGCTGCCTTTCCCTAAATGAACCTTGATGTGTTCGCTTGGACACATTCTCACACGTGAGTGATCTCATCGACTATTACAAGCCATGTGTTGAATATCGACCCGAGGCGTGTCTCGATGAAACAAAAGCAACATGGCATTGATCTGGAAGGATTTGCTGCACTTAAAGAGGAGGTGGATAAACTCAAAAATAATGGGTTCATCCGCGATGCCCTCTACCTGAAATAGGATTCCAATCCAGTTCATGTGATTAAATCTTATGGAAAGTGGCAAACATACATCGACTATTCTGAACTGAACAAGGCATACCCAAAAGATAGCTTTCTACTTTTGAGGATCGACTAGCTGGTAGACTCAACCGCTGGATGCGAATAGTTTTCATTTATGGATGTGTACTTTGGATACAACCAGAGTTGGATCATAGATTTTGATTGCTGACATAAAACGACAATCCATGAATCTACGACTACGACAACATCCAGACTCAATGACTCAAAGTATGGTTCGTATAGTAACATATTTTAACAAGAGTCATCAAATATGTATATAGAGTCTAGTTTAGTGCTTTGTTAAAATATTTCCTCAAGAATCATCATTTGTATCCAAATAAAACACATATTCTAATCAAAATCAAATTTTCAAAAAATGCATAGAGTACGACTCAAACCCGGGTCATTAGTTTAGAAGGCAAGTACTCTAACCAAATAAGTATGGTAGTTTTGTTTAACGGCAGAATTCAGTCGACTGAATGCATTCAATCAGTTGACTAAATCTGTGCACTTTTGAATGCACATGCACGTTTTTTAATTCAGTCGACTGAAGCTTCTATACCAGTCCACTAAACTATATGTAACTGTCATTTTTTTTGAAAAGAAACTTCCTTTTTGAATAGCCTTCTTCCTGACGAAGAGCTGCAGCCATTGCTATTCGTTGAGAACTCTTCATCAACAGTTGCAACTCCTTATCTACTATACATATGCTTGTTCTCTAATGATCAAATCACTTCAATTACTTTTCTCTCTTGCTCTAACTTGAATTATATTCTCCGAATCTATTGCTTTCTTTTTTTCATATATTTATACTTACGATCTCAATTTCATATCTTTCAAGCAATTTAAAAGTACCTATTCCTCATATACACACAATCATACACATCATACTTGAGGATAAGATTATAGGAAGGGTGTATTACAAGTGACAAGTCCGTGTTATCCAAAACACACAAAGTCAAGTTAATCCAGTTTGTAAGAAAGTCATGTTCGGTTGCTTAGGCGGTCAAGTCATGTTCGGTTGCTCAGGCGGTGTGATACCTGTTCCTCCAGGTTAAGTGAGGGCTGCTATTTTTAATTCCAGAAGGAGTCCGGGACTGGAGGTAGAACAGAAGTTCGAACCAGTATAAAAATCCCTGGTGTCATTTACTTTACTATTTACCTTCAATACTCATATTACGCATCAACAGATAGCTTAGTTTATATCGCACTACCACTGCATTTACATTGTTTACAACTGTTGGCCACTTCAATCCTATAGCATAGCAGTCACTTTCTTTTGGTATCGGAGCATAGTAACTTTCAATTGGTATCAGAGCCTGGGATGCTAGAGAGCGTAACAACATCTTAGAATAAATGGCCATAGAGGAGAAAATAAGCAAATTCTTCATGGCTAAACTCAAATCACAATCGGTATGCTTTGATTCTTTATATAAAGAACTTTTGTTAGCACATGATGAATTATTAAAAGATTGTTAAACTTTGAATAAAGTTAATGGAATTGCTTTAGCTAAGATAAAAGTTTGCGAGCAAGAAACTTCCAATTTAAAAGAGGAAAATAAATTTTTAATAAAACAAACTAAATGTATTGAAAATACCGAAGAAGAACTTGTTTTACGAAAAGATTTCCTACAAAAGGAAAATGAGCAGTTAGAGGAGAAAAACACTAATCTTTTGGAGAAAATTAATGTTTTGAAAAATAAAAATACATTTTATCAAAATTATTTAAACAATTCTAGTTCTTTAATTTTGTCTCTTGAAAAAAAGAATGAAGCTTTAATTAAAAAGAATTTAGAATTATCTAAAGAATGTGAGATTTTAAAAGTTAATAATAATATTATGCAAAAAAAGTTTGTGATTCTAAGACAAATTTTGAAAGATTAAATACAAAAATAATAAATTTTAACAAAGATAAAGAAAACATATCTTCGGTTACAAATTCTAAAGCTCATAATGATAAAGGCGGTTTAGGCTATAAATAAGCTAAAAGTAAAAATAGCACTAGATATGCATTCTTGTATAATTTTTTTAATGATAGTACTAGTAACAAAGATAGTTCTAAAACCACTTACAATCATAATAATACTTTGTTTAGAATTGGTAGAAATTATTTTTCAAGTACTAAGCTAATGACTAATAGTATTAACATATGGATTCCAGCTAATATGATTGATTATGATAAACAACTTTATATTAGCAACTATTATAAGAATGTGATTTGTTATGAAAACTATATCTATAAAGGTTCAACAACACCCAAATGGGTATGGTTCCTAAATATTAGGAAATTATAAGAACCTTGGGTATCGCATGCTTTAAATGTTAATTTTTTCTAATACCTTACATTATAAGCAGTAGTTATTTTGTTTTATATTGTTCTATGCCAACACTTATGTAGAATATAATTTATGTCATCATATAAACTCTCCTTTTTGTCGATGACAAAGGGGGAGAAACATATTGCTCTAACGCTATTTGCAGGAATAAACGATGCAAGCACATATTAGGGGGGAGAAAAGATTAATTATTTACGGGAATATATAGCATAGATTCAAGGGAGAAATCTATAGCACAATTACTGGAATGTATTCAAGGGAAGAGATAAGTCAACAAAGCTTATCAAAGATTCGTCTGTAGAAAATGGAGTTGCCATCATCAAAAATGAGGAGAATGTTGGATCATAGGTTTTGATTGCTAACCTGAAACAACAATTCACGAATCTACGACTATGACAACATTTGGACTCAACGACTCACAGTATGGTTCGTATAGTTATATATTTTAACAAGAGTCGTCAAAAATATGTATATAGAGTCTAGTTTAGTGCTTTGTTAAAATATTTCTTCATGAATCATTATTAACATTCAAATGAAATGCATATTTCAATCAAAATCAAGTTTTCAAATAATACATGGAGCGGGCCTCGAACCCAGGTTCCTAGTTTAGGAGGGAAGTGCTTTAACCAAATGAGCTATGATAGTTTTGTTTAACAATAAATTCAGTCGACTAAATACATTCAATCAGTCGACTGAATCTGTGCAATTTTGAATGCACATGCACGTTTTTTAATTCAGTCGACTGAAGCTCCTATACTAGTCAACTGAATTGTATGTAATTGTCATTTTTTTGAAAAGACACTTCCTTTTTGAATAACCTTCTTCCTCGCGAGGAGTTGCATCCATTGTTATTCATTGAGAATTCTTCACCAACCGTTGCAACTCCTTATCTACTGTATATATGCTTGTGTTCTGATGATCAAATCACTTCAATTACTTTTCTCTTTTTCTCTAACTTGAATTATATTCTCCGAATCTAATGCTTTCTTTCTTTCATATATTTATTGCTTATGATCTCAATTTCATATCTTTCAAGCAATTTGAAACTTCTTATTCTTCATGTATACAATCATACACATCATAATTGAGGATAAGATTAAAGGAAGGGTGTACTACAAGTAACAAATCTATGTTATCCAGAACACACAAAGTCAAGTTAATCTAGTTTGTAGAAAGTCTTGTTCGGTTGCTCAGGCGGTCAAGTTCTGTTCGGTTGCTCAAGCGGCCAAGTCCTGTTCTGTTGCCTAGGCAGTCATATCCTGTTCGGTTGCTTAGGCGGTGTAATACCTGTTCCTCCGGGTTAAGTGAGGGCTGCTAGTTTTAATTCCAAAAGGAGGCTGGGACTGGATGTAGAACTAGAGTTCGAACCAGTATAAAAATCCTAGGTTTTACTATTTACTTTTTACACTCATATTTTGCATCAGCAGATAACTTAGTTTATATCGCACTACCACTGCATTTACATTGTTTACAACTATTGGCCATTTCAATCCTATAGCATAGCAGTCACTTTCATTTGGTACCAGAGCATAGTAACTTTCAACCAGATCACGATGCACGTCCCCTACCAGGGGTGCACCTGCTTCATTATCAATCTAGGGCTATATTGTCATGTTGTGATGCAATTTGACTAAATAATGTTGAAGCTACTTACCAGGGACTAGTCAATCGGATGTTCAAAGATATGCTCGTGATATCATGATGGTCAAATGATCACATCGATGACTTGATGGAGATGTTCAGTTTCTCCAAAAACATGAAATGAAACTCAATCCCATAAAATGCTCTTTCGGTACCAAAGACAATCAAGAAGGCGTAGAAGACAATCAAGATGAACACGAATTGAAGCCAATCGTAAGAATATTCAAGCAATCAAAGACATTTAGGTACCGAAGACAATCTAGTAGGTGAATAGCCTAAATGGTTGGTCACAGCCTTATGTTGATTCATCTCCAAGGCCATCAACAAGTGAATTCTCTTCTTCGACCTAATCAGGAGAGGGAAGAGAAACTTTGAATGGATGCAGGACTGAGATCACATAGAGCGACCTCCCATCCTATCCAAGCCACTGGATCATGAGACTTATACATCTATTTAATGGCATCAGTACATGCCATAAGTGTCACACTATTATACGGACAGTATCAGATCTATAGGCCAGTATATTATGTTAGCAAGCGATTGACAGGTGCTAAGAGAAACTACCCGAAGCTATAAAAGCTCGCATACTGCCTATTCATTTATCACAAATGCTTTACCCTTACTTCCAGCCTCACCCCATCAACGTCTACGTCGACCAACCGTTACGACAGGTCCTACAACGACTTGAGACATCTAGAAGACTGCACAAATGGAATATTGAGCCAAGCCAATTTAATATTACTTATCTTCCTTGCAGAGATATCTAGGGATGGACATTAGTAAACTTCATCTCAAATTCACTACATCAAATGGTGATCCAAAGAGCAATGGAGAACCGACTAACCGATGGAAAATGACTATGGATGGAGCATCCAATGATTGATGCAATGGCGCCGAAGTTGTGTTAATGACTGCTGAGGAACAATCAATCTACTATGCCTAGAAACTCGACTTCCTTGCAACAAATAACAATGCTGAGTATTAAGCCTTGATCGCTGGGCTCAAACTTGCCTTAGAATTAGAAGCGAAAACTTTACAAATCTTTTGTGATTCCTGGTTAGTAGTATGCCAAGCTAGGGGAGATTATCAGACTTAGGAGTAGGGATTTTCTCCTTATCTCAGTCGGGTCCAAGAGCTACTGGCTGACTGTAACAACCCGCATATTTATCGATTGTATATTTAAATATTTCATTTAAATATTTCATCGTTAGTTGGATTATAGCCCGAAAACCTACTTTTAGCAAACAGTCGAATTGGGACTCGAGACCCCTTCCGTTGTGTTCAAAACGCCGTTTGCGATCTTTTTGAGTATAAACTTCGATATGTTTGGAGCTAGCTAAAAATTTGACCTTTTCCACTTTGGGTTTGGGTTTGGTTCAACCCACTAGCCATAATAATACCCCAAACTGAATCATCCCTCTCCATTCACTCTCACTTCCTCCTCTTTTCAGTTCTAAAGTAAAAATGGTGGAAGAGATTGGAAATGGAAATTCCTAAACCCAAGCTTTCTTTGCGAATCCAACTTCTAGCTCCAAATTCAAGAGAACCCATTGGTAAGCTTCTCTTCATCTTCCCCAACTCATTCTCTCTTTGATTTCAGAAAATTCCTAAACCTAATTTGGAAAATATTTCTCTTTTAAGCTTAGATTCAAGCTTCTAGTGTTGAGATTAAAGTGTGGTTGATCTTCCCTTGTCTTCAAGCTTCTCATTCATTATTTTTGGGTTCAAAGGTGAGATTTTTATCTCACATCCATGCCTATATTTATCTTCGATTGTTAGGTATGAATTCCTAACACTTATTCTTGTGCATTTGCTTTTGGTTTGGATTGATTTGGTGAATATTCCAATTTTTGGTGTTTTGGGTTCAATTCTTTAAAAATCATAGCTTTGATGTTTTGATCATGTTTTTGGTGATGAACCGAAGAGCTTCTATGGCCGAGTAATCGGTTGGCGTAAACCCTTAGTGCCGTTGCTCGACCGATTGCAATTCGGAGGGGATTGGTCCTCATTTAAATAGGCTGGGAGGTGCTAGTAACAGGTTCGGCCGACCGAACTCAGTGGCCGGTCGACCGACCTGCTACCCGAGCACTTCCTGCCCCTGGTTTGGAAGTGCAGGTTATAGGGTCCGGTCGACCGAGCTCAGGGTCCGGGCGACCGACCTGCTACCCGAGCACTTTTCTGTCTCTGGTTCGGTCAACCGACCCAGAAAGTCCGGTTGACCGGCCTGCTCCTATTTGCCAATATTGCCTATATTAACTATTTGTTTGAATTTCCAACTTTAGTCGATTCGTCTTGTTTCCCTTTTGTTGTTATCATTTATTATCGACTTTGATGACATTTTCTTCGGGAATTTTTGGATATATCCACTTTGATGGATTTGATATCAATTTCTTTAGAATTTATTCACGTCTTCGAATGTGAATTTTTATGATTGATTGTTTCTACAATCACTTCTATGATTTGTCACTTTAAAATATAAAGGTTTCCTATACTAGTAGTAAATATCGAAACTCTTTCTTCAAATAATTTCAAAACTATTTTATTACAAAGCTCTTTTCTTAAACCGTTTTCCAATCTATTAGTATATACCAACCTTTACCTCACTCGTATGAGAAATCTAATTAAACGCCTTAGTAAACTGAGTGGTATGAAACGCTTGCATTTACTTTGTTGGTTAATTCTTGGACTTGTTCGATTGAAACACTTGTGACAATTTTCTAATGGAGATCTACAGTCTGTTCGTAAATATTTGAGTTAAGCAAATGGTTATGGGACATGAAGCTAAACTTTTATATTCACTAACTTAGTGTAATTGACACTTCTTGATGATCATTGACGGTCATTTGTGTGATTTAGACTAGCAATTGTGCGATGTCTCTTTGTTTGCGAGGGAGAGTAGACCCCGTTTCAATGTGATTTCGACTCACACATGTGGGGTAGCACCCCATGGTCTTCGGGCCGTTCGTGTGTCAAAAATTAATGGCTAGCTACCATGAGATAGCTTCTCGTTCGTGCGATACATATGTAGGTGAGTTTTCATGCTCCCGTTCGTGTGGTAGGCCTCCCCCTTTTTATGATTTCTGGATTTCGTATGTTGATTTTTGGAATTTGTGCTTCACCAATTTTAGTGATTTTCATTGATATGATTTATCAATTTTTGTGCATTGGTGAATTCGTGTGTCATTGACTTGTTGTGAATACAAGTTTTGGGTATGAAACCCTTTTTGGATCTTTGAGAAGATTCTTGTGATATTGATTAATCTTTTGTTGATTATCATTTACATACTTATAGTAGTATCCCATTATGGATATTATATGTTTATGCCATATCTCTTATTCTTTATCATGTCGTCTGATAATTATAGCTAGACTGATCCATTTTTTATTTTCTTCTTAAATAATACTCGGGTCAGACTGAGATTTTACAGGTGCTTCTGCTTGACTCCTTATCGGACCACCATCTGATCTTTTGGCTAACTAATTTAGTTTAGTAGTTTTTTTTGTTGTATACTATTGAGATATGGACTCCTTGATGTATACGTATTCTTTTGTCTAGCAATTGTATCTATTCTTTTTGATATTGTGGATCTTGTTTGACCACTATTCTGATGTACACTTTCACGTGTTATATTCATATCTATTTCCCCCTTTGTGATATGAATTGTCTGTGACTGATTTGTGTTATGTTTATTTCTATATTTTTTTCCGAAGATTAAATATATCCACTGTGTAGAAGCTTTGAGTTTGTGTCGGTATGTCGGACTTTCCTCTTTAAATGTAGCGCATGCTATACTATCTGACATATCAGTGCTCGCACAAAGAAATTACATGGATGGCCGCTCCTCAACAGCCTTATTCTCCGCGCTAGTTGACAGCATTACTCCATAGTGTTCTTGGCTAGCGTGGGTATAGAGGTGGGGCGTCACAGCTTGGTATCAAAGCCAAACTTCGGAACAGTGTAGAATAATCTAGCAAGGATCATCGTCCTAAGTCTTTCTTAGGAGTCGTGCTTTAGGATTTAATTCGAGTCTTCGTACCGATTCATCCTAGTTTCTTTATGATTCCTTGTTTCATCTATCAAGATTGCTTGATATTTATTTTTGAGAATAACTTTTCTTCTTCTTTCTTTCTTAAAGAAGAGAAATGGTTAGATCAAATCGTCCCAGTGCCAGACAATCTTGCGCTACTCCCCAGGATGGAGTATTTATGTCTGCCCAGCAGCTTCTTAATCTAGTAAAGATGCTCAAGCTGCCGGACCCATTCCATAGCCTACCCATCCTAGATCCGGTTTTGCACGCTTGTGCAGAGACTACACCGATTTGGGTGGAAGGCCATTCAAGGGATCCGAGAGTGTTATAGAAATTCAAGCTTGGCTCAAATCATGCGATCGTATCTTTAGTCGCATGAATCTTATTGACCTTCATTGAGTCCAAGTGGCTTCTAGCATGCTCCAAGAAAGGGCATTAGATTGGTATGAGCTTTTAATTTCTAAAATAGTTGAAGCGGACTCACTTGGGAGCGATTCCGGGAAAGATTCGAATTGAAATTTGTGCCGGAGGCTGAAAAAGTAACTTTGGCCCAGCGTTTTATTGACCTTGTTCAAGGTGAATCTTTTGTGACAGACTATGTCGCATCTTTCGAATCTCTTTCCAAATACGGGGTTGAATACATTAATACCCCATTGAAGAAAAATCAGAGATTTGTCTATGGCTTGAATAAGAATCTTAAGAAGCCATTACTCCTGAAATTTGAAGTTTCATTTGATCAGCTTATTGATATCGCTCTTCGTTTTGAAGAGGCCGATAGAGAGAGTAATGTTGAAGTTGTGGTTGCCAAACAGAACTTCAACGACAACATGAAGAGGCCTATCAAATTCAAAGGCCCCACTCCCAACAAGAAAGGGAAGCAACAAATTCCGGTAGCAAAGACTCCTACCTCGAGTCGTGGTCAATGCTACAATTGCGGTTCCACGGACCATTATGCAAGGGAGTGTCCGAAACCCCTTTTTGTCGCTATTGTAAAAATTTGGGTCATCTTTTATCTTCGTGTCCTAATCTTCCAAGCAAGGGAGAAGGAAAGCCGCAAGCCCCTAGCAACTCTTCTCTTGGTCAAGGTATTTCGCATTCAATCCTTGATTTCGTTTGTTTCATGATTGTCCTTTTCAAGTTCTTGTTGATATGAGTTCATCTCATTATTTTATATCAAAAAAACTTGTTGATTCTTTTTCTTTAAACATTTTTGGGCTTGATGACTTCTTTGAGAATTGTGAATCCAGATGGTAGATCCACAACACTCAATTTGCTTTTTATTGATGTCGAAATTATTTTATGTGATTTTTCTTTCCGAGCCGATTTTTACTTAGGCTTCGGAATTGATTTTTGGAAAGGATGGGATAAATTATTATGAAGCCATATCCTTTGTCCCGTGTGGACTATTCATCTTTGACATCTCAATCTGTTAAGCAGATTTCTATTTTTCCTTTATGATTTCGATTCCAATTTGATGACATCATTTTATTCTTTAAGCCACATGTTGAGTAAGGTGTTATTTCTCTCATTTGGGTAGTTGTGAATTTTTCAGTATCTTTGAACTTGTCTTAGGATTATCTCCTAAGCAGTCTTTTGAGTGGTGTTAAGGTCTTTTTAGTTCGACCTTGCCACCGATTTTCATTTGCTATGAGTTGCGGGAGTTAGCGTTCCATTTATCGCATTCCGCACTCGTTATGATATTTATGAATGACTTATTATGTCATTCGGTTTGTCCAGCTTATTTCATCCATTTTATAAATCGAGTATTCTATGATCTCGATGACTGTATATATTGATTTTGGATGAAAATAGCAATTTAAAATTTTTACAATTCTTTTTCATAAAGATTTATTTATAAGTATAATTGGATTTTGTTCTTAAAACGAGCAAAGAATATTCTTTAAAAAAAACTTTTTAAGGGACTTATTTATCCTATAAAAGATGATTTTGTGATTGTATTGCTCATTTAGTGTTTTAAGAGTTCTGGTCGATGCGCTTGATCAACGTTATCTATAGGAATTTCCTAAACGCTTTGATGAGACAATCAGACACGATATATTGACTTGTAAAATGTAAATTTCTCTAGAAAGATTTTTACATTGAGATAATTGTAATTTTGAAAGTTTTACTTTTTAGGAAAGAAAATTATTTGAAAGAATTCTTTTCCGATACTCTTATTCTTGTGTTTTCCGAAGGGAACCAAGATTTTATCTTTTGTACTAATGCTAATCGTATTGGTTTGGATATCGTTCTCTTGCAAAAGAAAACGTTCTACCATTTGTGCTTCTAAGTCATAAAAGCCTATCGAGACTAGGTATGCCACTCATGATCTAGTGCTCGCGGCTATTGTTTTCACTTTTAGGATTTGGCATCATCAATTTTTAGGAGAAATTTGTTCTCCACCTCGATCATAAATCTATGAAATATTTATTTACTCCCAAGAAACTTAATTTGCGTCAAACCCGTTGACTCAAATTCCTTGTATCTTATGATCTTTTTACCAAGTTTGTCAGACGTTTTGATGTACTTCATTTTATTGAGCTTCGCCTCATTCCTTTTATGGACTAGCGTCCGATGTTCTTTTATGGTGTTCGGTTCATCGGATGTACTGTTATTATACTACATCGATGTTCCGTCTTATCTGGATCAATGGATGTACCATTATTATACTACATCGTTGTTCCGGTTTATCGGATCATTGGACGTACCATTTTTGTACTACGTCGGTGTTCCAAACTATTCGAGTTTCTAGTTTCTCGGGCGTACCGTTTTTGTACTATGCCGTTGCACTGCCTCAATTTTCTGCTATTCATGATGTTTTCCACGTCTTTCAACTATGGAAATGCTTTTATGTTTCCGATTTTTATTCTTGAGCCTGGTGTTATAGTAGGGATTGAAGTTTCACCAGATTTGACTTTTGAGCAACATTCTATTCGCATCATTGCTTTGGAGGTTCTGCGCCTTCGAAATAAAGATGTTTTTCTTATGAAAGTTCAATGGTTCTCAAATCCCAAGAATTGCTCTTGGAAAATCTAGAGAATTCGTCGAGCGAACTCGTCCTGGTTTTACTCTTTGGTGCTCTTTATGGTGAACTTCTTATTTCAAATTTTCTTTTGTGTTGATATGCTTTTATGGTTGTTACTATTTATTTTCTTCTTGAGTATTGCGAGGACGAAATTTCTTTAAGGAGGGGAGTCTGTAACAACCCGCATATTTATCGATTGTATATTTAAATATTTCATAGGTTGTCGGATTATAGTCCGAAAACCTACATTTAGTAAACAGTCGAATTGGGACTCGAGACCCCTTCCATTGAGTTCAAAATGCCGTTTGCGATCTTTTTGAGTATAAACGTCGATATGTTTGGAGCTAGCTAAAAACATTTTGGGTTTGGGTTTGGGTTCAGCCCACTAGCCATAATAATACCCCAAACTGAATCATCCCTCCCCATTCACTCTCACTTCCTCCTCTTTTCAGTTCTAAAGTAAAAATGGTGGAAGAGATTGGAAATGGAAATTCCTAAACCCTAGCTTTCTTTGCAAATCCAACTTCTACCTCCAAATTCAAGAGAACCCATTGATAAGCTTCTCCTCATCTTCCCCAACTCATTCTCTCTTTGATTTCAGAAAATTCCTAAACCTAATTTGGGAAATATTTCTCTTTTAAGCTTAGATTCAAGCATCTAGTGTTGAGATTGAAGTGTGGTTGATCTTCCCTTGTCTTCAAGCTTCTCATTCATTGTTTTTGGATTCAAAGGTGAGATTTTTATCTCACATCTAAGCCTATATTTATCTTCGATTGTTAGGTATGAATTCCTAACACTTATTCTTGTGCAATTGCTTTGGGTTTGGATTGATTTGGTGAATATTCCAATTTTTGGTGTTTTGGGTTCAACTCTTTAAAAATCATAGCTTTGATGTTTCGATCATGTTTTTGGTCATGAACCGAAGAGATTCTATGGCCAGGTAGTCGGTTGGCGTAAACCCTTAGTGCCGTTGCTCGACCGATTGCAATTCAGAGGGGATTGGCCCTCATTTAGATAGGCTGGGAGGTGCTGGTAACAGGTCGGTCGACCGACCTGCTACCCGAGCACTTCCTGCCCCTGGTTTGGAAGTGCAGGTTACAGGGTCCGGTCGACCGAGCTCAGGGTCTGGTCGACCGACCTGCTACCCGAGCGCTTTTTTGTCTCCGGTTCGGTCAACCGACCCAGAAAGTCCGGTTGACCGACCTGCTCCTATTTGCCAATATTGCCTATATTGTCTATTTGTTTGAATTTCCAACTTTAGTCGATTCGTGTTGTTTCCCTTTTGTTGTTATCATTCATTATCGACTTTGATGACATTTTCTTCGGGAATTTTTGGATATATCCACTTTGATGGATTTGATATCGATTTCTTTGGAATTTATTCACGTCTTCGAATGTGAATTTTTATGATTGATTGTTTCTACAATCACTTCTATGATTTGTCACTTTAAAATATAAAGGTTTTCTATACTAGTAGTAAATATCGAAACTCTTTCTTCAAATAATTTCAAAACTATTTTATTACAAAGCTCTTTTCTTAAACCGTTTTCCAATCTATTAGTATACACAAACATTTACCTCACTCGTATGAGAAATCTAATTAAACGACTTAGTAAACCGAGTGGTATGAAACGCTTGCGTTTACTTCGTTGGTTAATTCTTGGACTTGTTCGATTGAAACTCTTGTGACAATTTTCTAGTGGAGATCTACAGTCTGTTCGTAAATATTTGAGTTACGCAAGTGGTTATGGGACATGAAGCTAAAATTTTATATTCACTAACTTAGTGTAATTGACACTTCTTGATGATCATTGACGGTCATTTTTGTGATTTAGACTAGCAATTGTGCGATGTTTCTTTGTTTGCGAGGGAGACTATACCCCGTTTCAGTGTGATTTCGACTCACACATGTGGGGTAGCACCCCATGTTCTTCGGGCCGTTCGTGTGTCAAAAATTAATGGCTAGCTACCATGAGATAGCTTCTCGTTCGTGTGATACATATGTAGGTGAGTTTTCATGCTCCCGTTTGTGTGATAAGCCTCCCCCTTTTTATGATTTCTAGATTTCGTGTGTTGATTTCTAGAATTTGTGCTTCACCAATTTTAGTGATTTTCATTGATATGATTTATCAATTTTTGTGCATTGGTGAATTCGTGTGTCATTGACTTGTTGTGAATACAAGTTTTGGGTATGAAACCCTTTTTGGATCTTTGAGAAGATTCTTGTGATATTGATTAATCTTTTGTTGATTTTCATTTACATACTTATAGTAGTATCCCATTATGGATATTATATGTTTATTCCATATCTCTTATTCTATATCATGTCCTCTGATAATTAGAGCTAGACTGATCCGTTTATTATTTTCTTCTTAAATAATACTCGGGTCAGACTGAGATTTTACAGGTGCTTCTGCTTGACTCCTTATCGGACCACCATCTGATCTTTTGGCTAACTACTTTAGTTTAGTAGTTTTTTTGTTGTATACTATTAAGATATGGACTCCTTAATGTATACGTATTCTTTTATCTAGCACTTGTATCTATTCTTTTTGATATTGTGGATCTTGTTTGACCACTATTCTGATGTACACTTTCACGTGTTATATTCATATCCATTTCCGCCTTTATGATATGAATTGTCTGTGACTGATTTGTGTTATGTTTATTTCTATATTTGTTTACGAAGATTAAATTTATCCACTGTGTAGCAGCTTTGAGTTTATGTCGGTATGTCAGACTTTCCTCTTTAAATGTAGCGCATGCTATACTATCTGACATATCAGTGCTCGCATAAAGAAATTACATGGATGGCCGCTCCTCAACAGCCTTATTCTCCGCGCTAGTTGACAGCATTACTCCGTAGTGTTCTTGGCTAGCGTGGGTATAGAGGTGGGGCGTCACACTGACTTCGAGTATTACACCATTACACACATCCCCAGAGATACAAAATGAGAATGGCAACCCATTGGCCAAGCTGGCTAGTTCTGGGAATGCGCATCAAATATACTTTGTCTTGATTAAAGTACTAGATGCTCCGAGCATCGACTAGATGGGGGTTATTTAGATTCTGGAGATGGAGCTGGAAAGGGAGTTATGGATGACTCATGTCAAAGGTTATATGCAGCGGGGGATCCTTCATGGATGGAGGAATGAAAAAGGACAGATCTTCCACAAAGATTCACGCTAAATCATCTAAGAAGGAGTCATGTATAGGAAAGGTTTCTTTGTTTCCCCTTCTTCGGTGTATCACCCTTCATGAAATAAAACAAGTCTCGAGAGAAGTCCACGAAGGAGAATGCGACGATCACACCAGGGGGCAAACGGTGACAAAGAAAACACTCCCTATGGGTATTACTTTCCAACTGCCAAATGAGATGCTGCTGGTCATGCTAGACAATGCGACAAGTGCTGGATGTTTGCAGAAAATTCCAAGAGCTCCGCCGACGGAAGTTACACGAATGGTCAGTACATGGCCGTTTGCCACTTGAGGCATTGATATTATTGGTTCCTTACCGATCTCTAAAGATGAAGCAAAGTACGCCATCATAGTAGTGGATTACTTCACTAAATGGGTTAAAGCTAAACCTTTAGCCACGATCACGATGAAGAAAGTAATCAACTTCATTGTCTGAAGCATCACCTATTGTTTTAGCCTTCCACAAATCATTGTAACTGATAATGGAACCCAATTCGACAACACTGAATTCAAAGACTTCTGTCATCGACATCATATTGAAAATAGATTTGTGGCAGTTGCTCATCCTTAAGCAAATGGAAAGTTTAGGATGTGAACAAATCATAAAGTCCATTCCAGAGAATTGTTTGGAAAAGGCTAGATGCAAGTAGGTCGTTAAACTCCCAATAGAATTATGGGCTTATAGAACCACCCACAAGTCTGTGACTGGCCATACTCCATTCGCCCTAACTTATGACTTTGAGGTCGTTATCCCTGTAGAACTTGAAGTCCCTTCCCATCGAGTGACTTTTTACGACCCCTATGTCATTAAATATATATATATATATATATAAACAGTGAAAAATGCAATTCGATTATGATTAATCTATAAGGAATTGGTGACAACCTGTGAGCGTACAAACGCATCTGGAAGGCAATGACAAGAACGTGTACCTTAACGTGCACATGTAAATTCTAAAAATTCGATTTCTTGAAACCGACAGAATTGAATTTCCACCTGGAGTTCTAAAACAAAAGACTAGATCAGATAGCCAAAGCATACTAGCCTCGTAGAACCGAAAATAAATAGCAACTGATATATTACAATCCTGAATTTATGATGTTGGAAATTGACCAATAGTCATGACGAACAGACAGAAATGCAACTATCAATAAAAGCAACCCAATGGAAGGATAATGACCATTTGACATATTGAATGGAATTTTTTTTATAATTGAAACTTACAAAGATTCAAAGCACATCATGTTCAAACAAGATATGGTTTGAGGGGAAAACGTTATCCTACCTTTTGGAAAGGTCGTGAAACCATAAATTTGGCTAAAACGGGTGGTTACCAATTTTGAGAATCAATGATATACAAGACTATGGATAATGGTCGAGCAGATTCAGACTAGGTCCCAATCAAGGTGCAATCAATATGAAGTGACAAGGAAGGCCTTACGAGGCTACCTTTAAAATTTCAAGCCAATCGTAGTTCCGTAACACCCCATATTTTACTAACATTATTTATGATATTTAATTAGCTAAGTAAAATAATGTAAGTGAACTATTGGATTGAGATTTGTGATTTAATAGGGGTAGCCATGTCATGTTAAGGAGTAAATCAAAACAAGATAACATGAAATAGAATATGTAAGGGAAAAATAGGGAGAAGGATATTCTAATGCCTTAAACCCTTAGGAATTTATTTCCACATGTTCAGTTCATTTACTAAAATTTCTCAAGTAGAGGCCAGCCACCATTTTAAAGAACAAGAGGAAGAAAGCTAAACGAAGATGCTAAATCAAAATAAAGTTCACTCAAATCCTTAATCTCAAAAGCTAAAGTGAAAAATGACTATATATCTTATTTCTTAGATTTTTGGATTTTAAGGAAATCTAAATTTATCTTGCATAGTTTAGCCTTGATTTTTGAGGACAAAATGTTTATATATGCTTGTTGATGATTTAAGCTTATTCATATAGATTTTATGATATGTTTTGGAGTGAAAACCCAAATACCTTGCAAATTTAGCCGTAGATCAAAGATGATATTTTAGAGATGGGTTTAAATTTTTATAATTTTCTGAATTAATGTGGATTTTATATTAATTTTCTAATGAAGAAAATGATTTATGGGCTATAAATAATTTATGGTTAAATTATAAATAATTTGGGTTTGAAATTTATATATGTTAGAAAACATATTAAAAATGATTTTATGGAATTTTTGGTAGAATTTTTCAAGGTGTTTTGACAAATATATAAAATTATTTAAGGTACGAGACTTAAATGTTTTATATATTTTTAAAAGAAAAGGGGGTATTTTGTAAATAAATTTAAGTGTTTATTTTTGAAAATTTGGAAATGCTGTTAGAAAAGAAAATTTGCAACCAATAAGATTTAAACAAACAAGGCAGGTTAGTTAAAAAGATTATTTAAAAAGGTTAAAAGTCAGTTTTATATGTGAAATGTATGTTTCGCCACTTTCGGCACCCTGCTTCTGAATTAGATGACTTTCGACTTAGTTCCTCTACCTCCAACACTATCAAAATCAATGCGCATGGCATCAAAGACTTGGTGCACAGCGAATTAGAAATAGACGGAAGGTATGAGGTTGAAACCAGGGGTTCGGAAGGAGGTCAAAGTATTACTTTCCTTTAAATTGAAAATGCATCTGTTTTGCTTTCGACTATATTGCTTTCGACTATATTGCTTTCGACTTGGTTTTCTTCCGACTGGGTCAAATGGTTTTAAGAGGTAGCACAATTGTTTTTAAATAACCTCTTTCGACTAGGTCGAAGCTTCAACTGCCGCTTCCTACCTTTCGAAGCAATGCCTTCGAAAGGGTTGATTTTTTTTATAACAACCCTACTGCTTCTCCAATCCTTTCAGAAGGATTGTTTTGACACCATTATTTCTTTACTTAGGTTTTTTTTTGAAAGAGTTGCTTTTGATCCTATTGTTTATGGCCCTTGGAGATTTTTAAAGATTAACCTAAAGGTTTCGAAAGATAAGGTTTTGAATGGTTTTGAAAGGTGTTTTCAGATGTTTTAAAAATTGAACCCAAATGCTTTCGAAAGGTTTAAGGTTTTGATGATTTCAAAAGGTTTTTAAGGAAGGTTTCTAAGGGGTGGTTTCCCAATGATTTCGAAAGGTTTGAAGGAAAGGTTTTTTCGATGGTTGCAAAAGGTTATGTTTAAAGGTTTTAAAGATATGATGTCTAAGGTTTTTAGCTTTCTAGGGAGAAGGTATTTCAATGGTTTCGAAAGGTTTATGTAAATGGTATAGGTCGTGCCATATACATTAGCTATTAGTCCCTGATAATTTAGTCCAAAATTCTAGTGTGTAGGGCTTTGTCACAGGTAGACTAAAATTATGATTACATATAGAAAGGAATACATATTTCTATACAGATAGGTTATTGGTGAGCTCACAAAACCATTAGGATCAGGTGACCCTGGGAGATGATAAGTTAGGGTCAAACCATCCAGAAGAGGATTATTTAATATATAGTTAAGGATATACTGTCCAAAAGAGGAGTATCTAACATGTGTTAGATCATTTGATTATATTTTTTGGTAGGCCCGAGTCAGCCAAAGGTTAGTAGTAAGCCAAACAGTGTTCGGACAGACAGTCCATTTGTTTCCTGATATGTATGTTTACATAAAATGCTTTACAATTTTAACCAGTTTTGGTTGCAGGATTATGATTTGCAAAAGATATGTCTTAAAAGGATATTAGTGAGGGGAAACCCATTTCGCTAAGCAGCGTGTTCTCACTTAATATCAAATAATTGAGATGTATAGTATTATTCACGCTTGGCATTATGTCTGACTTGAAGTTTATGTTTTTTTCTTAAACTCTTTAGGTGCTCAAAATTGATTTGAGTAGACTGAGGGTTGAGGTTTTACAGGTTTTAGTAGGTTGACGAATAAAGCTTTCGGAGACGAGCAGATGGTTGACGGATAGTTATTTAGGAGTTGCTTTTTAGTTTTTTCTTATTCCGCTTTGTTGTATTTAAGACAGTTATGTCTATATAGTACTCTGTTCAACCAAGGGGCATCATCATATGTCGCTCTTGACGTATTTGTATAATAATTATATTTATCTAAACTTGGGAAACGATTATGGGATTATTTAATTTGAACTGAAACATGCTTTGGAAATGTAATCGGTAAAATGTTGTTTTTGAAAATCCGTGATTTATTTCATATTGCAGTGATGCTGGTATTATGCATACCATTAATATTACCATATTTGGTCACCGAAAGTTAAAACTATGGATAACTACAGCACTTATAGAGCTTAGCATCGGGCCTCCGAACAGGGGATGTTACGACTTAGTATCAGTGCATAGGTTTATGAAATATTTCAACTAAAAATGATTTCTGAAAATATAATCCTTAGAAATTAGAGAAAATATGGGGTATGGGATAACGCTATAGTAACATACTTACATTTTCTATATATATAAGTATACACTATATCTCTATTCTCCTATCTCTATTAGGCTATTCTTCCATATCTCACGAGGCTTGAATACAGATATGGATGCTAGAAGGGGAAGACATCACCACCAAAAATGGAAATGCTCGACTAAATACAAGGAGGAACCAAGGTCGGGCTCAAGCTGAAGATGTTGGTGTTGGGATCCCACAAGTGGATATGGGATCTATGTATCAGTTTTTCATGAACATGATGCAATCTGGAATTGCTACTAGAGTGGTTAGATGAAATGCTGCGGGAGAAGTTCAAGAAGTTTCAGTTGTCAACCATTATGCTAACTTGAGTAAAGACTATGCTAGGCTTGGAGGTAAGCCATTTATTACAACTAAAGATGCTACAGAAGTGGAGAACTGGTTGCTGCACCATGAAAGGCTATTTGTTGACTTAGGGCTCAATGATGAGCAAAAGAGGAGGCTTGCTTCGAGGCAGCTTCTAGAAGCGGCTTTATTCTGGTGGAATAGTGGGACGGCTGGTGTGGATGATGAGACTATGACATGGGCTAAGTTTAGAAGGAGGTTCGTGGAGAGGTTCATGTCGGTGATGGCACAATCTGTTTTGATCAGATGGTTTGCTGAGCTAGAGCAAACAGGAATATTTGTTTTGGAGTATGCTAGCAGGTTTGAAGAGTTGGTTAGATATGGTTATGCCACTATTGATACAATGATGAAAAGGAATGGGAAGTTTATCAAGGGGTTGAAGCCTGAATTGGCCAAGGCTACCTTACCGAATATCAGAGATCCTTGTGTTGTGGTTGTAGAGATAGAAGGTAAGAGAAAATGCCTGCTCTTATAGAAAAGAAGAAGGAGAAGGAGGTCCTAATGAGGCAGAGTCAAAAGAGAAAGTTCTTTCATAAGAAGGGTACTCAAAAAGGTGGAGCCACGAAGAAAGGGAAGTCTGAAGTGGTTTGTTATAAGTGCAACAAGAATGGACACTTTGCTAATGAATGTCACACAGGAAAGACGAAGGAAGTGATCGGGATGAAGAGCATCAAGTGCTTCAATTGCGATCAGATTGGCCACTATAGGAACTAATGCAAGGAACCAGCAAAGGAAGTGAGAGGAAAAGTATTTGCATTGGAACCAGCTACCTCGAGACTAACAACACAGGAGAAAGGAAAATCAGTATTGGGAGGTACGCTTCAGATCTATGGTATCTCTGTTAGCATTTTGCTTAATACTGGGGCATCGCATTCTTTTATGTTTCGATGTTTGGTAGGTAAGCTTAACCTAGAACCTACATATTTAGTTACTTTCTTAAGAGTTGCAAATCCGATAGGAGGGTATGCGACACTTGGGATGAAGTGTGACCACTTAGAGTTTGATTTGCTAGGTCATACCTTTGTTTGCAGTTCGCATGTATTTTACTTTGTATGGTTCAGAATTATATTAGGCATGGATTGGTTAAGTAAATACGATGCTAGGATATTTGCTACGATAGGAAAATATCAATTAGACACCCTAACTGTTGTGATCGGATTGTATATACCATAGAAACCCCTAGCTGTTAGGTGAATGCTATTGGGAGTTATGGAGTTAGAAGACGAATTGAATCGAGTTTTCATGGTTACAGAATTTGCGGATGCTTTTGAGCCAGTGGTAGGATTGTTGCCAAAACGAGCCGTTGAGTTTCAAATAAGTTTGGTGCCTAGAGCAAAACCAGTTAGTAGGCCATCAAATAGGATGACAACTAAAGAGATGAGAGAGCTAAAGGTGCAGTTGGTGGATTATGAAAGCAAGAATTTTATCATACCTAGTAGTTCACCTTAGGGAGCACCCACAGTATTTGCTAAGAAGTCGGACAGGTTGTTAAAGTTATTTATCGATTATCGTAAGCTGAATGAGAAGATAATAAAGGATCGATATCCATTGCGTAGAATTGATTATTTAATCGATTGGTTGAATGGAGCCAAGATATTATCTCAGTTGGATTTGGCTACAGGGTTCCATCAGCTTAGAGTAGCAAAATATAGTATACTTTAACGGTGTTTAGGACCAAGTATGGATCGTACAAATGGTTAATTATGCCATTTGAACTAACTAATGTGTCTTCATTCTTTATAGACTTGATGAACAAAATTTTCAGAAAGAACTTGGATAGATTCGTGTTGGTGTTCATAGAAGATATTTTGATATAATCTAAGGATGAGAAAGAGCATGATGGTTCTTGAGACATTTAGAGAACATTAGCTGAAGGCAAAGTTCTCTAAATGTCATTTCTGGAAGAAGGAGTTAAAGTTTCTTGGTCATGTATTTCAGAAAGAGGGTTGGCAGTAGATTCCAATTAAGATCGAAGCAGTGAATAAATGGAAGAGACCAGAAATTGTGACTAAGATAAGAAGTTTTCTTAGATTGGCTGGATATTACCGAAGGTTTATAAAGGAATTTTCATGGATAGCAGCGCCGATGACCAAGCTAATGCGAAAACATGTTATGTTTGTATGGATCGATAAGTATGAGGAAGCATTCCAGAGCTTGAAAAACTTATTGACCCATGCGCCTGTATTAGTTGTTCAAGAGGGAAATCAAGATTTGGTATTTTATACAAATGTGTGTGGTTCTGGATTATGAGCTTTACTAATGCAGAGAGGAAAAATGATTGCCTATGTTTCTAGACAGCTTAGACTGCATGAGATTAGGTGCTAGATACATGACTTGGAATTAGTTGTAGTTATTTTTTGCTTAGAAGGTGTGGAGACATTCCTTTTAGGAAAGAGGTTTGAGCTTTATAAGGATCATAAGCCGTTGGATTATTTGTTCTCTCAGAAGGAACTGAATATGAGACAGTAGAAGTGGTTAGAGTTTTTAGCTGCTTATGACTTTGGAATTGAGTACACACCAGGGAAAGGCAACAAGGTTGGAGATGCACTTAGTTGGAAGTAACATAATGCAGTGTTGGCTATGATAAAAGAATGGAAATACTTTGAAGTGTTGTCGATTTGCAAAGTGCAGTGAAGATCCAAGGCTGGGTCTAGAGGAGAATCTGCTATGTTATCTTGTTTAGAAGACCGACTGGTATTGATCGAGAAGATTGCTTCTAAAGAAGAAGAGTATCAAGTGTTAGCTGAAAGGATCAGGAAGTTAAGGGATGGAATGGAGAGCGATGACTTGAAAGATTTTAGTCTTGACCAAAGTGGGTGCGAGACATAAGGAAGGAAATTTTGAAGGAATATCATCGTTCGAAGTTCGTTACTCATCTAGGGGGGACGAAGATGTATCAGGATATAAAGAGAAGCATCTAGGAAGGAATGAAGAGGGATGTAGGCTTATAGATGAAACAGTGTATGAACTATCAACAGGTGAAAGGCGAGCATCAAAAGCCAAGTGGATTGCTTCAGCATTGGATATTCTAGTATGGAAGTGAGATTCTATTTCTATGGATTTCATAGACATTGTCGAAATCTAATAGAGGAAATAAAAGTATATGGGTCATTATGGACAGACTGACCAAGAGTGCCCATTTCATTCCTTTTAAGTCAAATAGGACGATACCTGTATTGGCTACGTTATTTATGAAGAATATGGTTAGACTGCATGGAATTCCTAGTAGTATTATTAGTGATAGAGATTCTTTATTCACTAGCGAGTTCTAGAAGAGTCTACAAGGAAGTTTTGGAACCAAGCTCAATATGAGTACCACTTACCATCTGCAGACCGATGGGCAAACGAAAAGAATTAACAAGACCTTGGAAGACTTGTTATGAGCTTGTGTATTAGACTTCGGAGGATCATGGGAACCTAGTCAAGTTTTCATATAACAATAGTTATCAGACTAGTATAGGGATGGCACCATTTGAAGATTTGTATGGAAGACTGTGCAAATCTCCCACATGTTGGTTATAAACTGGAGATAGATTAGTCCTTGGTCCGTTTGGTAAGAGAAGCTGCAGAAAAGATGGAGCTGATAAGGGCGAGAATGAAGGATGCTCGGTCTAGGCAGAAGAGCTATGCAAATAGAAGATGGAAAGATTTACAGTTCTCTGTTGGGGATTATGTTTTCATCAAAGTATCGTCAATGAAAGGTCTTATTAGGTTCGGGAAGACAGGGAAGTTAGCGCCGATATTCGTATGACCATTTCCTATTTTAGAGAGGATCGAGAAACTCGCGTATAGAGTAGAGTTACCGAATAGTTTGGTAGGAGTCCACGATGTTTTCCATGTATCTCATCTGAGGAAGTGTGTTAGAGATCCAGACATTACTGTAGCACCGAGTGCGTTAGAGGATTTAGTAGTGGACCCAGACTTGACTATAGTTAGGAAGCTTGTCCGGATAGTCACAACAGATGAGGCGAAGTTGTGGAACAAGAAGGTCAGATTAGTAAAGGTCCAATGGTGTCACGATGATAGAGACTGTACTTAGGAGACTGAGAGTAGGAATAGAGACACTTATCCTGATTTGTTTGATGGTATGTTTTACCATTGATTGTTTTATTATGTACCTTATCTTACTTTCGAGGATGAAATTCTTTAAGGAGGGGAGATTGTAACACCATATATTTTTAGTAACACTATTTAGGACATTTAATTAGCTAAATAAAATGATGTAAGTGGATTAATGGATTGATATTTGTGATTTGATAGGGATAGTCATGCCATGTTAAGGAGTAAATCAAAACGAGATAACATGAAATAGAATAGGTAAGGGCAAAATAGGGAGAAGGATATTCTTATACCCAAAACCCTTAGGAATTTACTTCCACGCGTTCATTTTGTTTACTAAAATTTCTCAAGTAGAGGCCAACCTCCGTTTTAAAGAACAAGAGGAAGAAAGCTAAAGGAAGAAGATAAATCAAAATAAAGTTCAATCAAATCTCAAATCCTTAATCTCAAAAGCTAAGGTGGATAATGACTGCATCTCTTATATCTTAAATGTTTTCGGTTTTAAGGAAATCTAAGTTTATCTTGCATAGTTTAGCCATGATTTTGAAGGAAAAAATATATATATATGTTTGTTGATGATATATGCTTATTCATATAGATTTTATGATATGTTTTGATGTGAAAACCTTATTTAATGACATCCAAATACCATGTGATTTTAGATATAGATCAGAGATGATATTTTAGAGATGGATTTCGATTTTCATAAATTTCTAAATTAATGTGGGTTTTATATTAATTTTCTAGTGAAGAAAATGATTTGTTGGGTTATAATAATTCACGTTAAATCATAAATAATTTGGTCTGAAATTTATATATGTTAGAAAACATATTAAAAATGATTTTCTGGAATTTTTCGTAGAATATTCCTAGGTGTTTTGATGAATATATAAAACTATTTAAGGTATGAGACTTAAATATTTTATATATTATTAAAGGAGAAGGGTTATTTTGTAAATAAATTAAAGTGTTTATTTCTAAAATTTGGCAATTCTTCTACAAAAGAAAATTTGCAACCAATAAGATTTAGAGAAATAAGGCAGGTTAGTTAAAAAGATTACTTAAAAAGGTTAAAAGTCGGTTTTATATGTAAAATGCATGTTTCACCTTCTGACTTAGATGGCTTTCTTAGTTCCTCCGCCTCCAACACTTTCGAAACCAATGTGCATGGCATCAAAGACTTGGTGCGCTGCGAATTGGAAAGAAGGTGGAAGGTATAAGGTCAACCAGGGGTTCCGATGGAGGTCGAAGCGTTACTTTCCTTTAAACTAAAAATGCGCCTGCTTTGCTTTCGACTTGGTTTGCTTCCGACTGGGTCAAATGGTTTAAAGAAATGGCTTTAAGAGGTTGCACCTTTGTTTTTAAATAACCGCATTCGACTAGGTCGAAGCCTTAGCTGTCACTTCCAACCTTTCGAAGCAATGCCTTCGAACAGGTTGATTTTATTTTATAAAAACCCCGTCACTTGTCCAATGCTTTTGGAAGGATGGTTTCGACACCATCACTTCTTTACTTAGATTTTGGTTTTCGAAAGAGTTGCTTTTGACCCTGTTGTTTGTGACCCTTAGAGATTTTTAAAGATTAACCCAAATATTTCGAAAGATAAGGTTTTGAATGATTTCAGAAGGTGTTTCCACATGTTTTAAAAATTAAAATCAAATGCTTTCAAGAGGTTTATGATTTTGATGCATCGAAAGGTTTTTAAGGAAGGTTTCTAAGTGGTGGCTCCCAATGGTTTCGATAGATTTAAATGTAATGTTTTTCCAATGGTTTCAAAAGGCTGTTTTGAAAGGTTTTAAAGATAGGATGTCTAAGATTTTTAGCTTTCGAGGGAAAAGGTATTTCAATGGTTTCGCAAGGTTTTTGTAAATGGTTTCAAAGGGAAGATTTTGGCCTTTCGTCCTAAATGAAAGAAAGGGTTTATTTGGTTATGAAAGGGATACTTTCAATGAGATCGATAGGGGTACTTTCAATGGTTTAAATGTTTTCATCAATGAAGATTTAGGTAAAGTATATATAGCAAGGCAAGATGATTTTGAGTAAAACATAGAGCATAAATTTTCCTTGTTTAAGCCCGATTTAAAGGTTTTAAATCAACTTGAGATGAAAAGGTTTTCAAGGAAAATTTAAGTAAAATGACTCAGATATTAGAATATCAAAGTGGACTAGTATAGGGTCGTGTCCTATACATTAGCTATTAGGCCTAGCTAATTTAGTCAAAAATTCCAATGTGTAAGGCTTTGTCACAGGTAAGACTAAAATTACGATTACACACAAGGAATACATATTTGTATACAAATAGGTTCTTGGTGAGCCTGCAACACCATTAGGTTCTGGTGACCCTGGGAGATGATAGTTAAGGACAGACCATTCAGAAGAGGAGAATTTAATAGATAGTTAAGGACAGACCGTCTAGAAGAGGAGTGTCTAACATGTGTTAGATCATTTTATTATATTGTCTAGTAGGCCCGAGTCAGCCAAAAGTTAGTAGTAAGCTAAACAACAGTACAATGTTAAGATAGATAGTCCATTTGTTACCTGATATGTATGTTTACATAAAATGCTTTACAGTTTTAACCATTTTTGGTTGCAGGATTTTGATTTGCAAAAGATATGTTTTAAAAGGATATTTCTGAAGGAAAACCCGTTCCGTTAAGCAGTGTGGTCTCACTTAATATCAAATAACCGAGATATACAGCATTATTCACACTAGGCTTTATGTCTAACTCGAAGTTTATGTTTTCCCCCTTAAACTCTTGGGTGATCAAAATTGATTTGAGTAGACTGAGGGTTGACATCTTATAGGTTTTAGTAGGTTGACGAATAAAGCTTCCGGAGACGAGCAGGTGGCTGACGGATAGCTATTTAGGAGTTGTTGTTTTGTTTTGTCTTATTCCACTGTGTTGTATTTAAGATAGTTATGTCTGTATAATACTCTGGTCAACCAAGGTGGCATCATCATATGTTACTCTTAACATATTTATGTAATAATTATATATTTTATATGAACCTGGGGAACGATTGTGGGATTATGTAATTTGAAAGTGACATATGTTTTGGAAATGTAATCCGTAAAATGTTGTTTTTGGAAAGATATGATTTTATTCATATTCCTGTGATGCAAATATTATGTATACCATTAACGTTACCATATTTGGTCACTGGAAGTTAATACTATGGATGACTGCAGCACCTGTAGCGCTTAGCTTTGGACCTCCAAATAGGGGATGTTACAAGTTCGTATGCTCGAGTTATGGACAAATGAAGAATTTATGTGGATCGATCTAGAACGATCCATAAAATAGTATAAATCGATGAAGAGCGATCAATATCCCAAAATCTATAACTCAGAATGAGTTCATATTTTAGGAGCAAGTTTTAGAGGCATATGGACCCCTCAAAAATGATCGCACGTCAACAGGATACCAAAAATAACGATCCGTAAAACTATAGCCGATCATTCCAAAACATCGAGTTAGGGCTACTGATCGTTGTGGTGGGCCCCTACGGATCTAGAGACTTTTCTTTCAAAATTTCAACCCAGTCCATACACATTATCTCCTATAAATATAACAGCCATTCTCCATAAAGAGGATCCTTTTTTCTACTTCTAAGGCTCTGCCATTTTTATTCTCGACTCTTGTACCGATGGATCCTAGGTGATCCAAACATTTTTCTAACTATAATCAAGTGCAAGATCAATAAAAATACGTAGTGGATGCAGGCCACGATTGCTGACCCACTATAAAAATTTGTGTGTTTATTTACTTTTTATGCTACATTTAATTTCATTCATCTTTTAATCTCAATGAGATTCTGTTGGTGTTGATATCCATTTTTGGCGTCAACAGTACCTATCACATATCAGCTTATTTTCCTTATAGAAAACCTTAATACATTCCTAGAAAATTCCTAAACAATTGTCTTAGTACATTTTATCCTCTATTTTGTTTTAAGGGTATTTCCTTATTTATTTATTTCTTGGAATTCTCCTGCAACAGATCATTATAAATTATTTTCGACATAAGAAATCTCTTAAACTAAAAACCCATTTCTAAAATAATGGTTAGAACATCAAATGTAATCTTCATAATAATTTGAAATCATTAAGGTAGGGAAATACATCTAAAGATCCCATGTTCACCTATTTTTCCCTAAAACATTCATTAAATAATTTTCATGTTAATGAAAATTCATATGAAACTCCATCATATATAATAATTTACCAAATCTTACCAAAACCATACATTTGGGTACGGTAAGTGTTTTGTATTACTCACCTAGATCGTTGGAATATCTTGCTTTAGTTTTCTAAATCTCCCCTTTAGCTATATTTTGCTTATCTTCACTTCATTTGCTCCTTTTAGGCCTCTACCATTAAAGTTTGTGACGACCCGCAAATCTGTACCCTTTGAATCGACAGTAAACCACATATGTCCGACCCAAAAAACACAGACTGACGGAAAGTCATAGGAAGGAAAAGAAGAGAGAAAAAGAGAAGAGAAGAAAGAGAGAAGATAAAACAAAGAAGAATAATACGGAATCTCACATCGCAGCGGAAAACATATAATATCATATAAATGATCTTTACAAAACAGAAGCTGTATATATATACATCAATCAGAGTTCAGCAATCAATCACTAATCATCAGCCTGGACAGTTATAATGACCTATCCTTACAATTGCTGATAATATACAACAACAATGCGCAAAGTGGATAATAAAAAGATACGTGTATATGAAAATGAAGATCTTCAGCTCTCCCGCTGAAGATCCAAAAGCACCAAATCTGAACCTGTAAATATACTCGGTCTGACCCGAGCATTGAAAGGGAAGAACGCCCGGATCAGTTTGGTAAACCAGCATGAGACACACACTCAACTGAATTTATTAAATTACCAAACTTTTCCTTTTCAAAACAAAAGTTCTCCTAAGACACGCCCACACACAAACACAGACATGTTTTACCATACGATAACTAAACCTTTCATATCAAATCATCTTATATTATGCTAGTATCTAGTATACAAATAATACTAATCATAGCCGAAATTGTTACCATTATTAAATTCCAGCATACTAGGATCTATAAACAAAATGACAGACACGTAGTGGAGTTTGGATTTCCATACAAATGACCAGGTGAAGGGACTACCTTCTGGCAGTACATCTCTAGAGGAATGTACCGAGAAACCATCACAAAGTTCCTCTACCAACACAAGACCGGCCTACCTCTATAACTAGGTAGTACCAAATATGTTATCCCATGTTACCGACCTTTTCCGAGGGCCCTCATAACATGCAAACCACAATTTATATCCCGAACGTCATAACGGGAAGAAATATATCTTGAAGAGGATGATTATATCCTAATTGGGAATGACCCACTTAGTTCTGCTACATCTAACCCTGTTTCAGTCATTTTCGGTTGATGAGGCCTAAGGTAACGATTACCTTTCACATATCATACATCACATCACTTTGAATGCCATATTTCCATTTCTGTTGACTACTAATTGCCTTCCATAGAAATACAACCCTTAAGCTCGCACGTCTCAAGGACGGTGTTAAGCTAAGAGAAGTTGCCTTCTCCACTACCACTGATGTACATTTTTAAAAACCAATGTACGTAATCTTTAGAAATGCAATGTCAGAAAAACGTCCATACAATTTGTCCAAGAATAGGACAAACGAAGGTACTTTTCTACCACATCCTGTCGGAAAATCCCTAGGATTAGTAGCTACAGCCCTTGCATTGGATATTTCATAACGAAGAGACTACTGCTACTGGATGCATATTGGGATTTTAACCCCATACGATCAACAAGCATTCCTCCACTATGAAAATCCTAAATATCAATATCATCACAACCTGCACAATCGAATGCATATACATTGGTCCGAAGTGGTTTACGGACAAATCGATCTCGGTCTCTATGCACCAACAAAGCATTTCTCAACCTCACACAGAACCTAAGTCTCATAGACTTATCACGTCTTCAACTTTCAACTTTCTATCCTTCGGCCAAGAAGGAAGCTCGATAGATTGGAGTAATCACTCCGCACTACACGAATCAACATCCTCAACATAAAAGATAATCTAGCCTACATAGATGGCTACGTACTAAGTGTACAGCTAAATAGTTCCCACATTAAGTCGAGGAACTAAAATGGGCAAATTTGATAGTCGGTTATTTAACTATCAAAGAAAACAAACAAATATTTAACACCATAAGCATCACTAGGCCCTTTTTATAATCTTTTATTAATTGAATCACTTTCCAAATATTCACTTCAAATTATCTTTAAAAATATATATTCTCAAAACTATTTCAATGTTCTATATTCGAAAACATTTCCATATACTTATTTCAACAGTATAAGTGTTACCCGGTTGCATGGCCCATCCTATATACATGGTTCGGCCGCTCACCGCTCAATTTCGAAGAGGGATCACATAGCAAAAGCGGGCTGGTCGTGGACTGTTCACCCTGGATGTGCCGTTCTGCATGCAAGTGTCATTCGGCCTAAGTACATCACTCGGCATCCTTCATTCGAACGCCATCGCTTGGAAAGTGTTGTTGGGAACTCAGTACATATGTCATCGGGCAAAGCCTCGCTCAGGAACGTCTTTTGGCAATCACCATTTGGCTAGTGAAGTTAAAGGTGACATGGTTCGGTCTGGATGCTCGGGGAAGGACGACTCAACATGTGTAGTTCGGTCGAGGAAGCACGAACACATGTCGCTCGGCTTAGGTGGTCAGCGCATGTCGCTCCGTGCGGAAGGTTCGGCATACATCGCCCGGTGCATTCCAGAGATGTTGGTAGGTTATCAGGCCTACAACAAAGTGAGGCGATCAGCATGACCTCACTTCGAGTCAACCAGCTATTTGCTATGGGTCTCCTGAGGATTTACTTCGAGTCACTTGATAATCGACTAGACATGATGGGTCAGCATTTCTCGATCGGCCTGTCTCGTTCGGCATGCCTGGCTCGGTGTGCAGAATTCACCTACTATGGGCCGAGATACCTTGTTCTTAGGCCCGTGAAGGAAGTCCAGCCTATCTTCGCCTATAAATAGAGGGACGGGGGCTTAGTGAAAAGGGACCTTTTTGTGAACTCCGGGGAGAGTCTGCCATTTTCAAGACTCGTTTCTTTTCTGCTAGAACTTTTATTCAAGTTGTCGGTGTATGGATTGTATCCGTATTCAATTATTTGAAAAAACAATAAAGATTAAACACAAAGTGGACATAGGCAGTTATGCCGAACCACTATAAATCCGGTGTTCTAGTTTTTGCAGTTAATTTTACATACATTCCTCTATTTTATTTTACTATCTTCATTAGTCTCTCTACACAAATCTTTCTTTGGGTCTTAGTGACCAATTTTGGTGCTAACATTTTGGTGCTTTCATTGAAAATGGCATTCTCAGGTTATTAGGATCTACTTTGTAGCTACTGGATTGAAGAAATCCACCAAAGGAGATCTAAGTCATTCAAAGGAAATCCTTTGATTCTACTTAGAGTTCCTACCTATAACTCTACAATGGGAATACCTCATAACAGGTCTGCCTCACACAACGCGGACATCAACGAGACTGCTAGCGTCCAACAAGTAGGACCCATCAATCAACAAGTTAATACGGATGTAGGGACTGTCACCGCCCAAAACCAAATGGAATGTGTCACTAGAACAGAGTTCAACGAGATGATGAGAGAACTTATAGAAAGCATGAGACAACGTAACAAACAGATTAAAGCTGACACCAATCTCATGACTCAGCTTACTCAATAATAACATCAGAATGTGGGAGGAAGCCCTGCTTCTTACTCCTCATCTTACAGCTCTGCTTCGTCTGATGAACCTCCCAAGCGTAGACCCGTAGAACTGAAACAACGCAAATAGGTGTTGCTGATCGATCAACCAGGGATCGTCCAGGTTCCCTACCTAGAGCCATGGCCCCTCACTTACACCAAGTAAATCACATCCAAGCTGAAGCAGGAAACTTAGGATATGGGGCACGAGTGGAAGCTGGACGGTCGGCTCACTAAGGTCCTAATGAAGCTAGTCCCCAGCATACACGTTTGGTAGATCGCTAATAGAGGAGACACTAACTAGAACAGTCTCGTAGGACAGATTCCAACCTTCCATCTTCAATACAAACCCCAGACCTACCGGCAATGGTCAGACAGCCGAAGAGAGAAAGTCAAGGCCTAACTAATGATGATTGGGGGATATCTAGGAGTCATACTCCATTCACATATTCTATTCTACATGCGGAGTATCCCAGGAAGTTTAGCATGCCAACTATTCCGACCTACGAAGGAAAGACTGATCCCCGACAGCATGTGATGAGGTATGAATGGATGATTGATTCAACTAGAGAAAATGATGCAACTAAGTGTAGATGCTTCCCAATAACTTTATCTGGAATCACTATCATATGGTTCACCCGACTTCCTCCGCGGTCTATCTCCAACTTTTATGAATTAGCGACGAAATTTGTGGAACAGTTCAGGATTCATGCCACTCATCACTAGGACGTGATGTCCTTGTCCAGTGTGATTCAGGCTCCAGGGAAGTCGTTAAAAGAGTACTTACAAAGATTTCACGTTGCGGCTACCGAAGTTAGTAATCCAAATGACCATGCTATTTTGATGGCTGTGATGCGAGGAGTAGATCTGGATTCAGAGTTGGCGATTGTCTGGCAGGAAAGCCTCTAACTACACTAAAACGTTTTTATTTGAAGGCGCCTCAAATCATAAGAAGAGAGGAAGCTAAGTGGACGAGGCGAGACAATGCATCAGGGCCTAGCAAGGAGACTGTGAAGAGCAACATTGCTGTAAAACAATCTGGTGATAACTCAGGGAAGGTCCAGGTCAATGTCTAGAATAAGCCAGAGCAATCTAAAGGGTCCAGAGGAGGAAATCCCAGAAATAAAAGAGAAGCAAGAAAATGAAAACCAAGGATTTCGACTTACAATGAATACACTCCTCTGAATGCATTTCTGGAAAACATTTACTTATCGACTTGTAATACTTTTCAATATCGAAAGCCACGCCCAAAAGAGTCCACTGAGGAACAAAAGCGGACTGGTAAGTATTGCCATTTCCATGAGACTTACGGGCACAATACCGAGGAGTGTAGGAACCTCCATGATGCTATATAAAAGCTGATTCAACAGAAAATGTTATAGGAGTTTGTCAAGAATCCACAGGAAGGCATACAAGGAACATCGGACCCCGTTCGCGAGCAAGTTCCATGCCATCCAGAGGAACCTGCCCGGACTGTAGGTAGACTAGTTATAAACATGATAGTCGATGGGCCTCACCCTGTAGATAAGAATTGGCAAGAAATGGAGAGGTATGCGAATTCCCTAAAGCGTGCAGATTTTGAATGTTGTTCAAACACGGAGGATGGGGCCCCAGCTATGCAGTAGCTAATGATGACCGATGATATAGTGTTTAGGTGCAGAGATGCTAATCAGGTGGAGGCTCCTACCGTTGATCTGATGTTCATCTCCATGACGACCGGGCCAGCATTTGTGAAAAGAATATTGATTGATTATTGAAGTTCTATTAACTTCATCTTTAAAAAAGCATATGACCAGATGAAGATGGTGACAAAGGATCTAAAACCATCTAAAGCACGTATCCAGGAATGGTGCAGCTACTAATGCAGTGGGTTTTGTTGAATTGCCAGTTGAACTTGGACAAGGTGAACGTAGGAGGGTGCGAATCCTACCTTTCATCGTTTTAGATGTCGATTCTCCGTACAATGTGTTTCTGGGTCGACCGGCCCTGGCAGAGTTTAGGGTAGCCTTGGCCCCTTGGTGTTTAACCCTGAAATTTCCGACAGACAAAGGAGTTGGTGTTGTGCATTGGAATTAGGCTACTGGTCATGCGTATTATGTGGCTGAGCTGAGAGAGGCCCAACGAAGAGAGAAGGAAAGGTTATGGATAGCTCCGTCCGCACCCGAGTCACTGAAAGTTGACAAGTAATGCTCGAGCCTTGGCTCGGGCAACATGATCGGATCTATAGAGACACAAGACATAGATCCAAGAGACGATGATGGGGAACCCAGGAGGCAAAAGCAGCACCAGCTGAACTAACGATTGACATTCCAGTCAGTCGAGATGACCCATCGCGAGTACTTGAGATTGGGTCGCAACTTAACCCCTCGATGATCGAGGATCTTACTGATTTCCTTCGAGCGAATCTGGATGTTTTCGCTTGGACACATTCCAATATGTGCGGAATTCCTCCCGCCATTTGGAGTCATATGTTGAACATAGACCCGAGGTACGTACCTGTAAAACGAAAAAGGAGAGGCATGGACCCAGAGAGGTCTGCTTCTCTCAGAGAGGAGTGGACAAACTCAAAGCCAATAGGTTCGTTCACGACGTCCTCTAACCTGAATGGCTGTCTAACCCCGTGCTAGTAAGAAAAGCATATGAGAAATGGAGAACTTGTGTAGATTACATAGATTTGAACAAACCAAGTGCTAAGGATAGTTTCCCTTTACCCAGAATTGACCAGCTGGTTGACTCAACGGCAGGACACGAGTTATTGTCATTTGTGGATGCGTACTCGGGATATAATCAAATCCCGATGCACATTCTAGACCAGGAACACACTAGTTTTGTCATAGACGTTGGGCTATATTGTTATGCAGTAATGCCTTTCGGATTAAAAAATGCGGGAGCAACTTATCAGCGTCTGGTGAATCGGATGATTAAAGACCATATTGGTAGGACAATAGAAGTCTATGTGGATGATATGCTCATGAAGTCACGGCAGTCAACGACCACATTCGAGACTTGGTAGAAAAGTTTGATATACTCATATATTACGAAATGAAAATCAATCCTCTGAAGTGTTCCTTTGGCGTTGCGTCAGGGAAGTTTTTGGTTTCATTGTTAATGCACAATTAATCAAAGCTAACCCAGAAATGATTCAGGCTATTCGAGACATATTAGTGCCCAGAACTATAAAGCAAGTACAAAGCCTAAATAGAAAAATGGCCGCGCTGAGTCGATTCATATCCAGAGCGACAGATAAGTGTATTCCCTTTTTCGATGTAATAAAGAAAGGAAAGAGAAATTTCAAATGGACGTCCAGCTATGAGGATACATTCCGAGCTCTGGTAAGGCGTTTGGAAAGTCCCCCGGTGTCGTCGAAGCCTGTAGATTGTATGTATATATACTTGGCCGTATCTCAACATGCCATCAGTACGACTTTGGTTCGCGAGGAGGAACGAGTTCAAAAGCCAGTGTACTATGTCAGCAAAAGTTTAATGGGGGCAGAATGAAATTATCCTAAAATTGAGAAGCTAGCCTACTGCTTGGTGATTGCATCACGCAAGCGTCGTTCGTACTTTCAGGCACACTCGATCAGTGTTTATACCGATCAACCCTTGCGACAGGTACTCCAACGACCAAAAACTTCTGGAAGGCTGTTAAAATGGAATATTGAGTTGAGTTAGTTCGATATCACCTACTTGCCACGGAGGTCCATACAAGGGCAAGTGCAGGCGGACTTCATCGCTGAATTTACTGTATCAGAAGAACCAAACAGTGATGATGTTATTCCCTCTATTCGATGAAAACTATACACCGATAGGGCATCCAACGACCGGTGTTCTAGGGCTAGTGCAATTCTTATGACTCCTGAAAACCGATCAATCTGTTATGCTTTGAAGCTCGATTTCCCAACTACAGATAACGAAGCCGAACATGAAGTACTGATTGTTGGCTTGAAATTTATCAGGGAACTTGGAGTGAAATCGGTTGAAATCTTTTGCGACTCACAATTGGTGGTGTACCAGGTACAGGGATATTATCAAGCAAGGGGGCAGAGACCTGCTCCGTACCTTGCCCAGGTTCATGAACTATTGGCAGACCTTGAATATTATGATATTTCGCATGTCCCCCGTGAGCATAACAGAGAGGCCGATTCATTGGTGAAATTCGCAAGTACTGGCGATGCCTAGCAAATGGGATTGTTTCCCATTGAAATCTTACACACTCCGAGGATAAATGAGATGGAGGTAGGTTTCGCGTTAGAAACATAAATCGAGAAGGGGTCATGGATAACCCCTTTCAAGCAATACCTGCTATACGGGGTTTTTCCCCAAAAAAAAGAATGAATGACTACAAGTCATTTGCAAAGATTCGCCATATATAATGCAGGATAGAATAATGTAATGAAAGGTATTCTCAGTCCCTTTACTTCGGTGCATTGCGCACGGTGAGATAAAGCGAGTCCTGAGAGAATTTCATGAAGGAGAATGTGGTGACCATATTGGAGGGGCAGACATTAGCAATAAAGATCCTCCAACATGGATACTATTTAGCAACTGTAAACCGGGATGCTACGGCCTACGTAAGGAGATGCGACAAATGTCAAAAGTATGCAAAAATCCCTCAAGCCCCGCTGACGGAACTCACACAAATGGTCAGTCCCTGGCGGTTTGCAATATGGGGAATTGATTTGATCAGTTCCTTGCCTATCTCCATAGGTGGCACAAAATACGCAATAGTTACGATCGATTACTTTACCAAGTGGGAGGAAGGAGAGCCCTTAGCTACAATCACCACTAAAAAAGTCATTAATTTCGTTGTACAAAACATCATATGTCGTTTTGGCATCCCGCGAACTATCATTACGGACAATGGAACTCAGTTCGAAAGTAGGGAGTTCAAAGAATTTTGCCAAAAGTATGGCGAGAAAAGGTTTGCAGTTGTTGCTCATCCAAAAGCTAATGGACAAGTAGAAGCCGCGAACCAATTAATAAAATCCATATTGAAAAAATGTCTGGAAAAGGCTAGAGGCAAGTAGGTGGATGAGCTTCCAACAACACTTTGGGCTTACAGAACCACCTATATGCCCACGACTGGCCATACTCCATTCACATTGGCATATGGCACGGAAGCCGTTATACCAGTGGAACTTGAAGTTCCTTCATATCGGGTAACTCATTATGACCCTAAGACGAAACATGATCTCTTGCCGGAATCACTGGACTTTGTTGACAAAAATGTGAAGAAGCTAATTTAAGGGCGGCTACATATAGGCACCGAGTCGCTCGATATTATAATGAAAAAGTCTGACCAAGAATCTTTGATCTAGGCGATCTCGTTTTGAAGCGAGTTCTCCCGATCCCATCGCATATGAATCCCACATGGGAAGGTCCTTACGTCATTGAAAGTAGGCTTGGAGAGGTAAAGCTAGCGACCATTGATGGCATGACGCTCCCCCGAGCATGAAACAATGAGCATCTGCGATGTTATTATACTTAGTCTCTTTCTTTCGCATTTTAGTTGCAATTATTTCCAGTGTATTTTTTATTTCGTTGATTCTTAGTTTTCGGCATGTAATAAGGCAATTCAGTTCGTTTTCATTAATAAAGGCTTGAAGCCATCTTTTCCATGAACTATTGATGTTCTCGTGTGTTGTAATTCTATGGCAAAAATTGTAGTTACATTATTCTATTTGGCGTATGAACGCGCACAACGACTCAAAAATCTCTAAGTCCCCAGAGTGTGGACTAGAGTATTCTCAGCCCCCAAAGTGCAGACTACTCAAAAATCTCTAAGTCTCCAGAGTGCAGACTGGAGTACTCTGAGTCCCCCGGGTGCGGACTAGAGTATAAACAAAACAAAAATATCTAAGTTCCCATAGTGCGGACTGGAGTACTTCGAGTCCCTAGAGTGCAGACTGGAGTATAAACGAATCAAAAATCTCTAAGCCTCTAGAGTGCGGACAGGAGTATTCTGAGTCGTAGAGTGTAGACTAGAGTATAAACGACTCAAAAATCTCTAAGTTCTTAGAGTGCGGACTAGAGTACTCTGAGTCCCCTGAGTGCGGACTGGAGTATAAACAACTCAAAAATATCTAAGTCCCCAGAGTGCGGACTAGAGTACTCCGAGTCCCTAGAGTGCGGACTAGAGTATAAACGACTCAAAAATCTCCAAGTCTCCAAAGTTCGGACTGGACCACTCTTACTCCCCAGAGTGCAAACTAGGGCTTATGTAACTCACGAGATTTTGGATTTCGACTACAAGTTATACAGTAAGCTAAGCAATGAAATCATTGAAAGCAAAAGAACCAACTTTTGTTCATTAATCCAAAATAAAATTCCACTACAACTTCTCCTGAACTCGAAGCAAAAAGTCTATCTACAACGGCTATGAAAATAAATAGAAATAATTACATAATCCAGCCTGACTCCTGTTGAACGAGCGTGATAGCTACTTCTTTGACTTCTTCTCCTTCCTCGGTTTTTCAGACGACTCCTCCCCTATGTGTTTTCTCTTGGACGCCTTACTTGCTAGGGAAGTGGTGTCCGAGGAAGAAGGAGGAACTTCCAGTGGCCGGGTGCCACCGGGAAGAATAACCTTCAGAGGCCTGTTCAGTGGGTCATCAAGTTCAACACTTGGGGCTCAGCCATAATTTCAGTTTTCTTCTTCCCCTCCTTAACGATTTATTCCTTCATGCTCAGCATTGAAGTATGTAAAGAGGCACCTGTAATTTCAACTTCGTCATGTTCTTCGACAGGCGATGGATTTTCAGATTTGTCTTCGTTTAGCGCCTCGATTACTTGAGCGTTAGGTCCGGGAGTCTCTCTCGATTGAATTGACTCTCCCGTTTTCTCTTCCTTCTCCGTGGTGACATCGCTCCTTGGAGTTGGCTCGAGCTCAGAGTGGCCTGGGAGAAATCATAAGAGATAAATGTTAGAACACATTTAATACTCGCCAAAAATGATGGCCCTTTAAATTCAAGAAAGAAAAGTTATGTACCAGTATCCGACCGACTTGCAACTTTTTGGGGAGTTTCATCGTCAGGGGTAGGAGATACAACATGAATATCAAGACCAGGATCTTCTGGGTCGTAGCCCATGTGTTGCTCAAAGGGGCCAAGTGATAGGTGACCAGTCGGCTGAATAAGAGGAGGAGCTGGAAACTCAGTTTCGGACGGACCGACAATGTCATTCTTTCCTTTTGATGAGAAGGAGTCTCTGCTATGAAGAGCCTTCACTGCAGACTAGTCCGAGGGCTCATTCCCCCAAAGAAATTCGTTCACTAAAGTTGCTTCGTCAACCTCTTCAGTTCCCGACTCAACCTTTTGATATTTATTAAAGTGTCCCATGCTTCGGCCAAAGATTTAAGGTAACCCTCGCCAAGAAATGTTAGGTTGCGATGCATGAGAACTTGAGCATTATACTCGGTTATGAGCGGATCAATCATGCACTTGATTTCCTCCCTACCAGCCTCAGTAGCCATCCCAAGGCGAGAATCGATTACCGTGAGCGCTATTCTTTTGCCCTCCTCATGGGCTTCATCCTTCAGCCTTGGAGAGTTCTTCATCGAGCTTTGTTTTCAGGAGTCGTGTAGTAACAATCTCGTCACAATGTCGTTGCGACTCCTCATGAGCAGCAGTCTTTTCTTCCTTTTCCTTGAAAAGTAGCTTTTCCAACTCTCTGACTCGTTGAGTGAGCGCGTCTCTCTCCTTTTGAACGGAGTCTTTCTCTAAAGATAAGGCGCCATAGCATTGGACCACTTCATCTATCTCCTTTTTGTGTGAGGCTTCTAGACGATTAACTGCCTCAGCTGTGTCTTTAGCATTTTTCTGAGCAACTTCGAGCTGAGACTTATATGAGGAAAGCTCTTCATCCTGGGATTTAATAATGTCTTTGTCGTGGATGGCTTCAAGTTTCAAATGGTCGATTTCATGCTGGCGTTCGGTAGAAACTTCTGAAACTTTTTCTGCCAAATGAACAAATGCGTCGTATTGGACGTAGACATCATTATTGCAAGCAATGACACTTTGTTTAACATGCCTCAAAATAGGATGAATCGCTGGAATAAACTTCAGACCGTCGAAACATATTTTTAGGAACGTGGCATAAAGCTCGGTTAGCTTTTCCACTGTCGACGGATCATGTGCAGGAGTAGAAGAAGTTTGTCTAGAGACTACAGATTTTTTTTGAGGTTCCCGTGATTGCCTGGTACTAGATGAACCAGAGTGTTGGTATTGGTGAGACTCAGACTGGGACCCCTTATGAGCATATTTCTTCCTGCTTTGCTCTGGTTGAGAGGGAGGATCATGGGGATATAAAGAGTGACTGTAAGTTTTCCTTCGAGACGATGAATCACGGGGGCAATAGTCTCTATCACTGTCGTCGTCTCTATCTTGGAGTTTGCCGGACCCCGAATCCCGGCTGGAATGATGGAAAATAGAGGACCCACGAAGGTGGTCAAATCCATGAGTGCGTCCCATATCACCTACACAGAAATTAAGTGAGCACGAGTTAGCAAGAATAACATGATGGTTGAAGTTTAAGTGCAAGGTGAGGTGTAAATGTTAGTGTGTGTCCTAATGTTTCCCACCGACGGACTAGTTTCTTTAGCTTTACTTATCGGAGTTTTTTCTCCTCGATTATGGGCTTGAACACCTTCATCGTCTCTTGCAGACGAATGGAGTTTTAGGGCTTCTGGATCGTTGAAGCCATAATTGAGCAAGTCGTCGGGAATAGTGAGGTCAGATAAGCCTTTAAGTGAACCCTCTAAGTGTTGTGGAGACGGCTCTTTCTCCGTTGGAGTAATTGTGACCTTGAGGTTTCACCCACTGTCTTTTTCCTCAGTTTATAAGACAGTTTCTTTTTTCCCTCTGAAGGGGGAGGCGGTTCATCAGTGCCATGTGCCTCAACCACCGGTTCCGGAGCAGGACTTACATTCTCACCCGGTGCTTCTGACACCCCAGTTTCTCTAATCTCACCCTCCTCGGGTGTGTCGGGGACACCACTATCGAAGGCATTGATGGCCCAACTTGCCTTTTTCCTTTGTCCAAGGAAGGTCCGGTTGTAGTGGTGTTGTGAGGGAGACTTATTCGGCGACCTTCTGCCAACAACCCAAATTTTGAGAGCGATTCATTGGAAATGATGGATCTAATGTCCCGGTCTTCTGCGGGAAGAGCTCGAATAGCTTCGATGGCCTCAGAGTACCTGGAGCCTTCAGGACATGGGCCGATTCCTGTAAAAGTCGAGAAGAGGTTTGGAAAGGATGCACTTTCTACCGCATACAAATATTGATCCAGAAAATAAACTTACTTCCTTCTAGCCATCTCCTTGCAAAGCCAAAGGGATAGGGCACGTAAAACCATTCCTACTTATATTAGAAGAATTTGCTCCATGCCCCAGTCAGGATTTGGCACTTGTTATGTGCTAAAGGAATATGAATGATGGGTTATCGAACCGTCTCTTGAAACGGTAGATATAAAGGATTTCACCAAGAGTGGGGAGCCTAAATAGAATGCTCATGAAAAGAATACATGTGCCATATATGAACGCATGACTATGGGATGTAACTGTGCTGGGGCGATCTCAATATACTGCAACAAATCACAGAGGAAGGAGTTGAATGGTGGCATGCTACCGACCCAACACATGAATTTGTTGCAGGCAGTATATCCAGCTGGGGGTAGGTGAGGACAATCTTGTCCCAGTGGAACCAGTACATCGTTAAAAGGAATTCTATGGATTGAGCATAGTCGGTGAAGAGCGTTTTCACTGATTCTCAAAGCTTGAGAATCAGCCGGATTGTCCAGGATAATTGCTCCATCTATGGCATCAGGAGCCAAGTCAATAGTCGCAGTCGTTGGATACGGGATATTCTCTGTAGGAGTTGTTGATGGATTCGAAGTTCCTACTACTTCCTGTTGAGAACTTGGCTCAGGATTATCTGAGACTGTGGCATAGCTCGACTTTATAGACATCATCAATGAGTGTCGAATTTGGATAAAGACATGTTTGAACTATACTTGAAAGACAATCAATATTAGACATAACAACAAAAATATTCCCCTCGTGTGGTGTGTGGACTAGTGCAGTCGTTCAAGTATGAGTGTGAAAGAATTAAAAGACTGATGAAGTGTGATTAAGCATTGAATTGTCATCTTCGAGGACCGTCATTGCTGACCGTCTCCGAGAGCTTGCCCTATGACGGTTTTGGTCTTGAACTCGGACATTAGCATTATATGTTGAAGGCTATTATTTGTTTTTATCGAGTTGAACTCGGGTTTATAGTTGTTGGAATTGGGGAGTTATCAGTAATAATCTGTTCAATATCCTTGTATGCCTAAATTGTTGTCGTTGTTCGTTGTTCTGTGCTAAGGCATGGAAGTTGTAGTGTTGATATGCGCTGTACTTAAGTGGAGACAGTCATGATTATTAACACCGACCCTAGGACCTGAAGCCGAGCGACTCACTAGACCGACACCAAGGAATCACTCACTCTCTTCTCCGACACACTTTCTTCACCGAACGGTCTTCAAGGGGTATACCGAACCGCACTCGCTCGGTATACCGAACCCACCTTGCGGTCTCTAACTGAGCCATAAAACAACCCTTAACTGGTTACGCCATACTCTCTCCCTCAACACCGAACCACACCGGGCGACTGTCCCTGACTACAGAAACCATTCACACCGAACGACCCACACGCTTCCTACCTTTTCCTAACAACCAAATGGACTCCCTCCATCAAAATTTGATTGACACACGACATCACCGAACGGCGCTCTCTCTAGACCGAATGATACCCCATTCCTCTACCTCCCTTGCACTACTCCCAACAGGGATTTCCCTGCCAACCTAACTTCCTACTGAACCATGCTCCCCTTCGAGAATTCTCAGATTATCATATGAGCAACTTCCTCGTTCGGTATACCGAACCACACTGTTTTTCTCAGTTTCGACCTACCCTGTTGTTAAACTCCTAACAACCCAACGTCACTACGATTAGGTCATCAACTGTCCTTCCTTGATTGTATGGTAAGCCGAATACTACAGGCTTGCACCAACTTCCATGAACCATCGATTTTTCTCCTTATCTATGTCCACGACTTCGAAGTAAGAACCACGACCACTTCTTCTAATAACTTCTTCTATTACCATTAAAACCGAGTCAAACACATATTCTAGAACGCGCTCCTATCTCCAATTCATCTTTCTATTTACCACTTCCCGCTAATTCCTACCTAGGAACCCATGTGCTCAGACCTCAAACGAGATTCCGAGCTAAGGGGGGTGAGTTAAAGAAGGGATTCGTACCTATAAAGGAATTTAGAAGTTTGTGAAACTATGGGACTTCGAGCCGGAGTTCGTTCTGGTTCAAGGGTGTCTAAAGTAGCAAGGCAGGAGATATAATTTCGAAAGGAAGAGGTAGCCAAAGCTTAGGAGGAAGGTAAGTTAAAAAGCCCTGTAGAGTTGAAGTGAAAGTAAAGAAAGAAGAAGAGAAGTGTTAGCCTTTATATGATGAAAAGGAAGTGAACAGGCGTTAACCAGTGGACCTGGTCAAAGTGACTCAATGGTTCGGTTAACAATCTTGCCCGGCGAGAATGGATATGCCGAATGAGTGATTCGGCGTGTTTACATCGACCAGCCCACATCAAAGATAACAGCACAATGGAGAATCAGATCCCACTTGATAGGTGGAGAAAAGTGGAAAGCCTGGATTGGTTCAAAGCACATCATGATGACTCTCATGATATGCTTTGGGGGACAAATGTTACCCGTTTGCATGGCCCGACCTATATACATGGTTTGGCCGTGGTGGTTCTGCCGCTCACCGCTTGGTTTCGAAGAGGGACCATGTGGCAAAAGCGACCCGGCCGTGGACCGTTCGGCCCGGACGTGTCGTTCGGCATGCAAGTGTCGTTCGGCCTAAGTACATCGCTCGGCATCTTTCATTGGAATGCCATCGCTCGGAAAGTGTTGTTGGGAACTCAGTATATATGTCGCCTGGCAAAGCCTCGCTCGGCAACGTCATTCGACAATCACCGTTCAGCCAGTGAAGTTAAAGGTGACACGGTTTGGTCTGGTGCTCAGGGAAGGACAGCTCGACATGGGTGGTTTGGTCGAGGAAGCACAGACACATGTCGCTCAAATTAGGTGGTCGGCGCATGTCGCTCGGTGTGGAAGGTTCAACATACGTCACATGGTTCATTCCAGAGAAGTTGGTAGGTTATCAGGCCTATAACAAAGTGAGGCGATTGGCATGACCTCGCTTTGAGTCAACCAGCTATTTTCCTCGAGTCTCCGGAGGGTTTACTTCGAGTCACTTGATAATCGACCAGACATGATGGGTCGGCATTTCTCGACCGGCATTTCTTGGTCGTCCTGTCTCGTTCGCCATACCTAGCACGGTGCATAGAAGTCAACTACTATGGGCCGAGATACCTTGTTCTTGGGCCCATGAAGGAAGTCGAGCCTATCTTCGCCTATAAATAGAGGGGCAGGGGCGTAGTGAAAATGGACCTTTTTTCGTGAACTCCGGGGAGACTCTACCATTTTCAAGACTTGTTTCTTTTCTGTTAGAACTTGTATTCAAGTTGTTGGTGTATAGATTGTATCTGTATTCAATTATTTAAAAAAGAAAGATTAAACTCAAAGTGCACGTAGGCAGTTACGCCGAATCACTGTAAATATGGTGTTCTTGTTTTTGCAGTAATTTTACATACATTCCTCTTTTTTAATTTTCTATCTTCATTAACCTCTCTACACAAATCTTTCTTTGGGTGTTAATGACCAATTTTGGTGCTAACAATAAGCATATTCACAAATCTCTTTAGGAAAGCTTAATAATTTTCAACACACGCTTTATTGGGTCAAAACGAATGTTGCGTAAAACATCGTTACGACAATCCAAAATCAATAGTAAAGGGATTCGATAATTAGATAGATATATAAATCTCATGTACTATACAAAACATCTCGTTTTGAAATCATTTACTATAACAATAGTGTTATAGTCCATGCTTTCCTTGCTTCTCGAAAACATCCATTTCAACAATGAATGTTGAAATCTATGTATTCGATACTTAACACATTTTAAAACATCTCAAACCATTTAACTTAATTTAAAATATCACTTTTCATCACTGTCCAAAATCGTGAATATATTCATTTACCAAATTAATTTCTATTGCACATTTAATTTAAAGGATAATTCACTGTCCAAAATCATGAATAAAATTCCTTTAATAAACTTTCATAATTAACTTATTAAAATAAGTTGATTTCCTATAAACAATGTTTATAATTCACATTTCTATCTTATAAAAACTTCCATTTATAAAATCCCTTTATTAACAAATTCCATTTATCTCATTTATATGCCAAAATTCGATTATAAGTTAATTTACTTATAAATCATTTATTTATTCATTCCTTTATAACTTCATCAATTCATAAATCTATAAGTCTTATTTACTTATAAGATTCATTTTTGCTTCATTTTAACACTCATAAAACACCTTTATAATTCCATTATTTTGATTTATAAAATATCAATTTTATAAATCTTATACATAAACCGTTTATAATAAGTTCAAAAACCTCAATTACTATTTTACAAAATAGTTAACTCCATATTTCAAAAATCATATTTTGATTCTATTTAAATAAACTTCTTCTTTTAATAATTTACAAATCATTACTAGAAATCATCCAACTTCAAAAATCACTTAGACAACCTTTTTAATTTGAAATCATCATTTTAGTATCTTTCAAATTCCAAAAAATAGGCGTGATGCTACAGAAGCGCTAAATAAGGTGATTCACATCAATCATATCAATCCTGGCATCCAAAACATCATATATTATATGATAACAGCATATGTCACAATATCTGTAAATAAAATCAACACTGGTAAGAAACCCAGTTGGATCCCTATCACCTGCAAAAAATACACATATAAGAAAATATGTACAATGTCCGCTTCAAGGCAGACGCGCGTACAAATGGTCATTCGCTCATACACAGGAACGTATAGGGTCTGATCTGCTCCAATAGGCAGGAATATATCCAAATACTAATCAATATATATAATATATCATATATCACCCAAACGATCATCCATCAACATAAATAAATTTATTCTCAATTATATAAAATATCAGTGAGTCAGAAAGAGTGAGTTGCACTCACTTTGATTCCAATAGTCGTTGCAGCGTTTTATTCCGAATAGAATTAAACAAGCATTTAATTTTACCCAAAATTTTCACTAACTTCAATCAACTCCAAACCAGCTCTAAAATGTAGTGCTCGTCAATACGATCCCAAAGCAATTTGTTTCATTAATTTTCGACCTCGTATGAAAAAGTTATGATATTTTAAAGTTTACACAATTATATATATACATATACATATACATATACATTACATACACACACACACACACACACACACACATATATATATTTACAAATTTTATTTTATTTTAACCTAAGAGAAATCACGGCTGTTCGTTCCCATTATCACAGATCAGAGCCGCACATTTCTTTTCTTCCCCGTCATTCACATTCAAACCGTGGAACCCATGCCACCATTTCTTCCACCAATTATCGCATGCCACCATTTCTTCCACCAATTATCGCGACCACCTCGCCACCCTTGAAGATGTTTAGAGACCTTAACGTCGAAGCCTATCATGAATATCACCACCAGCTTGAACGCCATCGAACTCCCCCCATCCCCTTGAAAATTGTGCACGAACGCCATGCGTTCGAACGAACATCGTCGCTTGAAAACCCAACATCACCGTATGGATTCGTAGCTCTCATCGAGCACTAAAACATTGTAGATGAGAGCTTTGCTTGACTTCTTATGGATTAAGAGAGATCGAGGGAAGAAAATTGGCAATCTCTGGCCGTTCGAGAATATGGTGGCGGCTAGACCTAATTCCTTTAGGGTTTGTGAAAATGAATGTCTTTACATAGGCAATTACAAAACACTATTCATCCGAAATTTTTTCGAACTCCAATCAAAGCGTGCCGTCTGGCGTTTATAATCATTTACCCCTATTCTGAACACAATGGAATATACATCGGGAGCCAAATCGATCGTATTTAGAAGATAGGTTTTCGAATTGACTTATTTTAAATTAAAATTTACTTAAACAAATTTCTACGCGTTTCAGCTTCCCCCGAACAAACCGTAAATTCGATTGATACGAAATTTGAAATCCTACAAAAAATAACATTATGAATCCAATCAAACTGGTTTCACCGAAATTCAAGACCGTGTCAAAAAGTACTATTTTTACACATTAATTAAATATTAAAATATTCAATTTCTGTAACTTAACTTTTAAATCAATTTTAAAAGTTCACTAACTTCATTCTAATTCAAATAGAATTTAATTCAACTTTATAAGACATTTTTATTCACATTAAATTCAAAATCAATTATTTCTACAATTTCATATATTAAATTAACAATTTAATTATCCAAATAAATCAAGATATTTGAAATATAAGTTATTCAACTTATAAAATAAACCCGTGAATATTTAAAATCAATTAAATGTACCAATTTCAAATGACTGAAATTCTGGGTCATTACAAAGTTCCTCTCAAGCTTTTATTTTATTTTTAGCAGAATGAGATGCATGAGTGGAAAAGAGTAATGTTTATTGTCCCATAATAATTCGGGTCTGGGCCCCAATACTCTTTTTCATTAACTCATTACCCATTTTCCTTTTTATTTGACTTATTTCGGACCTTTAATTAATTAATTGATTCCAAAATTATAGGTTGTTATAGTCTTCTCCCCTTAAAGGAATTTTGCCCCCAAAAATTAATTGAGGCATGGTAGAGATTGATTAACTATCCCATGATTGCGCGAAGCATTACCATGAATTCCCAATACATATGTAAAATGTACCGGTGCTATCTACTAATACAACAATCAACCATAATATTCATATATATAAATAATCTATAACTATGCAATTCAACACATGGTTTATGTGCTAATCTGAAATAAACAACTCTAGATATGTTCCCTTAACCTTATCATCTGTTTCTCACATGCAGTCTTCTTGATCTGCGCTCCATCAGACTCATATTAACTTAACCATCTTGTTCCAAAGCCGCTTCTCATCCCGATCCACTATCCGAACATAGCTTCGCACATAGGCTATATTCGGCTCTATGACTAGGTCTTCTACTAGTCTCGGATTAACTACTATGTCCGGAGTACTAATTCATTTCCATAGGTATGACACACGAAAGCCATTATGAATCCTTACGAAAACACTAGGCAGTTCCACCTTATACGCCACCTTCCCAATCCTCTATATGATTGGAAATGGCCTACATATCTGGGTGGTAACTTCCCTGCCTTTTGAAAATGCATCACGTCTCTCATCGCAGAAACTTTCACGATCAAATAATCGTCTACTAAGAAAACTAGTTCCTTCCTCCTTGTGTCGGCATAAGTCTTTTGCCTAGACCGAGCTGCCTTCATTCTAGCTCGGATCAGTTCTACTTTCTTAGTTGCATCCTTAACTACATCTGGTCTTAACACAATCATGTCCTTTGCCTCCAACTAACATGCAGGCAACTTACACTTCCAAACAACGCCTCAAATGGGGTCACCCCGATGTTGCTCTAGTAGTTGTTGCTGTATGAAAACTCTAGCAGATGTAAATATTCCTCCCAAGATCCATGAAGTCTAAAATGCAAGATTTCCAGGACCTTATTGACTCTCTCGGTCTACCCATCTGTTTGGGAATGGTATGCACTACTCATGTGCAACTCTGTACCCCACACCTTCTACAAGCTATGCAAGAACTCACTGATAAACAATGAATCTCGGTTACTAATAATAGTGCAAAGTAGCCCGTGCAATCTCACTACTAACTTTATTTATCTCTGCTACCTTCAGCACAGCTCTCATGGCCTTCACTAGAAAAAAATGGGCACAATTAGTTAGTCTATCAACTATGACCCATATGCTTTAATTCTCTACCCTTGGCCTTGGTAACCCATCTATGAAGTCCATAGATATTGAATTCTATTTCCATACTGGAACCTCTAAAGGCTATAGGAGCCCACTAGGCTTCTGATATTCTGCTTTCACTTGTTGGCATGTAAGACATCTTCTTGTTAGTCCATGAGATGATGATTTTGATGAAAACAACCTTAGAATAGATTATAAAATATAAATACTAACATTATAAGTTTAGATATATATGTATATGCAGGATTTAACCATGCGGTACTAAGAAAGAAGACCGTACAGTATAAAGATTCAAGATATCAAAATAGAAGACTCATGAGTATCAAGATTATCAAGAGTTCAAGATTTCAAGGTTAAGTATTTTTTTAGGAATTTTGTTAAAACTCATAGAAAAACACTGGCATCTTAAAATCCAATTTATTCATGGAATCGAATCCACTTCGAGCATGTTAAAGGGATGGAACCCTAAGTAGGATGGAACCTACGAAAAATCTAGTGGAACATTATTTTGTGTCAGCTAAATTTTTATTCAAAATGATTTTTCAAAATTATTATCCTGTTTTCAAAATGTTTTCAAAACCCTTTATCCTGATTTTAAATAATTTTAGCCTCAAAATTATCTTTAATTTCAAAGACAAATTACTCCTGATTTTAAACTACCTTTTAATATAATATATTTAACTTTTAAATATTTATACTTAGATTTAAATATAAAATTAGAGTTAAATTCTTTATATTATTCTCTATATCTACTTATGAATTTTAACTATAGTCAAGTATATTTATAAAGTTTTAAATAGTTTTAATATAAGATAAAGGTTATTTTCAAAGAAAATCAAATCACCAAAAATTGCTTTGGGATGTCGACATGCCTAGGGTACCCATGTCGACATGGTGTGAGTTGAGTTCAAAATTTAAATTTCAAAAGAAGTGTCTATTCGCCATAACTCTTTATGAATGGACATGGTTGTTGTTCTTCTATAAATAAGGGTTAGTTTCAATGAATTTTATATCAGATTTTTTGGTTTTTCATTCCTCTTCTTCTTCCACTTTTCTTAATACATATTCTTACCATTACTCTGTCGAAATCAACATTGAATCGAACTCGATCATTCGTAATTTGATTCTCTATCACTCTCTCTACAAGGTTCTCAGTGCTATTCAGAGTTATAGACTTATTTGTAATCTATTAAGCGAGAAAAGGTGTGATTGTGGCCTTGAAAATCAATCAAGAAAGAAAAGGTGTGATTGTAGCTTTGGTAAATCAATTGGGTAAACTTGTGGCCCGGAAATCAAGTATCTCTACCCAGAGGATCGAAATTCTGGAAGGTGTACCTCGTAGCCTTAAAACCGAGGGTGTAATTGTACAATTGCTTTTGAAAGGAAATCCGTATTTGTGTTGCGGGACTGGATGTAGGGTAACTCCGAACCAGTATAAAATCCGGTGTGTTCTTTCCTTTACTGCTTTTATTTTATTTCTGCATCTGTGTTTGTTTCTGTGATCATATCTGTATCTGTATATTGCATACATCGGTGTCTAAATTAACATAAACTCAAAAAGATTCAGTAATTCTTGATTAATACTATTCACCCCCCTCTAGTGTTAATCCTAGCCTTAAGATCCGTAATTCGCATTTCTCATAATTGGTATCAAAGCAAGGTTTTCAAAGTTTCATAATGTGATTTTTGAAAAGTTTTTAAAAGGGCTATATTTGTTAATACTAATTTAGAAGTATTCAAATCATCATTGTTTCATGAGTCTGCATATAATCAACATTCAAATTCAAATTATCTATTAAAATTGTTTGATGTGCAGGAATCATGCTATATGGGTGTTGAGGAATCAATCCACAACGGATACATTATGTAGATCAGAAAGAACAAACGGATACTTGATAGTGGATGTTCTAGACATATGACTGGTAATCCAGATATACTGAATGATATAATATACAAAGATGGAGGATTGGTTAACTTTGGAGACAATTCAAAAGGATATGTGATTGACATCGGCAAAGTCGGTAATTTTGAAACTCCTACTATTACTATTGTTTTGCTACTTAAGAATCTGAAACATAATGTGCTAAGTATAAGTCAACTATGTGATAAAGGATATAAAATTAAATTTGAAAAAGATAAATGTCACATTGAAGATAATAATTCAACCATTATATTTGAGGGAGTCAGGAAAAAGAATATTTATATTCTTAGTATGAAAGTTTCAAATGATAACCTGTGTCTGTTGGCAAATACAAGTGATCCTTGGATTTGGCACAAGAGATTTGGGCATTTGAATTTCAAACTCTTATCTAGACTGTCAAAACATGATCTAATAAGAGGACTCCCTAAAATGAATTTTAAAGTAGATAGTTTATGTGATGCTTGTCAATTAGGAAAACTTAGGAAAAGTTCTTTTAAGTTAAAAGATATGATTTCAACTTCAAAACCTCTTGAATTACTTCATCTTGATTTATTTGATCTATCTCAAATTCTATCAATAAATCATAGTAAATATGTCTTTGTAATTGTAGATGATTATTCTAGATTTACATGGACAATATTTTTGAAACATAAAAGTGATACTTTTGAATGTTTTAAGACATTCTCAAAAAGAATTCAAAATCAATTTTCTCTTAAAATTATAACTATTCGAAGTGATCACGGTGGTGAATTTGAAAATGAAAAGTTTGAAGAACTCTGCAATAAAAAGGGAATAACTCACAAATTTTCATTTTCGAGAACTCCACAACAAAACGGAGTAGTAGAACGTAAAAATAGGATGATTCAAGAGTGTGCGAGAACTATGCTTACAGATAGTAATTTACCAAAGAATTTTTAGGCAGAAGCAGTTGCTACCGCCTGTTATATTTTGAATAGAATTTTAATTAGACCTCTAACTGATAGGACATCTTATGAACTTCTTTATTCAAAGAAACCTAAGTTATCTTATTTCAGAATTTTTGGAAGTAAATTCTTTATTTTAAATACAAAAGATAATTTAGATAAATTTGATCCTAAATCCGACAAAGCTATCTTTATCGGATATTCTAATAGAAGTAAAGCGTACAGAGTGTTTAATTTAAAAACTAATTCCATTGAAGAAACAATGCATGTTTCATTTGATGAAAATTTTAAAATTTTTGAAGATACAAATGATGAAGAGGATTTAATCACTCAAAGTCAAGAATCAATTGAAACTAATAATGAAATTAATCATCCTAATAAAAGGACTAAACTTTTAAAAGATCATCCTATATAAAATATACTGGGAGATGTGCAATCTATTGTTAAAACTAGAAATCAACTAAGTCAAATGAGTAATGTAGCTTTTATATCAACTAGTGAACCCAAAAATCCAAAAAAAGCATCAACTAATGATTCATGGATTTTGGCTATGCAAGAAGAATTAAATCAATTTACTAGAAATGATGTGTGGTAACTTGTTTCTAAACCAGAAAATAAAACTATAATTGGAACTAAATGGGTTTATAAAAATAAAATGAATGAACAAGGAGAGGTAGTTAGAAATAAAGCTCGATTAGTCGCTCAAGGTTATTATCAAAGAGAAGGAATAGATTTTGATGAAACCTTTGCTCCCGTAGCAAGATTAGAAGCCATTAGGATTCTACTTGCTTTCGCAAATCATAATGATTTCAAATTATTTCAAATGGATGTTAAAAGTGCCTTTTTAAATGGATTTGTAAAAGAAGAAGTATATGTTGAACAACCACCACTTTTTGAAAATGATAAATTACCAAATCATGTTTACAAACTTAAAAAAGCATTATATGGTATAAAACAAGCTCCTAGAGCCTGGTATGATAGACTAAGATCTTATTTATTGCAATCTAATTTTGAAATTGATAAAGTAGATAATACTCTTTTTATTAAAAGAAATAAAAATGATATTCAACTAGTACAAGTTTACGTAGATGATATCATTTTTGGTTCAACTAATTTTGAAATGAATAAAAAAATTCTGAAATAATGACAAAAGAGTTTGTGATGAGTCATATGGGTGAATTAAAATTCTTTTTAGGACTACAAATGTAATAACCTGGATTTTAGAATACCTGTAATTTAATTTATGAAAATTGTGACGACATAGAAATTTGAGCAACATCAATTTAATAATCTTTGATAATAATTAAATTGATTTGATCATTTTATATTGTAAAATTGACAAGTTAAAATTCTGTTAAAGGCTGATAATAATACTTTGTTAATATCTATTAACATTTTTCTTAACAATATAAATAGGCAAGTTTAATTCTTTTCAAAATTAAGGATTTAAAATGTTTTCTATTTATAATGTAAAGATATATATATATATATATATATATATATATTTGTATATAATTGGAAATGGGAAAATTGTATTGATAAGTATTTGCAAACTTTATTAGATATATAATTTGTAATTTGAAATGTTAAATTGATTTAATGATTTTAAAAAAAATGATATTTGAAGTTTAAATTTTTAATAACAAAATTAATTTCTTATTTGTTATAAACATATACTTTAAGCTTTTGGTTTTAAATAAGATTCAAATTAAAAGTTCATTTGTTTTAATATTCTTTTAAATTTTTATATAAGGAGTTAAACTCAATTTCTCAAATTTATAAACATATATTATAGGTTTGTGTCAAAAGCATAAGTTATTTGTTAATAAATGTTCATTTGGATGCACATGAATATTTATTGAAATCCAAAGCTTATTTATATAAAATAAAAGTCACATTATAATCATGTAAATATTTCATAAACACTTATACAAGGCTTAAATAAATTACAAATGGAAGAATAACATTGTAAAATATTTATAAAGCATTAACTAGACATTAAAACAACACTTGTAAACAAATTAATGTATATTAAAGACACTTGTAAATCTTTGAACATATGTGCAAGCAAACTAGGCATTAAGATGACAAATGTAAATTTCTTAATAAGTTAATTTAAAATTTAAGTTGTAAATTTTGAAAAAAGAAGAATTTTATTCTTCAAGTAAAATCTTTTCTTTATTTTAACTCAATCATAATAATGCAAAGAAAACCTGTAGTTCATGAACAAGAGGAAAACAAGTCTGCATTTTCTTTTAATCAGGAAATTGGCTGTGCATGCAGACCAAAAAAATCACTTCCCTGTAACTCATTTTCAAGTTCAAAGCTTGAATCATTTCCCAAAACCCTGTAAACAAATCTTCAAACTAAAATCAGTATACAAACTCAAATCAACTCTTCATATCAAGATCATATTCCTGTAAATCAAACCTGCATATTTTCTTCAAGTCTGGAAGCATGCACCTGCATCTTCAAATAAAGTACAAAGCTTTAACTCTGGCAACTGCAAGCAACTCAGTTCCAAAGCAAAAGCATTTCAGCATGTCAGTTTCTTTTAAAAACAGAGTTCTAGTATCAAAAGATTTTCAAAATGGAAGCTCTGTCCTCATTCCAAAATCGGTGAGTAACACCTGTATTTTTTTAAACTTAAGTATAAAACTGCATATTGATTAGTATGTTTGTGAGTAACATTTTCTAAAACAAGTTTAAGTACATAATTTAGTTGCATGCTTGATTATCTGAAACTTGTATGTTTATGTATGTATATGGCTGTATTCTCTGGATTGAGTGATGTGTATAAGTTTTTTTTTTCAGAACCTATTCTGTTAAAAAAAAAATCAGTTCTTGATTTGCTAAGTTCAAATCTTTTAAATTTAATTTCTTTTAAACTTGAGTTTTGAAAACAAACCTGTTTATTTCAATTCAAAACTTTAGTTTGAAATTTTACTTAGGATCAAAAATTTACGGAATGCCTCTGAAATTATATAAAAACTGATCAAACTTTGAAATGGGGTAATTCAAAATCATGTAATATATTGTTTCAGGCCTAAGATCTGAAACATCACCATAAAACTAGATTTTTAAAATTAAAATCAAAATTTTTAGTTTAGAACTTAACATGAAGTTTTGTGTTGAACTAAAGAGGGGGATGTTGGGTTTTTGGGTGATCTCGGCAATTTGAAGGGTCGGGGTTCGATTTGTGGGTAGAGGAGTTACATTGTAGCTGGGAAAAATAATTGTTGGTAATACAAATCACCATGGCAGCAGCGGTGATGTTTATTTGTCTGTAGCCCTAGTTTATACTGGGTAATTTGTTTTGGTCGATACGACCTGGATAATTGATCGAGTTGAATGGGGATTTGGCAGATGGAAGCTAGGTCGTGGGTGAAAGTATAGCCTGGGTTGTTGGATGTATGGTGGACGGAGGACCGTAATTTTGGCGGTGACAGGGTTGGAGGGGAATGGTCTCTCTGGTTCCAGGTTTGAATTTGAACTCGAATTCGAATTCGAGTTGTATGGAAGCGATGTGATGATCGAAATGGAATGGATGGTTGGTCGCCGATGTGTGGAGGCCTCCGAGGTGGATGGAGATGGCCGGAGGAACGGGGCACGTGCGCCGTGCAATTTTTATACCTGATGGTAGCTGGTATAAGAGAGGAGGGTTACTTGAGTTTTTACTCGAAGAAGTGAAAGGGATGCTCGAAGTAGGTTATGGGGTTTCGGTGTTCTGGCTTGAGTAAGCACTCGTGTGGGTTGACAGTTAAACAGTGTTAAGTTTTCTTTTAAAAGAAAAACCTGTAGTTTCTGTTTTTCAAAACTTTTTAAAACTGAAGCTCTTAAAGGTAAAGCTAATGGTAAAACCATAGTTTAAATCCAAGTTCGAGAATTAGAATCCAGGTTTGAATTTAAAAGTCTCAGTTTTAAATATGAGAAGAGAAAAAGAGAAAAAAAAAGTAAGTTGTGGGGAAACTCATAGTTGTAGGGAAGGTAGCTCGGGGAAGTTGGTTTGGAACCCAAAGTTATTGAAGGGTTAGGCTTGGGTATACCTTGTTGTTTGCAGGTTTTATAAGAACAGTTTCCTGTTCTATTTTTAATGTTTAAAAGTAAAGTTTCCTGTTCAAGTGAAAACTGAATTTTTAACTAAGTTAAACCTGAATTTAAATATGAATTCAAATAGTTTGAATCTTGTTTTTTTTTTGAAATAATTTGAATTCAGAAATTTAAGTTGTTTTAAATAAAAACAGAAATCTGTATCCTGTTTTAAAACTTAAAAGTAAAGTTTAAAAATGTCAAATGGAAATTTGAACTAAGTTTAATTATAAAGTGGGTAACCTTACCTTTAAGCATTTATTAGCTTAATTTCAAAGGAATGATAAAGAAATTAATTAAGGAAAATAATTTACTTGATTGATAAATGATTAAGGATTAAAGGTTGTTTTTTTTTGATTAATTAATTTGAAATTAAAAAGATCATTAATTAGAATATTAATTAATGATTCATTAATCAATTATTTAGGTGTAATTCAATCTAATTTAATCAAGTGGATTAGATTTACTAATTAAGTAATTAGTGAGTAATTAAATTAAGTAATTAAAGTTTACTTAACTAATAATTAAGAAGTGTTTATCTTGTAATCAAGTTTTATTAATTAATAATTAAGGTTTTCTTTAATTAATAATTAAAGAATAATTAATCTGTAATTAAGGATTAATTAAGAAGTTGTTAAGTGGTAATTAGTTGATTAATCAATGGTGATTAAGGATTAATCAAATAGTAATTGAGGATAAATTATCCGTTAATCAAGGATGGATTAACAGTTAATTGAGGATTATTAACTGATAGATAAAGGATAATTAATTTGGGATTAAGGATTGATTTATTGATTAAGTGAGTTAATCAAGGATGTAATTAATAAATGAAGGTTAGTAATTAATTAATGATTGTATAAGCAGGATTTAGTGATTCATTCTTAAGGAGTTAATTTAAGTAATTAAATTAATTATGATATGAATGGATAATACACGCTTGTGAATGATGAGTTGATGAATGTCTGAATTTAGATGATATCTATTGAATTGACATCTATTAAAGATTAATTACCGTATTGGGTTAAGGATAATTAGTTTGTGAAATTAATTAAGGGTTAATTACTTAAATGTAATTAAAGGATAAATAGAATGATAATGGAAGCCTTGATTATTGTTATCCCTAATTGGTGGTTTGAGATGCTATGTGATATGATATGTCTGATTTAAACAGTGAAGGTGTGGTTATATATTGATGATCAATTACTAAGACATCCTGTATTAAAAGTAGGATTGTATTTCATTTAAATAATTTAAGTTAAGTCGGCAAGGGTTTCGAAGAGACCGGAGTCGGGTATTAGTGAATGCCCGAAACCACTTCGATTCTTATAATTTGAAATGTGAAACAAATAGGCTGAAGTGGATGACTTTAGTAAATGGGACCATTTAAAATCTAAGTTTTTGGCACTTAGAATTGATGTGTGAAATGGTTGATGTCTATAATAACTTATGAAGTGTAAATCGATATAAGATACCCCGGGTTTATATAAATTGTATGCTTTTGTATTCCAAGATAGATGGGTTTACTCACGCTGGTTTCCAGCCTGACCCGGGTGTTACTTTGATGTAATGCTCGGGTCAGACCGAGTATTACAGATTTTCAGGTAAGGACGTTCTGGAGCTCAGGAGGCGAGCTAGATGGCAGGGTCGTATGGAGAGTTTACTCTATGATATTGCATATGTCTGAGACATGTTGTTTATAACTGTCCTGTATTGTGTAAATGTTATAACTCTGATATATGAAAATGTAAATGTACTGATACTGTTCTTTTTGTAAACTGTTATTATGTGATATTATATTTTGATCCGCTGCGAATGTGAGGTATCTGTGTCTTGTTTATGTTTCTTCCTCTTCTAATCTCTTCTTCTTTTCTCTAACCATCTGGAATTTTCGGGATCCAAAAATTCCGGGTCGTTACATTTGGTATCAGAGCTGAAGGTTAAGCGAAAACCTTGGCTCTGGTGGGATTACTCATTAAGGATAGGGTAAGTGGAACCCTAGAATGAGTTGAGTGTATATATATGAGAGAGCGTACTTGTTATTTTCTTATATAAAGGTTTTTAAATGATTTCAAAAGTAAATGAATCTTATATAAGTAATAGATTATCTATTATATTAAGGAAACTGGTTGTAGTATTAATTAAACTAAAAAGTAATAGTAAGAATTAAATTAATAGTAATAGAATTACAACCAAATTAAAATTAAAGACAAGTTTGAAATGGATTCAAACTAAAATTGAAATCTTGAATTAGAGAAGTATTTCAAAATAAGATGAATTAGAATTGGTTTCAAACCAAAAGAAATAGAATGGATATTGTGTTTAATAATGGAATGATTATTTTTCAATAAACAATAAAATGTTTTAAGGAAATAACCATTTGATGAGAATAACTTGTAAATTAGAAAGGATGGAAATTGAAGTGGATTTATTATTGTGAAGTTTTGAATTCTAAATTTAAACATTTGAATTGATTTCAAAAGGTTAAAGGAGATAATATTATTCAAACTACTTTGAATATGATCTTATTTTAAAATAAGAAATGTTTGAAAATTTTAAAGAAATTGTTTTGAATTAAAAACCAAAAGTGGTTTAAAATTTTAAGGTGTAATTTGGTATGTAAAAGAAGTTAATATGTATATACGTGGATATACATAATATCAAAGTTAGTTTGAAATAAACTCTAAATATTGAGTTTTAAATTGGGAATAAGAGATGATACCCAAAGTGATAAGTTCTTAAGTGGGAAGATTGTTATTATGAAGTTTAAGGATTGAATGAGGTTGACAGGATTTAACGAATTAAGATTTAGCTGGGAAAAACATTTAAAAAGTTGGAATGGTTAACCTGATTTGGGAATTTCAATATGAAATTGAAATTTAACTTGAGGAGTTAAATGATTAATTTAAATTGGGAATGGTAATATATCCAATATTGGGATAAAAGGAAAATCACACTTTAGTTTGAAAGTAAGGATAAGGAATTACTTTGAATTGAAATTGAATTTGATTTGAATTAATTGAAATGGTGATTGAAGATGTATAAGTATAAGATTCAAATGGAAATTTTGAATTGAATTGATTTGAATAATTTGGAATTGTAATTAAAGTTGAATATATTTAAAATCAAATGGAATTTGATTTAAATTTAAAAAGGAATTGAGAATAAATTCAACTTGAATTGGGGATTGAATCAAATTTCAATGGAAATTGAAGTTATTCAAATTGGAATTGGGTCAATTTAAATGGAAGGGGAAATTTAAATTGAACTAATAAGAATGGAGATTGGGAAGTGACCATGTCGACATCCCCCATATACCCATATCGACATGCAACGTTTTTAAATTTTGAAATTTTTCTCACCAAAATTCAAAAAAACTTAGTTATATATTTTTCTCTATTTCGAATTTTTGTTCATTCTCTCTGTTTTCTCTTTAATCTATCTTCTGAAATAAATAAACTAATGGCCTCCTCTTCCAGATCATACATAAAATCAACCTTTTCATTCCCCTCTCCTACGTCGGGTCCATTTCAACGTACTACTCTCGCTCGTGTGACTAAAATGGAGGAATCTATGAAGAATGTACTTCAGATGTTGACTGAAATTCAAGTGACTTAACTTCGTATGGCAAAGGAACAGGAAAGGCAAGGAAAGATTCTAGGAATTTGCAAAAAAACCTAATGGATAATCAGGCCAACCCTGTCTTGATTGATGAAGACTCTTCACTCAATCAAGAACAAGAGGCCAGCGAGGAAGAAGAAGAAGAACCCATGGAAGAAGCGCACGAGGAGGATGTTGACCATGTCATGTGTGTTGGAGAAGTGTGTTTTGACAAGAATGGGAATCTTGTCGAACAACGTGGAAACTTCTGTTTCCACTATCCAAACTGTTCGATTCATAGATCTCCTATGTTTAATAACACACAATAGTTTCTTTTCTTTCTTCTCTATTGTTGTTTGTGTTTCTTTATGTTTTCTAAACGTTCATGTATATACAACTTCAGACGTAATAAATAACTTGTGTTCTTATATGTGTTTTAATTATAAATACTATCATGAATTCTTACTTAGGATAGTTGATAGTTTAGGACTATGTTTTAGTATTAGATTTAAGTAATGATTACTTATGATAGCACTATCATGATAATCACATGTCATAGAGTATTAGTTTTAGGGAAGTTATATAGTTTGGAGTCATATAGTAATATAGTTTGGAGTTAGATAGTTTGGACTTATATAGTTTACATTTAGTTGTTTTGTTGATAACAAAGGGGAAGAAATATAAAATAGGGTAGTTAGGCATAGATTAAGGGGGAGTTATTAGTTTTAGGGGGAGTTGTTAGGATAGAAGTAATATTTTATAAACAAATGTTGTCATCATCAAAAAGGGGGAGATTGTTAGTCCGTGGGATGATGATTTTGATGACAACAACCTTAGAATAGATTATAAAATATAAATACCAACATTATAAGTTTAGATATATATGTATATGCAGGATTTAACCACGCAGGCACTAAGAATGAAGACTGTACAGTATAGAGATTCAAGATAGAAGACTCATGAGTATCAAGATTATCAAGAGTTCAAGATTTCAAGGTTAAGTATTTTTTTAGGAATTTTTTTAAAACTCATAGAAAAACACTAGCATCTTAAAATCCAATTTATTCGTGGAATGGAATCCACTTCGAGCTTGTTAAAGGGATGGAACCCTAAGTAGGATGAAACCTACGAAAAATCTAGTGGAACATTATTTTGTTTCCGCTAAATTTTTGTTCAAAATGATTTTTCAAAATTATATCCTGTTTTCAAAATGTTTTCAAAACTTTCCTTTTAAAAGATTCAAAATCCTCTATCCTAATTTTAAATAATTTTAGCCTCAAAATTATCTTTGATTTCAAGGACAAATTACTCCTGATTTTAAACTACCTTTTAATATAATATATTTAACTTTTAAATATTTATACTTAGATTTAAATATAAAATTAGAGTTAAATTCTATATATTATTCTCTATATCTACTTATGAATTTTAACTATAGTCAAGTATATTTATAAAGTTTTAAATAGTTTTAATATAAGATAAAGTTTATTTTCAAAGAAAATCAAATCACCAAAAATTGCTTTGGGATGTCGACATGCCTAAGGTACCCATATCGACATGGTGCCGGTTTAGTTCAAAATTTAAATTTCAAAAGAAGTATCTATTCGCCATAACTCTTCATGAATGGACATGGCTGTTTTTCTTCTATTAATAGGGGTTAGTTTCAACGAATTTTATATCAGATTTTCTGGTTTTTCACTCCTCTTCTTCTTCCACATTTCTTAATACATATTCTTACCATTACTCTGCCGAAATCAACATTGAATCGAACTCGATCATTCGTAGTTTGATTCTCTATCACTCTCTCTACAAGGTTCTCAGTGCTATTCAGAGTTATAGACTTATTTGTAATCTATTAAGCGAGAAAAGGTGTGATTGTGGCCTTGAAAATCAATCAAGAAAGAAAAGGTGTGATTGTAGCCTTGGTAAATCAATTGGGTAAACTTGTGGCCCGGAAATCAAGTATCTCTACCTAGAGGATCGAAATTCTGGAGGGTGTACCTCGTAGCCTTGAAACCGAGGGTGTAATTGTACAATTGCTTTTGAAAGGAAATCCGTATTTGTGTTGCGGGACTGGATGTAGGGTAACTCCGAACCAGTATAAAATCCGGTGTGTTCTTTCCTTTACTGCTTTTATTTTATTTCTGCATCTGTGTTTGTTTCTGTGATCATATCTGTATCTGTATATTGCATACATCGGTGTCTAAATTAACGTAAACTCAAAAAGATTTAGTACTTCTTGATTAACACTATTCACCCCCCCTCTAGTGTTAATCCTAGCCTTAAGATCCGTAATCCGCATTTCTCACACTTTTAACATACTCTCTCACATCTTTCTTCATCCTTTTCCAGAGGAAACTCCTCTTCATGTCTAGACACATATTTGTACCTCTAGGATGTATGGTGAACTTTGAATAATGACACTCGTCCAATACTTTCTTCGACAATCCTTCTATACTTAGAACACACAACCTTCCATTCTCCCATAGTCTGCCTTCTCTATCCACATCGAACCACTTCAGCTCTATTGCCCCTATTCCTAAGCCCAAGTTCCATGCTATGCCTGCGCATAAATTATCTCCCCTATATAGTTCAATAATCATTTCTATCAACGCAGGCCTTACTTCCAAGTATGACAACATCCCAAATATATTGCTTGGCCTTGCACTAGATTATAATTGCACATTACATGTAGACAATGTTTCCAATATGGTCCATTCTTCTATCATAGCCAAAACGCAACTCTATTATTTTCGACTTAAGGCGCCTGCTACTTATTTCCTCTTCCTAAGGTATACGCTATCGTAAAATCATAAGGTACTAAAAACTCTAACCACCTTTGCTGCCTCATGTTCGGCTCCTTCTGAGAGAACAAATATCTTTGGGGTTGTGGTTGGTATACAACTCAAACCTTTTCCTCAAAAGACAATGTCTTCAAATTTCAATGCAAAGACAACTGTCGCTAACTCCAAATCATGCATTGGATACCGAACTTCATGGTATTGCAACTGTCTAGATGCATTATGCAATTACTTTTCCCTTCCGCATCAATACCGCCCCAAACCCGATGCATCAGTATACATTATAATACCATCATTCCCTTCATGTATCATTAATGTAGACATATTCATCCATTGATACTTCAATTCCTAGAATGCCTTATCGCACTTCCACCTCCAAACAAACTTCTCACTCTTTCAGGTCGGTCTTGTCTTCTATACAAGAGAAGTCGTTAATGAATCTCTAGAAATGGCCAGCCAATCTAAGAAACTTAGCATCTCAATCATAGTCTCGGGTCTTTTCCACCGATATACTGTGTCAACCTTTGAATGATCTACAACTAAACCTTCTTTTGAGATCACATAGATTTAGGAACTTCACTTCCATTTTTCAAAAAAGACACTTAGAATATTTCGCCTTTAACTTATGCTATCTCATCGTTTCTAGCACAAGCCTCAGTTAACTGCGTGCTCCTCCTCATCCTTAGAGTACACTAAGATGTCATCTATGAACACCAATACATATCTATCCAACTTGTCTTAAAAATTTCCTACTCATCAAGTATACAAAGAATGTCGGTGCATTGTGCATTAGTTAGTCCATATGGCATTACTAGCCATTCATATGAACCATACCTCGTTCTAAACGCAGTCAAAGAAATACTTTCCTCCGCAACTCTCAGTTGATGGAACCCCGTAACTAAATCCAACTGCGAAAGTACCTTAGATCCACTCAACTAGTCAAAAAGGTCATCAATTCTTACAACTATGCTTCACCATCTTCTCATTCAGCTTTCGATAGTCAACACACAGTCTTAATGACCCATCGGACTTCTTCACAAATATTATTGTTGCTCCCAAAGGTGAACTACTTGGCCTTATTAAACTCTTACCTTCAAACTCTGCCAACTTCTTTGTCAACTCCTCCATCTCATTTGGAGACATTCTACCAGGAGATCGACCAAATGGTTTTGTCCCTAGTAGAAATTTTGTATAAAACTCCACCGCTCTGGGGTGGCAACTAAAAAACCAATTCAAACACATCTCATAACTCCTTTACAACACATACTACTCTAAGATCTTCTTCTTCTGAAGCTAAAGCAAACAAAATGTCTCGACGCCCTACTCTACTGAAACGACCCGACTTTCTCACCACAGAAAATCGTATCATTCTTGAAGAAAGAAAGGGATAGAAAAGAGAAAAGGAAGAAGAGAAAGAAGAAACAACACAGAATCACAACAGCAGAACGAATAAATTATATTAATAACATAAATATTACATAGTATACAACACTAATCAGAGTTACACATCATATACATTACATACTAGACAGTTATAAACACCTGTCTAGTTATACAACTCAATACAGTACAAGAAACAATTCAGAGAAAACTACACAGTGGAAATATATATATATATATATATATATATATACACGCAGAAGCCTCCTGCTCCATTGCTCCTCCACAATTCGTCAAAGCTAACCTGAATCCCTTGGCTACTCATAAAAATTTGAGTACCCAAGAGTTAAAGAAAAACAGAAATAACTCCGGGTCAGACATGGGTTTGGTGTGAGTAACAGGTTAAGGTTGCTTAACTTTCAAAAACCTTTTGAAAAGAAAGGTATCACATAAGACTTCCCATACATAAACATGGAAAAAAAATTACCTTACGCTAACCAAAACATTTGATAGGAAATCCGATGATATTATAATAGGGTCTAGGGTTTTCAAGTAAATATGAAATAGCCGAAATTGTTACATTATTAAATTCCAGCTACTAGCCAGAAAAGTGGGTAATACAATCAAAACCATTGGCATTTATTGGATTTTGGATTCCATACAATGGCAGGGCTACTGGGGTACCGCCCGTCACAGTACGTGGCGTAGATCTATGACTGAGGAGCCACCCTAACTCCCCTGCAACACAAGGCTGGACCCATTCCTTACTGAACAGTTCGGAACAAGACAACCCCACGGTTGTAGCTAGCAACCGCCCACACAGCCGAATATAAAGGGACCTCTAAACAGGGGTAAATCTCACTCTCAAGTGGGGGTTACCCATGAAGCCTTGCTGCACCTCCCCTGTTTTAGCCATTACCGATTGATGAGGCTTGAAGCTACGATTACCTTTAGTGAACACATCACTTAGAATGCTCATCATTCACCTGACGATGCTCCAAAAGCATTCAATCCATACAAGTTCGTTTCGGGTTCGAACGAAACCGAAGGCATTTTCTCGTTACACTCATTTTGGAATCACCCTCAGAGTTAACGATGATAACCCTTGCACTCTGAATCTTCATCTCGAATCTGAAAGTACTATCTCGTCAAACTCATCACGGAATCACCCTCAGAGTTATATTGACGAATAGTCCTTACACCTCGAGTCTTCACTCTTCACATAAGATTTATGACCTATCGTTAATTTGGATCGATGTGGTTTTCGGGTATCCAAATATGGAAAGCCGATCCCGATCCCATCGAAATCCAAAGCATGTCTTTTAAGTCCAAGTTGTTTTAAAGTTTAAAACAATTCAATTATCTATATACACACAGATTTATAACTTCACAAATCGCAATTGATAATCAACACTATCAAATAAACAGGTAATCCACATTATCATTATCAAAATAGATAATCCATATCACCATCACAATAGATAATCTATATTATCATCACAATGCAACCAAGCATTCATGCCACACACATTACTTATCTCATTTCTAAGATCACAACCATTCAAGACAACCAATGTCATCCATTCATATATAAGCAAAGATTTACTTAATCACATTATAATTAATTTAAAATGAATTAAATTAATTACCTTCATCTCTAATTAATTTAAAGTGAATTAAATTAATTACTTCATCTTTAATTAATTTAAAATAAATTAAATTAATTACTTCATCAATATAAACCTTGCTTACTCAACCATTTAATTGATTACAATCAATTAATTAATCATTTAAACTAATCACCTTAACTAATCACCCTTGATTAATTATCCTTTAATTATATTCAAGTAATTATCCTTAATTAATTGTCCAAATTAATTATTCTCAACCAAAAACAGTAATTAACATTTAATTGCTTCAATTAATTAATTAACTATAATAAATTACCTTAATCCTTAATTAATTACATTAATTAATTACCCTTAATCACTTCTCATTGATTAATTAATCATAAATAATCAACTTTAATTACATCATTAATTGTATTAATTAATGATCCTTAATTATATTTTAATTAATTATCTTCTTAAATTAATTACCCTAAGTAATTAACCCATAATTATTAATCCTTCTTGATTAACCATATTCAGTAATTAACTAACTTAATTACTTCATTAAAACAAACTAATTATCCCTTAATTAATTTCTTAATTAATCCCTTTATTAATTACTAAGTAATTTAATCCAAATTACTTCATTCTTAAACATCTTCAATTAATTACAACCTGTAATTATTAAATCTATAACTTAACTAAGTAATTTCCAATCCACTAATTACATACAGTAATTATCTTTAAAACCCAAGTGTTTAAAATTAATTAAACTTAATTAATTAAAATAAACAATCACATTAAACTAAATTAATTACCTTAAGTAATTAATTTATTAATTACTTCATTAAGTAATTATACTCAAACCATTCACAAATGATTATTATTAAATTAATTAATCTAATTAATTATAAAATTAACTACATTAATTAATTATTAAATAATCCTGGTTAATGACCTTCATTAACAATTTTTTTAAATTATTTTCATTAAGTAATTAACTTAGATTAGTTACAAATTTAATTATTATTAATTATCCATCAATTAAAGTTAATTAATTAATTAATTAATCTTGATTAAAAACTTAATTACTTGATTAATAATTCATAAATCATTAAATTAAAAATCTAATCAATGATCTTAATTTTAAATTGATTAATCATTAATCAATATTTATTAAACCTTAATCAAAAATTAATTAAATTAACTAACTATTCCTTAATTACCTTATTAATTAAATAATTTTTCAAAACATTTATCTTAATTAATTTTAAGATAAAACATTTCTAAATTTTGTTTTTAAAAAACAAAATTTATTTAAAACAAAGTACTTTTGAAAATAACCTTTAAATTCCATTTTAAATACAAGTTTTAAAATAAGAATAATTTAAACTTATCAAAGTTTAAATAATTTAAAACTTTTAAATTGCAAGACAAACAAATGTTTGTCTTAGAATTTAAATTCATAAGAATTTTGAAAACAAAAACTCATTTCAAAATTTCACTAACTTCAATTTATATTTAGTTTAAAACTTCCAAATTTAAACCTTCTTTTAAATTTAAAAACTGAAGTTCGTATTTAAATTTAAGATTTCCAGATTTAAATTTTATTTTAAATCTTGCTCATATTTTACAAACTTCAATTTAAAAGATTTAAATTACTTTCTAAAATAATGTAGTTATACAAGATTAAGTTTAAAACCTTATTTCCATTATTATTTATTTATTTATTTATTTAAAACAGAGATTTTTAATTAAACTTAAATTCAAACTTGAATTTAAATTTGATTTAAACTTTCCTAATCAATAAACTTCAGATTTTAAAAAATTTCAAAACAGAAACTACAGGTTTCTGTAAACCTGAAAAAACACAAAGCAAACCCGAGAACCCCTAAAACTACTTCGAGTCAAATGCTGCTCTACTCCGAGTCTTCTATCTACTTCGAGCAACTCTCCAGAACCTCCCCTGTTTCCACAAGCAAACCCAACATCACCAGGAAACTCATCGCCGTGCATATACACGGCGACTCCAGCCACCGTAAGTCGCCATGGATGATCGCTACTCATCAGAATCCCACCCTACAACACGTCACGCACATCCAAAACAAGATACCACCCACGAAATCAAATCGACCTCAACATCATCAAACCTGGGAACAGAAGTCAGATTTTCCCAAAAACCTGTCAACGGCAAGCTTACGCCGCTCCGACCACCTGAGGTCCACCCACTCCAGCCTCGAACCCATCTACACACCAACTACCCATTCCCCAAACATCATAGCACTCGATCCATCCTTCATCCCGAAATGATTGATTCTTCATACCCCTTTCAAACTAGGGTTTAAAAATAAAATTAAAAACTGCATCCTCTCTGACAAGTTTTAACCCCATCCATGATTTTTCTGAGCATCACCTATACCTTCTTCATCACTCAGAAGAAACCCAAGACTTCTCAATTCATGAATCAACAGAATTTGCTAAAATTCAATGTCAGTTAAAAACCCAACTGCAACTTCATCTAACACCCTAAAATCCTAATTCTTGATCTAAAAATCAAGTTATAGTTAATGTTTTAGATTTATGAATCCGAATTTCAAAATTAATATATTTTAATTTTGGTTAAAAATTATCATGTACTGATGTTCTCTTTAATTCTGGAGACAATAACTATTTTTTTAGCTTACTTAAATTTTTTTTAAAAAGATAACTTGAGATAATCAACAACCTTTATAACGACCCAGAATTTTTATTAATTAAAATTTGAACATTTAATTAATTTTAAATATTAATAAGTGAAATTTATAAGTCGAATAAATTTTATTTTGAATAATTGGATTTAATTGTATAATTAAATCAATAATTTAATATGTGAAAATACAGAAATAATTGAAAATTGGGTTAAATATGATTGAAAATGATTTTTAAAATTTTATTTTATCATATTGAAGTTAGAACGATATTTTAGAACTTTTAAAATCGAATTAAGAGTTAATTTGTGAAAACTGAATATTTTAACATTTAATCGACTAGTGAAATTAGCCGTTTTTCGAACAGTCTCAGAATTGGACGAAACTAGTTCCATTGGATCCATAATAGTTAGTTATTACTGGATTTCAATTTTCGTAGCAATCGGAGTTATCGTTTGACCGTGGCATCTCTAAACGCATCTAAATTGTTTTTAATATTAATTTGGCGAGTTAAAATAGCCATTTTTCAAACAGTCTCGGATTTCGACGAAACTAGTTTCATCGAATCCGTAATGTGATATTATTGTAAGGTTTCAACTTTCGTGTCAATCGGATTTACCGTTTGTCCGGTGCAAGCTAAAACGCCTAGAAAATCGTTTAATCGGTTTAATTTTAAATCGAACGTTTATTGCCATAACTTGCACAGATGGCCGAATTAGCTTCCGAAACTTGTTCCATTGCGTCCGGAACGTGGGATAAACCCTAGAAACGTCGGTCACCATGCGTAAATCGGAGTTTTGAAAAGTCGAATGAATAGTGTCGTTCAAACTTCTATAAATAGACCCTTGCCTCTTCACAAATTAAAAAAAAAAACCCTAGCCGCCTGTGCTATTTTCAATGGCCAGAATTTCACTCACTTCTCCTCTTAATTACTCTCAATCCATTAACAATTACGCGAAGTGTCCAACATGAAAGTTGTAGAGATTCGTGAGAGCTTTAGATCCATACGGATATGATCGTGTTTGGAGAGTCAGACGAGGAGAAAAGAGGGGCCGATGGCTGCGTGTTGCGCACGAAAATCAAGGAGAAAGGGGGGGCCGAGCTTCTTATGCTCGCAGCCGAAGGTAGTGGGGGTGATGTGCTTCGAGATGGCGGTGGTATGATGGAGTTTAGTCTAGTGTGGAGGTGGTGGCTAGGAACCCTAGTTTGGAGCTAATGGGTTGTGCGTGTGCGTGTTGCCTGTAAGTTACGTGCGTTTGGAGAAGAAGATATGGGTGGCCCAGATTTGCAAATGTTGGATCCAACGGCTCTGAATTGATTTAGGTTTAAAAATTTAAATAAATGTTGTAAATTTATGTATAAAAATTCGTGAAACTTTGAAAATGCATATCTTTTTCATACGAGGTCGAAAACGTGCGAAACAGGAAGCGTTGGAATCGTATGGACGAGCACTACGCTATGCAATTGGATTGGAGTCGATTGGAGTTAGTGAGAATTTCAGGTAAAATTAAACGCGCGTTTAATTTTATTCGAAATAAATCGCTAAAACGAAATTGAGATCAAGGTGAGAACTTCTCACTCAATCGAATCGGTTTCAATTTAAATTTTAAATAGTTAGATTTAAAATTCTTGAATGCATGTTTGAATGATGATTGTTATCTATTGATTATTAAAATAGACATTATGCGCCGTTAGTAAGCGGATGTTATTTATTAAATCCCATATACCGCGAATATTTCATAAACAGTGAAATTGGTATTATATATAATAGCAATATATATATTGGCATATGTATATATTTCAGTTGTTGATTTCCCGCATTGTATAGCGGATGAGACCCTATTGCGCCGTCTATTAAGCGGATAATATTTTAAATCCCATATACCACGATAATTCCGTACTGGAGCGGAATTGGTATTGTGCTAATGTTTGTGGATGCAGGGAAACAGGTTGGAGGGATCCAACTGGATTCCTCAACAGTATTTATTTGATTATGGATATTTTGATATTCGTTGATTATCATATCGATATATGATGTCGTTGTAGTCGTGATTGACTATTTGGTGTGTAGCATCATTGGACCAAGTTTTGTAATTTTAAAAGGATTTTTAAAATGATTTTTAAAGTGATTTTTGAAGAGTATACGTTTATAAAATATTTTTGGAATTGATTCATTTTAAATAAATAAACGATATAATTTTAATGTTATAAAAAATTATGATTTTTGAGAAATACAGTTAAAGATTGATTTTTAAAAATATGGGGCTAATGATTTTTATAAAATAGTTTAATCGGGATTTTTGAATTTATTATAAAAGTTTAAATATAGGATTTATAAAATTTGATTATTTTATAAACCAAAAATGGTGAAATTATAAAGGACTTTAAAGACGTTTTGAAATAATAATATAAATCGATTTATATAAAAGATTGTAAATTGATATTTATAAATTAAAATATTGGAATTATAAAACGAGTTTTTATAAGTGTTAGAATGAATTGTGAATAAATTTCGTAAATGAATGAAATTTATAGAATTATAAACGGTGAAGTTATAAATGGAATTTATAAACATTGTTTTATAAATTCGCAACGACTTATTTTGATAAGTAAAATTGTTATAACTTATTTATGGAGTTATATTCACATTTTAGATAGTGAATAATCCTTTAAAATGAAACGTATAGAAATGATGAAATTGGTTAACGTAGTATATTCACGTTTTTGAGTAGTGAATAATATGTTAAAGAAATTATTTTGGATGTGATGTTTTAAATAAAATTAAAACGATCTAACGATGTTTTCAAAAGGTGTTGAGATTCGAAACCATAGATTTCAACATTCATTGTTGAAATAGACGTTTTCGAGAAATAGAAGGAAATGGTGGACTATAACACTGTTGTTATAGTAAATGATTTCCGAAAGGAAATGTTTTATATAGTATTGGGATTTATATATCTATTTAAATTTCGAATCCCTATACTAGTGATTTTGGGTTGTCGTAACGATGTTTTACGTAACATTCGTTTTGGCCCAAATAAATATGTTTAAGAGAATGATTTCCTTAAAAAAATGAAATATACACTTAATTTCAATTTAAGTATATTGAATATTTTCCAAGTGTAGAAAATAAAAAAATTTGTGAATTACTTATTAAATAAGTATGGAAATGTTTTTTTCCCAATGTGAAATGAAACGTTTTGAGAATTTATCTTTTTGAAGATAAATTGAAAATGAATAATTGAAATCGTTTATTCATAAATATTTTGAAATATAAATTCACTATGGAATTTATAAAAGAAAAGGGGGATTTGTTTAAAAATAAATATTGATTTATTTTTGAAGTGTGAAAGCTATATATCTAGTAAAGATATTTTTAGGAAATAAATAATTTGGAAAATTATTTGGAATCCAGTGATGTTGTGCATATCCATTGATAGTTCAATAACCGACTATCAATATTTACCTTTGAATAGGTATTTGTTGTGATTTGCTTGAATTTCAATGCCACACTTATTTTTAAATTATTGCGCTCGTTATTCGGATTACCCATTCCGAATAGTGATACGACGTAATGGATAGCATTGATGACCGGTGTTGAAGACCGGATATTTTTGAAAACGGAAGGATTACCATCGAATGTTTCTGCACCGAATGGCCCCGGTATAGAAATTCCATATGTGATGGGAAGTCCGATCTTGATTAGTGAATATCTGGATTGCAAGGACTTCTTTGTAAGTGCCTTCGGTTCTGTTCGAGCCCGGAACAGACTTGTATGGATAGTATGTCTGACATTACAAATTGAAATATAAAGCCGATTTCTTTCAAATATATTTCTTTTGGTGGCGTAGAATTTATTCTCTTAGCTTAACACCCTTCTCTGAGACGTACGAGCTCAGAGGTTATGTAGTTGAAGGTTATCAGCGATATATTCCCAATTTGGTAATGTGACACGCTGAGTGTTGCTGTGAAATGATCATTGTGTTGATCATTTGTGATAGGATCATTATTTGATCGTTTATCTTGGTGATCATTTCTATGATCATTTGTTGACCCAAAGCACAGCTTTTGTATAAAGCGTGGCTTTGTGGACGAGACTTCGTCGAGCCTCACACCCCGGAATGGTCAAAACAGGAAAGATGCAGCAAGGTTATGAGGGGTAGCTCCCTTTAGGGTATGTGCATTTCCTTCTGGAAAAGGGTGGTATCATGGTATGGAGCCCAGATACTTACTCATGTTGAAACACTTTATTTATGATTGTGTGATGATGGTGACGAGCGCTCGGATAAAGGTCCCAAAGGACCGGGGGATGGCATACTCGTGTCAGTAGTTACCCAGTTAGGGGTAACCCAGCCTTGTGTTGGCAGAGATCTGGTTTGGTTCTCGGGGACGTCCTTCCAGAGGCGTTCTCATGTGGCAATGGAAAGTTCCTTGGCCTGACCATTTGTTGGAAATCCAAAGAAACAATACGATCCTTGTACAGTTTTAGTTGTAGAACCAGCTATGGAATGTGGCGGTAACCTGCTATTGAACATAGTAGCTATAGTAGGCATACGATAATGGTCGTATGTTGGCTATGATTTATATTCTACTTTCGAAATTGTTTTAAACACTATGCACTAGTAATAATATCAAATGTTTCTTTTTAATGTGTATCAAGCATCTTTGACTATCATAAGGAGAAATCTCCTCCGATTCTGCGTTTGCATTGTGTGTGTGTGTGCGGGAGGCCTTATGGTAGTCTCATTTTTAAAAGCATAGAGAATTGACTTTAAAAATATTCCTCTATTTTGATTTTAAAAGATAAATAAACTGTTATGAGTTCTCACACCAGTCACATGACTGACTCGGAGTTTATTGTTTTCCTTCCTAAACTCTGGGTGCCCACCAATTTCCACACGGGCAGTCAATAGTTAAGGTTTATCAGGATATTCTGGATATTCTGGAGTTGCTGGAGGCAAGCTGGATGGCATGGCGTATTACTAGTATATAGTATTTCTTTTCCGCTGTTTGATGTTTGTTTGTTGTTGTACACTCTGATGTAATGTAATGTGATGTTATGTAATGTAATAACTGATATAGTTCTTTGTTTAAAGATTATTCATTTATTTATTATATGTTGTCCCGCTGCGATTGTGAGATTCTAATGTTATTCTGTTGTTTTCTGTTCCGTTCTATTTTCTATTTTCTATTTTCTTTTCTCTCTATTCTTTATCTTTTTCTCTCTTTTTCTTTTTCTTCTTTTTGTTTAAAACCCTAACTATTCGGTTTTTCGGCAACGAAAAATCGCGTATGTTACATTTGGTATCAGAGCATATGGTTAAGCGACAACCATGGCTCTGTTGGGTATTACTCATTAGAGATAGAGTCAGTAGTACTCTAGAATGAGTTTGAGTGTAATAATAGCTATAAGAGCATATTTGTTAGTGAATATATAAAATTGTTTATATTGTGATGATTGGTTTATTGAGTGGTATATGAACCTTCGTCAGCACGGTCTTGACAACTATGCCGAAGCGGTTTATAAACATTTGAATAGAACAATTCGACATAATATTGTTTTAAATTGGGTAAATGAAATAATTTTACCTTGAGTATATTTTATATATGAAGAAATAATTTTTCAGAATTATTAAAGTGTATATAAATTGATTGTTTAGTTGTTTGAATAATCTAAATAAAAGAATAATTGTATAAGTAAAAAGAATTATAAGAATTGAATTATAATTAATGTGATATACAATTGTGAAATAAACTTATATGTATAAGAAGTGAAACTATATGAATATATTTATGAATATGAGTTGTAAATAAAGATGAAATTAAAGTTAAATGGAAATTTACTTTAGAATTGGAATCTGAATTGATTTATAAGTGGGAATTTAAGTTAAGTAAAACCAAATAATGTTTGAAATGGAATATAACTTAAGTGATGTTGAATTAAGTTGATATGGAATAATGAATGTAGGTGTTAATTCATTAAAATTAATGTTATTGGAAGTTGAATAATTGCATGAAAATTAATTTAATTGAACCAATTGAAAGTAAAGATGTTAAACCAAAATGAATGAATATAAGCAAAGGATTTTGGTTGTAATTAATATACATTGGGTGTTATATGGTTGTTAGTTGATTGTATATAATTCATTAAGAGTTAATGAAATTGAAAGCCAAAGTAGTTGAAATCCAGTTGGAAGTTAAGTGAATCTTAAATAGAATTGAATTTGATTGGAAGTGAACCAACTTGAATATGAATTAGTGAATATAAACTAATTGTGAATGGATGTTAGTAAAAACATCCGCTGTTAATTAATCAAATGTGATTAAATTGAAAACCATTTCATTGAATATTAATGAGAATATGAATGAATATTTATTGGTTATGAATGCTAGTTGGATGTTAGTTGGTTGATGGTTGAATATATATTGCTTTTATTACATTTGCTATGTTGGCATATATAGTTATTATGTTGCTATATGTTGTATATCGATATTATTGTCTATATACATGTTTCTCATGTTGTTTGTTGAGTGTTTAGTAGGTGCGGATCGCGTTTGCTTCGCATTTGGAGCTCGCTTTCGCGCTATATTAGCCGTATACGCTCGCTAATAAAATATAAGGTACATATCTCCGATTACATACCGTACTTCTACACTTTTTTCCCTGCGGGATGCCTCATTACTTGATGAGATGTATATTTGTGATATATATACTGTCATTTTTTTATTTTTTTCGGATCGAGCCGCGCAAAGGAGACTATGGCGAATTTTTCCGAAAATTTAAGGCGTTAGAATATTTTTGAGAAAAATTGGAAAATTTTGAAAACTATAACTTTGATTTGGAATTAAAAGTTAAACAATAGTAGTTATTTTTGAAAAGATAACTAAGTATGATTTGAAAACTTAGTAAAGTTATTGTAAGAAATTTAACTATGAATTTTGAGAAAATTAATAGATTCTGTAACTTTTCTTACTTGTTAATTTCAAGGACGAAATTCTTTTAAGGGGGGAAGTATGTAACGACCCAGAATTTTTATTAATTAAAATTTGAATATTTAATTAATTTTAAATATTAATAAGTGAAATTTATAAGTCGAATAAATTTTATTTTGAATAATTGGATTTAATTGGATAATTAAATCAATAATTTAATATGTGAAAATACAGAAATAATTGAAAATTGGGTTAAATATGATTGAAAATGATTTGTAAAATTTTATTTTATCATATTGAAGTTAGAACGATATTTTAGTACTTTTAAAATCGAATTAAGAGTTAATTTGTGAAAATTGAATATTTTAATATTTAATCGACTAGTGAAATTAGCCGTTTTTCGAACAGTCTCAGAATTTGACGAAACTAGTTCCATTGGATCCGTAATAGTTAGTAATTATCGGATTTCAATTTTCGTAGCAATCGGAGTTATCGTTTGACCGTGGCAGCTCGAAACGCATCTAAATTGTTTTTAATATTAATTTGGCGTGTTAAAATAGCCATTTTTCAAACAGTCTCGGATTTCGACGAAACTAGTTTCATCGGATCCATAATGTGATATTATTGTAAGGTTTCAATTTTCGTGTCAATCGGATTTACCGTTTGTCCGGTGCAAGCTAAAACGCCTAGAAAATCGTTTAATCGGTTTAATTTTAAATCGAACGTTTATTGCCATAACTTGCACAGATGACCGAATTAGCTTCCAAAACCTGTTCCATTACGTCCGGAACGTGGGATAAACCCTAGAAACATCGGTCACCGTGCGTAAGTCGGAGTTTTGAAAAGTCGAATGAATAGTGTCGTTCAAACTTCTATAAATAGACCCTTGCCTCTTCACAAATTAAAAAAAATAAAAATAAAACCCTAGCCGCCTGTGCTATTTTCAATGGCCAGAATTTCACTCTCTTCTCCTCTTAATTACTCTCAATCCATCAACAATTACGCGAAGTTTCCAACATGAAAGTTGTGGAGATTCGTGAGAGCTTTAGATCCATACATATATGATCGTGTTTGGAGAGTCAGAGGAGGAGAAAAGAGGGGCTGATGGCTGCGTGTTGCACATGCAAATCAAGGAGAAAGGGGGGCCGAGCTTTTCATGCTCGCAGCCGAAGGTAGTGGGGGTGATGTGCTTCGAGATGGCGGTGGTATGATGGAGTTTAGTCGAGTGTGGAGGTGGTGGCTAGGAACCCTAGTTTGGAGCTAATGGGTTGTGCGTGTGCGTGTTGCCTGTAAGTTACGTGCGTTTGGAGAAGAAGATATGGGCGGCCCAGATTTGCAAATGTTGGATCCAACGGCTCTGAATTGATTTAGGTTTAAAAATTTAAATAAATGTTGTAAATTTATGTATAAAAATTCGTGAAAATTTGAAAATGCATATCTTTTTCATACGAGGTCGAAAACGCGCGAAACAGGAAGCGTTGGAATCGTATAGACGAGCACTACGCTATGGAATTGGATTGGAGTCGTTTGGAGTTAGTGAGAATTTCGGGTAAAATTAAACGCGCGTTTAATTTTATTCGAAATAAATCGCTAAAACGAAATTGAGATCAAGGTGAGAACTTCTCACTCAATCGAATCGGTTTCGATTTAAATTTTAAATAGTTAGATTTAAAATTCTTGAATGCATGTTTGAATGATGATTGTTATCTATTGATTGTTAAAATATACATTATGCGCCGTTAGTAAGCGGATGTTATTTATTAAATCCCATATACCGCGAATATTTCATAAACAGTGAAATTGATATTATATATAATAGCAATATATATATATTGGCATATGTATATATTGCAGTTGTTGATTTCCCGCATTGTATAGCGGATGAGACCCTATTGCGTCGTCTATTAAGCGGATAATATTTTAAATCCCATATACCGCGATAATTCCGTGCTGGAGCGGAATTGGTATTGTGCTAATGTTTGTAGATGCAGGGAAACAGGTTGGAGGGATCCAACTGGATTCCTCAACAGTATTTATTTGATTATGGATATTTTGATATTCATTGATTATCATATTGATATATGATGTCGTTGTAGTCGTGATTGACTATTTAGTGTGTAGCATCATTGGACCAAGTTTTGGAATTTTAAAAGGATTTTTAAAATGATTTTTAAAGTGATTTTTGAAGAGTATACGTTTATAAAATATTTTTGGAACTGATTCATTTTAAATAAACAAACAATATAATTTTAATGTTATAAAAAATTATTATTTTTGAGAAATACAGTTAAAGATTGATTTTTGAAAATATGGGGCTAATGATTTTTATAAAATAGTTTAATCGGGATTTTTGAATTTATTATAAAAGTTTAAATATAGGATTCATAAAATTTGATTATTTTATAAATCAAAAATGGTGAAATTATAAAGGACTTTAAAGACGTTTTGAAATAATAATATAAATCGATTTATATAGAAGATTGTAAATTGATATTTATAAATTAAAATATTGGAATTATAAAACGAGTTTTTATAAGTGTTAGAATGAATTGTGAATGAATTTCGTAAATGAATGAAATTTATAGAATTATAAACGGTGAAGTTATAAATGGAATTTATAAACATTGTTTTATAAATTCGCAACGACTTATTTTGATAAGTAAAATTGTTATAACTTATTTATGGAGTTATATTCACATTTTAGATAGTGAGTAATCCTTTAAAATGAAACGTATAGAAATGATGAAATTGGTTAACGTAGTATATTCACGTTTTTGAGTAGTGAATAATATGTTAAAGAAATTGTTTTGGATGTGATGTTTTAAATAAAATTAAAACGATCTAACGATGTTTTCAAAAGGTGTTGAGATTCGGAACCATAGATTTCAACATTCGTTGTTGAAATAGACGTTTTCGAGAAATAGAAGGAAATGGTGGACTATAACACTGTTGTTATAGTAAATGATTTCCGAAAGGAAATGTTTTATATAGTATTGGGATTTATATATCTATTTAAATTTCGAATCCCTATACTAGTGATTTTGGGTTGTCGTAACGATGTTTTACGCAACATTCGTTTTGGCCCAAATAAATATGTTTAAGAGAATGATTTCCTTAAAAAAATGAAATATATACTTAATTTCAATTTAAGTATATTGAATATTTTCCAAGTGTAGAAAATAAAAAAATTGTGAATTACTTATTAAATAAGTATGGAAATGTTTTTTTTCCAATGTGAAATGAAACGTTTTGAGAATTTATCTTTTTGAAGATAAATTGAAAATGAATAATTGAAATCGTTTATTCATAAATATTTTGAAATATAAATTCACTATGGAATTTATAAAAGAAAAGGGGAATTTGTTTAAAAATAAATATTGATTTATTTTTGAAGTGTGAAAACTATATATCTAGTAAAGATATTTTTGGGAAATAAAAAATTTGGAAAATTATTTGGAATCCAGTGATGTTGTGCATATCCATTGATAGTTCAATAACCGACTATCAATATTTACATTTGAATAGGTATTTGTTTTGATTTGCTTGAATTTCAATGCCACGCTTATTTTTAAATTATTGCGCTCGTTATTCGGATTACCCATTCCTAATAGTGGTACGACGTAATGGATAGCATTGATGACCGGTGTTGAAGACCGGATATTTTTGAAAACGGAAGGATTACCGTCAAATGTTTCTGCATCGAATGGCCCCGGTATAGAAATTCCATATGTGATGGGAAGTCCAGTCGTGACTAGTGAATATCCGGATTGCAAGGACTTCTTTGTAAGTGCCTTCGGTTCTGTTCGAGCCCGGAACAGACTTGTATGGATATTATGTCTGACATTACAAATTGAGATATAAAGCCGATTTCTTTCAAATATATTTCTGTTGGTGGCGGAGAATTTATTCTCTTAGCTTAACACCCTTCTCTGAGACGTACGAGCCCAGAGGTTATGTAATTGAAGGTTATCAGCGATATATTCCCAATTTGGTAATGTGACACGCTGAGTATTGCTGTGAAATGATCATTATGTTGATCATTTGTGATAGGGTCATTTGTTTGATCGTTTATCTTGGTGATCATTTCTATGATCATTTGTTAACCCAAAGCACAGCTTTTGTATAAAGCGTGGCTTTGTGGACGAGACTTCGTCGAGCCTCACACCCCGGAATGGTCAAAACAGGAAAGATGCAGCAAGGTTATGAGGGGTAGCGCCCTTTAGGGTATGTGCATTTCCTTCTGGAAAAGAGTGGTATCATGGTATGGAGCCCAGATACTTACTCATGTTGAAACACTTTATTTATGATTGTGTGATGATGGTGACGAGCGCTCGAATAAAGGTCCCAAAGGACGGGGGGATGGCATACTCGTGTCAGTAGTTACCCAGTTAGGGGTAACCCGGCCTTGTGTTGGCAGAGATCTGGTTTGGTTCTCGGGGACGTCCTTCCAGAGGCGTTCTCATGTGGCAATGGGAAGTTCCTTGGCCTGACCATTTGTTGGAAATCCAAAGAAACAATACGATCCTTGTACGGTTTTATTTGTAGAACCTGCTATGAAATGTGGCGGTAACCTGCTATTGAACATAGTAGCTATAGTAGGCATACTATAATGGTCGTATGTTGGCTAAGATTTATATTCTACTTTCGAAATTGTTTTAAACACTATGCACTAGTAATAATAGCAAATGTTTCTTTTTAATGCGTATCAAGCATCTTTGACTATCATAAGGAGAAAAATCCTCCGATTTTGCGTTTGCATTGTGTGTGTGTGTGCGGGAGGCCTTATGGTAGTCTCATTTTTAAAAGCATAGCGAATTGACTTTAAAAATATTCCTCTATTTTGATTTTAAAAGATAAATAAATTGTTTTGAGTTCTCACACCAGTCACATGACTGACTCGGAGTTTATTGTTTTCCTTCCTAAACTCTGGGTGCCCACCAATTTCCACACGGGCAGTCAAGAGTTAAGGTTTATCAGGATATTCTGGATATTTTGGAGTTGCTGGAGGCAAGCTGGATGGCATGGCGTATTACTAGTATATAGTATTTCTTTTCCGTTGTTTGATGTTTGTTTGTTGTTGTACACTCTGATGTAATGTAATGTAATGTGATGTAATGTAATAACTGATATAGTTCTTTGTTTAAAGATTATTCATTTATTAATTATATGTTGTTCCGCTGCGATTGTGAGATTCTGATGTTGTTCTGTTGTTTTCTGTTCCGTTCTATTTTCTATTTTCTTTTCTCTCTATTTTCTATCTTTTTCTCTCTTCTTCTGTCTTTTTCTTTTTCTTTTTCTTCTTTTTGTTTAAAACCCTAACTATTCGGTTTTTCGGCAACGAAAAATCGCGTATGTTACAACCTTACTTTATAAATCTAATCCTATCAGAAACTGAATTAAAAAGATAAGTGTTATAAATAGAGTTTTATGACAGTAAAATCAAAAACAGAACAGACAATTAAGTAACAACATGCACACATAACATCTTCACATCAGATTTTCAAAAATACACAAACAATACTCATTTATCAAATCATACTGGCATGCAACCTATTTTAAAATTTTAAAATTTAAAATACTCACCTCTTATTTAAAGAAGCAAAGCCACTATTTGACCTTTTTGAAATTTGCAGAATAAAAATGCAGGCATGATCCCTTTTTAAAAATTGAGTTGCAAGCCTGTTAAAATTGGAATACTCATGTTTCTCTGACTAAACTACTTGCATGCAGATGCTTTAACAGGCTTTAATTTTAGGTTGTGCAGAGAGTAGATGCAAACTTGTACATGATTTGAATATGCAGGGTTTCATTTCCAAGTTTATAAAAATGCAGGTCTATTTGATTTTGAGGAATTTGTGTATGCAGATTTGAGTATGGTTTTGGGGTTTTCTGGTTTAGATTTGAACATGCAAATTTGATTTTGATGAGGAGTTTTGATATGGAGATGCTTTGAAGTTTACTGATTTTAAACTTTGTACAGGAATTGAATATGTAGAATTTTGAAGAGGTGTTACTGATTTTAGAATTTTGAAGTTTTCTTTTTGATTAAGGAAATGGAAAAAAAACCAATATGAATGAAGATGCAAGTTTATATAGATGTATTTCAGATTTAATTAAATAAAAGAAAATTAAAACAAAAATGTGCCACTTGTAAAAATTATTCAACATTTGTCAATTTGAATATTCATCTTTCTAACACTTGTTTAATTAATGCCTAAAAATGCAACACTTGTCTCTTTAAAATAATTAATACTTAATTTACAAATTAATGTGTATACTAAGCCTAATTAAATTTGTTAATTAATATTTGAATATGTGTATAAATTTATAAAAGAAATAAAGAGAAATCATGTTTATAAAATAAAACTTATACATATAGAAATTAAAACAATTAAGATTTATACTTTGGAAATTTAAATTCAAATCAAATTCAAAATCAATTATTTTAAAATCAAGTTATGATTACAAATTTAATTTGAAATAACAATTGCAAATTTTATTCAAAATCTATTTATAAAGACAATACACTATTAATATTGTTTTTATAAATATCTTATTATTAAATAAAAATCATTTTAAAAGAAATTATATTTTTATTAATAAATTATCCATTTTATTAAGCCATAAAGCCTTTGTTAATTCATTCTAAATTTAAAACTCAAGCCAAATTGTTTTAAACATTTAACATTTTTCTTATCAATATTTTTAAATTCATATATTTATTTATTATATAGTTTTAAACTCAATACTAATTTAAATCAAAATTTCCTAATTAAAATGTATATATTAGAATTTTTAGAACATGATTCATTTATTAAGTTTAAACCAAAATTTATTCATTTAACTTTGGAAAGCTTAAATATTAAATAAAACAAATTTTCCAAATTACTATAAATATTAAAATTAGAAAAAAATATGCATTATTTATTAAAATTAAACAATGCTAATCTATTTAAAATATAAACCATATATTTATATTGTAAATAGAAATCCATTTATTATTTTTAAAACATAAAATAACCAATTAAATAATTATTGAAGAAGATTATTAAATTTATTTGAATTATTATTAACAAAATATCAATATCAATTTAATTTTTAATATAGATTATTAAATTGACATTGTTAAAAATTCTGGGATATTACAATCCTTCGCCTTAAAAGAATTTCGTCCCCGAAATTCAAAACAAAGATAATTTAATAATCTTATTAAAGATTTAATTTTAAAACACAAGCATATATTGTCAAACATATGCTAACAATCATAGCAACCAATTCAATCAAACAAATAAATCTAACTATCCAGACAAAATTCTGGATAGAGTTTCCTCGAGTTTCCCCGGTGTGTATATATATATACCGGGATACTCGCTCTATAGAAATCAAACAATCAATACTATGAAGCTACAAAGCTCCTATCCAACTAGATCTACAAAACTATACAAGATATCAGACTACAGACGAGTCTGACTCAACAACCAAAACTCTCAAACTGCTGGTTCCACACCAGAAATAGATCATACACTTACTCCCTCAAAGATACGTGAAACTCATCGAATCCCAGTTATCCAAACTGGCAATCCAATCTTGTAGATCAATCACTTATTCTCCAAGAATACAGAAAAGATCCAAAACTCTTCAGAGCTAGCTTCTTAGCCTTATCCAATCTTATAGCTCCTTTACGATCGAAGAAAACTTATCCAAATCAAACCTCCGACTTCAGAATCCAATTTCCTTCGTTCCAAATCCACAAAAGTCTTCAGACGATCCTAAGCTGTCTATAACCTTCCTGATCAGCTCAACCTTTGCTGATGCCTCTAGAAACAAACTAGACCAATCAACACAACAAAATGATCTCCTCAAGATCAACCCTACTCTTCAAACATCAGAAGACAACAACTCACTTCTCCTGTCCGGGAAAAGAAAAGAAGATACACTTCCCAACTGCTTCTGCTGCTCAACTTTAATCTGAAGTAGAAGAAAATGCTAAAGAAGAACACGAGCACAACTCAACACACATCCCAGAGATATGGTTCAACAAATCCATAAAAAAAAATCAGAAATTCCATCAAAACCTGAGCTGCTACACCAACTCAATCTCTAGGAACCATTATCAACTAAGTTGAACCACCGGTACCACTCCTAAAATCCTAGTCGATAAGAAAACTTAATCTCCAGATGCGGACAAAATTCTGACTTCTTTGAAGACGTCAGAAAAACTCTGATAACCCAAGAGAACACTCAAACGATCGCAAGTCACTTTTGCGATCAACTAAAACCAAATCCAAGGAAAACTGTCCTCCCTTTACCAAATAGAACAGCTTACACTTAACTAGCCAACCCATCGAAGAAACAGGTTCTCTTAATTGCTTCTGAACTCCACTTCAGAAAAACTGCTAAGCCAGAAGATCTCCTGTCAACACCGAGAACACTCCAAGCTGCACTGTTGCCACAGATGCCAAAGAATTCCAAATCAAAGCTCTTCGAGAAAACTCAGACTTCAAAGCAACAGAAACACCAGCTGAACACAGCCACAACACTGAAGCAGACTCACCTCCTTAACTTGTTCCAAAGAAAACATCTTCGGGAACATCCATGGTCACTGCATCTCATCACGCAGCTACTACTCCTTGAGGTATAAAATACCATCACTCACTTCTGCCCAACTGATAGATCCAAACTCTACTCATCCAACTTCAAAGAATTAACTCCGAACCTTAACAGGTTTCCTTCAATGATCAATGAAATCCTTCATTACTACAGAACTCACTCGAGACGGTATTAGGTCTACGGTCTCGACAGATACACTTCCAACCTCAAACATTCAAACTCCAACATATGATAGTTATGTTACACACACTACTACCCCATCTACCTTTATAAATTATATTGGAAAACCTAAACAGGTAACCCAACGGATAGGTAGAAATAAATATATATATTTAAAATTACAAATACGCTCTCTCAAGAAAGACACCAAACCAGAGCCTAGGTATTCACTCAACCTAATGCTCTGATACCAAGTGAGACGACCCGACTTTCTCACCACAGAAAATCGTACCATTCTTAAAGAAAGAAAGGGATAGAAAAGAGAAAAGAAAGAAGAGAAAGAAGAAACAACACAGAATCTCAACAGCGGAACGAATAAATTATATTAATAACATAAATATTACATAGTATACAATACTAATCAGAGTTACACAGCATATACATCACATACTAGACAGTTATAAACACCTGTCTAGTTATACAACTCAATATAGTACAAGAAACAATTCAGAGAAAACTACACAGCGGAAAACTATATATCCACACGCAGAAGCCTCCTGCTCCATTGCTCCTCCACAATTCGTCAAAGCTAACCTGAATCCCTTGGCTACTCGTAATAATTTGAGTACCCAAGAGTTAAAGAAAAACAGAAATAACTCCGGGTCAGACATGGGTCTGGTGTGAGTAACATGTTAAGGTTGCTTAATTTTCAAAAACCTTTTGAAAAGAAAGGCATCACGTAAGACTTTCCACACATAAACATGGAAAAGTTTTTACCTTACGCGAACCAAAACATTTGATAGGAAATACGATGATATTATAATAGTGTCTAGGGTTTTCAAGTAAATATGAAATAGCCGAAATTGTTACATTATTAAATTCCAGCTACTAGCCACAAAAGTGGGTAATACAATCAAAACCATTGGCACTTATTGGATTTTGGATTCCATACAATGGCAGGGATACTGGGGTACCGCCCGTCATAGTACGCGGCCTAGATCAACGCACCGAGGAGCCACCCTAACTCCCCTGCAACACAAGGCCGGACCCATTCCTTACTGAACAGTTCCGAACAAGACAACCCCGCGGTTGTAGCTAGCAACCGCCCACACAGCCGAATATAAAAGGGACCTCTAGACATTGGTAAATCTCACTCTCAAGTGGGGGCTACCCACGAATCCTTGCTGCACCTCCCATGTTTTAGCCATTCCCGGTTGATGAGGCTTGAGGCTACGATTACCTTTAGTGAACACATCACTTAGAATGCTCATCATTCACCTGACGATGTTCTGAAAGCATTCAATCCATACAAGTTCGTTCCGGGTTCGAACAAAACCGATGGCATTATCTAGTTACACTCATTTTGGAATTACCCTCAGAGTTAACGACGATAACCCTTGCACTCTGAATCTTCATCTCGAATCTGAAAGTACTATCTCGTCAAACTCATCACGGAATCACCCTCAGAATCATATTGACGAATAGTCCTTACTCCTCGAGTCTTCACTCTTCACATAAGATTTACGACCTATCGTTAATTTGGATCGATGTGGTTTTCGGATATCCAAATATGGAAAGACGATCCCGGTCTCATCAAAATCCAAAGCGTGTCTTTTGAGTCCAAGTTGCTTTAAAGTTTAAAACAATTCAGTTATCTATATACATACAGATAGATAATTTCACAAATCACAATTGATAATCAACACTATCAAATAAACAGGTAATCCACATTATCATTATCAAAATAGATAATCCATATCACCATCACAATAGATAATCTATATTATCATCACAATGCAACCAAGCATTCATACCACACACATTACTTATCTCATTTCTGAGATCACAACCATTCAAGACAACCAATGTCATCCATTCATATATAAGCAAAAATTTACTTAATCACATTATAATTAATTTAAAATGAATTAAATTAATTACCTTCATCTCTAATTAAGTTAAAGTGAATTAAATTAATTACTTCATCTTTAACTAATTTAAAATAAATTAAATTAATTACTTCATCAATATAAACCTTGCTTACTTAAGCATTTAATTGATTACGATCAATTAATTAATCATTCAAACTAATCACCTTAATTAATCACCCTTGATTAATTATCCTTTAATTACATTCAAGTAATTATCCTTAATTAATTTCCCAAATTAATTATTCTCAACCAAAAACAGTAATTAACATTTAATTACTTCAATTAATTAATTAACTATAATAAATTAACTTAATCCTTAATTAATTACATTAATTAATTACCCTTAATCACTTCTCATTGATTAACTAATCATAATTAATCAACTTTAATTACATCATTAATTGTATTAATTAATGATCCTTAATTATATTTTAATTAATTATCTTCTTAAATCAATTACCCTAAGTAATTAACTCATAATTATTAATCCTTCTTGATTAACCATATTCAGTAATTAACTAACTTAATTACTTCATTAAAACAAATTAATTATCCCTTAATTAATTTGTTAATTAATCCATTGATTAATTACTAAGTAATTTAATCCAAATTACTTCATTCTTAAACATCTTCAATCATTGCAACCTGTAATTATTAAATCAATTACTTAACTAAGTAATTTCCAATCCATTAATTACATACAGTAATTATCTTCAAAACACAAGTGTTTAAAATTAAATAAACTTAATTAATTAAAATAAACAATCACATTAAACTAAATTAATTACCTTAAGTAAATAATTTCTTAATTACTTCATTAAGTAATTATATTCAAACCATTCACAAATGATTATTATTAAATTAATTAATCTAATTAATTATAAAATTAACTACATTAATTAGTTATTAAACAATCCTGGTTAATGACCTTCATTAACCATTTTTTTAATTATTTTCATTAAGTAATTAACTTAGATTAGTTACAAATTTAATTATCTTTAATTATCCATCAATTAAAGTTAATTATTTAATTAATTAATCTTGATTAAAAACTTAATTACTTAATTAATAATTCATAAATCATTAATTTAAAAATCTAATAATGATCTTAATTTTAAATTGATTAATCATTAATCAATATTTATTAAACCTTAATCAAAAATTAATTAAATTATCTAACTACTCCTTAATTACCTTATTAATTAAATAAATTTTCAAAACATTTGTCTTAATTAATTTTAAGATAAAACATTTCTAAATTTTGTTTTTAAAAAACAAAATTTATTTAAAACAAAGTACTTCTGAAAATTACCTTTAAATTCCATTCTAAATACAAGTTTTAAAATAAGAATAATTTAAACTTGTCAAAGTTTAAATAATTTAAAACTTTTTAAATTGCAAGACAAACAAATGTTTGTCTTAGAATTTAAATTCATAAGAATTTTGAGAACAAAAACTCATTTCAAAATTTCACTAACTTCAATTTATATTTAGTTTAAAACTTCCAAATTTAAACCTTCTTTTAAATTTAAAAACTGAAGTTCATATTTAAATTTAAGATTTCCAGATTTAAATTTTATTTTAAATCTTGCTCATATTTTACAAACTTCAATTTAAAAGATTTAAATTATTTCCTAAAATAATGTAATTATACAAGATTAAGTTTAAAACCTTATTTCCATTATTATTTTTTATTTTTTTATTTAAAACAGAGATTTTTAATTAAACTTAAATTCAAACTTGAATTTAAATTTGATTTAAACTTTCCTAATCAATAAACTTCAGATTTTAAAAAATTTCAAAACAGAAACTACAGGTTTCTGTAAACCTGAAAAAACACAAAGCAAACCCGAGAACCCCTAAAACTACTTCGAGTCAAATGCTGCTCTACTCCGAGTCTTGTATCCATCTACTTCGAGAAACTCTCCAGAACCTCCCCTGTTCCACAAGCAAACCCAACATCACCAGGAAACACATTGCCGTGCATATGCACGGCGACTCCAGCCACCGTAAGTCGCCATGGATGATCGCTACTCATCAGAATCCCACCCTACAACACGTCACGCACATCCAAAACAAGCTACCACCCACGAAATCAAATCGACCTCAACATCATCAAACCTGGGAACAGAAGTCAGATTTTCCCAAAAACCTGTCAACGACAAGCTTATGCTGCTCCGACCACCTGAGGTCCACCCACTCCGGCCTCGAACCCATCTACACACCAACTACCCATTCCCTAAACATCATAGCACTCGATCCATCCTTCATCCCGAAAGATTGATTCTTTATACCCCTTTCAAAGTAGGGTTTAAAAATAAAATTCAAAACTGCATCCTCTCTGACAAGTTTTAATCCCATCCATGATTTTTCTGAGCATCACCTATACCTTCTCCATCACTCAGAAAAAACCCAAGACTTCTCAATTCATGAATCAACAGAATTTGCTATAAATTCAATGTCAATTAAAAACCCAACTGCAACTTCATCTAACACCCTAAAATCCTAATTCTTGATCTAAAAATCAAGTTATAGTTAATGTTTTAGATTTATGAATCCGAATTACAAGATTAACATATTTTAATTATGGTTAAAAATTATAATGTACTGATGTTCTCTGTAATTCCGGAGACAATAACTATTTTTTTAGCTTACTTAATTTTTTTTTAAAAAGATAACTTAAGATAATCAACAACCTTACTTTATAAATCTAATCCTACCAGAAACTGAATTGATAAGATGTGTTATAAATAGAGTTTCGTGCCAGGAAAATCAAAAACAGAACAGGCAATTAAGTAACAACATGCACACATAACATCTTCACATCGGATTTTCAAAAACACACAAACAATACTCATTTATCAAACCATACTAGCATGCAACCTATTTTAAAATTTGAAAATTTAAAAGTTACTCACCTCTTGTTTAAAGAAGCAAAGCCTCTGTTTGACCTTTTTGAAATTTGCAAAATAAAAATGCAGGCATTAGCCCTTTTTAAAAATTGAGTTGCAAGCCTGTTGAAATTTGAATGCTCATGTTTTCCTGACTAAACTACTTGCATGCAAATGCTTTAACAGGCTTCAATTTTAGGTTGTGCAGAGAGTAGATGCAAACTTGTACATGATTTGAATATGCAGGGTTTCATTTCCAGGTTTATAAAAATGCAGGTCTATTTGATTTTGAGGAATTTGTGTACGCAGATTTGAGCATGGTTTTGGGGTTTTCTGGTTTAGATTTGAACATGCAAATTTGATTTTGATGAGGAGTTTTGATATGGATATGCTTTGAAGTTTACTGATTTTAAACTTTGTACAGGAATTGAATATGCAGAATTTTGATGAGGTGTTACTGATTTTAGAACTTTGAAGTTTTCTTTTTGATTAAGGAAATGAAAAAAAAACCAATATGAATGAAGATGCAAGTTTGTATAGATGTATTTCAGATTTAATTAAATAAAAGAAAATAAAACAAAAATGTGCCACTTGTAAAAATTATTCAACATTTGTCAGTTTGAATATTCATCTTTCTAACACTTGTTTAATTAATGCCTAAAAATGCAACACTTGTCTCTTTAAAATAATTAATACTTAATTTACAAATTAATGTGTATATTAAGCCTAATTAAATTTGTTAATTAATATTTGAATATGTGTATAAATTTATAAAAGAAATAAAGACAAATCATGTTTATAAAATAAAACTTATACATATAGAAACTAAAACAATTAAGATTTATACTTTGGAAATTTAAATTCATATCAAATTCAAAATCAATTATTTTAAAATCAAGTTTTGATTACAAATTTAATTTGAAATAACAATTGCAAATTTTATTCAAAATCTATTTATAAAGACAATAGACTATTAATATTGTTTTTATAAATATCTTATTATTAAATTAAAATCATTTTAAAAGAAATTATATTTTTATTAATAAATTATCCATTTTATTAAGCCATAAAACCTTTGTTAATTCATTCTAAATTTAAAACTCAAGCCAAATTATTTTAAACATTTAGTATTTTTCTTACCAATTTTTAAAATCATATATTTATTTATAATATAGTTTTAAAATTCATTACTAATTTAAATCAAAATTTCCAAATTAAAATGTATATATTAGAATTTTTAAAACATGATTCATTTATTAAGTTTAAACCAAAGTTTATTCTTTTAACTTCGGAAAACTTAAATATTAAATAAAACAAATTTTCCAAATTACTACAAATATTAAAATTAGAAAAAAATATGCTTTATTTATTAAAATTAAACAATGCTAATCTATTTAAAATATAAACCGTATGTTTATATCGTAAATAGAAATCCATTTATTATTTTTAAAAGATAAATAACCAATTAAATAATTATTGAAGAAGATTATTAAATCTATTTGAATTATTATTAACAAAATATCAATATCAATTTAATTTTTAATATAGATTATTAAATTGATATTGTTAAAAATTCTGGGATATTACATCTACATTCTTCCACGACCACATGCACTCTATCTCTAAGGCCCAAATGACTCAGAATAATTATTATTTTGGCGCAGTGCACTCTTGTGCTATACTTCTCTAACTAGTATTTCTCTAAAATAACTCCAAAGCCTACGAATTTAAATACGTAGGGATCACAAGAAAACTTATACCCGCCTAACTCAATATCTAGGTCAACGCATCTTAATCCGAGAGTGGCATACCCTCGTATCAAATTTACCATACATAAGGAAGTGACTAAATAGGTAACACATATCCTAAGTCTATCAACCAAGTCTTTAACTATAAATGAGTGCGTAGTACCATTTTTCTAAGTAGTTAATATCGGTATCATGTATATATCAGTCAAGTACCGATATAAGATATTATAACTTATATCATGATAATATAGGATAATATAAGTAAAATATTGGATATACGTAGAACAAGTTATAAACGATATTATATTATGTTATAATGTTATATTTATGTTAAGTTTTCAAATATATGGATAAATAAGCCAAACTGATTGCATATAGTTTACGAATTATAATCTGTTTATAGAGATATTCTATTAAGTACAAACCATAATGTAAGCATGTGCATCTTTATTATTTTCTTTATTTTTATGCTATATTCATTATTATTTTCAACCATCTAATAATCTATATTACCTTCCTAAATTTTCCATATTTATAGTTCCATCGTTTTCATTTCCAATTAATTTATCGAATATGCAATGTCGATTTGATACCAGTTACTACTTTAGCTTGTTCCTTATCGATAAAGCAAATATATAAATTTAATACTCTTCAACTTTTAATTCTTGGTGTATGAAATCAATTAATAATATGAATTTTCATAAGCTAACTTACCAATGAGAAATGGTGAATAAAAAATAAATAAAAAGAGAAGTAGTTATTTCATGATATTGTCTTTAGTGGTAAAGTCAACAATGGAAATAAAATATATAAAATAATGGAATAGGTAGATTATCTTTATTGAAAGACTAACTAAAACTGTATAGTCAAAACTGAAAAATTTATGCAGTGGGAAATCTAATATGGTCTACATATTATCATTCACCGCATACAAAAAAATACTGAGAATGTAAAGATATTTATTTGTGAAGATATTTAATCCAACACATACGATAATGAACAATATTTCCAAAAAAATTCAGTTATTTTACAAATATCGTAGTAATATATCAGCAAATATCAGATGATATATCGGTAATGATATTTTACACGATATTTTGAAAATATATCAACTTAGAATCAATATGAGATATATCGACGATATATCAGAGATATTACCTAATATTAACTACATAGCCAGTATGTACTCTAACTGAAATACCAGAAATCAAAGCTATAACTTCCAGGACTTTCCCATTGCCTTTTTCCTCGGCTCATGGTCCTTGCCTTGGTCCATCCAATACATAAACATGTGCTCTAAGCTCTAGGCAGTCCTTTAAATGTCCCATCTTATCATACTTAAAGCACTTCACCCTAGCGAGGTTCTTTGGCATTGGACACTTTGTCGCATAGTGCCCTTCTGTCTATAGTTAAAACAAGCAATGTCAATGGTAGCAACCTCTCTACCTTTTCCCTTTGGCACTCCCTTATTGTCTTTAATATATGGGGTAAAATTCTTCTTCTACTCTTTTTTGGTCCTCGCCCCCACTTTGCTCTGCTCCTGGTACATCCCACCATACCTTCTAGCCATATCAACCACAAACTCAAAAGGAGATGCAAAGTGAGCCATCACCTTATGGCCAAGACTCTACCTCAAACCCCTAACAAACTTCTCAATTTTTTCATCAGTGTATTAATGATCTCGCAGCCATACTTAGCCAAAAAGTTAAACTTCTAGATATACCCTGCATATATAAGGTCACCCTGCTTTAGATCAATGTACTCGCGTAGTAACCCACTCTACCGAGACTCCGATACGAACTGAGCCTCAAACCTTTCTTTAAACTACTTCTAGGTAACCTCTCTCAATAGGGTCTCAGCAATTATTGCCTCCCACCAATCCAGCGCATCTTCTAGCAATTTCCTAGATGCCAGTCTTCTTTTTTGCACACCATTCAATCCTATGTCTCCAAATATTCGCTCACAAATCCATAGCCAATTCAGGTATTCAACTACAGGCTCCTTCCTTGTATATGCCATTCCTCCAAAACTCTTATGTCTTTATTCATCTTCAGGGTGTCCTCTCTCTCCGCTCTAGGTCCTGGATGAACAGCCTTTGGTGCAGCTTATCTCAACATCCAGGTCATGAACTGCCTAAACAAGATAATTTTATCTATGCCCCCCATATTTGTTGGCGGTGCAACTTCCTCCCTTACTGCTCTAGAACCTTTCCCCTATTTTCTCCATTAGTCTGTGCACTTTCAACCTCCCTTCTTATACTTGCCACTCCTATCATAATTCTCCAACTCCTTAAATCCATCTTGCTTCTTCTGTTAAGAAAATATTCATTAAAAACAAAAAGAAAGGGAGTGAAACAATAATAGAAGGATATATATATATATATATATATATATATCTTCTTATATATATAGCAACATAAAAGTATGTTACATATATATAGTAGCGCATCCCCTCCCTGGGATGTTCATCTCATTCTAAGTACCATTCCTACTTTTCAGCTTTGTTTTACTTAAGTATCCCCTAGCCTATGTTTTGATACCAAACTCTAACATCCAACACTTCAAGACTTGAAGATGAATGCCGGTGATGTTACAATCATCACCAGAATTATCTACCAGTAACATGAGTAAGTTCGTATATTCAAATATAGACAAAGTAAACGAAGCAACTAATATATTCATTACATAGAAATTTTCTTTAATATCTAACACATACATTTTTATTTTCAAATTTACCACCAAAGTCGTGCCCATGGAGGGGTCAAATAAAAAAAAAATAACATAGTAAAGAGTTAGTTCAACATATAAGGATGCGGCTTGAACTCCTTTAAAAGCGGAAACAACATCTTTATTAGCTAACTAAATCGCCTGCTCTATCATCGATCTATGTACTACGGCTCCTGTTATTAACCTACCTAATCCCATAAACTTAGCTACTCCCATGAATTTATAGGGAAAATAATAATAAAAACCCATGTCAGACACAAAGTCTAGTGTGAATAATACTTAACCAAAATAAACCTATAGTGGGACCAAGTCGTACTATAATAAATATGTTTCCCTCACTCTCCAAAACATCATAAGAGAAACAATCATATTTACTAAAGGAAGTAGTTATTATTATTTATTATGCCTTAACGAGTTCTTATCTAATTCGCATTTACTATTGTGCCCCAACATAGTCCCTACTTAGCTCCCAATTTAGATTATTCTTTAATCTACTGTTCGCCACTGCCATTGTTCCCCTGGGAAGTCCCCACTTAACTTCCCATTTAGGCTTATCTTTTAGCTGATACTGGCTGGAATCAACCTCCGCTACAGTATCCCTTTATAATTCATTCTATAGATTTAGACTGCATAGATTCAGCTCCCTGCAATATTCTTTAGATTTATTCATTAGTCAAACTACATAGTCCCGGCCACCCGTAGTATTAACTATTTATTACTAAAGCCCTGAACCACAAAGAACCAGTCGCACGCAGTCCCCCTATAGTTATTTACTTAAGTTCTGGACTACTATGAAATAACCACCCCCAGTCGCCATATATTTATTTAAACTCAAGACTACTGTGAAATGACCACCCGTAGTCCTTTAACATCTGATTAATTTGAAACTACTTGGAATCACCCACTGTAGTCTCTGGAAGTTTAACGCCTCTCCTCATCTTTTCTAGGTGTGCATTCGAGTGAGCTTCCCCACCCAATGTCAATAGCTTTTCAAACCTTACCTCTACCGCAGGAGTTCGGTGATGATCTGCCTTTTTTACTTCTAAAGACGACACTTAATACATCCATGGTATACATGTGTCGAATCATCTGAGCGTCTGAAAGATAGGTTGTTGGGAAAAAGAAAAGTCAAGAGGAGAGAAACATAGAATCTCACAACGCTTGGATATCATATATAATAGAACATAAGATAGTAATGCAGTCACTTCCAAAATGAAACATCAAGGTTAGAATGAGTCTAACTTCAACCGGGACAGTAATAACAGTCTGCCCCCACAATGTTGATACATAACTGTTGTTTGCGCCAAAATTGGTCACAAACACCCAATTGTCGATGAGAGCACCCGTTTACAATCACAGATCATAGATAATAAGTATGTAGAGAATTAGAAATGAAGAACACTCAGAAAATTAAGAAGAAAGCAGTAAAGAACATAGAGTTTATAGTGTTTTGGCAGTCCAACCTACGTCCACTTTGAATTTGATGATTTTATTGATGTATACTTGCTGATTACAATGAGTTACAACTGGTTACAATAGAAAAATTCGAGTACAATGATGAATTCGGCGGAGTCTGGACGTAGAAGAACCAAAAGTCCCCTTTCTGTAGGCTCTAGGATGTTATTTCTAGGCGTAGGCTGCAAATATCTCACTCAGGTCTCAAGAGTCCTCTTCTTCCACGTGTGCGGGCCCACGTGATCGATCCCATGTGATTTGGACTCGATCCATGATCGATATGAATGAATTTTGTATCGATTAATATTTTTCCCAATCGAGTCAAAATCGAGCATGAATATTCTTTAGGTTTTACGTAAGCTCCAGTGAAAATTTCATAGCATTTAGACTTGTAGATTATGAGATATGATCGATGCAAGTTCGTGTTTTTTGAAGGCTGTCTCCTTCGTATCTATTGCTGTTGCACTGTTCGCACTCAATCGTTGTTGCATTGTTCGCACTCGATCGTTGTTGCACTGTTCGCACTCGATCGCTGTTGCACTGTTCGCACTCGATCGATGTTGCACTGTTCGCACTCGATCGCTGTTGCACTGTTCGTATCGGTTGCTATTGCACTATTCGTATCAATATCTATTGCACTATTCGTATCGATCACTATTGCATTTATGGATACGAACAGTGGAGGCTTGATGGATACAAACAGTGGAGGATTGATGGATACGAACAGTGGAGGCTTGATGTATACGAACAGTGGAGGCTTGATGGATACAAACAGTAGGGGATTGATGGATACGAACAGTGGAGGTTTGATGGATACGAATAGTGGAGGATTGATGGATACGAAAAGTTGGTTGCTTGAATTGCATCGATCATATCTTGAGCATACGAACTCCGATTGACCTGAAATTTGAAACTTTACTTCTCCTAGCCTTGATCATCATTTACAATCGATCCCATCTTGATTGGAGCCCGATAAAATTTTGACAACATCGATCATCGCCTTGTTTTCAATCGATCTCTAATTCTGACATCCATCCTTTCCAGCTAATTTGTTGATATCCCTTCCTTGGCCAAAAGGTGGGATAACATTTACCCCTCATAAGATGCCTTGTGGTAAGAAGGTGTGTTTTGAAAATCTTTGAGTCCGACATCTGAAATGCATACTTCATCCATAGCCATATCATCCGATTCTTAGTCCAATCCTTTACCAAGCCATCCTATTTAAGTGCCATAGCCATATCCTGATCCAAATCCGCAACCGCTCCAAGTCGATGTCCAATTTCGAATCCAATAACCAAATCCCTAGCCAATTCCATAGCTTTCCGAGTCCATCAATCGAGCTTTGATCTATCCATATCAGATAGCCAAATCCATAACATTTCTGGTCAACATCTAAATTCGAGACCGCTCCGAGTCCTTTGCCTAATCCAGGACCTCTTCGGGTCCATTCATCCCAAGATCAAATCCGAATCCATGACCTCTTCGGGTTCGACTTTAAATCCATTGACCTCGCCAGGCCGCGTTATCCTACTCTGACCCCGACTCTCCGGTCAAGGGCTTCTATGCTTTCCGGCTTTGGCTCTTCGGCTAATGACTTTTTATGTTCATCGGCCTTGGCTCTCCGGCCAAGGACTTTTGTATTCTTTGGCCTCGGCTCTCCGGCCAAGGACTTTTATATTCTCCGGCCTCGGCTCTCCGACCAACGACTTCGATATTGTCCGGCCTCGGCTCTTCAGCCAAGGACTTCGATATTCTCCCACCTCGGCTCTCCGGCAAGGACTTCGATATTCTCTGGCCTCGGCTCTCTGGCCAAGGACTTTGATATTATGTTTGAGTCCATTCCATTGCTCCTCAATGAAGGGACTCATAATTTTCGATTACTGCCCCGTCTCTCCGGTTGGGATCGTAATCGCGAGACCTGTACAACATATTACATTGATCCAAATCCAATCATCCAAAATAAGAGTTTTATAGCCAGGGAAAATCAAATAAATGTCTGTACATCCAAAGAAGAAACCAAAGTTTTTGAAAAAAAGAAAAACAGGATTTCATAGGTTCGAGCAATACGGTTTAGCATCGACTTAGAGCATGCCTAGGGACCATCCTCGATCCCGTACATGTGTAAGTGACTCAACCGTATTACTTCGAGCTCTATTACTTATTCAAATCCATAAATTAATTTAGTTGATAACAAGCCGTTGCTGCCTAGATCCAGTGCCATCTTCATTCGATGTGGGCGGTGGCCGCTCCTGTTCTACTGCCACATCTCGGCTTCATACATATTGTTGTAGATGACCATTCCTTACATGCTCCTCAATGATGTCCTTCAAATGCCTGCAATCGTTTGTGTTGTGCCCATCCAGCTCATGGAATAGGCAGTTTCTTCTCCAAGCCCGTTCGTAATCAAAAGGTTCCCTTCTTGCTGGCCTTCGATACTAGTGGCGCCCTCGAGTATCCAAGTAAATCCTTTCCAGAGTCTTGGTTGAATCCGTGTAAGAAGAAAATTTTGACTCCCTCTATGGCCTCTTTGAAGTGCTGCCATTGTCATTCATTTTCCTTTTGCCTTTATCATCTTTGTTTAGGTCTTCTCTAGGTGGACCTCCATCCCATACTGTATAAGCTTTAGCTTCTCTCCCTTCTCTTTCAGCCTGCGCATCTTCCTGCCTTAGAAATCTTTCCGCCTCATGATAGAACTCCCAAAGATTTCTTGGTGGGTCCTATTCCAATGATATCTTGAAACCTGAATTGTCTGCAGTTCTTGAAACCGCTGCCATCAAAACCATCGACGGATCAGGTCGATCCACCAAAGCCACTGCCACATTGAATCTGGTCAAGAAATCTTTAAGTGATTCTCCTTTCCATTGTTTCACTGATGTTAAAGTCATCACATTTTTGGTCTGGCTATGTGGACCCGAAACTGCCTCATAAACCTTTCAATCAACTCCATCCACGTACCAATAGAGCTATTTTCTAGCTGTCTGAACCATAATGCTTCTATATCTGTCAGATACAAAGGGAAGCATCACGCCATGACCTCCACTAATGCACCCAGTACTTCCATATGCCGCATGTACCTCGTCAGTTGAACAACAGGATCTGCCCTTCCATCGTACATCTCTAATTTTGGTAGCTTGAATTCTGATGGATTTCTAGCTTGCCTGATCGTAGGAGCGAAGGGACTCCTATTAACATCTTCTAGACCTCTACGCACTAGTCCACCACTAATGGCTCGTTTGACCATTTCCGCCAATCTTTCAATGTTATTAAGCTGTAGCCCTTATCTGTTGCCTCCGATCTGCCCCCCAAGTTCACGAGGGAATCTTAGAATCTGCTCTCCTGGACGAGCATCCATTCCTCTACTAATGCCATGTTGAACAGCTCCACTTGGTATTCTACATGTGATTGGATCAACATCTTCCGAATGAGTGCCCCCAAGTTCTGGTGTTGCTCTTAATGGTCCTGCTCTATTCTGAACTCTGGTTGTTCCATGCTCCTGATCTCTATCTCCAACGTCTTCTGCAGTAGCGTTAACTTGATTCTGCACTCCAGCTCATCCAGCCTGTTGGAGTAGGTTATGCATCATCTCTTCTTGTCTTTTCAACATTCCCTCCCACATAGCTTCCATCATCATCTCCATCTCATCTCAGGTGATGAAGATTGAGGTCTGATTTGCTCCAGAAGAAGCCTTCTGACTCCCTTCATGTTGACTCCTTTCATTTCTTTGTCTTCTTGTTGATTGCCTTGCCATAGCTTTCTAGATCCAAGTCTTTAAACTTTCAGATCTGAAGTCCAAGTTGTAGAATTCCTAAGTGCTAGCCGTCTCTGTGAAAGCACCAAAAAGTTTGCGCCAAAATTGGTCACAAACACCCAGTTGTCGATGAAAGCACCCGTTTACAATCGCAGATCACAAACAATAAGTATGTAGAGAATTAAAAAAGAAGAACACTCAGAAAATTAAGATGAAAGCAGTAAAAGAACACAGAGTTTATAGTGGTTCGACAATCCGGCCTACGTCCACTTTGAATTTGATGATTTTATTGATGTATCCTTGTTGATTACCAAAAGTTACAACTGGTTACAATAGAAAAATTCGAGTACAATGATGAATCCGGCGGAGTATGGACGTAGAACAACCAAAAGTCCCCTTTCTGTAGGCTCTAGGATGCTATTTATAGGAGTAGGCTGCAAATATCTCGCTCAGATCTCGGAAGACCTCTCTGGCACGTATGCGGGCCTACGTGATCGATCCCATATAATTTTGACTCGATCTGTGATCGATACGAACGGATTTCATATCGATCAAGATTTTTCCCAATCAAGTCGGAATTGAGCTTGAACATTCTGTAGGTTGTATGTAAGCTCCAGTGAAAATTTCGTAGCATTTGGACTTATAGATTGTGAGATACGATCGATGCAAGTTTGTGTTTTTCGAAGGCTGTCTCCTTCGTATTGATTGTTGTTACACTGTTCGCACTCGATCATTATTGCACTATTCGCACTCGATCGCTGTTGCACTGCTCACACTCGATCGTTGTTGCACTATTCGCACTTGATCGTTATTGCACTGTTCGCACTCGATCGCTGTTGCACTGTTCGCACTCGATCGGTGTTGCACTGTTCGTACTCGATCGTTGTTGCACTGTTTATACTCGATCGCTGCTGCACTATTCGTATCAGTCGCTATTGCACTATTCATATCAACCCTATTGCACTATTCGTATCGATCCCTATTGCACTGTTTGTATCCATCTCTATTGCACTGTTCGTATCGATCACTATTGCGTTGATGGATACGAACAGTGGAGACTTGAGGATACGAACAGTGGATGATTGATGGATACGAACAGTGGAGGCTTGATGGATACGAACAATGGAGGCTTGATGGATACGAACAGTAGGGGATTGATGGATACAAACAGTGCAGGCTTATTGGATACGAACAATGGAGGATTGATGGATACGAACAGTTGGTTGCTTGAATTGCATCGATCATATCTTGAGCATACGAACTCCGATTGACCTAAAATTTGAAATGTAGCTTCTCCCAGCCTTGATCATCATTCCCAATTGATACCGTCTTGATCGGAGCCCGATAAAATTTTGATGACATCGATCATAGCCTTGTTTTCAATCGATCTCTGATCCTGACATCCATACTTTCCAACTAATTTTTTGATAGCCCGACCTTGGCTAAAAGGCGGGGTAACAACTGTATACAAACAACAGCAGAAATAAATAGATAACTAAATAACGATGAAGCCTCCTACTTCATGCTCCTTTAAAATGCATCTGTAAGAATCTGGACTACTTGGCTACTCAAAAATTAGCGTACCAAAGTGTTTAAGGGAAAGAAAGAAATAAAACTCCAGGTTGGACATGGGTCTGGTGTAAGTAAACTCAAAACATATGCTTTAGGAAAAATGAAGGTGTCCTGTAAGGCCACGCCACATATAAATACGAATGAGTTTTTACCTTATGATGATTAAAACATTTATACTTAAAATCAGATATATTATTAGTAATGTTTGAGTTTAAAAATAAATATGTAACATAGCTGAAATGCTTGCATCTCACATTCTAGTATTTTACACAACTAAGTCCAGAAAGCACAAATTGAAAAATGGATTCCAATAATGACAATGTAACGGACTACCTTTTATATAGTACATCTCTAGAGAAAATGTGCTGAGGTTGTAAACCTTGCAACCTCTGCCAACGTAGAACCATCCTACCCATTCTTGGATAGTACCAAATATAATCATCCCTCGTTTTCGATCAACAACCGTATGGGGCTCGAAGCATACATCCAAAGGAATATCGATCTAGATTAGGGATGATCATATCCTAATGGTAGTGAACCACACATCCCTGCCACATCTCCCCTGTTTTAATCAATTTCGGGCGTGAGGCCTGAGGCAACAATTATCATTTTTAGCAAACCTCTCTTGGAATTCCAACGCTGCCCTCCAAGCAAAAAATGCAATGCCAACACTCATCCATACATGTTGTTTCCAGATCGAACAAACACCCTTACCTTACTACCTTCCATTTTGAAATCACCCTCAGGATGCATCATAGCATACTTCACGATAATTCAGAACACGAATCATTTGTTAGTTTCAAGTGGCTTGGATAAGCCCTACTTATCCAAAACCAGTGTCTTCAAACTAAAGTGATGAATTTCCAACTAACTCCATTATGGTTCTTTTAGACATATGTGAAAAAATATACGAGTCCCCGCTGTGATCTCGAATATACATTCTTAAAAGCAAACTACGTTTCAAAGAAATGATTCCTCCTTAGGGGATCTCGAATCGTATGAAATCATGAAGCTTTTATATACTTCTCAAGTTAAAATAGGTCAAGTTGTCGATAGTAAACAAACCACTATCTGGTGTAAGTAATTAGTTTGCATATGGAAAATGGAACATCGTATACTTACCAGCATTTTTCAATTTCAACCCCATACTATGCCTCGATCAACAATAAAGTCAAACAAGTTAGTGAACTTCCCTTGCCCCGACATACATTCTTAAACTCTCAAAGATAGAAAAGCGCCTCTATACCTCGAAATTTTGTTTCAAGTAAAAGATGAAGTACCTTCCATATAATTAATCATGACCTATTTATAGAAATTAACTCTCTTATACTTACCACACTTTCGATATTTCGACTTCTCTATCCCTCGACGAGATTTGAAGTCAGGTAGGTCAAGGAACTGATTGCTCCTAGCCTTGCCTAGATACTCTGATTCTAGATCTCATAGATAGAGGTGAGTCTATTCGTCAATTTGGTGCTAAATGCAAGAAGACTTACTTTATGTTGATGCCAATAATGGGAATCAACATTCAATAGTATCTCGTAAAGATTAAATGATGAATGAAATTAAAACATAGCAAAAAAGTAAATAAACATAGATTTTTATAGTGGTTCGGCAATCTTAGACTGCGTCCACTTCATATCTTTATTGATCTTGCATTGGATTATGATTACAAGAATGTTTGAATCAGTTTGGATCCATTAATACAAGAGTGAAGAATAAATGGCAGAGCCTAGGCAGTTGAAAGAAGGATCTTCTTTATGGAGAATGACCGTTGTATTTATAGGAGAAGACATGTATACATTAGGATGAAATTTTGCAAGAAGAGTCTCCAAATCCGTAGGGTCCCACCATAACGATTGGACCTATCTCGATATTTTGGAACGATCAGCCAAAGTTTAGCCAATCATTATTTTGGCCTCTGATTGATGTATGATCGATAATGTAGGCTCTTCATGATGTAAGATACTTTCTCTCTAAATTTTGTGCAATTCCAATATACCTTTGTGAGATATCGCATTTTCCATGAAACTATGGATCGTTCTGGCTAATTTTATATGATACTTATGGAACGATCGGTATGTCTTTCCAAGATTTGAGTGTTTTGTCATGCGATTTTTTTTGGGCTCCACTCTTTAATATATTGATGCTCTGAAAGTATCAAGTGCATTGGTTTTGTAGATTTTGAGATATTGGTCAATCTTCGTCGATGTATGTTGTTTTATGTTTCGTTTTAGATCGATCCATATAAATCTTCATTTGTCCATAACTCGAGTGTACCAACTCCACTTGACTTGAAATCTAAAATATAGCTTCACGGGGCTACACTTTATGCTAGTTACACCTTGAATGGGAACCGGTCCGAATCTGCCCAACCATCGTCTATGGTACTTAGCTTTGAAAGTTTCAAGGGTAATTTATTCCCAAGGTTTATGATCATTCGTTCCTAGACAAGTCGATGATATCACGACCTTGCTAAAAGGCGGGATAACATTTCCCCCCCCCCCCCCCCCAAAGTACGTCTTGTATCATACACGACGTGCTTTGTATTATCGCAAGCTAGAATCATCTAAAAGAAGCCTATCTGGTTCATCAAATAGTCGTTATCCATTCATTGAGTTGTTTCTTGTTCAAGGTCGTATTTGCTTTATTCGTCGTGATGATTGCTCGAATTCCAATGGTATAAACACGGGATCAGAACTTGTTAACAATTATCTTGTTTTTACCCTAGCAACTTCTAAGCTTCAGCAACTTAGTTTTATTTTTGCTTTGGTCAGCTCTAGGTGACTATTCAATTTTTTTATATCGATTTCAAAAAATTAAATTTTGAAACGTGTACTTATACATATACGTGTAAGAACCTAACTCCTGATCAGGATTAGACATTCACGAGTCATTGTGAAGTTAACGGACCTAACTTTCTATAAACAGATTCTGCCTATCGTCATTTTTTCAAGCATGCTCTCTTCCACCCTTTTTATCTTTTTTTAATCCATATGTTTTTATATATCCACAATCTTCCCTTGCTTAGAAAACTACGAAAATGATCAGCATAAGCTAGGTTATGGAACGATCGGCATGAGGCTTGGGAGTGGAACGATCGGCATGAGGCTTGGGAGTGGAACGATCGGCATAAGGCTTGGGAGTGGAATGATTGGCATAAGGCTTGGATAAAGGACAATCGGCTAAATTTTTGGGCGTGGGCCGATCGACTAAATTTTTAGACCAAAAACGATCGGCTAAATCCCTTTCCTATATAAGCCTCTACACTTAGTCATTTTCTTTCACTCTCTTCCCATCATTCCATTCAGAAGTAAAAAAAAAGTCTAGCCTCTTCGCCTTCTTCCTGCCGATCGAAGCATTAATCACCACAAAGTCATCATCCTTCGAATCGATTTCAAATCCTCCTTCTTTGGATTCAAACTTAGGTAGAACGAATCGTATACTTGCTTCATAATTTTGAGAACGGAGTGGCCAGGGATGAGTGAATTCCTACTTTTCTTTATTCTTACAATCGTAAGCAATGGAGACCAAGTGGCTAGGGATGGTGCTTTGGATGTGAAGAGGCTGTACGATCGGTCATCCATGATTACTCTTGGTTGATCGGCGAAGCTCTTGGATGTTGGGACTCGAAAATCACCTACGAACGATCGGCCATACCTTGGAGTTGGAGGCTCATTCGAACGATCGGCTAATGTTGTCTTAGGGAAACGATTGTCCTAAATTCATATACACGAAAAATCGGCCTAGTTTACAAATGAACCTTTCTTTTTATAAAATGGAATTTAGATGGGTAAACTTGAACTATACAACGAGCTTTAGCCTTTCATACTTGGAAAAACATTAAAATTTGTATACGACTAGCATATGATCTGAACTGCATATTTGGTAACAAATTGCTTTAGAAACATGACATGAACCAATGCCTTTAACTATCATCTTGAAAGTTATCGGTAACTTAGATAACAACCATACTTTTGCTGGTTGACGATCAACCGTGAAACTCGAGTGGCATTATTCCTCAATGACACACAAATGTTTTGAGATAATCAGGATTGATGGTCTCTCTGGTTAAACTTCTAAGTCTCATTGCCTTTTCTGTCTTCCTTTTTGCACAACTTATTACTATATTGAATAGCACCTTATCGCACCATGTAGCACCCACCATGCATGAGGGCTACATGTTACTTTATCTAACCATGATTTTTACTAAGTTTAATAACAACGGAATCTAGACGTTGTGGACATCTTGCAGTCATCATTCGAAACAATCGGAGAGTCCAGCTCTTCAATTTGATCTCTTTGAAGTTGTCCCCGTCTTTCCAACGGAGGTTATAAATCTTGCTCTCGATACTCTAGAAGACGCAATCATTCTTGAGAATCCTTCTAATTCACTAGCTTCAAAAATTAAAGAAGATGCTCTCCAAATAATTTGCATTAGGCATGGAATTCCCTTTGACAACATTTTGGTTCTGTCGCAAGATGATAGGGCTCACAGACCCCCTGAAGGGTATACAACATGTAATAAGTTTATGTGTTAGGGGGGATGCATCCCGCCTTTCAATTTATACATTCGGGAGATTCTACATTATTTAAGGATAACTCCAGCACAACTCCACTCAAATGGCTATGCTCTTATTAATTGTACTAATAAAGTACATTTGGAGCTCCTGCATCGTCCTCCTACCATCAAATATATTCGAATTATTTTTACTTTCGAGCAGGGGACAGTGAGTCTCTCATTTACATTTCTTGAATTAGCAAAGGGTGCTAGATTCTGAATGGCGTATGGAACAAGCTAAGTGCCTTTAAAAGTGAATGGTTTTTTGATCGCTCCCCTCCCGGCTTTATTTGACAGTGGCTGAAAAGATGTAAGTGTTACCTACCATTTTCATTATAGCATAGAAAAATGATATCCAAGTTGCCTTCCTGACTATGTTACTCCTTTGCAGGTGTCATTACCCGGCCTGGCGGCAACATTTATGAAGAGGCGGTCTCAAATTTGAAGAATGCTCCACCCAAGGACATGAATATAATATATTTGCTTAGGGGCGAATGCCTCGTCACTTTTTGTTTGATAGAGGAGGGCCTCAGCTTTGGGCTAACCAAAATTGCCCAAACGGCAGGCATAGGACCATGGACTACAATCGTTAAAAGGGAAAATTAAGCTTATCCTATGGTGCCCCAAGTTACGAGTGCTCAAGATTTATTGATATTGACGCCGAAGGGAATAGAGGCGATGTACTTGGTCATAATGGCGACAAATCTGGTCCTGGAGTTGATACCGGATCTTCGCAAGCCTCACAACCCTTGGTTGTTGATAGGAGAAAGAAGAAAACAATAGTACATAAACTTCCAAGAAGTCGCCTCTCTGACCAATCTAAGTCGTCAATGGCTCCTAAAGTTGTTCAATATGAATCTTCCTCCAAGCCATTCAGAGTGTTTAATTTTACCACTTGACTTTTGTCTGGTCTACCAATTCCATCGATCTCGGTGCATTCCATTTTACTGATGTGAGCGTCGAAGGGTCAAAATCTCCCGTTAGAATTGGCACTGAGATTCCTACTTCTGGAGGTGAAGTTAAACCAATGAGCAAGGCTCCATCACTTGGTCTATTGGGGGGTTACACTAGGACACTTGCACACACTTGCATCCCTCGACACTGCATTGTACTTGACTCATGCTTTTTAATGCTTAGAGTTGACTGACTTATATTTTTCTTTACAGAAACAATTGTGAGGAAGAGGAACATGTTTGACTCTCTCCGAGACATTCATCATGGGTCATTGGATTCAAGCTTTAGCTCTTAGCATGGTAGTCGAGATTATTACGATTCTACCTATCGCCCCAGCCGTGACCCGGGTTATTAAGATAGAGATGATAAGGTTAAGCCATCTTAGGATAAACATAGATCGAGATCGAGATCTCCTCCTTCAAAGGGTCCTGAAAAACCAGTTGATTACATGGACTTGCCTATTGATCCCTCTTAGGCCCCTTCTACTATAACAATGCCTCCACAACCTTTGGTTCCATATCATTCTTAACGGTCGAGCGATTTTTGTCGCCATGGAGAATATATTTCTGCTCACAAGCCCAACAAAGAAGGCACTAAAGTCGAAGCTGCTACTAAAGATTCTACGATAGATCTAACTGCTTGCATGGCATAACTTCATGAAGAATTTCCGTATATATGCTTTGAAGGGTTTTATTTTCCTCCTAACTTAAAGAGGGTTCCGGATCATGTACAGAAAAGGACCATTGATCAAGTCTCTGACATCCACATGCAGTATCGGGAATGGATGAAGGCAATAGAAAAGATGTCAAAAGTTTCCTTCTAGCGCGCAACGGGGATTGAAATAATAAAGTACCAAGAAGCTCAAGATAAAAGAATCATTGACACTTTGACAAATGAGCTAGAAGCCTCTAGAACCTCCTTGGCAAAAGTTGAAGGAAAATATAACACTGCTATGAAACCCATGGGAGTGATGAAATCCAGCCGTCTCGGTATGATCTAAGTTTTGCATCATCGGAATCAAGAGATGGCACTTTAGCAGGATACGACTCGGAGTAATGAATCGACAGCCTTGAAAGAAATAGCCGACCTCAAGGCCAAGCTTGAGTATGCAAATAAAGAAAAATACGATGCTCAAAAGATTGCTCATGATGCCTACAGTGAGCTGGTAAACATCGGACTTGAGAGAGACACAACTATTGAGAGGGTTAAAAATATCGATATACACATTCAACGTGAAACGGAAGCTGCCAAAGACAAAGTTAGGGAAACGATAATGAATGAGCTTGACCCAGTTCTCATTCTTTATAATGCTAATGTTCTCAAGCATAGAAATTTAACGTGGTTCACTGAAGAGTATCCCTACCATCTCTGCCATGCTTGGGAATTTCTCGTTGCGGAAGAGAGAAAACTTCTTAACTCAGAGGATATCAATCTATCTAAATTTGAAAATGAAATACTATTGGGCAACAAACCCAAAACATTGCATGATATCCAGCTCTCACTCCAGAAAGAGTCTGTTGTTGTTTCTTCTCATGAAGTGGGTGAAGGATAAGGGCTAGCGCAACCCAATACTATAGTTGAATTGCCCCCAGTTCCCAGAACATCTCTAGCTCCATAGCAAGCTCTTCGATCATACCTAGGTATGATCCAAACAAGCCACAACTTTCCTCAATTCCTGAGTGAAGTTCTGAGGATGCTTTGGCTCAACTTGGAAGTCATACCGAGGAAAATATTCCATCGACTTTCCCCGTCTTAGGCAAAGCTATGGTGTTACAGTTGATATTTTTAATCTTTTTGGCTACTTTTTCTCAGCTTTCAACCTATCAGGTGTTGCTCCTCTTCATTCCTAAGAGCCTTAGTCGGAGTCATAAGCGTCCGCTACAGAATCTATTAAAGTCACAACTTCGATCACTACTCAAGATGCTCAGGAAGAAGCCTTCGTTATTGATGATCAATTCATAGAGGCATTATTCAGGAGGGAAGCGATCCACACCATGAAATTCCTTTTGATGAAGATATCATGAAGCACAGGTTCTTTTGACCCTACTGGGGAACTCAGCATGAAAGAGCATATTGAAAAAGAAGAACTATTGAAAAGGAAGGTGAAAAATGAGCCTGTTAATTCGGGTTTCGATGAACCATTTCCCGTCCCGTTCCAAATGATCCCTTCTTGTTGGACGGTTCCCTGGGACGAAATTCCCCTTGCTTTTGGTGCTAAGAGCGCCTCCATCCCTCCAACTTCGAAAATAGTACCACCTTAATTCACACAGCTAAGGATACTTCTTCAAAGAAAAGCCGAGGCGGCAAAGGGTCAAAGAGAGGGTCAAGCGGTAGTTTGGAAGGAGCCACTCCAAAGTACCAAAAGAAAGATAGAAAATCCAAATAATCTATGGATTGGAATGGCATGTAAATAGCTTAGATGATTACTTCACCTTTTCGTTGGTTGTATTTGTTTGGGCATGGCCTTCCACTTTTGTCTTGCATTTTGGATAGACTTGTATGATGTACAAACAGTTTAGTGTAAGTAAGAATTCTTTTATTGTTGTGTATGATTCTTGTATTTACTTATTCAAATGTCTGAACTATCACATATTTCATTTTATCCACTTATGATTCGTTACTCATTGTATCGGACGTCGATTTAAGTAATCCATCCCACGGCCTCCCTAAGCCCATGACCTCGAGTCATGTCAAACATTAAGCTCGGGCCTTCATTTTACGCCATCGAATTTCAGTGGTTTTAATAAATAACTATACTTTTACCCTGGGCTTTGGTTGTGGTGTCATATGTAGGGCGGTCGATCTCCATCCTTATTGAGTTTATACTCCTCCCGTCGGTTTCAGGCTAGAGTTTATTGAATAGTGAACGGTCGAATTCCACTCAACTATTCATTCATGTTTGTATCCACACTCTGGGGATATGATTTAGTTAATGGGTGGACGGATTACACACAATCTATTTTAATAATCAAGTCCGCACTTTGCGGACTTTGAGTCATTTCATGGGCATTCGGTTCACACCCGATTTATGTTTATGCTCTAATCCGCACTTTGCAGACATAGAGTTGTTTTGCAGGCGGTCAGTCTCCACCCGTTTTGTGTTTATACTCCAGTCCGTATTCAAAGGACCTAAATTTGTTTTGCGGGTAGTCGATCTTCACCCGATTTATGTTTATACTCTAGTTCGCACTCTGGGGAATTAGAGTTGTTTCGCGGGCGGTTCGTCACCACCCGATTTATGTTTATACTCCTGTCCGCACTCTGGGGACTTAGAGTTGTTTCATGGGTGGTTGGTCTCCACCCGATTTATGTTTATACTTTAATCCGCATTATGGGGAACCAGAGTTGATCGATGGATGGTCAAACCACATCCATTTTTTGCTTCGTACTCCTTCCGAAAAATCGAGGGAGAGAGTTTTTAGGTGGACGATCAAGTCACGTCCACCTCAAGTTGTAATGGTGTCTACGTGTTGAGGGTGGTGGTTGATGAGTAAGAAGTCAGTCACGCCTACTTTAAGTCGTGCTTTCTAACTACCTCCTATATCCAAGGTAGGAGTTAATGTGTGGACTGTCAAATCATATTCACTATAGTTGGACCTTGGTCGTGTTGAGATTCGAGAGAGGAATAATTATTTTGGAGAACTTCAAGTATGAGCAAGGGAGTGAATGGTTGGGATACATCCACTCCAAGTCTTTCTTTGGTCTCCAAGTCAAGTGTGGAGGTTAATGAGTGAACGGTTTGTGATGTCCACTTTATATTAGGTTCTGGCTATGTCAGGCTTTGAGTAAGGCATAGATGTTCTGTGGAATTGAAGCATGGAGTGGGAAGTGGATGGTCGAGCCGCACACACTTTCCATTTCGAGTCCTTGGCCCCAAGTTAGGGGCATACGTTAGCTGATGGGCAGTCGAATCATGCTCAGCTTGTGATGCTTCGACGGTTTGATCATGGTCTATAGAGGTTAGTTGGTCCCAACTCTAGGTACTTGATTACTTGCATCGTATGCAAGCAGTTTAATTCAAGTTGGTCGTAATTCACAACATAATTGAAATTGATAAAAAATATTTCAAAGAAGATCATAATAAATTTCACTGATAAGTGAAGCAGTATTGTGTGCTCATTAATCCACTTTGTCCCTAGCCCCTTTCAATAGGATGTCAATCGTCAGTGGTCCAATTGATAATCAAAGTTCTTTATTGACATGCATCGAATGTTCCCTACCCACCATTCTATGGGGATTGCACATGTTGTTGAAGCTTTCCTTTCCGGATCTGATTTTCGATCATATCTCGGAGGTGTCTGCAATCGTTGGTGTTGTAACTGTATGTATCCTGAAATTTAGAATGTTTCCTAGATTTCTTTTGGTTCTCGGTTGACTCTCTCGAGGCTAGTTTCCAGTACTGATTCAAGTCGTGAGTCTCCAAGTAGATGTTTTTGATTGAATCGTTCAAAAGAATATATGAGTCTAATTTTTAGACTCTAGGTCGTCTTTTAGAATCTGAGTCCTCATCTGAGGCCTCAATGTTGCCCTTACTTTGAATTCCTTCAGCCAATGGGCCTGCATTGTTCTTATATATTGTATGACTTGACTCCTTCTTGTTTAGGCACTGGTTTGCTTTATAATAGAAGCGATCCAAGGTCAAAGGAGGCTCTACAGCTAACCAGTTGTCTAGTTTGATATCCTTGCTAGGATTGCTCGCTTTAGTGATGACATAGACGACGTTGAACCTCTACAGGAAGTCTTTAAGAGGCTTGCCTAGGATCTAGAAAAATTGGATAATGACATCACATCCTTGGTGTGATTCGCATGCATTCTAAATTGCTTGACAAACTTCTGATCCGGTTGATCGAATGAGGGGATGGATTTGGGAAATAATTGCATAAACCGCATTATTGCTACACCTATGAGGAATACAAGAAAGCGTCTGCATTCGATGGCACATATCGCTCTAGTGGAATTCATATTCCACTCAAATTCATGAGATGTAGTCCAAGGTCGGTTTTCGTTGAGTAAACTGATAAGACTGGTTAATTGAATCTCTTCAGATATTCAGCTCACTGAACGACTTTAATGAATAGGTTTTGACGAATGGAGATGCTTAAGTCATCATCAATATGGTTCATTTTCAATTTACAGTGACTTGTTATGCTTGTGAATGATGTATGCATATTGCTCAACACTTGAATAATTGAGAATGCTGGTCGAATGGCGAATCAATTAGGATGTGGTCGTTGATCGATGATGATCCCTAAACTTTCATCAAAATAGGGTGTGATCCATATAAGATAGTAAGGAGCACTTCTTGAGGTTAAACACCAAGTTTCAAGTCATTTGGAGTCTGTATGCCCGAGATATGAGCAAAGCAAGATGGACCGGTATTGATAGATTGGTGGTAAGTTACTTGGAGTCGGACCTAAGTAAATCTGCTATTTTCTTGGAGTCAACAACTGGTTTGCTTGGGGAAAGTCTTGGTTTTACTTAACTTTGGCTCTAGGCAAAAGTTTCTTAGGTTTGCTTCGAGTTAGATGGGTGATTGCTTCGGGTCAACCCTAAAGTGAGCTTTTTGGTGACCATAGCCATCAATTCAGTGCTTGGATGCTGATCAATCATGGGCAGTTGCAATCTACCTTGGAATTTTGATCTTGTAATCGATCTTAGTTTTTGTCATATCAACTTGATATTCCTACCTTTGGGACTTCCTTTTGAGTAGCAGCTCCTCGTCCATTCCTTGGCTGCAATTCAGAAGTTGCTAGTTGATCCACTATGCCTCGGTCAATCATAGGACATAAGGGAAGTGGATAGAATGCACCCCTTTAAGGATAGTTTTGAAAACTATTAATGGAAATGATCATGTGGGAACGATTGATAGTAGATAGAACGATCAGTTGGAAAACGATCGTATAAAGAACGATCGTACAAAAACACATAGCAGTGGAACGATCGCACAAGAAAGATCGTATGGAACGATCGGTGAAAAAATGATCGGCCAAAACCATCTATTGGAATGATCGTTGGAAATAACGATTAGTTGAAATAACAATGGATCTTGTCAAGCGATCGTTTAGGAAATGTTGGTATGGAAAACGATCGGTGAAAATCTGTAAAGTGTGGAAACGATCCGTGTAACTCTATAGAGTGTAGAAATAAGGATCATATGGAATGATCGTAGAGCAATGATCCTATGGAACGATCGGTCGCAGATGTTTCAAAACTTGAAAATGTATGCACATTGATTAAACACATGACCGATTGAACACTAGCATCGCGATTTCCTTCTTTTGCAAGGGAAGTAGATTTGGCTCCTCTAGCCATGGCAATTAGTTTCCTCATAGATCTCTTTCAAAACTAAGTAGATTAGGAAAATTGATGATGGAAAGCTAGATCTATCTCACGAACATGAAAATCCACAAGTAGAAGATGAGATCTAATCAAGCTGAGAATTCATCTCTCAATGAAAGCACCAAAATGTTGACGCCAAAAATGGGCATCAACACCTAATAGAATTTCATAGAGATCAAGCAATGAATGAAATTTAAAACATAGCAGAAATAGTAAATAAACATATAGATTTTTATAGTGGTTCAACAATCTTGGCCTAAGTTCACTTTATATCTTTATTGATCTTGCACTGGATTATGATTACAAGAATGTTTGGATCAGTTAGGATCCATTAATAGAAGAGTGAAGAATGAATGCCAGAGCCTAGGCAACAGAGTAAGATCTTGTTTGTGGAGAATGGCCATTGAATTTATAGGAGAAGAGTGCATGGATTGGGCTGAAATTTTGCAAGAAGATTCTCTAGATCCGTAGGGGCCCACCATAACGATCAGTAGCCCTAACTCGATATTTTAGAACAATTGACCAAAGTGTAGCCAATCATTATTTTGGCCTTTGATTGAAGTGCGATCGATAATATAGGCTCCTTATGAAGTAAGATACTTTCTCTCCAAATTTCATGCAATTCCAACGTACCGTTTGTAAGATATCGCATTTTTGATTTTATACGATCATTAAACGATCATTATGTCTTTCCAAGATTTGGATTTGTCATGCGATCATTTTTGTGGGCTCCACCCTTCAATATATTGATGCTCTGAAAGTTTTAAGTGAATTGCCTTTGTAGATTTTGATATATTAATCGATCTTCGTCGATTTATGCTATTTTATGGATCGTTTTAGATCAATCCATATAAATTCTTCATTTTTCCATAACTCAAGCATACCAACTCTAATTGACTTAAAATCTGAAATATAGCTTCAAGGGGCTATGTCGGTCACTTTATGTTGACTGCACCTTGATTAGGATCCGGTCTGAATTTTCTCGACCATCGTCTACCGTACTATATCCAATCGATTTGCAAGGCTGATGACCATTCATTCCTAGCCAAGTCGATGATATCAAAGCCTTGCCAAAAGATGGGTAGTACTTTCCAAAAACGTGTCAACATTTTAGCACTACTTATCACATATGTTTTATGTTACTTAATGTCGTTGACAAAGAAATCCCTTGTTTAAAACAAAGTACTTTTAAAATAATCGAAAACCAACTTTATAAACTTATTTCTAATCTTCGTTTTCAAAATTTATTTTAATCCAAAGCTTGATTTAAAAAAACAATTTTCTTTTATACAAGTGAACACCTTTTTAATAAATAAATTCCAAACCGGTTTAAAAACATCTTTGTAAGGAGTTTAGAAAACAAGAGTAAATTTCAGAAAAATCTTTTAAACATTTTTGGAAAGATAAGTTAGTAAACCACTTTTAAAACAAACCAAGGAATTTTCGATGTCACATGAAAACAAGTCATCAAAATAAGCAACTGTTGCTAAATTACATACACATTCCACCACATCATATATAGTGCGTAAAAATGTAAATAAACATCCACAAGGTTGGGAACTCCTTAGAGTCCTTCTACAAAAATTGCCCCCTATAAATTATCACATATGCACTTCGAAGTGTAACGTTGCGACTTATTCACTACGTCCACCTCGACTTCATTCCTTTTACTAGTCCCCTGTCTAAATCCTACATGCCATCCGCTTCGATGTGAAAACCAAACGAAACAATAATAATTACATACAATTATACATATAAGCAAACACACAAATTATTACAATCAAATACTCAAATTATAAAGTTGCTTTTAAGCGAGCTTTGCTCACTTAAACAAACACATACTTCACCCACGCTACCACAACCTCACAAACAACACATGGACCTAGCTTCCTTTTACCAAACTTTCTTTTAAAGACCTAGGGAACCATGTTTAGGCTCGGCCATGGTTAGGGAGGGCTCATCCTAGCCTTCTAAAAAGGGTTTTGGATTTGATTTTGGTAGATGTGTGATGTAGAGAGGGACGGAAATGATTTTAGGAACATGCTTATGGATTTAAAGAAGGAAAATGAAGTGTTCTTTCTAAACTTTTCTTAAGAAAATGGTGGAGAAGAACTGAGGGAGAAGGTAAGTGTTACTACCAAATATCCTTTTGACCTTGTCGAAACCCATTTAGCTAAAAGACAAAGAAGAACAAGAGAAAGAAGCTCCAGCAAGACCATTCGAAGGAGTCGAAGAGATGCTACAGCCAAAGTCCAGAAGCGTCACAACCTTTCGAAGGGGTCGAAAGCACCCTTCCGCTTCAATGACCACGTTTCTAAGAAGGTGCTTCTACATGCATAAAGACCTTTCGAATGAGTTAAAGAAACACCTTTTTAAAGAAAAGGAATGAAAACTCTTCATATGCGCGGCAAACCTTTCGAAATCAAAGGTTTCACCTTCATTCAAACCACTCAGAAACATGCCTGGGTTAAAACAACCCTTTTGAAAGCCAAGCCTTTCAAACCGGTCGAAACCATTAATATCCAAGAAAGGTTTCACAACAATTCACAAGCAAAACTTTGGAAGCTATTAACATCGTCGAAACCATCAGCATTTCAACACCTTCGAAACCCGTGGAGGCAATCTATCAACAGAGTCGAAAGATCCTGCAAAGAAACATAATGAAGAAAGGCGCAACCATCCGTTTCAACAAAGAGAGAAGCATTCAAGCCCATTCAAAAGTATTGTAGAGAGATGCGCATGTGTTGAAGGAATCGAAAGCATTCTAAAGACGATTCTGAAGCCACCTTTCGACCGGGGCAAAAGGTGTTGACCCGCATCTATAAATAAGACCCAAGGGGTTTGGTTTTAGGGATCCAAACTCATTCATTCTATACTTGTGTTTTCTTAAAGTTGTAACCCTAATTTGTAAATCAAATTGGGGAAAAATTGTTTTGCAAAATCATCACTAGATAAACAAAGGTTCATTGAAAAAATAAAGGTAAGATCTCAACATTCTTAATTACTTAGTTATTTCAAAAGCTTTTATTAGATCTAACCGTGTTTTCAGGTATCGACCACATCGAAAGGCATCTTCCGACCTGGACGAAACCCCTGCATTTTCATGTAATCCAAGTTATTTACTCCAGACCACCTTTCACTAGACCTTTACCTTTTAGTGGATCGAAACCTTAACTCAAACCAGTTTTAACTTTAATTCTAGGTCCAAACCTAAGCCACTTAAAATTCCAGCCATCGAAAAGGTCGAAACAATCCAAAACAAATCGTACCCTTGAACCTTAGAGCCATCCTTTAGGCTTCCACGACCACTTCGAAAGGGCTATTTCAAAGGGATAATCAAACTACTCTATTTAGATCAAAATACCAAAAAGAGAGGAGTAGTTAAACCTTTTGAACAAATCGAAAGGTCAGTAAAAAGGAAGTTTCACAATAAGGACTGATTCAAAAGATAATCTAAGTAAGACATTCACGCCTTAGCACACTCCAATAAATCAAAAGAGATAAAAAAGGATTAAATTTTCCTATTAAATCAAGTTTGGGGTGTTGACAAGTTTTCTTGTTAGCATTCTGATGCTAGAAGGAGGGCTTGAACCTCCGTCTCTATTGAACACCCAACACTGCATACCTCTAACCCAACTTTTTTCAAAGGTTTCCTACTCTAGGCCTTACTTCATCATGGGAAGCAAAATCAAAAAATCCAGGCAAGGATCCTCGGAACCACACTTAGTCCGATTCTCCCTAGAAGTAGCTAATGATTAGAATCTCCAAGAAGAACAACTGTTTAGAATGAAGGCATTAAGAATCATAAGGGAAAAGAAAGTCGAAGCTTATGATACACTTAAAGGGGGTTTAAACCCTTTTCATGTTTGTCCCACCCTAATCTTTTCCTTGGGGGAAATGAAAAAGGGGAGTAACAATTTATTTGACCAAATGAGAAAACAATTCAACACTATACCAAAGGCACAATCTTTGAAGAAGGAATAATGGAAGATTACAATGCCTTTGCACACAAATATGGTCAAGTCACAAGAGGGACAATACCTACATTGGAACCCCAAAGAGTTTTAAAGAGAAAACCAGTTATCAAAAGGGAAACTCCAGTGCCAAGTAATAAAAGATTTAAAAGCCATCCTCAAGAAACAAGTTTCAAGTCAAGACTTTCTAAAGAGTGCAACCTAAAAGCATCCATAGAGAATGTCTACTTGCTAACAAAGGATGAGTTCAATTATTGGCCATCACAGAAAAAATCAAAATGTGAAAGAAATTTGGGGGAATCCTACTGCAATTTCCATATGATGAATGGACATAAGACTAACCACTACAAAGCCTTAGAAGGGATGATAATCAACTTTTTCAGTCATGGAAAAATCAACGAATTTGTAAAGAGATCATGAATAAAGTCAATAAAGAATTACTTTTCTAAGAAAGATCCACATGATTGGGAGTGAAATGCTCCTTTTATTTTGTATTACCATAAATGGTCAACTCCTCTATCCACGCCAAGTTGGCTAAGGCAGAGCGCCTCTTGGAGAGAGGAGTATAAGCCTTTATCCGCGCCACGCTATGGCCAGGTTAAAGCATCAACAAGGCCATGGTCGTGCCTTTGGTTAGGTCAAGGCACCTTCTGGAGGGAGGAGTGTAAGCCTTTATCCGAGCCATGCTATAGCCAGGTTAAAGCATCGACAAGCCCCTATCCGCGCCATGCTATGGCCAAGGTAGGGTACCTCGTGGAGGAAGGAGTGTAAGCCTTTATCCGTGCCATGCTATGGCCATGGTAATGGCCGTGCCTTTGGTCGGGTCAAGGCACCTCCTAGAGGGAGGTTGGGTAAGCCCCTGGTTCCAGCGTTTAAGAATGAGCTAACCAAGAACACCAGACAATAACAGACTAAGATGTTCAATCCCAAGAAGAGGCTCACCAAACAATGAATTAAGATGCCCAAGAAGTGGCATATCAAATGATGGACTAAGACCTAGCTTGAGAAGCAGCCAATCAAACCGCAATTACTTACATGGCTTAAAAGGTTTATACATGTCAAAGAAGATGGAATTTAAGGAGTAGAATAAAAATTCGCTTATTAATACCCAAATCTGGGTTTTGGGTCTCTCGTTTCTAAACTTCATCTAATAATACCCGAATCTGGGTTTCGGGTCTTTATCAAACACTTACAGTCTTTATCTTACCTGAATCATGGTTTCGAGACTATTACTTGATTTCACTTATTAGTGCTCTAATTTGGGCTTGAGATTTCTATTATGGATTTCTGATCATCCACTACTAATGCCCGAATCTGGGTCAAAGACTTCTATCAAGAAGATTATTATTATGAATTTTTAGCCATCATCCACAAATACTTGAATCTGAATTTCTAGTTTCTAACTTCTAAACATCATCCACTAATACGCGAATCTGGGTTTCGAGTTTCTAAACTTTCAGATTTCATTCATTAATGTCCGAATATGGGTCATTGGATTTCCATCATAAGTTTCCAGATAATGGTTTCTAGACTTCTATTACTTTATCATTATTAACCTCTATTGGTAATCTTTAGAGGATGATTTTCTAAAACATTTATACCCCTGGCCGAGGATAAAATTTTCTGCCAACAGATTTTGGATATTCCAGCAATATGGTTAAAGTTAAATTCTTAATTATTTCTCATCATGATCAAAAATGGGCTTCAAGGCATTTAATCAATTACGATTACTGTTTATTTATTACCATACGATTACCATAATTTGTTAATCTATGAGAGTGATACAGGTAGACTTACATTTCAATTTCAAGATACCAATAGGAAATATTGTTTGCTTCGTACTTTTCAGGGAAATCAAAACGGTCAAGAAAAATGAAAGACCCAACAAATACAGACATTATGGTATAAGCTATTAAACAAATGCTTCAGAGATAACATTACAGGAAAGGACCACAAACAAGGTGATATTTACAAAATTTACATGATTTTCATAATTTATGAAATTATTTACAAGTGTATAGAACAAATATATATATATATATATATATATCATAAATGTGAATCTTTCCTAAATCTTGAGCAGCCTTGTTCAGATTCTCAGCGATTAAAGGATCTACGATGTGACGGATAGCGATACAAAGAACCTCTTTAAGTTTGTTCTCTTTCCTCCTTATCCAGTCTGCATCATCGATCACATTAATATTAGTTTTCAAAGCGCGATTGAAAGCTCTATTTGCACCTCTAAGAGTCTTATTTTCCCTTTCCAATTCAACGGTGCGCTTCAAAAGGAGACGTTTATCGCGTTCGATTTTTTGAATTCTAGAAATATATTAGTTAATGTGCTATAAATATCTAACTTTCTGCTGTTCGTCAAAATATTTCATCATTTCGAATTTAAATTTCCTACACCACTCACATACTACATTCTCGTCTAAGCCAAGAGGAGGATTAGTCATAGTGGAAAATTTATGGATAACGAGGGAAGTAGATCTTGTAGATTTAGCAGCAGATGGAGTAGCATGAGTAATTATTAAATTAACACGCAAGATATTACTCAGCATAATAAATTCCAACGACTCGCACTGAGCTTGACAAACCTTCAATTTCATCTCCAAATCGCTTATCTATTGGAAAAGTTCTGACATTTTATGATCGAATTCAATTAAAGGATTTGACTTAACTTGACGCTTTAGTATGGAAGTCGCTTCATTTTTACTATTAACATCTACTTCTAAACTGGCAAACTGATCCTTAAGATTTCTGACAATTATTTTCTAAAGCAAGAATCTCTTATGCCATCTTAATGCTTAAGTATTGCTTTAAAACAAACAAGAAAAGTATTTTAAGAAGTTTACTTTTTTCAAGATCCGCTAACAGCTTATCCTTAAGATTAATAAAGTGAGACGATGAATCTAATAAGAGAGGTATTGTGGATAACTGTAACTCCTATTTAAAAAAAAGAAAAAAAATGAAGTCAAAATCAGAATTATCAATCTCTTATTACAACAATAAAAGATTACAACTCAATTAATAATGAAACTAAAAGATACAATAGACATTTGTTTTATATGTAAACATGAGAAATAGCATTTCTAACTTTATTCAATGAATTGGCAGAAAGAATAACTGTAGAGTCAAAAGGAATGTTGAGTCCTTCCGGAGTAATCACCGGGGGATATTTGCTATAGTCCTATTCCTCGGCTGGAGGATTATCACGACCGTAAATTAGTTTAGTATGGTTTGTCCGGATCTCCTAAAGTGGCTTTTCTTTCTCATCACCAAGGAAATCGAAGTGGAGACGAGGATGTTCCATGTAAACTTTTTGTAAATATCTAAGAAAACAATATTGCTAATTTTAAAGATTTTAAAATTGATGCCTTTTCGAGATAAAATCTTCTCAATTTAACATATTGTCTTAAGTAATCTCTAGAGATAAGATTGCTTGAAGAACATTCTCTATGTGATAGCATAATAACTATAGCTATGTATAAAAGGAAAACTAAAACAAAAATTTACAAATCAATATTATTACATATTCACGGTTATTCATCCTGTTTGCACAAAATTGACTTGGTAAATAATTCTGAAATAAATTTGTTCTTATAATACTTGAGTTTTTCAAGAGGTAGATCTTGGAGAATTGATCTGACTCGTGGCAAGTTCCAACATGCCCTGAGATGTGGGTCAGATCTGAATTCGTCCAAGTATCTTTTGTGCAAATGCCTAAGTAGACCCCCACAAAAATTATCTAAATATGAAAAATCAACGGTTAGGTGTCTACAATAGGCCTTAAGAAATTAACCAAAATGTCTCTCTTCAATCAACATCCAAAAGAGGGTAATCAATTACCGGTTTTCCTTCAAGAGAGCGTCGTATCAAAGGCATGCTCACTTTAGCCGTGGGGCAACTTCTTGATGCTTAAAGGATGCTAATACTGCCGCACTTCTATTGAGTCTATGATATTATATAACATCCCGGTATTTCATGCCATTCGCATCCGCACATGTCGGAGTTGAACTGCTCAAAATACCAGATTGTTAATTTCTATTTGGCAAAACACAACATATACAGTAAATAAACCAATCACAGAATCACAGACACAGAGTAATTTAACAATAAGCAGTTTAACAAATGAATACTAGTTCATAAAGCTGCACTATATATAACAGAGTTAAAACAAGATACAACAGAAGTCTCGAATACTTAGAAGTATCAATACAATAGTCAAATAACAATATCTGAATATATTACTGGAGTCAACAGAATAATTGAAAGATGAATAGATATAGATGGATCTCCAGCGAAGCTCCAACTCCAAAAGTGAGTCTCAAATGCTGTAACACTCAGTCTGACCAAAGCATAAAGCAAAACACAAAACACTCGAGTTAAGATTAACATTCTTATATCAATAAAATCCAACTCAAGTGAAATATCAACTGAAATATAAGTAACTCAAAGGTTCTTTGGGATACCAATCCTCCAAGGATCCGTGGAACTATCTACTATGTAGTACAATACGCTATTATAATATGTGTATGATAAAGTAAAAGTATTAAAATAACGTTAAGGCATTACCCATATTCCCCTTAACATATTTTATAAATTTGCCGTAATCTCCCCCGTACAGAGGTTGTCAGAGGGCACTCCATAGGTATGGTACAAAACAAACTCGTAGTGGGATCGATATGGTAGGTGACAAGGCACAACTAGGCAATGCCAGGGTAAATATACCAATTACACTTACGGGCATTTGGTAACGTACAGCTGCAGCTACCGCCCGACTCGATCCACACTCCCAAAAATCCAATGGTGCACCCAATCAATCACGAAGCAATAGAATGGTACCGAATAAGTGTGTCCGATCGGAGGAGCTACCTCACTTGGCTCGTTAATTGCTCTTGTTTTAGCTACCTTAAGCCAATTCGCAGGAGTCAAGTCCACGTATTTACCTCAAATAGAATCGTCATCAACCATCCTACTTCATTCTGGAATCTCCACTGCATACACAGTTGTTAAAGTGGTTTTTGAAATTGGCAAAGAGTATGACAATCCGATCCCGGGTCTCTTTAACAACCAAACGTTATTATAACACTGTGGTCATTTCAAAATATCATATCTATTTCAAGGCCTTGTCAATCCGAGATCACCACTCACTTTAAAATAACATACATTTCAAAAATCATAACACCTTGAAAATTATAACTCTTTCAAAATTATAAACCTTTGAAACCATAACACTTTGGAAAATCATAACACTTTGAAATCATAATACTTTGAAAATTCATAACTTTAAAATCATAACTTCCCACTTAAACAGTTTAGATATAGAAAATAATATATATAATAAAATAGTTTATATAATAAAATAATTAGTATATTAAAATAGTTGTAAATTAAATAGTTCATATTAAATTAATTAGTATATAAAAATAGTTATATATTAAAAATAGTTTATAATAAAATAATTTATATATATATTAAAATAGTATATATTTGAAAAATATTTATATATATATATATTTGAACAGGAAATTTTCCTCAAGGACAAAAATTAGGGCTTTTTTAATCACAAGGACAGCCCGCTAAAATTTTATCCTCAAGGACAAATCACTGCAACTTGCCTCTCCAACTCCACATCTTGCTACAAAACCCACACCATCGCTTCCTTCTCCAACCCGATAAACTCCGACCGAGACGTCGACCTCTCAGATCTCGACAACACCTTGGTAGAAATCAAGGACCTGCGCGCGGAGTTCGAGCTCGAGAGACGAATTCGGAAGAAGATGGAGTCTGTGAAAAAATCTGAGATGAAGGAGCTTGCGGAGAAGAAAAGAGCACGTGAGGAAGCGGAGAGCGACTATGAAAAGTTAGGGATGGAGATCAAGCACGTGAGTGAGGATTTCGAAAAGACGATGAAGGAGACCGTGGACGAGAGGAGGAAGCGATGACGAGAGGATGGAAATCATTCTACTGTGTTCAGTTTTTGGGTATCAGTTTTGTATGCGATGGTATCAGTTTTAATAAAATAACATAATATCAGTTTTGGGTATCAGTTTTGTATGCGATGTGGTATCAGTGGATTTGTGGTGGTTTAGGAAATAGTATGGATTTGTGGTGGAAAATTTCTGATGGGTTATTGGTTTGACGAAACTGTGAAGGTGGTGGTATAGTGTGTGGTATTTGGAAGCGATTTGTAGGGTTTGCATCAGAAGAAATTTCAAAACTGATACCTAAAATTTAAAAACTGATACCTAAAATTTGAAAACTGATACCTAAAATTTCAAAACTGATACCTAAAAACTGGTATCAGTATCAGCTTTTAAGAGCATGGTGCTGGTGAGGGGGTGGCGTTGGCGGGTGGAGGAGATGACATGGGGTAGTTGCACGACGCTGGTGAGGAGGTGACGCTGCGGCGATGGTGAACACAAAACGGGTGGAGAAGGTGGCACAAGGTGGTTGCTGCAAAACGGGTGAAGGAGGAGGTGGCAATAGTGGCGCTGGTGAGGAGGCGGCGGCGCTGGTGAGGAGATGGCGTTGACGCAGGATAAGGTGGTCGGAGCTGAAAACGGGATTGAATAGGCACGGGGAAGAGAGATTTGTGCATTTGAGAAAAAATGGGCTTTGGGCCTGTCCTTGAGGATAAAATTATAGGCATGTGTCCTTGAGGATAAATTATTTGGATATTTTGTCCTTTACAATAAATACCCCTATATTTGAAATACTTTACATAATAAAATAGTTTCCTCAAAGTTCACAAATCGATTCGAATCTACTCAAATTCTAAAATTCAGTTGAATTAAATCTTAATTCACAAATTTCAATTAAATTCAACATCACAATAAAACATTAATTTATATTGATTTCAATATATAGATTTGAATTACAAATCAAACCATTTCGATTTCAATAGATTTCAAAGATTTAAATATTCAAAAATTTATAATAACTCAATTTTTGATAAATTCATTTACATTTCAAATTCAACTTTACCATTATTTAATATTGAATATTCACTTAGTCGATCAAATATCACTTAAATAAAACCTTAAATTACAATTTAAAATAAACTAAATATTACCTTCAATTCATTTACCTGAAATATTCATTTAATCACTATAAATCAAAATCAACTTATAAAATCATATCTTAAAATCTCAAATTTAATAAGTTTCAAATCAATCTTATTTAAGTATAATTCTTGAACAAATACAATTTCAAATCATTTCAAATTTATCTTTCCAACCTCAATTTATTAAAGTTATTATAAAATCTATCTTTAAAAATGAAATTTTAAATAAATACTTAAAACATATTATATTCTAATTAAATTAAAATTTATTATTAAATTTATTTTATATTAAAACATAATATACTTTTTAAAAATAGTAAAATTACAAGTAAAATTATAAAAATTATATTTTCAAAACTAACTTATAAATTTAAATTTTCGAAACATATAATTTTAAAAATCTAAATTTTAAACCTTTATAAAAATAACATTTATATATATATAATATCTTTAAATCAATATTTATTAAAATCATATATTTCTTTTCAAAACCTTGGAAAACATTTTTCATATATATATATATAGACCAACGGTGTCTGTATAAAATTTTCTATCCTATGGTCAAGTGATACAAATGTTTATCATGTTAATCTGTAAATTAAATATCTCGGGTATATATCATTTCAATCCGCAATCCCAAAATCAATTCAACGGAAAATGGCTTGGGTTTATCATTTAAACCCATAACGATTATCTCCTATTCTAAAAAATCGTTCGGGTATGTATCATTTCAACCCATAGAGAATTCTAAATTAACAGGGAACTTGCAGAGTGAGAACATGGATGATAATAATATAACATATCAACAATAGGAATATAGCATAAATATAAATAACATATAATGGTGTCAGACATCACAGGTGAAAAGTTACAGATACTGGCATATCGTATATGGAAAATAATCAATAGTTCAATTTATCAGCATATTTCAATTGTCGTTTCAAATGAAATCAAACCTAATAAATATAAGAATGTTAAACGTGAGTGATTGCTCATCTTTCGTGGCTAGAGAGATTCGACAATGAAAATGAGATGAGTTACGATCCAAGCATGAATTCCAAAGCGAAGCAAGATTGGCATGAATTTGACAGATAGAGCTAATAACAGAAATCGATGAGAATAAATCAAAATTAGTTTAACATAAACTGAAAATATATACATTACTATTATATTTATATATTTTTCAATATTTTAATTTTGGAAAAATATTAAAATAATATAAAATTTCAAAATCATTATTCTTAAAACTCAAGTATTAAGAATCAAAGATATATATATATATAATACTTAAAAACCAATACCAAAACAAAATCTTAAACACATATGTATAAAACTATTTTGAAACCAAGTGATATATATATATTTAAAAACCGACAGAATATATTATATGTACTAATATATATAAAACATTGTATATAATATTATCAAAACTGTTTCAAACATACAACATAGCTTCAGCATATATGAGGTACAGGAAAAGACCATATATATATATATAAATTTTCAAAAAAAAATCAATTTAAATTATACATTAAAAATAATATATATAAAATTTGAAAACCAAACCCATGCATATCTATATATATGCATATGTAAATATGACCTCACATTATACAACTTTATATATATACACACACAATGAAAAAAAACCCATATTATTATAAACCTATATACGGGTATATTTTGAAATCAAGAACACACACAGATATATATATATATATATATATATATAACTAACATATAAGATGATATGTAACTTACTTGTATATATGCTTATATAACTTATATTTTGTAGCAATAGATGGTATACAACTTTATACAACTCTATATATATTCAACAGGTTGCGATTCATATATTATTTATATAAACAGAACTTAATAAAATCAATGTATTTCTACTACTATACATAAATAAACCGAAGTTTACAAACTTACCCTATATATAACTGTGAGAAAATAAATATAAACACAGTATATGCTGAAATCAATATATATGTAAAATATATATATATATAAAATAAAATAAAATTAACCAAGATCAATGTATACAAAATATGCAGACTTATGGTAATATATATTCAAACCATACTCAGGTATATATATATATATATATATATATATATATATACACAAACTAGTTTATGTACTAATATATATACTAATACATATAAACTAACAGATAATATATATCTTATATAACCTATATGTATATGTACAAATAGTATAGAAATAGCTTACACATACAAAACTTATATAAAGAAGTAAATACCTCAAAGCAAAGAAGGTTAGACAGGACAAAGCAAAGAACAATATGTAAATAGCATGGGCTCGGCCTGACAGGAGGTCGGCCATCAAATGAAGGGGGTGGTGATGGCAGGTAGAGGGCATAGAGGTCGAAAATGAGAAGGAAAGGAGATGGAGCTGAAGGTTTTTTGAGGATGCTGAGTTGTCAGCTGTTGCTGGAGGATTTGCAACTGGTGGAGGCAATGGGTTCGCCTGCTTGCTCAAGTGGTCGAGGTGGTCGAAGTGTTGAAGGCGCTAGAAGGGGCGATGGGTGTAGTTCTCGGTGAAGTTGAGGTTACTCAAGTGCTCAACGGTGGACGGCCAAAAAAATTTATTAAAAGGAGGAGGAGGAGGAGAAGGTGAATATACTTTTTTTATAAAGAGAAGAATATGAGAAGTTTCAAGCAAAAAAATGAGTATACTTTTATACTATATTTTATAAAAAAAAAATAGACGTGAGCGATGAAGAGACAAAACACAGAAGTCTAGTCATTACAAATATTAAGAACAATGGAAAAATGTAAAGGCATGGACATTGAATTCAGAGAATAGTGAAAAGCTGGAGATATTAATTGTGGGTAGCTATTGGCTTATACACGGTGGGCAGTGAATGGTCATGGGAAATCAAAAGCCAAATTACGGAACCGATATGGGAATTATTCTGTAGATTTCGCCGTCTCCTGGACTCCGAAACACACAAACGAATATACTGCAAAGATCAACATGCTGAGAAGATCAAAACGGTATACAGATGTAACAACTCGCATATTTTACGATTGTGTATTTAAATATTTTATTTAAATATAGCATCGTTAGTCGGATTTAAGTCTGAAATGTCACTTTTTGCAAACAGTCGAATTAGGACTCGGGACCACTTCCATTGAGTTCAAAATGGCGTTTGAGACCTTTTTGAGTATAAACATCGATATGTTTGGAGTTGAGTAGAATTTTGATGTTTTCATTTAGGGCTTTGGGTTGGGTTTCAGCCCATTAACCCAACATATTAACTCAACTCCACTCCACTCCTCTTCATTCCTTCATAATATTTCCTAACACTCAAGCTTTAGTAAAAATGGAGGGAGAGAAAAGAAATTAGGAATACCTAGCCCTAATTCTCTAAGGAATTATCAACTTCAAGCTAGAAATCAAGGCGAAGCTTAGATACGCATCCTCTTCATCTTCGCCATCTCAATCCCTCTTCCATTTTCAGAAATTCCTAAACCCTAACTTAGGAAATATTTTACTTGTAAACTTAGATTGAATCTTTTTGAGTTTTTGTTGAAGAGGAATTGATCTTAACTTGTTTTAGAGCTTCTCACTTGAGATTTTGAGTTAAAGGTCAGTTTTTGAACTCACATCTATGTCTATATCTTTGATAGTTGTTAGGTAGTGATTCCTAACATCTATTCTTTGTCCATTTGCTTTGGATTGAATTGGTTTTATGAATTTTCCAATTTTTGTTTTTGTTTTCCAATTTTATGAAAAATCCTTCTATGGACGTTTGGACATATTTTTGGCGGTCTGTCGAAGAGCTTATAAGGCTGGGTTGTCATGTGGCATAAATCCCAAGTCGTCGTTGCTCGTTTGATCGCCTCCGTTACGATTTTCGCCCTTCATTGGGGCTAAGCAGAGAATACTGGAAATAGCAGTTCAGTCGACTGAACCAGGAAGTCAGTCGACTGAATCAGAACCCAAGAAATTTCCTGTGCCAATTATCAGTCGACCGACCAACTGGTTCAGTCGATTAAACCTGGAAACCGAAAGTCTCCAGGCATAGGGTCAGCTGACTGACCACTGAGTTCAGTCGACTGAACCTGCTTCTCTCAGCCAATTTTGCCTTTTGTATGGATTTCCACTTTTTAATCGATTCTTGTGGATCCGATTAGTTGTTATCACCTTTGTTTACTTAGATAACTTCTTTTTCAGGATTTTTGGGAATATCCATTTTGATGGATTCGGTATCGATTTCTATGGATTTGGTTCACGTCTTCGTATGTGAATTTTTGGTGATTGATTTTTTTTACAATCATTTTTGCGATTTGTCACTTTAAAATTCAAAGTTTTCTATACTAGTAGTAAATATCAAAACTCTTTCATCAAAACGATTTCAACACTATTTTGATGCAAAGCTTGTTTATTAAAACCGTTTTCCAACCTATTAGTATATACAAACCTTTACCTCATTTGTATGAGAAAATCTAATTAAACGGCTTAGCAAAACAAGTGGTATGAAACGCTTGCGTTTACTTCATCGTTAATTTTTCGACTTGTTCGATTGAAAATCTTGTGACAATCTTCGAGTGGAAATCTACAATTTGTTCGTAAATATTTAAGTTAAGCCAATGGTTATGGGACATGAAGCTAAACTCATTTACTTACTAGCTTAGTGAATCGACACTTCTTGATGATCGATGATGATTATTTTGTGGTTTAGACTAGTGACGTGCGATGTCTCTTTGTCCACGTAGGGGACTGTACCCAGTTCTATGAAGCTTCGTCTCATTTTTATGGGCCAACGACCCATGGTCTTTTGACCGTTCTTTAGAGTTTCAACTCGTTTTTACGGGCTAGCGACCTATGTTCTTTTATGGAGTTCGGCTCATCGCACTTACCTTTATTGTACTACGTCGTTGTTCCGGATTATTCGAGTTTCAGGTTCCTCGGACGTACCGTAATTGTACTACATCGTTGCACCGGCTCTATGGTTAGAGACCATGGGTTAGCGACCCATTTGTGATACACGTGTTGGTTAGTTTTCATGCTCCCGTTTGTGACAGACCTCCCACTTTGTGATTTCTAGATTTCTAATTGATGATTTCTAGAATTTGTATTTCACCAATTTTTGCAATTGGCATCGATATGGTTGACAATATTTGTGGTTTGGTGAATAAAATAAAGAATATGACATTCTTTTTGATGTTCTGATATTTTTGAGATATTGTATGATTTTTGTTGTTGTTAAATGTATACTTGTCACAGTATGCCATTATTGATTCATACGTTTTTGTCATATCTCTTATTCTATCTCATTTTATATGATATTTATAGCTAGACTGATCCGTTTATTATTTTCTTATTAAATAATAATCGGGTCAGACCGAGATGTTACAGGTGCTTCTGCTTGACTCTTTATCTGGGACCATCATCTGACTTTTGTCTAGATTGGTAGTTTTTGTTGTTACACATTCGAGATAGAGAATCCTTGATGTATACATATTCTTTTGTCTAGCACTTGTATCTATTCTTTTGTAATGTAGTGGATCTTGTATGACCACTACTTTGATGTACACTTCTATGTGATATATTCATATCTGTTTCTACCTTAGTGACGTGAATATCCGTGACTGATTTGCGTTATGCTTATTTTATATTTGTTTCCAAAGACCACATAGTCACTGTGTAGTAGCTTTGGGTTTGTATCGATATGTCGGATTTCCTCTTGAAATGAAATGCATGTTATATTATCTGACATATCGGGACTCGCACAAAGCAATTACACAGATGGTCGCTCCTCAACAGCCTTATCCTTCATGCTAGTTGATGGCATTACTCTATAGTATCCTTGGCTAGCGTGAGTATAGAGGTGGGGTATCACAGTTTGGTATCAAAGCCAAACTTCGGAACAATGTAGAATAGTCTAGCAAGGATCATTGTCCTAAGTATTTCTTAGGAGTCGTGCCTTAGGATTTAATTCGAGTCATTGGACCCGTTCTATCCTAATTTCTTTTATGATGCCTTGTTTTATCAATCATGATTGTTTGATATTCATTCTGAGAATAATATTTTTCTTCTTCTTTCTTTCTTTCTTTCTTAAACAAGAGAAATGGTTAGATCAAACCGTCCCAGTGGCGATCAATCCAGTGCTACTCCTCAGGATGGAGTATTTATGTCTTCCCAACAGCTTCTAGATCTTGTAATGAACGCTCAAACTGCCGAACCCATCCCAGAGCCTACTCACCCTAAATTTGGGTTTGCACGCTTATGCAGTGATTATACCAATTTGGGTGGGAAACCATTCAAGGGTTTCGAAAGCGTTATAGAAGTCCAAGCTTGGCTTAGAACATGCGATCACATCTTTTCTCGCATGAATCTTATTGATCTACATCGAGTCCAAGTGGCTTCTAGCATGCTCCAAGAAAGAGCATCAGATTGGTACGAGCTTTTGATTTCTGAAACTATTGAAGCGGATCCTACTTGGGAGCAATTCCGAGAACGATTCGAATTGAAGTTTGTGCCGGAAGCTGAAAAGGTAACTTTAGCTCGGCGTTTTATTGACCTTGTTCAAGGCGAATCTTCTGTGACGGATTACGTCGCATCTTTTGAATCCCTCTTTAAATATGGGGTTGAGTACGTTAATACCCCACAGAAGAAAAATCAGAGGTTTGTCTATGGCTTAAATAAGAATCGCAAAAATCCATTACTTCTAAAATTAGAAGTTTCTTTCGATCAACTTATTGATATCGCTCTTTGATTCGAAGAGACCAATAAAGAAAGTGATGTTGAAGTTGTGAATGCTAAACCGAACTTCAACAACAACAAGAAGAGGCCTATTAAGTTCAAAGGTCCTTATCCCAACAAGAAAGGGAAGCAAGAAACTCCGGTAGAAAAGACTCCTACCCCTAGCTGTGGAGAATGCTACAATTGTGGTTCTAAAAACCGTTATGCTAACAGATGCCCGAAACCTCTCTTTCGTCGTTACTTCAAAAGTTCGAGTCATCTTTTATCTTCATGTTCCAAACTTCATAGTAAGAACGAGGGAAAGCTAAATGTTGTGCAAGCCCCAAGTAACACTTCTTGTGGTCAAGGTATTTCTCATTCTATCCTTGATGACATTATTGTATTTCATGATTATCCTATTCGAGTTCTTTTTGATACGGGTGCATCCCATTCTTTTATATCAAAAGAACTTGTTGATACTTTGTCTTTAAGTGTTGTGGCTTTAATGACTTCTTTGAGAATTGCGAATCCGGTTGGTGGATCTGCACACTCAATTTGCTTTGTAAAGATGTCGAGATTATTTTATTTGATTTTTTCTTTCCGAGCTGATTTGCATGTCATGCGTTACTTAGGCTTCGGAATGATTTTGGGAATGGATTGGCTTAACCGTTATGAAGCCCATATCCTATGTCCTGAGCGGACTATATATCTTCGATATCCTCAATCTATTAAGCAGATCTATTATTCTTAAAGATTCGAATTCCGGTTTGGTAGCATCCTTATATTCTCTAAACCCTCATGATGACGATAATGATGATGAGGAAGAAGTCATTTCTCTCATTCACGTTGTTCGTGAATTTTCTAACATATTTGAGCCCGTTTTAGGATTACCACCTAAGCGAGCAATTAAGTTCAGAATCAATCTAATCCATGGTTCTCTACCTATCACTCATCCTCCTTATCGTATGTCCAATAAGGAAAATGAGGAGATGCATAAACAATTATCCGAATTGGAAGCGAAGTGATTTATTCGTTCTAGTTTCTCTCCTTGGGGAGCTTCAGCTATTTTGTGAAGAAATCCGAATGTACACTTAGGCTTTGCGTTGACTACCGCAAGCTTAATGATCTCACCATCAACAATAAATATCCTTTACCTCAGATTGATGATCTATTCGATAAACTTAGCAGAGCTAGAGTCTTTTCATAGTTAGACTTTGCAACCGGCTTTCATCAGCTTCGTATTGCGGAGGATAGTATTCCTTTGACATCGTTCTGTACTCGTTATGGATCTTATGAATGGCTTGTTATGCCATTTGGTTTAACGAATGCTCCATCATATTTCGTTGACCTTATGAATCGAGTTTTCAAAGACTTCCTCGATCGATTCGTTCTCATCATTATAGATGATATTATTGTTTATTCTAAAACCGAGGAAGAGCATGAAAAGCATCTTCGAATTGTGTTAGGAGCAATCAATTGAAAGCAAAATTTTCTAAATGCCACTTTTGGCAATCTCGTGTGAGATTTCTCGGTCATCCGAAATTTCCATGGATCCTTCAAAGATTGAAGCGATTCAAAATTGGAAGAGACCGGATAGTATGACGGAAATTCGTAGCTTTTTTGAATTAGCGTGTTACTACTGTCGGTTCATAAAAGACTTTTCTAAAATTTCTGTGCTTCTTACTAGTTTGACAAAGAGGGGAGTTAGCACATTTGGTCGGACAAATGTGAAGCTTCTTTTCAGAAATTAAAAGAACTCCTTTCCGATGCTCCTATTCTTGTGATTCTCGAATGAAACCAAGGCTTTATTGTTTATACCAATGCTAGCCATGTTGGTTTGGGAGCTGTTCTTATGCAAAGGGAATGTGTTATTTCTTATGCTTCTAGGCAATTAAAGCATGCCGAGACTAGATATGCCACTCATGATTTAGAGCTCGCGGCTATTGTTTTCGCCCTTAGAATTTGGCGTCATTATCTTTTGGGACAAAAATTTATTCTCTACACCGACCATAAATCTTTGAAGTATTTGTTTTCCAAAAGAAACTTAATTTGCATCAACAACGTTGGCTCGAGTTCCTTGCATCTTATGATCTTGATATTCTTTGTACTCTCGGAAAGGGAAATCGTGTTGTCGATGTCCTTAGCCGTAAGCAACAAGCGATTGTTTCTATGATGATATCTGAATGGAATGATCTTGAGACTTTGTCCACTTATGAGATTCGAGATTGTGAATTCGATTTATGTTCATCTCTTGTTTTATGTAGCCTTGAGGTTCATCCATCTCTTTTAGACCGCATTCTTGAAGCTCAAAAGCTAGATCCCGAATTGGCTCTTCTTAGCTGAAATTATAGGGATAAAATTGATGTTGAAGGTTTGAAAGATTTAGATATTGATGCTTGTTGCGGTATTCGAAAATTTGGTAGACTTATCGTGGCAACTATTAGTGATCTTTGCAAAGACATTTTAGAAGATTCTCATCGTTCTAAATTTAAGATTCATCCCGGTAGTAGTAAATTGTACGTGGATATGAAGCGACTTTAGTATTGGGATGGAATGAAATCCGATATTACTAACTTTATTAAACGTTGCATGACTTGCCAACTTGTCAAGGCCGAGCATCAAAGGCCCGGTGGGTTATTGCAACCTTTGGACATTCCAATTTGAAAGCGGGATCAAATTTCCATGGATTTTATTGATGGTCTTCCTCGTTCTCTTTTGGGTCACGATAGTTTATGGGTGATAGTTGATAGACTTACAAAATCCGCCCATTTTATTCCTGTTTGGTCCAATTGGATCGTAACTCTTTTGGCCAAACTTTATGTTAAAGAAATTGTTAAATTACATGGAGTTCCTACTTCTATTGTTAGTGATCATGATCCGTTATTTACTATTGGATTTCGAAAGAGTCTTCAAAAAGCTTTGGGAACGAAGCTTATTTTTAGCACCGCTTATCATCCCCAGTTCGATGGACAAATCGAGCATGTGAATCAAACTCTTAAAGATCTTCTTCGTGCATGTGTTCTTGATTTTGGTGGAAGTTGGGATGATCATATTTCTTTTGTTGAGTTTTCCTATAATAATAGCTTCCAATCTAGTATTGGTATGGCACCTTTCGAGGCACTCTATGGGAGGTCATGCTGATCTCCTTCTTGTTGGCTTGAGGCCGGTGAGAAGCTGGTTTTAGGTCCAGATTTTATTCGTGATTCCACAGAAAAGATGACCTTATTCGTCATAGGATGAAAGAAGCTCAAAGTAGACAAAAATCCTATGCAGATAATCGAAGAAAGAAATTAGAATTTTCTGTGGGAGATTTGGTGTTTATTCGTGTTTCACCTATGAAGGGCGTTGTGCGTTTCAGTCGATCGGGAAAATTAGCGCCTCAATATATTGGCTCATTTCCCATCACCGAACGTATTGGTTCCATGGCTTATCGCCTTTTATTACCGGCTCAGTTTTCTGTTATTCATGACTATTCCACGTCTCTCAATTACGGAAATACCTTCGAGATTTCGATTCTATTCTTGAGCCCGGTGTTATTGAAGATGTTGAAGTTTTGCCTAATTTGACTTATGAGCAACATCCTATTCGTATCATTGCTATAGAGGGTAAACGCCTTCGAAATAAAGATGTCCCACTTGTGAAAGTTCAATGGTCCTCAAATCCTAAGGATTGTTCTTGGGAATCCAAAGAATTCATTGAGCGAACACATACGGACTTACTCTCTCGTGCTCTTTAGGGTGAACTTCCTGCTTAAAATTTTCTTTTGTGTTCATATGCTTTTATGGTTGTTACTATTTATTTTCTTAAGTATTGCAAGGACACAATTTCTTTAAGGAGGGGAGTCTGTAACAACCTGCATATTTTACGATTGTGTATTCAAATATTTTATTTAAATATAGCATCGTCAGTCGGATTTACGTCTGAAATGTCACTTTTTGAAAACAGACGAATTAGGACTCAGGACCACTTCCATTGAGTTCAAAATGGCGTTTGCGACCTTTTTGAGTATAAACATCGATATGTTTGGAGTTGAGTAGAATTTTGATGTTTTCATTTAGGGCTTTGGGTTGGGTTTCAGCCCATTAACCCAACTCCACTCCAATCCTCTTCATTCTTTCATATTATTTCCTAACACTCAAGCTTTAGTAAAAACGGACGAAGAGAAAAGAAATTAGTAATTGCTCTAATTCTCTCAGGAATTATCAACTTCAAGCTAGAAATCAAAGAGAAGCTTATGTAAGCATCCTCTTCATCTTCTCCATCTCAATCCCTCTTCCATTTTCAGAAATTCCTAAACCCTAACTTAGGAAATATTTTACTTGTAAGCTTAGATTGAAGCTTCTTGAGTTGTTGTTGAAGAGGAATTGATCTTAGCTTGTTTTAGAGCTTCTCACTTGAGATTTTGAGTTAAAGGTGAGATTTTGAACTCACACTATATCTATATCTTTGATAGTTGTTAGATAGTGATTCCTAACATCTATTTTTTATCCATTTTCTTTGGATTGAATCGGTTTTATAAATTTTCCAATTTTTGGTTTTGTTGTCCAATTTTATGAAAAATCCTTTTATGGATGTTTGGACATGTTTTTGGTGGTGTGTCGAAGAGCCTATAAGGCTGGGTTGTCGCGTGGCATAAATCCCTTGTCGTCGTTGCTTGTTCGATCGCCTCCGTTATGATTTTCGCCCTTCATTACGGATAGGCTGAGAATACTGGAAATACCAGTTCAGTCGACTGAGCCAGGAAGTCAGCCGACTGAACCAGAACCCAGGAAATTTCCTGTGCCAATATCAGTCGACTGAACTTGAAAATCGAAAGTTTCCACGCATAGGGTCAGCCGACTGACCACTGAGTTGACTGAACCTACTTCTCTCAACCAATTTTTCCTTTTGTATGGATTTCCAATTGTTAATCGAATCTAGTGGATCCGATTAGTTGTTATCACCTTTGTTGACTTCGATAACTTCTTTTTTGGGATTTTTGGGAATATCCATTTTGATGGATTCGGTATCAATTTCTATGGATTTTATTCACGTCTTCGTATGTGAATTATTGGCGACTGATTGTTTTTACAATCATTTTTGCGATTTGTCACTTTAAAATGCAATGGTTTCTATACAAGTAGTAAATATCAAAACTCTTTCATCAAAACGATTTCAACACTATTTTAATACAAAGTTCGTTTATTAAATTCGTTTTCCAACCTATTAGTATATACAAACCTTTACCTCGTTCGTATGAGATAATCTAATTAAACAGCTTAGCAAAACAAGTGGTATGAAATGCTTGCGTTTACTTTGTCGGTTAATTTTTGGACTAGTTCGATTGAAAATCTTGTGACAATCCTCGAGTGGAAATTTACAATTTGTTCGTAAATATTTAAGTTAAGCCAATGGTTATGGGACATGAAGCTAAACTCATTTATTTACTAGCTTAGTGTAATCGACACTTCTTGATGATCAATTATGATCATTTTGTGGTTTAGACTAGCAATGTGCGATGTCTCTTTGTCCACGTAGGGGACTGTACCCCGTTCTATAAAGCTTCGTCTCATTTTTGTGGGCTAACGACCCATGGTCTTTTGACCGTTCTTTGGAGGTTCGACTCATTTTTATGGGCTAGCGACCCATGTTCTTTTATGGAGTTTGGCTCATCGGACGTACTGTTATTGTACTACGTCGTTGTTCCGGACTATTCGAGTTTAGGTTCCTCTGGCGTACCATTATTGTACTATGTTGTTGCACTGGCTCTATGGTTAGCGACCATGGGTTAGCGACCCGTTTGTGATACACGTGTTGGTGAGTTTTCATGCTCCCATTTGTGATAAACCTCCCCCTTTGTGATTTCTGGATTTCTAATTGATGATTTCTAGAATTTGTGTTTCACCAATTTTTACGATTAGCATCATATGGTTGTCAATATTTGTGATTTGGTGAATAAAATAAAGAATATGACATTCTTTTTGATGTTCTGAGATTTTTGAGATATTTTATGATTTTTGTTGTTGTTAAATGTATACTTTTCACAGTATGGCATATTGTTATCATACATTTTTGTCATATCTCTTATTCTATCTCATTTTATATGATATTTATAGCTAAATAGATCCGTTTATTATTTTCTTATTAAATAATATTCGGGTCAGACCGAGATGTTACAGGTGCTTCTGCTTGACTCCTTATTTGGGACCATCTCTGACTTTTGTCTAACTACATTAGAATGGTAGTTTTTGTTGTTACACATTCGAGATAGAGACTCCTTGATGTATACATATTCTTTTGTCTAGCACTTGTATCTATTCTTTTGTGATGTAGTGGATCTTGTATGACTACTACTTCGATGTACACTTCTATGTGATATATTCTTATCTGTTTCCACGTTAGTGATGTGAATATCTGTGACTGATTTGTGTTATGCTTATTTTATATTTATTTCCGAAGACCACATAGCCACTGTGTAGTGGCTTTGGGTTTGTATCAATATGTCGGCTTTCCTCTTGAAATTAAATGCATGTTATATTATCTGACATATAGGGACTCGCACAAAGCAATTGCACAGATGGTCGCTCCTTAACAGCCTTATCCTACATGCTAGTTGACGGCATTACTCCGTAGTGTCCTTGGCTAGCATGAGTATAGAGGTGGGGGCGTCACAACAGATATCAGTGGTACGATTATTCTATCAAAAGTCGATATTCGCTGCCAAACGGCTGCAAATTCGTCGAAAATAAGATAAACAGGGCTGAAGAAGTCCATATTTAATAAAACGAATTGTGACGTCTCACTCAGAAAATGATTTATGTTCTTATTATATAAAAATATTCATATTTGAAAAATATTTTATTATCATCGAATATTAATTGATTTAAACTGAAATTATACAACAAAATAAACTTCCACGTTATCTGATAAAAATTTACCATTTGCTATGTTTAAATAGACATATTCTAAATATCCAATTTTCATTTCCAAATTCAATTATTTAAAATTTCATAAAAATTCAGTTAATTACGTTATAAAAACCATTAAAATTTACGGGTCGTAACAATATTTATAAGAAAGAATGTTGTGCTTCTCCAATTGCTTGTCTAACTCGCTACATAAACTATTTATCTCCACTTGTTTTCTTTCAAGCTTGGTTCTATAGGGATGAACAGATTTCTTCCTTATGTAAATAAATGATTTACACTATTATTATCTACGAAGCAAAAGACGTTCAAATAGAGAATCCCATACCTGACATACCAGACTGATGCTTGAGAAACCTGCTCTTTTTCTTTTGGCACTTCAACATCAATAAAAGGAAGCTCTTCTTGTGGGCTGGAAGGAACATGAGGTTCATATGGGTTGGCTTCATGAGGAGACGGAACCTTTTTGGAAACCCTTGTATGGTCATCCCCATCTTTCTTAGAAGGTTCAGTCTGGCCGCCTTTATCATCGCTTGAACCTTGACCGTCGTTGATGTTATCGTCATTATCATCATTATCATCATCATTGTCATCGTCGTCCTCACCTTCTTCTTCAATGACCTTATCTTTATCACTTTTGTCTTCAGAGTTAAATTCGACTTCGAAGGAAGGAACTTCAAAAGCGAAAATTTTAGAGGCATCAGTCTCCTCCCTTTAAACAATTTCAATTTCCTGCTACATCTGTTTGATCTTGCTTATAACCTAACAGATAAGAGCAGGGTGAAGCGAGGGAAAGCATAATTCAGGCAATTTGTCAATGTTATCAGCATAGGCGAGCATCAGGCATCCTCAAAAGAATTCATCGTAATATCTTCAAGAGAGGTGTCAAGAAATTGTGACACCCTCTACTTTGCATCGGAAATAGTGTCGACTGCCAATTTTAGGAAGCTTTGTTCTTTTCACCTTCTCCATTAGAGAGCTTGTTTTGCCACCATTTGGAACTTTTCCTTCTCGACTTCTTTTAAAGTCATTTTCATTGCTAAATTCTCATCGGCGAGGAGTTGGCAGGCTTTCTTTTCCTCAGAAATAACAAACTCTGACTGGGCAATAGAAGCTCCCAATTGCCCTAGTTCAGTCATAGCATCATTCTACTCTGTGGATAAAGTGGAGAGTTGATTCATTAAATTAGAAATCTCCGCATGGAATTTAGAAGATTCAGCATAAGATTTAGATGCATGTTCTTGCAAGGAGAGCCAACTCTTGGAAATCTAAAAGATAAAGTACGACATAAGTCAAAAATTTAAAGAAGAACGGTAACAATAAAGTCAAATGAACAGAAACTTACCAAGAGTTGTTGTTCCATTAAAGAACGATAATCACCCACCAAGTCAGGAACAAAGGAAGGTGTGTGCGTAGAGGCAAAAGATGAGGAACTCAGAATAGATTGGACTATCATTTCAAAATTATTTGAGGATGTAGGAGATGATGACCTAGAAGGAATAAGCTTTTAAGAAGGCGTCGTAATCTCCAAAGACTTTCGCATCTGCTCAATCACACTTGGAGAGCTCGAGAAAACAATGCGGTAAAGTGGATCAACTGCCATGGGAGTCTTTTTGGGTTGATCCGCTGATGGCCATCTTTGTCTTAGCGAGGCCTTGAGAAAAGGATGGAGCACGAGAAGTTGAAGAGAGAGGAGTGAGAACACTGATGGGTTTTTCCACCTGAGGAGCAGCTAAAGAGAATTCAAAAAAATCACAAGTCGGCGGTGTAATTTGAAAAACAACATAGCAATAGATAACACACACATCATTTAAAATTACCGGAGTGGTCGAGGCATATAGGTGATAATGGGGAGAAGTTTGATGGGTCTTCCAAAGAGAGAAAGCATTTGCTTCGAGATGTATGTTTAACTAAAGGAGGTTGGCCAAGTATCCTTTGGCCCATAGGCAAGAGGGAGTGCTTTCGTAGATTTGTTGAGTTCTGCAGCTTCAATCCATTCCCAATTTGCTTGAAGCTGCAATCAGCAACGCGGCTGATTTCTTGTCTTCTACCCTTAACTCTTTAGTAGAAGCACCTGAAAAAAGCATAGATCAACAAAGAAAAGTAACTAGATGAAAGGATAATAATCTAAAATTTGAGCTTACGTGGAGAAGGAGGTCCCGCAAATGTTGGGGAAGCATCTAACAAAAAATAACTGATTCTCCCAATCTTCGAACTTGCTCTCTCCTTTGGATATTAGTTTCTTTGAAGGATTTGCCTTTAAGATTTGGTTGTTTGAGTTGCTGATCTTAATCGACCGGCAAGGTGATTCTAAAATTCAGCATTTAAAGAGGGAATGTCGAACACCGACGCCATCAACTCCAAAGGTAAGAGATAGGTGTATACATTGGGAGATAGCTAAATTGGTGCAATTCCAAGATAAACTAAAACTTGGATAAGAATTTCGAAAAAGGAAGGAAACCTCCGTGGCAGATATGTATTGCGGTGTAGGCGAAGTACCCTTCAAGAGGGCTGTTGATGGTGTCATTTTCGGTGGAGGGAATGACTTCCACCCTAGAAATTCCAAAGTCATTAATTATCACATCCACCTCATCCTGTGTGGATATTAAAGAGTGTTTAGAGGTGGGTTCAACTTTCGTGGCATAATTCATGATTCTGTCACGTGAAAATGTTCCAGTTAGAAATTGCAGTTTGTTATGAAATTAACATTCTTTCAAGGATTACTAGAAACTTATTACAATAATTTGAACATCAAAAAAATGAAACTACATATTCTTAAAAGAATGTTAAGATTAAAAATGAGGTTTACTGAGCTTTCGATGGAATCGAAAGGGAAATAGAAGTTAACACTTAACAGATAACCTTCAATAATATCGAAAGTCCAAGTACAAACAACTACCGAACTTTCGACGGTGTCGAAAGGGCGGAAAGAAATATATGTCCAACCAAACCTCTTCAACAATGTCAGAAGTTCAATAGAAGCTTTGATATTAAAGGGAAATAGTTAAATCATACACAACAAATTGGAACAAAGTATACACTACTAATATTTAATAAAGAAAAAACTTTCGACGTTGTCGAAACCTGTGACTTTGTTTTTTCTAAGGGAATATGAATGTTGTCGAAACCTTGAATACCAATTAAGTTAAAAGTTTTTGCTGGAGTCATATTGATAAAAATAAGAGGGCTTGGAACGTTTTGATGATATTGGAGAAAGATGATGATTAAATCCCAGTTAGTAATTGAAGGTTTCGACTCATTAGTTACAAAGGTTTCAACAGAGTCGAAAGGAATGCATGGTTTCGAAAGCATACCAACAATTAAGTTTCAATTAATACAATAGGTTTCGACTAGGTCGAAATGCTCAACTTGATTTATGACTTACACAAAGTATGCTTTCTCCAACCCAATTTATAAAATATATCTATCTCTAACATAAACAAATTGAAAGGAAGTTTATACTAAAGGTTGTAAAACCCATGGGACAAATTTATGATTTTGAAAATATGAATTATGAGATTATTTAGTAAGATGCAATAACCAACCCCTTCCAAAGGTATTACGGTCAAAAGCACAAAATTGCTTTCGAAGAGGTCGACTTTGTATGAAATAAACAACCTTTCGACAAGGTTAAGTCAAAAAGCGTTAGTTTACCTTTCGACCCCTTCGAAAGGGGATGAAAAATCAAAATAGTAAAATTCCACCTTAATCCCTTTAGAAGGGGTAGAAAGTTAAAATTCTAGCATCAAATTTTTGATTCGTGCAACTTAAAACTTCTGGGCGAAGTTAACCGAACATTCCTTCCCCAAACCCGATTTCAACCCAGAAACTTAAAACTTAATAAGCAATTGGTTTCAAACATGAATCAACCACTTAAAATTTTGAAATCTTTCAGATGAAAGATCCAAATTCCCTAAAAACCACAATAATAATAGAATCTGAAATTGGGAAGGATCAAAGAGAAGATTAACAAGAACGATAAATCAAATCAAATCATGAAACATAATCAAAAGATGCTCTCAGGCGAATAAGAACTTAAAATATTTCGATTAAATTAAAATAAAGATTCGAAAATACTAACTGTAAAATTTTGAGAAATTGATATTTGCTGTAAAACAAAAGGAGAGAAGAATATTCGAAAAGCATGATAATATTGACTTACTTTAGATCTAGATTCTTCTTTGTCTAAAACAAAATTTATTTGAAAATTTTTAAGAAATTTGATTTTGCTCGAAGAAAATTATGAGTGCAAATGAATGAAAGAGAAGAAGAGGAGGACATGATTTATAAGAAAAGTTAGCAAATGCAGCAAAACGTTCGATCGGATTTAAATGAACAACGCAGATTCACGCTGGAATACCAAAAGGAGGGAAACATTCAGGGTTTCGAGATGATTGACTTAGAAAGTCAAGGGCATCCCTGGGTGGGGCCAATGTTACTACTAAATATCCTTTCGACCTTGCCGAAATCCGTTTAGCTGAAAGTCAAAGAAGAACAAGAGAAAGAAGCTCTAGCAAGACCTTTTGAAGGAGTCAAAGGGATGCTACAACCAAAGTCCAGAAGTATCACAACCTTTCGAAGGGGTCGAAAGGGTTGAAAGCACCCTTACGCTTCAATGACCACCGTTCAAAGTAGGTGCTTCCGCATGCATGAAGACCTTTCAAATGAGTTAAAGAAACACCTTCTCGAAGACAAGGAATGACAACTCTTTATATGCGCTCCAAAATCTTTTGAAACCAAAGGTTTCTCCTTCATTCAAACCACTCAGAAACATGCCTTGGTCAGAACAACCCTTTCAAAAGCCAAGCCAAGCCTTACGAACCGGTAAAAGCCATTAATATCCAAGGAAGGTTCCGTAACAAGTCAAAAGCAAAAGTTTGGAATCTATTAACAACGTCAAAACCATCAGCATTTCAACATCTTCGAAACCCCTAGAGGTCGCATATCGACAGGGTCAAAGATCCTGCAAAGCAATATAAAGAAGAAAGACGTAATCATCCCTTTCGATAAAGATAGAAGCATTCAAGCTCATTCAAAAGCATTGTAGAGGGATGCACAAGGGTTAAAGGATTTGAAACCATTCTAAAGACAATTCTGAAGCCACCTTTTGACCAAGTCGAAAGGTACTGACCCGCATCTATAAATATGACCTAAGGGGTCTAGCTTTGGGAATCTGAACTCATTCATTTTATACTTGTATTTTCTTAAAGTTATAAATCAAATTGGGGAATTTTTTGTGCAAAATCATCATTAGATTAATAAAGGTTACGTTGAATTATTAAAGGGAAGATCTAGGCATTCTTAATTACTTAATTGTTTCAAAAGCTTTTATTGGATCTAATCGTGTTTTTCAGGTATCGATCACATCGAAGGCATCTTCCAACCTGGTTGAAACCCCTGCATTTTCAAGTAATCCCAGTTATTTACTCCAAGCCACCTTTCAATGGACCTATACCTTTTAGTGGATGAAAACCTTAACTCAAGCCAGTTTTACCTTCAATTCCAGGTCCAAACCCAGGTCACCTAAGATTCCAACTTTCGACAAGGTCGAAACCATTCAAAACAAATCCTACCCTTGAACCTTAGAGGCATCCTTTAGGCTTCCGCGACCGCTTCGGAAGGGTTGTTTCAAAGGCATAATCAAACTACTCTATTCAGCTCGAAAGACAAAAAAGAAATGAGTATTCAAACATTTCGAACAAATTGAAAGGTCCATAAAAGGAAATTCAATAAGGACTGATTCCAAAGAAAATCTAAGGAAGGCACTCATGCCCTAGCACACTCCAATAAATCAAAAGAGATAAAAGAGGATTAACTTTTCCTATTAAATCAAGTTTGGAATGTTGAAAAGTATTCTTGTTAACAGTAAGAAAATAGAAATGAAAAGGAAAAATGAGAAAAGAAATAGAGAGTGCTCTTTTTATAGAAATCAAAAATTGGTTAATTACTAAACCAATGCTACTTAATTAAATCAGCTATCCTCCTTTAAAATTTAGACAACACATCCTCAACCATCATGTTTTTGCATGCCCCCCTTCCTTGTCACACTAAGCCATCATGTCTCCTTTTTAATATTCTTTGGTATTCTTATTTTGTATTTATATTATTTTTAAAAGGAAATGAAAAGTCCACCCTTTCTTAATTGCTTAAGTGTCCTTTAAACTTATTTTTATCCAAACCATTCATTTAGTAAAGTTTTTTTTATTCGTACATATGCACATATGTACATTAGTGTTCGTAAATCCCAACAACTTTTGGTCGATAAAAAGTCGAAAATCCAAAAAATGATTCTGTCACATTTTTTTATTTTTCTCCGAACTTCTTATTTTTGTAAACCAAATTTCAAACAAGCTTACAATCATTAGTTTTTACTCTAAAGAGGTTTATTTGAGTTATAAAATCCATTATTTAATCATTTAAAAATATATAAAATATTGACAAACAAAGTGACCAAATTACAGGTTGTTACAAACTATTTCCTTTACTATCCCTGGGCTCTCCACGAGTCCTACCTAATTCTTTTTTATTAGGATTCATCCACACCCTCCCTTGGCGTAGTACAACCCTACATCATCATATGTGCATAGTTCACTCTTAATTATTAAGCGAATAATTCCAAATTACGAAGCAGTATCTCTTTTGCATATTGTGGCGTAGTTCAGTGTCTTCCGTCTTTATATTATTATGGCATGATATGTCCTCTACAAATTGCGATGCAGTTCTACTTTCCCCTGAAAGTCCCTAAATCCCTTTAGTTAATCTATACCTTTTCCACCCATATGTACAGTTCTTTCATAAATAATAAGGCCACCACCTTAACACCGTACTAGACAAAGTATGACATGTCTGACAACGTATATACACGCATCGCCATATAATACGTTACAATTTCACTTTCTGATATTTACATTGTCCTTTATATTTCTTTTCAGCACTTTATTTGGATCTAGTTCCTTATTTACTTAACACTTCACCATATTATTTTATATTGCACGCATCCTCGCAGTTCCCTCTTTACCCCAACTCAGTACCTACCACATACCAGCTTATTTTCGTCATAGAAAACCTTAATAAAATCCTAGAAAATTTGTGAACACTTGTTATAATACATTCTATCCTTTATTTTGATTTAAGGGTATTTTCCTTATTATTATTTTTGGGCATTCTCCTGTAATAAATCAATTATTTTGAGACACATAAACTAAAAATTCATTTCTAAAATCATGGTTAGAACATCATATATAATCTTAATAATATTTTGAAATCATTAAGGTTGGAAAATACATCTAGACATCCCAGAGTCGTCTATTTTTCCTCAAAACATTCGCTAAATAATTTTCTTGTTAATGAAACTCCATCATATATAATAATTTACAAGATCTTACTTAAACCATATATTTGGGTACGATAATAGTAGGTTTAGTAGTACTCACCTTGTTCTTTAGAACATCGTGCTTTAGTCTTCTAAATCTCCACTTTGCCTTACGTTTTTATTATCTCCATTTTATTTGCTCTCTTTAAGCCGCTATCATTAAAGTTCCTCCCATGCTTTTATTTTATTTTTAGTAGAATGAGATGAATGAATGGAAAAGAGTAATGCTTATTATCACACAATAATTTGGATCTGGGCCCTCATACTCTTTTTCATTAACTCATTACACGTTTTCCTTCTTATTTAACTTATTTTGACCCTTTAATTACTTAACTAATTCCACAATTACGGGTTGCTAAATTAATAGCTTTTGTTTACAAATAAATAGGCTTCATTTCTTTATTGGGCAATGGTGTAGGTTATTTAAGACTTCTTATATAGAGCAAAGGAAAACCCAACGGCCATTGAATACCTCCTGTACCACCCAAAGATTTCTCAGTTTTTCCTTTCCATTAGCAGGATAATGGGCTGAATACTTAGAAAATAAAAGAGAAAAAATAGCTGTAGTTAATTAAAATTCACACCTATCACATATATGTACATATATGCACATGTACACATATTCAAATTCATTTTCTTTTAACTTTTAATTCAAACGAATATTGTAAATTTATATACTTATGAAATTGAATATTTTCTATCATATGAAATGATAATTTATACTTTTAAACATTTTGTTATTAATTTCCTTTATTCCCATAAAATACACTATTTATTCAATTAAGTGTAATAAACCATGTCTATTACTTCTTAAATTCAACAGAATTCAATTTCCCGCTTGGAAAAGTATCCTAGCTCATTTCCAAACATTATTTAAAACTTTTATTTTCCCATTTTATTCTCAAATATATTGTTTATTCCCCCTAAAAAGTTTAAATTCTCCATTTATTACAAATTCCTACTATTAAATTATAACCTCCGTTATAATTTAATATTCTCAGGTAATCACTAAAACCAGGGTTGTTACACCTCCACTCTAAAGTAAACCCTTTGACATCCCTAAAGGTATTGAGCCATTTAATACTTTAAACCATGACGAACCGTTGGTATATTTACCAATACCTATACGCGATCATATTTCCCTTCCCCATAGGTCCTATAGTTGGGATAGCCTATATCGGTAGTACTTATACACAACTACTATTAGCCTCTAGGTGAAGGGCAGACTTATGTTGTGTAACTCTACTGACCTCACATCACAACCCATACTAAACCAAAACATTCATCGAAAGCCTAAATATTGGGGCTAGGCCCACTAATTCACACTCGTGATAAACATATTATTAAGGCTATATAATTTCCATTGTGGAAATTATACTGCCTCCTAAATTTCGTTTATTAAAATTTATTTATTTGCTAAAATATTAATGCGCTTATTTCCTATATTCTCCATTCCCAATTTATGCCACCTAAATGTAACTTATTTATTTACTCACAATTAATTGTCCTTAATAAATGGTCATTGTTACTTAAATTGGACAATCACTAATGACATTTATTCATTCACTTCAAAATTCAACTTATTAAGCCTATTTCGTTTTCCCTTAAATGTAATGTTTATTTCTGCAACTAATCCCCTTAAACACATTTATATGCCCATTTGATTTCTGTATCTCACTAATAATTGTGCATTTATTTCCCATTTATTTTGCAAACATTATTCTTAAATGTTGGACTTATGTCTCTTTTTATTGCAACCTCCTAATCTTATGATTCATTACGTTATTAATATTTAATTGTCCTAATTGTAAATAATATGTTGATGCTTTATTTCTTACCTCATGAGTATTTATATTTTTAATTAGTATGCATAGTTATACGTATATGTGCCTGTATGTTTATTTAACTCCTTACTTCCTACGCTAAGAAATCGCATTATATACACTTATGTGTAAATTCTACAGAGAATGTTTATTTCCACATTTTGATATATTGGAGCAGTTTTTCCCAAAGAAAGAAATTATTACCATTATGACTTTCATAAGCTACCTAAAAGTAAGACTTTTGCTCAATTTGAAACTACAAAGAATTATCTCTTTCTGTTTCTAGTGAAATAGACAATGCAAACTACTAAGAAGGATATCCATACTTTACACATCTCTTTCATTTTGGTGTATTTCTTATTATTCCAAATGATGTACTATTTTACATAGATAAAGTTGGACGGTTTATGGAAATTTACACGAAAATAGATACAACCAAATTGCACATTCAATGCTCCTAATAAATTAAAATACATAAATTTATCCCAGTCAAATTAGAGCATTCCAAATAATTACTAAACAATTTACAACCCAATTAACATAAATAACAAACTTCACAATCTTATCAATATCATGCTTTAAAATTCCAAGGGAATAATTTCTAAGAATTCCAAATTATGGCGTATATACCATTTCATCACAATCACATAACTTACAGAATATGTATGCGTGATTTCCACTAAATACATTCATTTTAAGCCTACAATTCAGCGGATCTTGCATAGGCATAATAATCAAATAAAATTCAATGACATGAATTTTAATGTTATATGTAAATCACATAATTTCCTAATCACCTTCCTAGCTTTCCAAATCACCCAAATCCGAATCTATTCTTTTAATTGACTCCTTTTTCATTTCCATCACAAAAATATGCGTAACAATATATATACAGATCCATTAGAATTATAGATATGAGAGGAGATCTGAGTTAAGTGGAAATTTGACTTATAATTATAGAACTTACCTTTTTCACAGAATTGATTCACTCTTTCTTTTCTTCTCTTTTATTTTTTTCCCATCTCCGATACACACACACACACACATACATACATAATATTTTTATAATTTCTAGAAATAGTGGAAAAAAGAAAATGGCAAAGCTCCATTGCTCTATTTATGAAATATGAGAAGAAAAGAGAGGGACTAAGCCTGTACTTATAAGCATTGGAATCAATTATATCAGTTAGATTACTATTTATTAAATCCAGGCCATTAGGTCGAGGTTCAACCCTAGTCGTTAGCACTTGAACCAATCGGCTACTCCCTTATAGGTGGTCAATTGGCACAGGAGTGGGTTGACAGGTGAGGTCGGAGCATTAATTATTACTTATTTCCTAAATTCTTTTTAATTATTTTCGATTTGAAAACTTCAAAGGCTAATAACTTCTTTATTTGAACTCTGATCGCAAAATTTTATATATGAAAATTGCTCAAAAAATCGCCTGGTTTTGTAATAGTGCAAGTTTCGTGGTCAAATTCCAAATTTTCTCAAATTCTATTTTTATGCCTTATTAATTATTTTTAGTTAATAATTACAGTTCAAATTCACGGGGTGTTACAGTAACGATGTAAGTTACATTGATTTCTATGTCCCAGCTTGATTTGATGACCTATCGTCACCTTAAATACCATTGTTAGTAATTTTAATATTATACAAGTCTTGCACTTATAGTATGTAATTTAGAAAAGACCAACTTGACATATAACCAAGCAATGGTTAAAGCAGCTAATATACAGTAAAAGCTTTCTGGAAAATAGCAAAAAGGCACTGTGAGTCTACTCCATTCTGACTTTGTTGATGAAGCTAATAAAATAATTGAAGCCTTAGAACAAAGGATAAATTAACCACACATACAGTTTTGAGTGCGTTACACGTATGCATTGCTTTCAAGTTAATAAATGATTATTTCCTTACTTTACTGCACACAATAGTTTCTTCAACTTCCTCAATTTATTGCAAATAATAGTTTCCTCAGCTCACTCAATTTACTGCACATATACTTGAATACAAGTTAATAAATTTACTATCCACAGACCTTATGCATATATACATATCTTTTGAGCAATAAATTTTAAGTCCTCCACTGATACAAATTGTATTTCAGCATTTTTTTCCAATATTTCTACTGTAATAATGCTAGTGTGGCCATTTAACAGCGATTATTTGCACTAAACTAAACCTTTTAGAATACATTTTATATTTTATCTTACATTTTATACAATATTAATAATAATATATTGTTAGAAAAAAAAATCTTGTTTAGTAAATCCTCTGATATTAATAGAGATTTATCATACATGATTCAAATAGTGAATGAACTTTTTTCTATTAACTTTTGTATTATGCAACTCTTATAAAATGTTTTTGTTATGTTTGGAAAACCATAAATTATATAATTTGAGTACTGAATTCAATTATTATATTCTTATGTTTATATGCGAGTGTATTAAACCAAAATATCCCTTGTGATAATTTCATTGGCAGCGAATTTGATTCGATAGATTGAAAGTATAACCTTTTCTGTTGACTACTAAAATAAATTCATTATGTAAACTTTAAATTATTGAGATGTATATTAATTTGTAAATGATATGTTAAAACCTTTTCCTATTAACTCACATCATTTGTATTATATTTTTCGCTTAGCGCATATATGATATTCCTTGCTACATGTTTGATGATCCACACACATTTATGTCATAATAATTAAGTCAATATGGCATGGTTATCAAGAACAATTATATCATATTAAATATGTGATCTCAAGTAAAATAAACATATATAATAGTGGGTTTGACGTATAGCCGTAGAAGGAAAACAAGCATAAGAAAAAATGTTTTGTTATTGGAAAATTTTAGAGAAAAATACTGAAATTATGTTACCATTTGAATTTTGGAGAAAAAAGGAAACTATACACACAAACCCTCTCATTAGTTTGATCATTTCTTAAGGACACAACATCTTATCCAAAATTGGTCCTATTGAGTATTGATGTAAACTCTCCCAGCGGATATGACATTGGTGGGTAGAAAAAGGGCGACATGGCAAAGGATAGAAGAATTGGCCAACTAAGGATGAAAATTGGTAAGGTCCAAATTGTTGATCTAGCATATAGTGTTGAGAGGTTCCAACTTGTTGTGAAGTTAAATGTTGTTGTGGGAGTAGTTGATGTTGGACTGTAGATAGTTGGTGGGTGTTTGGTTGATTTTAGGTAGTAGGTTGTTGCAAGTGATGTTCTAAAGAAGAATAGTTTCGAAATGTCGATTATTATGATATGAAATTTGATCACAGTTATCGTTGTGAAAATAGAACCATAAGTTTAGACTCTTCTATCTCCTTTGCTTTTCACATGATTCTTTTAGATTTTAAACATATAGACTCTAAGGAAGCATACTATTGTGAAAATCTATTTGGATCATAAATGTATATAGTATATGATAAGTACGTATATGATAGTATGAATTGCACAGAGTAATAATACAGGTAAAATAAAAGGATGACACCAGAAATTTTATACTGGCTTGGACCTCACATCCTACGTCCAGTCCTGAAGCTCCTCTTCGAAATTTCACTAATCAATAATCCTCACTTCGCCCGGAGGAATAGCCTTGTTACAATAGAGATCTTTCGTTAAGAATGTGCTCTAAATAATACAGATTTTGGCAATATGTAAAAGCCTCCCCTTAATCTCCACTGGATATGTATAGATATAAATTTACGTGTGCTTTGAAAATATGGAAGAAAATGGAAACAAAGTTAATGATCTTTGGTTGAAATATTGATTGCAAAAATGAGCAAACTTGAATTTGAATGCAAAGTCATTATCGAGAATAGAAATCAGAAAGTTAGTTCCATTGATTGTAAAATCTATGATGTATTCATAGTTGCGAAAAAGGTTGGTTTGAAGTGTTGCTACCATTTCTCTTTATTTCTAGAGATGCTTCTGTTTGAATAGAACTGAATTGAAGAAGAGATGCAAAAAGTAGCCTTTCAGATTTTGATAGTTGCATGTTTTAAAAAATTCCCGAAGCCAAATCCAGACGTCTGGATTATGATGACCAGACGTCTGGTCATGTGTTGTCTAGAAAAGTTCCATAGGCTCAGACCAAACGTCTGGAGTAATAAACGAGACGTCTGGTATATGTTGAATTGTGTTCTGTTTGAATGTATGTATATTTTTCTACATATTCTATTTTTAGGACTTGTATACAATGTCTAACTTTCCACTGCTGTGATCTATGTTCCATATTTTGATTTGTATCCTTGAGAATCTGCAAAAAATAAGATACGAGATATACGTAAATAATTATTATGATGTGATTTGTCTTCATCAAAACTTGTAGATAGGAGTAACATTCTCCCCCTTTTTGATGATGACAAACTATGTATCATAAAATATATTTTACTCCCACTGTATATATGTATATTATATGTTATCCTCCCCCTATGTGTGTGCATATTTTCTCTCTCTTTTTCCATTATCAAAAATGAAATAGAGAAAACAGAAAATGAAATGTAAAAAATAGAACTTGGAGAACATGATATCTAAAATAAGAGTACATAAAGTGAGAAAATACAGAAAAGAAACATATATTGTAAAAAATTGGAAACTACTGGTAATAGTTAGTTGGGTCAAAAAACTACCATAGGTATTATTATAGGATTCCCAAAAAGCTGAAGGATCAGAAATGTTCTCGGGACCAATGACGTTGATCATTATACTCTTCATCCTCGTGAATAGATAACTCTTGAAAAGCCGAGTACCCCTGCTGATGGCTTGAAGGATCCTGCATATTAAATTCCTCACTTTCCTCTTCATCTATGTCCTTTAATGGTTCGTCTTCCATGGGTTTTTTCTCTCGTGATTGTGTTGAAAATCCTGGAATTGAAGAGACAAATGGAGCAGGCAAAGGAGCCGATGGTGATGAGGATGAAGAACGGGATGATAATCAATCACGAACTTTCCTCATTATTTTACCAAGAGTGGATACAACCTTATCTAGTGTTTTCTCGATTTTACCCATTCGAGAAGATATGCTTGAGACAGATCTATCAAGACAGACAACTTTCTTTCCAAAGATTTGTTGATTACGAGATAAAAATTGTTGATTTCGAATGGATAAGTCACAATATGATTTTGTTGAAGTAGATTCTCCTCGGGCTTCTAAAATCTTTGATTCTAAGTGATATTTGGAAGGGTGTCGCTAGAAAACATACGGACCTGTTTGTTGTGGAGGGGGTTGTTACTGCTCTTGTGTAGGTTGCTGCTGATGTTGTTGTTGTTGTTGCAGTGTCCATTGAGGAAATGATATTATCGGTGGCGGTTCGTCCGGTAGACGCATAATTTTGAAGTATTTGGACCCATTTTCTTTAATTTGTAGTTCTTCAAAATATGATACATAAGAAGGAATACCTTGAGATTGAAGAATCCTCATTATATAAGCTGCATAAACAATTGTCTGACGCTTTTGAATCTAGAAATTTATAATTTAATCAAAGAGAAATTGAGGCTAATTAACTTTAATACCACCGAATATACCATACATAGCTTTGCGATCAGTTTCGTATATTTTCCAGTGGCTTCCTTTTCATGGTATTATGGTGTTAATAATCATACGATTTAATAATCTTGTCCTAGGTCGAAGGTTCTTCGTATTCCATTGTTCCATATGATCTTCCCAAAGGAGGTGAGTGACCTCATCATGAGGTAAAAAACTTTTGTCCGGTATGTCTTTTAATTCGATACCTGTGTAAGCGCAATGGAGAATTCGTCCTAACATAGTAGGAGTAAGTTTGATGATTTATAATATACACTAGTCCAAAGCCAATTTTCACCATCTGGATTCCAAATGGAAGAATTACATAGATTTGAGTAAAAGAGAAAAATAGCGAGCTGATCTATGGTGACCTCATTTGGTCCTTGTTCAATCAGATAGTTAACCTCGGCATTTTCACATAATGAATGCATTTCATATAGAGGAAATCGCAGTAGTTGGTAGAAGGAACCTAGATGAAATTTCATAGTTTTCAAATCTTCAAATCTTTTGATGGAACTAGGGCTTTGATCAAGCCATGATTTGATGTGAGAATCGGTGACAATAGTTGATTGAGATGCAGATCCTTGATATTTCTTTTGTTTCTTTGTAAATTTTGATTTTGGAGGCATTGCTTTTGAAACTTGAAAGTAAATTTTTAGATCTGGGTTAATGGGGTTTTGTAGAGAATGAAAAGATGAGGTAAAAAATGAAGAGATGTTGTAATATAGTAGAAAGACATCAGATTGTCATAGGCAGAAATAGAGTCCAAATGTCTGGATTGATAAGGCAGACGTCTAGGCTTTTGAAATTTTATTATATTACAGTAGGTAGAAATAAAGGCCAGACGTCTGGGAACATGTAGACAGACGTCTGGATGTTGCAGAGATTGTGAGAGAGGCTTCCGAACGTGTAATCAGACGGCTGGTTTAACATTCCACACGTCTGTTTTGACATATTTTTGATATTTTGATTTTTAGAGATTTTTCAAATTGTTATTATAGTTATAACAAGATATACAGTTTATGCTTGAATGAATTGAGTCTTATTACAATTTTGAATATATTATATACGTATACTATATATATACACACTCACACTCACACACGAAATATGATTCTTAGAAGAACAAAGTTATTTTTTCTCCCATGTATTTTGTTTCTCTTTTGTATCCTTTTTTAATGCTCGTATCGCAGACCAAGAAGGAGGTACTAGATTGAATTGGGCTTCAAATGTTCCTTCTTCCCATAGTTTACGTGGAGTTATTTGATGAGCAAGTGAAGGAGTTTCGATCATATGAGGAGATCGTACATGAACATAATCCTTTGAAGGAGAATGTCCATATATGGAAAGAATGCATTTTTCTAAATAATTGAGATGAGCTCCTTAGCGTCTTCGTTCATGATACATTTCCCTTTGCACATCCATCATCTCTTTTTGATAGTGATGGATTTCGTTGGCTTTGTCAGAAAGAGAGGTTTGAAGAAGATCAAAACCATGCTTGACTTTATTTCCTTTTGGAGAGTAGCCAGTATGATATGTAGGCGAAGGAACAACGTTTATGGATGGAGATGATTTAAGAGTTGTTTTGGCAGGAGATGCATATGTACTACCCGATGATGGCGATGAAAAATCAATGGTAGAGTAAGTGGAGTTGTGGTCGGTTCAATATTTATTTACAAAGGTACGTATTAATAAATTTTTACCGTGAGTTGGTTAAAAAAAATTGATATATGTATATAGGAGTAGAATTTTCAATTTTAATCATTTGTTTGTTTTATTTGATAAAATATTAGTGGTTTGCAGAAAAACTTGGTATAGAAATTAGAAGAACTATTAGCCACTAATGTTGAGAAGTGAAAAGAATTATGAATTTTATTCTTGTGTTTGTTAAAGTTCAGATAGGGAGCATATTCTGAGTTCTCTTCTAAGTTTTATAAATGAATTTTCACATAAAGGTTTTGTAAAAGTATCTACTATCCGGTTGTCGGTGTTAATGAATTCTAAATAAATTACTCCTTTTTCTACGTTATCTCGAAGAAAAAGATGTCTGGTATCAAAGTGTTTTGTTCGAGAATGATTTATAGGATTTTTAGATAGATTGATTGCACTTGTACTATCACAATATATCGGAGAACAAGTTATATTTTTACCAAAATCTTAAAGTGTTTGTTGCATATATATTGCTTATGCACAAGCCAGAGCAGCAGAGATGTATTCTGCTTCACAAGTTGAAAAAGAGACACAATTTTGCTTTTTGGTAAACCATGAAACTAAAGATTGACCGATAAAATGGCAGGTGCCACTTATGCTTTTTTTGTCTGTTTTACAACCTCCAAAGTCTGCATCGCTAAATGTTATAAGTTCGAAAATCGTACCTTTAGGATAGAATAAGTCATAATCTTTGGTGCTGGATAAATAACGTAAAATTCATTTGACTGCTCTATGATGTGATTCCTTTGGTTGAGCTTGAAAACATGCACATAAACAAACACTCATCATTATATCCGTTCGACTAGCTGTTAAATATAATAAAGAGCCTATCATGCTACGATAAGATTTTTGATCAAAGTCTTTTCCATTTTCATCTTTGTCTAAATATACGGTTGTACTCATAGGATTTTGTTTACTAGTAGTGTTTTCCATTTTGAATCGTTTAAGTAAATCTTTAAAATACTTTTGTTAATTTATAAAAATTCCATTGTCCAATTGTTTTATTTGTAATCCAAGGAAAAAAATCTAATTCACCCATTTGTGACATTTCAAACTCATTTTTCATTATTTCAGAAAATTCAGTACACAAACTTTCAACATATACTTGTAGAACTAGCATATCGTTATTTTTATGTTTTATAAATAATGTAGTGTCTATTTTGCCAATTTGAAATCCATAATTTTGTAGATGAGTTTCTAGTCGATCGTACCAAGCACGTGATGTTTGTTTTAAACAATATAAAGCCTTTTTTAGTTTAAAAACATAATCTGGATATTTTACATGAATAAATAATGGTGGTTGTTCTACAAAAAAATTTCTTTAATAAAACCATTTAAGAAGATACTCTTAACATTCATTTGAAATAATTTAAAGTTGTGATGACATGCAAAAGTAAGTATAGTACGAATTGCTTCGAGACGAGCAACGGGAGAAAACGTCTCTTCATAATCAATTCCCTCTTCGTGGTTGTAGCCTTGAGCCACTAATCTTGCTTTGTTAGGAATAACATTTCCATTTCATCTGCTTTGTTTTTGAAAACCCATTTTGTTCCTATTACAGATTGATCTAATGGTCTAGGAACGAGTTCCCATATATCATTACATTCAAATTGATTTAATTCTTCTTACATCGCTAAGATCCAAGAATCATTTGTTGATGCTTCTTTATAATTTCTAGGTTCTGTATTTGAGATAAAAGCAATGTGACTCATTTGATTTAAGTTATTTCTAGTGACTCGGGAATTTAAGTCTCCAATTATATTATCCAAAGGATGATTTTTTAATATTCGTGTGCGTGATCTTAAAACATTTTCATTATTAACAGAGGATGAATTATTCATATTATTTATATTTTCAGTTTGATTATGAGTTAAAATTTCATCTTCTTCTTCTTTAATATTTGTTGGAAATTTTCATCAAAGGATACATGTCAGCTTTCTTCTATAATATTTGTTCGTTTATTACAAATTTTATAAGCTTTACTACGTTCTGAATAACCAATGAAAATTTCTTCGTCCGCTTTGGGACCAAATTTTCCTAGATTATCTTTAGTATTTAAAATAAAACATTTTGACCCAAAAGTTCTGAAATGTGAAACTTTTGGTTTCTTTCCATAAAAAATTTCATAACAAGTATTTTTAGTCATGGGTCGAAGTGTGACACGATTTAGTACATAACAAACAGTGGAAATGGCTTCCGCCCAGAAATATTTGGGTAGATTACTACTATTTAGTAGTGTTCGTGCACATTCCTGTAGAGTTCTATTTTTCCTTTTAACTACACCATTTTGTTGTGGCGTTCGTGGAAACGAAAAATTATGACTAATTCCTTTTTTGTTACAAAAATTAGTAAAAATTCATTTTCGAATTCTCCTCCATGATCACTTGGTATATGTTTTATTTTTAAATTCAATAAGTTACTAATCTGTTTTGCAAAGATTTTAAACATTCCAAAAGTATCACTTTTATGTTTTAAAAATAAAGTCCAAGTATATCTTGAAAAATCATCTACAATTACAAACACATATTTGTTATGATTTATACTACGTACATATGTTGGTCCAAATAAATCTAAATGAAGTAATTCTAATGGTTGCTTAGTATATATTTTATTTTTAGATATGAAGGGACTTTTCTTTAATTTTCCCATTTGAAAAATCACATAATTTTTTAATTTTATAATTAATTTTAGGTACACCTCTAAATAAATCATGTTTTGCTAGTTTGTTGATATATTTTAAGTTTATATGACAAAAACGTTTGTACCAAATCCAAGAATCACCATGATTTGCAGAAAGAAATAAATCTGAATTATTTTTAATTTTCATATAAAGGATATATACATATATATTATGATTTCTAAATCCTTCAAAGTGTAAATTTTTTCTTCGATCGAAAATTTTACATTTATCTTTTTCAAATTTTATTTCAAACCCTTTATCACATAACAGACTTATACTAAAAAGATTATGTTTTAGGTTTTTTACTAATAAAACATTTGAAATAATAGAAGAGTTAGAGATACCGATATTGATAAATTCTCTAATGCCAATGACGAAACCTTTTGAATTATCGCCAAAAGTTACAGTGCCACCATCAATGTATTTTATATTTGACAACATGTGATCATTTCATGTCATGTGCTTGGAACATCTACTAACTAATATCCATTTCTCTTTATTTTTGTATTTGGATAACTGTAAAAAATAAAAATATTTTAAATTGGTACCCTTTTTCATTTTTGGGTCCTAAGTGTTAGTTGGTGAGGGTAACCATACCCAAGATGGTTTGGTTCCTTTCGAAATATAATTATTATTGTGAATCACTTCTTTCATATAATTACCTATATATTTCTGTTTAATCAGGTTGTTATTTGTTTTGCGAAACCATATTTTAATCATTTTTGAATTTCTGATTAATTTCTTATTTTTAGAAGAAGGTTTTATCCTAGTAAAAATCTTACTATACTTTATAATTTTTGTTTTATTCTCAAACCTATTCCATTTCGATTTTTGAACGGCTTGGAAATTTTAATTAAATCTTCCAACTCTTGTTTTCCTTTGTTAAATTTTGTAACATTATTTGTAATTTTATCCAATTTGTTTTTAAGATTTATAATTTTGGATTTTGAAGTTTCTAGATTATCTTTTAAGTTAATTTGCTCATTACTAATTTCATCATTTTCTAGTTTAACTTTTCTTAATTCACAAGATAAAGCATCATTTTCAATAGAAAGATTCTTACATTTTTCTTGAGTATTTTCTAATTCTTCTTCTAAAATAGATTTTTCATCTTTTAGTAAACCTATTTCAAGTTCTAATCGATTTTTGTCTTAGCAACATATTCGTTATTTAATTTCTTAGTTTCTCTATATTTGTAATCAAGTTCCATACTTACTTCTAAAATTTCATCATAAGTAAGATCAGGACATGCCTCCTTAGTGTGTGCCATGAAACATACATTCGCTTGCTTGTATCACTTTCACTATCACTATCGGATGAGGAGGAAGTGTCAGCGTCATCCCATGTGACTTGGAATGCCTTTCTTTTCTTCTTAAATTTCTCAAACTTATTTTTCCTTTTCTTGATGTTGAGTTTTGGGAAATCCTTCTTCATATATCGGAACTGATCACATCTAAAGCACTTAATCGAATTTTGATTTGATTAGTTTGATTTTCCATTATTTTAGAATCTAGTCATTTTCTTGAATTTCTTAAATTTGTTATAGTTCTTGGTAATAAACACAATTTCATCTTCATCCAATTCAGAATCTTCATTGCTTGCTTGAAATGCTATGTTCTTCTCTTCATGGGTTTGTTCCTTTCTGGCCTGTAAATTTGCTTCGTATGACGTTAAATTTCCAATCAACTCTTCAACTTTGAGTACAGAGAGTCATTAGCTTCTTCAATAGCCAGTACTTTTCTATCCCACTCAATTGTTAAAGAGTTGATAATTCGAGAGACTAAATCAAAATTAGTAAATTTAATTCGTAGTGCCATAAGATCATGTTGTATAGAATGAAATATTGAATGCATATCAATAATTGATTCAATATATTTCATTTTGAAAGATGAAAATTGATTTTGTAAATTGATATTTTTGGCTGTTTGACCTTAGTTGTACCTTCGTGTGTAACTTGTAAATATGTCATATATCATAAGCAGTAGTACGTAACATAACACATGAAAATTCATTTTTATCAAGAGAGCAAAACAGTACATTCATAGCTTTAGCATTATTAGAAGCAGTAGTTTTTTGTGCATCTGTCCATGTGCTAATATTTGTTTCAGGTGCTATATACTTAATTTGAGTTGCTGACCATATTTCCAAACCATTTGCTTCCATAAAAATTATCATTCGGGTTGACCAATATGCATAATTAGATTCGATGAATAGTGCAGGACGTGCAGTTGACTGACCTTCTTGAAAGATACTTGCCGTATTAACAATTTTCAAACAAGTGTTACTCTGATTTGAACTAACCTTGCTTCGATACCAATTGAAAGTCTATGTGGATCATATATGTATAAAGTATATGACAAGTACGTATATGATAGTATGAATTGCACAGAATAATAATACAGGTAAAATAAAAAGATCGCACCGGAAATTTTATACTGGTTCGGACCTCCCGTCCTACGTCCAGTCTCGAAGCTTCTCTTTGGAATTTTACTAATTAATAATCCACACTTCGCTCGGAGGAATAGACTTGTTACAATAGAGATCTTTCGTCAAAAATGTGCTCTGAATAACACTGATATTGACAATATGTACAAGTCTTCCTATAATCACCACTGGATATGTATAGATATAAATTGACATGTGCTTTGAAATATTGAAGAAAATTGAAACAAAGTTAATGATCTTTGGTTAAAATATTGATAGAAAAAATGAGTAATCTTGAATTTGAATGCAAAGTCAATATAGAGAATAGAAATCAGAAAGTTAGTTCCTTGATTGTAAAATCTATAATCTATTTATAGTTGTGAAAAAAGGTTGGTTTGAAGTGTTGCTACCATTTCTCTTTGTTTTTGGAGATGCTTCTGTTTGAATAGAAATGAATTGAAGAAGAGATGCCCAAAGTAGCCTTTTAGATTTTGACAGTTGCATGTTTTGAAAAAAATTCCCGAAGCCAAATCCAGATGTCTTGTTTATGATGACCAGACGTCTGGTCATGTGTTGCCTGGAAAAATTCCAAAGGCTTAGACCAAATGTCTAGAGTAAAAAACTAGACATCTGGTATATGTTCAATTTTGTTCTGTTTGGATGTACATATATTTTTCTATATAAAAAACCAAGGGAGATTTTACATTCTATTTCAAGGATTTGTATACAATGTTTAACTTTCCACTGTTGTGATCTATGTTCCATACTTTGATTTGTATCCTTGAGAATCTACAAAAACTAAGATACGAGATATATGTAAATAATTATTATGATGTGGTTTGTCGTCATCAAAACTTGTAGATAGGAGTTCCTAACATATTGTCCTTTGCGTACTTTACGGACCAATGATATAGGTTGAGTCTGTTGTACCTAAGGCACCATGCTTGGAGTCACCAATTCAACATAATAACGAGTCTATTACAAGTCTCGAACCCTATCGTTGCTACATAAGCTTGAAGCCTTAGTTCAGGTGTCTCTTCACCATGGGTAGCTACTAGTTGAGTTAATTCATGGGATATTTTAGCCTGTAATTTTTTCGTCTCTAAATTAATATCATTTGATATAATTAAGCTTTAGTATAAACTAAGCTTTAAAAAATACATGAGTATAAATAGCAATCATTCCATATGAACTAAGTTTCACCATAAAAACTCATAAGAGAAAATCATTTAGTACAAATTAAGTTTCAATCCAAATCATTAGAAAGTTCTATACTAGGTATCATTCAATAAACCTAAGTAAATTTGTACTGAATTTCATTTAGTAAAAAATTTATGTTAAACTTCTATATGAGCATCATTTTGTATATCGTAAGTTTCGGCAATAAGAAAGTTTTTTTTTTAAAATATCATAGTATAATAATTATAAGCTTTTTTAGCCGTCTGTTAATATTTTTTTTTATAAAACAAGAAAAAGTAACTTTTTTTCAATTTATATATTTGGGAACATCTTATAAGTAGTTTGCAAAGTTAACTAATAGGTAGAAATTTGAGAAGCAATTATTTGTTATTTAGGACTAGGGCTATCAGTGAGTACCTGAATAAACTCGAAATCCATCCATGTATGTATCTGAAATATGAAAAATTAGTATTCGGCAAATGGACATGGATGTGGATATGGCCACATCCGCATTCGATAATTATCCGTCCGGTTTTCTTCAACAGTATGATTATTTTTGTGTGTTTTAGTACATAAAACAATTATCATTTACTATTTTATCCAGGTAAGAAATTTTAATGTGTATAAAAATCAATATTTGTTGCTTAAAATTATTTTTCTTTGCATATACATTATTTTTTATATTTTAAGTGCTAAAATGGATTTTAATGAATTAATATTTTCTATTTATTTGTTTAGATTTATTAGTTGTGAACTAGTCGGAGAATATTCGATATACGTCCGCATCCTCGGATACAGATATTCAATATTCAAAAATGATTTCGGATATAAATAAAGATTTATAACTATTTGAATCCATATTCGATCATTTACAGACCTACTTATGACTCATAAAGCAATTTCATAGACATTTTTGATCAAACATTTCTACTTACAAGTCAAATTACATCCAAACATTTCTACTTATAAATCACTATTTCAAACTATTTGGAAATTATTACTCAAAACTCCATTTAAGTAACTCCAAAAAAAAGCTGTTGTCAAGTGGGCTTGAAGTATGGCAAGAAACCCGACAGTCTCTCTCTCTCTCTTTTCCTCTCCTTCAGAATATGGGCATGATTATCCTTATTTTGACCTACCTCGCATTTCATTTTGTAGCTGATATTTTGAAATTTCTAAGATTATGTACTAATAAGCATTTATGTTGTAGTTTTAGATTTTTGTTTATTTGAAGGAACTTGATGGGTGAAAAGCAAGATAAATGTTTATAACTAAAGTGCATGGACCCAAAAATCATGAGAGGCAAGGAACAAACTATGAAACTACTCATGCATGTTCTGGAATTAAGTTGAATACTTGCTTCAATGCAGCCCTTCCAAGCAGATATTATCATGGATGGTGAATGGAGCAACAAAGTTGCGTTACAATTAATAAAAGCATCTCCAACTGTGTAACACATATCACATTTTGTAATATCTAGTCCCAAACCGATGTCCAACAAAATGTGGAAATTGTAATCGGTTACAAATTAAGGCAAATCGATCGAAGATCTATAATCTATTTGGGTGATTATTAAAAAAGCACCCAATCTCCAAGCGCCTACTCTATAAGCGCTTGAAATAAGGTCTTTTGTTAAAAGGTTCCTGATGTTTAGGCGCTTGTTGAACAAGCATCCAATTAAATCAAATATGCTTATTTACCAAGCACGTCTTCAGGTGTTTGTTGAACAAGCGCTTGAAGACCAGCCGCTTGTTAAACAAATGCTTGATTCTCAAAACTGTTGGAAAAAACAAACGTTTTACGTGTTGCACCTACACAAAATGTAACATTTGAGGGGAAAATTGATGTAGATGCTCTAAATGTTGAATAATTGCATTGATTTGAGCGAGTAAGGAGCATATTTTGATAACGAGGTGTGTACTATGTTTGTTATTGTTTGTAACCACATTATTGTTATTGTTTAATGATAAGCTTTACCAGGTTTGGTTTTGTGCTTTTATCGGGGATGGTGTTTTGTTGCATGAAAATTAATAATTATGTAGACTAAGTTTTGTATCTCTTTAGTTTTCCAAACATTATAGTTGGTTTGCATTTTTCATAAATAGCATTGATGTGCTTTGGAGAGGAAAAGAAAAGTGAATAAGCAAAACGTGTATAATTTTGCAATCCGTGACCAAAGTTTTGCACAATGTTTTAGTAATATCATATACAGTGTATATGTATATCATATGCTTTATTGAATATTCATGCTAATCAAGTAGTATCTGGTCCATATTTGTTTATATTGGTTTGTCTGTTGAAAATGGTGAAATAATATTGTATTTTGATGTTTTGTTTAGTCCACTTCATGGGATATGTTCAATCCCAAGTTCCAAAGCTTGTATTTAAAGGAGTCAATGTAATAGAAATAATTGTACCGCTTTGTAATCTTCTTCCTAAGTATTAATAAAATTCTTCTTCGCCTAATGGATGTGAACTGTCATATTGATAGTGGAACCAATTTAAAAAAAATTGTATGCTTCCTTTCATTTGTTAGGTAATGTCATCTTTGTCATGAATAAACCCCAATAATTTTATTTGTTTGTTTCACCATTTCTATATTTGATCTATTTGTCTCTACATCAATGTTGTTGGATAATATCAACTTGGAAGGATAAACCCCAAAAAATCTAATATCATAGCATCTAGGTTGGTTTATAGAAGATGTAAGGAAGTATGACAGAAGATGGGATACCCTGTTGTAATAAGACCTTTTATCAGAGGTTCTTATCTTGCATTTGGATCTCAGTTGGCAATAGAAAGGTGGAACGGGGATAAAGACTTTGAAAAGTGGCAATGGATGTTGAAGGCTGTTCTAAAAAGGAATGTGGTTCATCGTATTGTTTTTGACACTGAGGGGTTACCAGTTGAAATTTCTATCGTGGAAAAGAAGGAGATGGAAGATTGGGCGTTTGCCGCTCTACAACTGGCCATGGGAGAAAATGTTATCCTGGAAATTAGCATGGAAACTACTGATAAAGAAATTTCTACCAAATTGGAGAGTCTCTGTCTAAAGAAATCACTCATTGATCATTTGATTCTACTAAAGACATTTTTCACCATAAAGATGAGAGTGGGTGCTATACTGAAAGCGCATCTTTGTTTCTTCGATGATCGTGTAATGAAGGTAAAGGCTTTGGATTTGAAGGTGGATGAAGAACAAAAGGCGATGGTTCTTTTGTGTTCCCTTTTGGAGGTTACATAGGTTTCGCTAACAGTCTGAGTAATGAGGGAGGCACTTTGAGTGTAGATTATGTGAAGTTGGGTCTTCTATTTGAAGACTTGAGGGATCAGATGAAGGAGATGAGTGAAGGAACAAGAGGGAGTAGTAGTCAGGGCCTATTTTTTGAGAGAGGAAGAGAGAAGAGGAAGAGTTGAAATCCTATGGGGCATTTCAAGTCTAGGAAGCCCAGTAATGGTTGGAGAGAAAAGTCTAGATATGGAAAGTGCCATTGATAAACCAGGCCATTTAATGAGAGACTGTCCAGATTTGAAGAACGTTGAGGATGGATCTTCATTGATTTCAATAGAGAAGACTGTATCTAACGATGTATTGATTGCAACGGTATCTGATGTATAAGATCATGTGTGCTTGATTCAGGGGTGTCGTTCCATATGACACCAAATGAGGATTATTTCATTAGTTACTTTACAATAAGAATGCACAAATATTTGCGATAACATGCACACACATATAGTATTGAATTTGAGGAAAACAAACATAACGTCACTCCATTATTATCAATTCCATGTAAGGTATGAAATATATCCACCGATTTATATAATATCTTTTTGACCTTAAAGTACGGGGAAGTATTTTTAGTATAACCTGAATGAAATTCACTTATTTCGCCTACATGAACATCGTGTTGATTAATATATCTAGCCGTTCTATAAGGTACAAGTTCATCCATATCATGCCCTTACACACAAACACTCAAATCCAAAAAAGTTATATTCTTGAATTTCAATTAAGGTTCTCATAATATAAAAATATCTTAGGCCTACCTTCAATGTTGTTTTTCCAAAGCCAGGAGGACCCAATGGTAAAGTCATTCTGAAATTAAATATTTAGATCCAGTTCCAAATTCATTATAAATGCAATACAAATAATAACACAAATTTAGCCTTCTAGGCTCCATATTTCCACTGACACCATAAAGAATGGATAATGCTTTCTTTCTACTTGGTAGTATACACGCATGGTTATGCTTTATGGTTTACCTATCGATCTGATCCTTGAATTTATACAAAAACTGCTCATTATCATCATCTGCAATTTTTACAAAGCCTATCTAGTAACTCTTGTCTATCATGAAATTAAAGACATTTTACATCAATTTCTCTAACTTCCTTTGTTTCCAGAAAGTATTAATCCTTTTCTAAATATATTATAAGTTAGCAAATTTTCAAATGCAGCCCATTTCAAAGCTTCTTCTTCATTATCAACAAATTCTCTTGAAGAACTTGAAAATACATTTGAACTGCTACCTGCACCAAATATTTGTTTCCATTGAAATCAATCAGAACAAATGTTAATTTACATTTATATGTATGTGTAGTTGTGTATATTTGTATATTTATATGAGTTTTAGTGTTTGTAACATAACCAAATTCTAAGACACCTTACATATGTTGTATTTGGTTCTTTGTATCTAAACTTTTATTAAGATACGAGTGAATGAATGACGTCATTAGGGAAGTCTTTGTCATTGTAATTTTACAAAGTAAAATAACATGAAACCCCAAAAGCAATGAGCAATAAAGATTTTTCTTCTTCTTTAACTTCTCATTAAATTAAGGCTATCAATTGACGCAACAGAATGTAAAAGTAGGATTCGCTTCCGCATCTGTATTGTCAAATAAAAACTAGAGTTTTCTTTACTTCTAAAAAAAATTGCACTCTCATAATTTAAATATATTATTGTGTTCACTACAAGAACTACAGTATATTCCGAGAACCCTTACCAACGGACGCCGACGAAAATTACCGACGGCTTCCAATGGCTAATGTTTTCTGGACTTTGTTACGATTGAAATAATTAGCCATTGCTAGCGTTGGAAAATTTTTGTTTGCGTCCGTTGATAGCCGTCGAAAAGTCGCGACTATCTTCTTCCACAAGCCAAATCAGAAACACTCATTACTACCCCAATTCACAAACTCAGTGAAAAGACTGTGCGGATCGTGCTATATGGAATTATATTAAACTAATGCGGTAATAAACAAAGTTGCTATAGTAGAGTAAATAAATAAAAATAAAACAAGCACACCATGAATTTTTATACTGGTTTGAACTTCCCGTTCTACGTCCAGTCACAGACTCCTTCTGGAATTTCAACTAACAACAATCCTCACTTAACCCGGAAGAATAGGTTCACAACACCTGAACAATAGAACAGGATTTCGGTGCCTCAACAGCCGAAGAGGACTTCACTTGCCTGAATAGCAGAACATGACTTCAACTTATCCAGAAGGTATTTGACACAGTGTGTTCTCAATAACACGAATTTGTTTCTTGATAGTACGACCTTGCTATAATCTTCTCCTTTTGATGTGTGTGTGTGTGTGTGTGGATGTGAAGAATATGGAAGTAAATGAATGATTTTGTATAGATTTGAATGCTCAAAAGTGTTAGAATCAGAGTAGTATAAGAATAGAAAGAGTTAGATCAATTAGGTGATTAAAACAGATGATTCTAACATGTTTATATATAGTATAGAGATGTGTAATCATTCGTGAATAGTTATCATGAAAGAGTATGGACATATCTGTTAATAAGAAGTTGCAACTCTTCATAGAAGAGAAATGTCCATTCAAAAATATAGCATTTATAGAAGTTCAGCCATCTGAAAATTTGAATTCAAACTTCTGAAATTGTTAATGTGCAAACAAAAAAAGAAATAGGTCATTTTTGACCAGATTCAAACGTCTGAAATTTCCAATTCAGACGTCTGAATATTGTAGAAATTTTAAATTATTTACAGATTCAGATGTCTGAATTGGTCATTTCAGACGTATGAATTTGACCTAAAAATTCAGTTATGCTTTGTGTATATTTGTATGTGTATGTGACGATATATATATCCAAAGGAGAGATTTTAACATCATTTCAATTCTAAACAACAACTCAATATAACATATATGCACATGAAGTTCAACTGAGTCCAGTCTTGTAGATATTCCTACAAAAACAAGTTAGTATAGAAAATCAACGTATATAGTTGTCATAGTCAAAATAAGTATGAAATGTTGTAAACGAGGTTTCAACACTCTCCTCCACCATTTCTCCCTCCAGCTCCAAGCAAAGAATTTCTGTCGAAATCAACTCTAACTTCATCGAATCAGAATCTCATCTACTCCAGGCCCCTAACCTCCTCTATTTTAGGTATTATCCTCAAACCCTAATTTTGTGAATTTGCTAATTTAGGGTTAATTTGCTAAATTTGGAAAACCATAAATTATATAATTCGAGTATTGAATTCAATTGTTATATTCTTATACTTATATACGAGTGTATTAGAGCAAAATACCCCATGGGATAATTTCATTGGCTATGAATTTAATTCGATAGATTGAAAGTATAACGTTTTCTGTTGACTACTAAAATAAAATGATTATGTAAACTTTAAATTATTGAGATGTATATTAATTTGAAAATGATATGTTAAAACCTTTTCCATTAACTCGCATCATTTGTACTATATTTTCCAGTTAGTGCATATATGATATTCCTTGCTATGTGTTTGATGATCCACACACATTTTTGTCATACTAATTTAGTCAATATGGCATGGTTATCAAGAACAATTATATCATATTAAATATGTGATCTCAAGTACAATAAACACACACATGTATATATAATAGTGGGTTTGACATATAGCCAAAGAAGGAAAATGAGCAGAAGAAAAAATGTTTTGTTATTGGAAATTTTTAAAGAAAAATACTGAAATTATGTTACTATTTGAATTTTGGAGAAAAATAAGAAACTATACACACAAACTCTCTTATTAGTCTGATCATTTCTTAAGGACACAACGTCTTATCCAAAATTGGTCCTATTGAGTATTGATGTAAACTCTCCTAGCAGATATGACATTGGTGGGTAGAAAAAGGGTGACATGGCAGAGGATAGAAGAATTGGCCAACTAAGGATGAAAATTGATAAGGTTCAAATTGTTGATCTAACATATAGTGTTGAGAGGTTCCAACTTGTTGAGAAGTTAAATGCTGTTGTGGGAGTAGTTGATGTTGGATTGTAGATAGCTGGTAGTTGTTTGGTTGATTTTAGGTAGTAGGTTGCTGCAAGTGATGTTCTAAAGAAGAATAGTTTTGAAATTTTGATTGTTCTGATATGAAATTTGATGACAGTTATCATTGTGAAAATAGAACCATGATTTTTGACTCTTCGATCTCCTTTGCTTTTCACACAATTCTTTTAGATTTTAAACATGTAAACTTTAAGGAAGCATACTATTGTGAAATTCTATATGGATCGTATATGTATATAGTATATGACAAGTATGTATATGATAGTATGAATTTCACAAAGTAATAATGCGGGTAAAATAAAAAGATCACACCAGAAATTTTATACTAGTTAAGACCTCCCGTCCTATGTCCAGTCCCGAAGCTCCTCTTGAAATTTCACTAATCAATATCCTCACTTCGTCCGAAGGAATAGGCTTATTACAATAGAGATCTTTCGTCAAGAATGTGCTCTGAATAACGCTGATATTGACAATATGTACAAGTCTTCCTATAATCTCCACTGGATATGTATAGATATAAATTTATGTATGCTTTGAAAATATGGAAGAAAATTGAAACAAAGTTAATGATCTTTGGTTAAAATATTGATAGCAAAAATGAGTAATCTTGAATTTGAATGCAAAGTCAATATAGAGAATAGAAATCAAAAAGTTAGTTCCTTTGATTGTAAAATCTATGATGCATTTATAGTTGTGAAAAAGGTTGGTTTGAAGTGTTGCTACCATTTCTCTTTGTTTCTAGAGATGCTTCTGTTTGAATAGAACTGAATTGAAGAAGAGATGCACAAAGTAGCCTTTCAGATTTTGACAATTGCATTTTAACAAAATTGCCGGTGCCAAATCCAGACGCCTGGATTATGATGACTAGACGTCTGGTCATGTGTTATCTGGAAAATTCCAGAGGCTCAGCCCAGACGTCTAGAGTAATATGTTGAATATGCGCTTTGCGCTATATGATTTTTGTTTGATGATAATAAACATATATACATTCATTTAAATGTATTTGTTAATGTACTATTTTTCATAGAATAAATAAATATTTGTTGAATAAAATAAATTACACAGAATTTGAATTTGAATTCAAACAAAACAAGTTAAACAGATTTTGAATTCAAACAGAAATTTTATTCAAACAAATGTTTATTACAATTTTGAATAGTATGTATTTGGTAATGTACTATTTTGTTTTTTTCATAGATTAAATAAATATTTGTTGAATAAAATTAAATTACACAGAATTCGAATTTGAATTCAAACAGAACAAGTTAAACAGATTTTGAATTCAAACAGAAATTTTTATTCAAACAAATATTTATTACAATTTTTGAATAGTACAATTTCAATCTCTCACTATAACTATACAACTTTGATTACAATCACATCACATTTCACATTTACAGTTAACATCACTACATATCACTCACACTCGTATTTTTATCTTCAACTGCATTCCAGTTTGAATCCAGCATCTGAGAAATCTGCAAAAATATTCACTAACGCAGTAAAATTGAAAAAGAAATATTTTTGCAATATAAAATGAAATACGATTTTTGAAAAAATGGTTTGCCTCAGTTATTTGGGTTGTTCGTCATCATTCACACTTGATTTCATCAGAAAGTAGTGCACATAGATATTACTGGGACAGGTAGCCATAAGTGGCTGCAATGCACACGTGTACATTCATACACGCGTGCACTGCCTCGCCAACTCGTGTGCGCAGCCAACAAGAGCAAGTGTACAATAGTGTCAAGTTGCAAATAGTTCAAAGCTTCGACAAATCACAACAGACCAATTCCAAATGGCACAGTGCACCACTGATTTGAACAACATATGAATAAAGAACACAAGTACAAGCAAATAAGTGCAATTCGATCTAACATGAAGTACACATAAGTGACACAGTGAACCAAACAGTCGAAGACATGAATGCAACAAAGTTCACAAGTGCAGACACAAGGGCAGTAATACAAGATCAAGTGACAACATAGAGCAGTGATAATGAAACAACAGTGCAACAGATGGCAGTGGACAGTACAAGCCTGCAGAATGCAAATGGACTCGACCAAGTATACAAATGCAACAGTGAAGCTACTGAAGGCAACATGAAGCAACAGTCAGACCAAAAGGCTACATGAAGAACCAGAATACAAGTACAGGAGGTAGTTCAATATAAACATGCTCAGGTCAAAGACAACAAGTACAACACTGTACAAACCCAAGCAACAACTACAAAGACCAGAATACAATGCAACAACACAGTCAACAAGGCAACAATGCAGATGAACAACAAAAGGGATGAACACATGAGAATGGACAAGGCACAAATCAAGTCCAGCTACAAGTGCAGACCACAAAGACTCAATATTCAATGCAGCAACACTTCAATGAGCTACATACAGTGATACATGCACTAGTGAACAAGTATGGCAGCAGGCCAGTGCAGTGCAACTACATAACAACAAGTCAAGGCCGCCATCACGAACAAAGAAAATAAAAGAGAACCAGGTTAATGCAAACAAATGAATGCAACAGAGACCAATGGTCAATATGCACAAATATGCATATGAAACTAACATGGCCGAGCATTGTACAAGACTGCAACAAGAAGTATGCAGTTCAAAACATCTATGACAGCAAGTAAGTGAGTACAACAGGCAAGCACAATGCATATATAGCAGTAATATACACAAGCATCAACATGTATGAAATCAGAATGAAGCAGATATTGATATTGACAATATAGATGCAAATGAATATCAAGCAGTGATATAAAAATCACAATGAATTAAAACAGTGCCAGAAAATCAATGCTGTGTAAAGTCAAAGGCAATAGTGGATAAACAAAATTCATCTGTGCAGATTCGAAACAATTGGTGACCAAGCAAATCGACCATGCTACAGGTGTGTCAAGCCAGAAGCAACACAGAGAACATAGTCAATCAACACAAATTCAAAGGCCGAAGCCAATTGTGAACCAGTCAAAATCAAAACCATGATAAGCAAGGCAATTCAAAGCCGTGTGAATCAAGCTACTAGAAATACGAAATTGACAAAGTCAGATCAATCCTCAGCATCAAAGTGTAATCGAACGGCAAAGCAAGAATTTTCGAAGCAATCAGTCGAACGCAAAAATAGGAAATCAAATCCTATAAATGCCCTAATCATCATCGGCAATAAATCATCGAGTTCAAGTATCAACTTAGTAAAGCAAAAGGAGACAGTACATACCGAATTCACAAACAACGAACTCGATCGAGCAACTGCAAACGAGCGATAGTCAACCATCAGAGAAGCAGTGAGCTAGGGCAACATATCTCAGATCGATTGAAGAAACCGAAGCCCTAATTGGAACAAAGAGCCGAAGCCCTAACTGGAACAAAGGGAACGAAGCCCTAAACAGAACGAAGCCGCCATCATTCTCACGAACAAAAGGATCGGGTGAAATAAGGAAGTGGGCTGGCCTTATTAAAAAAAAAGGGGGTTTTGTTTTTTTTTTAATAAGGCTTTATATTGTTAATTAGTTTTAGGGTTATTTTCTATTGTTTTTAAATTATTGTTTTTTATTTTACGAATCAAAGAATTAGTAAATCACCACCTAGGTTTAGGTAGTGTCAGATTGTCTATTTTGAATTAGTTCAGTGAGCAGGGTGTGCGAGTTTGCAAAGCTCTATAGGCGGGAGCAGTGTTTGCGAGTAAGCGAAACTCTATAGGCGGGAGCAGGGTGTGCGAGTCTAGTAGAGTGTTTGTGAGCGGGAGCAAAAGGGTCTGCGAGTCTAGTAGAGTGTTTGTAAGCGTGATACTGTTTAATTCTAATAGAAATCTGTGAATGCAGCAGTAGGCAGGGGTTGCCGAAGCTGGGTAAATTTTGTGTGTGATTTACTTTTCAGCATATTTATTTCTGCTATTATATCTCTGTGTTTAATTCGAGAAAATTTGCTATAACCCTATTCACCCCCCCTCTAGGGTTAATCTAGATCCTACAAGTGGTATCAGAGCCCGGTATATTTTTATTTAACTCTAGAGTCATGAGTCTACAAAATAATGCTTTTTCTGAGGGGCAATCTATTGCTAGGCCACCCATGTTTAACGGGAACGATTATGCTTATTGGAAAGTTAGGATGAGTATTTATCTTAGTTCCGTTGATTATGATGTTTGGGATATTATTGAAACTGGCTATAAACCTCCCACTATAATCGTTGGTGATACTGAGATTCCTAAACCTAAGGATAGGTGGGATGCTAACGATAAGAAATTGAAAATGACAAATGCTAAAGCCATGAATGCTTTGATATGTGCTCTTGATAAAAATGAATTTAATAGAATTTCTCATTGTACAACAGCACAGGAAATTTGGCACACTTTGGAGGTGACACACGAAGGAACTTCTCAAGTCAAGGAGTCTCGTCTAGCCCTATTCAGCAATGAATACGAGAACTTTGTGATGGACAAAGGCGAGAGCATAAAGGACATGTTTGGATGCTTTTCAACTTTGGTGTACAACGCTAGAGCACTTGGGAAGGTATTCACTGAGGTAGAGCTTGTGCAGAAGATACTACGAGTTTTACCAATGAACTTTGAGGCAAAAGTCACAGCAATCCAAGAATCGAAAGATCTGAGCAAACTAAGCATGGAGGAGTTGATTGGCAACTTGATGACATATGAGCTTGAGTTAAAAGCAAAGGAAGAACGCAACAACTCCGAACCAAAGAAGAAGACGATTGCCTTAAAGAGTAAAGAAGAAAGCGATGAAGAAGATCCAATTGAAGAGCTTGCAATGGCTGTCAATAATCTTAGAAGATGGTCTAGATTCAAGCCACGCAAGAAGAAAACAAAGGGCAATAGGTCAAAAGATTCCGAATATTCCGATAATGAACTGACGTGTTATAACTGCAACAAGCCTGGCCACATCAAACCAAAATGCCCACTTCTCAAAAACAACAAAGAAAAGAAAAAGGCGAAGAAGGTATTTGCAGCGACTTGGGATGATGAAGAAGGAGAGGAACTTCGGATAGCAGCTCAGAGGAGGCTAACTTGTGTTGCATGGCAAAATCAGAATCAGAAGCAACCTCCGACGAATCTAGTGAGGCAGGTGAGTTTTCTTATAAAGAACTTGTTTTTATGTGTTCTGATCTTACTAAGGTAGTGGATACTCTTGAATCTAAAATTGAAAAACTGAAATCTGATAGGAGAGAATTTGCTCGTGAAAATTTTAGGTTAAAAACTGAACTTGAAAATATTCAAAACCTAGAATGTAAAAAATGTAAGATTTTAGATTCAGAATTATCAAAACTGAGGAATAACTTTGAAAGTCTTGAAAATGAAAACTTGAATCTTAAGGAAACCATCGACACTAGGAGAAAGAATTTTATTAATCGATGCACCTCACTTGTCACTGAAAACTCAACATTAAAAACCAAAGTCCAAAATCTTGAGAAATCTTTGAATAACTTTTCAAGAGGCGAAAAATCTTTCAACATGCTATTGGGAAATCAATTTTTTGCTAACAATAGAAAAGGACTAGGCTTTGGGAAATCACAAAATGATGATAATGCAAAAAGTAAAAGTGTTTTTGCTCGATCTAAAATAATTGTAAATCATGTTGAAAATCATAGTCATAGGAACACAAAATTTAATCAAGTTAATTTAATGAGCACGTTTTGTAGAGAATTTGGACATAATCGAAATAATTGTTGGTATAGACCCAAACACGTAAAAACTATACCAATTTGGGTTCCAAAAGGCACAAATATAAAATCTTTGAAAGTCAAACAAATTTGGGTGCCAAAAGGAACAGATATAAATAGTTTTGGGTCTCCAAAAACATATTTTTCATATTCTGCCACTAACAACAATGGACCTATAAAAACAAATAGGTCACATAAATCTTTTATCGTGTAGGTGTGGTGGCAGGCTAAGGAACAACAACAGTGTTCTCTGGATTTCGGCTGTTCCAGAAACACAACGGACGACAAAGCAAAGTTCCTTAGCCTAGTACAAAGGTGACAGAATCACAATGGACAATGACGAAAAATTATCGTAAAGGTAAAACAGGTAAATTTATTTTTGAACGATATATCAATTGTGATAATCTGCACCATATTCTGAATTAAAATCAGCCAATATTGAGATGAATAAAAGATGATAATTTTGATTCTGATTTTTTCAAAATGGTTGGCCAATTATGCATTTATGCCAAAAACACTACAATCCTTGAAATACTAATTTGGATAGCTGATGGTGTTTTTTATTGGTTGACGATAATATTTTTGGCTAAATCTATATTCATGGTTTCTTCTATTTACATGGCTTCAACTTAAAATCCTAATGAATTCTATTTTAAAAAAAATGTAAAAAGGATTTTAAGAAATTTTTTGACTTGTTCTTATTTATGACATTAATTTGTGCTTAATTGATGACCAATCAGATTTTCAATTCTGAACTAATTTATATAAATTTGTTCGGTCAAATGCTGGTTACTCATGCTACACGTAGATATATTGGTTCTGACATTTTGATCACTGCTTGTAAATTTGCACGATTTCAAATTCATGTTAAAAAGGATTTTTTTTAAATTGTTGAAACTTTATGAAATTGTTGAAATTTCAAGAAACTGTTTTTGAAATAATTATGATGATGATTGACTGTTGATTACTCATGAATATAATTGTTTATCCTATGGTTTCTGAAATTAACATCATGATATTTGTTTGAGTGTTAACACGGCTTAAATTCAAATTCAAAAGAATGATGTTATGTTTGAAATTTTTGGTGCACACTTCATGGTTCAACGAGTGAATATTGAGTGAAATTTAAATTCAGATGCAGATTACACTGGTAATATAGTTGATAGAAAAATTACTAGTGAAACGTGATTAATTTTTTATTAACATTCATTTGCTGCATCGTTTTTTTAAAGAAAATATCTGCATATTTTTTTTCATTTGAAATAATTTTCAATTAGCAGAAAATTTTCTTATAAAACCCCCTCGAGAAAATCATGTTTGACGATATTTACAGATTAATCATTTTTGAAAAATTGATTTTATAATGTTTAATTTGATTTTAAATGACAAATTTTTGACTAATCTAACTCTCTTTGATTATCGAAAAGATGAATAGTGATTGAAAAAGAGATGAGTGTTGATATTTATCATATATTATAACTCGAGAAAGTATAATTAGAAAATTTCTTTAGAATTTCATAACAAGAGTTATAAAAACTTTTTGTTGGGTAATAATTCCATGACCATTTCTATTTCTATCATCTTTCTATCGACCATCACTCTTCAAGATCATATTTAGTATGTAAATTTGTGGTAGTTTACAAAGGAAATCATTTGTTCTTCAATATCTTTAAATCTGTGAAGGAAATTATTTGTGCTTCAACTTATTATATTCAGCGATTAAAAATAAATATCCAAAGTATTCACTCTCATTTAAAAGTCCTCACGGTTATGCATGGGTGAATTACTTGGATTTTTGATTATGTGCTTCCATGCTCATTTAAAAGTCCTCACGGTTATGCATGTATGGAACGCATATCAAAATTAATTGATTCAAATAGACAAGTTGATTCTAATCCCATTTAAAAGTCCTCACGGTCATGCGTGATTAGAAGATACTTGATTTCATTTTTTAAATAAATTTTTTTTTTTGTGAATACTACTAATCTCATTTAAAAGTCCTAACGGTTATGCATGGTTAGTAGATTTTCAAATTTCCTGAAATAAATATACCACAAATAGACAGAATTGTATGATTTTTGATGATTCTATCCCCATCACTTCTGAAAGTGGAATATGCGCTTGACAAGGGTAATTATGATTTTTGTTTGAGTTTTATTGAGATTTGATATTTATATTTAATTGAGTTAAATGTTTGATTCATGTCTATCGCTTCATCCCTATTTTATAACACTATTATTCTTTTGCTGATAACAAAAGGGGGAGAGAAAAGTTAAGATTTTGTCAAATAGAATCAAGCAAAGGTCAAATAACTTTCAATTTGCATATAGGCTCATTTACATATTTTTATTTCTATGCATATATGTAGGGGGAGCCATATATGTAGGGGGTGCATCACATAAAAAGGAAGCATTCAAATAGGGGGAGCAAATGAAATTATCAAATACATTTAATATATTCAAAATCTTAAATATATGTTTGTTATCATCAAAAGGGGGAGATTGTTGAATATGCGCTTTGCGCTATATGATTTTTGTTTGATGATAATAAACATATATACATTCATTTAAATGTATTTGTTAATGTACTATTTTTCATAGAATAAATAAATATTTGTTGAATAAAATATATTACACAGAATTTGAATTTGAATTCAAACAAAACAAGTTAAACAGATTTTGAATTCAAACAGAAATTTTATTCAAACAAATATTTATTACAATTTTGAATAGTACGTATTTGGTAATGTACTATTTTGTTTTTTTCATAGATTAAATAAATATTTGTTGAATAAAATTAAATTACACAGAATTCGAATTTGAATTCAAACAGAACAAGTTAAACAGATTTTGAATTCAAACAGAAATTTTTATTCAAATAAATATTTATTACAATTTTTGAATAGTACAATTTCAATCTCTCACTATAACTATACAACTTTGATTACAATCACATCACATTTCACATTTACAGTTAACCTCACTACATATCACTCACACTCGTATTTTTATCTTCAACTGCATTCCAGTTTGAATCCAGCATCTGAGAAATCTGCAAAAATATTCACTAACGCAGTAAAATTGAAAAAGAAATATTTTTGCAATATAAAATGAAATACGATTTTTGAAAAAATGGTTTGCCTCAGTTATTTGGGTTGTTCGTCATCATTCACACTTGATTTCATCACAAAGTAGTGCACATAGATATTACAGGGACAGGTAGCCATAAGTGGCTGCAATACACACGTGTACATTCATACACGTGTGCACTGCCTCGCCAACTCGTGTGCGCAGCCAACAAGAGCAAGTGTACAACAGTGTCAAGTTGCAAACAGTTCAAAGCTTCGACAAATCACAACAGACCAATTCCAAATGGCACAGTGCACCACTGATTTGAAGAACATATGAATAAAGAACACAAGTACAAGCAAATAAGTGCAATTCGATCTAACATGAAGTACATATAAGTGACACAGTGAACCAAACAGTCGAAGACATGAATGCAACAAAGTTCACAAGTGCAGACACAAGGGCAGTAATACAAGATCAAGTGACAACATAGAGCAGTGATAATGAAACAACAGTGCAACAGATGGCAGTGGACAGTACAAGCCTGCAGAATGCAAATGGACTCGACCAAGTATACAAATGCAACAGTGAAGCTACTGAAGGCAACATGAAGCAACAGTCAGACCAAAAGGCTACATGAAGAACCAGAATACAAGTACAGGAGGTAGTTCAATATAAACATGCTCAGGTCAAAGACAACAAGTACAACACTGTACAAACCCAAGCAACAACTACAAAGACCAGAATACAATGCAACAACACAGTCAACAAGGCAACAATGCAGATGAACAACAAAAGGGATGAACACATGAGAATGGACAAGGCACAAATCAAGTCCAGCTACAAGTGCAGACCACAAAGACTCAATATTCAATGCAGCAACACTTCAATGAGCTACATACAGTGATACATGCACTAGTGAACAAGTATGGCAGCAGGCTAGTGCAGTGCAACTACATAACAACAAGTCAAGGCCGCCATCACGAACAAAGAAAATAAAAGAGAACCAGGTTAATGCAAACAAATGAATGCAACAGAGACCAATGGTCAATATGCACAAATATGCATATGAAACTAACATGGCCGAGCATTGTACAAGACTGCAACAAGAAGTATGCAGTTCAAAACGTCTACGACAGCAAGTAAGTGAGTACAACAGGCAAGCACAATGCATATATAGCAGTAATATACACAAGCATCAACATGTATGAAATCAGAATGAAGCAGATATTGATATTGACAATATAGATGCAAATGAATATCAAGCAGTGATATAAAAATCACAATGAATTAAAACAGTGCCAGAAAATCAATGCCGTGTAAAGTCAAAGGCAACAGTGGATAAACAAAATTCATCTGTGCAGATTCGAAACAGTTGGTGACCAAGCAAATCGACCATGCTACAGGTGTGTCAAGCCAGAAGCAACACAGAGAACATAGTCAATCAACACAAATTCAAAGGCCGAAGCCAATTGTGAACCAGTCAAAATCAAAACCGTGATAAGCAAGGCAATTCAAAGTTGTGTGAATCAAGCTACTAGAAATACGAAATTCACAAAGTCAGATCAATCCTCAGCATCAAAGTGTAATCGAACGGCAAAGCAAGAATTTTTGAAGCAATCAGTCGAACGCAAAAATAGGAAATCAAATCCAATAAATGCCCTAATCATCATCGGCAATAAATCATCGAGTTCAAGTATCAACTTAGTAAAGCAAAAGGAGACAGTACATACCGAATTCACAAACAACGAACTCGATCGAGCAACTGCAAACGAGCGATAGTCAACCATCAGAGAAGCAGTGAGCTAGGGCAACATATCTCAGATCGATTGAAGAAACCGAAGCCCTAATTGGAACAAAGAGCCGAAGCCCTAACTGGAACAAAGGGAACGAAGCCCTAAACAGAACGAAGCCGCCATCATTCTCACGAACAAAAGGATCGGGTGAAATAAGGAAGTGGGCTGGCCTTATTAAAAAAAAAGGGGGTTTTTTTTTTTTTTTAATAAGGCTTTATATTGTTAATTAGTTTTAGGGTTATTTTCTATTGTTTTTAAATTATTGTTTTTTATTTTACGAATCAAAGAATTAGTAAATCACCACCTAGGTTTAGGTAGTGTCAGATTGTCTATTTTGAATTAGTTCAGTGAGCAGGGTGTGCGAGTTTGCAAAGCTCTATAGGCGGGAGCAGTGTTTGCGAGTAAGCGAAACTCTATAGGCGGGAGCAGGGTGTGCGAGTCTAGTAGAGTGTTTGTGAGCGGGAGCAAAAGGGTCTGCGAGTCTAGTAGAGTGTTTGTAAGCGTGATACTGTTTAATTCTAATAGAAATCTGTGAATGCAGCAGTAGGCAGGGGTTGCCGAAGCTGGGTAAATTTTGTGTGTGATTTACTTTTCAGCATATTTATTTCTGCTATTATATCTCTGTGTTTAATTCGATACCTATGTAAGAGCAATGGAGAATTCGTCCTAACATACTAGGAGTAAGTTTGATGACTTTACCATATACACTAGTCCAAAGCCAATTTTCGTCATCTTCAGGATTCCAATGGAAGAATTACATAGATTTGAGTAAAAGAAAAAAATAGCGAGCTGATCTATGGTTACCCCATTTGGTCCTTGTTCAATCAGATAGTTAACCTTGGCATCTTCACATAATGAATACATTTCATAGAGAGGAAATCGTAGTAGTGGTAGACGGGACCTAGATGAAATTTTGAAGTTTTCAAATTTTCAAATCTTTTGATGGAACTAGGGCTTTGATCAAGCCATGATTTGATGTGAGAATCGGTGACAATAGTTGATTGAGATGCACATCCTTGATCTTTCTTTTGTTTCTTTGTATATTTTGATTTTGGAAGCATTGTTTTTGAAACTTGAAAGTAAATTTTTAGATCTGGGTTTTAATGGGGTTTTGTAGAGAATGAAAAGATGAGGTAAAAAATGAAGAGATGTTGTAATATAGTAGAAAGGCATCAGATCGTCATAGGCAGAAATAGAGTCCAAACGTCTGGATTGATAAGGCAGACGTTTGGGCCTTTGAAATGTTTTTATATTACAGTAGGCAGAAAGCAAGGCCAGACGTCTGGGAACATGTAGACAGACATATGGATGTTGCAAAGATTGTGAGAGAGGCTTTCGAACGTGTAATCAGATGGCTGGATCTACATTCCATACGTCTGTTTTGATAGATTTTTGATACTTTGAATTTTAGAGATTTTCCAAATTGTTATTATAGTTATAACAAGATATATTGTTTATGCTTGAATGAATTGAGTCTTATTATAACTTTGAATATTTTATATACGCATATTATATATATATATATACACACGAAATATGATTCTTAGAAGAACAAAGTTATTTTTTCTCCCATGAATTTTGTTTCTCTTTTTTATCCATTTGTAATGCTCGTATCGAAGACCAAGAAGGAGGTACTGGACTGAATTGTGCTTCAGATGTTCCTTCTCTCCATAGTTTACGTGGAGTTTTTTGATGAGCATGTGGACGAGTTTCGATTAGACGAGGAGATCGTACATGAACACAATCATTTGTAGGAGAATGTCCACAAATGGCAGGAATGCATTTATCCAAAAAAATGAGATGAACTCCTTGGTGTCTTTGTTCATAATACATTTCCCTTGCACATCCATCATCTCTTTTTGATGGCGATGGATTTCGTCGGCTTTGTCAGAAAGTAAGGATCGTAGAAGATTAACACCATGCTTGGCTTTCTTTCTTTTGGAGAGTATCCAGTATGATATGTAGGCGAAGGAACAACGTTTATTGATGGAGATGATTTAGGAGTTGTTTTGGCAGGAGATGTATATGTACTACCTGATGATGGCGATGAAAAATCAATGGTAGAGTAAGTGGAGTCGTGGTCGGATGGCATGTTTGAAAAAAAAAACTTCAATATTTATTTACAAAGGTATGTATCAATAAATTTTTACTGTGAGTTGGTTAAATTTTTTTGATATATATATATATAGGAGTAGAATTTTCTATTTTAATCATTTGTTTGTTTTATTTGATAAAATATTAGTGGTTTGCAGAAAAACTTGGTATAGAAATTAGAAGAACTATTAGCCACTGATGTTGAGAGGTGAAAAGAATTATGAATTTTATTCTTGTGTTTGTTAAAGTTCAGATGGGGAGCATATTCTGAGTTCTCTTCTAAGTTTTATAAATGATTTTTCACATAAAGGTTTTGTAAAAATATCTACTATCTGGTTGTCAGTGTTAATGAATTCTAAAGAAATTTCTCCTTCTTCTACGTTATCTCAAAGAAAATGATGTCTGATATCAATGTGTTTTGTTCGAGAATGATTTATAGGATTTTTAGATAGATTAATTGCACTTGTATTATCACAATATATCGGAGAAAAGTTATAGTTTTACCAAAATCATGAAGTGTTTGTTGCATATATATTACTTGTGCACAAGCCAGAGCAGTAGAGATGTATTCTGCTTCACAAGTTTAAAGAGAGACACAATTTTGCTTTTTGCTAAACCATGAAACTCAAGATTGACCGCTTAAATGACAAGTACCACTTGTGCTTTTTCCGTCCGTTTTACAACCTCCAAAGTCTGCATCGCTAAATGATACAAGTTTGAAAATCATACCTTTAGGATAGAATAAGCCGTAATCTTTGGTGTTGGATAAATAACGTAAAATTCATTTGACTGCTCTATGATGTGATTCCTTTGGTTGAGCTTGATAACGTGCACATAAGAAAACACTCATAATTATATCGGGTCGACTAGCTGTTAAATATAATAAAGTGCGTTTTTGTGACGCCCCACCTCTATACTCACGCTAGCCAAGGACACTATAGGGTAATGCCGTCGACTAGCACGAAGAATAAGGCTGTTGAAGGGAGACCATCTATGTAATTGCTTTGTGCGAGTACCGATATGTCAGATATGTCAGATCCTGAGGAGTAGCGCTGGATTGACCTGCGTTGGGAAAGCCAAGTTTAACCATTTCTCTTCTTTAAGAAAGAAAGAAAGAAGAGGAAAAAGGTTATTCACTGAATGAACATCAAACAAACTTGCTTGATAAAACAAGGCATCATAAAGAATATAGGATAGAACGGGTCCTAAGACTCAAATAAATCCTAAGGCACGATTCCTAAGAAAGACTTAGGACAATGATCCTTGGTAGATTATTCTATATTGTTCCGAAGTTTGGCTTTGATATCATGCTGTGACGCCCCACCTCTATACTCACACTAGCCAAGGACGCTATAGGGTAATGCCGTCGATTAGCACGAAGAATAAGGCTGTTGAGGGGTGACCATCTATGTAATTGCTTTGTGCGAGTACCGATATGTCTGATAGTGATACATGCAGTTCGTTTCAAGAGGAAATCTGACACATCAATTACAAACTCAAGGCTACTACACAGTGGCTATGTGATCTTCGGAAACAAATATAAAATAAGCATAACACAAATCAGTCATAGATATTCATATCACTAAGGCAGAAACAAATATGAATACAACACCTTAAAAGTGTACATCAAAGTAGTGGCCATACAAGATCCACTACATCACAAAATAATATGTACTAGTGCTAGGCAATAGAATATGTATACCTCAAGGAGTATCTATCTCGAATTTATAAAAGCAAAAACTACTAATCTAAAGTAGTTAGCCAAAAATCAGATGATGGTCCCAAATAAGTAGTCAAGTAGAAGCACCTGAATTACCTGGGTCTGACCCGAGTATTATTTAAGAAGAAAAATAATAAACGGATCAGCCTAGCTATAAATGTCATATAAAATGAGATAGATAAGAGATATAACAAAAACGTATGATAGCAATAATGCCATACTGTGACAAGTATACATTAGATAACAACAAAAATCATACAATATCTAAAATTTTTCAAACACCAAAAAGAATGTCATATTCTTTATTTTATTCACCAACCACAAATATCGGCAAAATATATCAGTGCCAATCGCAAAAATTGGTGAAACACAAATTCTAGAAATCATCAATTAGAAATCCATAAATCACAAAGGGGGAGGCCTATCAAAAATGGGAGCATGAAAACTCACCAACACGTGTATCACAAAAGGGTCACTATCCCATGATCGCTAACCATAGAGATGGTGCAATGATGTAGTACAATAACAATACGCCCGAGGAACCTGAAACTCGAAAAATTCGAAACAACGACGTAGTACAATAACGGTACGCCCGATGAACCTGATAAGCCAGAACAAAGGCGTAGTAAAACAAAGGTACGCCCGATGAACAGAACTCCATAAAAGAACATGGGTCGCTAGCCCATAAAAGTGAGTCAAAACTCCAAAGAACCCATAGGTCGCTAGCCTATAAAAGAAATAAGACGAAGCTCAATAAAACGAGGTACAGTCCCCCAACGTGGACAAAGAGACATCGCATATCGCTAGTCTAAATCATAAAATGATCATCATCGATCAATAAAAAGTGTGAATTACACTAAGCTAGCAAATAAATGAGTTTAGCTTCATGTCCCATAAGCACTGGCTTAACTTAAATATTTACGAACAGATTGTAGATTTCCACTCGAAAATTGTCGCAAGATTTCAATCGAATAAGTCTAAGAATTAACCGACGAAGTAAACGCAAGCGTTTCATACCACTTGTTTTGCTAAGTCATTTAATTGGATTTCTCAACGAATGAGGTAAAGGTTTGTATATACGAATAGATTGAAAAACGGTTTTAAAAATGAGCTTTGTATTAAAAAATAACGTTGAAATCATTATTGTGAAAGAGTTTGAATATTTACTACTAGTATAGAAACTTTTGTATTTTAAAGTGACAAATCTTAGAAACGATTGTAAAATCAATCAATCACCAAAAATTCACATACGATGACAATGAATCAAAACCATAGAAATCGATATCAAATTCATCAAATGGATATTTCAAAAAATACAGAAAGAAGTCATCAAAGTCGATAATAAATGATGACGACCAATTGGATCAACCAAAAATCGACATAAATGGAAAGCTCATGAAAATAGGCAATTTCCCTGAATTTAACAGTGTCAGACGTCTTGTGCTTTCCCTAGACGTATGCGATGAAGATCTGGAATTTTCTTCAAGATTGCATAGACCTCTGGAAAGTAAGCTCAGATGTCTAAGCTGAAGGTCTGGAATTTTTATTCCGTAGCTCCAGACGTCTAAGCATACTACCAGATGTCTGAGCTGAAGCTCAGGACAATATTTTTCCTAGGTCATTGATGGCCAAGTCATATCGAAAACGATCGGATGAGCGATGATCACTAGGGATTTATGCCAAGCGATAACCCAGCCCCACAGACTCACCAATACACTCCGAACAACATGCCCAAACATCCGTATAAGGATTTTCATAGATTTTGACTTTAAAATGCCAAAAATTGGAAAATTTGCCAAACCAATTCAATTCAAAAGAAAATGGACATGAAATAGATGATAGGAATTCATAGCTAACAACTATCAAAGGTATAAACATAGATATGAGTTCAAGAACTCACCTTTAAACTCAAAAACAACGAATGAGAAGCTCAAACACAAAGGAAAGATCAACCACTCTTCAACTTCAACTCTAGAAGCTCTAATCTAAGCCCATAGCAAATATTTCCTAAGTTAGGGTTTAGGAATTTCTGAAAATTGAAGAGAGATTGAGGTGGAGAAGATGAAGAGGATGCTTACCTAAGCTTCTCTTTGATTTTGGAGCTTGAATCTTGAATTTTCTAGTAATCTAGGGTTTAGGAATTTTAATTTCCTCTTCTTTCCCCCATTTTTCTTTTAGCTTGGATGTTAGAAAATAATAGAATGAATAAAGAGGAGTTGGAGGAGTTAGGGTATTTTGTTGGGTTAATGGGATGAAACCCAAACTCAAAACCCAATAGAAAAATAGCAAAGTTCTAGTCAGCTCCAAACATATCGATGTTTATACTCAGAAAGGTCGCAAATGCCATTTTGAACTCAATGGAAGTAGTCTTGAGTCCTAATTAGAATGTTTACAAAAGTAGCATTTCGGACTTTAATCCGGCTAACGATGCTATATTTAAATAAAACATTTAAATATACAATCGTAAAATATGCAGGTTGTTACAGACTCCTCCCCTTAAAGAAATTGCGTCCTTGCAATACTTAAGAAGAAAACAAAGAGTAACAACCATAAAAGCATATCAACACAAAATAAAATTTTGAAACGAGAAGTTCACCTTAAGGAGCACGAGAGAGTAAGTCCGGATGTGTTCGCTCGATGAATTATTTGGATTCCCAAGAGCAATCCTTAGAATTAGAGGACCATTGAACTTTCATAAGTGAAACAACTTTATTTCGAAGGCGTTTAACCTCCGTAGCAATGATACGAATAGGATGTTACTCATAAGTTAAATTTGGTGAAACTTCAATTTCTTCAATAACACCAGGCTCAAGAATAGAATTGCAATCCCTAAGGCATTTCCATAGTTGAGAGACGTGGAAAACGTCATGAATAGCAGAAAATTGAGCCGGTAATAAAAGGTGATATGCCACGGAACCAATGCGTTCGGTGATGGGAAATGGACCAATATATCGAGGTGCTAATTTTCCCGATCGACTGAAACGTAAAGAACCTTTATAAGTGAAACACAAATAAACACCAAATCTCCCACTGAAAATTCTAATTTCATTCTTCGGTTATCGGCATAGGATTTCTGTCTACTTTAAGCTTCCCTCATCCTATGACGAATAAGGTCAATCTTTTCTGTGGAATCACGAATAAAATCTGGACCTAAAACCAGCTTCTCACCGGCCTCAAGCCAACAAGAAGGAGATCGACATGGCCTTCCGTAGAGTGCCTCGAAAGGTGCCATACATACTAGATTTGAAGCTATTATTATAAGAAAACTCAACAAGAGAAATATGATCTTCCCAACTTCCACCAAAATCAAGAACACATGCACGAAGAAGATCTTCAAGAGATTGATTCCTACGCTCGGTTTGTCCATCGGACTGAGGACGATAAGCGGTGCTAAAATTAAGCATCGTTCCCAAAGCTTTTTGAAGATCCTTCCAAAATCCACTAGTAAATAATGGATCATGATCGCTAATAATAGAAGTAGGAACTCCATGCAATGTAACAATTTCTTTAACATAGAGTTTGACCAAAAGAGGAAATGTCCGATTATACCAAACGGGAATAAAATGGGCGGATTTTGTAAGCCTATCAACAATCACCCATAAACTATCATGACCCAAACGAGATCGAGGAAGACCGTCGATAAAATCCATGGAGAGTTGATCCCACTTCCTAACGGGAATGTCTAAAGGTTGCAATAACCCACAGGGTCTTTGATGCTCGGCCTTTACGAGTTGGCAAGTCATGCAACACTTGATGAAGTTAGCAATATTAGATTTCATTCCATCCTAATAATAAATTCACTTCATGTCCATGTACATTTTACTACTACCGGGATGAATGCTAAATTTAGAATGATAGAATCTTCTAAAATGTCTTTACAAAGATTACTAATATTTGGCATGATAAGTCTACCAAATTTTCAAGTGCCGCCACGAGCATCGATTTCAAAGTCTTTCGAACCATCAATATTTCCATCCCTACAAATTTGGCTAAGATGAGCCAATTCGGGTTCATGCTTTTGAGCTTCAAGAATGCGGTCTAAAAGAGATGAAAAAGCCTTAAGGCTACATAAAACAAGAGATGAAAATGAATCGGATTCACGATCTCGAATCTCACAAGTGGACATAGTCTCGAGATCATTCCATTAGGATATCATCATGGAAACAACTGCTTGTTGCTTACGACTAAGGGCATCGGCGTTGTTGACGAAAGATGCAAGGAACTCAGGCCAGCGTTGTTGACGAAAATTAAGTTCCTTTTGGAAAATAAATACTTCAAAGATTTATGATCGGTGTAGATAACAAATTTCTCTCCCAAAAGATAATGACGCCAAATTCTAAAGGAAAAAACAATGGCCGCGAGCTCTAAATCATGAGTAGCATATCTAGTCTCTGCAGGCTTTAACTGCCCAGATGCATAAGCGATAACACGTTCCCTTTGCATAAGAATGGCTCCCAAACTAACACGACTAGCATCAGTATAAACAATAAATTCTTGGTTCCCTTCGGGAATCACAACAATAGGAGTATCGGAAAGGAGTTCTTTTAAATTATGAAAAGCAGCTTCACATTTGTGTGACCTAATGTACTTAACTTCTTTGTCAAACTAATAAGAGGCACGGAAATTTTAGAAAAGTCTTTTATGAACCGACGGTAATAGCCCGCCAATTCAAGAAAGCTACTAATTTCCGTCACACTCTTCGGTTTCTTCAAATTTTGAATCGCTTCGATCTTTGAAGGATCCACGGAAATCCCGGATTCAGAAATAATATTCCCGAGAAATTTCAAACATGAATTGCCAAAAGTGGCACTTAGAAAATTTTGCTTTCAATTGATTGCTCCTAAGAGTTTCCAACACAATCCGAAGATGTTTTTCATGCTCTTCCTTGGTTTTAGAATAAACAAGAATATCATCTATAAAGATGAGAATAGATTGATCGAGAAAGTCTTTGAAAACTTGATTCATAAGGTCAACGAAATAAGCTGGAGCATTCGTTAAACCAAATGGCATAACAAGTCATTTATAAGATCCATAACGAGTATAGAACGATGTTAACGGAATGCTATCCTCTGCAATACGAAGCTGATGAAAGCCGGTGGCTAAGTCTAACCGTGAAAAGACTGTAGCACAGCAAAGTTGATCGTATAGATCATCAATCCGAGGTAAATGTTATTTATTCTTGATGGTGAGGTCCTTAAGCTTGCGGTAGTCAATGCAAAGCCTAAATGTACCATTGGGTTTCTTCACAAAGATAGCTGAAGTTCCCCATGGAGAGGAACTAGAACGAATAAACTGCTTGGCTTCCAATTCGGATAAATGTTTACGCATCTCCTGATTTTCCTTATTGGACATACGATAAGGAGGACGAGTGATAGGTAGAGCTTCAGGGATTAGATTAATTCTGAACCCAATTGCTCGCTTAGAGGGTAATCCTAAAACGGGCTCAAATATGTCGGAAAATTCACGAAAAACGTAAGGCATATAACATCTTCCTCATCATCGTTATCGTCATCATGAAGATTTAGAGAATATAAGCATGCCATCAAATTGGAATCTGAATCTTTAAGAATAATAGGAATCTTCTTAACAGGTTGAGAATGTCAAAGATATATAGTCCTCTCAGGACATTGGATATGGGATTCCTAACGGTCAAGCCAGTCCATTCCCAAAATCATCCTAAAGCCTAAGTAACGCGTAACATGCAAATGGGCTTGGAAAGCATAATCACATAAAACAATCTCGACATCTTTACAAAGTAAACTGAGTGTTGTGGATCTACCAATCGGATTCGCAATTTCCAGTGAAGTCATCAAAGCCGTTACATTTAAAGAAAAAGTATCAATAAGTTCTATTGATATAAAAGAGTGGGATGCACCCGTGTCAAAAAGAACTCGAATAGGATGATCATGAAACATAATAATGCCATCAAGGATAGAATGAGAAATAGCTTGACCAAGAGAAGTGTTACTAAATGCTTGCACAACATTTAGTTTTCCCTCTTTCTTGCTTGGAAGTTTGGGACATGAAGATAAAAGATGACCTGAACTTTTGCAATAACGATAAAAAAGAGGTTTCGGACACCTATTTGCATAATGGTCCTTAGAACCACAATTGTAGCATTGCCCACGACTAGAGGTAGTAGTCTTTGCTGCCGAAATTGTTTGCTTCCATTTCTTGTTATTATTAGGGCCTTTGAACTTTATAGGCCTCTTCTTGTTGATGGTGAAGTTCTGTTTGGCACCCGCTACTTCAACATCACTTTCTTTATCGGCCTCCGCAAGTCAAAGAGCGATATCAACAAGCTGATTAAAAGAAACTTTTAGTTTCAGAAGTAAAGGCTTTTTAAGGTTCCTATTCAACCCATAGACAAACATCTGATTTTTCTTCAATGGGGTATTAATATACTCGACCCCAGATTTAGAGAGAGATTAAAAAGATGCGACATAATTTGTCAAAGAAGATTCACCCTGAACAAGGTCAATAAAGCGCCGAGCTAAAGTTACTTTTTCGGCCTCCTGCATAAACTTTAACTTGAATCTTTCCCAGAATTGCTCCCAAGTAAGATCTGCTTCAATACTTTCCAAAACCAAAAGCTCATACCAATCTAATGCTCTTTCCTGGAGCATACTAGAACCCAATTGGACTCGAAGTAGATCAACAAGATTCATGCAAGATAGATGTGGTTGCATGATCTAAGCCAAGCTTGGACTTCTATAACGCTTTCAGAACCCTTGAATGGCCTTCCACCCAAATTGATATAATCACTGCATAAGCGTGCAAAACCAGATTTTGGGTGAGTAGGCTCAGGAATAGGTCCGGCAGCTTGAGCATTCTTTACGAGATCTAGGAGCTGTTGGGCAGACATGAATACTCCATCCTGAGGAGTACGCTGGATTGGCCTGCGTTGGGAAAGCCAGGTTTAACCATTTCTCTTCTTTAAGAAAGAAAGAAATAAAGAAGAGGAAAAAGGTTATTCATAGAATGAACATCAAACAAACTTGCTTGATAAAACAAGGCATCATAAAGAATATTGGATAGAACGGGTTCTAAGACTCGAATAAATCCTAGGCACGATTCCTAAGAAAGACTTAGGACAATGATCCTTGGTAGAATATTCTATATTGTTCCGAAGTTTGTCTTTGATACCATGCTGTGACGCCCCACCTCTATACTCACACTAGCCATGGACGCTATAGGGTAATGTCGTCGATTAGCACGAAGAATAAGGCTGTTAAGGAGCGACCATCTATGTAATTGCTTTGTGCGAGTACCGATATGTCAGATAGTGATACACGTAGTTCGTTTCAAAAGGAAATCTGACACATCAATTACAAACTCAAGGTTACTACACAGTGGCTATGTGATCTTCGAAAACAAATTTAAAATAAGCATAACACAAATCAACCACAGATAATCATATCACTAAGGCGGAAACAGATATGAATACAACACCTTAAAAGTGTACATCAAAGTAGTAGTCATACAAGATCCACTACATCACAAAAGAATAGGTACAAGTGCTAGGCAATAGAATATGTATACATCAAGGAGTCTCTATCTCGAATGTATAAAAGCAAAAACTACTAATCTAAAGTAGTTAGCCAAAAATCAGATGATGGTCCCAGATAACAAGTCAAGTAGAAGCACCTGAAATACCTCGGTCTGCCCCGAGTATTATTTAAGAAGAAAAATAATATACGGATCAGTCTAGCTATAAATATTATATAAAATGAGGGAGGATAAGGGATACGACAAAAACGTATGATAACAATAATGCCATACTATGACAACTATTCATTAGACAACAACAAAACTCATACAATATCTCAAATTTTCTCAAACACCAAAAAGAATGTCATATTCTTTATTTTATTCACCAAACCATAAATATTGGTGAAATATCAATGCCAATCGCAAAAGTTGATGAAACACAAATTATAGAAATCATCAATTAGAAATCCAGAAATCACAAAGGGGGAGGCCTACCAAAAATGGGAGCATGAAAATTCACCAATACGTGTATCATAAACGGGTCGCTATCTCATGGTCCCTAACCATAGAGCCAGTGCAATGATATAGTACAATAATGGTACGCCCGAGGAACCTGAAACTCGAATAATTCGGAACAACGACGTAGTACAATAATGGTACGCCCGATGAACCTGATAAGCCGAAACAACGGTATAGTACAACAACGGTATGCCTAATGAACCGAACTCCATAAAAGAACATGGGTCGCTAACCAATAAAAGTGAGTCCAAACTCCAAAGAACCCATATCTCGCTAGCCTATAAAAAAAATAAGAAGACGCTCAATAAACGAGGTACAGTCCCCCACGAGGACAAAGAGACATCGCATATCGCTAGTCGAAACCATAAAATAATCATCATTGATCAGTAAAAAGTGTGAATTACACTAAGCTAGTAAATAAATAAGTTTAGCTTCATGTCCCATAAACAATAGGTTAACTTAAATACTTACGAATAGATTGTAGATTTGCACTTGAAAATTGTCACAAGATTTCAATTGAACAAGTCTAAGAATTAACCGACGAAGTAAACTCAAGTGTTTCATACCACTTGTTTTGCTAAGTCGTTTAATTGGACTTCTCGAACGAATGAGGTAAAGGTTTGTATATACTAATAGATTGAAAAACAGTTTTAAAAATGATCTTTGTATTAAAAAATAACATTGAAATCATCTTTGTGAAAGAGTTTGAATATTTACTACTAGTATAGAAACCTTTGTATTTTAAAGTGACAAAACAATCAATCACCAAAAATTCACATATGATGACGTGAATCAAAACCATATAAATCGATATCAAATCCATCAAATGGATATTTCCAAAAATCCAAAAAGAAGTCATCAAAGTCGATAATAAATGACGATGACCTATCGGATCAACCAAAAATTGATATAAATGGAAAGCCACATAGTAATAGGCAATTACCCCGAATTTAACAGTATCAAACGCCTGGTGCTTTCCTCAGACGTCTACGCTGAAGGTCTGGAATTTTCTTCCAGATCGCCCAGACGTCTGGAAAGTAAGCTCAGATGTTTGAGCTGAAGTCTGGAATTTTTATTCCGTAGCTCCAGACGTCGGAGCATACTACCAAACGTCTGAGCCGAAGCTTAGGGCAATATTTTTCCTAGGCCATTGATGGCCAAATCATATCGGAAACGATCGGATGAGCGACGATGGCTAGGAATTTATACCAAGCAACAACCCAGCCCTATGGACTCCCCAATACACTACGAACAACATGTCCAAACATCTTATAAGGATTACATAGATTTTGACTTCAAAATACCAAAAATTGAAAAATTCGCCAAACCAATTCAATTAAAAATCAAATGGACATGAAATAGATGTTAGGAATTCATACTAATAACTATCAAAGGTATAGACATAGATGTGAGTTCAAGAACTCACCTTTAAACTCAAAAACAATGAAAGAGAAGCTCAAACACAAAGGAAAGATCAACCACTCTTCAACTTCAACTCTAAAAGCTCCAATCTAAGCTCATAAGCAAATATTTCCTAAGTTAGGGTTTAGGAATTTTTGAAAATTGGAGAGAGATTGAGGTGGAGAAGATGAAGAGGATGCTTACCTAAGCTTCTCTTGAATTTTGGAGCTTGAATCTTGAATTTCCTAGTAACCTTAGGTTTAGGAATTTTAGTTTCCTCTTCTTTCCTCCATTTTTCCTTTAGCTTGGATGTTAAGAACCCGATATTTTCAACCATTTGCATCCGCACATGTCAGACTTGAATTGTTCAAAATACCGCATTGTAAATAAAATTTGGAAAATCTCAGAATATACAGTAAATAAATAATCATAGAATTACAGACACAGAATCAGAATACTCGCAGCGGAATTTAAAAATAACTTAGTGGTTCATGAAGCCACTATCAATAGTCTCAAAATAAGTATAAAGTACATAATCTTAAACCAAATATAGTTTGAAATCTGCACAGAAAATCTCAATATTAGATTGTCTTGATTACAAAGCCTAATCAGAACTGAACAGAAACTTGACGGCAGCTTGAAAAGAGATGATCAGAAGAAGCCCAAGCTCCGGAGGTGAAATGAAGAGGAGTTGGAGGAGGTGTTAGGGTATTGTGTTGGATTAATGGGCTCAAACCCAAACCCAAAACTAAATAGAAAAATAGCAAAATTCTGGTCAACTCCAAACATATCGATGTTTATACTCAAAAAGGTTGCAAACGCCATTTTGAACTCAATGGAAGTAGTCTCGAGTCCTAATTCGACTGTTTACAAAAAGTAGCATTTCGGACTTTAATCCGACTAACGATTAAAACAATTAAATATACAATCGTAAAAATATGCAGGTTGTTACACTATCATACTATGATAAGATTTTTGATCAAAGTCTTTTTCATTTTCATCTTTGTCTAAATATACGACTGTACTCATAGGAGTTGGTTTAATAGTAGTGTTTTCCATTTCGAATCGTTTAAGTTAATCCTTACAATACTTTTCTTGATTTATAAAAATGCCTTTGTCCAATTGTTTTATTTGTAATCCAAGGAAAAAATTTAACTCACCCATTTGTGACATTTCAAACTCATTTTTCATTATTTTAGAAAATTCAGTACACAAACTTTCATTAGTTGACCCAAATATATTGTCATCAACATATATTTGTAGAACTAGTATATCATTATTTTTATGTTTTATAAATAATGTAGTGTCTATTTTGCCAATTTGAAATCTAGAATTTTGTAGATGAGTTTTTAATCGATCGTACAAAGCACGTGATGCTTGTTTTAAACCGTATATAAAGCCTTTTTTTGTTTCAAAGCATGATCTGAATATTTTTCATGAATAAATAATGGTGGTCGTTCTACAAAAACTTTTTCTTTAATAAAAACATTTAAGAAGGCACTCTTAACATCCATTTGAAATAATTTAAAGTTGTGATGGCATGCAAAAGCAAAGAGTACGAATTGCTTCGAGTCGATCTACGGGAGCAAACGTCTCTTCATAATCAATTCCCTCTTCTTGGTTGTGGCCTTGAGCCACTAATCTTGCTTTATTATGAATAATATTTCCATTTTCATCTGCTTTTTTTTGAAAACCCATTTTGCTCCTATTACAGATTGATATGATGGTCTAGGAACAAGTTCCCATACATCATTACGTTCAAAATGATTTAATTCTTCTTGCATTGCTAAGATCCGAGAATCATCTGTTGATGCTTCTTTATAATTTTTAGGTTCTATGTTTGAGAAAAAAGCAATGTGAATCATTTGACTTAAGTTATTTCTAGTGACTCAAGAATTTAAGTCTCCAATTATATTATCCAAAGAATGATTTTTTAGTGTTCGTGTGGGTGATCTTAAAACATTTTCATTATTAACAGAGGATGAATTATTCATATTATTTATATTTTCAGTTTGATTATGAGTTAAATTTTCATCTTCTTCTTCTTTAATATTTTGTTGGAAATTTTTATCAAATGATACATGCAAGCTTTCTTCTATAACATTTGTTAGTTTATTATAAATTCTATAAGTTTTACTATGTTCTGAATAACCAATGAAAATTCCTTCGTCCGCTTTGGGATCAAATTTTCCAAGATTATCTTTAGTATTTAAAATAAAAAAATTCGACCCAAAAGTTATGAAATACGAAACTTTTGGTTTCTTTCCATTAAAATTTTCATAACAAGTATTTTTAGTCATGGGTCGAAGTGTGACACCATTTAATACATAACAGGCAGTGGCAATGGCTTCCTCTCAGAAATGTTTGGGTAGATTACTACTATTTAGTAGTGTTCATACACATTCCTATAGAGTTCTATTTTTCCTTTCAACTACACCATTTTGTTGTGGTGTTCGTGAAACGAAAAATTATGACTAATTCCGTTTTTGTTACAAAAATTAGTAAAAAAAATTCATTTTCGAATTCTCCTCCATGATCACTCGATATATTTTTTATTTTTAAATTCATTAAGTTACTAATCTATTTTGCAAAGATTTTAAACATTCCAAAAGTATCACTTTTATGTTGTAAAAATAATGTCCAAGTATATCTTGAAAAACCATCTACAATTACAAATGCATATTTGTTATGATTTATACTACATACTTGTGTTGGTCCAAATAAATCTAAATGAAGTAATTCTAATGGTTGATTAGTAGATATTTTATTTTTAGATTTGAAGGGCTTTTCTTTAATTTTCCCATTTGACAAGCGCACATAATTTTTTAATTTTCTAATTAATTTTAGGTAGACCTCTAACTAAATCATGTTTTGCTAGTTTGTTGATATATTCCAAAAACATTTGTGCCAAATCCAAGGATCACCATGATTTGCGGATAGACATAAATTCGAATTATTTTTAATGTTCATATTTAGGATATATATTACGATTTCTAAATCCTTCAAAGAGTAAATTTTTACTTTGATCGAAAATTTTACATTTATCCTTTTCAAATTTTATTTCAAATCCTTTCTCACATAACTGACTTATACTAAGAAGATTATGTTTTATGTTTTCTACTAATAAAACATTTGAAATATAGGAGAGTTAGAGACATCGATATTGATAACTTCTCCAATGCCAATGACGAACCGTTTTGAATTATCGCCAAAAGTTATAGTGCCACCATCAATGTATTTTATATTTGACAGCATGTGAGCATTTCCTGTCATGTGCTTGGAACGTCCACTATCTAATATCCATTTCTCTTTATTTTTTCATTTGGATACCTGCCAAAAATAAAAATATTTTAAATTGGTACCCTTTTTTATTTTTGGGTCCTAAGTGTTACTTGGTGAGGGTAACCATACCCAAGATGGTTTGGTTCCTTTAGAAATATAATTATTACTATGAATCGCTTCTTTCATATAATTACCTATATATTTCTGTTTAATCAGGTTGTTATTTGTTTTGGGAACCCATGTTTTAATCATTTTTGAATTTGTGATTAATTTCTTATTTTTAGAAGAAGGTTTTATCTTAGTATAAATCTTACTATACTTTGTAATTTTTGTTTTATTCTCAAACCCTATTCCATTTCGATTTTTTAATGGCTTGGAAATTTTAATTAAATCTTCTAACTCTTGGTTTCCTTTGTTAAATTTTGTAACATTATTTGTAGTTTTATCCAATTTGTTTTTAAGATTAGTAATTTAGGATTTTGAAGTTTCTAGATTATCTTTTAAGATAATTTGCTCATTACTAATTTCATCATTTTCTAGTTTAACTTTTCTTAATTCACAAGATAAAGAATCATTTTCAATAGAAAGATTCTCACATTTTTCTTGAGTATTTTCTAATTCTTCTTCTGAAATAGATTTTTCAACTTTTAGTAAACCTATTTCAAGTTCTAATCGATTTATCTCAGCAACATATTCCTTATTTAATTTCTTAGTTTCTAAATATTTGTCATCAAATTCCATACTTACTTCTAAAATTCCATCATAAGTAAGATCAGACATACCTCCTTAGTGTGTGTCATGAAACATACATTCGCTTGTTCTGTATCACTTTCAATGTCACTATCGGATGAGGAGGAAGTGTCAGAGTCATCCCATGTGACTTGGAATGCCTTTCTTTTCTTCTTAAATTTCTCAAAATTATTTTTCCTTTTCTCAATGTTGATTTTGGGGCAATCCTTCTTTAAATGTCCGAACTGATCACATTCAAAGCAGTTAATCGAAGTTTGATTTAATGAGTTTTATTTTTGGTTATTTTGGGATCTAGTGATTTTCTTGAATTTCTTAAATTTGTTGTAGTTCTTGCCCATAAACACAATTTCTTCATCATCCAATTTAGAATCTTCATTGCTTGCTTGAAATGTTATGTTCTTCTTTTCATGGTTTTGTTCCTTTCTGGCCTGTAAATTTGCTTCATATGACATTAAATTTCCAATCATCTCTTCAACTTTGAGTACAAAGAGATCATTAGCTTCTTCGATACCCGGTACTTTTCTTTCCCACTCAATTGTTAAAGAGTAGAGAATTCGAGAGACTAAATCAAAATCAACAAATTTAACTCCTAGTGCCATAAGATCGTGTTGTATAGTTTGAAATCTTGAATACATATCAATAATTGACTCATTTTGTTTCATTTTAATAGATGAAAATTGATTTTGTGAAATTGATATTTTTGTTTGTTTGACCTTAATTGTACCTTCGTGTGTAACTTGTAAAGTATGCCTATATCATAAGAAGTAGTACAAAACATAACATGTGAAAATTCATTTTTATCAAGACAGCAAAATAGCAAGTGTGTTTTAGTACGTAAAATAATTATCATTTACTATAAAAATCAATATTTGTTGATCAAAATTATTTTTCTTTGCATATACATTATTTTTTATATATTAAGTGCTGAAATGGATTTTAATGAATTAATATTTTCTATTTATTAGTTTAGATTTATTAGTTGTGAACTGGTCGAAGAATATTCGATATACGTCCGCATCCTCGGATACAGATATTCAATATTCAAAAATGAATTCAGATATGGATTTGCAACTATTTGAATCAATATCCAATCATTTACAGACTTACTTATGACTCATAAAGTAATTTCATAGACATTATTGATCAAACATTTCTACTTACAAGTCAAATTACATCCAAACATTTCTACTTATAAATCACTATTTCAAATTATTTGGAAATTATTACTCAAAACTCCATTTAAGTAATTCCAAAAAAAGCTGTTGTTAAATGGGCTTGAAGTATGGCAAGAAACCCGACAGTCTTTCTCTCTTTTCCACTTCTTCAGAATCTGGGCATGATTATCCTTATTTTGACCTACCTCATATTTCATTTTATAGCAGATATTTTAAAATTTCTAAGATTATGTACTAACAAGCATTTATAATGTAGTTTTGGATTTTTGTTTACTTGAAGGAACTTGATGGGGAAAAAGCAAGATAAATGTTTATAGCTAAAGTGCATGGACCTAAAAATCACGAGAGACAAGGAACAAACTATGAAACTAATATGTTAAATAACCATTCACGCTCAGAAGTTAAGTTGAATACTTGCTTCAATGCAGCCGTTCCAAGCAGAAGTTATCATGGATGGCGAATGGAGCAACAAAGTTGTGTTACAATTAACAAGAGCATATCCAATAGTGTATCACATATCATATTTTGTAATATATAGCCCCAAACTGATGTCCAACAAAGTATAGAAATTGTAATCAGTTACAAATTAAGGCAAATTGATCGAAGATCTATAATCTATTTGGGTGATTGTTGAAAAAGCGCCCAATCTCCAAGCACCTATTCAACAAGCGCTTGAAATAAGGGCGCTTGTTGAGCAAGTGCCCGACGTTTGGGCGCTTGTTGAACAAGCATCCAATTAAATCAATTATGTAAAGCTCGATATCTTGCTTTATCTACGCCCATGGTTTTTTTATCTATGCATAAGATATTATCTAAAATGTTAATCAAATAATTTACAAATTTTGGATAATGGTGAAAATGAAGTTATTTGATAAAAAGGTAACACATATCTTACGATAATACACACTTACGAAAAATAGGCGATCAAACGAAAGCTTTACATATAATGTAATATATGAACAGGGCAAACTGGTTCGCTCCTATTAGAAACATATATGTTCTTTTACGTAGCCGGATGTAGAACTAAGCTATGCAATGTCCACTCAACATCCTTCCCTTGTTAGTTGTGGAATGTAGAAAATAGTGATGAACCGAGGTTCACACATACTTATTATTGAAGCTAAATAAAAAAGCACAATAAGTCTGAATTTAGTGAAAAAAGAAAACGATTCAAACTGGATTTTGATATGGGAAAATTTTCCATGATGAAGAATGTTAAGTTAATATATAGTAAAATATGACTTAGAACGTTTGTTGAACAGCGATTGAAATTTTGTCCGAGTCCAAGTTACAACGAGGAAGTTATCGAGTTTCAAAGAAGGGTTCATCATGTTAGCCTAGCAGTTCATCCTTCGGACCGATGATAACAGAAGATTATAAAGAGGTAGAGGTGTTTATGATCAAGAATATGATTGAAACGGTTAGGAATTTGGACCTTGAAGCAATTATCTTTACTTAGAATTACCAGGGCTGTCACTCAAAAGGATATTTTCAGTCAATTTCAAAGTCCAACTTTTAAAATCTCCTCCCTTAAATTCTTGTGATAATGCGCATTCTGCCATTGTGATTGCTAACAAGAATCATCAATAAAATAACTATAATTGGACATAGATCATGTTGATCAACCCATTAAAAAAATATCGTATGCTTTTTTTATGCTACTTTCTATATGTTTAGTATTCAGTGATATGCTCTTTACCAATTGCCTATTTTCCGATCGAGATATACATCAATTAACTTGATTTTAACACTCCTAGAAAGACTACTTAGCGAATGTTCTAGATAGCTCTTCCCAGATCTCTACGAGGTGTTTGTCTTTTGACGCAAATATTTTTTATGCTTTCACGAAGAACCCAAATTCGAGCTCTTGACGTTGCAAGGATTTTCTACTCTAATACACAAAAACAGCCAATTCCTAACACTTTTTAAGTGTTAGCAATGACTTATGAGGAATGGAGCAGACAAATTTGCCACACTTATAAGTATTACTAAACTACATATTACTTGTAAGAGAATAAGTCGAAATGAAATACACTGCTGAAGTTATATCAATTGATCAAGCCAGATTGAACTGGTCATTAAGCCCAAGGGCATTAATGTAATTTTTACAACTTTGGACCTGGCCGAAAGCATTATAAATATATATATGTATACTGATACGAAGATGCAATGTTGTAAACAACATTTTGTATCAAATATTCAATCCAATAAAGCATCATTTTCTCTGTTATGGTATCAGAGCTTGATACGGCCTAACGACAATCGTATTTTCAAGCAATATCCTCATCAGTCTATCTTTATCATTCAAGAAGAAGACTGTTTGATCAAATCAATCTCATCTTAGAAAATTATCACCATTGAGGAGACTTTCCCAACCATTTGATCCAAGATCTCAGTATAATCTATTCAAGACCCAAACAACAAATACCTAGTTCTCGCCAGCAAAAGCTTATCAGAAAGATCTCATCATCCTAGTTTTGTGGCTGCACCAGAAAGATCATCAGAGACTTTCTCTTCATCTGACTCATTTCTTGTGCAATGGCAGGAAATGATGATGATGCATCTCATGCATCATCACCACCTCAAACCTCTCAAACAACCCATAGCTCTGAAGTAGAAGATATAATCAAGAAAATCATCAATCCAAGAAGAGAAATCATCAGCATACAGCTTGATGAAAAAAACTACTTGCTCTGGAAGTATAGTATTCTGACTACCATAAGAGGATATGGCCTAGAAGATTTCAATCTTGGCACATCCTCAATTCCTACAAAGTTTGTCATCGAAGATGGATCATCAGTCAGTAACAAAGAATTTATTATATATCAAAGACAAGACAGTCTACTGAGTGCACGACTACTATCAACTATTAGTGCAGGCATACTACCACAAATTATAGGATGCAACACTTCACATGAAATCTGGGTTACTATAGAGCAAATTTTCAATGCACAGTCATCAGCAAGAATCATAAATTACAAGAGACAACTGCAGAATATACACAAGAATGAAATGGCAATAAGGGAATACTAATCAAACATAAAAACTCTGTGTGACTAGTTAGGATCAGCTGGACATAAAGTTGTAGAAACCGATCAAATACATGTTATCTTAAATGGACTGGATGAAGAATATGAGTCTTTTGTTGCAGTTATTTCATCTATGGAAAAACTACCAATCATATCATATGTACACTCGGTCTTACTTGTACATGAGGGAAGACTTGAACAAAGAAAATCATCTAATTCAGATTTCAGTATCAACTATGCATCCAACTCATCAAATTTTAGATTCAAGAATTAAGAAAGAAATCAGAATGCAAGAAGTGATCAAAGCAATCAAAGGAGTGATCCAACTTACAAAGGTAGAGGTAGATGGAACAACAGCAAAAACTGAGTTAGATGTCAGATCTGTGAAAAATATGGTCACACCGCCAATAAATATTACTTCAAATTTGACTAAAATTATTCAACATGTCAACAAGCAAGTAATAATCAGAGAAACTATCAACCAAATGTCAACTTGGTACATACAAGTCAAGAATTCAAGAATCAAGGAGAAAAAACTCCAAGATCCACCGAGAGGTTGAAGTCTTGACTAGACCAGAGGACATAGCAAATGATGCATGGTACCCAGACTCAGGTGCAATAAATCATATCACTAGCAATTTAGAAAATCTGAATCTAGGCAACAAGGAATAAAAAGGTACACAATCTATTTTTGTGGGTAATGGAAAATCTATTAGCATATCTCATATTGACAATGCAAGTATCAAAGGAAAAAGAGAATTACACTTAAACAATTTACTGTGTGTGCTACAAATTAAAACAATATGACGAGTTCTTCTTAATTTGCAAATGATAACCATATGTACTTTGAATTTTACCTAAAATTTTGTGTTGTTAGAGACTTGCTAAGCAAAGACATTTTATAACAGGGTAATGTACACAATGGCAATTACATGTTCAGTCTGTTGAAGAAACAAGATGTTGTTGAAAGAAATAGGTGTAATTACACAAGCTCTGATGACAATGTAAATGACAAAAATATCTTTGATGTATGGTATTGTAAACTTGGACATCCAAGTGCTAATGTTATGAGACAAGTTCTTAGAAATAATAACATTGATTTTAAAGATGTCAATTTACCATATATATGTACTATTGCCAATTGGGAATAAGTCATAAACTAGAATTTCCCAAATCTACAGCTGAATGCTACAAATCACTTGAAATGGTGGTTGTTGATTTATTGGGGCCGGGTCCCATCACCTCAGGTTATGTGTATAAGTATTGCATTTCATTTGTAGATGCTTTTTCTAGATTTACTTGGATTTATTTCTTAAAACCAAAAGTTTCAATGCAGTAGTACAGTTTATTATTTAAGCAAAAAAGTAGACCAGACAGCCATTAAAAACTGTGCAAACAGATGGTGGAGTAGAATTTAAGCCACTAAAGGCTTATTTCACAAACAGAGGAATAGTTCACAGAGTTACCTGCGTACATACTTCAGAGCAAAAAGGTTTGGTAGAGAGGAAATACAAAGATATTGTTGAAACAGGCCTAACTCTTTTGGCACAGGCTTCGTTACCTATCAAATACTGGCTAGATGTCTTCTTAACCTCAGTACATCTGATAAAGAGTCTTCCAACAAAAGTGTTGAAGTTTAAAACCCCAATGAAATTCTTTTTAACACACTGGTAGATTACTCGAGCTTGAGAATATTAGGTGTCAATGCTTCCCAGGCATAAGGCCTTACAATGCTCACAAGCTCAATTTCAGATCAACACCCTGCACATTCCTGGGATATGTAACACAATAAAAGGAATCCTCAATGTTACGTACCACCAATTCAATATATATACCAGTATCATTCGATGTGGGACTTTAATCCATTCAATCTACAAACGTACTCCATTTACAATGCAAGCCGCACCTAACAATATCCACCTTGGTGAGCTTTGCTCGAGCCATCTTTGGACTTACACCATAGTCCTTTCCACAGTTGGGTCAGACTGCTACTCTGAGTTCTCATAAGCAGAAAGGCAAATTGCTTTAACCATATTGACGACCATGCCATGCTCATCAATATAAGTGTCTAAGCAGTAATGGTAAAATATTTATTTCCAGACATGTTGCTTTTAATGAAAATGTTTTTTCTTTTGCAGAAAAATATATGAAAGTGAATCAAAGGATATACAATGCAAAAGCCTTTATACCTCCAATACGACTGTATAAGGAGGAATGTGAAGGAAAATCCGATGCCACCAGAAATGGTGAAACTGATGAGCAAAATAAGTTAATGCGATCAAGAAAGACGTTAGGGGACACAAGAAATCCAACTAATAACAATTATGACAATGGACAAATAACAGATCATGAGCAAGAACTTCATGAAGATAATTTTCAACATGAAGCCACTCAATCACATAAACCAACACCTATACAAACTGGACATCACATGATAACAATGCCAAAAGGAGGCATTTTCAACCCAAAGTATGTACAATAACTTCAAAACTTGAAGGGCCAATCACATATGAGCAAGCATCAAAAAGAAACAAATGGAAAGCTGCAACGAACGAAGAATGTCAAGCTCTTATGAAAAATAAAACTTGGGATCTAGTGCAGAGACCAAAAACTCAAAACATAATTGGATGTAAGTGAACATTCAAACTGAAGAATAATCCAGATGGAAACATCAATAAATATAAAGCAAGGCTTGTAGCCAAGGGATACACACAACAATATGGTTTTGATTTTACAGAAACTTCTCACCAGTGGTAAAACCAACTATTATAAGAGTTGTTCTCATTATTGTATTACATAAAAAACTGGAAAATAAGGCGGTTGGATATAAATGTGCCTTCCTTAATGGAGTTCTCAAAGAAGAAGTGTACATGGAACAACCACAAGAATTCAAGCATAGCAAGGATGACAATATGGTATGCAGATTGAATAAAGCAATTTATGGTATAAAGCAGGCACCAGAGTGTGGGATGATAGATCAAAGGCAACGCTAACAAAATTAGGGTATGTTGTAGCCAAATCAAACTACTCATTATATATCAAACACAGCGAAGATGCCACAGCTTTTATACTAGTGTATGTAGATGATTTTATAATCATTGGAGATAATGAATTAGAAGTTAACAAAGTAGTTCGGCATCTAAATCACGAATTCATTATTAAAGACTTAAATGAATTAAATTTATTCCTGGGTATAGAAGTCAAAAGAAAATCCAATTCAGAAATCATTCTCAGTCAAAGAAAGTATATCTCAGAAGTTCTTATTAAAGGCAACATGGATTAAGCCAATTCTCTACCTACATCAATGATGAGCAATCTACATCTATCTAAATACAGAGGTGAAATCATTAGCAATGAAAAATAACATCAAAGTATTGTTGGAGCATTTCAATACATAACCATTACAAGGCCTGAAATAACGTATAGTGTCAACAAAGTCTGTCAATTCATGCCACAACCATGTGATGAGCACTGGAAATCAGTAAAAAGAATACACACATATCTAAAAGGCATACCAAGTCATGGATTACATCCAAAAGCAGGAAATAATTTAAACATATAAGGATTTGCAGACATGGACTGGTCTAGTAACCCAGATGACAGACATTCAACCACTGGCTACTGTATATACCTAGGTGAAAACTCTATTTCCTGGTGTTTTGGAAAACTGCCTACCATATCTCGACCAATCACAAAGGCGGAATATAGAAGCGTTGTCGTTGCAACAGCTGAAATCATTTGGATTGAATCTCTACTATATGAATTAGGGTTTTCAATACAATACAAAAATTGATAATCTGGTGCTACAACTTAAGCACAATATCTCTATCAGCAAACTTGATCTTGCATTCACGAACAAAACACATGCAAATTGAACTGTATTTTGTTCGTGAACGTGTAATCAATATAAAATTGAGCATAAATCACTTATCAGGCACTTGCCAGAGAGATGATCTACTTACCAAACCATTATCGAGGAAGAATTTTGAAAGACTAAAGCAGAAAATCAAAATTTTGATGGCGGTTGGGAAAAAGGGGGAGATCGAGAAAACCCTTGCTCAATTTGAGGAGGAGTACAAGAGAATAAGTCAAAATGAAATATACTACTGACGTTATAGCAATTGATCAAGCCAGTGTTGAAACAGTCACTAAGCCCAAGGGCATTCATGTAATTTTTTGAACTTTGGAGTGGGCCGAAAGCATTATAAATATATATGTATATTGATACAAAGATTCAACGTTGTAAACAACATTATGTATCAAATATTCAATCTACTAAAGCATCATTTTCTCTATTATTACTAATGTTTATAAGCATTGCTACTGTATTATTTAGTAACACTTATAAATGTTGCAAAATGTAGATTTTAAACATCGATAAGTGTTACTAAAGATATTTACTTTAATAGCCTACCATTTGGTTTGTGTCATTAATAAGCGTTTCTTATTCGGATATTGGTAACATTTATAAGCATTACTATACATAAAATTATGGTTTTCCATAATTCTTGCACTATTAATAGAAAAGTTCTCAAAGCAAATAGAGCATAATACATCATAAATAATGATTTTCATATCAACATAATTCATCATGTAGATTCAATGAAAAGTTTAAATTGCTCCACAAATGAAGTATAATATATTATAAACAATGGTTTACATATATTAAATACCACAATGTCATAATCAAATAATACTACAACATGAGCTATAAAATTTCTAATTTTGAAATACGCTAAGTTTTACTCGAAGTTAACATAACCATTCATGATCTTCCACTCTAAAACTCTTAATGGTTTTGCACATTCATCAACGTCCAATGCAATCATCCAACGCTTGCTCCTCTGCAAGTTCCTACATTTAATATAAACACTAAATTAAACTTCTAAGTTTAGAATCAAAAGGTTGAAAACTGAGTTGCAACTCATATTCTAATTTTTTCTATTTTATCTTTATTTTATTTTTTATTCATGAGTTTGCAAACTAAGTTTGCAAAATACATGTGAGCATAGTTTGCAAGCTCAATTAGCATTTGCAATTTGAGTTTGCAAATCAAATTGTCATCGGTTTGCAAAACTGAGCATGCAGGCTCTATTTTACAAAAACTGCACATGCACGCTCTGTTTGCAAATCGAGCGTGCAAAGTCAGGTACTAATCCGAGATTGAACTCAGTTGCAAGTGCAAACTCAGTTCATATTTGCAGTTTAGTTTACAAGCTTAATTTGCATAATTTAATATTATTTTTCGTTCAAGTTTTGCATTTTTTTCGCTTAGTTCTGTAATTAATAAATATTACTTATGCACATAAAACCAATATGACAGCCATATCCATGTTAAACATACAGAAACCCTCAAAACAGAGCTGGAACTTCTTACCACTTAGCTACTTGCAAAATGCAGGGCTCTTCTTCCTTCAGCATCCTTGTCCCATCGAGCAGCAAGTGCTTTCTTCAATTTCTATTAACAAGAAAAGTGTAATTACTTTTCAATAAGAATGCACAAATATTTGCCATAACATGCACACACATATTGTTAGAAATGAATGAATGAGAAAGTGGGGAAGAGGAAGAATAAGAGTGTGTATTGAAACAAAGTCCCACATCATGGGATATTTGTTTCAATATCACCTTATATATCACTACCCATTATACTAATTCAAAAGAAAAGAAGAAGGAGACATGAAGACTTGTGGCAATGTAGGCTTTGGGCCTTCATATTAAATTTAAAAATGTCAAATATTGGGCCTTGGGGCTCTTGAGGTCTCATGATTAAATGGGCCACCGACTGCCGCTTGGGCTTGCATGCGCTAAAACGGCTATTTTTCGATCGGATGAGTCTGTTCGTTTGAACGGTCGTCAGATGCAGCCATTCACTTCCAGACGCGCGCACACAATGGTCGCTACTGTTGGTTTAAGGGTCGCAACCTTTCCAACAGTCACGACCGCTCCGAATAGGCACCTCCTCCAGCCTATAAATAGGAGGCCAGAATATTGATTGTTGTAGACGACAATGTCTCAAAATAGCAACAACAATAACGCTGCACCAACACAGACGGTGATAAACACTCAGCCAACGCCTCTGCTTCCGACAATGGCACTGTCTCATGGAGAAAGGCCAGAAAAGTTCAACGGGACAGACTTCAAACGTTGGCAACAGAAAATGTTGTTTTATCTAACAACATTAGGCCTCGCCAAGTTTCTGACTGAAGATGCTCCTGAAGTTGGCGAACTCAAACCCGATGCAATCAAAGTGGAGGCCGCAAATTTCTGGAAAAATTCTGACTTTATGTGTAAAAACTATATTCTGAATGGTCTGGATAATAGCCTCTACAATGTCTATTGTACTGTTGCAACATCCAAGGAACTCTGGACGGCCTCGGACCGAAAGTACAAAACTGAAGATGCAGGCATGAAGAAATTCATCGCTGGCAAATTTCTTGACTTCAAAATGGTAGATTCAAAGACTGTGATCAACCAGACTCAAGAAATACAACTGATCATCCGTCAACTGCATGATGAAGGGATGATACTTAGCGAATCTTTCCAGGTTCCCGCAACCATTGAGAAACTTCCTCCATCGTGGAAGGACTTCAAAAATTACCTTAAGCATAAGCGTAAGGAAATGACAATGGAAGAACTCATAGTTCGTCTGCGAATAGAGGAAGATAATAGAAATTCTGAGAAAAAGATCTCTCAGAATATGACTGTCAAAGCAAATGTTGTTGAGTCAAATAAACCTAACAAGAGAAAACGTGAGAATGCATCTCAGAAGTCGAAGAAGAAATTTCAAGGTTCTTGCCATAACTGTGGAAAGAAGGGGCATAAAGCAGCCGAATGTCGCACTCCCAAAAAGAAGAAATTAGAAGTAAATACGGCTGAAGTTACAGATGGCATTTCTGATATGGATTTATGTGCAGTAATATCAGAATGCAACCTGGTTGGTAATTCAAGGGAATGGTTTGTAGACACAGGTGCCACTCGACACATATGTGCTAATAAGTGGATGTTTACAACTTATAAAACTGCAACTGATGATGAACAACTTTTCATGGGCAATTCATCTACATCAAAGGTCGAAGGTAAGGGAAAAGTTGTGCTGAAACTAACTTCTGAAAAAGAGCTTACTTTGAGTGATGTTCTTCACGTTCCAGAAATCCGCAAGAATTTGATATCAGGGTCCTTGCTTAGCAAGCATGGTTTCAAATTAACCTTTGTATCCGATAAGTTTGTATTATCAAAGAATGGAGTGTATGTGGGAAGAGGATATGTATGTGATGGTTTATTCAAGGCAAATGTAACAACTATTGTACCAAACATTGATATGAATAAAAGTGAATCTTCTGCTTATATTGCTGACTCTTCTAACATATGGCATTCTAGATTAGGGCATGTTAATTTTGATACACTGCGAAAAATGATTAATCTAGAATGTATACCAAAATGTAACATAGACTCCAACTATAAATGTCAAGTTCGTGCAGAAGCAAAATTGACAAGAACCTCGTTTCATCATATTGAACGAGAAACTGAACCTCTGGATCTTATACACACTGATGTATGTGATTTGAAAATGTGTCAAACTAGAGGAGGAAAAAGATATTTCATTACGTTTATTGATGATTGTACTAGGTACTGCTATGTGTATCTCCTTAGAAGCAAGGATGAAGCATTCGATATATTTAAACAGTATAAAGCAGAAGTTGAGAATCAACTTAACAGGAAAATTAAAGCTTTAAGAAGTGATAGAGGAGGAGAATATGAATTTCCTTTTGAGGAATTCTACGCTAAGCACGGTATTATACATCAAACTACGGCACCATATTCACCTCAATCCAATGGTATAGCCGAACGGAAAAATAGAACTCTTAAAGAAATGATGAATGCTTTATTAATCAGTTCTGGCTTGCCAGATAACTTTTGGGGAGAAGCTATTCTTTCGGCAAACCATATTTTACATAAATACCACGAAAGAAAACATCCAAGTCTCCTCACGAACTTTGGAAAAATAGACCGGCATCCTACAGATACTTAAAAGTGTGGGGGTGTCTTGCCAAAGTAGAGATACCTAAACCAAAGAAGGTCAAGATAGGACCAAAAACAATTGATTGTGTATTCATTGGATATGCACAAAACAGTGCTGCTTATCGATTTTTAGTACACAAATCTGAAATTGATGATATTCATTAAAATACCATCATTGAGTCGAGAAATGCAAGATTTTTCGAACATATATTCCCTTTAAAGTAGGTCACTGACAGTGATACTCATAAGAGACAAAGGGAAGATGAAATCTCCAATTCTCTTGAGGATACTGAAGACAACCTTCAGCAAATAAGTGATGATCAACAAGTAGAGGAACCAAGGAGAAGTAAAAGGACTCGAACCTCAAAAACCTTTGGACCAAACTTCTATACCTTTATGTTAGAAGATGATCCATTGACATACAAACAAGCTATGTCCTCCAGCGATGCCCCTTACTGGAAAAAGGCTATTAACAATGAGATAAAATCCATTATGGCTAATCATACCTGGGAATTAGTTGATTTACCTCAAGGATGTAAGACCTTAGGTAATAAATGGATATTTAAAAAGAAATTGAAACCTGATGGTTCAATAGACAAGTACAAAGCTCGTCTTGTAGTCCAAGGATTCAGACAAAAGGAAGAATTGGACTATTTTGATACATATTCACCAGTGACAAGGATAACATCAATTAGGATGCTTATCGCAATTGCATCCATACTTGATTTAGAAATACATCAAATGGATGTAAAAACTGCATTTTTAAATGGTGACCTAGAGGAAGAAATATATATGAAGCAGCCTGAAGGGTTTCTGAGCTATGGAAAGGAAAATAAAGTATGCAAATTAGTAAAGTCGCTTTATGGCCTTAAACAAGCTCCAAAACAATGGCATGAGAAATTTGATGAAACTATGTTATCAAATGGATTCACAATAAATGAAGCAGATAAATGTGTCTACATGAAACACACACATTTAGGATATGTCATTGTTTGTCTTTATGTTGATGACCTGTTGATCCTAGGAAGTAACAAAGCCATAATAACATCTACAAAGAATATGTTATCCTCTAGATTTGATATGAAAGACCTAGGACTAGCTGATGTGACACTGGGTGTCAAAATTTTGAGAACACCAAAGAGATATGCATTATCCCAGTCATATTATATCAGTAAGATACTTGAAAAATTCAAGCAATATAATATAACTATTGAAAAATCACCCGTAGATATGAACCAAAATTGGGTAAAGAACACTGGTGATGGTATCTACCAGCTTGAATACTCTCGTATACTAGGAAGTATCATGTATGTTATGAACTGCACCAGGCCAGATATCGCATATGCTGTAAGCAAGCTGAGTAGATTTACTAGCAATCCTGGTAAACATCATTGGAAAGCGATAATCAGAGTTCTAGGATACCTAAAGTATACACAGAACTATGGTATACACTATACTAACTACCCTTCAATAGTGGAAGGATACAGTGATGCCAATTGGATAACTGGATCACAAGATACAAAGTCTACAAGTGGATATGTGTTCGCATTAGGAAATGGAGCGACATCATGGAAATCATCCAAACAGACTTGTATAGCTAGATATACGATGGAATCAGAGTTTATTGCACTAGATAAGACCGCAAAAGAAGCAGACTAGCTTCGAAGTTTCTTGGAAGATATTCCAAATTGGAGCAAACATGTGCCTCCAATATGTATACATTGTGATAGTCAATCAGAAATTGGAAGAGCTAATAGTACACTATATAATGGTAAATCTAGGCATATTCGTCGTAGACATAAAATAATTAGACAACTTCTCTCTAATGGAGTTATCACTATAGACTACATAAGGTCAAAAGATAACATAGCGGATCCACTAACTAAAGGCTTGCCAAGAGAGAAAGTTCAAACCTTATCGATGAGAATGGGGTTAAGGCCTATAGAATAAAAGTTTTTTTTAATGGAAACCCCACCTAGTTGACTGGAGATCCCAAGATCTAGGTTCAAATGGACAACTAAGTTTAAGAGAAACTTGATAGCACTGTTACACACAAACCATTCCTATGATAAGTCAGTGCTTTGTTTGTTGGAAAAATAGGATAAGTATTGATACTTTTAATGATGTCTGTACTTGAGGAATTGTGAATACCCTTTACAGAACCACCTGCGTAAGTGTGAAGGCGCCGCTTCAAAGAGAATTATAAGGCCAAATTCTCTAAGCACTTATGATACCAGGCAGGTGTTCAAGGCAAAAATGAACACATACAGAGAACGAAGGATTATAAGAAACATTTGTCGTGTGTTATCTATTGTAGAATTACACAAAAGGCTTACAGTACAAGGACATTCTATGTCTACTGATTCGCCTGTAATTTAAATAGGTAAACACTAGGAAAGTTCAAGGCCTTTGTGCTACTTTAACCGATACGATAAATGGTTCGTGAAACTAAAAACAACTGTTCATTCATGTGGGGGATTGTTAGAAATGAATGAATGAGGAAGTGGGGAAGAGGAAGAATAAGAGTGTGTATTGAAACAAAGTCCCACATCATGGGATATTTGTTTCAATATCACCTTATATATCACTACCCATTATACTAATTCAAAAGAAAAGAAGAAGGAGACATGAAGACTTGTGGCAATGTAGGCTTTGGGCCTTCATATTAAATTTAAAATGTCAAAGATTGGGCCTTGGGGCTCTTGGGGTCTCGTGATTAAATGGGACACCGACTGTCGCTTGGTCCTGCATGCGCTAAAACGGCTATTTTTCGATCGAATGAGTCTGTTCGTTTGAACGGTCGCCAAATGCAACCATTCACTTCCAGACGCGCGCACACAACGGTCGCTACTGTTGGTTTAAGGGTCGCAACCTTTCCAACAGTCACGACCGCTCCGAATAGGCACCTCCTCCAGCCTATAAATAGGCGGCCTTCTTCTTTTTTTTGCTATTCTGACGTTTTCTCTTTGTCTCTTATTCTGTTCCTTCTTCCTCCAGCATCTCTCTGTTCTAGTGCTATAATCTCTTCGGTTCGTCGGCGCTCCGTCTGCAACCACCACGTTGCGGGGCTGGTCCGTTTCATCTTGGGGAACAAATTGCTAACACCCGTGAAACTACGTACGGCGGCAATATTGTTTCAAGGAAACAGTTTCTACTGGACTCGGACTCTTTAATCGGTAATACTTTTCATACGGTTCTAGTCAGGCATTTTTGTGTTACAATTTATCAAAATTAGTGACAGTTTTTGCCATTACTACTTCTGTATTAATCTGTAATTGTTATTGAAGTTACAGTCGGTTTCGTAACACTTTACGGTAGTTGCGACTAACACATATAGTATTGAATTTGAGGAAAACAAACATAACAACACTCCATTATCATTAATTTCATGTAAGGTATGAAATATATCCGGCGATCTGTATTATACTTTTTTGACCTTAAAGTACGGGGAAGTATTTTTACAATAACCTGAATGAAATTCACTTATTTCGCCTACATGAACATCGTGTTGATTAATATATGCAGCCGTTCTTTAAGGTACAAATTCATCCATATCATGCCCTTTACATGGAACTTTTCCAAAAATCGCTTATTATTTTTAAATACACACAAACGCTCAAATCCAAAAAAGTTATAACCTTGAAGTTCAATTAAGGTTCTCATAAGGTAAAAATATTTTAAGCCTACCTTCACTGTTGTTTTCCAAAACCAAGAGGACCCAATGGTAAAGTCATTCTGAAATTTAATATTTAGATGCAGTTCCAAATTCGTTATAAATGCAATACAAATAATAACACAAATTTAGCCTTCTAGGCTCCATGGTTCCACTGACATCATAAAGAATGGATAATGGTTTCTTTCTACTTGGTATTATACACGTATGGTTATGATTTATGGTTTATCTATCAATCTGATCCTTCAGTTTATATAAAAACTTCTCATTATCTTCTTCTGCAACTTTTTCAAAGCCTATCTAGTAACTCTTGTCTATCATGAAATTAAAGACATTTTACATCAATTTCTCTAACTTCCTTTGTTTCTGGATAGTATTAATCCTTTTCTAAATATATTATAAGTTAGAAAATTTTCAAAATGCAGCCCATTTCAAAGCTTCTTCTTCATTATCAACAAATTCTCTAGAAGAACTTGAAAATACATTTGAACTGCTGCCTGCTCCAAATATATTTCTTGTTTCCGTTGAAATCAATCAGAACAATTGTTTATTTACATTTGTATGTATGTATATTTTTGTATATTTGTATATTTATATTTATATGAGTTTTAGTGTTTGTAACATAACTGAATTCTGAGACGCCTTACATATGTTGTATTTGGTCTCTGTATTTGAACTTTTATTAAGATACGAGTGAATGAATGACGTCATTGGAGAAGTCTATTTTATTGTAATTTTGCAAAGTCAAATAACATGAAACCTAAAAAGCAATGAGCAATAAAGATTTTTATTCTTCTTTAACTTCTCATTAAATTAGGGTTATCAACTAATGCAATAGAATGCAAAAGTTGGATTCGCTTCCGCATCTATGTTGTCAAATAAAAAATAGAGTTTTCTTCACTTCTAAAAAAAATTGCACTCTAATAATTTAAATATATTATTGTGTTCACTGCAAGCACTACAGTATATTCCGACAACCCTTACCGACGGCCGTCGATGGCAAATTACCAATGGCTTCCAACGGTTAATGATTTCTGGACTTTGTTACGATTAAAATAATCAATCGTCGCTAGTAATTGAAAAATTATAGTTTGCGGCCGTTGATAGCCGTCGGAAAATCGCGACAATCTTCTTTCCCAGGCCGAACTAGAAACGTTTCATTACAACCCAATTCACAAACCCTCCTCCATCATTTCCCTCTCCAGCTCCAAGTAACGAATTTCTACCGAAATCAACTCCAACTTAATCAAATTGGAATCTCATCTCCTCCAAGCCCCTAATCTCCTCTATTTTAGGTATTGTCCCTAAACCCTAATTTAATGAATTTGTTAATTTACGGATAATTTGTTAGTTTAATTGTTTATATTGTCACATTGATTGTGTAGTATAGTTTATTGAATGTTAGCTATTGTTACTTGTTAGTCCGTGAGATGATGGTTTTGATGACAACAACCTTAGAATAGATTATAAAATATAAATACTAACAGTATAAGTTTAGATATATATGTATATGCAGGATTCAACCATGCAGGTACCAAGAATGAAGACTGTAAAGTATAAAGATTCAAGATATCAAGATTGAAGACTCGTGAGTAACAAGAATAACAAGATTATCAAGAGTTCAAGATTTCAAGCAATTTACTTTTTAAAAAATTAGAAATTTTTGTTGAAACTCCTAGAAAAGCACTGGCATCTTAAAATCCAATTTATTCGTGGAATGAAATCCACTTCGAGCCCGTTAAAGGGATGTAACCCTGAGTAGGATGGAACCTACGAAAAAATCTAGTGGAACATTGTTTTGTATCCGCTAATTTTTATTCAAATGATTTTTCAAAATTATCTTGTTTTCAAAATGATTTCAAAACCTTCATTTTAAAAGAATCAAAAACATCAACCCTGATTTTAAATATTTTTAGCCTCAAAATATTCTCTAATTTGAAAGTCAAATTATCCTTGTTTTTAAACTATCTTTTAAAAATAATATATTTAACTTTTTAATATTTATATACTTAGATTTAAATAAAATTATAGTAGAATCTTGTATATACCAAAATATTATTCTCTATATTTATTTATGTATTTTAACTATATATAAGTATATTTTTAAAGTTTAAAATAGTTTTAATATAAGATAGAGGTTATTTTTAAAGAATCAAAACACAAAAAACCCTTTGGGATGTCGACATACCCATGGTGACCATGTCGACATAGTGTCAGTTTAGTTCGAAATTTAAATTTCAAAAGAAGTATCTATTCGTCATAACTCTTCACGAATGGACATGGCTGTTGTTCTTCTATAAATAGGGTTAGTTTCAACGAATTTTTATTCATTTTTTCTGGTTTTTTACTCCTTTTCTTCTTCCACATTTCTATATACATATTCTTACCATTACTCTGCCGAAATCAACATTGAATCAAACTCGATCATTTCCAGTTTGATACTCTATCACTATCTCAAAAAGATCCTCAGTGCTATTCAGAGTTATAGTTTTCTTTGTAATCAATTTAGCTAGAAAATGTGTGATTGCGGCCTTGGAAATCAATCAAGCGAGATAAGATGTGATTGTAGCCTTCGGAAATCAATTGGGTGAACTTGTTGCCAGTAAAATCAAGTATCTCCACCCATAGGATTGTGATTCTGGAGGGTGTACCTCGTAGCCTTGAAATCGAGGGTGTAATTGTACAATTGCTTTGAAAAGAAATCCGTACGTGTGTACGGGACTGGATGTAGGGTAACTCCGAACCCGTATAAAATCCGATGTACTCTTTTCTTTACTGCTTTTACTTTATTTCTGCATCCGTGTTTATTTCTGTAATCATATCTATGTCTGAATGTTGCATACATCTGTGTTCAAATTAATATAAACACAAAAAGATTTAGTAATTCTTTATAAACACTATTCACCCCCCCTTCTTGTGTTAATCCTAGCCTTAAGATCTGTAATCCACATTTCTCACATTTGGTATCAAAGCAAGATTTTCAAAGTTTCATAATCTGGTTTTTGAAAAAGTTTTCAAAATGGCTACCAACACTGGTATTGTTACTAACACTAATATCCCTGTCACTAGTTCATTTGTAGAAGGTCAGTCTACTGTCAGACCACCACTTTTTAATGGCAGTAACTATGCATATTGGGCATGTAGGATGAAAATATATTTACAATCTATAGGATTAAACACTTGGAACATCACAAAAACTGAATATTCCGAACGCACAACTGATTTTGCACAATGGACCGCTGATCAAAAGACTGTTGCACAAAATAATTCTAAAGCAATGAATATTCTGTTTTGTTCACTAGATAGAAATGAATTTGATAGAGTGTCAGTTTGTAAGTCTACATATGAAATATGAAAAACTTTGCAAGTAACTCATGAAGGAACAAGAAAAGTTAAGCAGACCAAAATTTCCATGCTCATAAATCAATTTGAATTATTTAAAATGAATCCTAATGAATCTATTTCAGATATGTATAGTAGATTTCAGGATATTGTGCATTCTCTAATATCCTTAGAAAAAGAATTTTCTAAAGAAGATCAAGTCAGAAAAATTCTAAATTCTCTTACTCCAGAATGGGGTCAAAAGACACTTGTGATCGAGGAGGAAAATGACATTACTACTTTAAAGATAGAAGAATTAATTGGAAATCTAATGTCATTTGAAGTCCAAATGATTGGGAGAAGAGAAACCAAAGCATCTGAAAAGAAATCAATGGCATTCAATGCATTGACCGATGGATCAGACTCAAACAGTGATAATGATGAAGAGATAGACCTTATGACTAGAAATTTTAGGAAATGCCTGAAATACAGAAAGATGAATAATCTCAAGAGAAACAACTATAAGAAATCTAGAAATCAGAATGTAGTGCCAAACAATGTCAAATGTTTCAACTATGATGAACCAAGCCATATCAAAAGAGACTGTCTGTATCCAGATAGGCAAAATCCTCCTATGAACAACGATCCAGCAAAGAAACAGAAGCGTGCATTTACTGCTACTTTAGATGACTCAGACTCGTCCTCAAGTGATGATGATCAGAAGACAGATAATTCAAATTTGTGTTTCATGGCAGTTCACGACTCCAACGAATTCAGAGAAACGGACTCAGAAAAAGATATACATTTACAATATAATTGGTTAAAATTGTTTGCTTAAAATTAGATGCTTGATTGATTGATTTTGAATTGGTGTGTTATTTGAATTTTAAAATTTTTACTATTATTTTATTATTTTTATTATTATTTTATCATTATTTTTATTATTATTTTTATATATTATGGAATATACTATAATTCTAATAATATTCCAAATATATATACATTAAATATAATAAGTATATATATATATACTAGAGTTCTTGTGAAAAATAAATCTTAAAAATTCATAGGCAAATGTCGACATGGTCCCTACCATGTTGTCGACATGGGTATCAGAATTTGAATTTCAAAATTTGGATTCAAATGTTTGAATTTCCCTCCACCTTTTCACTTCATTCAATTCTCTGAAAAGCTATCTTTTGACCAGAGAATATGTTCTTTGAGAATCTATTTGTTCACTGTCTTTTATCATACCTTTTCACTCTCATTTTCAAATTTAAAATCTCTCTTCATAATTTCAAGCTCTCTACTCTCTACTTTAATGGCTTCTTCAAGCAACCCCTCCACCATGAGAATTTCCAGAAAGATAAAAAAGCAATTCTTCAATGATCCGGAGGCAATAAAAGCATACATCAATTATGCTAATTATGCCAAAGTCCATCCAGGAAAATTTTCTATTTTTCAAGATTTTTCTTCTTATGAAATTGATTCTCCTTTTGCAAACCATTATATTCTTAGTTTAATTGATGCTTCTCCAAATGATTTTGTTTGCTATCCTAATCTTGTCAAAAATTTCTATGCTGATTTAAACCGTGGATTTTATAATGGAAATGAGGATGAAATTTGTAGTAGTATCAAAGGCACTAGAATTGTTTTGAATTGTGATCTTCTGGGTACCATTCTCAATTTCAAGAATATGGGAAAGGGTCTTTCGAATTTTAAAATCGATGAAAATGATCGTGAGACATTTCATCTTATTTTTGAAGGAAATGATGTTTTTGAATTTAAAAATCGAAACTTTCGACCAAAAGCAAGAATTATCAATCTTCTTTACAACATACTTTGACCCCAAGATCGGGGAATTTTAACAATCCCACTTCAAAAGTTTGCAAAGCACTTTTTGCTATTTTTGAAAATTATGACATTAATTGGGCGCAAGTTATTTTGGATGAACTTCGTCCTAAAAATCTTGAAATGGGTGAGAATACTTTGTATCATGGAATTTATCGCACTCAGATTTTTAACTATTTTGGTGTGGATTTCAAAGGCAAAGAATTTGTTTCTATAAAAGTTTTCAATCATTCCAACATTTCGCTTATGAAAATTCCATTTGTTTTTCAACTTATGAGATTCTTGCCGAAAAGGAAGAGTGTTTGGCTCATGAGGAAATGGAAGAAGAGGAAGAAGAAGAAGAAGGAGATGAAACAGAAATTGAAAAAGAAGAAGAAGGTTAAACCTCTTTGGAAAGCATCGACTATCCTTCTAATCCATCCAACAAAACCTTTCTCAAAAATCAAAAGACCATTGTTGAGAATCAACGGATTCTTAAACGATCTGTAGTAAGAAGTTGGACAAAATTTCATCCAAGATGAACAAGTTCATTTCCAAAGTCAGCAAGAAACTTGAACTTTCATCATCATCATCATCCTCTAACTAGTTTTACCTTTTCGTATCTCGTATTTGTTTTAGTTTGTTTTTATTAGAAAGTTCATGTAGTTCTTTATGTTTAATCGTTGTATCATCTTAGTATGCAACGAAATGAAATTTTCTTTCTGTTATCTAGCTTATCTTAACTCCAGAATAAATGTTAGTATATTATATAAATATATATGTATACAATTATTCAAAATCAAAATAAATCATCAAATTTCACTACACCATGTCGACATACCACCTATGACCATGTCGACATGTACTGGTCAGAAATGACAATTCATTTTGAATTTGAAATTTGAATAATTACCATATGTCTATTCATTTCAAACGAATTTCTACACCTATAAATACCTATTCTTCCAGAATTCATCATTGTATATTATTTCTTATCTTCTCTATCTTTCATTCTTCTCACAATTTAACATATGGCTAATCCAATTCATAATATATCCGAAAATCTTGAAGAAACTCTTAATTCGTTCAAGAATATTCTCTCGTTCATTCTTCATAACCAGCGACACTTAGAATTGAGTCAAATGAAGATGATCAAGGAGCAAGAAAGGCATTTCGATGCAATACGATGGATGATCTCCTCCCTGCACAAGGATGATAACGAAGCGCATCCTCCTATCTCTCTCACCATTGACAATGAAAATTGGAATGCCATTAAAGCAGATCCTATATTTGGAGAAGAAGGATGGGTGGAAGTTCCTTGTAACATTTAATTTTATTACATTGTTTGAATTGTTTGTTTCAATTGACTTGGTTTGGATTTATACATGGTATGGATTGATTTCTTAATTTGGCTTGATGTTTGATGTATAAAACATGTATGTATATACATTAAAATGTATATAATCTTTGATTGATTATCATATTCATAAGTATAATTATTTCTTAACCTGTCTATTATATATTCCATTGTATATTTTATCAATGCAGGAACTTAGTCCAAGAATGAGGGGGGTTAGTTTTTGTTGATGACAAAGGGGGAGAAGTATAAAATAGGGTAGTTAGGCATAGATTAAGGGGGAGTTATTAGGATAGAAGTAATATTTTATAAACAAAGTTTGTCATCATCAAAAGGGGGGAGATTATTAGTCCGTGAGATCATGGTTTTGATGACAACAACCTTAGAATAGATTATAAAATCTAAATACTAATAGTATAAGTTTAGATATATATGTATATGTAGGATTTAACCATGCAAGTACCAAGAATGAAGACTGTACAGTATAGGGATTCAAGATATCAAGATTGAAGACTCATGGGTAACAAGAATAACAAGATTATCAAGAGTTTAAGATTTCAAGCAATTTACTTTTTAAAATATTAGGACTTTTTGAAAACTTCTAGAAAAGCACTGGCATCTTAAAATCCAATTTATTCGTGGAATGGAATCCACTTTGAGCCCGTTAAAGGGATGGAACCGTAAGTAGGATGGAACCTATGAAAAAATCTAGTGGAACATTGTTTTTTATCCGCTAATTTTTATTCAAATGATTTTTCAAAATTATCTTGTTTTCAAAATGATTTCAAAACCTCCTTTTAAAAGAATCAAAAACATCTATCCTGATTTTAAATATTTTTAGCCTCAAAATATTCTCTAATTTCAAAGTCAAATTATCCTTGTTTTCAAACTATCTTTTGAAAATAATATATTTAACTTTTTAATATTTGTATACTTAGATTTAAATAAAATTATAGTAAAATCTTATATATACCAAAATATTATTCTCTATATTTATTTATGTATTTCAACTATATTTAAGTATATTTATAAAGTTTAAAATACTTTTAATATAAGATAGAGGTTATTTTTAAAGAAAATTAAAACATAGAAAAACCCTTTGGGATGTCGACATACCCATGGAGATCATGTCGACAAAGTGTCAGTTGAGTTCAAAATTTAAATTTCAAAAGAAGTGTCTATTAGTCATAACTCTTTACGAATGGACATGACTGTTGTTCTTCTATAAATTGGGGTTAGTTTCAACGAATTTTTATTCAGTTTTTTTGGTTTTTTACTCCTCTTCTTCTTCCACATTTCTATATAAATATTCTTACCATTACTCTGTCGAAATCAACATTGAATCAAACTCGATCATTTCTAGTTTGATACTCTATCACTATCTCAACAAGATCCTCAGTGCTATTCAGAGTTATAGTTTTCTTTGCAATCAATTTAGCTAGAAAAGGTGTGATTGCGGCCTTGGAAATCAATCAAGCGAGATAAGATGTGATTGTAGCCTTGGGAAATCAATTGGGTGAACTTGTTGCCCGTAAAATCAAGTATCTCCACCCAAAGGATTGTGATTCTGGAGGGTGTACCTCGTAGCCTTGAAATCGAGGGTGTAATTGTACAATTGCTTTGAAAAGAAATCCGTACGTGTGTACGGGACTGGATGTAGGGTAACTCCGAACCAGTATAAAATCCGGTGTGCTCTTTCCTTTACTGCTTTTACTTTATTTCTGCATCTGTGTTTATTTCTGTAATCATATCTACGTCTGAATGTTGCATACATCTGTGTTCAAATTAATATAAACACAAAAAGATTTAGTAATTCTTTATAAACACTATTCACCCCCTCTAGTGTTAATCCTAGCCTTAAGATCCGTAATCCGCATTTCTCACATTTATATCCTATAAGTGTTGAATACTAACTTGTTTAGTTTGTGCGATAAGAAATTAGTATGCTTAGTCGAATAATTTTATGCTATTACGTGATACTTGGGTTATTTAGTGTGGATGAGCATAATTTAGTTTATGCATTTTCTAAATATCATTTCATCACAATCACATAACTTACAGAATATGTATGCGAGATTTCAACTAAATACATTCATTTTAAGCCTGCAATTTAGCGGATTTTGCATAGGCATAATAATCAGTTTATTCAATGATATAAATTTTAATGTTATATATAAATCAAATAATTTCCATATCACCTTCCTAGCTTTCCAAATCACTCACATTTGAATCTATTCCTTTAATTGACTTTTTTTCCTTTCCATCCTAAAAATATGTATAACAAGATATATACATATCCATTAGAATTATAGATACAAGAGGAGATTTGAGTTAAGTGGAAATTTGATTTATAATTATAGAACTTACCCTTTTCACAGAATTGATTCACTCCTTTTCTTTTCTTTTATTTTTTAATCTTCTCCGATATACACACACACACACACACACACACATATATGTGTATATGTATAATATCATTATAATTTCTCGAAATAATGGAGAAGAGAAAATGGAAGAAAATTAAGGGACTAAGCCTGTATTTATAGGCATTGGAATCAATTCTATCAGTTAGATTACTATTTATTAAATTCAGGCCATTAGGTCGAGGTTCAACCATAGTCGTCAGCACTTGAACCAGTCGGCTACTCCCTTATAGGAAAGGTCAACTGGCCCAATGAGGGAGTCGACGGGTGAGGTCGAAGCATTAATTATTATTTATTTGCTAAATTCTTTTTTCGTTATTTTCGATTCGAAAACTTCGAAGGCTAATAACTTCTTTATTTGAACTCTGATAGCAAAACTTCATATATGAAAATCGCCAGGTTTTACAATGGTGCAAGTTTCATGGTCAAGTTTCAAATTTGCTCACATTCTATTTTTAAGCCTTATTAATTATTTATTAATTCTTTTTAATTAATAACAGTTCAAATTCACGGGGTGTTACAGTAACGATGTAAGTTACATGGATTTCTATGTCCCAACTTAATTTAATGACCTATCTTCACCTTAAATATCATAGTTAGTAATTTTAATATTATACAAGTCCTGCACATATAGTATGTAATTTAGCAAAGACCAACTTGACTTATAACCAAGCAATGGTTAAAGCTGCTAATAAACAGTAAGAGCTTTCTAGAAAATAGAAAAAGGCACTGTGAGTCTGCAAGGAACTCCATTATGCCTTTGTTGATGAAGCTAATAAAATAATTGAAGCCTAGAACAAAGGATAAATTAACCACACATACAGTTTTGAGTGCCTTGCATATACGCATTGCTATCAAGTTAATAAATGATTATTTCCTTAATTTATTGCACACAATAGTTTCTTCAACTTCTTCAATTTATTGCACATAATAGTTTACTCAACTCACTCAATCTACTGCACATATACTTGAAAACAAGTTAATAAATCTACTATCCAAAGACCTTATGCATATTTACATTTCTTTTGAGCAATAAATTTGAAGTCCTCCACCGATACAAATTGTATTTCAACATTTTTTCCCAATATTTCTACTGTAATAATGCTAGTTGTGGCCATTTAACAAGGATTATTTGCACTAAACTAAACTTTTTAGTACACGTTTTATATTTTATCTCATATTTTGTACAATATTAATAATAATATATTGTTAGAAAAAATATCCAGTTTAGTAAATACTTTGATATTAATAGAGATTTATGATACAAGATTCAAATAGCGAATGAAGTTTTTTCTGTTAATTTTTGTATTATGCAGGTCTTATGAATTTTTTTGTTAAGTTTGGAAAACCAATTATATAATTTGAGTACTGAATTCAATTGTTATATTCTTATATTTATATGCGATTGTTTTAGAGCAAAATACCCCTTGGGATAATTTCATTGGCTGCGAATTTAATTCGATAGATTGAAAGTATAACCTTTTCTATTGACTACTAAAATAAACTCATATGTAAACTTTAAATTATTGAGATTATATTAATTTGAAAATGGTATGTTAAAACCTTTTCCTATTAACAAGGATCATTTGTATTGTATTTTCAACTTAGTGCATATATGATATCCCTTGCTACGTGTTTGATGATCCACACACATTTATGTCATAATAATTAAGTCAATACGGCATGGTTATCAAGAACAATTACATCATATTAAATCTATGATCTCAAGTAAAATAAACATATATAGTAGTGGGTTTGACATATAGAAACAGAAGGAAAATGAGCATAAGAAAAAATGTTTTGTTATTGGAAAATTTTAGAGAAAAATACTGAAATTATGTTACAATTTTGGAGAAAAATAAGAAACTATACACACAAACTCTCTCATCAGTCTAATCATTTCTTGAGGACACAACTTCTTATCCAAAATTGGTCCTAGTGAGTATTGATGTAAACTCTCCCAACAGATATGACATTGGCGGGTAGAAAAAGGGCGATATGGCAAAGGATAGAAGAATTGGCCAATTAAGGATGAAAATTGATAAGGTCCAAATTGTTGATCAAGCATATAGTGTTGAGAGGTTCCAACTTGTTGAGAAGTTAAATGTTGTTGTGGGAGTAGTTGATGTTGGACTATAGATAGCTGGTGGGTGTTTGGTTGATTTTAGGTAGTAGGTTGTTGCAAGTGATGTTCTAAAGAAGAATAGTTCCGAAATGTTGATTGCTCTGATATGAAATTTGATGACTGTTACCGTTGTGAAGATAGAACCATGAGTTTTAACTCTTCTATCTCCTTTGCTTTTCACATAATTCTTTTAGATTTTAAACATGTAGACTCTACAGAAGCATATTATTGTCCTTTGCGTAATTTACGAAACGATGGTATAGGTTGAATCTGTTGTACCCAAGTCACCATACTCGGAGTCACTAAGTCTCCATAACAACAAACTCTATTACAAGTCTTGAACCCTATCATTGCTACATAAGTTTGAAGCCTTAGTTTAGGGGTCTCTTCACCATGGATAGCTACTAGTTGAGTTAATTCATGGGATATTTTGGCCTGCAATTTTTTCCTCTCTAAATTAATATCATTCGATATAATTAAGCTTTAGTATAAACTAAGTTATAAAAAATACATGAGTGTAAATAAAAATTATTCCATATGAACTAAGTTTCATCAAAAAACTCATATGAGAAAACCATTTAGTACAAACTAAGTTTCAATACAAATCATTAGAAAGTTCTATACTCGGTATCATTCACTAAACCTAAGTAAATTTGTACTGAATTTCATTTAGTAAAAAAATTTATGTTAAACTTCTATATGAGCATCATTTTGTACATAGTAAGTTTCACTAGTAAGTAATTTTCACTAGGTATCTTCTAGAATTTGGCGTATATACCATTTCATCACAATCACATAACTTACAGAATATGTATGTGAGATTTCAACTAAATACATTCATTTGAAGCCTACAATTCAACGGATCTTGCATAGGCATAATAATCAAATAAAATTAAATAATATAAATTTTAATGTTATATATAAATCACATAATTTCTGAATCACCTTCCTAGCTTTCTGAATCACCCAAATCCGAATCTATTCCTTTAATTGACTCCGTTTTAATTTCCATCCCAAAAATAAGTATAACAAGATATATACATATCCATTAGAATTATAAATACGAGAGGAGATTTGAATTAAGTAGAAATTTGATTTATAATTATAGACCTTACTTTTTCACAGAATTGATTCACTCCTTTTCTTTTATTTTATTTTTTGCCCTTCTCCGATTTTTTTGGGTGTGTGTTATATATATATAATATTATAATTTCTAGAAATAGTGGAGAAAAGAAAATGGCAATGTTCCACTGCTCTATTTAGAAAATATGAGAAGAAAAGTGAGGGAATAAGCCTGTATTTATAGGCATTGGAATCAATTCTATCAGTTAGATTACTATTTATTAAATCCAGGCCATTAGGTCGAGGTTCAACCCTAGTCTTCAGCACTTGAACCAGTCAACTACTCCCTTATAGGAGGTTAATTGGCCTAATGAGGGGGTCAATAGGAGAGATCAAAGCATTAATTATTATTTATTTCCTAAATTCTTTTTTAGTTATTTTTGATTCAAAAATATCGAAGGCTAATAACTTCTTTATTTGAACTCCAATCGCAAAACTTTATAGATGAAAATTGCTCAGAAAATTGCCAGGTTTTGCAATGGTGCAAGTTTCGTGGTCAAGTTCCAAATTTTATCAAATTCTATTTTTAAGCCTTATTAATTATTTATTAATTCTTTTTAATTAATTACATTTCAAGTTCATGGGGGGTTACAATAACGATGTAAGTTACATGGATTTCTATATCCGAACTAGATTTAATGACCTATCTTCTTAGATACCATAGTTAGTAATTTTAGTATTATACAACTCTTGCACATATAGTATGTAATTTAGCAAAGACCAACTTGACTTATAACCAAGCAATGGTTAAAGCTGCTAATAAATAGTAAAAGCTTTCTAGAAAATAGCAAAAAGGCACCATGAGTCTGCAAGGAACTCCATTTTGACTTTGTTGATGAAGCTAATAAAATAATTGAAGCCTTAGAACAAAGGATAAATTAACCACACATGTAGTTTTGAGTGCCTTGCATATACGCATTGCTTTCAAGTTAATAAATGATTATCTCCTTAATTTATTGCATAAGATAGTTTCTTCTGTAGGATCTAGATTAACCCTAGAGGGGGGGTGAATAGGGTTATAGCAAATTTTCTCGATTTAAACACAGAAACAAACTGCAGAAATAAATATGCGGAAAAGTAAATCACACACAAAATTTACCCAGCTTCGGCAACCCCTGCCTACTGCTGCATTCCCAGATTTCTATAAGAATTAAACAGTATCCCGCTTACAAACACTCTACTAGACTCGCGGACCCTTTTGCTCCCGCTCACAAACACTCTACTAGACTCGCACACCCTGCTCCCGCCTATAGAGTTTCGCTTACTCGCAAACACTGCTCCCACCTATAGAGTTTTGCAAACTCGCACACCCTGCTCACTGAACTAATTCTATCTAGACAATCTGACACTACCTACAACCTAGGTGGTGATTTACAAATTCTTTGACTCGAAAAGAAAAAACAACTTCAAAAATAAAACCAGGAGCAAAAATTAAAACTATAAACTTTAATCCCTAATTTTTGCTCAAAATAAAAATAAAGTAAAAAATAAAACCCCTTTTATAAACTAAAGCCCCTTTGATCGAGTTTGAGAGATTGGTATGTAATTTCTCTATTTGTTGGTTCGATTGTTTGCCTTTTTCACTCGATGCCGATGATGAGTGTTTGGGTCAGTATTTATAAGAATTCGAATCACTTAATTCGTTCGTATTCACTTGCGACTTCATCACTTTCCTAATTTGTTACAACTTGATATGCACGGCTTTCCTGATTTTGTTACACCTTGATACACACGGCTTTAACTTGAGACGTTCGGTACGGTTTGAATTATTCGGCTTCGAATTTGTTTCGTGGCCACCACGGCTTTGATTATCAAACGTTCGATTTTCTCTTGATTGTCACTGCAGAAACTTTCCTATTCTACTTTGCTTTGACTTTTTCAAAGATATAAATTTGAGTTGAATTCTGACTTGACTTTAGCATCCTATTTTCGAAAATTCTGACTTCGGTTTTTACTGTGAATTACGACTTCACTGTCATGAATTCAAATTGGACTTGGAATTACTATTTGATTTTCTGGCCCTCTTTTCTGGTTGGTTTAACATGATCTTCACTGTGAACTTTTGGCTTCATGATACATGCATTGCTGTTGGGATTGTTGTTTGCCTATCGAACTTGCTTTGTATCATTGTGCATTGTTGTACTTGGTGTTTGCAGCTTGCAACTAACTTGTGTTCCATTTGTGTACATTGTTTCTCGGCATTGATCACTGTCTTCATTGTATATTCTGTAGCATGTCACTGGATGTTGTTGTCTGTTCATGTTGGCTCTGTCATATTTTGGTCATGTTGCCTTCAGTAGCTTCACTGTTGCATTTTTCCATTTGTTGTTGACATGCCTTGTACTTGTAGTCTTCATTTGCAGCCTTGACTTTGGTTGATGAAGTTGTAACTGTTATATCACTTTGAATTGCATTCATTTGCTTGTACTTGTGTTCTGGTCATTCCTTCTGTTTGTTACTGCATTCCTATGCAGTTGCTGTTGGTCTGACTTTGTTTTCATTGCTGTTGACATGTGCATTTGGTTCATTTGAGTTGTCTGCAGTCCATGTTGCATGCATGTTTTTGACATGTGAACTGCCCTGTTTCATATGAGTAGCAGAACTTCTTGTCTTGCGCATGTTTCATTAAGCTTGACTGTGTTTTTGATTGGTCTGCATACATTTTTTATTCACTTGAGTCTGCCTTGTTGAAGTTGTTTGTTGCAGTATCTTGTGGTTGCTATGCCTTTGACACAAATGCATCACTTGATACATATATTTGGTCTTGCATTTGTGTACTGTGTCTTTGATTGTTCTGCACTTTGCATATGAACTTGGTCTCTGGACATTTGTTGGCACTAGCTGTTGTCTTTGTGGTCACTTATGCAGTTTGGTCTTGCCGTTAGTCGAGCTTGCATACTTCATGGTTGTTTTTGTATACCTGTCCACTGTAATTTCATTGTGGCTTCACTGATTACTTGTCATGTGGCATTACTGGTTGGAGCTGTGCACACGAGTTGGCGAGGCAGTGCACACGTGTATAAATGTACACGTGTGTATTGCAGCCACTCATGATTACCTGTCCTTGTAGCGTTATCAAGTGTATATATCTATGTGCACGACTTTGTGATGAATTCAAGTGTGAATGATGACGAACAACCCAAATAACTGAGGCCAATGATATTTTCAAAAAATCATATTTCATTTTATATTGCAAAAATATTTCTTTTTCAATTTTACTGCGTTAGTGAATATTTTTGCAGATTGCTCAGATGCTGGATTCAAACTGGAATGCAGTTGAAGACAAAATACGAGTGTGAGTGATATGTAGTGAGGTTATTAATGTAAATATGAAATCGTGATGTATTCAAAATTGTATATGTATAGTGAGAGCTTGAATTTGTACTATTCAAGATTGTAATAAATATTTGTTTGAATAAAATTTCTGTTTGAATTCAAAATCTGTGTAACTTGTTCTGTTTGAATTCAAATTCAAATTCTGTGTAATTTATTTTATTCAACAAATATTTATTTAATCTATGAAAAACAAAATAGTACATTACCAAATACATTTAAATGAATATATATGTTTATTATCATCAAACAAAAACATATAAGCACATATTCATACAATCTCCCCCTTTTGATGATAACAACATATATTTAAGATTTTGACCGTGTTAAATGTATTTGATCAATTATATACTCTAATTGCTCCCCCTATTATATACTCTAATTGCTCCCCCTATTTAAATGCTTCCTCTCTACATGATGCTCCCCCTACATATATGCATACAAATAGAAATATATTCAAATGAGCCTAGATGCAAATGGAAAATTATTTGACCTTTGCTTGATTCTATTTGACAAAATATTAACTTTTCTCTCCCCCTTTTGTTATCAGCAAAAGAATAATAGTGTTAGAGAAAAATAGAGATTAAGTGATCAATATTAATCCAACATTAAACTCAAATTGAATATAAATATTAAACTTCAATAAGAATCAAACAAAAATCATAACTACCCTTGTTAGACGCATATTCCACTTTTAGAAATGATGAATATGATGTTCATATAAAATCATACGGTTGAATCTTCTTGTGGTACATTTATATCAGGAATTTGAATATCTACTAATTATGCATAACCGTTAGGACTTTTAAATGAGATTAGTAGTATTCCAATTTAATTTTAAAAATGAAATCAAGTATCTTCTAACCACGCATGACCGTGAGGACTTAGAATCAACTTGTCTATTAAATCAATTAATTTTGATATGCGTTCCATACATGCATAACCTTAAGGACTTTTAAATAAGCATGGAAGCACATAATCAAAAATCCAAGTAATTCACCCATGCATAACCGTGAGGACTTTTAAATGAGAGTGAATACTTTGGATATTTATTTATTTTAAAAAAAAATGTGACATGAAAAACAAATGATTCCTGATTATAGTACCACATATCGACAAACTATATTGAATGCTTGATAAACCATGGTCGATAGAAATCATGATAGATATAGAAATGATCATGAAATCTTTACCCAACGAAAAGTTTTATAATTCTTGTTTTAATTCCAAAAGAAAATTTTCAAATATATTCTCTTGAGTAATGTATGTTAAATATCAACACTTATCACTTTTTCAATCACTATTTATCTTTTTGATAATTAGTAGGGAGTCGGATTAGTCAAAATTTGTCATTTAAAATCAAATAAAAATGACTAATCTGAAAATATGGTCAAACAATTATTTTCTTGAAGGGGTTATATGAGAAGAAAAAATTCTGCTAAATGAAAGATTATTTCAAGTGAAAAATATGCAGATATTTTCTTTGAAAAACGATGCAGCAAATGAATGTTTCAAAGATTAATCACGTTCCACTAGTAATTTTTCTATCAACTATATTACCAGTGTAATCTGCATCTGAATTTAAATTTCACTCAATATTCACTCGTTGGATGTCAAAGACCAGATTGTGAAATTTCAACAAACTATCTCAGAATGAAATTTGAAATGAAGCCATGTTAACACTCAAACAAATATCATGGTGTTAATTTCAGAAACCGTAGGATAAACAGTTATATTCATGAGTAATCAACAGTCAATCAACATCATAATTATTTCAAAAACAATTTCTTGAAGTTTCAACAATTTCTTAAAATCCTTTTTAACAGCTTTCACATGAAATTTGAAATCGTGCAAATTTACAAGCACTGACCAAAATGTCAAAACAAATATATCTACGTGTAGATTGAGTAATCAAAGATCAATAAAATACCATCATTTGACCGAACAAATTTATATGGATTAGTTCAAAGTTGAAAATCTGACTGGTCATCATTTAAGCACAAATCAAGGTCATAAATAAGAACAAGAAAAATCATATCAATTAAGAATCAGTCAGAATTAAAGACATCACTTCTTTACAACATCTCAATATTGGCTGATTTCATTCAGAATATGGTGCAGATCATCACAATTAATATACCTTTACCTGTTTTACCTTTACGATAATTTCTCGTGATTGCCCATTGTGATTCCGTCACCTTTGTACTAGGCTAAGGAACTTTGCTTTGTTGCCCGTTATGTTTCTGGAACAGCCAAAATCCAGAGAACACCATTGTTGTTCCTTAGCCTGCCACCACACCTACACGATGAAAGATTTTTGTGACCTATTTCTAGGTCCATGATTGTTAGTGGCAGAAGCATTATGAATAAACAAACCCTTTGGAACCCAAACTTGTTTAGTCCTTTTATTCTTGTTCCAATAGACATGAAATTCGTTTGTAGAATTCTTAGGAACCCAAACTTGTATAAATTTTGTGTTCTTGTTCCTATGACTACAATTTTCAACACGATGTCCAATTATTTCACATCTATCAAAGACACTCTTCCCTTTTGCATTACCATCAACTTGTGTTTTCCCAAAACCTAGTCCTTTTCTGTTGTTATCAAAAATTTGATTTCCCAATAGCATGTTGAAAGAGTTTTCGCCTCTTGAAAAGTTATTCAAAGATTTCTCAAGATTTTGGACTTTAGATTTAGTGTTGTGTTTTCAGTGACAAGTAAGGTACATCGATTTATAAAATCCTTTTTCCTAGTGCCAATGATTTCCTTAAGATTCAAGTTTTCTTTTTCAAGATTATCAAAGTTATTCCTAAGTTTTGATAATTCTAAATCTAAAATCTTACACTTTTTACATTCTAGGTTTTGAATATTTTCAAGTTCAGTTTCTAACCTAAAATTTTCACGAGCAAGTTCTCTCCTATCAGATTTCAGTTTTTCAATTTTAGATTCAAGAGCATCAACTACTTTAGTAAGATCATGACACATAAAGACAAGATCTCTATAGGAATACTCACCTGCCTCACTAGATTCCTCAGAGCTTGCTTCTGATTCTAATTTCGCCATAAGACACAAGTTAGCCTCCTCTGAGATGCTATCCGAAACTTCCTCTCCTTCTTCATCATCCCAAGTCGCTGCAAAGACCTTCTTCGTCTTTTTCTTTCCTTTGTTGTTTTTGAGAAGTGGGCATTTTTGTATGAAGTGTCCGGGCTTCTTGTAGTTAAAGCACGTCGGTTCATTATCGGAATGGTCAGAATCTTTTGACCTATTTCCCTTTGTTTTCTTCTTGCGTGGCTTGAATCTCGACCATTTTCTAAGATTATTGACAGCCATTGCAAGCTCTTCAATTGGATCTTCTTCTTCTTCATCGCTCTCTTCTTTGCTCTTTAAGGCAATCGTCTTCTTCTTTGGTTCGGGGTTGTTGCGTTCCTCCTTTGCTTTTAGCTCAAGCTCATATGTCATTAAGTTGCCAATCAACTCCTCCATGCTTAGTTTACTCAAATCTTTCGATTCTTGGATTGCCGTGACTTTTGCCTCAAAGTTCATTGGTAAAACTCGTAACACCTTCCTCACAAGCTCTACCTCAATGAATACCTTCCCGAGTGCTCTAGCGTTGTATACCAAAGTTGAAAAGCGTCCAAACATGTCCTTTATGCTCTCGCCTTTGTCCATCACAAAGTTTTCGTATTCATTGCTGAATAGGGCTAGACGAGACTCCTTGACTTGAGAAGTTCCTTCGTGTGTCACCTCCAAAGTGTGCCAAATTTCCTGTGCTGTTGTACAAAGAGAAATTCTATTAAATTCATTTTTATCAAGAGCACAGATCAAAGCGTTCATTGCTTTGGCATTTGTAGTTTTTAATTTCTTATCGTTAGCATCCCACCTATCCTTAGGTTTAGGAATCTCAGCACCACCAACAGTTATAGTAGGAGGTTTATAACCAGTTTCAATAATATCCCAAACATCATAATCAACGGAACTAAGATAAATACTCATCCTAACTTTCCAATAAGCATAATCATTCTCGTTAAACATGGGTGGCCTAACAATAGATTGTCCCTCAGAAAAAGCATTATTTGATGAATTCATGACTCTAGAGTTAAAGAAAAATACCGTGCTCTGATACCACTTGTAGGATCTAGATTAACCCTTGAGGGGGGGTGAATAGGGTTATAGCAAATATTCTCGTTTTAAACACACAAACAAACTGCAAAAATAAATATGCTGAAAAGTAAATCACAAACAAAATTTACCCAGCTTCGGCAACCCCTGCCTACTGCTGCATTCCCAGATTTCTATTAGAATTAAACAGTATCCCGCTTACAAACACTCTACTAGACTCGCAGACCCTTTTGCTCCCGCTCACAAACACTCTACTAGACTCACACACCCTGTTCCCGCCTATAGAGTTTCGCTTACTCGCAAACACTGCTCCCGCCTATAGAGTTTTGCAAACTCGCACACCCTGCTCACTGAACTAATTCTAACTAGACAATCTGACACTACCTACAACCTAGGTGGTTATTTACAAATTCTTTGACTCGAAAAGAAAAAAACAATTTCAAAAATAAAACCAGGAGCAAAAATTAAAACTATAAACTTTAATCCCTAATTTTTTTCTCAAAATAAAAATAAAGAAAAAACTAAAACCCCTTTTATAAACTAAAGCCCTTTTTTTTTATAAACTAGGCCGACCCATTCTTTTGCTTTATCCCGTTCCTCTTTTGGCTTGTGAAAAATGGCGGCCTCTGTTGTTTGTTCGTTCTAAAAATAGGGCTTGCGATTCTAGCGATCCAAATTGGGGCTTTGTTCGATCTCACTGATGTTACTCTTGCTTGCTTCTTCTCTGGTGGTTCGCGTTATTTGTGCTTCGTTCGTTCTCTGATGATCGATTCTACTTGCAGCTGCTCCTTTGATCGAGTTTGAGAGATTGGTATGTAATTTCTCTGTTTGTTGGTTCGATTGTTCGCCTTTTTCACTCGATGCCGATGATGAGTGTTTGGGTCAGTATTTATAAGAATTCGAATCACTTAATTCGTTCGTATTCACTTGCAACTTCATCACTTTCCTAATTTGTTACAACTTGATACGCACGGCTTTCCTGATTTTGTTACACCTTGATACACACGGCTTTAACTTGAGACGTTCGATACGGTTTGAATTATTCGGCTTCGAATTTGTTTCGTGGCCACCACGGCTTTGATTATCAAACGTTCAATTTTCTCTTGATTGTCACTGCAGAAACTTTCCTATTCTACTTTGCTTTGACTTTTTCAAAGATATAAATTTGAGTTGAATCTGACTTGACTTTAGCATCCTATTTTCGAAAATTATGACTTCGGTTTTTACTGTGAATTACGACTTCACTGTCATGAATTCAAATTGGACTTGGAATTACTATTTGATTTTCTGGCCCTCTTTTCTGGTTGGTTTAACATGATCTTCACTGTGAACTTTTGGCTTCATGATACATGCATTGCTGTTGGGATTGTTGTTTGCCTACCGAACTTGCTTTGTATCATTGTGCATTGTTGTACTTGGTGTTTGCAGCTTGCAACTAACTTGTGTTCCATTTGTGTACATTGTTTCTCGGCATTGATCACTGTCTTCATTGTATATTCTGTAGCATGTCACTGGATGTTGCTGCAATCTTCACTTCTGGTCTCTGTTCATGTTGGCACTGTCATATTTTGGTCATGTTGCCTTCAGTAGCTTCACTGTTGCATTTTTCCATTTGTTGTTGACATGCCTTGTACTTGTAGTCTTCATTTGCAGCCTTGACTTTGGTTGATGAAGTTGTAACTGTTATATCACTTTGAATTGCATTCATTGGCTTGTACTTGTGTTCTGGTCATTCCTTCTGTTTGTTACTGCATTCCTATGCAGTTGCTGTTGGTCTGACTTTGTTTTCATTGCTGTTGACATGTGCATTTGGTTCATTTGAGTTGTCTGCAGTCCATGTTGCATGCATGTTTTTGACATGTGAACTGCCCTGTTTCATATGAGTAGCAGAACTTCTTGTCTTGTGCATGTTTCATTAAGCTTGACTGTGTTTTTGATTGGTCTGCATACATTTTTTATTCACTTGAGTCTGCCTTGTTTAAGTTGTTTGTTGCAGTATCTTGTGGTTGCTATGCCTTTGACACAAATGCATCACTTGATACATATATTTGGTCTTGCATTTGTGTACTGTGTCTTTGATTGTTCTGCACTTTGCATATGAACTTGGTCTCTGGACATTTGTTGGCACTAGCTGTTGTCTTTGTGGTCACTTATGCAGTTTGGTCTTATAGTCGAGCTTGCATACTTCATGCTTGTTGTTGTATACCTGACCACTGTAGTTTCATTGTGGCTTCACTGATTACTTGTCATGTTGCATTACTGGTTGGAGCTGTGCACACGAGTTGGCGAGGCAGTGCACACGTGTATAAATGTACACGTGTGTATTGCAGCCACTCATGATTACCTGTCCTTGTAGCGTTATCAAGTGTATATATCTATGTGCACGACTTTGTGATGAATTCAAGTGTGAATGATGACGAACAACCCAAATAAATGAGGCAAATGATATTTTCAAAAAATCATATTTCATTTTATATTGCAAAAATATTTCTTTTTCAATTTTACCGCGTTAGTGAATATTTTTGCAGATTGCTCAGATGTTGGATTTAAACTGGAATGCAGTTGAAGACAAAATACGAGTGTGAGTGATATGTAGTGAGGTTATTAATGTAAATATGAAATCGTGATGTATTCAAAATTGTATATGTATAGTGAGAGCTTGAATTTGTACTATTCAAGATTGTAATAAATATTTGTTTGAATAAAAATTTTGTTTGAATTCAAAATCTGTGTAACTTATTCTGTTTGAATTCAAATTCAAATTCTGTGTAATATATTTTATTCAACAAATATTTATTAATCTATGAAAAACAAAATAGTACATTACCAAATACATTTAAATGAATATATATGTTTATTATCATCAAACAAAAACATATAATCGCATATTCATACATCTTTAACTTCCTCAATTTATTGCACATAATAGTTTACTCAACTCACTCAATTTACTGCATATATACTTGAAAAAAAGTTAATAAATTTACTGTCCACGGATCTTATGCATATTTACGTTTCTTTTGAGCAATAAATTTTAAACCCCCCACTGATACAAATTGTATTTCAACATTCTTTTCCCATTATTTCTACTGTAATACTGCTAGTTGTGGCCATTTAAGAAGGATTATTTGCACTAAACTAAACCATTTAGAATACATTTTATATTTTATCTTATATTTTGTACAATATTAATAATAATATATTGTTAGAAAAAAATCCAGTTGGGTAAATCGTTTGATTAATTGAGATTTTTGATACATGATTCAAGTAGCGAATGAATTTTTTTTTCTGTTAATTTTTGTATTATGCAGCTCTTATAAATTTTTTTTGTTTAGTTTGGAAAACCATAAATTATATAATTTGAGTACTGAATTCAATTATTATATTCTTATATTTATATGCAAGCGTATTAAAGCGAAATACCCCTTGGGATAATTCCGTTGGCTGCAAATTTAATTCGATATATTGAAAGTATAACCTTTTCTATTGACTACTAAAATAAACTCATTATGTAAACTTTAAATTATTGAGATGTATATTAATTTGAAAATGATATGTTAAAACCTTTTCTTATTAACTCGCATCATTTGTATTATATTTTCCACTTAGTGCATATAAGATATTCCTTACGACGTGTTTGATGATCCATACACATTTATGTCGTAATAATTTAATCAATATGGCATGGTTATCAAGAACAATTATATCATATTTAATATGTGATCTCAAGTAAAATAAACATATATAATAGTGGGTTTGACGTATAGCCATAGACGGAAAATAAGCATAAGAAAAAATATTTTGTTATTGGAAAATTTAAGAGAAAAATACTGAAATTATGTTACTATTTGAATTTTGGAGAAAAATAAGAAACTATACTCACAAACTCTCTCATCGGTCTGATTATTTCTTAAGGACACAACTTTTTATCCAAAATTGGTCCTATTTAGTATTGACGTAAACTCTCCCAGCAGATAAGACATTGGTGGGTAGAAAAAGGGCGATATGGAAGAGGATAGAAGAATTGACCAACTAAGGATGAAAATTGATAAGGTCCAAATTGTTGATCTAGCATATAATGTTGAGAGGTTCCAACTTGTTGATAAGTTAAATGTTGTTGTGGGAGTAGTTAATGTTGGACTGTAGATAGTTGGTGGGTGTTTGGTTGATTTTAGGTAGTAGGTTGCTGCAAGTGATGTTCTAAAGAAGAATAGTTTTGAAATGTTAATTATTCTGATATGAAATTTGATGACTGTTATCGTTGTGAAGATAGAACCATGAGTTTTGAATCTTCTATCTCCTTTTCTTTTCACACAATTCTTTAGATTTTAAACATTTAGACTCTAAGGAAGCATATTATTGTCCTTTGCGTAATTACGAACCGATGATATAGGTTGAGTCTGTTGTACCCAAGGCACCATGCTCGCAGTCACCAGGTCTCCATAACAATGAACTCTATTACAAGTCTCGAACCCTATCGTTGCTACATAAGCCTGAAGCCTTAGTTCAGGTGTCCCTTCACCATGGATAACTACTAGTTGAGTTAATTCATGGGATATTTTGGTCTGCAATTTTTTCCTCTCCAAATTAATATCAATCGATATAATTAAGCTTTAGTATAAACTAAGTTTAAAAAAATACATGAGCACAAATAAAAATCATTCCATATGAACTAAGTTTCACCATAAAAACTCATATGAGAAAATCATTTAGTACAAACTAAGTTTCAATACAAATCATTAGCAAGTTCTATACTAGGTACCATTCAATAAACCTAAGTAAATTTGTACTGAATTTCATTCAGTAAAAAAATTATGTTAAACTTCTATATGAGCATCATTTTGTATATAGTAAGTTTCACTAGTAAGCAATTTTAAAAAACATTATCAGAGTAAAATAATTATAAGCTTTTTCAGCCATCTTTTAGTATATATTTTTTATAAAACAAGAAAATGTAACTTGTTTCAATTAATATATTTAGGAACTCCTATAAATAGTTTGCAAAGTTAAATAACATGTAGAAATTTGAGAAGCAATTATTTATTATTTTTGAGACTATCAATGAGTACCCGAAAAAACTCAAAATCCATCCGTATATGTATCCAAAATATGAAAAATTAGTATTCGGCAATTGGATATGGATGTGGATATGGCCACATCCGCATTCGATAATTATCCATCTGGTATTCTTCACGACTACGATTATTTTTGTGTGTTTTAGTACATAAAATAATTATCATTTACTATTTTATCCAGGTAAGAAATTTTAATGTGTATAAAATTCAATATTTGTTGCTTAAACTATTTTTCTTTGCATATACATTATTTTTTATATTTTAAGTGCTGAAATGGATTTTAATGAATTAATATTTTCTATTTATTTGTTTAGATTTATTAGTTGTGAACTGGTTGGAGAATATTCGATATATGTCCCAATCATCCGATACAGATATTCAATATTCAAAAATGATTTCGGATACGGATACAGATTTACAACTATTTGAATCCATATCCGATCATTTACAGACCTACTTATGACTCATAAAGCAATTTCGTAGACATTTTCGATCAAACATTTCTACTTATAATACAAATTACATCCAAACATTTTGACTTATAAATCACTATTTCAAACTATTTGGAAAATATTACTCAAAACTCTATTTAAGTAATTCCAAAAAAAAGCTATTGTCAAATGGGCTTGAAGTATGGCAAGAAGCCCGAGAGTCTCTCTCTCTTTTCCTCTCCTTCAGAATTTGGGCATGATTATCCTTATTTTGACCTACCTCACATTTCATTTTGTAGGTGATAAATTATGTACTAACAAGCATTTATGTTGTAGTTTTATATTTTTGTTTATTTGAAGGAACTTGATGGGGGAAAAGCAAGATAAATGTTTATAGCTAAAGTGCATGGACCCAAAAACCACGAGAGACTAGGAACAAACTATGAAACTACTATGTTAAATAATGATGCATGTTCTGAAGTTAAGTTGGATACTTTCTTCAATGCAGCCGTTCCAAGCAGATGTTATCATGGATGGTGAATGGAGCAAAAAAGTTGTGTTAAAATTAATAAGTGCATCTCAGTTAGTGTATCAAATATCACATTTTGTAATATCTAGCCCCAAATTGATGTCCAACAAAGTGTAGAAATTGTAATCGATTAGAATTAAGGCAAATCGATCGAAGATCTATAATCTATTTGGTTGATTGTTGAAAAAGTGCCCAATCTCCAAGCGCCTATCCAACAAGCGCTTGAAATAAGGGTGCTTGTTGAACAAGCCTGATGTTTGGGCGCTTGTTGAACAAGCATCCAACTAAATCAAATATTCTTATTTACTAATCACGTCTTCAGACGTTTGTTGAACAAGCACTTGAAGAACAGCCGCTTGTTAAGCAAGTGCCTGATTCTCAAAAATGTTGGAAAAACAAACGTTTTACGTGTTGCACCTACACAAAATGTAACATCGGAGGGAAAATTGTTGTAGATGCTCTAAATGTTAAATAATTGCATTGATTTGAGCGAGTAAGGAGCATATTTTGATAACGAGGAGTGTACTATGTTTGTTATTGTTTGTAATCACATTATTCTTATTGTTTAATGACAAGCTTTACCAGGTTTGGTTTTGTGCTTTTATCGCGGATGGTGTTTTGTTGCATGAAAATTAATAATTAGGTAGACTAAGTTTTGTATCTCTTTAGTTTTCCAAACATTATAGTTGGTTTGCATTTTTCATAAATAGCATTCATGTGCTTTGGAGTGGAAAAGAAAAGTGTACAAGCAAAACGTGTGTAATTTTGCAATCCATGATCAAAGTTTTGCATAATTTTTTAGTAATATCATATACTGTGTATATGTATATCATATTCTTTATTGAATATTCATGCTAATCAAGTCGTATCTTGGTCTATATTTGTTTATATTGGTTTGTCTGTTGAAAAAAGTGAAATAATATTGGATTTTGATGTTTTGCTTAGTCCCATGTCGCGCGATATGTTCAATCCCAAGTTCCAAAGCTTGTATTTAAAGGAGTCTATGTAATAGAAATAATTGTACCTCTTTGTAATCATCTTCCTAAGTATTAATAAAAATTCTTCTTCGCTTAATGGACGTGTATTGTCATATTGATAGTGGAACCACTTTAAAAAATTTAGTGTGCTTCCTTTCATTTATTATTTGTTGGGTAATGTCATCTTTTTCATGAATAAATACCAATAATTTCATTTGTCTGTTTCACCATTTTTATATTCGATCTATTTGTCTCCACATCAGTGTTGTTGGATAATATCAACTTGGAAGGATAAACCCTAAAAATCTAATATCATAACATCTAGGTTGGTTTATAGAAGATGTAAGGAAGTATGACAGAAGATGGGCTACCCTGTTTTAACAAGACCTTTTGTCAGAGCTTCTTATATTGCATATGGATCTCAATTGGCAATAGAAAGGTGGAACGGGGATAAAAACTTTGAAAAGTGGCAATAGATGATGAAGGCCATTCTAAAAAGGAATATGGTTCATCGTATTGTTTTTGACACTAAGGGGTTACCGGTTGAAATTTTTATCGTGGAAAAGAAGGGATGGAAGATTGGGCATTTACCACTCTACAACTGGCCATGGGAGAAAATGTTATCCCATAAATTAACATGGAAACTACTAGTAAAGAAATTTGGACTAAGTTGGAGAATCTCTGTCTGAAGAAATCAATCATTGATCGTTTGATTTTGCTGAAGACATTTTTACCATAAAGATGAGAGAGGGTGCTTTAGTGAAAGCGCATCTTTGTTTCTTCGATGGTCTTGTAATGAAGGTAAAGACTTTGGATTTGAAGGTGGATGAAGAATAGAAGGCGATGGTTCTTTTGTGTTCCCTTTTGGAGGTTACATAGGTTTCGCTAACAATCTGAGTAATGAGGGAGACACTTTGAGTGTAGATTATGTGAAGTTGGGTCTTCTATTTGAAGACTTGAGGGATCAGATGAAGGAGATGAGTGAAGGAAGAGGAGGGAGTAGTAGCCAGGGCCTATTTGTTGAGAGAGGAAGAGAGAGGAAGTAGAGTTGAAATCCTATTGGGCGTTCCAAGTCTAGGAAGCCCAGTAATGGTTGGAGAGAAAAGTCTAGATATGGAAAGTGCCACTATTTTAATAAACCAGGCTATTAAAAGAGAGACTATCCAGATTTGAAGAAGGCTGAGGATGGATCTTCATCAATTACAGTAGAGAAGACTATATCTAATGATGTATTGACTGCAACGATATCTGATGTATAAGATCATGAGTGATTGATTCAGGGGTGTCGTCCCATATGACATCAAACGAGGATTATTTCAGCTCTTTTATTGGTAAAGAGGGAAGTGCAATCCTTATGAGAAACGATGCCAGTTGTAAAGCCATGAGAGAGGGTATAGTTCGGATTCAGATATTTGACGAAATGATACACACCTTAACAGGTGTCCGCTATGTTTCAGGTCTTCTGGAGTTATTGAATTCTTTGGGGAAGTTGGCATCCATAGAATGCAAGGAGATTATGGAGAAGGATGGTTTAAAGGTTTCTAGGGGTGTACTTATTTTGATGAACGGCGATGTGTTCCAAAAATCCGTGTCTACTGAAGGGAACCATTTTCTTGGAGAATCTTGTGTTTGAGTAGATAGTTCTCGTATTTTAGATACCACTAGACTTTAGCATCTAAGATGATCAAAGGTGGGAGCTTCGACAAGTTGGGAATTTTGCCAAGTGTGTGTGCTGGGAAAGCAAACGAAGGTATCTCTTGGAGTTGGACTTCATAGATCAAAGATAGTGCTTGACTATGTGCATACATATCTTTGAGAATCAGTAGCTACCGCTTCCATTGGGGAGTGAAGTATTTTATTTCCTTTGTGATGACTTGTATTGAAAAGTTTGGGTGTATGTGATGAAAGCCAAATCAAGAAAGCTTTGAGAAGTTTATAGCTTGGAAAGCGCTAGTTGAGAATCAATATGTTTGTAAGCTGAAGGAGCTTAGATCTGATAATGGCAGTGAATTTGTTTCTAGGGAGTTCCTCAATTTTTGCAAGCGGGATGGTACTTAAAGACATTTCATTACAACAGGAGACCCGCAATCCAATGGGGTTGCTGAGAGAATGAATAAAACTCTACTTGAGAAGACAAGTTGCTTGAGATTGACGGTGGGCTTGTCTAGAGGCTTTTGGGCTAAATCTTTATCAACTACATCGCAAATTATAAATTGAATTTCATGCCCAGCCATATATGGGAGGATTTCGAAGGAGAAATGGAGGGCAAAGCAGTGTATCTTGGTTACTTTCGTATTATTGGTTATCCTTTGTATGTACACCATATAGTTGATAATAACTTGGAGGCTAGAGCTTATAAGGGCATATTTATGTGATACACCGATGGTATCAAAGGGTATCGAATTTAGAACCCAGTTGATAGAAAGATTTTGCATTCGAGACATGTAACTTTTGATGAGTTTACAATGTTCAATCATAAGGAGGAGTTACATACCACATTTGATGAATCTGATAGGTCTAAGGAGTTGGAAGAGGTTCCCATATTTCAGCCTAGTAGTAGATTTGTTGTTGTGAGAGATGCACATGCAGTTAATGAGACATCATATAGTAGTCCATAGGTTCCTTCTAGTAGCGTGGGTGATGTGCATAAGACTGTAGGAAGTTCCGTTCAAGGTGGAGGTAAAAGGAATTTGGATGAAGTTATACCTATTCGGCCCAGTTATAAGACTATTGGGCCGCCCGAGAGGTGTGATGATTGACAGTATGTGAACCTTAGCCTTGATAATCAGTTTGATTATGCCCTACATATGATTCATAATGAACCATTTGGCCTTGAAGAAGCTATGAAGCCAAGTGATAGCTTGAAATGGAAATGTGCGATGGAAGATGAGTTAGAGTCGTTGAGGAAGAACAAGACTTGAGATTTGGTACCACCTCCTCAAGGAAGTCGAGTCATAGGTTGCAAGTGGGTATTCTAGATAAAGGATGATAAGAGATATAAGGTTAGATTGGTTTCTAAAGGGTTTTCACAAAGGAAGGTAGTAGAGTATGATGAGATATTTTCTCCCGTAGTGAGGCATATCTCCATCCACATTTTGTTTGCTATTGTTGATACTCATAACTTGGAGTTGGAGCAACTTGATGTGAATACCACTTTCTTACATGGTGACTTGGAGAAGACCATTTACATGAAGCAACCAAAAGGATTTGTTGTTAGTGGAAAAGAAAAACGTGTTTGCAAGATGAAGAAGACACTTTATGGACTTAAGTAGTCGTCTAGACAATATACAAGAGGTTTGACTCTTTCATGCTTTCACTTGGTATTGATCTTAGTATCAAAGACGCTTATGTGTACTTCAAGCATTTAGAGAGTGGTGGTTGGGTATATTTACTTTTGTATGTGGATGAAATTTAATTGCTTTCAATGATAAAGATAAAACTGATAGTTTGAAGATGAAGCTAAAGACGAAATTTAAGATGAAAGACCTTGGGAAAGCAAGGAAGTAGTATTTTAGTAAGGTGCTTGCTTGGTTTAGCATGGAAGAAGCAAAGGCAATTAGTACACCCATATCTTTACCCATATCGCTTTCTAATAAAGGCTCTCCGATCTTAGAAATGGGCAAAGCTTATATGGAGAAGGCCTTATATAAGTGCAGTTGGTAGTTTGATGTATGTTATGGCTTGCACTAGACCTGACATTGCATATGCTGTTGGATTGGTTGGTAGATATATGGCAAATTTAGGAAAATAGGCATTGGGAGGCACTAAAGTATATTTTCAGATATCTTAGAGGAACTCTAGACCAAGGGCTTTTTTTGGCGACAAAGATAAAGATTTCAGCTTAGTATGATTTTGTGATTCTGACTACGCCGACGATAGAGATCAAAGAAAGTCAACCTCGGTTTATGTGTTCACTTTTAGAGGGACGGCTATTAGTTGGAAAGCGAGCTTGCAGACCATTGTTGCTTTGTCTACTACAGAGGCAAAGCTTATAGCTGTTATTGAAGCGGCTAAGGAGACACAGTATATTTAAGTTGGTTGATGTGTGATTTAGGCTTCCTGTATGATGGAGTAGAAGCGGATTGTGATATTCAAAGTGCAATTCGCTCGGCTAAAAATATGGTTTTCATCTTAATGACGAAATACATAGAGGTGGGAGAATTCTTTATTGTCTTAATGAATGAAAAGAAGCTAATTCGTCTTTAGAAGGTTCACGTAGAGGAGAATGCGACAAACATGTTCAAGTTTTTACCGGTTGCAAAGTTCGAGCATTGATCGAACTTGATCCGCTTATCAACGTGCTAGGTACCATATGATGACAAGGAGGAGAGAGAATTGGTAGTTGGAGACATTTGTTTTCATTGAGAAGATTGATGGGTCATACACATAAAGGATATGTTTAAACACTTTGTTGGCGGACGGTGTTATTACCGGAGTTCGTGGAAAAGTGTAATGGGCAATTTTATTACCCAAGCTCACTGAAAAAGCATCTGCTGTGCTCGAGATTGCTCACAGTATGAAATTGTAGATGGAGTTGGATAGCTTTGTTTAAAAATATATATTGTATTAAGGTGGACTGTTGAAAAAAGTAATAAAATATTGGAATTTGATGTTTTGTTTAATCACATATCGAAGGATAAGTTCAATCCCAAATTCTGAAGTCTATATATAAAGGAGTTTATGTAAATGAAATAATTGTACCTCTCTGTAATCTTCTTTCTATGTATGAATAAAAATTATTTCCTCCATAATTACGCACACTGTGATATTGATAGTGTAACCATTTTAAAAAATTGACGCATTTCTTTTCATTTATTACTAATTTGGTAGTCATCTTTGCCGTGAATGAACTTTAGTAATTTTATTTATTTGTCTCACCATTTGTATCCTTTTTGTTTCCGCATTAGTTGTAGATTAATATCAACTTTTGTTGGGTAATATCAACTTGGAAGGATAAACCCAAACACTATATGCTAAATATTGAGCCTAACTGTTTCCAAACACCATTGTACTTTTATGGAATGAATCCTTTTGTTTTGCAATACACTGAACAATTCTTGCAGCGTACTTGTTCAAGCTGCTCCGAGGTACCCTTTTTTTTAGTTCCAATGCAGTAGTATTTATAATTTACTAGTATCGGTAGTGTAACGACCCGGGATTTTCGAAGCCGAAAATTCCAGATAGTTATGAAAAAGAAGGAAGAGATAGAAGAAGAAGAAGAAGAAAAGAAACATCAACAACTCACATTCGCAGCGGATAAAATATAATAATAAATAATAGTTTACAGAAGAATACTATATTTGTTGATTACATTTAATATACATCAGAGTTACTCATATATACAGTCACTGAATATTTACAATTATCCTGACTCAGATAAAGAATAATATAAATACAGCGGATATACTCCATACGAGATTGCCACCAGCTCGCCTCCTGAGCCCTTGAATGTCCTAACCTGAAAATCTATAATACTCGGTCTGACCCGAGCATTACACCAAAGTAACACCCGGGTCAGGCTGGATACCAGCGTGAGTAAACCAACTAACATGGAATACCAAAGCAAACAACTTATATAAACCTGAGTAACTTATATCAATTTAACCAATTCACAATTTGCTGTAGACAACACTTATTTCACCTATAAATTTCTAAGTACCAAACTTAGATAAAATAAATCCACTTTACTTAAATCGTTTCATTTCATCGTATTGATTTCACAAATCAATTTATATAAATTTGAAGGGGGTTTCGGGTATTTCCTAATACCCGACCCCGGTCTCTTTGAAACTCATGTTATCCTAGCCCAAGTTATTCAAACGAAATACCCAACATTCATATCAGGGATATCAACTCAATCAAAACATTCAATACCATTCAATCATTCATAAGCAAAGTCTAATCACATACAAATCAATTCAATTGATTTTAATTAAATTTTTAAACCTCAATCACTTAAATTCCTTCATTAAATATTAATTTCCAAATCAATTAATTAACCAATTCCCCATTATTCATCTTAGTTAATCATACCGGATTAATTATCTTCAATTACATTCAAGTAATTATCTTTAATAAATTTTTCTATATCGATTCTTCTTAACCAAAATCGATAAGTAATCTTAATTACTTCATGAATTAATTAACTATTTTAAATTTCATTAATCCTTAATTACTTATATTAATTAACTTCTCATAAGTCACTTATATTGATTTATCTTCTTAACTAATCAATCTCTATTTACGTCATTGATTATATAGATTAATGATTTTTCATTTACATTTCACTTTATTCAGATCTAATTTTAATTATATTAAATAATTAGTCATTAAATAAGCCATATACATTAGTCATTCTTGATTTATCTCATCTGATGATTAACTATCTTTTATTTACTTTATTAAATAAATTAATCAGTCCTTAAATAATCATTCAAATTAATTACTTGATTAATTCCACAAGGAATTTATATTTATTTATTCCATTAAGCAATTATTTATCAACCGCCCAATAATCATTCCAATTAATTTAAACCCAATTAATTTATCCAATCAATAGGTTAATGTAATTTGTTAAGCATTCATTAAATTATCCTATTTATTCAATAAGTCTCCCATCATTAAATCTTTATTGATTTTAATCGGGACCATTTTCTCATTTATGATTTAAGTTAACCATTTAAATCCAAATACCTCGAGTCAATCAACAGTTAACTCGAGAGCCAACTCAAAACCAAAGTTACTAGATCATCAAATACACATTCAATCAATCCAAACATTCAACCAATTATTTAAATCTAACCATTTAAATCCACATAAAAATCAAAACAGAGTGAGATTTACTCACCTTTGCTGTTTGCAATCCCAATCCAAATCTCGACTTGTCTACTTCATAGTTTTGATCCTTGTATAAATATCATACGATTTATTAATATTCGAACAAATCGAATAATCATTCTTCATTTAATAAATTTATTTTAAACTAATAACTTATTGTTAAACTAACATTTCCTTTTAGAAATCCTTTTTATAACTAAATAAATTAAATAAGTTTATTGATCAGATTAATCACTATAACACCTTATTTAAAATAACTAATTATTTTATTTAAACTAAATTCCCTAAATAAATAAATTTTGAAGTTACAAAAATTATTAAATAAATAGATTTCAAAATACCTTATTTTTAAACAACCCTGCAGGTTTTATATGTATATTTATAATTTCAAATAGCTTTATAACATCCCGATATTTCCGTATTTACCCAAAATCATCATGTATAATTAATTTTCCTGAAACTGTATATATATCAACACAAATCTGGATAAGTCCACTTAATGTGAATTCCAACATATTTTTTCAAAAACACCCCCATTTTCTTTTCCTTTTTTAGTAAAATAAATAAATAAAATAAAAACTTATATCTGCACTGTAGTTCGAGTCAAAGTCGAAACCCTATGCTCAGTGCGACATGCCCTAAATCACGAACCCTAAAATTGCCGCCCCTCTGTCGCACAGTCCCATCGCGACCCTCGTGACAACGCCACCACAACCATTGCACGCGAGCTACAAGCGAGTCGCCAAAAATCGAATCGCCTTCCACTCGCACTCGCACGAGCTGCTTCGGCTCTGAGGTAACGAATCGAAATCGATATCGATTTCGTATTGATTTCCTTACGAGTTATTTATTTTTATTATATATTTTTTTTTATGATGGACTTCGGCCTTTTTTTTCCTTGGTTCGAATGAATGAGGGAAAAGAAACAATTGAAGGTATTAGCATATCGAGGTATCTGTAGAGAAGGTAGTTGCAGTGCTTTTGTACGCAACATGCTTCTCTTGTACGCCATTATGATGTTCCTTTAGATGCTTACATAAGCATATACATACTTTAGATCCATTTATATACACATACATTTACATTTATTCATTCATATATTTTTACGCACCTTAACCTATGTGAATCCTTCTTACTTCTTTTTTTTTATAGTATTATACAAATATATATATTTCTCCACACTTATATACTAACAAAAATAAAAGATACAATATTTTTAAATCCAATAACTTAATTGCTAAATAATAATAATATTTGAATTGAAGTTTAAAAATTAACTTTTAAACATTTAAAATCAATTAACTATTCCAATTCAAATTGTTAGAAATTCCGGATCGTCACATTCCTCCCCCCTTAAAAGAATTTCGTCCCCAAAATTACTAGTTAGGAAGAATGGACCAATACCCGTATACTTTCCCAAAACTCACAATTCAATATCCTACTACTATCCTTTACTAAAGACCCACTATTACCTTAAGCAACTTCCAAACCTTCTATAGTTTCAAACTATACCCATTTTTGCTCAATCATCTAAATTTTAGTTTAAAACCAAATTTTTGGATTATCAAAATTTTCTCAAATATTCTCCAACTCTCTAAATTCCAAAAAAAATTTGCCAGCGTCTCCTTTGCGCGGCTAGCTCGGTACTACTACAAAAGGCCTCTAGGGGCTCCCAAATTCCAAAAAGAAAACAAAAGCCAAGTGGCTACATCAAAAACCCAATCCAATATCATACAGAATCACAGTACGTACCTTTCAGTCGGGCAATTCAAATTTATCTTTTAGAACCAAATCCAATTTCCTCTTTCCTTTATAACACCTGCATATTCTATTTAACAATAATATCCAATCATAGCCCTTCCAAATCTTTATATACTTTTCCTTACAGATGTTTTCAAACCCATTTCTATTCAAATTGTTTTTCACCGTTTCATACGAATTTAATTTATTTTCGATTTCTAATATTGAGTTTTATTTTTCATTTAAACTGGTTCATATTAATTTCATTTACTAGTTTACTTAAATTTCCAATTTGAAATTGTTTATCGTTAACCAAAATTTTCCAAAAATTTTCTAACTCCCAAAATTTTCAGAAAATTTTGACAGAGTCTCCTTTGTACGGAGGAGCTTTTGCAATTTGACAAAAGATATAAATATGTATACATCGACCCACCCGGTCGGAAAAAGCAAAAACAGTTCATATTTCTTATTTTAATTGCGTAGGCGTACCTTATTTAGCATTTTAAGCAAGCGGCTTATTTATTCTAGCAAATAATGCAATCCAAACCAACCAAACAGTCTTCAGGTACCTGTACTTACTCAATTTAAATATGTAAGTGCCATATATATGAAGTTTATAACATTTATCTTACTTTAAACGACTGTAACACTTGAATTCTAAAAGAATGCATGCAAAATAACTTCCACAAACAATTTATATGTTTTCAAAACTAATTCCATAGCTTTCAACTAATTCATAAGCCATTTCGTTCAATTTTAATGGTTCACAACTCATTTCTACGCAATTTGATAATATCAATGTGAATAATTAATTACTTAAGTTTTATAACCAATTAAAATTGATTCCAACTCATTTTTTTTTTAATTTATTCACAATCGTTTTATTTAGCTCGACACATTCCATTCTTGTATACTACTAGCCATTCCCAAATTAATTCAATCCAAGTTGTATTTAATGGGCTTTCACTCTTATTCGAAGCCAAATTTCCATAACTTTTAAACTTAAACGAACTTACTTTAGTTTATTCCAATTTTAAACTTAAGTTTGCTTCTATTTGATTCTCATTTAAGCAACTTCCATTAAATTTAGTTAACTTATCCATTTTAAATTTTGATTTTAAATTCACCTTCACAATTTCCAAAATAATGTCCAACCACATACTAATCTCATTTATACTTTAAATTAATATACCACCAAATTTAAGTTTGGTCTGATAATCTTATTCCAATCACAATTTTGATTTAGTTTTTATTCTATCAGACTTCATTCATTTATTATTTAACTCAATAAACCCATTTAAATTACTTACTTCATTCGTTATCGGATTAATTTTATTAATACAAAGTCATTCTCTATTTATTTCTATTCACTTGGATTTTACTTTGCCACTCAAACTATTTCTATTATAATCACTCCTCTTATATCCAATCTACTTGCAAATCTCATTAAATATTATTCAAATCACCCTTGGATTTTATTTATAATTCAAACCATCACATTTTTTTTTCCATTCCAACTCTATTTTATTTTTACAACATCTCTTCTAATTTATTCCATTTTTAAATCCAAGTCGAGTTCTATTTACGATTTGAATTCATTTCCAAACTCCATTATTAATTCACAATCCATTTATTAACCAAAGTTAAATTTTATTAACATGCTCAATCTCACAATTATTTCACCAATTAGCTTATTTCCAATTTCTAAATCAATATTCGATTTTAATTACAAATCACTTCATTGAAATCCTAGTTTGGATTTCCTTTTTATTTTCCCAAAGTTCCAACACCTTTATTTAAAATTTAAGAAATGCTTTTAAATTCACAACATACTTAATAAAATAGCTCTTTACAAAAATACTTTTATAACTCGATGTCTCAACCGGTCTATCCTTGTTCTCACAGAAATTCAATCATACGTTGATCAGGCGTAGGACTGAAAATCTATAAGTACTTGGTAAACCCGTTTTCAACACCCAGTGAAAATGTTTAGAAAAATAATTCTATTAAAAATATAGAAAACAATTTTTGAAAATAGAGGAAATATCTTTGGTGACAATGCTCTGAAAATCATCACCCCCATCCATGGTCGTAGTTAACCCAATGATTACGTTGCCGTCCCGACAAAATCCAAAGATAACTGTAGGCCTCCGTGCCCCACGATTACACCATGGAACCCACGACAGATCGCAGCTACAACTGGGGTTACGTAGCTATCACAGCAAAAATCCATATAACTGTAGGCATCAGCGCCATCGAATTTCGCTGCCAAAAATGAAACTTCTCCACTCCACTTGACCATAGATCGCAGTCTACCGATGTTGCGTTGCCTTCCCGGCAAAATCAAGTGTAGACCGTTGACACTCATCCTCCACACGATTTCTCTATGGTCCCCACAGTAGATCGCAGCGACATCGAGTTACACTATCGTCACAGCATAACCCAAATGCCTCTGTAGGCATCAACGCCATCGACTTACGCTACCCAATAATCCTCAGGAACTAGTTTTGTCCGGACTCCTCACAGGATCAACTTTGAACCCCCCTGGGCTCAAGGCAGCACCACCCGGTGGCACTCCTGAGAAGTTCATTTCAAGGGAGCGCCTTTTTCCCCAGAGCAATCATCAAAACACTTTATACTATACATATAATATCCTCAAATCATACACCTAGTATGATATCATACAAAGCTCCTTTACACCAAAATCGATTATTCCAAAATCGATAATTCTTAAAATAGGCTTTCCAAAACTCAATATTGATTTTTCCCAAAAATCAAAAGCCTTTCCCAAAATCCTCATAAGATCCTTTATATATATTCAGATATATATAAATTTTTAAACTTTGGATCACTTTAAACTCGTATAAAATTCTTTTTATACTTCAAACACTTCCAAAATCCTTTTTCTTCCAACAATAGATTTAATAAGGGAAGAATATATATACAAAGATATAACTTTGTTTACCCAAAATCAAATATTCAAATTGATTACTCTTTCCAATATCAATTTCCTTTCTATTCACATTCACTTATTCACATTTGCCTTTATCCCCATTTGGATTATTACCTCAATTCTTATCCCAATTGGGTATTTAATCAATAACAGTTTAAACTCCGACCAGTTGATTTAGAAAATAGCTTGAAAATTTTAAAAATAGGTAAGTAGTTGAAAAATAATTATTAGTTTGCAAAATAATTGTGAAATAGTTAACTAATTATAAAATAGTTGGAAAATAGTTAAATAGTTATAGAAATCTTAATAATTACAAAATAGTTGTAAATTAGTAATTAATTTGTAACATAGTTGAAATATAGTAATAAATTTAGAAAACAGTTGAAAAATGGTTAAATAGTTCCAAATTAATTGTAAAACAAGTATAAAATAATTTGGCTTTAAGAAAGAAAGGTTGTATATATTTAATAGCTTAGAAAAAAAATAAGTTTATATTAAGACAATTTATATTGAAAATAGCCCAGAGTCAAAACTGTTCACTTCCCCAACAATTCAATTTAAATTTTCACTCCCATTTAAATTAACCCAATTCCAATTTAAATAATCTTCAATTTCCATTGAAATTGATTTAACTCCAATTCAAGTTGAATCAATCATGATTTCTTTTCCAATTCAAATTAAATTCTATTTGATCTTTAAACTTGTATAACTTTAATTATAATTTCAATTTTACAATTATTATTTAAAATCAATTACATTCACATTTTGCTTTTAACTCGGAATTATACATTTCATTTAGTCAATATATTTTTATTATTCCATAAACATTTAATTAAGATTCCAGAGTGTAAACAAATTTCCAAAATTTCAATATCACCTTAGATTTCAACTATATCCAAAATTCTTTGGCAAATTCAATTATCCCTTTTGAATTTCAAAACCAAACCCAATTCACAAACAATTCCAATTTAAAACAATTTGGTAGCAAAATTTCTCTTCTAGAAACTCGAAAACGAACATCGATGATGCTGCAGTCATCACCGACGTTATTTTCCAGTGACCGAAAGAGTTTAATGTTTTTATCTCTCTAAAACACTTCCATTATGTTTGAAATAATGCTATTATTTCTCCAAAACCTTTGAAAACCACTTTCAACCCAAAGGAATTTTAGATTCTCCCAAAAATTCCAAATTCCCAATCCATCCAATTCATAATTAAACATTACTCTGGAATTTTCATCCTAGTTTATTTTCAAATATTCTATGGAATTCTATTCCAACTTATAATCTCATTTATTTATAAAGTTTATTTCAATTAATAAATTACATTTACAATCTATATGTCAAATTCCTTTTTGATTTTAAACCAATTCCACTTTAATTAGAATTCCAAAGTTATTCCAATTATTTTGGACTAATATTCATTCAATTGAACTCACTTCAATTTCAATCATTCCAATTCAATCCAATTCAAATCTCCATTTAAATTTTTGAACTTATACATCTTCAATTCCAAATTCAATTAATCCAAATCGGATTCAATTTGAATGAGTTCAATTCCAACTTCAAATTTAAACCATCTCGAATTATATAATTCGAGCTAAGTTCTCAAAGATTAGTTTAACCTTTTTAAACCAAATTTAACTTGTTCATTTAAAGTTTCAAACAATTCTAATTTATGAGTTCTAATTCTAGAACTTCATTTTTAATTAATTTAATTTTAATTTGGTTGTATTTTATATTACTTCATTTAATTCTAATTCAAGACTTCAATCTAGTTGTATTATATTGCTTATTAATTTAATTCTAAATATTTTACAACCAATCACCTTAATATTTATTAGAAGGAAATATCGCTTTATATATCAAAATATATTTTTATATAAAATCATTTAAAATCTTTATATAAGAAATAACAAGTATGCGCTCATATATATACACTCAACTCATTCTAGAGTACTACAGACTCTATTTTATGAGTAATCCCCACCAGAGCCAAGGTTCTCGCTTAACCTTTCAGCTCTGATACCAAATGTAACGACCCGGGATTTTCGAAGCCGAAAATTCCAGATAGTTATGAAAAAGAAGGAAGAGATAGAAGAAGAAGAAGAAAAGAAACATCAACAACTCACATTCACAGCGGATAAAATATAATAATAAATAATAGTTTACAGAAGAATACTATATTTGTTGATTACATTTAATATACATCAGAGTTACTCATATATACAGTCACTGAATATTTACAATTATCCTGACTCAGATAAACAATAATATAAATACAGCGGATATACTCCATACGAGATCGCCACCAGCTCGCCTCCTGAGCTCCTGAATGTCCTAACCTAAAAATCTGTAATACTCGGTCTAACCCGAGCATTACACCAAAGTAACACCCGGGTCAGGCTGGATACCAGCGTGAGTAAACCAACTAACATGGAATACCAAAGCAAACAACTTATATAAACCCGAGTAACTTATATCAATTTAACCAATTCACAATTTGCTGTAGACAACACTTATTTCACCTATAAATTTCTAAGTACCAAACTTAGATAAAATAAATCCACTTTACTTAAATCGTTTCATTTCATCGTATTGATTTCACAAATCAATTTATATAAATTTGAAGGGGGTTTCGGGTATTTCCTAATACCCGACCCCGGTCTCTTTGAAACTCATGTTATCCTAGCCCAAGTTATTCAAACGAAATACCCAACATTCATATCAGGGATATCAACTCAATCAAAACATTCAATACCATTCAATCATTCATAAGCAAAGTCTAATCACATACAAATCAATTCAATTGATTTTAATTAAATTTTCAAACCTCAATCACTTAGATTCCTTCATTAAATATTAATTTCCAAATCAATTAATTAACCAATTCCCCATTATTCATCTTAGTTAATCATACCGGATTAATTATCTTCAATTACATTCAAGTAATTATCTTTAATAAATTTTTCTATATCGATTCTTCTTAACCAAAATCGATAAGTAATCTTAATTACTTCACGAATTAATTAACTATTTTAAATTTCATTAATCCTTAATTACTTATATTAATTAACTTCTCATAAGTCACTTATATTGATTTATCTTCTTAACTAATCAATCTCTATTTACGTCATTGATTATATAGATTAATGATTTTTCATTTACATTTCACTTTATTCAGATCTAATTTTAATTATATTAAATAATTAATCATTAATTAAGCCATATACATTAGTCATTCTTGATTTATCTCATCCGATAATTAACTATCTTTTATTTACTTTATTAAATAAATTAATCACTCCTTAAATAATCATTCAAATTAATTACTTGATTAATTCCACAAGGAATTTATATTTATTTATTCCATTAAGCAATTATTTATCAACCACCCAATAATCATTCCAATAAATTTAAACCCAATTAATTTATCCAATCAATAGGTTAATGTAATTTGTTAAGCATTCATTAAATTATCCTATTTATTCAATAAGTCTCAAATCATTAAATCTTTATTGATTTTAATCGGGACCATTTTCTCATTTACGATTTAAGTTTAAAACCATTTAAATCCAAATACCTCGAGTCAATCAACAATTAACTCGAAAGCCAACTCAAAACCAAAGTTACTAGATCATCAAATACACATTCAATCAATCCAAACATTCAACCAATTATTTAAATCTAACCATTTAAATCCACATAAAAATCAAAACAGAGTGAGATTTACTCACCTTTGCTGTTTGCAATCCCAATCCAAATCTCGACTTGTCTACTTCATAGTTTTGATCCTTGTATAAATATCATACGATTTATTAATATTCGAACAAATCGAATAATAATTCTTCATTTAATAAATTTATTTTAAACTAATAACTTATTGTTAAACTAACATTTCCTTTTAGAAATCCTTTTTATAACTAAATAAATTAAATAAGTTTATTGATCAGATTAATCACTATAACACCTTATTTAAAATAACTAATTATTTTATTTAAACTAAATTCCCTAAATAAATAAATTTTGAAGTTACAAAAATTATTAAATAAATAGATTTCAAAATACCTTATTTTTAAACAACCCTGCAGGTTTTATATGTATATTTATAATTTCAAATAGCTTTATAACATCCCGATATTTCCGTATTTACCCCAAATCATCATGTATAATTAATTTTCTTGAAACTGTATATATATCAACACAAATCTGGATAAGTCCACTTAATGTGAATTCCAACATATTTTTTCAAAAAAAAACCCCATTTTCTTTTCCTTTTTTAGTAAAATAAATAAATAAAATAAAAACTTATACCTGCACTGTAGTTCGAGTCAAAGTCGAAACCCTATGCTCAGTGCGACATGCCCTAAATCACGAACCCTAAAATTGCCGCCCCTCTGTCGCACAGTCCCCTCGCGACCCTCGTGACAACTCCACCGCAACCATTGCACGCGAGCTACAAGCGAGTTGCCAAAAATCGAATCGCCTTCCACTCGCACTCGCACGAGCTGCTTCGGCTCTGAGGTAACGAATCGAAATCGATATCGATTTCGTATTGATTTCCTTACGAGTTATTTATTTTTATTATATTTTTTTTTATGATGGACTTCGGCCCTTTTATTTCCTGGGTTCGAATGAATGAGGGAAAAGAAACAATTGAAGGTATTAGCATATCGAGGTATCTGTATAGAAGGTAGTTGCAGTGCTTTTGTACGCAACATGCTTCTCTTGTACGCCATTATGATGTTCCTTTAGATGCTTACATAAGCATATACATACTTTAGATCCATTTATATACACATACATTTACATTTATTCATTCATATATTTTTACGCACCTTAACCTATGTGAATCCTTCTTACTTCTTCTTTTTTTTTAGTATTATATAAATATATATATTTCTCCACACTTATATACGAACAAAAATCAAAGATACAATATTTTTAAATCCAATAACTTAATTGCTAAATAATAATAATATTTGAATTCAAGTTTAAAAATTAAATTTTAAACATTTAAAATCAATTAACTATTCCAATTCAAATTGTTAGAAATTCCGGGTCGTCACAGGTAGCCTGGACAGGCCCGGCCCAGAGGACAGCCCACCAAGCCCTCGGTCTAGGCAGTCCACTGGGTGGGGCAACAAATTAATTTTTTTGATTAAAACTATTAATATATAAACCTTGAACTTATGTGAATTGCAGGGTAATATGTGGTCTGGTGGTAAATGAAATTAAAGTGGGCAACAAGGACACGGGTTCAGTACTAGCATAGTCCAGCAATTTTTTTTTAAATTTTAATTCTTTCAAAACTATGTTTATGGGTTGGGCAGCCAAAATTGTGGGTCGGCCCTGACCTGAGCTTGGCTCGGTTATTATCTCATGTTATTATTTAAGTATTTATGATTCATCATTTAAGCACTAAATAAGGGAAGTATGTTAAATCATATGAATGGAACTCTGCTAATAAGATTGAAAAGAAAGAAGAAATGACAAACATGGAACGTACACTATTGGAATATTAATACTAGCAGCCTACAAACAAGTGAAAAAAATGGACCCTCAACACCGATAATGGTAATTTTTTAATCAAGAAGAAAGCATAGAAGTATCAATATCCATTTCCCATGACTACTATTGGGGTTCTAACAACATGCATCACGTTATTCCAGATGAATCACATTATCACAATAGATAATCATATCAAACAATCATCTCACAAAGCAGCATATCACATATCTGAGAAATCACATCTAAATCATCCAACATCATTTAAACAACCAATATCAAACATCCAATATTAATCAATCATCCATAGCAGGTTTGATTAACTCTTAATCAATTGGATTATTTTAATCCTTCTTTCTCAACATTAATTAATTACAAATTAATTAATTAATCATCTCTTAACGATCTTCCTTAATTAATCTCCCTTCATTAATTATCCTTTAATTACATTCAAGTAATTAGCCTTTAATTCTTTAATTAATTCCACAAATTAATTATCCTTAACCATATACAGTAATTAACCTTTAATTACTATCATTAATTACATTAATTAATGATCCTTCATTTACTTCCATTAATTAATTAACTATAATTAATTGCATTAATCCTCTATTAATTACAATTAATTAATCACACTTTAATTAATCACTTATATAAATCAATCCTTGATTAATTCTATTAATTTTATTAATTAATGATCCTTATTAATTAATTAACCCTTTAATTAATTAAATAATTAACTTTGTAATTAACCGTTAATCATAAACAGTAATTAACAACTTGTAATTACTTATCTTAATTAACATCTTAATTAATTATATAAATCTTGATTAATTATACTAAGTAATTAATCCTTAATTACTTCATTAAGTAATTATTAATCAATTAAATTAATTAATAATCCTTAATTAATTACTTTAATTAATTACATTTTTAATTAATTACACTTAGTAATTAATCTTAAATTAATCACATTCATCAATTAATTAATCACATTAATTAATTAACTAAATTAACTAAGTAATTAACTCTTAATTACTTACATAAGTAATTATCTCTAATTACTTCCATTAGATGGTTACTCTTTAATTAATTACCTTAACAAGTAATTAACCCCATCATTAATTAACCTTAATTCTTTAGTTAATTAATTACTCTTTAATTAATTAACTTTAAATCAATTAACTTAATTAATCCTTAGATTAACAACATCAAGTGATTATCCATAATCACTTCCATTCAATTACTTCCATAAGTAATTACTTCCATAAGCAATTTCCATTAATTACTTCCATAAGTAATTTTTCTTCTTAATTACATTAACTAATTATCCTTCATTAAATAATTACACTTAATTAATTCACAATTAAGTAATTAAAATTAACCACCAACTAACCATTTAAAATTAATTAAATAATTAGTTAACTTCTTTTATTTAAAAGTCCTTAATTAATTAAAAAAATCATTCATCTTAATTAAACTTTACTTATTAACAAATCACATTAAGTATTCTTAAGTTTATATCAATAATAATTTAACCTTATTTATTTCCACACATTAATTATTTGAATTAATCAAGTTTAGTAACTTAAGGACGAGTCATTTTTTTGGTTTACAAAATTATAACTTTAACTTTATTTGAAAATAAAGCATTTAGAAATCAATTTGAAATTTAAAACACTTTAATTATCTAATTTAAACTTATTCATCTTAAATAAAGTTTGAAAACTTAGTTTTAAACATTTCTTAAAAACTTTGATTTAATATTTAAAATGAAAACATTACTTTTGAATTAAAATTCAAAACACTTCTTTAAATTAAAATTCAAAATTTAATTAAGTTAATCACCTTTAAAAGAAATCATCTTAAAACATTTTAATTTTGAAAATAAATTCAATTTACACTTTAAAGTTTGATCAATTTATTTCAAAACAACAAGTTTTAAATTTTGAAAATTTGTTTTCTTTTATAAAACTTAATCTTCGATTCATTTGTAAAAAAAAACTGCACCTAGTTTATTACAAAGATCTTATACCAAAAGAAAACTCAAGTCGAAACCATATTCAACCCGAGCCTGACCAACGAGCATAACCCCTTCGAGTCAATTCAAGAAAAATACGAGCTCCGCTTCGAGCAAACATCATCTTCCCGAAACAAAAACTCCACCTGCACAACAACTTCAAGCCGATACCCTGAAAACACAAGCGTCACTCCGAGTCAAGCCTCGTCTTCCCCAACTCCATCAACACCTGCCAAATTGTGCACGGTGCACGTGCACCTGTAGCTCCGGCCAACAACGATCGGCGCGTCAATCTCCTACAACCCCACGTTTATATGCGAACTCGAATATGAACCCAGATCGATCAAACAACAGGCGATCCAAAATTCGATCATCAGCTCGAAAATCAGAAACAACCTCGACCCCTAAAACCCCATCGCCGCCGATGAATTCGCCACCGGAATCTCCAGCACCTTCTCCAGAGCAACGCCGTAACATCACGCCTCCATCCCCCACCTCGCGAACGACTCCGGTCCATCTCCCATGTCGCAAATGTTACGACAGTCAAGCCCAGCCAAATTCAAGCTTAAACCCTATATCGTTCGAATCCACACAATTCGATCATAGGAAAAATTCTACAACATTTTTCCCTTCATCCATGATACGAGAGCAAGCTTCACCCATAAATTTGACTTCAATCATTGATTCGATTATCGGCAATTCGTCAAATTGCCGATACCGTTCAACTCAACATTCCCAAACGAATATCAATTTAAAAATTATGCATTGCATGTTAAAAATCATCATTTTTAACAACTAATCCATATATACGATCCACAACAAGAATTGAATATATCAATTTTTGACATGCAATAGAGTTTCACTGTATTATCCTATTTTAAACATTATTTGTAAATTTAAATTTACAGAAACTACTTTTATAATCTTCAGTACACGTTAACAAACAAATTTCGTTTATATAACAATATCTAGTATTGATTTGTTTGAGAGATTTTTGAATTTTCTTATGAACTCAACTTCTGGAAAAAAAAGAACAGAGATGAATTTAAACAGGTTTTCCTATTCTCAGGCATTCCCTACCTACAACATACATATATGACAGTATTCATATAAAAAAATATTCATTAACAAAGCCAAATTCATCACATGCAAAAATAAATTCAACTACATTATGATTAAAACTGTTTTTAAGAGATTTACTCACCATTTTTATAAGCAGAGCAGTTTTATCTTAAATCTAGAATATGTTTTTGATTTGCTTGCTGATGAAAATCTTTACATGCTTACAGATTGCTTTGCTGATGAAAATTGAATTCTTGCATGCTTCAAATTGTTGTTTTAAAGGTTGAAACTGATCTTGATCTTCCCTTTTGAGTTGCAGGTTTGAAGGTTGCAGTCTAGTTTCAGATTTGATTTGTTGTTGATTTTCATTTGAGTCACAGGTTTGCAAATTGCAGTTTTTAATTTTTGAAAAGATGAGAAAAAAAATGATTTAAGGTAGAAAGAAATTTTTCTGAAATATGATTTTCTCCCAAAACACTAATTAGTAAAAATTTAATTTTTAATGAGAAATTTCTTTGCCGCTTATTCATAAATTTAAACAAATGTCATCACAACTTTGACCTAGCTTACAAGTGTTGAAAGTGCTTTATCTATGTTTTACAAGTGTTCAAACTTCCTTTTTATTTAAATTATTTAAATTGTATATGCATTTATGAAATGTTTTTATGTAAATGAACTTTTAAATTTTAATAAATATACAAGTATGAAATCTTTGTAAACTTTTATTTTATAAATAGCTTACTTTTACAAACAATTCTAGTTCAAGAGATATTTGAAAAGAAAGTTTATTTAAAACTTAATATATATTTATAACCATTTTAATTAAAACACTTTAAAGAAAACAAAATAAAATTTTATTTAGATCTTATTTAAAACTTTCACATTTAAAAATAAATTATTTTACACTTAATCTTAATTAAATTTTGAAAAATATTAATTTTAAAACAAAGCTTCAAATTACAATATATTCATACGTATATGAATTATCAATAGGTTATATTAAATTTCAAAACTACTTCCAATTATAACATATACATGCCTATATATTACAATTTGAAAGTTCATCTTTTATTTTGAAGAAAAGATTTTCTATTCACAATATATATATATCAAATATATATTATAAATAGAATAAAATTTTATTAGCTTTGAAAGATAATTCTTATCAATTTTAAATTTTTAAAGATATTGAACAATATTGCCAGATTAAATATTTATTATCCTTTAAAAGATTAAATTTACCACTTTAAATTAAAAATTAATAAGGAAAATTATCAAATCAATATAATTATTAATATAGATTATTAAATTGATATTGTCCAAAATTCCGTGTCGTTACACTACAACTTTGATGGATCAGTACCATTCCATTCCTCATCTTCCAAACTTTTATTTTTTTAAAATATATAAGTATATATTTAGTACAAGTGTTCTAGGGGAAATTTTGGTAGTTTAATGATTGATCTTTATCAATCTTGTTAACCCATGGATGAATCGATACCGATCCATGGATTTAGTCATAATTATCTCTGCTTCCTTTAGCTCTTCATGGTTGATCTTTATCAAGTGTTTGATCCATTTCTTCATCATTTTGTAGTCGAAAATCGAAATGTCACTTGTGTCAATTACCGAGTAAATAAAGCCTATGTTGTTGATATTAAATTATCATAAATAGACCACGCTCAAATCAATAATAAACTCAAAATTAATTTTAATATAAACTATATGATTTTAGTTATCATGTTGCAAGTAGAGTTGAACTTGATGGTTTATGTTATTTTATCTTTTTCTGTAAATCACCATTACGTAAGTTTTAGTGGGTGGGTATGTTTGTGTATTGAAATTTGCTAGTTTATGTAACTTGATTAACCGGTCCATATTCCATATTGTTAACATATATATGAATTAAATCCAATTATTACAAAAATGAGATCATAAACTTTTTATGTATTGAATTTTGTGAACTTGTCAATGGATTATCCCTAAATTTCGCTTTTGATATCAATCCACTAGGTTCTAGTCTCTAGCTTTCTTTTCTTGCTCTTCTTTTGGTTAATTCTTTTTTTATTGAATCGATATTTTGCATTTTAGGTTAGTTTTATTGAGTTGCTCTTCTTTTAGTTAATTCTTTTTTTGTTGAATCGATATTTTGCATTTTAGGTTAGTTTTATAATAAATTAAAATTAGGTAAATTACAATTACACGTTTTCCATGTGCTTCGACCCATACTTGGATTCGTACTACTATTGTATGCCGTGCACTTGCGGCAACTATTATAATATCACGTTTCCTAATTCAATAGAAAACCATCAAAAAACAATTTAATTTTTGTTTACTCTTCAAATATGTTTTTATTTTTTATTGTGTTCTGTTGATTACTAAACCAAAACAAAAATTAAATCATAGCCAATCTAATTTAACATTTTTATCTGGTGAATTCTTATTTTTATAGATTAGTGGTTTCATGTTAACTAAACAACCTTAAGTCATTATTGTAAAATCTCAAACATTTATTACCGAGATTTTACATTTCCTTTCACTTACATAATTCTCTTTCTCTTATGGAACTTATTCTGTTTTTTCATTTTGATTTTCTAATTTCGAGGATCGTAGTTTTCCATGTTATTTATCAAACCGACCACGGTAAGAAAGCTAAAATGGAACTCCGTGAAGCCAAAATAATTCTGCCTCTGTCTTTCATTTGTTCCATGAAACTTTCTTTTATGATTTTGTTATTAATTTTGGCTAATTCTATTTAGACATATGATATTTCTGAGTAACCCGTAAATAAAAAATATTCCAAGTAAAAAAATTATCCTTATATCATTCATCCATCATGTTACCTCTCATCATATTTTCCTTCTTTTATTCCATTTCTCCAACAAAACCCAAATTTAAATTTAGGTAAATTCTCAAATCTTGTACTTGAATCGATGGATTATGATAATTATAATACAAATCTAATGGAATCAGTAGAGGTAAAACGTGAATTTCATGTGGTTTTGATTTTTTTTAAGGAAATTCACAATTTGTAGGAAGTGTAGAACTTGAATTTCATGTTATTGCATGATTTTGCTTGGGGTTTTTTCTTATGGTGGAATTTTTTACAGATTCGGTTTTTACTACGGAATGGTAAAAATGAAAATTTTAACAATAAGATCGGCATACTCGGCAAAAAATGTGGGTACAGTTCTTTTTTCAATTCTATGGTGGGCCAAATCGCAACTATTTTAAATAAAAATAGCTAAAATTCATATCTTTAAAGGCTAGATCTATTCATACACTGTAATCTCTTAACACATACACCAAAAAAGATAAAAAATTAGCATACACTAAAAATTACTTTACATACATCATGACTTTTACAAAATTACTCTTTTTTGCATCTTTATCATCTTCCCTCTTTAAACCTTAAAACCCATTTACACATAACTAGGAATTCCTAGCAATAAAATTAGTTAAAATTTATTGCAAAATAAACTTTAATTTTTGGAACTAATATTGCAAATTATTTAATTGTTTTTTAAGAAAAATTCTTAATTTAATCAAAATCGTTTCTAATTTTAGAAGAAAATTTTAAACACTTTTGAATTAGAATGGTTATTTGTGAAAGCTGCATTAATTAATATTTTAGATTTCATTACCTTCATCAAGATCGTATAAATTTAATAAATACTATTGGTTTTAATGTTTTAATTAGATGGGTTATAAGAAAGTCTAAAAATGCAACTAAAAAGAAGGGTAGCTTAGTTATAGGTTTTATAGAAAAAAATACATTGTATATTGGATGATTATTGATGTGTGAATAGAATTTGTCATCTTTAAATCACCATCTTTATCATCTCATTAGAGTTTAAAACGGTCTTCCAAAGTCATTCTATAAATTTAGGTCTTCCAATTTCAATTAGAGTTCCACTACATAATGTTGTCTCCCTCTTCCATCTCTTCTTAGTCAAAATTAGGCTTCATTCCCTTGTAGTGACCTCTCGCCCATATTTTTTCCTTTGACTGGAAATTATTCCCTATGATAATTGAAAACCCTAACTGCTCAATTCAATAACCTTCGAAGCTATAAGCCAAGAGCGTGGTTAAACATTGTATAGTAAATTGGTATGAGGAATACAAACAAAATAAAAAGAATAATGAAGATTAAAGGAAATTAGGATAAAAACTAAAAAATCAGCCAATGTACAAATAATTATATGAGGGGGCTATTTCTGTTAGCACCCTCATAGTAAAAAACATTTTACAAAAAAATTGGCCCCTTTTAATCAAAAGTGGAGTGTCAGTTACGGTACCTTTCTGCAAACTGTACTTGAATTTTATTTGAGTTTGAATTTGAAACTTCATCAAGATTAAATCACTTGATTCGATTAGAGAAGAGTTATGTATTGCAAACCATTGACTCATTGATTTGGAGAATTTGGCGTGAAAGTTGGTAGTTCTATTATTATTATAATATATATATATATATATATAATTCTTATTGAGATATATTCCCTCTTGTTAATATCTTGTATCTTCTATAAATCAAGTTCATACATTCCAATTTATTATTCTTAATTAATTAAGTTAGATTTATGTATAATTTATTTTATCTTAATATGAAAATTGAATGGATGACCTGAGTTAATAAATAGGTTATACTTTTGTTTTTTAGTTTAGAAAGTAAGCCAAAAATATCTACACATAGATATCTTTATCTTCCATGTAGAAAATTATACAGACTATCTTTGAACCAATAGCTACAAATAAATTGATAAGAATTATATAATTGACCTTTTATCTTTATTTATTTTTGGTTCACTTAGACAACTACTTGTTTTAATGATTGTTTTTGTTTTATCAATGCAGTGCTAAGTACACGACACTTTGTGGTAGGCTGCCACCGATAACATTTCCTAGAAAAAGAAAAAAGAATTCAATACGGTCACACCGACCAAATAACGTTTGATTGACAGTCACCCACCGACCTAGGTAGCTCACACCACATAGACGCCTTTAGCACCGCACTTTTATTATCTTCATCAATACAAGTAGAATAAAATAATCGATGGGATAATAGTTATCTCTGTGTAACTAGACCAAGGTTCAAAATTCCATTTTCCATTTCCATTCAGGTCATTGGTCATTTTAAAATTTTTGGTTTTGTTTCAAAAATTCCAAAAGTTCCGCTTTAATTCCAGTTTTCTAATTACGGTACCTTTTTGCTTTAATTTGCTATATACACTAGTAAATATCCAATACTGTCATAAATTTATAATACAATTTTTACATTACATATAAAAAACACACTTTAATTAAAATTTCATTGTGCACGATTATGTATTGTTCATTTGAAATTTTAAAACTTTGATCAATTTTGAAATTTTCGAATTTTTTATTATGATTCAATGTAAATTAACAAGTATAACAATTTTTTTACCAAACTATATGATTTTTTCTCCATTTATTTATTGTCCCAATTAATATGTTTTCCTTTTTTTTAATTATTATATATTTGTTGTATCTTTTTTAATTTTTTATAAGTTTTTTTCAATATTTGATAAGAAAATGCGGAATTTAGACCGGAACCGGAATTTTGACCGGATTCCGTTCCGGTTATGAGCGAAACCAGAACGGAATCACTGGAATAACCGAAATTCCATCGGAAGTTTAAACCATGACCTAGACTATCAAGTTGCCAAAGAGATGGCTTGTACCCAGGCCCGGCTCGAGGCATAGGCGAACAATACATCCGCCTAGGGCATTATTCTACGGAGGGGCAACAAACAGAGAAAAAAAATGTGTTCTCCTTTTCTTCTCAAATTGCGCGATGCTCTCCACGCTCCTCATAGATTCTTCACACCGCGCTAGGCACCGTCGCGCTAGCACAAGCCAAATTGTCCGCCTCAACCCAGCTTCACCTTAGGTTTGTCCCCATCGTCGATTCGTCATTCGTCAGCCACCTCGAGCCGATTTTGATTTTCCCTAATTCATAATTCCAAAATTATGTGAGTTTACGAATTACAAATATTGATTTTTTTTACTGATTTCGATTAACAGATAAGTTGAATGTTGATTTGCCCTGATTCCTAAATTAGTTCTTGATTATCATTGCACCATTAAATTTGCATCTGATCTGATTGAATATATTTTTTACTGCTCTTAGGAGTTAGGAGTTAGGAAATACATGAGTCCAATCTTCAATCTGAATCATCTGATGTCCAAAATTATTTGCAGTTCAGTTGCATAATAACAGCAGTTAGGACTTAGGAGTTAGAACTTAGGACTTAGGAAATAAATGTTAATTGCAAGAATCCAATCTGATGAAAATCTCCAATCTGATTGAGAAATGTAATATGCATCATATGCTATATGCAAATCTTCAATCTGATGTTTTTTCCGTAACACCTAACATTATGTATTTTGATATTAGACCCTACCATGTTTAGTTTTTTGGAATTGAAATTAAATGAAGATCTAATGGTTGGGATATATTGTATCATCAATTATCTTAGCAATTTATGCTTCAATGGATTTTTCCTTAGATAAATATTGGATTTATTCATGGAAGCATTGAAATTATTCATAGAATACTATTCCAACATTAATAAAAAGAGATGCTCTTTTTGTGGGATTTAGAAATGGCTGTCAACGGGAAAAAAATTTGAAAATGAATAATATTGATTTCATACTTTATTTGAATAAATTAAATTATGATTAGTTACTAGAATATAGTTCAAAAGTATTAAAATGCGTGAAATGCTAATAATTTTTTCATTAATAATATTGTGTCGTATTTTAATTTGGGATAGGATTCGGAAACAAAATTCCGGGTACCAAAATAGGTAGAAAAAACAATGCAAAGATGAAGAAGCAAAATCATTGGTAGGCTCAATTTCAAATTTATTTGAAGCAAAATAAAAGAAATCTCAAACTTTAAAATCAAGTCAAGTCGAGATAAATAAAGATGAAGTGCCTAAAAATGAGGATATTGAAATAGAAATTGAAGATCAACATGTTGTAGAAGTTGTAAACGAGGATAATAATGTACATGTACACGTTGATGTTGATGATGAAGATGTTGGGGATGTAGCTATACTTAATATTGAAAATGATGTTGATATAAATTGCGATCCGGGATTATGGGGAAAAATTACCGACACCAAACGAATTATGCTAATTCAACGTGGTCCCATCAAAATAGTGAAAGAAAATGATATGTTTCCAAGAAATAAGATTGATGGTAGACACTTCTCATTTAAACATTACATCGGCGGCTATCCACGGAGAGAAAAGCATGAAATTAAATGGCTTGTGTACTCGGATGAGTATGATAAAGTTTACTGTTTTTGTTGTAAGCTATTTAAGCATACATAAAAACATCAGTGTTAGCCGATGAAGGAATTAATGATTGGTATAATTTATCTACTAAATTAAGGGAGCATGAAGGTAATCCATTTCACAATGAAAATCTAATTAAATGGGTGGATTTGCGTAGAGGGCTTCAACAAAAAGCAACAATCGATAAAGCAATGGAAGCGCAAATTGATCAACAGAAACAATGTTGGAAAAAGGTACTTGTGCGCATAATTGGTGTTGTCAAAACACTTTCTAGAAATAATTTACCATTTCTTGGATCAAATGAGAAAATTTATGAGAAAAATAATGGGCTTTTTTGTCAACTTATAGAATTTATAGCCGAGTTTGATCCAGTTATGGAAGATCATCTTAGACGGGTGGTAAAGAATGAAATCAATAATCATTATTTAAGTCAAAAAATTCAAAATGAATTGATAGGTTTGTTGGCTAACAAAATCAAATTAGCAATGCTTATGAAGATTAAGAAAGCAAAATACTTCTCTATTATTCTTGATTGCACTCCGGATTTGAGCCATAAGAAGCAAATGTCCATTATTATAAGATTTGTGAATGTTGATGATGCAAATGACATTAGGGTGGAAGAATGTTTTCGTGGATTCATAACGGTGGATGATACATCTGGGCTTGGTCTTTTTAAAAAGCTAGAAAATGTTTTGGTTGAACTTAAACTTGATATTAATGATGTGAGAGGACAAGGGTATGACAATGGTCGAACATGAAAGATAACAATAGAAAATAATTTTTTTTCTTGAACTTGAGTTTAATTTATTGACAATGATATTAAATACTTAATTGAACTTAATGTAGGTAAACATCAAGGTGTGCAAAAAAGACTACTTGATATAAATCCTAGGGCCTTCTATATTTCATGTAGATGGCATAGTCTTAATCTTGCTTTATACGATATGGCAAAATCATGTATGAAAGCTAGAAACTTTTTTGCATATGTGCAAAAGATTTATACTTTATTTTCCGGTTCAACTCATCAATGGAAAATACTTCGAAGCTATGTGAAAGGTTTGACTCCTAAACCTTTATCGGCAACCCGATGGGAAAGTCACATTGAAAGTGTTGAAGCAATAAGAATGCAAACATCGGAACTAAGAGATGCTTTAATTGATATTGCAAATAATTCTAGAGATGATGTTGTGATGATGGAGGCTAAAGGATTATGCCAAAATGGTTTGGAACATTTTGAATTCTTAATTATTTTGTGTATTTGGTACACAATATTAGACAATATTAATCGAGTAAGTAAAATACTTCAACGAGAGGAAACGGATATCGAAGATGCAATTACAAATATTAAGGAACTTGTAGCATTTTTTGAAAAACTTAGAGAAGATTGATTTGAAACCATGATGAATGAAGCTAAAGAAATTTCAATTGAAGTCGGTATTGATCCAATCTTTTTGGAAAAGAGAGTTGTGCGTAGAAAAAAACTATTTGATGAAGATATCGAAGAGAATAATGATATGCGATCCCCTAAAGATAATTTTCGAGTTGCTTATTTTCTTCATATAATAGATCAAGCTTGAACTTCACTTAGAGATCAGTTTGAGCAATTTAAGCTTTATGATGGAACTTTTGGTTTCTTGTTAAATTTGGAGTTTAAAAATATTGACGATGGTGAGTTGAAAAACCATTGCATGAAATTAGAAGGTTTTTTGGAACATGACGAAGAATAAGATATTTGTGGTAAAGAATTATTCTACGAGCTTCGACAATTAAAAAGGATTCTACCGTCGAAAGTAACTATTTCCATTGATATTTTAAACTTTTTGAGGTCTTATCGAGATGTAAGTGGATTTTTGAATGTTTGGGTTGCTTATCGAATTTTGTTAACTATTTCGGTAACGGTTGCTTCGGTAGAAAGAAGTTTCTCAAAATTGAAATTGATTAAAACATATCTTCGGACTACTATATCGCAAGAAAGGTTAAGCGGATTATCTATGATTTCAATTGAAAATGAGTACTTGGATATGCTTAACTATGAAGGAACAATAGAAGAGTTTGCTTCAAAAAATGCGAGAAGGAGTTGTTTTCGTTAATTGCATTAGCATGCTATGATATCATGTTGACATTTTGATTTTTGATATGTACTCTAAATGGCTTAGTAGACCAATATTTTGTAATTATCATTCTATACATGAAAGAGTTTTCATATTGTTTCCATATTAAAAAATTTCATTTTTATTTCTGCATTTAAAATTGTCGTTCTCTTTTAAAAGAATAGGACAAAAAGAAATGAAAACATAAAGCTCGTCAAAGGCGTTAAATATCTTTGGGCCGGCCACGCTTGTACCTAGACACATTCGTACGGATTGGGTACCAATAGTTTTTAAGGTTAAATATCAACCCACGCTCTGAGCTAGCAAAAAAATCTCTTCCTGTGCAGAAGAAACTAACTTTCTTTTTGCAGTTAGTGTTTAGAACTTTAACATTTCGTAGCCCTTCCCTACATTGTCAGAACTAGTCATACGTTAAAAAAATTCAAGCAGCCAAAATGTAGAAAGACACTCAACATAGTACGTACCATGTTCAACCTTTGCTTAATCAGTCAAATTGCTCAAAAAAAATATTAATCGGTCAAATTACTCAAAAAAACTCTTAATTAATCAGACAATGAAAATTAGATGCATTACTCGTGTAAAGTAACCGTGAATCAAAGCAGACAATGGCCAATGACAATAGCAACATACAACTAAGATCACAACAGATACCATAGCCAGATATGATGAAGCATGACTCATTAACAATATAGACGTAGAATACAGAAGAATATAAAAGGTTCATTGGCCTCGGTGACAGGTGTGCCATAGATTGAACTCTTTAACAATAACTAAACAAGCCAAACCAAACATATGTAGAACTAATTCAGTCGATAGTCAAAAGCGTCATGCAATAAAGCCTATTCAAAAACCATGAATTTTGATATGTTTTTTTTTGAAAGATGGTAAAGGGCCAGGCCCATAATACAAAAAACGGGCAAATACCCGAGTCTCTATTTACAAAACCCTAACTCTATTAGGGTTGCGGACACAATATACCGATATACAAAACAAAATAATGGCGACGAGATTATCTCAAATGCGAGACTTCAGATCTCCTTTGTCTGCTTTCCACTACTTTCTCCCTTTTCCCAATAAGAAAGACCCTGATTAAATTTGCTTCTCATACTTTTGTCGGCTTTGATTGTGCTGGTGTAGCTTTTCGAAGCTAAGTTATGGTTCATTGAACCTAGATTTACAGATCTGATGTCATCGTGACTCAGATCTGTAGATCTGTAGCTACTTTCGTAAGCTTCAGGTTGCCTGTTGGTTTGAAGCTCGTTAGTACTTTGGTTAAATTGCTGATGAATGCTTAAATCAGTTTGATAGGCCTTCGGATTGTGGAGATAATGTTCGAGTACTTACTACCAGCCTCTTTTCTCCAAAAATCCGCAAGGAAATCAAATTTGGTTTGGTCTTTAACTTTTTTCTTAGACTTATGAAGAATAACTCTGTTGTCACTTTCTATAATTATCCATCTTTGCTCTTTGGAAAGTTTCGACTTGTTATGAGTACGATTATTTCTCTCTTTCCATATATGATATACAGCTGTAGTCAATAATACATGCGCAAGAACTCTTTCCAGTGATTTGCTTCTAAATTGGTTGTTGATATCCATTATAATCTGATTAAGATCCATGCTACTTTTATTGTTCATGCTCAACTTAGTTCTAATCTGGCTCCATATGTAATAACTGTAATTGCATTCAAAGAATAGATGAGTAGCGGTTTCATTAGCTAAGTTACATAAGGAACAAAGTGAATAAGTATTTCTTCCCCATTTATTGATTATATCCAAAGTTGGCAATCTGTTTTTAATTGCAAAATATGTACAGATAGCCATCTTAGGATTATTCACCTTATTCCAAATGCATTTATGCCAATCAACAGTAGGTTGTTTACTTCTAATATGTTCCTAAGTTTTTTTAAAACAAAACTTACCTTTGCTGCTAGCTAACCATTCCCAATAATCACATTCTGCATTAGGATCTAAAAGAATATTAGTAATAATATTTTTATGTGGATTAGTAATTGGATGTAGATGAGGTTGTCATTGATTATTTATAATAATGACATCTACATTATCATTATCACCACCACAAATAACTAGATTATCCCATCATACCCTATTAATAAAAGAATCATTTTGAAACCAAGGGTCAAACTATAGACTAGTTTCATTACCTGATTTGAATTTTCTTTGAACTAAAGATTTTCCTAATTCTCTACATTTTAAGATTTGACTCCAAGCATTAGATTGATTATTTTTTGGTAAAGCTGTCCAAAAATTACCATTTTTAAGATATTTACATGTCATCCATTTAGTCCATAAAGAGTCTCCACTTACAAATCTCCAAAAAAGTTTAAATTGACATGTTAAACTAAGGTCATTCAGATTTCTAATACCAATGCCTCCTTCTTTTTTGGGTCTACATACTTTATCCCAACTAATTTTATGGTATATACCCCCTCCATAGAAAGTCAGCACACCTACTTTCCATTTTTTTAATTATAGCCAAAGGGATACGATATGTTGGAAGCTAGTATAGAATGATGGCATACATAACAGTCTTTAAAAGTTCAATTCTGCCAGCAATAGATAGAAGTTTACAAGAATAGGTCTCCATTCTGTTTTGAATTTTCTCAATCAGATTAGAACAATCACTGTCCTTAATCTGATTGACAGATAAAGGGAGAACTAAATATTTGTAGGAAGGTTACCTTCACCCACTTTAAGAACTTCCAAAACCTCCTTTTTACACCTGCAATGCGTATTAAAATATGCCTTTGTTTTAAATTCATTAATTTGAAGTCCTGCATATTTGTACATATTCTCAAAAACTTGGCTAATTGCATCTGCATTATTTTTATTGGCCTTAGAGAAAAACATGAGATCATCAGCATAAATGAGGTGAGTAATTGATGGTTGAACTCTATTGATTGGAGAAATATTATTTTTAATTGTTTCTATGTCAATAAGAATAGAAAAATATTCCATAGCCAAAGTAAAAAGATAAGGAGAAAGTGGATCACCCTGTCTAATACCCCTATTACTTTTGATAAAACCCTCAGGTTTACCTTGGAATAAATTAGAGAAGGTGGGTGTATTAATGCACTCAAAAATTAACTTGAAAATTTTAGTAGGAAACCTCATACATTTCATGATGTGAATTATGAAATTTCTGTTCACTTTATCATAGGTTTTTTGTAAGTCAACTTTAAGACACATATTATCACCATTTTTATTATTAAAATTCCTGAACATTTCATGTGCCAACAAAGAATTTTCATAGATAAGTCTACCAAGAATATAAGCACTCTAATTTTCTAAGATTATAAAGGGAAGAAACAGTTTTATCTATTTCTCAAAATGGTATCAATGATTTTGTAAACAAAATTGCAGCAAGAAATTGGTCTATAATCTCCAACGAAAGTTGGATTTTTGTTTTATGGAATTAAAGTAATGAAGGTATAATTAAAACTTTTAAGCAAACTTCCCTTTGTCCAAAAATTCATTGACAACACTAATTATCTGTTCCTTAATATTTTCCCAGTGAGTTATATTCTTTTTTGCATTAAAGCCATCTGGACCTGAACTTTTATTATCACCAGCACAAAAAATAATGGATTTAATTTCTTTCTGATTTACAGAAGCCAATAAAATTTCTGTAGCATTATCATTTAACACATTCTTACAGATAATATCAGGAAAATTAGTTTCATTTGAGTCTGAGAAATATAAATAAGAATAAAAATTGATGGCTTCACTAGCAACCTATCGTAGTCATTAATGTAAGAACCCCTACTGTCAATAATCTTTCCTATATTGTGAATATGTTTTCTGCAACTCATTTTAGCATGAAAAATTTAGTGCAGTCATCTCCTATAGGAAGCCAGTCCACTTTAGCTTTGTGCTTATAGTTAACTGTGTTAATATAAAGCTCGTGAGAAAGTTTTTCTTAGCTAGAAAAGAATTTATCAATGATGTTAATATTACCAGGATTATCATCAGCTATCCTTTGCAAATATTTTCCTTCCTCTCTTAGTTTGTTTAGAATATCATTCTTATTACAGTTATCCTTACTCTAGTTTTTAATTTTAATTTTTGTATTTTTTAAAAACATGTTAAACTGGAATTGGTAAGAACCAGTACAAGAGAAATTGAAACACTCTTTAATTATCTCATTGTATTCATTGTTAGCCTCCCATCCATTTTTAAACTTAAAAGGAGAAACTTTATTATTATTATTATTATTATTATTATTATTATTATTCTAATTATGAAAAAAGTTTATAAGTAAAGGGGCATGATCATTATTGTTTTGCTCAATGGAGCAACAACTGAAATCTGGGAAAACATCGCAGAAGTTTCTATTAATTAAGACTCTATCAAGTTTACAATGTATATTCTTTTCTTTACCAGATTTCCAAGTGTATTTGTTTCCTCTTATAATTTGTTCTATAAGACCAGATTCAAGAAAATTTTTGTTAATTTTTCTAATTTACTATGGGGGATTTTATTACCACCAAATTTCTCATATGCATGGAAAACAGTATTAAGATCTCCCATAATAAGCCAAGGAAAATCATAGGTTTGACTTAATGCTTTTAACTTGTACCATAAACTATTTCTTTCATTTTCAAAAATTGCTACCATAGATATTGGTGATTTGTAATGAGAAACCACTAACATTCCTTAAATTGCAATCAATAAATTGAATGTCCTTATTATAATTAACCATATCCCAAACATTTGAGTCCCAAATAACTAAAATTCTACCCTTGCTGCCATAGTAATTGTTGTTGATAGATTTCCAATTATTGGAAAGTCTAAAACATAATTTCTCAATATTAGCATCATCCATCTTATTTTCAATGAGGGAAAACAATGATGGTTTATAAATCCTAACCATATTTATAATATCAGTTTGCTTTGCAAGGGAATTCATACCCCTGACATTCTAAGCAATGATAGACATAATAAAATATAATAATATTGTAGATTAAAATATATGAAACAAAAAGGGCTTCAGATTGAACCTGATGCACTGATACCCTTACCCTTCTTCTTTTTCTCGGTGCTTTTAGCTTTAAGTCTTGTGGTCATTTCATTCCAATCTGGATTGACTGATATTTAATTTTTTCCTGAAAGCCTTCTTCTCTTTAATTTTGCTCTTATTTTTTTCAACTGCTTTAACCTTGGCAATATGTAATTCTGATAAATCAAATTGTTTTTCAGATTCATTCATAACATGGTCAGTAGTTGGTACAGTAGCACTGTCTAAGATTCAGATAAGAGAGATGTCAAACTCCTCAGCATTGTGAGGCAAAGTTGAGTGGGTGCCGACACTGTCCTCAACTTCTGCAGCATTTACTGATAGAGGTTCACTCTCCATGTTATTTTCCCGACTCTGGTTGGTTCTTTGCTGAGGGAATTTGTTTATAACTGTACCATAATTGTCTGTAATTAAACATGACTCTAAAATGGAAGGGATTTCAAAGTTAAAGACCTTTTTATTATTGTTTCCCTCATATGTACTGTGTTGTATTATATCCTTCGAATTTTCTTTCCAACCTTTGAATGATGAACTTCTATAGCAAGGATCTGGTCATTATGATCGGTGAACGATTTTGATATTGTTTCTTGATTGAAGATGATACCTTCGTGGCTGATTCGATCCTTGTTCTTTTGGATCAGTGACTGATTAATTGCCTCTTCATTGAGATTAGGTTCTTGAGATGTCTCAACTGAATTATTTTCTTGGACTACAAAGATTTCTTTGTTTTGGTTATTGGCTTTGGGTATCCACATTTGTTTTGGATTACATTGTTCCCTAGTATGTCTGAAGCATTTACAGATACTACAATTTGGTGGAACCCGTTCATATTCAATTTTTGGAGAAATATTTTCGCCATTGTAGAGTGTAAGATTGATTTCTTGAGGAAGTTCATCATCCGTAGATACCTCCACAAGAAGACGAGCGTAATTCAATCTCATTTTCATGGTTGTAGCTGCATCCATTTTTATGGGTTTTCCAATAATGCCGGCCATCACGCTGAAAGCCTTGTGATCCTACAATTTAAGATTGACATTGGGTAACTTAACCCATATTGGCATCATAATAAGAAGATCTCTGTTCATTTTCAGGGATTCAGACCATCTTCTCATTAAGATGAGTTTTCCATTATATAAATATGGTCCATTCTGAATAACTGAATTGCAATCTTGAAACTCCTTGAATTTAACAAGAAAGAATCCATTTTCTCTGGTAAAGATTTCAAATTCTCCAATTGGTTTCCAGACACATTGAATATAAGCTTTGAAAAAATATAATATTGTTTGGTGCCCACAACATAAACCAAGACCGAATTATTCCAGCATTCAGTGGCTCTTTTGCAAACATCCTCCTTTGTCATACCATATTTCTTGTTGCTAATTTTGATAGGAGCAATAGTTTCAAGATTACATTCATCTTCTTTTGGTTCTTTAGATTGCTCAGAAATGATGTCTGCCAATGATTTTTGTCCCTGTTCTTTATTCAGAGAAAAAGTTATCGGTTTTCTAGATTGGAACGGTTGATTCCATTTTTCTGATGGGTGAAAGTCGGAATTTGACCCCTTTTTTTTCTTTATTTCACCATCATTGACTCGTGACAATCTCTGATTTTACTGGGCTGACGTTTTCTTTGTGATCTTGACTGAACCAATTGAAAGCCATCATCATCTGTGATGATACCATTATTAGATTTTCTGATGTGTGATTCAGGTGGTCTATTTTGATGCCTTAAAAATGAAAGATGAGATTGATTTTCGAGAGGAGAGTGAGTTTCCTCCATGGCTGAGGAAAACCCTAAATTTTTCTATAGTTGTTTCTTGAAACGCATATGAATTTTGATATGTTCGTTCTTCACAATGCCATCCTGTATCAATGAAAACAAATTTCAACACTTACAAACCCACAAATGATGAAAAAATGTACTAATACCAACATGCGAAATCAAGATTATAGGTCCATTTGGCGTATATCAAAATACAAGTGGTATTTTTGTTCTAAAATAGCAGTTAAAATATTGGTTACTGCTATTTGGAAATACACTGGCAATGGATATTTGATGCAAATATCCATGAAAATTGTCTAATTTCATCATTTTGTAAGCGAGTACATAAACATCTCATATTTCAGCAAAAGAATTGAAGTATATATCCAACCGCTTTATCGTCAAACAATCTCTATTACTCGGAGTGCCAAAAAAGAGAAATTTACAATTTTGCTACTACCATGCATGTTTTTTATAACTTGCGAACATGCGTTATGATAACTTCGAACATTGCACATCGACCCCTGACTGATATTTCAAATACATATAACACTCAGATTATACCTGAACAAGGAATGCATCCACGTACTTCCTTTGATCACCTTGGAGCCGAATAACCTAAAAAAACACATTGCATGCATATTATCAATGACCAAAAAAAGAAAGAGGAAGAGTTTACTGTGATGATTTTAAGTGTGGTATAAAAGTTACCTGGCCAAGTTCAGGATCTTGGACTACAGTACCGGTGCAGCAAAATTCCTTTTTGAGGTCTTTAAGGATTTTGTTGTAGCTGAACTCTTTCATTAATCCTTGCACAGTTGTCAGGCTCTTTCTACCGTTGCGTTGTTTTATGCGCACATGCACATACTCTTTCGTTCCAGCACCAGAGTCGTCAGCGTTTGCCTCAGCAAAAGGATCTTCAAACATACATTAATCGAAAATTAAGACGGAATAAGAACCCCATAAAAAAATTAATGTAATTTTGGTTGCTTACCAAAAGCAGTGGGAATCTGAGATTCTGAATCAGACATGAACTCTTTTCCAGACTAACAACTACACCGATTTATTACTTTTCTGTACGAAGCTGAAATTAAGAAGTACCAAGGATCATGAGTTACAGTTTAAGCCAATATATACAGTTAACAACTAGCATCGAAAGCAAGAGAAAAAAAAATCAAGGTGCAAGGCTTAATTTATTAATTGCAGCATGAACTAATAAAGGAATTACAAGGACTGTAAGATGTCCCATCTCCACTTTGTTCTTGTTATTATTCGGATATGCCAATACTTGTTAACAGTAATGCATTTTATTTGTGAAGGGTTGTGTTCTTTCCTCAATAGTTATTATTAAATGCGTTGTTGTCTCTTTTGTAGCCAATGGCTCTGTTTGTGTCTCTTGAAATTATTTTCAAGCATTGTGTCCTTTATAAACAGATGCAAGTGTATGTATAAATGAACCAAGGATTTGAACTGTAGATGTGTGGAAAAAGTGAATGAAATTAATCTTTCTTGTCAATTATTCTATTCTTCAATAAGAACTAAATTCTTTTTAAATATTACTAACACTTTTTCCAACAAATTTGGTATCAGAGCCATTCTGATCCTTCCCCTGTCTTACCAACGACATCGAACTCAAACTCCCCAATCATTGGCAACATTCAAAATTTAATGTCTATTTTTGATGGAGAGAATTATGAATTTTGGAGTTTACAAATGAAGAATTTGTTCATCTCACAAGATCTTTGGGATCTTGTTCAAGATGGTTATGAGAAACTTGCTTCTTCCTCAAAAGAAAAAGTAACAGAAGAACAACAACAGGCTTACAATGAAAACAGAATGAGAGATGTCGAGGCTTTATTCCTTATTCAACAATGAGTAGGTAAAAATCTCTTTCCAAGATTATTATCAGCATCAACATCAAAGGAGGGATGGCACATACTCAAAACTGTGTTCCAAGGATCACAAAAAGTGATCTCCATCAAACTCCAATCCTTGTGGAGGGATTTTGATAACTTGATGATGAAGGAAAATGAATCTATTCAAAAATTCTTCACCCGAATTTATGGAATTATAAATCAAATCAGAAGCTACGGAGACACTATTGCAGATAGAAAGATTGCGGAAAAAACACTCCGCAGCCTGACACAAAAATATGATCATATCATGGCAGCGATAGAGGAATCAAAGGATCTGACTATGATATCCTTACATGAACTGATTGGTTCATTAGAAGCATAAGAAAAAACAATCAACAGATTTGTAGAACAGCCCATAGAGCAATCTTTTCAGTCTAAAGTGAATATGAAAGAAACCGAAGGCAAACAAAAAGGAGAAGTTCAAAAACCTCAAAACAGAAGAAGCAAAAAATTTGGACGTAAAAATTTCAACAAAGGAAGCAGTTTCAACATGCAAAAATGGAGTAACAACACAAGAAGCCAGAATAATAGCTCAGTCCCAAGATGCTATGTTTGTAAAAAGCATGGGCATGAAAGTGAAGATTATTATTACAAGTGTACTAGATGCAAGATACCTAATCATTCCCAACAAGACTGCAGATATCAAAAGAACAATGAAGCCAATATCTCTACTCAAAATAATTCTCAAGAGGAATTATTCTATTCATGTTTAAGTTCTCATCAAGATTCGGAGGATGTATGGTATATGGATAGTGGCTGTAGCAATCATATGACTGGGAAAAAGCAATGTTTCGTTAAGCTTGAAGAAAATATAATATCTCAAGTAAAACTTGGAGATGGAAAACTGCATAATGTTGCAGGTAAGGATATTGTTTTAGTCTAGACAAAAGGAGGTACATCAAAACTGATCGACGATGTTTTGTATGTTCCAAATTTGACTCAAAATTTGTTGAGTGTGGGACAACTTGTGCAAAGAGGTTTTTTGGTAAAATTTGAAGATGATTGTTATGCTATATCAGATAAGAAAAGCAACATTCCTATAGCCAAGATCAAAATGACCGCAAAAACAAAGTTTTCCCGTTGGTAATATCATCAAAAAAACTTTGTTTTGAAAGCAACAAAATTTGAAGGATCATTGTTATGGCAGCAACGATATCGCCATTTGAATCAAAGAAGTCTACATCTACTACATCAGAAAAGAATGGTGGTTGGTCTCCCCTCCGTGCATGTTGAAAAGGAAGTTTGCGAAGGATGTGTCTTTGGAAAATTTCACCGGTTTCCATTCTCACTATCAACCTGGAGAGCAAGTGCACCCCTTGAACTCGTCCATGCTGACATTTGCGGACCAACTCACACTCCATCCTTCAATCACAAAAGATATTTTATTCTGTTCGTAGATGATTTTTCAAGAATGATGTGGGTTTATTTTCTAGAACAGAAATCAGAAGCATTTTCCATTTTCAAAAAATTTAAAGCTTTTAGAGAAAAACAAAGTGGTCACACTCTGAAAATGCTAAGGACTGATCGTGGGGGAGAGTTTACATCAAATGAATTTTCTAGTTTTTGCAAAAGCAATGGTACTAAAAGAGAATTGACATCTGGCTACACCCCACAACAAAACGGAGTTTCCGAATGAAGAAATCGTACAATTATTGAAATGGCAAGGAGCATGTTAAAGGCAAAAGATCTGCCAAATATGTTTTGGGCTGAAGCTATTCATACAGCCATCTTCTTACTCAATAAGTCTCCAACTAAAGCTCTCAAAAATATGACTCCATTTTGAAGCACGAAATAATTTTAAACCAAAGTTAGATTTACTAAAAGAATTTGGCTGCATTGCATATGCACATATTCCTTCTCAAAAGAGGGGAAAATTTGATGAAAAAGGACAGAAATACATCTTCGTCGGATATAGCGACCACTCCAAGGCATACAGATTGATCGATCCAAGAACCAACAACTTGGTAATCTCTAGAATTATTATTTTTGATGAGCTCAAGGCTTGGAGATGGGAGAATGAGCATACAAATGCTCCAAGAATTTTTGAGGAATCAAAATCATCAAATCTAAAAGAAAAATGTTGTCTGAAGAAGAAAATTTGCTGCCTCAAAATCCAATAACAAGTACCATACTAAGTACATCAACATCTGGCTCTCTTTAAGCTTCACCAGATTCTACTCCAAGACCAAACCAGAAGTACCGCTCGTTGCAAGAGATCTATGATGTTGCTCTCAGTGCAATAGAACCTCAAAATTTCGAAGATGTGGTAAAAGAGAAAATATGGAAAGATGCTATGGATGAAGAAATGACAGTAATCAAGAAAAATAAAACATGGGAGCTAGTGGATCGCCTGAAGGAAAAAGACAGCATTGGACTCAAATGGATCTTCAAGACAAAGTTTAATCAAGACGGCTCAATCCAAAAGCACAAGGCTCATTTGGTTGCGGAGGGATACTCTCAACAACCAAGAATTGATTTTAATGAGACATTTTCTCCCATGGTTCGAATGGAGACTATAAGAACAGTTTTGACATTCGTTGCACAATTGAGAACATTGGGTTTATCAATTAGATGTCAAGTCGGCATTTTTGAATGAAGAACTAGAAGAAGAAGTCTATGTCGAGCAACCGCAAGGATATATTGAGAAATGAAATGAGGAAAAAATTTGTCGTCTCCGAAAAGCTTTATATGGTTTGAAGCAAGCACCACGAGCATGGAATAGTAAAATTGATAATTACTTTTGTCAAAATAGATTTTGTAGAAGTTCAAGTGAGCCATCACTCTATCACAAAAAGGAAGGAACACATGATTTTATTATACCGTGTCTTTATGTTGATGATTTAATATATATAAGTACAAATCCAAGGATGGCAGAAGCTTTTAAGAAGGCTATGATGAAGGAATTCGAAATGATAGACTTGGGCAATATGAGATTCTTTTTAGGAATGCAGGTTCAACAATCGGATGAAGGAATATTCATTTCTCAAGAAAAATATGAAGAAATCTTTTGAAAAAAAATTAATATGTTGAACTGCAAAACAATAGATACTCCAATGGCTATTAACTTGAAGCTTTCATGCAATGATGAAGCACCAAAAGCAGATGCATCTCTTTATAGAAGTTTGGTTGGTTCATTAATATATTTGACAAATACTAGGCCTGATATTGTTCATGCCGTGAGTATTGTATCTAGATTTATAAGTAAGCCAAGTAATTATCATTTATCAGCAGCAAAAAGAATTCTCCGATATGTTCAAGGGACCAAAGGGTATAGCATCATGTATAAATAAGAACAGATAAGCAATTTAGTTGGGTTACAGACAGTGATTAGGCAGACTCAGTAGATGATAGAAAGAACACCTCTGGTCATGTATTCTTCTTAGGAAGTAAGGCCATATCATGGTCATCTAAGAATCAAATTACAGTTGCATTATCATCTGCAGAGGCTGAATATATATCAGCAACAAGCGCAAGTTGTGAAGCGGTTTGGTTAAGAAGGATTTTGGGAGATCTTCATCAAAAACAAAATTTTCCAACGGACGTATACTGTGATAATATGTCAACTATTGCCATGACAAATAATCCAATATTTCATAGCATACCCAAACACATAGAACTCCGTCATCATTTCATCAGAAAATTAGTTGAAGATAATGAGATTGAACTAAAGTTTATCAAAACTGACGAACAAATAGCAGATGTATTCACCAAAGCTCTGCCCAAGGAGAAGTTCTGTTTTTTCAGAGACAAGCTAAATGTGCAGTCCAACATATGCATTAAGGGGGAGTGTTAACAGAAATGCATTTTCTTTGTGAAGGGTTGTGTTCTTTGCTTAATAGTTATTACTAAATGTATTGTTGTGTCTTTTGTAGCCAATGGTTGTGTTTGTGTCTCTTGAAATTATTTTCAAGCGTTGTGTCCTTTATAAACAGATGCAAGTGTATGTATAAATGAACCAAGGATATGAACTGCAAATGTGTGAAAAAAGTGAATGAAATTAATCTTTCTTGTCAATTATTCTATTCTCCAATAAGAACTAAATTCTTTTTAAATATTATTAACCCTTTTTCCAACAATACTGATATTAAAAAAGTAAGGATGCAAAAACGGCTGCAAATTCAATAATGGAAGTGGAATTTTCTGACCAGAGCAATAGATCATACACATAGTCAGTCGTAAAATAAACTTGTACATTCGTGTTACCTTGATAGTAAAATGTTTTAATATTTTGGGGGCTAAATAAAGGGGGCAGCTGATCCTTCCCCCTATGTGTGTGTCTTCCACGTTAAACTGTTAGAATATATTATATAATATATGTCTACAACTATGAGTGTATATAAACATTTGGTAAACCAAGTAACAGTGGAATACACACTAAGTGATCAAAAGATAATAAGCTTAGCTGACTGTTATCCTCGCACCACACTTTACCTTAACCAATTATCGGGTTGCATATGCAAAGCCTACAAAAGCACAAAATATGGTCCCAATAATTGCATGTACAAATGTTCTAATAACAACAAGCTTACATCACCAAAATAACTGTATGTATGTAGGTTCAAACCATAGGTTTTAAGACAGGACCGAAAATCAAACCACAATGGACCTGATCGGAGGTTTTGGTCGTTCGATCAATTGAACCATCGAAACCAAATTGGTAGTAATTTGTAATTAAAATCATACAAACACATATACGGACACACATAGAATAATTTTATACATGACAGCAACTAAAATAAACTAATAAAATAATAGTTCTATAATTTTCTTTTGTTACAGATGCATTATGTTATAAATTAAGTAAATTATTTGCATAGTATTACTAAAGTGAATATAAGATATATCATAATAACATTCTTGTTAAGAACATTACATAATTGTTTTCGCAATAGGTTATAAGGCTCACTAAGATTAGTTCTGGATACACCTGTTACTCAGCTCTAACCTACAAACAGGTTACAAGGCCATGCCTTTATGGACCTGATGTATCTAGCCTGTTTGAATGGGATATGTATTAAAATAGTTTTGTTGGTAAATAGTTTCTGCCGCTTGACTATGGTTTAACCACGGTTCTTGTCAGTTTTTGGTGGTACTACAGAAAGAGGTTCAATGCCTTTCGAGAGCATGTTGGTTTGCAGCCCATGGTTAACCAAGGTTGGATCCATGGACAAACCGGTTTCCAAATCATGAGTTCAGACTACCGTATGGAAGCATTCTTTTTATCAAAACAATATTCCATGAATTTGTTTGAAAGAAGAAGCTTTCTACTATGTGCACACTAATTTTCAGTTCAATCAGAGATCGTTTGGTTACATGTTCCATGTCTGTAATTTGAACGCGAGAGGGTTTCAGACTTGGGCAAAATTCAACATGGCCTGAGTTCATGTTTGAGATTTCATATCTTTAGCATTTCATATCGAAATTAAGTGAATCTTTTTCTATTTCATAGATAAATTGTTCTACTTTATGTGTATCAAATTTTAGACTATTCTGAGGTCATTAAGCCTTTCAAATTATGTTTGAAAGTTGCACACGGAGAAGATTTCAGACCTGGGTATTACTTTTAACGTAAGAATTTTTGTGTTATGTCTTGTTTTCCAATCCGTTTTTCGACTTATGCATCTTGTTTTTGTGATATTTCTGTACTGCTTTGCGGCCAAAAAGCCTATCAATAGGCAAGCCAGAATTTTGAATTTTTGGCTCGAAATTCATCGATTTTGAGATGTTTTCAAATGTCAGTTTTGGTGTTTTTCGATGATTTTTATTTGATTTCGAGCACGGATTTTTCCAAAAAAAATTTGAAATAATTTTTAAAATAAATTGGCTTTTGAAATAATTATTATGTAATATTTATAAATTATTTTCAAGCTATAAAAACTATATATTCTCTATAATAAGGGAATTTCAAAGATTGTTTTCCAAAAATGATTTCGAAAATGGTTTTAAAAGTTTGTTTTCTCAAATAAATTATTTTATGTATAAAATACACGTTTTTGCACTATTCGAGCAAATGAGATGGAGAATTAAATGATTTGGCAAAACACGTGGTATGGGACACGTGCGTTTATCTTATCAGTTAATTCCTGACTTGTCCGTTTGATCGTTTTAACCTTCGGGTCGTGTTTACTGATGAGATGAGGTAAACATTTTATTGCTTTTGAGTGTGACATTTACTAGCAGTTAGTAAACCGTTTAGTGTGAACGTGTGGTATGGGATGCACGTTAAAACTTTTCAGGTTCCTGTCTGAGAATTTGTGACACATTTGCCATTGCGGCGTATTGCCAGTACTGGACCTTCGGGTCATTGCCATTGCGGCGTATTTGTCCTTGAGACGTTTGTCATTGCGGCGTATTTGTCATTGTGACGTATTTTCCTTCGGGCATGGCACCTTCTTTGAGAGATCAATACTTGGCATGCTTCGGCCACATGTACGTGCAAATTTTTGAGATGATTTCATTGATTATTTTGATTTCCCAAGTGTATTGCCTTTTTCATGGTTGGTCATTCGAGCCGTTTGATATATATATATATATATATATATATATAAATAAATATATATATAGCGGTTACCTTATGAGAATCTGAACTCTTTTAAATTCTATCTTTGAGATTTGAGTTGTCTACGTTAGCGTTATTTGAGATTTGCCTTTTGGCATTTTTTTGGAATTTATATTCTCCTATTTGAAGATATATGCATTGCCTTTATGGCATATTTTGAGATGGTAATTTCTTTGGAAATGCTTTTGAGTTTGACGATGTGGTGGGTTTTGGATTTCTCATTTTTAGGAGTTATGATTTTCCCTTAACCATTTTTGATGATTTGTGATATGCCGATGATACGAGGCTTGCTCTATTTAGCGTTTTGTGGATATTGATTTATCTCTTTGAGATTATATACTCATGCTAGTGATACTATATCATGTGTAGTAACCATACTTATACTTAGAATAGTTTCTTCTCATTTGAGAAGAATATCACTCCTATCCTTATACTCATACTATCGTTTATCCATATTAACTGATTGTTTTAGCTAGACTGATCCATGTATTTTATACTTGGTTCAGACCGAGGTGTTTCAGGTTAGGAACCCGTTGGACTTAGCATTTCTACTTCTGCTTTGATATTTTTCTATCGCCTTTTTGATGTAGCTTTTTGTGTAGACTCTGATATGTGTATTTTTGACACATTGTATACTGTGTGGTCGTCATACCACTTATGTGTATCATTTTGTATTACACCGGGGATGTATATGTGTATATATATATTTGTGTGTGTATATTTGTTGTTTGATGTTCTATGATGTGATATGTATTTAGTTGTTGTGTTTTGTTCTGATAGATCCGTAGCTACCTATAATTTTGTATTAAGCATTTATTGGATATGTCGATTTACTTGAGATAGAGGAAAAAAATTAAAGCATTTATTGACGTATTCAATAGATGTTTCAGCAAAGTAATAGATGGTCGCTCCTAACCAGCCATATTCTCCGCATTAGTAGACAGTATTACCTAGTAATACTCTTTGTTAATGTGGGTCTCGATGTGTGGCATCACACAAGGCTTCATTGAATCCTGAAAGTCCATATAGTTCGATAACCCATTTGTACCTGGTGGGTTTGTAACATTCCTAAAAATATTAGCCAAAATAATACAATAATTAATTTAATTTTGAAATTAAATTGTGAGGTTATTTGTGAATTAATTGGAGATTTTCAGAATAAACTTAAAATTTTAGATTTTAAATAGAAATTTGATTACAAGCAAAATAAAAAAAATGTAAGTAAATAATTTGTAGGTAAATTAATAAAAAGGGTTAAAACATAAAGTATGTTTTCATAAGTTAAATTAAAGTAAGAATTTAAAACAAGGTTACAAATAAATTTAAACTAAGGGGTTTCAACATAAAAATGCAAATTGCTTCAATAGTAACAAATAAATGAAAAAGAAGAAGAAGAACAATTCTTTTAACACATTGTATATATGTGTACACAAACCAATATAACATACTTTAAAGGATCTTACATATATGCATATATATCCAAATAGCATCATCACTCTTTATTTTAAATAATCAAGTTTAAAAATGCAATCAAACCATATCTCACAAAATCTGAAACAAACAGTAAAAAGAGATGTGGCCTCACCTATTCCAATACATAAAGCTGTCTAAAGCATAGATATCAAAAAGGAAAAAAAATTGGCAACTCAGTTTTACATTTCTCAAACCCGAAAATAAAATTGCAGTTAAAAAAAAAAATTCAAGAATGCAAAAAGTTCAAAACCTGGTTCTTCCATTTATCAATTCGAGAACTTCATAATCTTTCCAAAAAAAAAAGAAAAAAAAAGAGAAGAAAAACTCAATGCAAATGAAAATCTGGAAGCTTTAGCCTGGGAGCAATTTCAAAGCCTGGGGGAAACATGCAAGTTCAGGCAAACAAACTCAAGCTATAGCCTACAAAACTCCATCTTTCAGGCTTTGGCTAGAATAAAGCAGTGCAGTAATTTTTGAAACAAATTCAAGGCAAGTAAAATTTTCTTTTAAAGATTTTTTGATTGAATCTGTTAAACATTTATGCAACAAGGATTAAGCTATGGTATCCATCAATCATTTGCAGCAAAATAATCAAGTTCAAAGATAAAAGAATCAATTTCTGATTTGCAACTGAAGACCCTGTTCTTTTTTTCTGACCTTCCCAGTTCTTTCTTTTTGAACAAGGTGAGTAAACCTTGTTTTATTTTTATCCTGGCTTCTATTGCATGTTTGGGTGATGTAGGAAATCTAAACTTTGTTTGCATTTGAATGTATGATGGAATGCTTGGCTTGTCATGTTGATTTTATAAAAAAATAAATAAAAAAAAAAAATTTGTCACTGTATTAGCTTCAGGAAACCAAAAAATTTTCAAGCCCCTTCCTTCATCTCTGTTTCTATTCTCTGTTGCTTTAGAAAAATAAAGTAAACATGTTGGAGTTCCAATTTCTCCTGTGTCTGAATGCCTATAGGAGTAGAAATGAGTTGCATATGAATGAAGTGTATGCTTATGCTTTGAATTTCCAGGAAACCTTTGCTCCCTGTTCCTATTTCCTGTAACATTTAGTTACAGGGAAATTATAAATTACTAAATAAGCCTATATGTAGTTCAAAACCTGCACTTGTGTTCAGGATTAAATCAAAGGCACATGCATGATTTTAATCTCTGGTTGATGAAGTAAACCATAACCAAAAATTCAATATCTTTCTTCTCCCTTCTCTTTGCTTCTGAAAATAATTGTAAGTAAGTTAAGGTATTATTTAACCTGTATTTCATCTCAGTAATGAATCAAGGCAGAGAAACTGGAAATATATTTTTTTCTGGAAAATGGTGAACTCAGCAACAACCCAAATAAGCAATAAATTCGAGTATCTCAGATTTATATCTCAGTAATATTACTTGAATCCCCTTGAAAAACGATGATTTTTGAAACTAAAATGTAGATTTTACATTGAGCCTTCATCAAGAAATTTAAGTTGATACAAAAATCTAACTTTTGTCAAATTCTGATGATTCAAGTAATCGTAGTCCGCATGATCATCGTCGCAGCTAGATTTAATGCTCAGTATCACCAGAAAAATACTAGATTAATTTTTAAAACGTTGCACTTTTGATTGGAGATCAAACTAGGGTTTAAAAACCACTTTCTGTTCACGTTGGATACAACAGTGCCGCGCCTCCTAGGGATGATCGGAACCAGTGTCAGGGGGGCTAATGGATGCGTCGCGTGGTGACGAAGCTTTGGGCCAAAATTGGTGGCCGATAACGGCCAGAGGTGACGGCGCATGGCGCTTATTGGTTGGCGTCCTGATGGTGGTTTTGGGGCCGATAACTCGATTTTGATTCGAGAGGAGATTGGGCACTTCGGTGGCTGAGGATGGTTGCCGGGATGGTGGTGGACATGCGGCGATGTTCGCCAGAGATCGGAGTTGCCTCCGGTGCCGGTGCATGTGCACGAGGAAGAGTATGTGTCAGTTGGAGCTTGGAAGAAAAGAAGGAGAAGAAGAAGGTGAGGAGCTCGGGTTCGCGTGTGTGTAGTTCAGCGTTTGACTCGAAGTCATACCCGGGGGAAGACACGGGTTTAACTCATTTTGGCTCGGGTATTAATTTTCCCAGTCTAAAGTTTTAAAACATATTGATTTCTAAGAAAAATTTATTTATATAAAATGACAATTGTTTGTTAAGTGGGATGTGAAGTAAAAAGGGTTTTGAAATAAATTGTCTTTAAATAAATCAAGTTAAAGATGTTTTGAACTTATATTTTAAATAGAGTTATTTCAAATAAAACTTAACAAAGTGATTAAGAAGTTAATCAAATGTTTTTATATTTTAACTTAAAGGTAAGTTAATTTAGATTGTTAATAATCATTACGTAATTAATTAAGGGCTAATTAATTTATGAAGGTGATTAAAGGATAATAAATTGATTTAGGGTTGATTAATAAATTAAAGATAATTTATTAAATGGTGAATTAAATAATTTATGATTAATTACTAAATAATTAAAGGTTGATAAATTACAATTAAAGGTTAATTAATTTATTATAGATGGTTAATTAACAAATGATTAAAGAATAAAATGATTTATAATTTATTAATGATAAATTAACCAGGATTAGTAATTTTCATAAGCAATTAAAATTGATTTGAATCAAACAATTAACTGATCTTACTTATGGATGTTTGATTGTTAGAAGATATGTGATGGATTGATGTATCTGTTATGTGATGTGATGCCATGTGATGTTTTGTGCTAAACTATTACATCTGTGATGTATATATTGTTATATGTATATGCAACCCCTTGACCCATAGAACGACATTTGAATTTCGATGCGACAGGGAGTCGGATTCCAATTGGTTATCCGAAACCCACATCGAATCGTAATAGTGAATCGTTGTAATTGATAAATTCATCTTATCAATGACTCTATGAATAAAGATAAGCGTTATGGACTATATCGCTTATCAATATGATCGGATCTGTGATGATGATGTTGTGCACTATTGTGTTGAACCCCTGGACCACACTTATACACACACAAATATGGATTCCACGTGGAAACTAGTTAAGTCACAGATTTTGAAATTGTTTTAAGATTTAATTTTTGAATTCAAAATAGTTTTGGAATTAGAATTGAAGTTTTTGAAAAATGAATTTTAAAAATAAAAGTTATTTTAAATAACTTGATTGAGTTTTGAAATTTAAATAATTTGATTTAAATTTGAATTCAATATTTAAAATTGAATTCAATGATTTGGAACTAAGGTTTAAAAAGGTTATTCAACTTATAAATGTGATATATATAGGTTTTTTTAAACCATTTTAAAAAGTGTTGTTTGGGACTTTAAATTTAACCCAAGGTTTTAACTTGTATGAATATAATTGGATTTTTCTGAAACGAAAACTGTCGTTTTAAAATAATAAAAGCTTTCACATAAGAAGTAAACGTCCAATTTGTGTTAAAAGGATTGCAAGTATAAAATGGAAAATAGTTTTTCCTAGTTATGAATAAATCTTTGGGGAACGGTTTGAAAGCTAAAAAAATTAAGTCTTTAATTTAAAGATTTAATGAGTTATCCAATTGAAATGGAAATTTGTTTTGGAAATCTATAAATGGATCTTTGTGAAGCTAGGTGAAACTTTGTGAAATAAATCTTTTTGTTTAAAGATTTAAAAATGATAATTTGTTTAACCATTTGAAAGAAAAGTTTTAGATTTTTATAAGTTGTGACTTAACTAAAATCCCATATCCATATGTTTTAAAATATGGCGCTTACTATTCGGTTTAGCCGGGAGAGGACCTTGTGTCATATAACCCATTCCGAATAGTGATACGACGTTATGGATAGCAATTGAAGACCGGTGGTGAAGACCGGGTATTTGTGAGAACGATAGGATAACCTATCGATTGTCTCTGCACCGAGTAGCTACGGTATAGAGATTCCCTTAGTGATGGGAAGTCCGATCGGGATTGTGGATACTCGGATTTGCAAGGGCTTCTTCGGAAGTGCCTTCGGTTCTGTTCGAACCCGGAACAGACTTGTATGGTTGTATGTCCGACATTACACTTTGAGATGTTATCTGATCTCTATCAAATACATTTCTGCTTGGTGGCGGAGAATTTATTCTCTTAGCTTAACACCCTTCTCTGAGACGTACGAGCTCAGAGGTTATGTAGTTGATATTTATCAGTGATATTCCCAATTTGGCAATGTGGCATGCTGAGTGCTGCTGTGTGATGGTCATTGGTTGATCATTTGTGATATGATCATTTGTTTGATCATTTATCTTTGTGATCATTGTTTTGGTCATCTGTTGACCCAAAGCATGGCTTTGTTGCACAAAGCGTAGCTTTGTGGACGAGACTGCATCAGGACCTCACACCCCGGAAATGGTCGAAACAGGAAAGATGCGGCAAGGTTATGAGGGTCGCTCCCTTTAGGGTGTGTCATTCCCTTCTGGTAAAGGGTGGTATCATGGTATGGAACCCAGATACTTACTCATGTGGTTGCTCCAATCTCATTTACTGTGTGGTTGTTGCTTTGAGGCGCCTCGGATAAAGGTCCCAAAGGACCGGGGGATGGCATATTCGTGTAGTAGTTACCTAGTTACAGAGGTAACCCGGCCTTGTGTTGGCAGAGATCTAACCGTAACGTTGGTTCTCGGGACGTCCCGCCAGAGGCAATCCCATGTGGCAGTAGGAAGTTCCTTAGCCTGACCATTTGTGGGAAATCCATTCATCCAATACGTGCCTTGTACGGTTTTAGTTGTAGAACCTGCCATTTACTTATGGTGGCGCCCCACTGTTTAGATGGTAGCTATAGTAGGCATACGATACTGGTCGTATGTTGGCTAGGATTTATATTATACTTTCGAAATGGTTTTCCACACTTTGCACTTATAGTAATAATATCAAAGAAATTTCTCGTATTAAGCATATTTGACTATCATAAGGAGAAATCTCCTCCAATTCTGCGTTTGCATTGTGTGTGTGGCGGGAGGCCTTATGGTAGTTTCATTTTCTAAAAAAAAGCATTGCGAATTTTCAAATTTAAATCCTTTGCTTCTTTTAAAAGACCAATTGCTTTTGTTTGCTCACACCAGTCCCATGACTGACCTGGAGTTTATTGTTCCTTTCCTAAACTCTGGGTGCCCACTATTTTCCCACACGGGCAGTTCTAGAGTTGGGTTTTCAGATAGTCAGATTCTTAGTAGATTTCTGGAGTTGGTTCAGTTTTGGACCACAGCTGCATTTGCTTATCTTTGTGCATCGTTATTGGGAGTTCGAGCTATTTCTGGATTGGTGCTTTAGAGATGGAGATTACTGATACTGGATTTCTTTCTTGAAGACTATTTTGGAGATTTGTTCCGCTGCTAGTGTTATTATTATATTTCCGCTGCTATTCTTTGTATCTCTGATAATGTTGATATCTATTGTAGCATTCTGTTGTATCATTCATGTTGTATCAGTTATTGTATCAAATGTTGTATATTGAAATATATTATTCTTTTTCTTCCGCTGTGTTGTTTTACTTAATGGTGTTATAAGCTCCGACGAACCAGATTCGACGTTTGGATCTGCGGCATTTGAATACGAGTGTCGTATTCGGTGCCGATTTTCGAAGGTCGAGTCAGGGTCGTTACAGGGTTGAACTAAAGTCCATATAATAGGCTTATTTATCCACGTTATGTTTGTAACAATGTCCACATTACGGTATTAACCGCATTCTGGACTTCTTTTTCAATCATTAATTACCAGATTACAACTGCATAGACGTTCAACCATAATCGTGAAGTGGGTATTTATACTAACTGAACTTTTACGATGTAATGTTTGCTCATTCCTTCATTGCTTATCTTTATTTTTACTAACATTGCAGAACAGAGCAAGTTTCTAGAAGAATGAACCAAGGTAAAAGAGAAAGAATGGGTGGGGATGGTGAAGGTTGAATTAAATGATCCAGTGCCATCACCCCAACTGAAGAAACTTAAGGCCGTTGAAATTGAACAACAGGAGGATGTGTCATCTTTGCAGACAGTATAAGCCGATTTGGAAGAAAGTGTTCAAGTGGTAGTTATAGATCATGTGCCACTAACAACTTTGACTGAACCTAACATTTTTGTGACATTTATCGGTCCGTGCCGCATCCAATTTTGATCCAACCTAACATTTTTCCAAATTATGATATTGAAGAGCATCATTCACCAGTGCATATCTTGGAAGAATCAGATGATCAATTTGATACAGCTTTTATACAGTGGGCTGATAGGAATGAGTACGGATGATCTATTTGGATACGATAGTTTTTTTAGTTAGGATTGGATGTTCCTCCCTAGGCTTTGTCTTATGTTACAGTCCTATTATTTTCTTCTTTCCCTTATCTTAAGTTATCTTAGCGGTTTGCTTTATGTCTACGAGTATATATGCACGGCCAGGTGACCTATCACAATGAGCAATCATTTATAGTTGAACCCATAAAAGTAGATTTGGTAGTACCATTACAAGCATAAACTAAACCTGAAGCAACGCCAGAGAAGACCGGGA